>JAWNOA010000031.1:0-1266939 GCA_035046345.1 Drosophila birchii | reverse complement strand
AAACACGTATCTGTGGGTGCGGAATCGTAGCAAAATCGTAAACAATTCGCTCTGTACTGTGGGTCCAGCGTGCGAAATATCATTTAATGATTTATTGCTTTTTGTTTTACAGGACGCATCAAAAACTACCCGCAGTTTTGTGGTGCTGTTTTCGGACTTCAATACACAGTGATGCGGAATGAAGTTGTGATCCGAGGGGATGCACCAGTTTCATGTGTCCAAGACGTTCATATTCTTCCACTAAGTCTACATATCCTTTCTAGACTTCTGATGTCGTTCGTCGCTCTAATGTCAAGAATCTGTTGGTTGCTGTTTTCTGAGATGCCCCCAGGGCTGAAGTTCCTTCAGAAAATGGAAGTTTTACAATGAATTTTCCATCTATTGCAACCTGTAGATTCGCATGAATGAATGAATTCGCAGTGAGCTTCTATTGGAGATCGAGCCTTTTCTTTGATGTCTAGACTCTCTAGTGTCCCCAAATCGCTCTAGTAGCGTATCAACCTCCTCTTCTGTGGTTGCCGCTGCACAAAATGCCGCTGAGTCATACTCAGCAGGATTTCTTCCGGTCATATGATCATCTGATTCGACAGTAGCAAAGAATAATAAGAATAAAAAAATAATATCGGCCAGGACGACTTTGTTTGGGACTCGTAGTTGTGAGGCAATTAATTCATAAGCTGGTTGATCAGCTATGATATGCGGCAGCACAAAGGCTCCTACTTGAACAAAGTCATTATGCATCAATTTCATGAGAACGTTTGCTCTAGCTCGACTGGTTTTTGGGTTGCCTCCAATGCCCTCGATGCGCAATGATGCACCGTAGAGCTTTAATGACAGCTTGGAGGCCATTCGTTCAGAGATCAGATTAATATGTGATCCTGAGTCTAGCAAGGCTCGAAATGTGGCCGTCTGACCATTACTTGCTTTGACCAATACCGTGACTGTGACCAGCAAATTGTAACTTCTGTTACTTGCCGCACCTACAGAAGGTGATTGTGGCTCTGTTGGCGTAGCCTCCAGGTGCAGCAATGTATGGTGTATTTATCGCATTTAAAACATGTACGGTCTCGGCAATCTTTTGCCCTGTGGTTACTGCTGAAACAGTTAACACACAATTTTTGTTTTTGAACACGTTCGGGTATGGTTTTGCTGCGGAAATCATCGCATTTGTAAAGCCTATGAGTCCGTTTGCAGAAAGGACAATTTGGTTGCCCTCCAGCGCTGGCAGAAGTGCATGTTGGGCTCTTCTGATCCTTTCTCGGTTGTTGATTGCATTTTCCTGTTCCCAGTTCTCTTGACCCGTCTAACGATTGTTCGTAGAGGGCTCTATTTGCAAAATCCAGTTTTTGCTTGATGATGGCAATCATGATTGCAGCTGGATATATCAATTTAATGATGCTAGAGACTCAATTGTTGTAATATACAACTCTTTTAATGACTTTGGATCGTCACTGTTTGTATGGTGCTGCAGGAGATGATTGAGAATCGTATCTGCTACATGGCGAGGATTATTGTATGCGTCATCCAATATTTCCCATGCGCTCATGTAATTTTCCCTTTTTAAGATCAATATGCCTTACTGCCTCTTCAGTTACGGTAGTTTTGAGGTACCACATCTTCCTGACTGTAGGCATGTTGGTATCATGAACCATGAATAAATCGAAGAATTGATTCCATTTGAGTAGATCCCCATCGAACTTGGGGAGGCACATCTTAATTGTTTGTTGCATTTCTTTGTGCCCCCAAGACTCTTTGCACATCCCCTTCTAGTTGGAGGAACGACTGCTGTCGTATCCTTCCTTGACCGGGTCTTCGTATTCTTCATGAAGTGAGAAATGAACATTTTGATATTGGGACCATAATGAGTTTATCGAATCCCTTGCTATGGCCCTTCCGGTTTTGGAATATTCTTTCAGGGCTCGTTTGATTGATTAGGCAATCGCCCTTTGTCGCCGACAAGCTGATATCAGCTTGCTTGCAGGTTGCGGTAAGCTTGCAACGTCTGCATTTTCCAGAGCATTGCTCGAGGTTGCCTTTCCGGAGGGGTTGCTCGAGGTTTGAACCATTGCATCGGTTATGATAGTTCTGTATCTGTCGTATGACGCACGACAGTCTACGTAAACCTTTAAATATTCTGCGGTTTTATATTCCGCTGGAATACTTTTTGGATTGCGGCCAACTTTGTTGTATCATACGTTGGAATTAGCTTTTTATCCGCTAAGTCTTTTTTAAAGTTGCGGATGAGCTTCGAGATCTCTTGACTGATCTCTTCCTGCAAGTCTAAAGCCTCTGTGACTGCTTGCTCCTCCTTATTAGACATATTGAAAATTGTTTTTTAATTCCTAACCGTTGGGAGTGTTATATTCGCTTTGACAGCTGGATACGCTCCTATTTGCAACCGTGATGTGGTCGAAAGAATCAACAAATGGTCAATAGACTTGGGGGATTTCTAGAATTCAGAGTTCTAAAAAAGGATGGTTCGTCAACGTGTAGTTTTATCGGGGTCACCATAATGTTTATACGAGCTTAGATGCCTGGCAGATAGCGCATAAACTATTGCCTTTGATTGTCGCAACTAGCACTTGGAACTAGGTGGACGGCTTGGTTGGTTTGGGTAATTGGATGAAGGTCTGATCGGCAATAGCCTCTGATGCATGAACAAAAGCCCTTGGTTAAGGTAGAACTCATACTGATTTTATTAATGAAACCTTATAGTATATATAGGTACAAAATGTTATGGTAACAGAAATATCGTATAACAAATAATGTGGGTTACTGTGAATGTGTTATTGCAAGCTATAAATGACCTGAGACTTATTGCCCTATTTCATTTTCCTAATGTCCACATACTATGCATATTCGCTCGACCTGGTAACTGATACTTTATTTACGATAAATGGATGTTGCTGCGACAAAAGAATTATTATATAATATTTCTTGTGTCTAAATATTATTACTTATGAATAAACGCTGCCGTGACTGAACACCAATATCGTATAGAATCGTTCTCATCGCAAAAAGCCAAATCACCTGTGCGCATAATAATGCCTTAAAATTTGTTGATGAAAATCAATCAGTGGACACAATAGTGATGTGCCTGATACAGGTTTAAGACAATTATTTGCGGTTTGTGCGGCTTTCGGAAGAGCTGCATGTCTTCCAATTGGAATCGGATTGGAAAATTCCGGACGACGATTTGTATGCCTATGAGAAGAAACACTACGCCACACACGCCATTCTAAGCAACATTCTGTATGAGTTACGGCGGGATCAAACGTATTACAGTCTAACGCGTCCCAGAGAAGCCATGTGGATTTCCATTTCGAGCAAATCAAACTCCCAACCTTTTTGCTAATTGTGAGGACTGGAAACACTTTTCGTAAATGTTTAGATTCAGCTCGCCAGAATCCATCGTGGGATCAGTTCAACTTTGGTCTCTATATACCGGAAAACGAAAATCCTTTGGTAACGGCTTTCCGATCGCTCTAAATACTAATTTTGGTTGAATTATTACAGGCTCCTATAATGCATGCCATGATCATCTGACTTCGGTCGTTACCCATCACGCAGACCAAGATACAATGGTTCGTTCTTTCATGGACATGGATAGTATACAGCCTAGTCAGGGACTTTTGGACGTCAACGATCCTACAGAGCGTCACTGCCACTTACTGCCACTTAAACACGCTTGAAGAACGGAATTTACTTAATCGAGAACCCCTTCAAGGAACAGGCACCGCCGGTTGATTAAACTTTACCGCAGACCATCATCACGCAAATTTCGCTGATCTCCGGAATTGAAGCAGCAGTACGAAGCTTTTCTGGACGACTACTCACGATGTGGCCAAATGGAACCGGCTCAAATGGACGAGTCCCCAGAAACCTGCTTCTATTTGCCACACCGCGAATTGAGTTATCCAACTTATTCGAGCCCTATTCATTAGTAACAACTGCATTATGAGAATTTTTAATTTAAGGACAAATATGTATATTCGCAATATTATTAACGTTTAGTACACTGATATCGAACTTAATCTGACCAACAGCATTAGATGGTGGGTATATTTTAAATCTTTTTGACTTCCAAGAGCTTTAATTTTAAGTTGTTAAAAACATGTCCGTCTGTCTGTTCGTTTCTACGAAAACTAGTCCCTTAGTTTTAAAGCTATCTGAATAAAACTTTGCAGTCGTCCGGATCGGAAGACTATATCATGAAAATCCGAAAACTATTTGGCAACTTATTATTATTTCAAAATTTTGGTTTCAATTTTTTTATTTAATTCTGAAAGGGTATACAAACTTCGGTGAGCCGAAGTTAGCTACCCTTTTTGATATTATATAAAACAATAGCAGTCTTCAATACGATATAGCTTCGGTTTTAATATTATTTAAATCGGATGAATATAGTGTATTTCTGGCATGGGAATAAAGTAAAGTAAAGAAAATGTAAATCGGTTACTGTAAAACTATCATATTTATAGTATAGGTGAATTTAATGAAAGTAGGCAAACCCACCTTGTTTCTTAATATGTTAGGAATATTGTGTAGACATTTTACATCGATCACTTTAAAATTGTGAAAGTTAAAGTTAAACAAGTAAGAAAGATACCCGCTACCCATAGTAATAGTTAATACATTTTTAAACACAACGGACAAATGCAATGCACATGCATTAAAAAACACATACACTTCGATCTATGTGTGTAAAAACGCGTTATTATTGCATTAAATTGGCAAAAAATTATTACCATTTATTAAAATAGCTTCTCGAATATCTTATAAGATTCTTTTCCGATCACAATCAAGAACTAGTAAGAATATTTAGTTGATCTAGTTGGTCAACCAGACGAGGCATGCTGCAGCAGCCGTTTGTGGCCATACAAAATTATTTCTTTAATAACTTTGACTTTTTATCTGATCGCAATCAAATTTACAGGAATCACACAGACTATAGTTCTTGAACATACATTAATTAAACATACCAAAATTCGCGACTCTAGTTTTAAAAATATTGATAGATGAATTTTGATGATTTGCGGGGGCGGAAGTGGGCGTGGTTAAAATTTGAAACAAAATTGATCTGCGTGCAAGCATAACAAATACTGTCGAAAAAAAATTAGAGCTCTATCTCTTATAGTCTCCGAGATCCAGTGTTTCATACGGACAGACGGACGGACACATAGACAGACAGACGGACATGGCTAGATCGTCTCGGCAGTTGACGCCCATCAAGAATATATATACTTTACAGGGTCGGAGATGCCTCCTTCTATCTGTTACATACATTTCCTGCCGGCACAAAGTTATAATACCCTTCTACCCTATGGTAATAATTTCGACGCTTTAATGCAATAATAACGCGTTTTTACAAACATAGATACATGTGTATGTATTTTTGTATGCTTGTGATTGATTGATACTGTAATTATTTTGATTTACAGGGAAAAATTAACAAAAAAAAAATAATAATAAAAAGGATAAAAAAAATTTGGTAATCGAACTCGTGACAACAAATTTTTGTTAAATAAAACCACTTCGGGTAGACCGCAGCTTAGTCAGCTGCACCACTAACCAATTCGAAATATGTAATCTTATTTTCATAATAATGTGAACATAACTAAAATGTATAATAAACGTTTTGATTTATTTGGAGCCCTCTGCCTTGGCTGTCTCTTGTATACATAATGCGTTTAAAGTAAAAAGCCTATATCTTTGTTATTTATGGCACGGTCGCAATGAAATTTGCTAAAATACAACATTTTGAATATGGTATATGTACATAACTTTATAAATTTAGGAGATATACGGTTTATTTTTAAATAGCTCCTCCAAAAATGGGAGCAGCAAAAGTTAAAAACAAACTTGATAATCTCTGAGATCTAGGCGTTCATGGCTCTATCGACTCCTTTAGTGGTCCTGACCAATATTTAGGTAACTTTGGGGGGTTGCCACCCTTCTTCTGCCTGTTACAGAAAATTGCACTCTCACAAAATTATAATACCTTTGTACCTTTGGTACAGGGTATAAAAAGACCATTTTGTGGATACATAACCTGAACATTTAAAAAACCAATGTTTTCAGTAGTACCAAAGTTTTCGATCTGTCAATGTCTAATTCTCCAAAACTCAACTCAATTCAATTCAAATGCGTTCAGTTTACCGTTTGTTGCAAGTGATGCCATGTAGGTGTCAGTATACAAACTTCGTCGCCAATACCCCGCAAGGGTATGAAGATGATTACCGTCTTTAACGTATTTTCATATTGCTTGGAAACGAGACACCCTGTATTGGTTTTCTTTCCATTGTTTTGATCGCCGCTGCCGTCTTCCTTATCATGGGTCGCTGCATCTGCGCGCGAGCTTTTACCCAGTACTTTTCCATGCACTTCTAACCCCTATCTGTAACTTGTTTACATCTTCGACTAGCATAGTCGAATGAAAATGTACTTAGTCGAAGCATAATCGCATTTTTGCTATCAAACTCAAAAATAAGTTGTTCGGTTTCATTTATAAACATATATACTCTGAGAAATGAGTATTTTGTATAAATTTAAAATTTCGCGTTTAATTTCATGCAAATCGTTCGAATTCATCATGTAGCTGCCACTAGAACGATCGGTAAGTGTAAAGGAAAATGCAAAACTGCAAATGTATAACTGAAATTGAAAGAATGTAAAAATAATATGAATATGAATGTTGACAATACATTGTTTTCCCATATATATATATATATATAGTTATTTATTTATAATGTAATAACTTTTGAGAGATAATTATCCGATTGCAAACAGCAAAGGTATGCGAAATTCGTGCCAAAGTTAGCTTTCGGTGTTGATTTCTATGGTGCATATACCATATGTATTGAAAAACGAATATTTTTCATTTCTTTCTTAGGCATACAAATTGTATAATTAACACCCAAGAAATTGTACTTCATTTTGCAACTTTAGAAAGTCCTCAACAACATATTATTGTTCTCAATTTATATACTTTTCAATTAAAATTTTTGTTCCTTAGAGCAGTACGTTGTTATCGGTTTGGTATATTATATGTAGACCTATCGATTTTCGCGGCCTTTGCATTGTCGATGCATTGTGTAAAACCCTATGGGGCTGGGATAGTGTAATACTAGAGGAACGTACTAAAAGGAACATATTGCGGAAACCCTAAAAAAGTGTTACGTGCATATTAAGAATATTAAGTAAACACGTATCTGTGGGTGCGGAATCGTAAACAATTCGCTCTGTACTGTGGGTCCAGCGTGCGAAATATCATTTAATGATTTATTGCTTTTTGTTTTACAGGACGCATCAAAAACTACCCGCAGTTTTGTGGTGCTGTTTTCGGACTTCAATACACAGTGATGCGGAATGAAGTTGTGATCCGAGGGGATGCACCAGTTTCATGTGTCCAAGACGTTCATATTCTTCCATTAAGTCTACATATCCTTTCTAGACTTCTGATGTCGTTCGTCGCTCTAATGTCAAGAATCTGTTGGTTGCTGTTTTCTAAGATGCCCCCAGGGCTGAAGTTCCTTCAGAAAATGGAAGTTTTACAATGAATTTTCCATCTATTGCAACCTGTAGATTCGCATGAATGAATGAATTCGCAGTGAGCTTCTATTGGAGATCGAGCCTTTTCTTTGATGTCTAGACTCTCTAGTGTCCCCAAATCGCTCTAGTAGCGTATCAACCTCCTCTTCTGTGGTTGCCGCTGCACAAAATGCCGCTGAGTCATACTCAGCAGGATTTCTTCCGGCCATATGATCATCTGATTCGACAGTAGCAAAGAATAATAAGAATAAAAAAATAATATCGGCCAGGACGACTTTGTTTGGGACTCGTAGTTGTGAGGCAATTAATTCATAAGCTGGTTGATCAGCTATGATATGCGGCAGCACAAAGGCTCCTACTTGAACAAAGTCATTATGCATCAATTTCATGAGAACGTTTGCTCTAGCTCGACTGGTTTTTGGGTTGCCTCCAATGCCCTCGATGCGCAATGATGCACCGTAGAGCTTTAATGACAGCTTGGAGGCCATTCGTTCAGAGATCAGATTAATATGTGATCCTGAGTCTAGCAAGGCTCGAAATGTGGCCGTCTGACCATTACTTGCTTTGACCAATACCGTGACTGTGACCAGCAAATTGTAACTTCTGTTACTTGCCGCACCTACAGAAGGTGATTGTGGCTCTGTTGGCGTAGCCTCCAGGTGCAGCAATGTATGGTGTATTTATCGCATTTAAAACATGTACGGTCTCGGCAATCTTTTGCCCTGTGGTTACTGCTGAAACAGTTAACACACAATTTTTGTTTTTGAACACGTTCGGGTATGGTTTTGCTGCGGAAATCATCGCATTTGTAAAGCCTATGAGTCCGTTTGCAGAAAGGACAATTTGGTTGCCCTCCAGCGCTGGCAGAAGTGCATGTTGGGCTCTTCTGATCCTTACTCGGTTGTTGATTGCATTTTCCTGTTCCCAGTTCTCTTGACCCGTCTAACGATTGTTCGTAGAGGGCTCTATTTGCAAAATCCAGTTTTTGCTTGATGATGGCAATCATGATTGCAGCTGGATATATCAATTTAATGATGCTAGAGACTCAATTGTTGTAATATACAACTCTTTTAATGACTTTGGATCGTCACTGTTTGTATGGTGCTGCAGGAGATGATTGAGAATCGTATCTGCTACATGGCGAGGATTATTGTATGCGTCATCCAATATTTCCCATGCGCTCATGTAATTTTCCCTTTTTAAGATCAATATGCCTTACTGCCTCTTCAGTTACGGTAGTTTTGAGGTACCACATCTTCCTGACTGTAGGCATGTTGGTATCATGAACCATGAATAAATCGAAGAATTGATTCCATTTGAGTAGATCCCCATCGAACTTGGGGAGGCACATCTTAATTGTTTGTTGCATTTCTTTGTTCCCCCAAGACTCTTTGCACATCCCCTTCTAGTTGGAGGAACGACTGCTGTCGTATCCTTCCTTGACCGGGTCTTCGTATTCTTCATGAAGTGAGAAATGAACATTTTGATATTGGGACCATAATGAGTTTATCGAATCCCTTGCTATGGCCCTTCCGGTTTTGGAATATTCTTTCAGGGCTCGTTTGATTGATTAGGCAATCGCCCTTTGTCGCCGACAAGCTGATATCAGCTTGCTTGCAGGTTGCGGTAAGCTTGCAACGTCTGCATTTTCCAGAGCATTGCTCGAGGTTGCCTTTCCGGAGGGGTTGCTCGAGGTTTGAACCATTGCATCGGTTATGATAGTTCTGTATCTGTCGTATGACGCACGACAGTCTACGTAAACCTTTAAATATTCTGCGGTTTTATATTCCGCTGGAATACTTTTTGGATTGCGGCCAACTTTGTTGTATCATACGTTGGAATTAGCTTTTTATCCGCTAAGTCTTTTTTAAAGTTGCGGATGAGCTTCGAGATCTCTTGACTGATCTCTTCCTGCAAGTCTAAAGCCTCTGTGACTGCTTGCTCCTCCTTATTAGACATATTGAAAATTGTTTTTTAATTCCTAACCGTTGGGAGTGTTATATTCGCTTTGACAGCTGGATACGCTCCTATTTGCAACCGTGATGTGGTCGAAAGAATCAACAAATGGTCAATAGACTTGGGGGATTTCTAGAATTCAGAGTTCTAAAAAAGGATGGTTCGTCAACGTGTAGTTTTATCGGGGTCACCATAATGTTTATACGAGCTTAGATGCCTGGCAGATAGCGCATAAACTATTGCCTTTGATTGTCGCAACTAGCACTTGGAACTAGGTGGACGGCTTGGTTGGTTTGGGTAATTGGATGAAGGTCTGATCGGCAATAGCCTCTGATGCATGAACAAAAGCCCTTGGTTAAGGTAGAACTCATACTGATTTTATTAATGAAACCTTATAGTATATATAGGTACAAAATGTTATGGTAACAGAAATATCGTATAACAAATAATGTGGGTTACTGTGAATGTGTTATTGCAAGCTATAAATGACCTGAGACTTATTGCCCTATTTCATTTTCCTAATGTCCACATACTATGCATATTCGCTCGACCTGGTAACTGATACTTTATTTACGATAAATGGATGTTGCTGCGACAAAAGAATTATTATATAATATTTCTTGTGTCTAAATATTATTACTTATGAATAAACGCTGCCGTGACTGAACACCAATATCGTATAGAATCGTTCTCATCGCAAAAAGCCAAATCACCTGTGCGCATAATAATGCCTTAAAATTTGTTGATGAAAATCAATCAGTGGACACAATAGTGATGTGCCTGATACAGGTTTAAGACAATTATTTGCGGTTTGTGCGGCTTTCGGAAGAGCTGCATGTCTTCCAATTGGAATCGGATTGGAAAATTCCGGACGACGATTTGTATGCCTATGAGAAGAAACACTACGCCACACACGCCATTCTAAGCAACATTCTGTATGAGTTACGGCGGGATCAAACGTATTACAGTCTAACGCGTCCCAGAGAAGCCATGTGGATTTCCATTTCGAGCAAATCAAACTCCCAACCTTTTTGCTAATTGTGAGGACTGGAAACACTTTTCGTAAATGTTTAGATTCAGCTCGCCAGAATCCATCGTGGGATCAGTTCAACTTTGGTCTCTATATACCGGAAAACGAAAATCCTTTGGTAACGGCTTTCCGATCGCTCTAAATACTAATTTTGGTTGAATTATTACAGGCTCCTATAATGCATGCCATGATCATCTGACTTCGGTCGTTACCCATCACGCAGACCAAGATACAATGGTTCGTTCTTTCATGGACATGGATAGTATACAGCCTAGTCAGGGACTTTTGGACGTCAACGATCCTACAGAGCGTCACTGCCACTTACTGCCACTTAAACACGCTTGAAGAACGGAATTTACTTAATCGAGAACCCCTTCAAGGAACAGGCACCGCCGGTTGATTAAACTTTACCGCAGACCATCATCACGCAAATTTCGCTGATCTCCGGAATTGAAGCAGCAGTACGAAGCTTTTCTGGACGACTACTCACGATGTGGCCAAATGGAACCGGCTCAAATGGACGAGTCCCCAGAAACCTGCTTCTATTTGCCACACCGCGAATTGAGTTATCCAACTTATTCGAGCCCTATTCATTAGTAACAACTGCATTATGAGAATTTTTAATTTAAGGACAAATATGTATATTCGCAATATTATTAACGTTTAGTACACTGATATCGAACTTAATCTGACCAACAGCATTAGATGGTGGGTATATTTTAAATCTTTTTGACTTCCAAGAGCTTTAATTTTAAGTTGTTAAAAACATGTCCGTCTGTCTGTTCGTTTCTACGAAAACTAGTCCCTTAGTTTTAAAGCTATCTGAATAAAACTTTGCAGTCGTCCGGATCGGAAGACTATATCATGAAAATCCGAAAACTATTTGGCAACTTATTATTATTTCAAAATTTTGGTTTCAATTTTTTTATTTAATTCTGAAAGGGTATACAAACTTCGGTGAGCCGAAGTTAGCTACCCTTTTTGATATTATATAAAACAATAGCAGTCTTCAATACGATATAGCTTCGGTTTTAATATTATTTAAATCGGATGAATATAGTGTATTTCTGGCATGGGAATAATATGTAAATGTAAAGAAAATGTAAATCGGTTACTGTAAAACTATCATATTTATAGTATAGGTGAATTTAATGAAAGTAGGCAAACCCACCTTGTTTCTTAATATGTTAGGAATATTGTGTAGACATTTTACATCGATCACTTTAAAATTGTGAAAGTTAAAGTTAAACAAGTAAGAAAGATACCCGCTACCCATAGTAATAGTTAATACATTTTTAAACACAACGGACAAATGCAATGCACATGCATTAAAAAACACATACACTTCGATCTATGTGTGTAAAAACGCGTTATTATTGCATTAAATTGGCAAAAAATTATTACCATTTATTAAAATAGCTTCTCGAATATCTTATAAGATTCTTTTCCGATCACAATCAAGAACTAGTAAGAATATTTAGTTGATCTAGTTGGTCAACCAGACGAGGCATGCTGCAGCAGCCGTTTGTGGCCATACAAAATTATTTCTTTAATAACTTTGACTTTTTATCTGATCGCAATCAAATTTACAGGAATCACACAGACTATAGTTCTTGAACATACATTAATTAAACATACCAAAATTCGCGACTCTAGTTTTAAAAATATTGATGATAGATGAATTTTGATGATTTGCGGGGGCGGAAGTGGGCGTGGTTAAAATTTGAAACAAAATTGATCTGCGTGCAAGCATAACAAATACTGTCGAAAAAAAATTAGAGCTCTATCTCTTATAGTCTCCGAGATCCAGTGTTTCATACGGACAGACGGACGGACACATAGACAGACAGACGGACATGGCTAGATCGTCTCGGCAGTTGACGCCCATCAAGAATATATATACTTTACAGGGTCGGAGATGCCTCCTTCTATCTGTTACATACATTTCCTGCCGGCACAAAGTTATAATACCCTTCTACCCTATGGTAATAATTTCGACGCTTTAATGCCATAATAACTCGTTTTTACAAACATAGATACATGTGTATGTATTTTTGTATGCTTGTGATTGATTGATACTGTAATTATTTTGATTTACAGGGAAAAATTAACAAAAAAAAAATAATAATAAAAAGGATACAAAAAATTTGGTAATCGAACTCGTGACAACAAATATTTGTTAAATAAAACCACTTCGGGTAGACCGCAGCTTAGTCAGCTGCACCACTAACCAATTCGAAATATGTAATCTTATTTTCATAATAATGTGAACATAACTAAAATGTATAATAAACGTTTTGATTTATTTGGAGCCCTCTGCCTTGGCTGTCTCTTGTATACATAATGCGTTTAAAGTAAAAAGCCTATATCTTTGATATTTATGGCACGGTCGCAATGAAATTTGCTAAAATACAACATTTTGAATATGGTATATGTACATAACTTTATAAATTTAGGAGATATACGGTTTATTTTTAAATAGCTCCTCCAAAAATGGGAGCAGCAAAAGTTAAAAACAAACTTGATAATCTCTGAGATCTAGGCGTTCATGGCTCTATCGACTCCTTTAGTGGTCCTGACCAATATTTAGGTAACTTTGGGGGGTTGCCACCCTTCTTCTGCCTGTTACAGAAAATTGCACTCTCACAAAATTATAATACCTTTGTACCTTTGGTACAGGGTATAAAAAGACCATTTTGTGGATACATAACCTGAACATTTAAAAAACCAATGTTTTCAGTAGTACCAAAGTTTTCGATCTGTCAATGTCTAATTCTCCAAAACTCAACTCAATTCAATTCAAATGCGTTCAGTTTACCGTTTGTTGCAAGTGATGCCATGTAGGTGTCAGTATACAAACTTCGTCGCCAATACCCCGCAAGGGTATGAAGATGATTACCGTCTTTAACGTATTTTCATATTGCTTGGAAACGAGACACCCTGTATTGGTTTTCTTTCCATTGTTTTGATCGCCGCTGCCGTCTTCCTTATCATGGGTCGCTGCATCTGCGCGCGAGCTTTTACCCAGTACTTTTCCATGCACTTCTAACCCCTATCTGTAACTTGTTTACATCTTCGACTAGCATAGTCGAATGAAAATGTACTTAGTCGAAGCATAATCGCATTTTTGCTATCAAACTCAAAAATAAGTTGTTCGGTTTCATTTATAAACATATATACTCTGAGAAATGAGTATTTTGTATAAATTTAAAATTTCGCGTTTAATTTCATGCAAATCGTTCGAATTCATCATGTAGCTGCCACTAGAACGATCGGTAAGTGTAAAGGAAAATGCAAAACTGCAAATGTATAACTGAAATTGAAAGAATGTAAAAATAATATGAATATGAATGTTGACAATACATTGTTTTCCCATATATATATATATATATAGTTATTTATTTATAATGTAATAACTTTTGAGAGATAATTATCCGATTGCAAACAGCAAAGGTATGCGAAATTCGTGCCAAAGTTAGCTTTCGGTGTTGATTTCTATGGTGCATATACCATATGTATTGAAAAACGAATATTTTTCATTTCTTTCTTAGGCATACAAATTGTATAATTAACACCCAAGAAATTGTACTTCATTTTGCAACTTTAGAAAGTCCTCAACAACATATTATTGTTCTCAATTTATATACTTTTCAATTAAAATTTTTGTTCCTTAGAGCAGTACGTTGTTATCGGTTTGGTATATTATATGTAGACCTATCGATTTTCGCGGCCTTTGCATTGTCGATGCATTGTGTAAAACCCTATGGGGCTGGGATAGTGTAATACTAGAGGAACGTACTAAAAGGAACATATTGCGGAAACCCTAAAAAAGTGTTACGTGCATATTAAGAATATTAAGTAAACACGTATCTGTGGGTGCGGAATCGTAAACAATTCGCTCTGTACTGTGGGTCCAGCGTGCGAAATATCATTTAATGATTTATTGCTTTTTGTTTTACAGGACGCATCAAAAACTACCCGCAGTTTTGTGGTGCTGTTTTCGGACTTCAATACACAGTGATGCGGAATGAAGTTGTGATCCGAGGGGATGCACCAGTTTCATGTGTCCAAGACGTTCATATTCTTCCATTAAGTCTACATATCCTTTCTAGACTTCTGATGTCGTTCGTCGCTCTAATGTCAAGAATCTGTTGGTTGCTGTTTTCTAAGATGCCCCCAGGGCTGAAGTTCCTTCAGAAAATGGAAGTTTTACAATGAATTTTCCATCTATTGCAACCTGTAGATTCGCATGAATGAATGAATTCGCAGTGAGCTTCTATTGGAGATCGAGCCTTTTCTTTGATGTCTAGACTCTCTAGTGTCCCCAAATCGCTCTAGTAGCGTATCAACCTCCTCTTCTGTGGTTGCCGCTGCACAAAATGCCGCTGAGTCATACTCAGCAGGATTTCTTCCGGCCATATGATCATCTGATTCGACAGTAGCAAAGAATAATAAGAATAAAAAAATAATATCGGCCAGGACGACTTTGTTTGGGACTCGTAGTTGTGAGGCAATTAATTCATAAGCTGGTTGAACAGCTATGATATGCGGCAGCACAAAGGCTCCTACTTGAACAAAGTCATTATGCATCAATTTCATGAGAACGTTTGCTCTAGCTCGACTGGTTTTTGGGTTGCCTCCAATGCCCTCGATGCGCAATGATGCACCGTAGAGCTTTAATGACAGCTTGGAGGCCATTCGTTCAGAGATCAGATTAATATGTGATCCTGAGTCTAGCAAGGCTCGAAATGTGGCCGTCTGACCATTACTTGCTTTGACCAATACCGTGACTGTGACCAGCAAATTGTAACTTCTGTTACTTGCCGCACCTACAGAAGGTGATTGTGGCTCTGTTGGCGTAGCCTCCAGGTGCAGCAATGTATGGTGTATTTATCGCATTTAAAACATGTACGGTCTCGGCAATCTTTTGCCCTGTGGTTACTGCTGAAACAGTTAACACACAATTTTTGTTTTTGAACACGTTCGGGTATGGTTTTGCTGCGGAAATCATCGCATTTGTAAAGCCTATGAGTCCGTTTGCAGAAAGGACAATTTGTTTCCCCTTCAGCGCTGGCAGAAGTGCATGTTGGGCTCTTCTGATCCTTACTCGGTTGTTGATTGCATTTTCCTGTTCCCAGTTCTCTTGACCCGTCTAACGATTGTTCGTAGAGGGCTCTATTTGCAAAATCCAGTTTTTGCTTGATGATGGCAATCATGATTGCAGCTGGATATATCAATTTAATGATGCTAGAGACTCAATTGTTGTAATATACAACTCTTTTAATGACTTTGGATCGTCACTGTTTGTATGGTGCTGCAGGAGATGATTGAGAATCGTATCTGCTACATGGCGAGGATTATTGTATGCGTCATCCAATATTTCCCATGCGCTCATGTAATTTTCCCTTTTTAAGATCAATATGCCTTACTGCCTCTTCAGTTACGGTAGTTTTGAGGTACCACATCTTCCTGACTGTAGGCATGTTGGTATCATGAACCATGAATAAATCGAAGAATTGATTCCATTTGAGTAGATCCCCATCGAACTTGGGGAGGCACATCTTAATTGTTTGTTGCATTTCTTTGTGCCCCCAAGACTCTTTGCACATCCCCTTCTAGTTGGAGGAACGACTGCTGTCGTATCCTTCCTTGACCGGGTCTTCGTATTCTTCATGAAGTGAGAAATGAACATTTTGATATTGGGACCATAATGAGTTTATCGAATCCCTTGCTATGGCCCTTCCGGTTTTGGAATATTCTTTCAGGGCTCGTTTGATTGATTAGGCAATCGCCCTTTGTCGCCGACAAGCTGATATCAGCTTGCTTGCAGGTTGCGGTAAGCTTGCAACGTCTGCATTTTCCAGAGCATTGCTCGAGGTTGCCTTTCCGGAGGGGTTGCTCGAGGTTTGAACCATTGCATCGGTTATGATAGTTCTGTATCTGTCGTATGACGCACGACAGTCTACGTAAACCTTTAAATATTCTGCGGTTTTATATTCCGCTGGAATACTTTTTGGATTGCGGCCAACTTTGTTGTATCATACGTTGGAATTAGCTTTTTATCCGCTAAGTCTTTTTTAAAGTTGCGGATGAGCTTCGAGATCTCTTGACTGATCTCTTCCTGCAAGTCTAAAGCCTCTGTGACTGCTTGCTCCTCCTTATTAGACATATTGAAAATTGTTTTTTAATTCCTAACCGTTGGGAGTGTTATATTCGCTTTGACAGCTGGATACGCTCCTATTTGCAACCGTGATGTGGTCGAAAGAATCAACAAATGGTCAATAGACTTGGGGGATTTCTAGAATTCAGAGTTCTAAAAAAGGATGGTTCGTCAACGTGTAGTTTTATCGGGGTCACCATAATGTTTATACGAGCTTAGATGCCTGGCAGATAGCGCATAAACTATTGCCTTTGATTGTCGCAACTAGCACTTGGAACTAGGTGGACGGCTTGGTTGGTTTGGGTAATTGGATGAAGGTCTGATCGGCAATAGCCTCTGATGCATGAACAAAAGCCCTTGGTTAAGGTAGAACTCATACTGATTTTATTAATGAAACCTTATAGTATATATAGGTACAAAATGTTATGGTAACAGAAATATCGTATAACAAATAATGTGGGTTACTGTGAATGTGTTATTGCAAGCTATAAATGACCTGAGACTTATTGCCCTATTTCATTTTCCTAATGTCCACATACTATGCATATTCGCTCGACCTGGTAACTGATACTTTATTTACGATAAATGGATGTTGCTGCGACAAAAGAATTATTATATAATATTTCTTGTGTCTAAATATTATTACTTATGAATAAACGCTGCCGTGACTGAACACCAATATCGTATAGAATCGTTCTCATCGCAAAAAGCCAAATCACCTGTGCGCATAATAATGCCTTAAAATTTGTTGATGAAAATCAATCAGTGGACACAATAGTGATGTGCCTGATACAGGTTTAAGACAATTATTTGCGGTTTGTGCGGCTTTCGGAAGAGCTGCATGTCTTCCAATTGGAATCGGATTGGAAAATTCCGGACGACGATTTGTATGCCTATGAGAAGAAACACTACGCCACACACGCCATTCTAAGCAACATTCTGTATGAGTTACGGCGGGATCAAACGTATTACAGTCTAACGCGTCCCAGAGAAGCCATGTGGATTTCCATTTCGAGCAAATCAAACTCCCAACCTTTTTGCTAATTGTGAGGACTGGAAACACTTTTCGTAAATGTTTAGATTCAGCTCGCCAGAATCCATCGTGGGATCAGTTCAACTTTGGTCTCTATATACCGGAAAACGAAAATCCTTTGGTAACGGCTTTCCGATCGCTCTAAATACTAATTTTGGTTGAATTATTACAGGCTCCTATAATGCATGCCATGATCATCTGACTTCGGTCGTTACCCATCACGCAGACCAAGATACAATGGTTCGTTCTTTCATGGACATGGATAGTATACAGCCTAGTCAGGGACTTTTGGACGTCAACGATCCTACAGAGCGTCACTGCCACTTACTGCCACTTAAACACGCTTGAAGAACGGAATTTACTTAATCGAGAACCCCTTCAAGGAACAGGCACCGCCGGTTGATTAAACTTTACCGCAGACCATCATCACGCAAATTTCGCTGATCTCCGGAATTGAAGCAGCAGTACGAAGCTTTTCTGGACGACTACTCACGATGTGGCCAAATGGAACCGGCTCAAATGGACGAGTCCCCAGAAACCTGCTTCTATTTGCCACACCGCGAATTGAGTTATCCAACTTATTCGAGCCCTATTCATTAGTAACAACTGCATTATGAGAATTTTTAATTTAAGGACAAATATGTATATTCGCAATATTATTAACGTTTAGTACACTGATATCGAACTTAATCTGACCAACAGCATTAGATGGTGGGTATATTTTAAATCTTTTTGACTTCCAAGAGCTTTAATTTTAAGTTGTTAAAAACTAGTCCCTTAGTTTTAAAGCTATCTGAATAAAACTTTGCAGTCGTCCGGATCGGAAGACTATATCATGAAAATCCGAAAACTATTTGGCAACTTATTATTATTTCAAAATTTTGGTTTCAATTTTTTTATTTAATTCTGAAAGGGTATACAAACTTCGGTGAGCCGAAGTTAGCTACCCTTTTTGATATTATATAAAACAATAGCAGTCTTCAATACGATATAGCTTCGGTTTTAATATTATTTAAATCGGATGAATATAGTGTATTTCTGGCATGGGAATAATATGTAAATGTAAAGAAAATGTAAATCGGTTACTGTAAAACTATCATATTTATAGTATAGGTGAATTTAATGAAAGTAGGCAAACCCACCTTGTTTCTTAATATGTTAGGAATATTGTGTAGACATTTTACATCGATCACTTTAAAATTGTGAAAGTTAAAGTTAAACAAGTAAGAAAGATACCCGCTACCCATAGTAATAGTTAATACATTTTTAAACACAACGGACAAATGCAATGCACATGCATTAAAAAACACATACACTTCGATCTATGTGTGTAAAAACGCGTTATTATTGCATTAAATTGGCAAAAAATTATTACCATTTATTAAAATAGCTTCTCGAATATCTTATAAGATTCTTTTCCGATCACAATCAAGAACTAGTAAGAATATTTAGTTGATCTAGTTGGTCAACCAGACGAGGCATGCTGCAGCAGCCGTTTGTGGCCATACAAAATTATTTCTTTAATAACTTTGACTTTTTATCTGATCGCAATCAAATTTACAGGAATCACACAGACTATAGTTCTTGAACATACATTAATTAAACATACCAAAATTCGCGACTCTAGTTTTAAAAATATTGATGATAGATGAATTTTGATGATTTGCGGGGGCGGAAGTGGGCGTGGTTAAAATTTGAAACAAAATTGATCTGCGTGCAAGCATAACAAATACTGTCGAAAAAAAATTAGAGCTCTATCTCTTATAGTCTCCGAGATCCAGTGTTTCATACGGACAGACGGACGGACACATAGACAGACAGACGGACATGGCTAGATCGTCTCGGCAGTTGACGCCCATCAAGAATATATATACTTTACAGGGTCGGAGATGCCTCCTTCTATCTGTTACATACATTTCCTGCCGGCACAAAGTTATAATACCCTTCTACCCTATGGTAATAATTTCGACGCTTTAATGCAATAATAACGCGTTTTTACAAACATAGATACATGTGTATGTATTTTTGTATGCTTGTGATTGATTGATACTGTAATTATTTTGATTTACAGGGAAAAATTAACAAAAAAAAAATAATAATAAAAAGGATAAAAAAAATTTGGTAATCGAACTCGTGACAACAAATTTTTGTTAAATAAAACCACTTCGGGTAGACCGCAGCTTAGTCAGCTGCACCACTAACCAATTCGAAATATGTAATCTTATTTTCATAATAATGTGAACATAACTAAAATGTATAATAAACGTTTTGATTTATTTGGAGCCCTCTGCCTTGGCTGTCTCTTGTATACATAATGCGTTTAAAGTAAAAAGCCTATATCTTTGTTATTTATGGCACGGTCGCAATGAAATTTGCTAAAATACAACATTTTGAATATGGTATATGTACATAACTTTATAAATTTAGGAGATATACGGTTTATTTTTAAATAGCTCCTCCAAAAATGGGAGCATCAAAAGTTAAAAACAAACTTGATAATCTCTGAGATCTAGGCGTTCATGGCTCTATCGACTCCTTTAGTGGTCCTGACCAATATTTAGGTAACTTTGGGGGGTTGCCACCCTTCTTCTGCCTGTTACAGAAAATTGCACTCTCACAAAATTATAATACCTTTGTACCTTTGGTACAGGGTATAAAAAGACCATTTTGTGGATACATAACCTGAACATTTAAAAAACCAATGTTTTCAGTAGTACCAAAGTTTTCGATCTGTCAATGTCTAATTCTCCAAAACTCAACTCAATTCAATTCAAATGCGTTCAGTTTACCGTTTGTTGCAAGTGATGCCATGTAGGTGTCAGTATACAAACTTCGTCGCCAATACCCCGCAAGGGTATGAAGATGATTACCGTCTTTAACGTATTTTCATATTGCTTGGAAACGAGACACCCTGTATTGGTTTTCTTTCCATTGTTTTGATCGCCGCTGCCGTCTTCCTTATCATGGGTCGCTGCATCTGCGCGCGAGCTTTTACCCAGTACTTTTCCATGCACTTCTAACCCCTATCTGTAACTTGTTTACATCTTCGACTAGCATAGTCGAATGAAAATGTACTTAGTCGAAGCATAATCGCATTTTTGCTATCAAACTCAAAAATAAGTTGTTCGGTTTCATTTATAAACATATATACTCTGAGAAATGAGTATTTTGTATAAATTTAAAATTTCGCGTTTAATTTCATGCAAATCGTTCGAATTCATCATGTAGCTGCCACTAGAACGATCGGTAAGTGTAAAGGAAAATGCAAAACTGCAAATGTATAACTGAAATTGAAAGAATGTAAAAATAATATGAATATGAATGTTGACAATACATTGTTTTCCCATATATATATATATATATAGTTATTTATTTATAATGTAATAACTTTTGAGAGATAATTATCCGATTGCAAACAGCAAAGGTATGCGAAATTCGTGCCAAAGTTAGCTTTCGGTGTTGATTTCTATGGTGCATATACCATATGTATTGAAAAACGAATATTTTTCATTTCTTTCTTAGGCATACAAATTGTATAATTAACACCCAAGAAATTGTACTTCATTTTGCAACTTTAGAAAGTCCTCAACAACATATTATTGTTCTCAATTTATATACTTTTCAATTAAAATTTTTGTTCCTTAGAGCAGTACGTTGTTATCGGTTTGGTATATTATATGTAGACCTATCGATTTTCGCGGCCTTTGCATTGCCGATGCATTGTGTAAAACCCTATGGGGCTGGGATAGTGTAATACTAGAGGAACGTACTAAAAGGAACATATTGCGGAAACCCTAAAAAAGTGTTACGTGCATATTAAGAAATTCCCATAGGATATGTAGATTTTACATGATAGAGATGTTTATTATACACAGAATACGAGCGGTCATTTTATTCTATAGCAAACAAACTATAACAAAACAAACTATAACAAACAAACTATAATTTAATCCGAATTTCATTATACTTTTTTTTTTCATAACTTCTTAGACCGCATGCACACTGACGGCTGAACTTGAAAGCTTTTTATCCGAGCTGAACTATTTAGCTCGCTGAATTCCCAATTCATTTTTTACTTTAAAACAACATTTTGAATGATCATGAAAACACAAGAAATCTATGGTAAAAACAATCAAATTTTTATCTATTAATCGCATAGAGAAAAATTTTTTTTAAATAAGTTCCATAAATAAGCTGCGTCAGCTGCTTAAAAAATCAAACATGGTTGCTCGATCAAACAACCATACCATAGTGCGTTTGTTTTAGCAAGGGGATAAAAACTTTCAACTTTCAAACTTTCAGCCGCTAGTTGCGGCTGTAGGGGAAAAAAAGGGCGCGGAAATTTTTTAAAATAACATATACATATCTGAATCATTGTGAACATTTGACACACGTCTGGTGATGTTGATCAAGAATATGTAATCTTATGGGATCGGAGATGACTGCCTCAGCTTTTATATACATTCACGGTTGCTATAATACCTCTGTGTCCATTGGAAGCGAGGCACAGATACATTTATAAGTCTATTTCCAAAGTTTCCGGCGTAAGAAGAATTTGCTCGCTGTGCGTATCATCTACTAAAGATGACAGATCATCGTTCATTAAACCTCCAGACAAATCGTTGGAGCTCTGCTGATCTTCACAAAGCGCCTGTTGGGAAGATGATGTCAACAGTAGGGAATCATGACTATGTACATCTCTAAATTCCGAATTTTTAAAAGAATCCGATAATCTGTGGTGACAACTCTTGTGGGTATGATGATTCAGATTATTATGATGCATATAGCATGATGTACAGTCATCAACCATGTTTGTCTTGTTGCTATTACTTCGAAATAAAATATCCGCCTCCGACAATCCGCTCTTTGGCTCAAAATTAGGCGAATGTAACATCGATGACAGCATGTGACTATGTGATGATAACATTGGATCGCCGCCTTGCACCGGGTGTTTGCAATCCTCCATTAGTTCGTCAATCTGATTCATACCCGTGTTTACGTCGTTACTATTAATCTCCATACGCTTGTAAAATAAGTTTACAAAAATTAAACAAATAAAAATATGAATTATTTTATGACCCACTTGATTTTCCACGAGCGAACGACTTTGGGAGGCACTTGGCGACAAACCTGAGCTTTTGAGATATGCATTGGCTTGCGTGGGCGCTGATACTGATACGGATGTTAATTGGTAATCGGAAATAGACTTGGCCTGCATTTCCAGATCCTTTAATAATAATAATAATGATAATGTAAAATTAAAAATTTGATTTAATATATATAAAAAAGAATTTAATTATTTTACCCTTATTCGTGTCATAAGTTTCCGATTTTGGAGCTCCACTTGTCGCTGACGGCACTCATTTTGCCTTAAACGTGCTACCTCATGTTTTAAACATTTAATATAGTCAACGGAAGACTTCAAAATGGTCCCCTTATTTGGACGAATATCGCGAACCACTTCATAAAAGGCCTCACTACCCTTGGGCAAAAGGGTTCCGAGCTCCTTAATACGGTCATTAATATTGAAACGTCGCCTTCGCTCAACTGAACAGGGTTGCAAATATTTATTAGCTTTAGTTTATGTGGGATTTTTATATTTGCGTAATATTTTTTGATATATACTTACTCATGTTATGGTTATCCTTCTTTTGTCGATCCTTTTGCATTGCATTTATTTCGGCATCCGTTAAACTTTGTGGCTCCTGTTTGATGGATAGCTCCGAGTTAAAATTTTGACCAAAATTAAAGGAATCATTTTGCAAAATATCATCGAAAAGATCATCTGGCTAAAACGAAAACAATTTGAATTTATTAAATATATTTTAACTGTTAAGTAAAAAACAAGACACGCGATTTGCTAATAAGAATAGTTCCCATAATAGTTTTTTAGTCATTAATAATAGTACTTACATCGCTGTCAAACGATGGAAGCTGTAATGGTAAAAATAAAAAATGTATTATTATTATTACTGAGAAATAAAAGAAAAAATTTTATACCCATGTCAAGGGTTTAATTATATCTGAAACTTACTTCTGAGGCGCTAGTAGCCACCGAGCTTAAGCTGGGAGATATGGGTGCCGATGTGGATTGCAAAGAACTTCCGGTACTTCTTATAGAATTAATAATTCCGGATGATAGACGTGACGCATTTGTAGAAGAGCCTAAGCTTGAATTAAGCTTAACAAACCCCAATTGATTAGTTTTACTAAGAATTGCTGGGGATGATTCTTCTCCGGCGTTATTATTAATACTTCCCAACGACACATTAGTTTCATTGGAATTACATTTATCACTTGGTAAATAATTGCAACCATATGGAGAAATTTGCATTGAATCGTCGGCGGAATGTCCATTTGTACTATGTTTTACATTCATAGGTATATCACATTCTAAGGAGGAAGACTGCTGTAGATTACCAGCAGATGCAGAGTTATTTGTCATTTTTATCTATTAATATTATGGTAATAGATATTAATAATAAAAATGTTATCTAAATACTATTTATAATACTTACGTCATTTACGTCACTGTTGGTGTAGCCCCAAATAGAAGGTTTAAAAGATTCGCTTAGAAATTGACGCACTTGATTCTTTTGCTTCTGTATGACATGATATCTTGTGGGATTTTCAAGCACTGTACTGACCTAAGTATCAGAAAAAATGCGATGTAGAACATATATGCATGTATTTATTAGCAATCATCTACCTGGAGTACTTGCGGTGGTACATCTACTCCAATACTTTGAAGAGGAACTTTTAGTTTAACAGGACTTGATCGATCCTTTTGCACTAATTGTGACATCTGTTCCAAACTCGATGATCCACTTCCACAGGCGCTTGTGCTGCAACTATCTACAAATTCCGTCTCAGTTGATCCCAACATCAAATGCATTTTTGAATCTGAGTCCAGTATTTGTTGTTGCATTATCATTTGCTGTTGTTGTTGTTGTTGTTGTTGATGTTGCTCTCTTTGTAATTGAAGTTTCAGTTGCGTTCGGGAGGTGGGTGTGGCAGTTTTAAATGTGGGTCTGCAATTGAAACATACTATAAATAAGTAATGGGTTTATACTATTTTTAACTAGGAACATGTATGCAGAGTAGACTCTGTATAGACAATAATGGAAAGTAATGCACCTACCCACCCGAAAGTGGGGGAAGACCCACTAGACGCGGCTCTATAGCTTCAGTTTCTTCAAAATCAACAATACTTGGATCCATTTCTAAAATCATTTCCAAGTCTTTATCGATGCCAACTGTGATACGGATATTTTTAGTAGATTCACAGTGAATCTCTGACGATAGCGGCATTGAATTAGGTTGTAACAATCTAACATTCATATTATTGTTTTCTGAACTAATTGTGGTTGAGGGCTCCTGGCCAACTTCAATTGCCATTGAGCTCTGAATACGTTCATCGTTATGCTTTTCGTGTTGTGACATCTGTAATGTCTGCACGCGCCTTAAAAAGTCCTGAAATTCTAGAATACGCTCTGAATCTGTGGTCATATTTTCTCTAAAAGAATGTTCTTCTGTTGATGGTTTAATTTTTGAATGTAACTCTTGTTTTTTATCCAAATTCTTTTTACTCCAGTATGAAAACATGTTTTTCAATATATCGCGACAGATAAAATTTATGAATATTACAGAAGACCTTGATCTTCTATCTTAGCAAGCAAGAATGTGAAAAGAGACTGATCGGTTTTAATATATGTACATGCTTTCCCAAGATTATAAGCGCATATTATGCGACGAATTCGTAAGGTTTCGTCATTCTAATTTCTCTCCCAAAAGTTTCCACAATGTACAATGCTGTAAAAATGTTAAAGTTTATACATATATTCACCTAAATGTATATTGCAAGCATTTTATTTCTCTAAATTAATTCAAATCCTCTGACATCAATTGTTCAAGGATAATGAGATTTTGTGTGCGAGAGAACTGAAACACCTATAAAAACCACCTTATACATTTTTGTCCATTATTTATATTATATACACATACCTATTTATATGTATGAAATTTGGATGTATTGGAGTAAACACAATCATATCAGAATTTTTAAATGGATGTACATATGTACATGTATTTATATATATTTAAATAAAACAGGGTGTCCAAGATATTTTTATGAAAATACATCCATGAAAATACAAATTAAATTGCACTTTTATTTCTAGTTCAAATATAATTGAAAATAATTTGATTTGTTAAAACAAATATTTTGAATCCAATATTTTATAGCTCCAAACAACAATCTTCAAATAAGTAATTAAACAGCAACTTAATCTAAATAAATTCAAAAACTTAATGATTATTGATCCAATTGATACAAATTACTACGGCTGGTGTAGTTTTAAAGGAACAAAAATTGTATTTATTTATAATTTTGCGTACTTTTATAATGAAGAATTTAAATGTTCGTAAACATACATAGTACATTAATTTCATTATGCTTTATATACATATGCCTGTGTATGTCCAAATCTCGGTTTGACTTTTATACAATATGTGCAAATGTACATATGTATGTATACAATCCATATACATTTACATACATATTTATGTACGTTTACTAGATAAGATTATAAAACTTGCGCTAATCATACATCAAATAATGATGCTTGCACGCACATTTAACTACTTGTTTATTATTTGTAGCACTATGTGAATTGCATGTACATATAATGCTATTAATGAAAATATATCCTAAGCACGTACATACATACATACATATGTATTATACAGCTAGTAAATTCCTCATATTTCGCAGATGAATGCATATGAACATTCATTTAACATGACATACATACATACATATGTACTTACATTTCTTCGGATCGTAAAGACCGAGTTGATGATTTTAGTTCATAAAATTCCATATCCGAACTGCCTGCTACAGTAACATTTGGTAGAAAATCCATTGTTTCGTTTTCATTTAGCAGACTTATATTTAAATCGAACTCAATATCGAAGCCCAGATCAATTCCCGATTCAGTCATTGTATTTTTAGGGAAAACACTTAACAAACACACATTTATTTATTTCTTAATTAAACGTTTTATTTTGCAAATGTTTATAAATTTTTCAATCAAGCTAGATTTAGTTTATGGAATGAGAACCCAAAAAATGTCATAACACGAAAAGAAGAGCTTTTAATAGCGGTGAGAAACTAAATGACAGTAAGTGATCGTGATCGCACGAATACCGGAGGGTAAAATTTTAGTATGTAAAAAGGATATTTGATTTCATTTGATTCATACGCATAGTGTCCAGACAGTAAAAACAGTCTTTAAGGTTGAGAGAGAGCGAGAGGCAAATAGTTGAGAATGGTTGTTCGTGAGCGGCTGTTAAAAAGGTCGGTATCCAGACATGAAAACCATATACTAAAAAATTGTGTTTAGTATTTCACGAGGGGGATGCGAAAAAGAATGTAAAATTAAAAAAACAGACTGTTCTCCACCGTTTCCCCCTCGCTAAGCCTTATACAAAAGCCTTTTCAAAAAACATTACAGTTGTTTGGTGCAGATTTACAAAGTATAAAACAAACAAAAGATAATGGTAATAATGTATATTATTGATATAAAAAAAAATTTAAGCAATCCTTACATTGGAAGAATGTCGCCCTTTAATTGATCTCGCAGGTGTGGGCTCTTCCTCATCCAACACGGCAATGATTGCTGCCATAGCAATAGTAGTTTTTATTTTCTTCGACATTTTAAAAATATTGTAAACAAGCATGCATGCCCGCATCACTTGACGGCCAACAATGCCGAACAGCTAGTAACATAATGTTTTCCGCTGTCATATTTTTTACTGTCTGGATACTCCCCTAAGTATATAAGTATTTGTATTAAAGGGGTATTTAACTTATTTTTTTTATTATATTAGCATTTTTAGAGGCAAATTTTTAATGGTAATTATAATAACCATTTTGTGCAACTGATGCCTCTTAAAATAGTAATGAGTTTTTTTAAAAATGACTTATGTACATATTTTGTAGCGTAGGACTTTTCTATGAAAATGCCCATATGCAAATAAATAAAAATTAGGCAATCATAACATTAAATATGTACATATCATAAAGATCATATTATTAATAAAAAAAAGTAATAGCATTAGAATGTATATAAGTTTAGAGAAGAAACTAATTAATATTCAAGAATAAGCTAGCAAACATTAAAAATATGCGTTAAAGCCCATTTTTAATAATACTATTATGATAATACCGCATTTATTAGATACCTCGTTAGAGTTTAGACAGCTGCATAGGGTTTTACATAAGACCGAGCAAGATTGCAAATACAGAGAATGTACTAGATACCAATATGGACCGATATCAATATACTGCTCTAATGAACTAAAATTGCAATTGAAAAGTATTTTAGCCAGTTCATTAGAGATCACAAGTCAAAAGTTTTGGAAGTATTTGTTGACACTAAAATGCAAAAACAATTTAAAATTGAGAACAATACGATTTTTGATTACATATAAGGCTAAAACTATGTAAGGGCTTTCATACATAAAAACTTCAACGATTCTTCTTTTGTAATGCGACTTAGGTCACACCGATTTTAAAAGGTAAGCAATAACAAATTTTATTATTTTCTTGAGTCATCGTTGAAGTACTCCTGTTATTATGCATTTTAGTTTCAACAAATTATTGCAAAACATCAGGAAAATTGAATTCAATATTACACAATACGATATTGTGTTCCCAAATTGATTTATGACCTTTAATGAGGTGGCTAATATAATTTTAATTACAATATTTGTTTCATTAGTGCAGTATATTGTCATCGGTCACATTTCGTATCTAGTATATTTTATTGAGATATGTCGATTTTTGCCTCTAATGCATTGGCTAATGTATTGACAATGCATTAGAAGTGCCATATAGTCATCTTGCTCGCACATGTGTAAATCCCTATAGAGCTTTCAAATTTCTAATAAAGTCTCAAATTAATGCTTTAGTATGGACCGATATCAATATACTGCTCTAATGAACTAAAATTGCAATTGAAAAGTATTTTAGCCGCATAAGGAAATAACTAAATAAACTGATGCGAATACAATATTTCCATTTATTATTTGCGGCTATCGATATTTTAATAATCGATATATTGTATGATAAATTGTATGGGATGATAAAAATTTATGTAAACTAGAATATTTTTCCTCAAAAGCAAGTGGTACTATCATAGGTAAACGTTAACATATATTTCTATTTTATCCTGATCATACATTAGTTCAAATATATTAGTATATATACTCTCTTATTCATTATTCTTTTAAAAAAAATTGTAAATATACGCAATAAACAAAGTGCATTTCTGTGTATACATATATGTGTATGTATGATTATATGTACATATAGTAATCTTTTCTTGTTTTATTTTATTCTTACCTTTTGTTTTAATTTTTACACTTGTTAATAATGAATTATACATTTCTTATTTTGCAAGAAAACATGGATAAAAAGATCTCATCGATATCGCAGCCCCGCATTTTGAAAAAGAAACATTTTCGAGTCAAGCATCAAAAAGTCAAACTTTTTCGTGCCAATGAACCGATTTTGAGTGTATTTATGTGGGGAATTAATCACACTGTACGTTTATAAATGCTTTGAATACATAATTTTTTTAACAAATTTATATGAAATCATTTAATTACAAAATTTTACAGATCAATGAACTAAGTCATGTAAATATTCCCGTTATGCTGTTGCCAGATGACTTCCGAGCTTATTCCAAAATTAAGGTCGATAATCATCTATTTAACAAGTAAGAAACTAAATTCGAAATTGTGATTGGTTTCTTACGAAGTAAAATCATTTATCATTTAAGGGAAAATATGCCGTCGCATTTTAAAGTGAAAGAATATTGTCCCCTTGTATTTCGAAATTTGCGCGAAAGATTTGGCGTGGATGATGTTGATTATCGCGAGTCCTTAACTCGATCGCAGCCGATACAAATTGATTCTTCTGGAAAATCAGGTGCACAATTCTATCAGAGTTATGATAAGTTTTTCATAATCAAAAGTTTAACATCAGAAGAAATAGAGCGTATGCACGCATTTTTAAAGCAGTATCATCCTGTAAGTTTAGCATTCTTTTTAATTAAATACAAATATACAAATAATTAATTTGATTTTCAATATTTAGTACGTTGTTGAACGGCATGGCAAAACCCTATTACCGCAATATCTAGGCATGTACCGGATAACTGTGGAAAGCGTGCAATATTATTTTGTGGTCATGAGGAATGTTTTCAGCTCCCACTTAACAATTCACAAGTATGGGAAAATATATTTAGAAAGTTGACATTGCAATATGATGCGATATATGTTGTATAGCAAATAAAACATTTATTTTATAGAAAATTTGATTTGAAAGGTAGTACCGTGGATAGGGAGGCATCGGAGAAGGAGCTTGAGAAACATTTGCCGACCTTAAAGGATAATGATTTTATTAAACAAAAAGTTACATTGGATATCGGAAAGGAGGCAAAGGAGAAGTTGATGGATACATTAAACAATGATGTAGACGTAAGTATACAGCACCAAACAATGCTCATATTCTTCTTCAAATGTTGTAAAAACATATTTTATTCGTTTCTATATAGTTACTGATCAAGTTGCACATCATGGACTATTCGTTATTAGTCGGCGTACATGATTGTGTGCGTGCTGAAGAAGAGGCACTCCAAGGCGATAATGTGGCAGCAGCAGGTCGGAGTGAGAATAGCGAGAGTGAGGAGTGCGATAGTGGAGAACGGTAAGAAATTAAAACTACAATTTTTTACTCTTGCAGGGTATTATAATTTAAGTCCAATCAAATTTGATGTTTGGCCCCTTAATATTATTTCAGAATTTCGTTTTAAATTTAATGAAAATCGGACAACTACTGAGATGGAAAAAATAATAGAAACTAATATTACTATTTCACTTAAAGGCTTTTATTTAAGTTTTAGCTTTCGGAATATTTACGTAACCCACTGGGATGGTATGATTTATAAGGCACTTAGTCACGATCTTCTTTTTTAAAGTTTTTCGAAGCAGTTTTTGTTGTTCATGGAAATTCGTCAGAAGGCCTCGTGTTTGGGTTGAAAAAAATATAGAAACGCGGTCGTATTTTGTCTGTGGATATTCTTCGTTTAAATTAAAATAAAAGGTATTCTTTGGAATATTTTTATTACAAGTAGTTCTATTACAGAAATTTGTTGTACATTTTATCACTTAATTTTATTTAAAGCATCAAAATGGGTCGTGGACCGCAGTATAGAGGAAACGAATCCTCAAATAAAAAGCAGAGGGCCAATCCATGGGACAAATTGCCAAACTATTGGTCCGATGAGACAAAGATTGATTTGTTTGGATCTGATGGCAGACCCCATGTTAGACAAAAAAAAAAACAGCAATCGATCCCAAATACACCAAAAATACGATCAAACACGGAGGCGGCAATATAATGCTATGGGGATGTTTCTCTGCTTCAGGTGTTGGTCCACTTTATTGGATACAAGGCAATATGTGTGCTACAGACTATGTAAACATAATGAAGGACGTTATGTCACCATATGCCGAAGATAAAATGCCTTTAAAGTGGGAATTTATGCAGTATAACGATACCAAACACACATCGAAGCTTGCGAAAAAGTGGTTTCAGGACAATAAAGTCGACGTTGTGGATTTGCCAGCTCAGTCACCCACTTTTAACCCTATTGATCATTTGTGGGGCATTCTAATAAAAACGTTTAAGTGGTTTTCAACCAAAAAAAAAATAAGGAGCATTTGTGGGAGAAAGTCCAGGAAGAGTGGTACTCCATTGAGCCAGAAATATGCTCCAATCTGGTGGAGTCTATGCCTCGTATGTGTGCTGCAGTTTTACAAAACCATTGTAACGGAAAAAAATATTAAAACTGAAAACATTTTATGGTCAGTTTTGCTAAACTAGTCAATTTGGATAAAGATTAGTTATTTCGTCAAATATAACTTAAGTATAATTTCTTAGTTAAATGAATTCAGTATATTCATTTTCGTTTTCTAGTATGTAAGATAGATGTATATATCACATATCAAAGAAAAATTAAAATGTCCACTTATTACCACGTTCCTTATTAAAAATACGAATTTAAACCCAAAATTAAAATTCGTTTCTATTATTTTTTCCATCACTGTATATCCTATACCTGTCATAGGATCAATCTGGAAAATAATCGATAATAATCTCAACATTTCATCAAATTTAAGATTTAGCCACTTTTTATTTTTTCAGAATATCGGTTTTAATTTTTTGATTTAATTCTGCAATTGTATACAAACTTCGGTGAGCCGAAGTTAGCTTCTATTCTTGTTCTGTTTTGCAATTAACAGTGTATAATGTCCTTATAGCTGGACGTACAATACACCGCCTGATTCGCCAAGAGGTGCGGAGTATAAGGAAGTCATTTACGAAGTTGATATCTATGACATTCCGAGTATTGAAGGTGAGATTTAAATTGTAATTTAGTTTTATATCTAGCCAAGGAACCAATGAATCAAGAAACACCAGAGCATTTGTTCTGGCACTATCCAGACCTAAACAGTTGCAGAAGGCGCCACTTCGGTGCATTTCAGCTAGTGTCGCTGGGGGAAGTAGGGAAGCTCAAGATCGCAGCTATCCTTGCTTTCCTCAACGATGCGTGTTGGTACTGAAACGGACGGTGTGTATCAAACCAAAGCCTAGCTCTGATTGGAGGCTCTAGGATCTCCCATGTATCTAATAAATTCATATTTTCTCCTTTGAAGAAAAACGCGAAATCTACTTTATTGCCATTATAGATGTTTTAACACAATATGGCGTTAAGAAGCAGGTATATTTAACCTTAAATAGATATTATTGGGCACTTAATTCCTTTACCTTTTTTTTTTCAGGCAGCCAAAGCAGCAAAAACTGTCAAGTATGGGAGTAATGTTGATGGTATATCGACGTGCGATCCCGAACAATATGCCAAACGTTTCTTGGAATTCATGGATAAAGCTATAGAATAAAATACTTATCATTATAATCATTTTATTGTATTTGCCACATTCAAAATGTCAGAAAATGTTATTATATACTGCGACATATTAAATATATAAGTTAGGTCAACACTTTTATTTCGTAATCACCTTGAAGGAAATATGTGTTAATTATTATTTGGCAATTGTCCATTTCAGAACGGGTCCAAGTTACCAATTGAATTGAGCTCGGTCATCTTATTTAATGATACAATTTCTTTATTAATAGATATATTATTTCCAAATTAAATATGTAAAATATGTGATTTGGTAAGCTTCTGGGAGGATCGGATCGTCGTTTTCCAGGATTTGTGATCGTTTATAACTTTTTAGTTCTTGAGATTACTGTAAATTATTAAAAATTATTAAATTATATTATATTGTTAAATAATAACATGAATATTTTATAACGATCTTACAACAAAACGATTGATTTGAACTCTGGGCACATTGATTTCCGTTTGTGTTTCCCCGTTTATCTTCATATTTTCAAAGCGTTCTCGTATTCTAACAATAAAGAATTTGTTAAATGTTTGATTTACTTATTTAAGATAAGATATTACATTTTGGCACTTTCTATAGAATCACTAGAAATGAGTTGTGAGTAAACATCTTCCCGGTTTTCTTTTAGCTCACGTTGAATTTCATCGGCTTGCCATTTTTCAAATTTGGCACACAATTGTTTAGCACGAGCCGCGATCTTCGCCTGTTTATTGATATGAGTTAATTGAAAATAATTTATTTTTGTTTATGTTTTCTTAGAATAATGTTCTTAAATTGTTTTTTTTCCGTATACTGTTATAATATCTTACCTCTTGAAGCGTCTGATCCGTGCTTACATGTTCTTTGTCGTCATCACTACCGTCATTAGTGTTTGTCTCTTCATCTTCGCTAAAGCTTTCCTCATCTTCTAAATCCGAATTAATATTACGCAAATATTCATTAATCTCTGCTTCTGGCGGAGGAGTAAAGCTCTTTAAAGGCTTTGGCTGTTTCATTCTGTCCTTGTTATCTGAAATCTTATTTTGTTCCATTTCACGGAACTTGTTTAAAATTGTAGATGTTGTTTTGGTTTTCAGCAATATATCCTCAGCGATGGAAGTTTGTTTTGTAAATGATGAAATATCCGTATCAGCGTCGGAATCAATTCTAACAACACCTTCTCGTGGCGGTGTTATGCGAAAAATATGCCTTTCTCTTTCAACTGGACGAAATTGTTCAAAAAATTTAAACCTTTCCGTCAACTCTTCGGTGTTAACTTTAATATCTTCGGGTTTGGCGTCAGATTTTATGATATTCATATCCATATCGACATTCTATTGTTTTTTTTTTTTTATAAGAATAAATTTATGAAATACTTTTTTTTCTTACCTTTTTATTACTTTGAATTAATTTTTCTGATGGATTACTTGACATGGTGCTTCTGGAGCTGAGAAGATCCGAAGCACTGTTTGCGTCCAGTTTCATGAAGATATTACGTGAGGCTTTACTTAAAGCTATAATAATAATTATTATATATATAATATTAAGTACCATATTATAATTAAGTTTTAATTATTACCAGACTCAAATACTGCATCTTCAATGGTTTCTTGGGACTGAATTTTAGTACCATCCTTAAACGCTTCACCTTTTTCAAAACGATCTTTGATAGATTGCGTGTCAGTAGTCAGTTCAATATTTGCGGTTTTGCCAACTGAGGTAAGGCCCTGTTCGGATTCAGCAACTGCTTGTTGATACAGTTCTTTGATTTTCGCCTGTTTGCCCATAAATAACCGAGAGCGTATTCCTTGTATCTCCAGTTTTCGTTCTTCTCGTCTTTCTTCTTTTGTTATCATTTCACCATTTTCAAACTTTGTTCTTATATCGTTTATGGCGTCTCCTAGGCCTAAGGGCATTTCTTTTTCTGTTAATATCATCTGAGAATAATCATCGCTATCATTGTTAACGTCATTTGAGTTGTCATCTAACTTTTCGATATCATTACATTTTCCCAACTCTTCAGATTTTAAATTGGAAATCCCAAGTTTATGAAGTTTGGTTAGTGTTGATCGTATCGACTTGCCATGGGTAATAGCGGTTTCTCGACAATTATCTTGTGAAATATTATTTTTAAAACAAGCGCCATTTTCAAATACCTCAAATCTGGATCGGACATTCAGTTGTTGGAGTTGGTCAAGTCCCAGATTTGGTTTATCGGATGCTGTAATAAGTTATTATTAATTAAAATACGGTAAGGGAGCTTACACGGTCAGTCGATGTTCCTACCCTTCATTAATTAAAAACTTCATTAGAACCTTGAAAAAGACAACATATGTATGTGTTATTTGCCTCAGATTTTTGTAATGCGACTAGGGACCGTCTTTGAAATGTAAACAATAACAAATGTTATTAGCTTCTGGAGCTCTCGTCGAATTTTTATGAATTATTATATTGAACCCTCTTATGCATACAAATTGTATTATTAACACCCAAAAAATAAATTTCATTTAGTTTTGCAGCTAAAGAACCTTGTCAACTAAAACATACATTCCCGATTTGCATTTTAGTTTTAACAAATAATTACAATAGTCTGCAAAAATTTCTATTGTGCTCTGATGAGCTGGCTAATATATAATATTTTTCAATTAAATTATTGTTCATTAGAGTGGTTTTATTGGTATCTAGTTATTTTAGTAGATCTATCGATTTTCGCGGCTAATTCATTGTCAATGCATCAGACTCTCTCATTACTCGTTACTCATCTTAGTGATTTGTCTTTCGTAAAACCCTATGCAGCTCTTTAATAATAACAGAAGCCGACAAAAATTGACCATAAAAAAGTACGGAGAAAAAAAATTCAGATTGTAAAAGGTACTTTGGGAGCGATTTCCTCAAAATTGGTACGTGATGGAAACTTTTGGGTTTCGGACTAGTATTATACATACCGGGATCTTTTACAATCTAATGGTTTTAGTCTCCGTACTTTTTTTGTTGGACTGTGTAATATAATAATTTAATAAAAGATTTATTTTTAAAAACACAAACGGTTTGCTGACGACTTTCGTCCATATTTTACCCTTTTACCTCTGGCGACATCCGGTGACAATTCCATTGGTTGATTCTCACGTATTATAAGTTCCGGCTTTTGCGGTTTAATCTCTTCATAAACTATCTTTGGAGCAAATATTAATTTGAAATGCATATGACAGTAGAGATTGCCATCGTGAGCATGATAACTCTCTTGTCTGTACGAAATAACACATTTATAAAAAAATATTTAAAAAAAAAACACATATGTATTACCACTCACTTTAATTGTTTCGAGCACTCCTTGCAACGTAGACATGATTTATGGAATATCTTTGTTCCAGTTTTTAGTTGCAAAATAACTTCCTCCATTTTGTAGACAGTTTTTTGACATTGATGGCAGATGTCCAAATTTTTCTCAGCCATTGCAGTCTAATAAAAGTTAACGGTAATATAAAAACATTTTACAATCAAATATCTATTTTAATTGTTTTTAATGGATGCTTAGATGCTTAGCTTACACAAAATATTTCTTTAGCCTTATTAGAATCTCTTGAACGTATGTGGATGAGGCTCCGCTTCTGCAGATCATCGAATTTACTGAAGCTCTTCTTCTATAAAATAACCATGACTCGTATAGGATTTCGAAATAAAATTATATTAAAGATAAACTTACCATATTTATATTCTGCTTGTCATGATTTTCAGTTGATTTGTTTTTTTTAGTTTTGCTTTTCTTTACTTTGGCTGAGTTTATAGGTTCCATGGCCTTCTTTACTCTGATTATATTTATTTAATACTAAAATAACCAAGTCTTATTTATTATGCTTCCTTAAGAAATCACTTTTTAGGAGAGCATGCTTTAGTGTCCAGTTAAATGACTTATACAGTCGGTTTAAATACTCTTTAGGTATGAAAATTAAGCATTTTTATGCAGTTTTTATATATTTTTTAAAGTTATCCCTACATTTGTTTCGGGTATTAAAGTTTCTATTCTTAACTATTATCAAGGAGTATTATGAACATCTATGTCGACAGTTTTTCAAAATATGTGTACCAATTTATTTTCATGGGTAAGAGAATTTGTTTTTTGAGTGTTAAGCAAAGAAATACGACTACAATTTTTTCTTTGATCAGCCCGATGTAGTATAATTATTTTAAATTATTTTGGGAAAAACGCTTAGCAAAGTAAACCAAATTTTATGGCAGAATACATGGTTGAACACATTAGTAGGAATTTGAGCTAGAGAATCATCGATGTTTTTGTATATCTTTCGAAATTTTTGTTGCTGTGAATTCTCTTTAATTGTTGGTCTGAATTTGGCAAAGTATACAAGTTATTTTATACCACCAAGAAAATTTTAAGAAATATATTTCGAATTATTATAAACAATACTCATCGAATTTGTAGACAAACTTCACGGGGAGCACGAGCATAAATATGTTAACCAAAAGACGGATGCGAACGCTCAGCCCAGACCTAAACCTAATAACAGATCTCTTTGGGGAATATTTTTCAATTAGGTTGATAGGAATGGCCGGTAGTTTTATATGGTAAATCGCTTAAGGCGTTAATTGAGCAATGGGATCTTTTTAACTCTACAACTCTTTAAAATTTGGTAACTTCAATGTCCAACAGGCTAAATAACTTGTTACTAAATAGGAAAAATTATAAACAAATAAAAATAATAAATAAATAATTTTTATAAATTTTTTAATATTATTTCAAATTTTCTTTAAAGATTCACATATCCGTATTAATTAAGTTGGTTATTGAGTTTTTAGTTATTATTAGAGCTTATGGAATTAATATTAATATTATATTGTAAACAAAGCATTTATAACAAATCAAAAAAATTCTCCGCATTCTCATTGTTTTTTTTTCAAGAAACGTCTACATACATTTGTATATATACATTTTTGTATGTATGTGTACATAAAAATTTGTAATTATATCCTAGCATTGAATAAGTGTACATCTATTTATGCTATTTATACCCGCTACCCATAGGGTAGAAGGGTGTTATAACTTTGTGCCGGCAGGAAATGTGTGTAACAGGTAGAAGGAGCATCTCCGACCCTATAAAGTATATATATTCTTGATAAGTGTCAACGGCTGAAAAGATCTAGCCATGTCCGAATGTCCGTCTGTCTGTCTGTGTGTCTGTCCGTATGAAATACTGGATCTCAGAGACTATAAGAGATAGAGCTCTATATTTTTATTTTGACAGTATTTGTTATGCTTGCACGCAGATCAAGGAAATCGCCCTCAAAGTACCAAAATTGACCTATTTTGGCACTTTTCAAACGCTTATAACACAGAAACCGCTCGTATACCAAAGTTGAAAGTGAAATTGGGCTTGAATGAAAGGCCAATCTTTCCCCTTACAGATTTCAGATGAATCCTGGATGTGGGACATCAAGTTCTTTTTGACCCATTTTTTTGTTACTTTGTAGCCCTGGAACTCAGTACAAAATGTGTGGGAGTTAGATCTGAGTCACTACATTTTGGACTGTGTTAATAGCGTTTGAAAAGTGTCAAAATAGGTCATTTTTGGTACATTGAGGGCGATTTCCTCAAAATTGGGACGTGATGGAATCTTTTGGGTTTCGGACTAGTAATATACAGGCCGAGATCTTTTACAATCTGAAGGTTTTATTCGCCGTACTTTTTTAGGGTTCATTTTTGTTGACCTGTGTTATTATTCCAGATCTTCAATTTTATTTTTTTTGTTTAAATTCTGCAAGGGTATACAAACTTCGGTCAGCCAAAGCTGATAAAAAAAGAGGGTCGGAAATAAATCAGTCACGGTGAAAACTTTGGACTGAAACTATTTACCTGAATTGTGTTGTGGCATGAAATTTAACATTATATATACATATTTATGTATATATACACATGAACATGCATACACCCTGCTCTGAATTCTTGTCTTGCAAACATAAGAAAATATATTTATTTTTAGCACACATACTAAATATATAATGACTTTTCATTTATCTCATATCCCTTAATAAAAAAATATTTTGGAGACTTTTATTATTAATTTTCGTTTTATGTACATATGTAAATAAATATAATTTATTTATTTTTTTTAACCCAAATTTACATACCTAGATATCCACACACGAACAAATTTTTTTGAAAATCGATCGATGTCCGAAGAGGTAACAACAGACTGATTTTAGGTATTTTATGTACACGCAAAGCGTTTTACAGTGTTGACTAATTTTAAAACAATGGCAATGTTAATTTTTTAAATGCTTAAGAGCTTTACCAGAATTGTTTTCAAAAGCTTTAAACCTCTTAGAATTTAAATACGATATTTTTGGGTATAATTATGGGTTATTATCTAAATTTAGAGGCTTTTTGACAGCTTATTATAATTTCAAAATTTTTTAATTTCATAAAAGTTGAAAACTATATCGTATAGCTGCCATAGGAAAATCAGGAAAATAATACAACAAATTTTAACTTCGCTGATTGTCACATATTTTCATTATTCTATAATTTCGGTTTTATGAAAATCGGACGACGATATTCTATAGCTGACATTCCTTCCTTTCGATCCAACAATAACTCCATAAAATTTGCGATAATTCGATGTAAAACATGTAAAAATAAATAAAAGACGAAGAAAACGGAAAAAATACAAAAAATCAAACGTAAAGAAAAATCTATGAAAAAGTCGCGGATGTGTCGTCCCCCTTGAATATTAATATGATCGGATAAAATGGAATGGAAAAGGGTCCCAACAAAAAATAGTAGGTCTTTTCAAATCTCTTTAAGGGTGTAAAAAAATAACCCATTGATTTTCAATTAAAAAATATAATGGTCATAGCAGGACTCTCAAATTATCCTGTTTTTTATTTAATGTGTTAATTATAACTTTAAATAATAAATATTTAATAGTTAATTCAAATATTTTTTTTTTTAATAATTGATCGAGTTGAAATTATGAAAAATATGTGGGAGGTTCACAATAACATTTTAGTCTGTGTAAACTACAAATGGTACGTTATTTTCCGATGAGGACACACTCTCTAGTACTTCTGCTTTAATGTAATTTGTTGGCTTCTCTTCACTTGGGCTGCTTTTACGCGTAAGGCTGGTAGTATTCCTCCTAAAATATAAAAGTTATTAATTAAATGTCTGATGAATACATTTTTTAACTTACTTGGCTTTAGCATGAGTTAATATGTGAGATTTTAAATTTGTGGATTGAGCAAACTTTTTACTGCACGCATCAAAGGGACAAACAAAAGGTCTGTCTCCAGTATGAATTCTCACATGGGTTCTGCAAAGTGTTAGAAAACGTTTGATTAATTTTCACATACATATAATTTAGCCAATACTCATTTACCTTAGGTTAAAATCAAGGGAAAATCGCTTTCCACATCCCTCAAAAGTACACTGAAATGGCTTTTCTCCCGTGTGAACCAATTGATGTCGTTTTAATTTTGAGCTCTCCACAAAGGCTTTTCCGCACTCGGCACACACATGTACGCGGGGGCCGTGTGTGTGCAGATGTTTGCGCATTGCCGATGAATCTCTGAAGTTTTTATGGCATCCTTTATGTGGACATGCAATCTTTTTATCATTTTGATACGTTAGTAAACTACCATCTGAATACTTGAAATTAAGATCAGATCCAGGCGGTGTTCCTGCGTGTATTTCAATATTATATGCATTTAATTTATTTTAAAAATTCAGTAGTTCTAAGTAAATTACCTAAGTGGTCGTTGTATGAAGATAAGCCACTATGTTGAAGCCTTCCCTGTAAGCCAACACCAAGAAACGAAACCGAAGTACTAGTTGAAGATGAACTAGAAATTGGCTGACAAGTATTATCACTTTTTAAAATTCTTTGATTATTGTCAATGGTTAGAGCGGCCGTTTCAGTAATTAACTGAAGATTACTTGTAGAATTTGTAACATGTAAGACTGTATTTTCAACCAAGTTCGTCGATTTATTGAGGATATTTTTAGTGGTTAGGTTTCTAACATCTTCAATTATCTGTGGATGAATTTCTTGTGCTTCATGCAAGTACACTCCTTGGGGCAAGAAGGATTCGTCATCTTTGTTGTCCTCTCCTTTTGTAAACAATTCTGATTCAGTAATGTTTTGATCTGATCCTGAGTATTCATCATCGTCGGATATACCCGAAGCCCACATTGTTACGCTAAACTCTCCCTCCATTGTTTTAATTTGAACGAGCTTCTGCTCCCATCTTCTAGATTTTCCCGAGGTATTCAGTATGCTTGTCGTAGAATCTTTACAAGTGATTCTGTCATTGCCTGCCATACTAATATTAGGCATAGGATTTGCTATTTCATCATATTCATCAGCACAAGCCAACTTTTTAATACTATTATTGATATCCATGATATCCAATTTTTAAGTGTTTGTTTCTAAAATAAATAATTTTAAATAAAATGTATTTCAACTTTTAAATTACATTTAAAAACCGAACCTTATGTTTCCAATATTTAATTTTTGTATGCCTTCTGGATGGATTTGTACATCATCCCCGTTTTGTTCATTTTGAACAAGTTCACCAAACCGTTCGTAAGCACGATTTATTTTAAAGTTATGTACAAAAGTGTTGTGTAAATACTAATTCAGATGAATTGTGATTCGTTTTAGAAAGAAATTGTTTTATATAAAACTATTTTGCAGATCCAGTTTCAACACAAATTTAAGTATATGCATTACATTAAATATGTACATACATATATATACATATAGGTACATATTTGCAGACTGTGCCTATTATTAAACTACTAATGTACATTTGAACTGTCACAAAAATGAAAATTTCACTGATGTAATGTGTTATCAAAAAACGAAACAAAAAAAATGCGCAAAAGTCGTATGTAAAACCAATAACAGATGCCTCAAAACAGCGATGTTCATATTTCTCACAAACAAACAAATTGTGTGATAAAATATTATGTATAGTATTTTTTCAAATTTAAATAGATGGACTCCACTGCTGTTGCTTTGCTACGTAATACTGTCTTCCCACACAGTCCATCTGTGTGAAACCGTTGTGATTTTTCGCAGATATGAAACTCCGATTTCCACAGATCTATATATCCGATAACTGCTGATCGAACATCTGTGGCTCATATAAAATGTGAACAAATATGCCTGAAAATGCGGAAATTAAATTAATAGTTTACCAACTATTTTGACTGATCCATATCAGAAAAAGCGCAGATTACGGCAGATTTTGATGACATAATAATTATATTAAAACGAATTAAACAAATTCGTTAATGAAATTTCTCTAATACTATTATGACACTACCGAATTAATCAGATACTTCATTAAAAATTAGCCACAAAAATCGATAAATCTTCATAAAATATACCATTTTAGATAACAATTATGATTTATATCAGATTTTAGTTGTCGGCTTATAAAAGGTTACAAAGCAAATTGATTTTTGCTGACGTTTTGAAATTATTTGTTGAAAATAAAATGCAAAAATCTTTAAAAATTTTAAACAACATTCTGTGTATTTAGTTTAATGTTTTGGATTTAATAATACAATTTGTATGCATAAGAAGGCTAAAAATAAATTTAATGCAGTTTTAATTTATAAGGAAACCTTAAAATAACTTTTACTGTGTTAGGACTTCTTATTTAATGCTAGGGTTACACCGACTTTAATAGGTTAACGATATTGCTATTAATTTCCGGAGTTCTCGTCGATGTACTTCAGTTTTTGGAAGCTTTTAAATTTATTGTTTAATTTGTTTCAGTTAAGTTAGCAGCTCAAGATCTTTGTCAACTAAAACATACATCTACATTTTCACAGACTTCAGCATTTTACTTTCAAAAAATATTTTTTATTGTGAGACCATTTTTTGAAATAACAATTTGGTTCATTATAGCAGTATATTGTTATCGGTCCAATATGGTATTTAATGTAATTTATGTAGATGTATCAACTTTCTCCATCAACCATTGTCACAGCATTAAAAGTGCCGTATAGTCATCTTGCTCACTCTAGCGTAAAATCCTTTACATCTGTCAAATCTTTCAAGTAAAATTCAGAAGGCAGACACACTTCATATAATTAATTACAATACTTTAGGATTTGTGCAATTAAATTTTTATTTGTAAGTAGGAAGAATCTGAGAAGAAATAGTAAAAATATAAAAACAATTACAAAGCTATTTTAGGGTATTCCCACAGAAATACATTTGAATTTATCTGTCTGTTGAACTGACAGTCCATAGTGTGTCGCTGCAAATTTTCTGTTTCTCTGTTAAAATGTCATTCACAACGAAATGAAAACAAAGATATCAAGGAACAATGGAATATGGAAGCTTAAATTTATAAGAATGCCGAAGTTAGTATTATTGGCGACAAGTTAATTGGTTTTACAGCGGCACTTTTTATACTCTTTATACCTATCCGACCCTATAAAGTATATATATTCAACAGCCAAGTCGATCTAGCCATGTCCGTCTTTCCGTCAGTCCGTCCGTCTGTCCGATTATACTAGTCCCTCAGTTTTAAAGTTATCTGAATGAAACCTTGCAGTTAGTCATCTATATACTCTCACTCGTACACATGTCGATATATATATCATATAGCTGCCATTGGACCGATCGGAAAATTAAATTAATTATAACTATGTCAGTTTTTAAGATATTTTCATCAATTTTCATATTTGGCCATCTATATTATTTCAGAATTTCTATTTTAATTTCATGAAAATCGGACAACTATAGCCTATAGCTGCCATAGGAACTACTAGAGAACTAAAAGAAAAAAATTACATCTTCCTGTTTCTCAACACATTTCAACTTAGTGTTCTGGTAGGTAGGTAGGTAAAAGTGGTGAGGCTGGCAGAGAACTGCACGAGTACCCTTTTTTGGCACTCGAATCATACCCAAAAAATTTCAAGTGCAAGTGCCACTCACCACTCGGAAAATTAGTAAAAGAAAAAGGCAACACTCAAATGATTTGTGTGCTGCAAGCACTCGGTGTGAGGCACACCCAATCAATACGGTACTTTGCGGTCTTCGGGTGCCGATCGCACAATTACCAAAGCGCAGGCGAAAAGTATCCACAAACACACAAAGAAAAAAAGGTTGTGGCAAAAACACACATTGATGACGTCACAATCACCCAAGTATCTTCGCGATACTCAAGTGTTTGTGACGTCATCTCCTTCTTCGTTGATCATTAAACCCAGCAAACTATTTGGCGAAATCTTCACTCGCCAAGAAGACTCTTCCGCGATTGAAATGGTTTGCTGGGTAAGGATCTGAGCATAAAAAAAAATATAAAAAAAAATTTAAAAAAATATCCGCACACGACCCTTTTTTTGCGTATTCCTCTTCACCCATCCTTCGTAGGCTGCCACCGATCGTTGCGTGTGCCGCCGATAACCCGAAGCAATGAGCCGATGCAAGTACTTGCACCCTTTGTGGCAAGAAAAAAAACATTGTGTGTCTGAGGTACTCGAGTGTTTTTCTACGAGTACCAAAAACACTGCAGTGTCTGGGATACTCGGTAGCGGATATACTCGAGTATCTGAGACACTCGATATTTGGCCAGTGCACTTGCTGTGTGAATGGCTTGTGCAGTTCTCTGGAGGCTACCCTGGTAGCCTCCAATTAGAGCTGAGCTCCGTTTTGGTCCACACCCTCGGCTGTTGTAGTCGGCGCCTTCACTTCAGTACCAGCCAGTGTCGTTCAGGTACGCTAGGATGGCATTCACTGGTTGCCGCCCCACCACCCTTAGCGACCCTAGCTGGTGGGCTCCGAAGTGTCGGGCTCTGAGATTGTTGAATGCCGGGCAGTGACACAACAGGTGCTCCGGTGTCTCCTTCTCGGTTTCTTCTTTGCAGCTTCTGCAATATGTGTTGTGGGGTAGGCCCAATTTACAGGCATGAGTGCCTATTGGCCAATGCCTCGTGAGTGTTGACGTTATTCTTCTAATGTCCTTTTTGCTTTTGGAGATCAGGTCTGTTGTCCTTCTCGTATTATATTCTGACCAGCATAACCTAGATCTTCTGTTCTCAGTCATCGTTGACCATTCTTTGCTGGCTAATAGTTTGAAATGGTCGAGGATTTTCCTCTGGACTGAGTTCAGGGAGATTTGTATGTTTGAGATATCTGAGCTCCTTTCTGACCCTTGCCTGGCCAGCTCGTCAGCTTTCTCGTTTCCTGGAATGTCGTTGTGTCCCGGTACCCATACTATTTGTACCGTGTTATCTTCAGCGAGTCTATTTAGCGCCTCCTTGCCTCCACTAGAGTCGATGTTGTTCTTGCTGATGCGAGAGATTTGATAGCCCTTGGCTATCCGAGTTTATCCTAACTTTGGTATTCTTGAGGTCTCGGTTTTCTGAGAGTTCGACAGCTTTCAGAATTGCGAATACCTCTGCCTGGAACACTGTCGCTGACGCTGGGAGGTTGAAGGACTCCTCTTCTCCCCAGCTGTCCGAAGATTCCGGCCCCTATACCGCATCTCATTTTCGAGCCGTCAGTGTAGAGGGATACTTCGTCTCGTTCGGATACACTCCTTCGTCTCCATTCTTCCCTTGTGGGATATCTGGTTGTATATGCGTTGCCGAATCGTAGTTCGGTTGTCTGTTCCTGTTGTTCCCATATAGTCTATTTCATTCAGGATCGTACAGTGCCCAGTGAGATAGTTCTTCCACCTTTGGCTTGCCTTCAGTTGTACCGCGCTTTGGGCTGCTACATTCCTGATGAAGTGTTCTATTGGTATCAGGCTTAGCACTGCGTTCAACGCCGCCGCGGGGCATGATCTTAGTGTTCCCGTGGCACCTGCGCATGCCGATCTTTGAATCCTTGTAAGTTTTTGTCTGTTATATGCCCTAGTTAGTGCCGGCCACCATACTAGTGCTCCGTATGTCAGTATGGGTCTCACCACCGATGTGTAGAGCCATATTATGATCTTGGGGTGTATGCCCCAGTTTTTTCCAAACATCTTTCTGCACGAGTAGAATATATATATATATATATATACTTGCTTTCTTGACTCGTTCATTGATGTTGTTTTTCCTGATAATTTTGTGTCCAGTATCACCCCCAAGTACTTGGCTTGTTGTGATAGCTCTAGTTCTATTCCATCTATCTGTGGTTTTGTGAACCAGGGGATCTTTGTTTATTTCGTAAAGAGCATAAGTTCCGTTTTGCTCGGGTTAATGCCTAGTCCACAGGCTTTAGTCCATGAGTTCAGTTTGGTGAGTGCCCTTGTCATCAGTTCACTGATAACAACGGGGAATGGTCCTGTGGTGAGTAGGACTACGTGGTCCGCGTAAACTACCACCTTAATTCCTTCGCTATTGAGTTCTTTCAATATGTTGTCCATGTTGATCAGCCAGAGCAATGGAGATAGAACTCCCCCCTGAGGTGTGCCCCTCTTCACAAACCTGGTGTGATGAGTGCCACTCAGTTCGGCTGTTTTCTTCCTGCTCGTTAGCATTTCGCCTATCCATGATCCGATGCCTTCTTCAACTCCTATTTCGTTGAGGGAGCTCAGGATGGAGTCCGCGGTTACGTTGTTGAAAGCCCCTTCTATATCTAAAAAGGTAGCCAACGTGTAGTTTTTGAACAGCAGCGCTTTCTCTATGTATTGTACTACTTTTTGCCTTTTCGGTAAGCATGCTGGGCTTTCGAAAGGTTTTTCTCCGTTTTGCATCTGATGTGGATATCTAGTATCCTTTCCATTGTTTTCATAAGGAATGAAGTCAGGCTAATCGGCCTGTAATCCTTGGCTAGGATGTGCCCTCTTCTTCCTGGTTTGGGTATAAAGACTACTCTTGCTTCCTTCCATGGAAGCGGTACGTGTACTGCTTATATACATGCTTGGAAGATTGCCTGCAGCCAGTTCCATATGTATTCCTTCGTCGTTTGCAGCATTGCTGGTATGATTCCGTCCGGAGCTGGACTCTTGTATTTGTCAAAAGAGTCTATCGCCCAGTGGATTCTTTCCCTAGTGGCGACCTCTTCGACTTGTGGCTGTTGGACTGCCCTTAAGGCATCCGTTGCTGAGGTTTTATTCTTAGATTTCCTGGGAAGTGAGTGTCCAGCAGGATATCTAATGATTCTTCAGCTGACGTCGTCCCTGTGCCGTTTATAAGTGAGGGGCTTGCTTGCCCTCTTGCTAGTATTTTGCTCAACCTAGCCGTATCTTTTATTCCTTCTAGCGATTCGCAGTAGTTGCTCCAAGATTCTTTCTTGGCTACGTATATCGCCTTTTTGTACTCTATGCATTTCCTTGCACGGTCCCAGTCTTTGGTTCCGTAGCTGTTGTTGAAGGTCTTCCTAACCTCACGTCTGATCTCGCTTAGCTCTTAGCTCCACCATTGTGGGAATTGCTTCTTGGAGTATGTGATTCTGCATGTACGCATTCTCCTTGTACGCGTTGTTGAGTATATTTGTGAGGTCCTCAACTTCTTTGTCTATCTTTTCCGGGTCGGATCTGACTTTGATCCTCCTGTGTTTTATCTTTGTCTGTACAATTTTGGCGAATTTGTTCCAGTCTGTGTTACGTGGATTGAGTTTCGGTGTCGTCTCTCGCATCGGCATCGAGATTTCAAAGAAGATATACCTGTGGTCTGAAAAAGAGTTCTGTGTCGAAACCCTCCAATTTCCTACCTTGTACCCGCTGTTCTCCATTTGAAGAGTTATGTCAAGAACTTCTTCCCAACCTTGGAATTCTTCCGTGCTTGGAAAAATGAAAGTTGGTGTATCCCCTCTATTACAGATAGTGACGTCACGACATATAATACTATCGTTTGTTTCTTAATTCCCCCACAGCGTGTGCCTGGCTTTGGTGTCACACCCGAGGATTAGCGTCGTCTTGGTCTCTTCAGCCCACTTCATCAATCTGATGACCGCATCTGGGGGTGCGCTCTCATCGTGGGCCATATATCCGGAGGCTATCAGTATCGCTGTCCCATCCGTTGTCTCAAACCTGGCCACTGCTAGGTCTGGGTTTGCTAAGAGTGGGTTGTAAAAGGGCGTTAATGCTGTTTTTGACTATTATACCCGCCCTCGGCCTACCTCTCGACGTTCGTATATAGAGTTGTATATCCTTTAGTCGCCACGCCAGAGGTCTGTCCGTCTCTTGTCCATGGCTCTTGTAAGAGGCCGATGTCGATGTCCTTCTCGCGAAGAAGAACAGCCAGATTCGCTGAGGCGTGAGAGCTCCGCTTCATCTTGGCCTTCCTTATTCCGTACCGCACTTTCTGGTCGGACTTCTGGGCGTTAATGCTGTTTTTGACTATTATACCCGCCCTCGGCCTACCTCTCGACGTTCGTGTATAGAGTTGTATATCCTTTAGTCGCCACGCCAGAGATCTGTCCGTCTCTTGTCCATGGCTCTTGTAAGAGGCCGATGTCGATGTCCTTCTCGCGAAGAAGAACAGCCAGATTCGCTGAGGCGTGAGAGCTCCGCTTCATCTTGGCCTTCCTTATTCCGTACCGCACTTTCTGGTCGGACTTCTGGAGTTGCTCCAGGCATCAACGGTTGATGAGAAACAAGAAAGGCTGACTTGTCTTCATCTCCCTCTCAGCTTTGAGTATGGCCCAGTCCTCCATATCGACATATGGGTTCTGAGCTCGTAACGTCTGCAGCACCCTGTCAAGGCTAGTTAGCCCCTTCGGTAGCCAGATGCGAGCTCTGGGCCTCCTCGGGATATCCTTTGCGGGGACTAGCTGAATGCGTAGCCCTTTCCATGCGTTGCTTATGCTGGCAACGCATGCCGCCAGGAAGTTCTTTGAAGACTCATCGTCGCACCTGATTACTCGGTGCCCTCTAACCTGTCTGAGGAGTCAAAGGAGGGTGTCGGACCCGATGGCTCTCATAGTAACTTGTCTGTTACCATCTCCGCTAGTCGGGTCTCGACCTCCTTCCATTTCTCCGCCAGCAGGCGCCCGTCGTCATTGAGCTCGTCCACCAGTGCCATGGCAAGGCTGTTTCTAGCCACCTCGCTGAAGTTCTTCGCCGGCCTGACAAAGGATGGTCCTTGGAGCCCCCTTGGCATCCTTTGCTCTCTTCGGAGCGCTTTCGCTCACCTCTTGGGAGCGATTACGCTTCGCCTGGGGAGGTAGGAATGCTTCTGGGTGCTCCCTTTCGTATCTTTCGAAGTCCTCGATCACTGCCTGGAATCGGGACTTGTCCTCCTTGTCGCGCTGGTCCGCCTTGCCCTCCTCTTCGTTCTTAGCTATCTTAGCTAGAATGAAACGGGCCTTGCTGTCCTGCGCTTTCCTCTGCTTGTGGGTTAGCGATTTTGGCTTATCGCTAGCCCCACTGATCTTGGCGTGGCTCGCCTTGGTTGTGGTGGGTGGTCGTGGCGTTTGGGGAGTGCTTGACTTAGCACTGCCCACCGAACTCGACGGAGTCAGTGTCTCATCATCCGAGCGCAGCAACTCGTCTTCGTCTATTTCGGAGACGGTTCGGGGTTTTACCTTCCCCACGAGGTCTGAAGGGGAATTTTTAGTTGTGCTCATTATCATTATCGCCCGCGTTGCTTGACGAGGCAAGCGCGGCGGGCCCGAGGGATTTGGGGCTTTGAAGGTGGTCGACCGTGGCTTCGCCCCTAAGCCACGGCAAGGCAGTTCTGACCCAGGGTTGCCCGGCCCTGGGAAGGCTCCGTTCAAACACAGCTGGATATGCCCCTCAGCTGCGAACCTTATAGTCACGGGGGCTTCACACTCCTGACTTGAGATGAGGCCGTTTCGAGACTTGCCCGGGTCTTGGAGTGGGATGGGAGTTCGTTTGTTTCTAATAAATTCTTTAAGTTGACTATGCTTTCATCCTTATTTTGACATATGACCAAATTTTCCTCAAATGAATTCGTATCTACTACCATAATGTTGGTGCACCTGCTGAGGCATCCACGTGTTGCATTCTTGCCCCAGACCTACCTGTTCTAGTTTATAATTACAGTTTTCCAGTCCAGTCCAGTCCAGCCCACCGCGCTATTCTAGGGATTATTTCTTTATTAGTTAAATCCGTAAAAATTGTAAAACTTCTACAGTGAAGGTATACTCTAAAACGTTTGAGTAAATTATAGTGATACCTCGACTCCGCATCAGTTGTATGCTTGGAGAAATAAAACACAAATCGATCATCTCTTTTCTTTTGCATTAAAATTGACCTTATTAGCATTTCCTTTAAAACTTCAAACGTTCTTAACTCTGATTCCCCAAAACAAAAATTTGTCGTTTTCCTTGTAATAAAGGGTTATAAAGGTTTTGTCACCTAGAAAAGTCTTTGATAAACATGCGAAAATACTAGCAAAGTCCGAGAAAACTTCCCACTTCACTTATTTTTGACGGAATCGGTAAATTTTTCACGGCGGATATGCCTTTTCCATCAGTTTTAATGCCCAACCCATTAATGGACATCTCAGGTACTTGACTTCCGTTTGAAAAAACTTACACTTATTAAGCCTCAACTACAAATTATTTCGTACCAGCCTGTCAAACACTTCATTTAAATTTTCTAAATGCCTAATTAAGTCGCTAATAATGTTGTTTATAAACCTCTGACATGTCGACGGAGAATTCTTCAGCCCGAAAAGCATCCTTAGGAACTCAAATTGGCCAAGAGGTGTTGTAAAAGAAGTTAACTTTACTGATTTCTGATACATAAAAACATGGTAGAATCCATTCTTTAGGTTTAACTTAGTGAACCATTTCTTATATGTCATTTGATTTAGAGGAATGGGATAACTATACTTTGTTGTTAATTTATTCAATTTTATAAAGTCAATACACATTATAATTTCGCTCTATGCTTTTTTTACTAACACAATCGGTGAGACAAACTCAGACTCACTTGGTCTAATATACCCCTGGGCAATGTAATCATCCAAGATCTTCTGCAATTCGTTCTTTTCAGCATAGGAATGGGTCTAGGACTACAGCTAAACGGTTTAACGTCATTTATATTAATTTCCATTTCACACTTAGTTTCTGGATCGTTGCTCAAACAGCTTTAGCGTAACATTTTTGAAACAAATTTTCAAAATGTATTTTATCACTCATTTTCAGATTTATCCCCACATTAACATTTTCATTATCGGGTTCATATTCAATCATATTGCCAAGAAATCATCTTCATCATCTAATTTATCCATATCATTTGAATCAATTATAGATCTACTCTCTTTCGTATTTTCATTTGTTTAACTAACCTAAAAAATTTCGACCTAAGACAACTTTTCCATTCATTGAATCAATCAGAACGACTAGAATTTTGAGTTTTACCTTTTATTATTAATCGTAACAAACACAAAAATTAACTTGCTACAGTTTAAACCAAAATACGTGGCAGGAGGCGCTGGCTGCATGTTGACGCTAGCCGGAATACAGATCTTCTAATTGGGCTCCCTGAGCCTAAGAGGCATTCTATAAAAAAAAATTTATGTACACTACCATCTATTTTGATTCTTAAATACCTTACATAATCATCATCGTGGGTTACAAGAGTTGATGTCTTCTTGTTCTGGTCACAGGCTGCAGCGAGGTGACCCATATTTCCGCAAACAAAACAAGCTCCTACATCTCTTTTGGGTTTGCGACAATCTGAGGCAATATGCCCCAAACAATTACAATTGTAGGAGAGGAAAACTGGCTTTTCAGTTTTGCCAGGATTGTTAGGAGCTCCTCCAGATTTTTGAGCAACTAAATTAACGTGTTGTAATGCAGACAGCAGCTCATCCCTTGCCTTGAAGCTTATTATATTCGCGAACGTGCGTATTTGAAGATTTGGTATTCCAAGAATTATTTAATCAATAAGCTCGGATTCTGGCATTTCTAATCCGTTCAACAACATTACTTTCGTGTAAAGTAAGAGGTGAACGATTCATTTGCTAGTCATTTGCGCGCTTCAACCTTCTTGCGCAACATAATGGCCCTCTCTTTTGTGAGAAAGGCCTTCTCCATCGACGTCAGCAAAGTTTCGATTATTTCAATTGCATACTCAGGCTTTGAGTACATTCAGGTATGTACATCATCTTTGACTTTACTAAAAATAAGAGACCATACCTTATTTTCTGTTAATCCATAAGTTAATCTTAACACATTTATGTGTTCGCGCCATACAGCAACACTCGTTTGTCCATCAAAATCTGGCAGAATTTCTTTTATGCTATGGAAAGAAATTGCATCATTTTTCGAAACATTGCCTGCTGTCTCCTTTTCGCTCGCTCTCTCAGATGCTCCCAACAAATCATTCTCTCTCCGCAGTAGCACTCTTTCAAACTGCATCAGCTCCAACTCTTTAGTCATCAATTTTAAATTTTCTCGTTGAAACTCATTGTCAAACATCAATTTTTGTTGCATGTTGTTAGAATGTAAAGTTGTTTTTCCACATTGGTATTGCCTTCTTTGCCTGATCTTTCTCGATTTTCTCGATTCTCCATTTACTTTGGCTGCTCCTTGCTCGCCATTTGATTCGTTGTTTGCATCTTCTTATAATTCGTCTTTTGTCATTTCGTTTAATTCTTCCTTTTCGCCGTCACTCGCCGTTTCGTTTGCTTCTTCTTCTCCTTCGTTATTTGTAATTTCGTTTGCTTTTTCTTCTCCTTCGTTATTTGTCATTTTGTTCGCTTTTTCTGCGCATTCTTCGCCTCATTTGATGTTATCCTTTGGTAAACTTGGACATTTTCCGCGAAAGTGCACTTCACTCTTGCTGACAATGTAATTTTGCTTCCATAAGTGGCTAAGTTAAGGTCGAACACCAATTGCGTGGTTGGTTGCTCGAAAAATCATTTGCGTTCACAGGTTCCATAATAGATGTTGGTTTATTATCTCTCTTTCATTAAAAAAAAGCCTTGCAGGAATGGCTTTCGGCACGAGGTTTCGCGCCCACTTTTGATATTGTAGTAGAGTAAAACACGTCTACTAGGTTCGGTGTTCTTCGCAAGACTGCTCTCCTTTATTTCTATCCTCTCGTTACTCTCTCGTTCTGTCGATCTTTGTCAAAGTGTGTACGCGCACATACAAATCACAGGGTTGCTTAGGGCTATTATAAATGGGTGTGTATAAGTACCATATATGCTTAGGGCTAATATGAACAAAAAGAGTGTATAAGTACAATATATATGCTTAGGGCTACTACACCATTACGCTCCGGTTTTGCCGTTTGTGGAATTTCACATTTGCTTTTAGCACGTGCCTCTGGCCGTTTCTCTAACTTGCTTTGGAGAATGCATGGATCTAATCGCCAAATGACTGTCTTCGAACAATTTAACCGCCTATGTGTACGGTCTATGCCCTGCGCAAGCACGTTTGCTTTTCTGATGGCGAAGACTTTCGCCTCCTTACGATAGCCTTTTCTCAGCCCGCGCCTACTTCTTCTTCTATTTCGGAGCCGTCGGTATAAAAGTTTGAGGTATTATTCTGAATTATTATCCAGTTTTCAGGTCCCAAGAATGATGTAATTTTGACGTCCTGGCCAGTTCTGCTCATATCTCGATCAATTTTCTGACTGAGTATCACCGATTATCTTCTAGCTTGCGATGATTGATTCCATAATAACATTATGATAATTAATTAGAGACTTCAATAGAGATTTGAAAGCTCTATAGCCCCCCCCCCCAAGGTGCTGTAAAGATGTCTGAATTCTATCGTAGTATCAGCTTCAGCGCCTTTTCCTCTTGGATTCCGATGTGGAAGTACCTTCCACTTCGGTATGAATGGGATTAGTTCCCTGTCTACCACCTCCAACTTTAGAATTTTGTCCATGTTCAGCCACCTCGCACCATCAAATGTGGATATCTTGCCATTTGCGTCACTTCGGTCTCTGAGCGCCACGATCAGGTGTCGTTTGGACACCTTCCTAACCTTCTCTCTTCGAAAACTTCTTTCCTTAGGGTGGGTGCTTGCCGCCAGGCACCTCTAACATTTTATGGCCATGCCTGCCGTACTTCCATAAGTGCCTGTGACAACCTACGATCCACCGCTGGGATATGTCCACGACTTTCACATAAAAAATTTGAACAAATTAACCGACGTGTCCGGCAATACCCTACCGTCATTGTAGTGGGCGCCCTCTATCACATCTGTAGGAAAATCAGGCATCAAGCCAAACTGGGAGACATCTCAGTGCAGCAGAACCACAAGAACCGGGCATCATGTCCTCGAAAAGGACAAAGGTTATGAGCTTGTAGTAGTCATTCTTTTTAATATATGGTATGTTGTACTTTGTATATTTTGTAAGTATACCCAGTCTTTTCTCTATGAAATCTACATGCTTGTCCTACTGAAGCGCTCATGGGGGCCCACCGTTCATATACAGTTCTAATTCGTGAAGAGTTATTCATAATGCCGACATCGCTCGTCTCACTATGAAATTCACGTACAACGTTCATGGGGTAATACATGCTGTGTATTCGGCGGGACTGGGGTTCGAACCCGGGACTCTGTGGTTCTCAGATCAGCCGCTTACACATCGCGTAACGTAGCCAGCTGAACCTACAAAGCCAATACGCGCATATATGCATAATGTTATTTTATCAGCGCACTTTGTGGTTCAAAATATATCCCGAAAGGGAAATCCCCGGTACATGAACCGCCATATAGAACCAGGGATCATACATAAAGTCATACCTGCTGCACACAGTTTTCTATTGTGAGCAGCTCACCGCATGAAGCGAAGTCCAGCTGGGTAGTTTAAAATAAATTTACAATATATATGAAAATATTTGAATGGGATTATAAATGCTGTTTTTTAATATATGCTTGTAAGTCGTTGTGAATTTTTTGCAAATTGTTCCTTATAATTGTTTTGACGAGATGTGCGAAAGTAGTTGTTGAGGACATTTACGTTATACGATTCTTTCGATATGTTAAGGTTATCCTTTAATAAAATATTTATTATAAAACAATATTAGTTAATATTATTAAATAAATACTTACATGTTCAGAAGTCTGCTTTTCATCATTTTTAAAGTTTTTCAAAATGTTTTTATTTTCTACCGAAGTATATATTCGTTGATTATCGGAATAAAAATTAGCCGGTGGAAGTTTCAACAAACAGTTGTCGGGTATTTTCCAAGTTTTCAGATCATCATTCCATGTTGAATGCTCCATTACAATATCCGGAGACCTATTATAAAACGTTTCGGTAAGCACTTACAATTATTGTCGATTTGATTTCTTACCAATTTTTATCATTTTTACGTAAAATTGAATCAAATTTATAAAGTAATTGTTGATAAAACTTTATGTAACGTCCAAGATTTCTTATTTCATCCAAATAATCCTCACGATCAAGCTGAAATTCAGAATTCAAATCCGAAACTTCCATTTCAAGCATTTTAATTTTTTGTTGGCAATTTCGTATGTATTCATTTTTACTATTTATCTCTTGGGCTATACTAGCATAATGACCCTGTAAAAGGTCTCGATCCTCATAATTAACACGGCTCAAGGCATTGGCTACCACATTTAAGTGATGTTGAGCAGCAATTTTGCGGGCTTTATGCTGTTCCTTAAGTTTTAAATCTCCAACTCGCTCACCTCCAATTAAAGTTCGTTTAATGAGATCGATACGATTTCGTGCTTGCAATTGTATATCTTCTTCTTTTGTTTGTAAATGTGAGATTGACCTTAAGTTATTCGCTTCAGCACTGGTGGTTTCTGTAAACTCTTGCAATATTTTATCATGAATTGAATTTCTTAGACTTAACTTTTCATCACCCATGTAAACAATCTTATGTTGGGTTTCTTCCAGCATTTTTTTTAGATAGAGTATTTCATTTTGATACTGTCTTAGCTTGGCATCTTTGGGATCTTCGTTAATTATCGGTTTATTTGCAATTTTCTTTGCTCTACTCGCATAGCGCAGGGTCGATATTGTTTCATCATAATTAATGTTTGATGGAGAGATGCAGGATATCATAAGGGTCTTTGTATTACCCCCTAGAGAATCCTAAAAATAAGATAAATTCGCAGAAATCGATCGTTAATAAAATGTCTAACAGTATGAAATTAAATATTTTGGGATTCGATTGCGTTTACGATTTTATGGTTCATTTTTATACCCGCTACCCATAGGGTAGAAGGGTATTATAACTTTGTGCCGGCAGGAAATGTATGTAACAGGTAGAAGGAGGCATTTCCGACCCTATAAAGTATATATATTCTTGATCAGCGTCAACAGCCGAGTCGATCTAGCCATGTCCGTCTGTCCGTCTGTCTGTCTGTCTGTCTGTCTGTCTGTCCGTCCGTCCGTGTGAAACACTGGATCTCAGAGACTATAAGAGATAGAGCTCTAATTTTTTCGACAGTATTTGTTATGCTTGCACGCAGATCAAGTTTGTTTCAAATTTTTACCACGCCCACTTCCGCCCCCGCAAATCATCAAAAAGCTTTTAATTTTCATAATTTTAAAGCTAGAGTCACGAATTTGGCAAGTACATTAATAACTATTATCTGTGTGATTCCTGATTGGGTTGTGATCAGATAAAAATTGTCGAAGTTATTAAAGAAATAATTTTGTATGGCCACAAACGGCCGCTGCAGCATGCCTCATTTGGTTGACCAACTAGACCAACTAAATATTCTTAGCAGTTTTTGATTGTGATGGGAAAATAATCTTATAAGAATTCGAGATGCAATTTTAATATATGGTAATAATTATTAGCCGTTCAAAAATGTATTAACTATTTATTATGGGTAGCGGGTATCTCACAGTCGAGCTCACTCGACTGTAGCTTTCTTACTTGTTAATGAATCACATCGTTGATTCTAAGGGTCTCTGTCGATCGTTTTCGAAATCGGTGTAATTAATTCAATGTCAAATCAAAAGCTGAACAATGTATCTATATGTGCAACAATCAATGTGATATTTAAAATTGTATTCTAAAAGTTTAATAAAATCCTTATTTTATATATATAAGTTTATTTTCGCTGGAATCGTTCAGTGCCATCTGAACATAACCAGATGTTGCGGGTGGGGAGGTGGGTATGGTACATAGGGGCCTGGACGATCAATAAAATCCTGATGGCTTAAATGATGTTTGGCCCAATATTTTCAAAATCAGCTCTTCCTAAATTCAATTACTTCAATTCTATCCTTGAAAATTTAACGACACAGCCGATGCTGAGGTATCAAAAAATAACTCTTTTATCTCTCTCCTATAGTAAAGAATTCGAATATTTGAGCCTTTCTATTTTCTGTTAAAATAAAAGAAGTTTTAAACTTCTCTGGTACTGCAACTCGATTTAAAGAGTCATACCTTGATGGAAAGTTAAAAGTTACATTTTTTCAGGTACACATATTTCTAGCTATAGCCTGCTCATTTGGGGAGTACAGGGTAGAGCTGGAGGAAGAATCGATGTAGTATCGATACTTCGATGTTTTTTTAAAGAATATCGAAATTCATGTGGACACGACATACTGTTCCTGAACAAGAACGAGAGATTCAACAAATAATTTAACTTGAGTTAAAACAAGAAAGGAAGCTAACTTCGGCTCAACGTAGTTTATTACCCTTGCAGAATTTAATACAAAAATTTTAACCAAAATTCAGGAATAATAATTAGTTGTCAAATCTCAAATTTGATGAAAATTAAATTAAAACCGAAATTCTGAAATAATATGATATGATATATAAGATGGTCAAAGATGAAATTTGGTATCTTTGAAACTGACATAGTTATAATTTTTTTCGAAAAATTTTCCGATCGGTTCTATGGCAGCTATATGATATAGTCGTCCGATCCGGCCCGTTCCGACATATGTAGGAGTGAGAGTATATAGAAGACAAACTACAAAGTTACATTTAGAAAGCTTTAAAACTGAGGCACTAGTTTGGGTATAATCGGACAGACGCACATGGCTAGATCGACTCGGCTGTTGATCCTGATCAAGAACATATATATACTTTATAGGGTCAGAGATGTCTCCATCACTGCGTTGCAAACTTCTGACTGAAATTTAATACCCTGCAAGGGTATAAATATGTCATAATGTTTTAATTTTTTACATGTTTTTTATATAAATAAAACTTGTATGTATTTCTATTAATTTTAAGAAATTAATATTGTATTAGAAAAATTATTTACAAAGAACTTTGATTATCGATACACTGATATTTCCATTTTAAAAATATCAAAATATCGATGAATCTCCGGCTCTAATATGTATAAAATGAATCTCTGATTTATATTAGTGATTTACCTGTAGAAGACGTGTCAGTTTCGAATCTCTAAATGGTACATGTTTGGTTTTACCATTTACCAACGATGATATAACATTTCCCAAAACCGAAAGAGATAAATTAATTTTTGTTGCTTCTCTAAGGCGTTCTCCCTGTGCTCCCGTTTTTCGCTGCCTTTCCGAACCGGCCAAGTCTACCAGATTTAATTTTCCTCGCCGTATTCCAGTTCGCAAGTTATCATGATCAAGATCAGTATCTTCTGTTGCAATATTTGTTGTAAAGTTTTCTGATTGCTCTAAAGTAATGGTGAACATTGTATGCGATCGTGAGCTTTTTTCATTCATTAATGTCGCTGCCGTTATGCGATTTTCGTTGCCAACGTTCAACCACCGATAACATTGCATGGCATTTATAACTGGCTGGGAACTTAATGTTGGTACTGTGACTCCAATACCCGGTATATCTTTAAGCGGATGATTAACTAAACAATCATTATTTCTCGACACAAGCAAGTCACGAATATTCTCGTTGTAAATTTCAAAGTAATTTACGAATACCAAGTATCTAATATTGGTTGCCATGGATATTGCTTCAAATATGTGATCGAAACATTTTGGTATGATTCCATCGCTCATTGTATTGTCCATGTTTCCAGTGCCCTTGTAGGGGAAATGTATATTATAAACAAATCAAATAAACACTAGTTTAATAAATACTAGTAATAATATGATACTATTACTCCCAAATAGCATTGCAGTACCACATGTTATTAATAGGCCTCTGCCATCATCATGATAGGTTGCTGATGACAGCCTATGATATCCTTAAGTTAAATTCATCAGTAATTTTTATGGCCATTCATCAATGATTCCTCAACAACACCGACCTTGCTGTTGAAGAATCGTTGTTGAATGGTACAGCAGGGATGTCATAAATTACCTGCATTGTATGTGTTTTGCCACAACTTGTCTGGCCGTATGCGAAAATCGTCCCATTGTATCCTTCAATTGTGCTCTCCACTAGTGAATAGCACATTTCATTATAAATAACTTCGGTTTTTGTATTTATATTATAAGCACTATCAAATGTGAATACTTTTTTTTGAGCATGGCGTGCTAATGGATTTAGCACAGAAACGGTATAATCTTTTATATCTACAATGTTCTGAAAAATTTTGTATAATAATTTTACTTTTAAATCAAATATGTACATAGTAAAACATATTAAACTTACTTCACATTTAGTTTCAATTTCATTGCAATTCATTGGCCGACATCGAACGACAGCCTTGATGTTTTCACTCATTGTTGTTCACTACAAAAATAGACTACAATATAGAAATCAAAACCTGTTAATAATGAAGTTCACGAGAGAGTTACATATGTATATCAATATTCCTGTCCATATTATAATTTAATATTAACTACATATGTATATGCATGCATACTTACATACAGAAATGATTGATTTAGTTATTATTTAACGTTACTTGGCCTTGATGAAGTATATTGATATAAAGAATATAAATCGATAATTGTTTTAGAAATCATTAATTTATACATTTCTTTTTATAATAAAATACACTCTCTGTAATTTTAACAGATTCCTTTCTAATTAATGTTTTATTTCCTCTAAAAATTGTGTTAAAAATTAATCGTACGCATTGGATTATTTTGTAAATAAAATTAATAAATATATATGTAAGTGTACATATATAGGGGGCTCCGACTTGGTACAATGTCATCTCACTAAACTTTTAGGTTGACGTTACCACCAGGATGCAACTAGAACCCGTTAGGAATTCTAGCATCAATTTAAGTAACTGCGTTAAGTCCAAAGCACACAATGCGACGCAATCAGCATCGGCACAATCAAAACTTTATCATATGGAGCTTTTATATTTAAATATACATACTAACGCAAGAATAAGCTTGCAAAGCTACATTTGAAGACAAAAGCATGGCGAGTATACAACTTTTAATGCTAGCTACTTGCTATGCATGTTCTTCATTTAACACATTCAGTTTACGTTGAGTGTTTGGAAACGTCGAAGTACAAATAATTCCTTTGGTAACAAGCAAAATTAAATTAATATAAAAAATAACTGAACCAATAGTTTATGAGAGATAATGGACACAGCATTTAAACAAAATCATTATACATTTAGCACAGAAATTATTTTAAACAATTTACGTTTTTTTTTCTTTTTTTATTCATAAAAATACACTATAAACATGTGTATACATTTATTCTGCTTTCTGGAGCTTGTCGCGGATGGATATCCTTTCTGCGCATGTCATTGTATTTTCTTTAAATAATTGTAGTATAAGGTATAGGTATAAGAGTACATGTGATTCATTCATGAAATGCATACACAAAAGCCTGTTCTAGATCCTAGATCCATTCAATTATTTACATAAAATATTAAAGATGTGTTTGTGTGTGTAACAAATTTGAGAAAGTTTTATTAAATACGACAGCAAGAATTGATAAGTAAAGGTAACCCCAACATGTAAAATCCAGAATTTGTTACAAAAATAACAAAATCATAAACATTAATGCGAATTTCTTGTTTCGTTTTTCTTTTTAATTAGTTATTAAAAAGTGTACGGTATTTTTTCAGCAGGATGAAACCTACTCTTTCGCGTTTGTGGATTTTCTATAGGCATCCATGGCAGTATCCAAAATGCAAGCGTTTCCTTGCATCCAATTTAACGCGCATAATTACATAATTGGAAAAAAAAGCAAAATGCAGGAAAAGTAAATCAATTAATATATGGCGGAAAGCATATGATTAATTTGCACCATTATTTAAAGCTATGTAATTGCACCTTTAAATGATTTTTTGAGCACGGCACCTGTACTTTTTAAATGCACAATAAATATGCTAACGCACCTTTAATTTAACTATTAATGACAATTAAGAAAGCAAACTTAGGGAAGTCGAAGTTTGTATACCCTTGTCTATTGCCATTAGACCCGTGAGCTCATATAAAACCTATACAACATTCTTGACCATTTTCGATCATAAAAAACAAATACGAAGGTCAATTTGATTAGCCGACATTTATGTATTAAAGCAGTTAAAACAATTAAACAAAAACATTTTTTTACAAGGTTATATAAAAGTGACTTATTATACATGCTGGTATTTTGCAGATTTGCAAATTCATTCTATAAATGATTGTACATGGATTTATATACATACATAAATAGTTAATATAGTAAGAAGATAACTCTATGATCAAAACTACTTATTTAGATAGTATATGTTAAAGACAGTATCGGACACACGAACATGGCCTGATAACAAACATCTATGTGCCGATGTTAGCTTCCTTTCTTTTTTGATATAAATTTATTTTAAAACGAATTTAATCTACTTGTTGTATACAATTTTTTTTAAAACAAACTTGATCCTTAAATGACATTAATTTAAATAACAAGAGGTGCTCGATTAAAAAAATTGGGTGGTCGAGGGAAATTGAGTTTTGATTTTTGAACCAATTTGAATCGTCTTTGAAATCTGTTATTTTACGGATGGTAATGATGCTGATTACTTTATGAGGTCAGAGAAGTAACATGTAGAAACATGATATTTTTTAATATAAATATTTTGCTATTTTTAAAAAGAAAACATCAATGTCTCGAATATTTTTGTAGAAATTATTTCTAAAACACTAATAATTTGTGGAAAAACTAACAGAAACGTGTATAAGTTTTTAGCCATATAAAAACGTTAAAAAATTTGTAACTGAAAATGAAAAAAAAAAACGAAAAATATTGATTCTTATCCTGCGGTTATTCAATGTCAATGACATTTACATAATTCATAAATTAGACTTCCGATATGAATAAAATTCAAACCTCGCCAAAATGTCATCCAAATTTTTGCAAAACTTTATAAATAAACCTATTGAACATAGGCAAATAATATTTACATATATCAATATTTGACTTTTTACGACGCCTTGCATGATTAATTAATTAATTTTTTAAGAACAGCAATAATTGTTTTGTTTTTTCTTTTACTTTAATAGAACCCTACATATCAATCAAATGCTAGCCCGAGGGTCGATTTTCCATTCAGTGGGCACTTTGCGATTCTAATAAACTTCTGAAAATGCATTACAATTGGCTTTTGGTATGTATAGAAAAAAATATATGTATAAAAAGTGTGTTACATTATTAGTTAATGTAGCCGAAAAATAAAATTAGATTGTGAATAAAATATTTTTCTGCAGATAAACTACATACAATTTGATATCTTAGTAATTTTGGCAACCCTTCGATATGGAAATGCAAACTATCTTGGCACTCCTCGTAGTCGCGATAGAAATTTGAATAAAGAAAATGCGGTCAAAACGGACAACAATCCTGGTGGTGTGCGAGCAGTTGGTGAAGTTTTTGTGCCAAAAACATTCTCACTGAATTCACAAGAGCCAACATGCGAGCAACTACGCGCCATGTGGATGTAAGGATCTACACTCACAATATTGGGAAAAATCAAAATTTAACAAAATTTGAATATATATTTTGAAGCTTTTCCAAGAGGCAATCCAGAGCGGCAGAGATTACAAATGAAATTCCAACTTATCGTGACCCATTTACGTATAATGTTTGGGAACCACTTTATTTAAACTCACGAATGCAGGGATCGTAAGTATATTTATATGTATGTATATTGTAACCCTTGCAGGATATTATATTCTTTTTAAAAGTTTGAACTGCAGTAATGGATTTATGTTGATCTCTCGCATTATATATTTCTAAGAGAGCAGAAGGAAGTATAGATGTTGTATCGATACATGATGTTTTTATACCCGCTACCCATATGGTATAATGTTATTATAACTTTGTGCCGGCAGAAAATGTATGTAACAGGTAAAAGGAGGCATCTCCGACCCCATAAAGTATATATATTCTTGATCAACGCCAACAGCCGAGACGATCTAGCCATGTCCGTCTGTCTGTGTGTCTGCGTGTCTGTCCGTATGAAACACTGAATCTCAGAGACTTTTAAAAATAGAGCTCTATATTTTTATTTCGACAGTATTTGTTATGGTTGCACGCAGATCAAGTTTGTTTCAAATTTTTACCACGCCCACTTCCGCCCCCGCAAATCATCAAAATTTAGCTATCATCAATCGTTTTAAAGCTAAAGTTAGAATTTTGGTATGTACATAAAGAACTATAGTCTCTGTGATTCCTGAAAATTTGGTTGCGATCAGATAAAAATTGTCGAAGTTATTAAAGAAATAATTTTGTATGGCCACAAACGGCTGCTGCAGCATGCCTCATTTGGTTGACCAACTAGACCAACTAAATATTCTTTTCAGGTCTTGATTCTGATCGGAAAATAATCTTACAAGATATTCGAGAAGCAATTTTAATAATTATTAGCCGCTTTAATGCAATAATAACGCGTTTTTACACACATAGATAGATGTGTATGTATTTTGTATGCATGTGATTATATTACACTTGCATTTACATTTGTCCGTTATGTTTAAAATTGTATTAACTATTTAATATGGGTAGCGGGTATCTCACCGTCGAGCTCAATCGACTATAGCTTTCTTACTTGTTTAATTTAAAAACACGTTGATATTTTCCATATAAACATTATACTGTTCCTAAACAAGATCGAGAGAAACTCCAAATAATTTAACTTGAGTTAAAACAAGAAAGGAAGCTAACTTCGGCAGATCGAATTTTCTATACACTTGCAGAATTAAATCAAAATATTAAATCCGAAATTCTGGAATATAAATAAATCTCAAAATTTATGAAAATATGTTAAGAAAAAGCGAAGTTATGATTTATATTTTATTTCCCTGATTGTTCCTATTGCAGCTATATGTTAGGTCGTCCGATCTGGATTGTTCCGACATATGTACGTGTGAGAGTAATAAAAGACTAACTACAAAGTTTAATATAGATAGCTTTAAAGTTGAGGGACTTGTTTGCGTATAATCGGACAGAAGGCCAGACGGAAATTGCTAGATCGACTCGGCTGTTGATACAGAGTATATATAATTAATAGAAAATGTCTCCTTCAAGGCGTTGCAAACTTCTGACTAAAATTGTAATACCCTGCAAGGTTATAAATATGTATGCCGGATCGGGCACAATATTTTTGGATTTTAATTTTCAATTTAAAATTATTAAAATTGTTTTTTTTATGAATAAAATGTCTATTTCTGTGAATTTTACCATAAATTAATGTACCATATAAGTTTATATTATATATTGTTTTGGAAATAGATTTATAACAAGAAAGGAAGCTAACTTCGGCTCACCGAAGTTCGTATACCCTTGCAGAACTTAAACAAAAAATTAAAACCGAAAATCTGGAATAATAATTAGTTGCCAAATCTCAAATTTGATGAAAATGGTTTGAAAATCGGCTAAGTTTTGGTTTTTTTTTATTTTTCTGGTTGTTCCTATGGAAGCTATTGGATATAGTCGGCCGATTTTCATGAAATTAAAACCGAATAATATAAAATGGCTAAATCTCAACTTTGATGAAAATATGTTGAAAACTGACAAATTTTTTTTCTAAAAATTTCCGGTTGTTCCTATGGCAGCTATATGATATAGTCGCCCGATACGGCTCGTTCCACCATATGTACGAGTGAGAGTATATAGAAGACTAACTACAAAGTTTCATTCAGATAGATTTAAAACTGAGGGACTAGTTTGCGTAAAAACGGACAGACGGACAAACAGACATGGCTAGATCGTCTCGGCTGTTGATCCTGATCAAGAATATATATACTTTATAGGGTCGGAGATGTCTCCATCACTGCGTTGCAAACTTCTGACTAAAATTATAATACCCTGCAAGGGTATAAAAACTTCGATTACCGAGACGATGCTTCTCCATCTCTATTGAAGGATATAATATTCTTTTTATATGTTTTGAACCACAGTAATTTATATTAAACTCTCTAATTATATTTCTAAGATATTTGAAAATCCTATTTCTAATTTATATTGAAACAGACTTAGAATGGGCGGTAGGGAAAGATCGCGATCGCCGGTGTTTGGTCGGGTTGTCAGTCGAGAGCCTAGTTTGCCACAACGAATGCAAATAGCTCCTTCGGAACACCAACAAAGAGAGAGAGTAGTTGAATTTGGATTGGGTAATCCTCCACCGGGGACAGGGATAAGTCAAACCCGATTTTACGGCTCTGAGATTCGTCCACAAAATGGAATTTCTTCGGCCTCCTCATCAAGAAGATCGAATAAAAATCGTTATATGGGCGGAGTACCAAACGAAAGTGGAGGAATTGGAACTAATATTAAAGATAATCAAAATTCCGTTGCCATACAAGGAAGTTTTCAAAAGCTGAAAGAATTAATATGGACAGAGCGGGCTAAGGAACTAACACAGCAACGTAGGGATGAGGAAATGGCAGCACGTGCTGCAGCTCTCAAGGAAATAGCCAATGGAAAAAAGTATGGATAAACAATAGCCAAAATAATTAGACTAGTTAAATTAATTATTAATTTCTACATTTCCAGCATATTTGCAAACAACAAACCACCTACTTTAAGCAGTTCCTCCTCCGAATCAATTATGATGGATCAGAACCGTAGCCCCGACGGCGACAGTTATCAATTTAACAACAACAACGCTAATCGCATGTCAATATTAAATGAACAAAGTTTGCAAAGCGATAAAGTCAACAATAAAAATAGTCAAAAAACTGGGAGCCGTGCAACTACGCGCCGCATCGGAGCTTCAGGCTCTGTGCCATCTTATAATGCTAAGAGCAAATTTTCGGGAAGGTATGGTAATATTGGTCAGTTAAATCAAGGAGTAACTACCGGTCGGATTTCCAGTGATATAATGGCAGAAAAAGATCATAGTACTATTATTGGTATTCCAAGGACATATCCAATACGAAAATCACATTTTAGAGAGCGCAACCGATCCCTTTTTAAAGAGGTAATTTGAATTATTAATTAAGAAAATTATTATTTAACTAAAATACAAAAATATTTTAAAAATGTTGGTAGAGATTGGTACCGAAAAAGAAGAAGTAGGTTATACTAACTTACTATTTCACTTACATGCACTTTTGCATATGTTATATTAGTATATTATTGAAATCTAACCACTGAAATTTATTCTGACATAAATATTTTAAAGCCACAGGACAATAATTATTTCCGACGTTTTCTACGGGGCCTATCGACTTCACCATTCCACTCGGAAATAAATAGAGCAACTGATAAAGGAAATAATGATGTAGGCCGACAACTGTATTTTTTGGATAGATATAACTATAACCCTTCACCGCCAAATTATGAAAATTATTTGGAGCCTATAGAAAACGATAATATTAAGCAAGGAAAAATAATACCAGAAAGTGAACATCTGGAAGACGAATTTTCAGATTATGGTAACTATTGATTATGCAGTAATAATTCTGAAGGCCCAAATTATTATTTGTAAACGGAATTAAGGCGTCTTTTAATTATTATTATCCAATGTAAAAGACAATTTCTTGACTTTAAGCTACAATTTCCACTGTAAATACATACATTTAAATGCAAGAAGAGAGGAAAAATAACAGACATAAAGTGTTATAATACCTAATAATTTAGCGACGAATTTAAATGTCTTCAAAATATGTTTTTAAAATGGTAAAATGAATGATCAATTCAACTTTTTCATTAATTATAAAATAAACTCTATTTTTTATCGAAAGAGATACCATATTTATACGTATATTTATGTACTTGGTAATTTACGATTTGAATTCAAAACTTACAACAACAAAATGCTTCCAACCAATAACAATCAATTTCAAAATAAGATATCACGCTATATAATAAATTCCCGATCTTCGAAATACACCTTTTAAACCCCTTTGAAAAAACAAGTTTATAATAGCTTTGGCGAAACGTACCTACATATTCCTACTTATTATAAAATAAAAAATACATCTGAAAAGTATAGACATATCACGACAATCCGCAATCATGACTGTTTTTCATACTTTAGCAACCAATCCAAATCACAATGACAAAAATATGTTATCAAAAGATCTCCTTGTGCAGAACGCGAAGGATTCTATCCAAGACACAAAATTACTATATATATCTTTCGAATCATCAAAAACAGCAAAAATGTAAAATATATTATTAAAATATCCAGAATACCAATTATAACATGTACATATATGCATTTGTGCCTGCTCAGAAAAACTTAGCTGTTTAAAAATCATAATTTTGGACATTCATAAAACTATTTAAAAAGATAGAGAAAGAAATCAAGAAAACAAGAAAACCTTACCCCAACCATCTCAAAATTAACATAAAATCAATTTTTTTTAATCTGCTGTTAGTAGCTTTGATTTGAAAATATGAATGTATCATATCGAACTATTATTAACATTTATTTATTTATTTACAAAACAAGTATCATACCATCTGAGCCGTGGATTATTGAACACCTAATTACCTCTTAGTATAATTTACCCTAATGAATGATTTTTTTCTCACACTGATTATAAACATATTAGTATACATTTGCTTTTAAGCTGTAACGATTTGTAGAAATATTTGCATTTATAAGCTTAAAATCATTTATCCCTACGGCCATCAAAAACTGCATGGCTCTATGATACCCTAAATTACTAAAATATTCAATATTACTCAAGAAAAGAATAATTCCATATTTATATATTATATTCTATATTCTATAGAACCATCATCATCAGCAGTACTTGCTCGTGTACTGCATATGGCAATGAAACCTAATTTGTAAGTTCCGCGACAATAATAGAGCCAATTTTATATATGTAGTATTAATATAATATACAAATAGGTATTATTTTACAAAAGATTCATAAATGTATGTATAATATCCATTATATAAATAATAACAAAAACACTAAAATTGTCTACGCATGGTTGGTGTTTTAAGAAATTGAAAATCGATTATCACGTATATGTAATAATTAATTTAGGCAAATAAACAAAAGTTGATTGTAAAATACGCTGTACATTTCAAGTTGTAAAACATAAATATTATGATCTATATACAATTCTTTTTTTATAACTTACTTCAGATATGGTTTAAAATATAACCATATGAATTGGGTATAACTTTTTGGCACGCCGACTAAATCTTTGGGCTATAAGTTCTTAAGGCTACATTTATCAAAAAAGTCGTCCGTCACCCACAGACGTTGCAGACTCTTGAGGTCGAATTGAAATAATTTTTTTCTTTGATATTAATAACAATTGAAAAGGAAAGAAAGCGGTACCCTAATATAGCTTAAATAACAACAAAGGATAGATAAAAACCGCAAAGCGAAATGCCGACATGGTTCTTTCAAAACCAAACAAAAGAGGTCAAAATTGTAACAAGACAAAGTGTAGGGAGCTCTGAATAGTTTTTACACAGTTAAAACCCTACTTAGGGGTGGGACGAGGTGCGTACATAAAGCAGTGAGCGCTAAGACTACCCTTGAAGTAAACAATTAAAATTATTTTCATTGTGTGTGGGATTTGTTCATGAATAAGGTTGTGCATGATGATCTCTTTCTTTGTGTCTTCTGTGTAAAGGGCGGGATATTCTAACATAGTATGTAAAGCAATATATAGAGCTCTCTTCGGCTGGCCTAATCAGGCCCGGTTCGACCTATAAACGGCAGACGGGTTATGGGGCACATATGATTAACTTAGTATATTGCTTATGTATATTTCTTTTTTAATCGTAAGCTCTCTGGTGAAAATTTATGCAATCTCTTAATTCCCCTTAAATTATGCTATCTGTGAATGATTTTACTAAACATTGCCTTGTTGGAAAGACTTAGATGGAACACACGCGTTTCGAATTATTTACCGGATACGGAAATATTACTTTAAATAAATGGCGTATCACGACAAGAAAAAGCAAAAATGGGGTAAAGCAACTCAAGTTTCGTCGAGGGACTTTCAATCTGCGCTTATTAAGTGGTAATGGGCTAGTGTGTGGCGTGTGCACGGGAAATTAACAAAGGAGTGTGCCGTATACGCATCGTGGTATTATTTGCTTATATAAAAGGGTATATTCGTTTATTAATGTATCGTCTGTTGCAATAACAATTTTGATATATTTATAATTTAGGAGGAGCTACAATATTTAACAAACTTGCGTCAACTTCAAGATAGATATTTGATACGCGTATTATAATGGGATCTTACTAGAACTGAAGAAGGTATCGATCGAGTATCGATACATTTTCTTACGATATTTGATATGATCCTGAACAAGAACGAGAGGATCCCCAAATAATTTAACATACGTTGAATATATCTGCAGGATCCGACTCAATACTTATCGTTTTTAAATTTTTAGTTTGATTTTTTTCAAATCCTGTTATATAAAAAAACCCTTATTTCTGTTTCTGTTAATTTTTCTATTAATTAATATTGTTTTAGAAATATTAAAAAAAAATTTCGATTATCGGATAAAACGATTTTGTCTTTTGAAAAATGTCGAGAAAAATTTAAATCATTTCATTATGTTATTTTACACACATATGATTTTTTTGTATGTTTACCTAACTTGCATAAAACTAACCAGTTTTATTTAATTACTAGAACGATTTTTATACATTTTTTTAGGTCCCCTGATAAGTCGTTTGTTCCTCTCCGACCATTTTGCGTTGTTTCGTTGACAACGTGAATGGCGGCAAAGTGGCCAGCGAGCACACGATGGCAATACAGAGCGTTTAAATCCCTGTATTTACTGCACCTCGTATCCAGCAGCGATTTTGGGGGAAGTAAGGAATTGGTTGCGGAGCTACAAAACTGGGATGCTGCTGTTTTTGAATGGGACTAGCGGACGCCTTGCTTTACATCATCATCATAGCCGGCACACGACCCTCATCCTCGTTTCTAATCGTTGTGCGACGAAAGGCACTCGTTGAGCCACCCGCCACCGCCTGCTGTTGCCCAGCAAAAGAATGCAAAAGACCGCTTGGAGGACGGAGGGCAGTGCCCGGCACGTGGCGCTGACAAACTGCTTAAACACACCATTGATGAATTCATACATACATATATCGCCTGGTTCCAGGCGCAGTCACCATCAGCGGCCCTTTTTCTTTTGTTCCATCGACAAATTACACACTTTGCGGCATTTTGCGCTTTTGAACAGTAATTTTATTGTTATCGATCGGTGATAGCTATAGAAGCTGCCAATTAACTAACTGCTTTTAAAATAGTGATTGACTTTTTATGAAATACTGTAATATATATACTAAAATTGGATATATGTATATAAAATATATATATTATGGGTCCGGCAAACTTTATATCACCCCTAATTGATGTTTTTTATAACCCCAGGGTGATAACACAGGCCGGCAAAAATTTAACTTATTTTTGTACGGCGATTAAAACCGGCAGATTCTGAAAGATCTCGGTCTGCATATTGCTACCTACCAATTTTGCGAAAATCGCGTTCAAAGTACCAAAAATGGCCTGTTTTGCCGGAAATAATTCAAATTTTTAATTTCATATTATGGACAGAGATCATATTTTCGAATTGTCATATGCAAGTATTTAATACATACATACATAGTTCATTGAAATTTGTTTAAAGATCTCGAACTTAAGGTTTTTTCTGTCTTTTTGTTTGTTTATGCTTTTATTTTCAATAAGTGAAAAGCAAAAGAAACAATTAAGAAAGCTAAAGTCGAGTGAGCTTGTCTGTGAGACACCCGCTACCCATAATAAATAGGTAATACATTTTTGAACATAACGAACAAATGCAAACACAAGTATAATATAATCACATGCATACAAAAATACATACACATGTATTTATGTATGTAAAAACGCGTTATTATTGCATTAAAGCGGCAAATAATTATTACCATTACCGGCTAATAATTATTACCATTTATTAAAATTGCTTCTCGAATTCTTATACGATTTTTTTCCGATTCCAATCAAAACTGGTAAGAATATTTAGTTGGTCTAGTTGGTCAACCAAATGAGGCATGCTGCAGCAGCCGTTTGTAGCCATACAAAATTATTTCTTTAATAACTTCGACAATTTGTATCGAATCGCAACCAAATTTTCAGGAATCACACAAACTATAGTTCTTAATGTACATACCAAAATCCGACTCTAGCTTTAAAATTTGATGATTTAATTTCGCTTTTTGATGATTTGCGGGGGCACACAGACAAGCAGACGGACATGGCTAGATCGACTCGGCTGTTGATGCAGACAGACAGACGGACGGACAGACGGACAGACGGACAGTCGGACAGACAGACAGACAGACAGACAGACGGCTATATCGACTCCTTTAGTGGTCCTGATCAATATTTAGGTGACTTTTGGGGGAGTTGACCAAAATGAATAGATTCTTAATTATCCAATTTTATTGGTATGTAAACTTTTGTTGGACCGAAGTTTAAGTTCAGCGCAGTGGACAAGCCTGACTGGCAGTCCGTAAATGGTGTACAAACAGAGATTGCCAACGAGGCACTGCTGTTTATACCCGCTACCCATAGGGTAGAACGGTATTATAACTTTTTGCCGGCAGGAAATGTATGTAACAGGTAGAAGGAGGCATTTCCGACCCTATAAAGTATATATATTCTTGATCAGCGTCAGCAGCCGAGACGATCTAACCATGTCCGTCTGTCCGTCATTCTGTCTGTCCGTATGAAACACTGGATCTCGGAGACTATAAGAGATAGAGCAGTAACTTTTTTATACCCTGTACCAAAGGTACACAGGTATTATAGTTTTGTGCGAGTGCGATATTCTGTAACAGGCAGAAGGAGGCGTGGCAGACCCCCAAAAGTTACCTAAATATTGATCAGGACCACTAAAGGAGTCGATATAGCCATGTCCGTCTGTCCGTCCGTCCGTCTGTCTGTCTGCCTGTCTGCCTGCCTGTCTGTCTGTCCGTCTGTATGAACGCCTAGATCTCAGAGAATATAAGAGCTAGAGACACGAAACTTGGGATTTAGACTTTTTATATCTGCACGCAGATCAAGTTTGTTTTAAATTTTTGCTGCTCCCCTTTTTGGTGGAGCTATTTGAAAAAACCATATATCTCCCAAATTTATAAAGCTATGTAAACCATATTCAAAATGTATATGTATTTTATCAAAATACACAGATTTCCCAAATTTCATTGCGATCGTGCCGCAGAGATATAGTCTTTTTACTTCATACATATTACATGTATGTATACCAGAGGCAGCGCAGGCAGAGGGCTCCACATATCTAAAATGTTCATTTCACATTTTAATGAAATTAAGATTACCGATTTCGAATTGGTTGATGGTGCAGCTGACTAAAATGAAGTCCACGCGAAGTGTAGAAGTGAAGTACTCGCGGGTTCGATTCCTGCCAGTCAAAAAATTTTTTTTTTTTTTTTGTAATTTTTGACTGTAAATCAAAATTATTATAGTATTTTATACTAAGAAATAAAAAAATGAAATTAAAAACCTATATTTTATTTTAAAAAAAATATATATATATATTTTATGATTTGGTGCACACCCGGTTTTATCCACTGAGCTACCGACTGTACTTTTGATTCAGCTGACATTTGCATGATATGTCAATTTGTCTCCGTTTCTTAGTTTTTGGCTTCTAATTCTCGGGAACCAAATCGAGCGGCGACTTGTAATGGTACACGGTATTCTACTGTCGGGACACCCGACTGTATGTCCATCTTGTTTCGACAGTTTTTGTTATTTTTCATCATTTTAAAGCTAGAGTCGTGAATTTGAGTATGTACATTAAGAACTATAGTCGGTGTGATTCCTGAAAATTTGGTTGCGATCAGATAAAAATTGTTGAAGTTATTAAAGAAATAATTTTGTATGGCCACAAAATAAATATTCTTACCAGTTCTTCATTGGAATCGGAAAAGAATCTTATAAGAATTCGATAAGCAATTTTAATATATGGTAATAATTATTAGCCGTTCAAAGTATTAACTATTTATTATGGGTAGCAGGTATCTGACAGCGAGCGCACTCGACTGTAGCTTTCTTACTTGTTTTGTATTCCATTCGTGACGTTTGCTCTTAATACAGAAAATACATAATAATACAAATTTATGAACATTTAAAATCCTGCAATTTAAAAAATTATTTCATTGAATTTAATAGAGATTTAATAGAAAATCGGAATCCGAAAATGGATTTAAGAAATGAAAAAAGATATGAAAATAATGTAATGTAATCAAGTCATTATTGAGTTCTGTAATTTCTTTCGCATATCTGATTTTTAAAATACTAGCAAAGTGCCCGCAGCGTTGCTAGCGGTGGATAATTTTGCATGTAGATAGATATATCCGTATATTTTTCCGGATAGCTCTGCATATCTTTCTATTCCTTATTCGAATTTATCTTATTTAAAAGTAATAGAGTATTAACCATATAATTTAGTGTGATTAAGGTTTTCTTTTATTATTCTTATTTTAAAATCTCTCTGTAAAAAACATTCTTTGTTTGACCATCATGAGATAGGATCATCAGGCTCTTTGCCGAGCTGACTCTTGAACAGACCACATATGTAAATTGGCTGTGTGTCGCCCACACTCGTTCTAAGATCTAATCCAGCTACTTTCAAAGTCTGTCCTTGCAATTTTTATTTATTTATTTATTTATTGATATTATTTAATTTTATTTTATTGTTGTTTAATTTAATTTTAAATATTTAATTAATAGCATGGATTGATTAAAGCGTTTAGCGTCCATATTTTTTTATAAAAATTATTGGGTTTTTGCCACTGGAAGAAAATGGGGGCATGTTTGTGTCCAAAATATATCTTAGGAAATCAATTTAGTGTTGTAAGAATTAAATGGTAAAAAATTTAATAGGGTCATTTAAGTGGATTTTGATAGGGGTTGATTCTTAGTTTTTAATGATCACTTTAATATATATAAAAGTTACCTAAATATTGGTCAGGACCGCTAAAGGAGTCGATTTAGCTATGTCCGTCTGTCTGTCCGTCCGTCCGTCAGTCCGTCAGTCCGTCTGTCCGTCCGTCTGTTTGTATGAACGCCTAGATCTCAGAGACTATAAGAGCTAGAGACACCAAACTTGGGATTTAGACTTCTTATATCTACACGCAGATCAAGTTTGTTTTCAATTTTTGCTGCTCCCCTTTTTGGAGGAGCTATTTGAAAAAAAACCGTCTCCCAAATTTCAACCATATTCAAAACCTGTTTTTAACAAAATACACAGATTGTCCATTTCATTGCGATCGTGCCATTAATAGCGGAGATATAGCCTTTTTACTTTATACATATTATGTATACCAGAGGCAGCGCAGGCAGAGGGCTCCAAATATCCAAATCAAAATGTTCATTTCACATTTTTATGAAATTGAGATTACCGGTTTCGTATTGGTTGATGGTGCAGCTGACTAAACTGAAGTCTACGCGAAGTGTAGAAGTGTAGTTCTCGCGGGTTCGATTCCTTCCGGCGACGAGTCAAAATATTTTTTTTTTTGTAATTTTTAACGGTAAATCAAAATTATTATAGTATTTTATACTGAGAATTAAAAAAATGCGATTAAAAAACTATACTATTTTATTTAAAATACAAAAATATTATGATTTGGCGGCAGAATCGAACCCAGGCCAATTGCTTACAAAAATGCACGCGCAGTTTTATCCACTGAGCTATCGGTGCTTTTGGTTTAGCTGACATTTGCATTATATGCCAATTTGTCTCCGTTTTTTAGTTTTTGGCTTCTTATTTTCGGGAACCAAATCGAGCGTCGACTTGTAATGGTACGGGGTATTCTACTGTCGGGACACCCGACTGTATGTCCATCTTGTTTTTATACCCTTGCAGGGTATTATAATTTCAGTCAGAAGTTTGCAACGCAGTGAAGGAGACCTCTCCGACCCTATAAAGTATATATATTCTTGATCAGGATCAACAGGCGAGTCGATCTAGCCATGTCCGTCTGTCCGTCTGTCCGTCTGTCCTTCTGTCCGTCTGTCCGTCTGTCCGTTTCTACGCAAACTAGTCTCTCAGTTTTAAAGCTATCTGAATGAAACTTTGTAGTTAGTCTTCTATATACTCTCACTCGTATATATGTCGGAACGAGCCGGATCGGACGACTATATCATATAGCTGCCATAGGAACAATCGAAAAATTTGTAGTAAAAAAAATTTAACTTTGTCAGTATTCAACATATTGTCATCAAAGTTGGTATTTAGCCCTTTTTTACTATTTCTGAATTTCGGTTTTAATTTCATGAAAATCGGCCAACTATATCCTATAGCTTCCATAGGAACAATCAGGAAAACAAAAGAAAAAACCATAACTTTGTCAGTTTTCAAAATATTTTCACCAAACTTGATATTTAGCCATCTTATATTATTTTAGAATTTTGGTTTTAATTTCGTAAAAATCGGTCGACTATATCCTATAGCTTCCATAGGAACAATCAGAAAAATAAAAAAAAACCCATAGCTTAGCCGATTTTCAAACCATTTTCATCAAACTTGAGATTTGGCAACTAATAATTATTCCAGATTTTCGGTTTTAATTTTTTGTTAAAGTTCTGCAAGGGTATATAAACTTCGGTGAGCCGAAGTTAGCTTCCTTTCTTGTTGATTGTTAAGTTTAATTTAATTTTAAGTTTTTAATTTTTAGTAAGAAATCAAAATCAGCCGCAATTCAATTATCGTAGTACAGAGAGTCAGAGAGAGACAGATATGCGGGAGTCTGTTCGTTTAATGTTTGTGTATAATTTTAATGACCCTTCAATGTACTGTAATTTAAACTGCATTCGGACAACGTGTTTTTTGTTGTTTTCGTTTTGTCTCGTTCTCCTAATTCTCTTTTCATTTTCGTCTTCTGTTGTATTCACGCGTGATCGCATATTATGTAGTAAAAGTTTCGAAATAGTTTTATAACATATAAGGTAAGTAAAATTATTTTTACTTAATTAATGAATTCCTTTGCAGAATTGATCTTAAGTATGGATATAACTTCAACCTAGACTGTTTAGGTTTGCAAAGTTTCTTTTCAGGTTTCTTTTTTTTTTAAAGATAACGATAACAAACAAGAAAAGAAGCTAACTTCGGCTCACCGAAGTTCGTAACCCTTGCAGAATCTGAACAAAAAATTAAAACCAAAAATCGGGAATAATATTTAGTTGCAAATCTCAAATTGATGAAAATGGTTTGAAAAACGGCGAAGTTATGTTTTTTTTTAATTTTCCTGATTTTCATGAAATTAAAACCGAAAGTCTGAAATAATATAAGATGGCCAAATATTAAGTTTGGTGAAAATATCTTGAAAACTGACATAGTTGTCATTTTTTTCGTAATTTTTCCGATCGGTCCTATGGCAGCTATATGATATAGACGTTCGATCCGGCCCGTTCCAAAATATGTAGGAGTGAGTATATAAAAGACTAACTGCAAAGTTTCATTTAGATAGCTTTAAAACTAGTTCGCATATAATCGGACAGGCGGACAGACGGACGGACATGGCTAGATCGACTCGGCTCTTGATCCTGATCAAAAATATATATATGTACTTTATAGGGTCGGAGAAGTCTCCTTCACAGCGTTGCAAACTTCTGACTGAAATTATAATAACCTGCAAGGGTATAAAAATTCCGGAAGGATCTTTAGTAGTCGGAGGAAACCCATGACAATTGGCGATAATGCTTAAATAATGCTTACAAAGATTTACATAAATAAAAATATATATTTTAAATAAAAAAGGAACAAATTTATTTGGAATTCCAGGGATTTTCTATAGTTTTTCTTTTGTGATTCCTCTGGAGTTCTTTCCTGAATTCCCAGCAGATTCCCCGCTGATTCCGATAATAATTTCTCTTTTGATTCCGGCGTGAATTTACTTCGAAACTCACGACAAATTCCTGGCATGCTTCAGGCCGGATTACTAGAGTCCGAATTCATGGCTGTAGGCCTATTTTAAAAAATGTTGTATGAAAATTCACGGGATATTCACCGGTTATTCACGAGGGAGGAAGATCTAGTCCAACATGATTCCTGCAAGAATCTTGCAGGGGAATTACATAGGCCAACAAAAAATTACGGAGAATAAAACCTGCATATTGTGAAAGATCTCGATCTGTATATTGCTAGTTCGAAACCTAATAGATTCTATCACGTACCAATCTTTATTATGTGGTGGACTAAATTTTGGCTAAAAATCGCATTGATTGATTAACGCGTTTAGCATCCCAATTTTTTAGAAGTTATGGGTTTTTTGCCACTGAAAGAAAATGAAGGCATTTTTGTGACCAAAATAAATCTTAGCAAATCAGTTTAGTGTTATAATTTAATGGTAAAAAATTTTAATAGGGTCAATTAATTGGACTTGGTATGGCGTTGATTCTTAGTTTTTATACCCTTGCAGGGTATTATAATTTCAGTCAGAAGTTTGCAACGCAGTGAAGGAGACATCTCCGACCCAATAAAGTACATATATTCTTGATCAGGATCAACAGCCGAGTCGATCTAGCCATGTCCGTCTGTCCGTCTGTACGATTATACGCGAACTAGTCCCTCAGTTTAAAAGCTATCTCAATGAGACTTTGCAGTTAGTCTTCTATATACTCTCACTCCTACATATGTCAGAACGGGCCGGATCGAACGTCTATATCATATAGCTGCCATAGGAACGATCGGAAAATTTTTAGAAAAAAAATTTTCATCAAATTCGAGATTTGGCAACTAATTTTTATTCCAGATTTTCGGTTTTAATTTTGTGTTTAAATTCTCCAAGGGTATATAAACTTCAATGAGCCGAAGTTAGCTTCCTTTCTTGTTAATTTTTTATTCTCCTTTTATATAGTTTTGGCGCGTTGTAATGGTACAAGGTATTCTACTGTCGGGACACCCGACTGTATGTCCATCTTGTTATACCCTTGCAGGGTATTATAATTTCAGTCAGAAGTTTGCAACGCAATAAAGGAGACATCTCCGACCCAATAAAGTACATATATTCTTGATCAGGATCAGCAGCCGAGTCGATCTAGCTATGTCCGTCTGTCCGTCTGACCGATTATACGCGAACTAGTCCCTCAGTTTAAAAGCTATCTCAATGAGACTTTGCAGTTAGTCTTCTATATACTCTCACTCCTATATGTCGGAACGGGCCGAATCGGACGACTATATCATATAGCTGCCATTGGAACGATCGAAAAATATAAAAAAAAAAAAAATTATTTTAGTTTTTAAGATATTTTAACCAAATTTTATATTTGGCCATCTTATATTATTTCAGAATTTCAGCTTTAATTTCATGAAAATCGGTCGAATATATTATATAGCTTCCATATGAACAATCAGGAAAATAAAGTGAAAGCTACAGTCGAGTCAGCTTGACTGTGAGATACCCGCTACCCATAGTAAATAGTTAATACATTTGTTAACATATCGGGCAAATGCAAATGCAAGTGTAATATAATCACATGCATACAAAAATACATACAAATGTATCTACATAAAACGCGTTATTATTGCATTAAAGCGGCTAATAATTATTACCATTTATTAAAATTGCTTCCCGAATATATTATAAGATTCTTTTCCGATCACAATCAAGAACTGGTAAGAAAATTTAGTTGGTCTAGTTGGTCAATCAAATGAGGCATGCTGCAGTAGCCGTTCGTGGCCATACAAACTTATTTCTTTAAATTTGAAACAAACTTGATCTGCCTGCAAGCATAACATGCCTCCTAGATGCCTCCTTCTATATGTTACATAGATTTCCTGCCGGCACAGGATAGATTTCCTGCACACCCTATGGGTAGCGGGTATAAAAATGATATAAGAAATTTTTTGAGCTTAGATTCGAGTTCATATATATATCCCGATTCTGGGTGCTGACATTTTGGGATGGAAGGATGGAGGGGATACTATTTTAATCACAGTCTCTGAACTATAACAGCTGGTTGTATAATTTAAAGGTTTATCTATGAGGAAAGCAAATTAAATTATTGTATAACAAATGTCTCGACAATTTTCATGAATGCAAAACCATTGAGATGAAATAATGAAAATCCCAAAAAACAATCAAAGGGATACCCCAAACCCTCAAGTCATCTGACACAACCCTGGCAGCTCGCAGTTTAGACCTTTTTTCTTTTTCTTTCCTTCCAGCGAATATACATCCCTAGTCCAGGTCCTGGTTCTTGCCCCTGTCCCTTTTTGTATATTTGACTTAGGGTTTGGGGTGCTCGTCGTTTTGTAGACGCGTGCGGTATTGTTGGTGAGCCACACACATTTACGTCACTTCAACATCAGCAGCATGACTATACATATATTTATATATATGTATGTATATGGAAAAGTAGGCGTATCGCCAGTGATGAAGTTAAATTAGCGCACTCAGTTGATATATCCAGTCAGTCCGTCCGCCTTTTTTTATCAGATTTCTGTTGTTGGCAGTTTCAGTCGAGATATACATAATTGTTTGAATTATTTTCTGTTGTTGTGGTATTCGAAAGCTGTGCAAATGGCGTAGTTAGCGTCCTATTGTATTTCACTACATTTTTTAAATTACATTTTTACAACGGCTAAAGAGATTTAAAAATTTTTGTATGACTTTTAAGATTCAATGGAATTAAAAATATTTTCGATGAAATTAATTAGTACTTTTGTCTCTGAAACGAAAGATATAATAAACTTTACGCATTAATGTGGTCCGCTATCCCAAGCTTAACCCATGAATGCAGACAACGATGACAATTACAATGACGGTTTTGCTCTTTGGTGCTATTGAGAATGGGCCGTCGCCAACATCAGGGGCACGGACACAAGCAGAACAAACCAACGGTTCAAAATCGAAATCACAAATCGCTTGGATATAGCCGGGGCTACAATGCTACTTCAATGAGCAATTAGTCACCCAACCGGAAACGGAAAAAGGGGGTGGCTTCTAAAATTGAGCAGAAATGTTAAGCTAAATTTGTTATATTCTGAAGCCTGGCTTAACCAATTGGACCTAGTATCAACTTAAGAAATTTCCAAAGTTACAGAGTAATCATCAGTACCGACGCCTTACTATTGATGATTCGTATGTCATTGGAGGGTACTTTACACAAAATTGCAACGCTGTGAAGCAGTCATTATCGACCCCAACAATAATATACGACTGTATTATATAGTCAACGTTTATAGAAACGTTCAAACAATTAGTAGAAAATTATATAATATATATATATAAAATTATATTATATATATAATAGCAACCTTATTGCTAACATCGCTACGTTTGCACGAAAATAATTTTTAAGTGGTTTTAAAGGCGCCTTAAGTAAGTTTAGATACTTTTACAAGAACTAAGGTACTAAGTATCTATCTAAGTATCTAGAATCCATAATCGAAGATGTTTTTTTTTTAATTTAACAAAATTTTTAACGATACTCGATATTTTCCATATGGACATTAACAAGAACAAAAGGATCTCTAAATAATTTAATATAAAATAAAAATATGTCTGCAGAATCGGATTAAATAGTTTTCTTTATTTAATTTTTAGTTAAAATTTTTCAAATGTTTTTTATATGAATAAAACACTTATTTCTGTTCTGTTTTCCACAATTTTATATTTTGGAAATAGTTTTTACGAAACGCTTCGATTTCTGCGACATTGATATTTTCTTTTTAAAAATATCGAAGGATCGATATTCAAAAACTTCAATGTTTTTCTAACTGTACATCATACCACTAACCATACATATTCTTGACTCTATAATCGTAATCTATAAATGGTAATAAGAACAAATCTGAAAAAAATATTCATTTAAACGCGAATTATGAGTTGTTTTTCGTTTTTCTTTAATTTTTCTTTTAATTTACAATAAACAACTTTAATTTATAATTTCTACTTTCTTATACTCATTGAATTAATTGTTTATATATAATGGCTGTCGGTTTTGTCTCCTTTACAGGGTTCAAATTAATTAATTTTTCTTTCGATGCACCGGTTTTATGCAGGTACTTATACAGATACAGATAGATATATTCTTAATTCAGAGTATCCAAATTGTCAGAATCAAACTTATCTGACTAACTTTATCTTGTGTTGTGCTAAGTGTCTTTTGCATCCTTTGGGACGTTTTTCTGGAACTCCTTAAGCTCTTATGGCATTGTTTTTTCTCTAATCCCAATCGAACAAGTGTTGTTGACAGCATCAATTTCCGCGTTTCATTTTGTGTCATTAATTTTTGGAATCGTAATCACCGCATTGTGAAAAATAACAGCTGATCCCCCTTTTCTTTATGATTTTGTGGCCTGACTGACGACAAGCTTGTTCGAATCGTCGACTGGAACTAAATTGTGACATGTGATAAGAAAACGTTTCAGATAAATCCACAGAGACCTCGTAAAGTGGTTGCTAAAAATGGCCAATCTTGGTTTGGAATTGAACGCTTGGTTTATTTTTATAAAGGTAAATTATTTGTATGGTAATAAATAAAATAATAAATGGTTTTGATATACAATACTCAATGAGCATTAGAATTGTTGTAGATATTGCATCAAATTGCAGCATTTCGTTCCTCATTTTCAAAATCGATTCTATTGCATTAGGTGAATATTTCGCAAATTTGTTTATTTTTATTTTTTGTTCAAAATGTGTTAGTTTTCGTATTTCACCCATTGTACAATTTTTCCGTATTGATACAGTACGTGCAGTTAGCAACCATGTCTGAGAGAACTATTGTTTATAAACCTATATTATCATATTTAAAAACTCCACAATTTTGCATCGGATTTTTGCACTTACTTTTCTGTTTGGTTGTATAAAATCTTTATTTAAAACAAGAAAGGAATCTAGTCTGAAAACTATACCCTTTTAACGATTCATTTCAGAAATGTAATTAAAAGATTCGTAAGGCAAGCGTTTTTAATGTTTAGCAAACGATATTGTAAATAATAAGATACATAACATGGGAAACTTAAAGAACCGAATGATAATTTTATTCCTCACTTTTAAACAAAAAATGTATTAAACTTCAGCAACAATTTGAACTTCCTTAAATGTTTCGCAATCCTAAAATGTATTAAAATCAATGGCAAAGCGCTGTAAATGTGTTGTAGAGGCGAAAGGCAATGTTATCAAATATTCAAATTAAGAAAATGTGTAATTTAAATTGTTTGCTAATCATTATTTACGGGTAGAACAGGTTGTCGTACGAATTTATAATTCTCGGGGCTCGTTATAGGAGAGTTATATATATATATATAGATTCCAAAGTTTTGGTGATTTTCCTATGTTCGAAATTAAAAAAAAAAATAATTACGGCAAAAGCTTACAAATATCTATTCTTGTAGATGGTGTAGAAACGGACAGACGGACATGACTAGATCGACTCGGCTGTTGATGGAGCTCTAAAAAATAGGTATACTGAGTTGCAAATTTATCATTGCAATTATAATAACTGGGAATTAAGATTTTTCAAATATCAAATGTTACCAGCACATTATCAAGATTCTACTATAAATTAACGCTTTTCACACATTCCTTTCAAAATCAGATTCGTCACCTTCTCTTTCATGAGGCGCCGTGAAATTTGTTGGCACACGCAATTGGAATGACAAAAAGTCGTCCTAGGAATGTTTCCCTTTGAAGAATCCAAACAAAATTGAATGCCGGCGCACTAAAATAGAAGGAAATTGGGGTGTAGCAGGCAACGAATGGATTCGTTGGTGCGTGTGACTTCAAAAATCCCAAAAACGTGTCGGACAGGATGTTGAGTGCGCGTAAGCTTAGTTGGCAGCCCTTTAGGGGTTGCCTTTAAATAATCTTAATTTTACTTGGTAGCAATTTTATTATGTTGAAAATAAAAAATGTACATCAGTTAGAGCGGAACTGATAAAAAGATAAAGCTATTTGTAGTCTATATTTTTGTTTCTCTTTTATACAAGTTGTATAAAATATGCAAATGCATAGATTTGTATATAAAATAAGCAATATACAATTTCATTTTAAAACGTATTCCGGGATGCCAAAATTTTTGGTGCCAGATATATTTCTGTTGCGCCTAAATGTTTAAAACACAAATTTAAGTTAAACATCAACTAACACCAAAAAATGGCGGCAGAAAAGTTTATAAGGCATTAAACAAAAACATAACCAAGCACAAGCATATGCAGACGGATAAGTATTTCGGATACGTAAGTATTTTTGTTTGTATTTACATTATTGTGTAGGTTTATATAAATTCCGTGTTATTATCACTGTAAATTCATAAAGTTAAAGTTGTCTCGCGTTTTTTATTAACCAACCAAACACTTCAAAAAGATAAGTTGGCCTTTTCTTCCCTGTTAGAAAATATAGCCATCTTGCTTTTGCTTGATTTCTATTGGTCTTGCATATTTGTTATTGCCTTTGCACAGGACCATTTCACTCTATCTATCTCATTTCAAGTCATATTCGTTTGCCATTGTTATACAGCCAACGGAAAGAGACAACTGTATAGGTAAAGACTCTGTCAAAATGGCTGACCGAAGCGAAGTTTCTGGTTGTACTGCTATTGCTGCTGCTCTTGCCAGTGTTTTTTCGCTTGAGAGCTCATTAACGTTTCGCTTGGCTTAGTGCGCGCCTCGCCTCGTCAACTGATGGAAAACCTGTTAGTAAAAGAAGACATTTTTGTTTAAACTAAAAACGTCACAGGTTTTGATAATTTCGAATGCAAATTATTAGCAGATTAATCAACTAGGTCGTTGGGGCACGTCGCGACGCGACCCATCGCACTTATGGCGAATTGCGGTAGTATTCGTTACTATTCGGGACCATACACTAAATAATATTATCATGACATGTCGAGTGTTTTTAAAAAGTAATTGTGAATGTTTTCAAATAGCCCCTACATAACAGTAGTAAAGACATTAAACCTCCCGCCGAAATATTTAATATAATAATACAAATAATGTGCACACTGTACTAATACACACAAAATCAGCTCACGGAAATAAGTTCAACGAAGACATCTCCCTTAAAAAACGAGCATTGCATATGCAATAAAATATCATCGAAGCTTTTCCGCTTTTCCTCCGTAACCACCTTTTATATATTTAAACGAATCAAATATGATGCTAACGACAGAACACATCATGCATGGTCACCACCCGCATTCGTCCGTCGGTCAGAGTTCACTTTTTGGCTGTTCGACGGCGGGTCATAGTGGCATTAATCAATTGGGCGGCGTCTATGTAAACGGAAGGCCATTGCCCGATTCAACGCGTCAAAAAATTGTGGAATTGGCCCATTCGGGTGCCCGTCCATGTGATATTTCAAGGATTTTACAAGTTTCCAACGGATGTGTTAGCAAAATCCTTGGCAGGTGAGAGATCGCAGCGTACCAGAAGTTGTTAACAGATTTGGTAACAAAAATCATTAAAATAGTTTATACTTCTTTATATTTGCGTTGAGTTAAAAAAACTAAATTTTTAATAATAATAAAGCCGTCTTAAGACGGCGATTTCTTAAACCATAATAAACAAATATTATATTTATTATATTTCTGTTTTATTATAACCTTGCAAAGGTTTGCAATGCAGTTAATGAGACATTTCCGACCCAATAAAGAACATGTATATTGAGTCTACGAAAAATAGATATAATACCAACAACCAACTAGCTTGAATTTGGAGCTCAATTATACATTTTTCGTGAAACTAATACCTTTAAAGGAAGCAAATATTATTTCTTTAAAATAAAAGTCATATAACAATAAAATCCTTTAAAATGTATATTATTGAGATAATCAAAAACAAAATAATATAGACTTTTAGTGTTTAGTTAAAAATAAATTTCTAAAAATTATAAACTATGTTTTAAGAATGATGTAGGCTGATATACATTGAACATATTCAATACATAACTTATACATAAGTCCAAAAGACAAAACAATATATGGATATATGAATTAATTAAAAAACTATATAAATTTGATAAAGGATTTATATCTATAGTATATATACTAGAATGTGTGATAGATTAGTTCATGTGTTGCAAATTTCTAAATAATATACCAGATTTTCTTTATACATTGTCAAAATTGTATTGTTTTTTCCAATGCAAGTTTCTGTTTTAGCAGGTAATTTAATCAAATTATAAATAAAATAATTTAATTAATTAATTAAAAATATTCAATACTTTATAAGCTCGATTTTGAGCAATTGTTTGTTTTCAAGAAAATTATAAAAATTTTATGAATTCGCTCACAACAAAAACAGAACTCACGTGTGACTTCGTAAACAAGTTTAAGCACTGATTACAGCAAAACGTTATACAAAATTTCAATGCAATTAATTTTAATGTATTATGCTAAAATTTATTTTAATAATATATTTCGTTTGATTTAAAAATTTAAGGTCCTTTTTTATTTTATACCCGCTACCCATAGGGTAGAAGGGTATTATAACTTTGTGCCGGCAGGAAATGTATGTAACAGGTAGAAAGAGGCATTTCCGACCCTATAAAGTATATATATTCTTGATCAGCCGTCAACAGCCGAGACGATCTAGCCATGTCCGTCTGTCTGTCTGTCCGTCTGTCTGTCTGTCCGTCTGTCCGTATGAAACACTGGATCTCGGAGACTATAAGAGATAGAGCAGTAATTTTCGACAGTTTTTGTTATGTTTGCACGCAGATCAAGTTTGTTTCAAATTTTTACCATGCCCACTTCCGCCCCCGCAAATCATCAAAAAGCGTATCATTTTCATAATTTTAAAGCTAGAGTCGTGAATTTGGGTATGTACATTAAGAACTATATTCTGTGTGATTCCTGGTTGCGATCAGATAAAAATTGTTGAAGTTATTATACCTTTGCAGGGTATTATAATTTTATTCAGAAGTTTGCAACGCAGTGAAGGAGACCTCTCCGACCCTATAAAGTATATTCTTGATCAGGATCAACAGCCGAGTCGATCTAGCCATGTCCGTCTGTCCGTTTCTACGCAAACTAGTCCCTCAGTTTTAAAGCTATCTGAAGGAAACTTTGTAGTTAGTCTTCTATATACTCTCACTCCTATATATGTCGGAACGAGCCGGATCGGACGACTATATCATATAGCTGCCATAGGAACAATCGAAAATTTTTTAGTAAATAAAATTTAACTTTGTCAGTTTTCAACATATTTTCATTAAAGTTGGTATTTAGCCGTTTTTAACCATTTCTGAATTTCGGTTTTAATTTCATGAAAATCGGCCAGCTATATCCTATAGCTTCCATAGGAACAATCAGGAAAATAAAAGAAAAAACCATAACTTTGTCAGTTTTCAAGATATTTTCACCAAACTTGATATTTAGCCATCTTATATTATTTCAGAATTTTGGTTTTAATTTCGTGAGAATGCGTCGACTATATCCTATAGCTTCCATAGGAACAATCGGGAAAATAAAAAAAAACCATAACTTAGCCGATTTTCAAACCATTTTCATTAAACTTGAGATTTGGCAACTAATAATTATTCCAGATTTTCGGTTTTAATTTTCTGTTAAAGTTCTGCAAGGGTATATAAACTTCGGTGAGCCGAAGTTAGCTTCCTTTCTTGTTAAAGAAATAATTTTGTATGGCCACAAACGGCCGCTGCAGCATGCCTCATTTGGTTGACCAACTAGACCAACTAAATATTATTACCAGTTCTTGATTGCAATCGGAAAAGAATCTTATAAGAATTCGAGAAGCAATTTTAATATATGGTAATAATTATTAGCCGTTCAAAAAATGTATTAACTATTTATTATGGGTAGTGGGTATCTCACAGTCGAGCTCACTCGACTGTAGCTTTCTTACTTGTTTAAATTTAATTTTACTCATGTCAGTTTCAATATTTACCGTTTTCTTACCGAAGTTTGCAACGCAGTGAAGGAGACATCTCCGACCCTATAAAGTATATATATTCTTGACCAGGATCAAAGGCCGGAAAATTTGTAGAAAAAAATATTAAGTTTGTCAGTTTTCAAAATATTTTCAACAAATTTAAATTTTATGAAAATCTGACATAGTTGTCCGATTTTTATAAAGTTAAAATTTGATCTTATAGTTGCCATAAGTGAAAAAAACCATACCTTTGCTGTTTTTCAACACATTTTCAATAAATTTGAGACTTGGTTACTATTTATTTATTTTTTTCAGAGTTTCAATTTCAATTTTTTTTATTACCGGACGACTAAATCCTATAGCTGCCATAAGAACAATCGGAAATTTTTTAGAAAATATATTAATTATGTCAGTTTTCAACATATTTTCACTAAATTTGAGATTTGGCCACTCAATATTAATTAAGAATTTTGGTTTTAATTCCATGAAAATCGGACAACTGCCATAGGAACAATTAGGGAAATAAAAGGAAAAATCATACTTTTGTGTTTCTCAACATATTTTCATCAATTTTTGAGATTTGAGAGTCTCACCACTTTGTTTGTTTTTTTTTTTATGAAATCTGAGTTAGCTTCCTTTCTTGTTTTTTTTTTTAATTTGTATCTTTGAACGCTTAAAAGATTGAAGTATTTAGAATATTTTTACGTAAAATATATTGTAAATACGTTAATCTTTGATGTACAACGCGTTAAAAATACACACAAACAAGTAAGAAGCTACAGTCGAGTGAGCTCGACTGTGAGATACCCGCTACCCATAGTAAATAGTTAATACATTTTTGAACATAACAAACAAATGCAATTGCAAGTATAATATCATCACATGCATACAAAAATACATACACATGTATCTATGTGTGTAAAAAACGAGTTATTATTGCATTAAATTGGCAAAAAATTATTACCATTTATTAAAATTGCTTCTCGAATATCTTATAAGATTCTTTTCCGATCACAATCAAGAACTGGTAAGAATATTTAGTTGGTCTAGTTGGTCAACCAAATGAGGAATGCTGCAGTAGCCGTTTGTGTCCATACATAATTATTTCTTTAATAACTTCGACAATTTTTATCTGATCGCAACCAGACTAAAGTTCTTAATGTACAAAAAAATAGAGCTCTATCTCTTATAGTCTCTGAGATCCAGTGTTTCATACGGACAGACGGACAGGCACACAGACACAGAGACACATAGGCAGACAGACGGACATGGCTAGATCGTCTCGGCTGCTGACGCTGATCAAGAATATATATACTTTATAGGGTCGGAGATGCCTCCTTCTACCTGTTACATACATTTCCTGCCGGCACAAAGTTATAATACCCTTCTACCCAATGGGTAGCGGGTATAAAAATAGGGTTAATAAACAAAACCTCTTTAGTTCCCCTATTTAGGTGTGCATAAAAAACTACCAAACCGACTTAAATTATTTTACTACATATAAATTAAAGACGACGGGTCAATTCGTTTTTGAAATATGTATCTTTAAAGCAAGTTTAAAAAAGGTAGTTTCAAGAAAACAACATCGCTATAACTTTCAAAAAAAAAAGTTATTATATAGAATATGAGGTATATATCACATCATATTTATAGATACAATTTATCGAAAATTTTTATTTTCAAAACCAGCATATATGCGTTTTATTTTGACTCTTTGCATTCTTGCAGTAATGTTAAAAAGCTAAAGTCAATGCATAATGCTTCTATTTAGAAGCCGTTGCCCTTTTATATAATGATTTTCTTAAAAATATTAAAAACTTGCAATTGCGCGATAATATAATTTATAGTAGTAGTAGTATATTTATTTAAGGCATTATTTATAAATTTTGTTTTACATAATATTAAGGTACATACTATAAAAGGACAAAAGGTTCTTAATTACAAAAAGGTCAGGTGAAGTACTATATTAGGTATATATTTATTAATATTGTTTATAACTTAAGACATGGTGTAGGTATGAGGCATGCTTGGACAAGTCTTTGCCGTTCAGAAGCTCTAAAAGCTTCTGGTTTGAAAAGCTGCGGACTGCATGTATGCTATCCTTATTTCCGCCAAGATTAGGCACGTTCCAATGTAGTGCGCAACATCTTCAATTGCACGAAGGTTGGTGTATTCGAGTGAGGTCTGTAATTTACCGGCAACATTTCAAAGCGGGCTCGGCAGTTCACAGAGATAAAATATGCGTCAAGTAAATCAAGAAAGTAGGAACTGGGTCCAAGGTTGTGCAAGACCGGCCTGTAGATGTGTCTGGTTTCGCCGTTATAGGCAGTCTCTATGAATGTAATCTATAAGGCTTAGCTGGAAGTACCTCCAAGATTTTGGAGTCACAAGCTCGATTTCCTGGCCGAAGGAATTGAAGAGAGTGTTCGATTGGCTGAAGATTTGGGATTTGTTACTAGAAACGTTATCAAAACAATCTTTGGAAGCCTTCTTCCCATACAACTGGTGAACAAGAAAAAGACGCCAGTTTTGAAGTGAATTACGCAGATTGGTGTACTGCGAGGGAATCAAAGGATTTGCTTATTGAAAGACCTGAGGAGGTTGTCGACTTCGTCTGCTTGGCAATTTCCCAGATTTGACGCGTAGCACATAATTGATCTTTCCGTAATATCAGAGTCTAAACATAGTACTTGGGAAAATATACCATTGACTGCAGTTCTTGCGTCCTTTAGCGTTTTGTTTAGATGAGGTTTAAAGGACAAGTTGCAGGGCATAGTAACTCCCAGCTACATAGTTTAACTTTGTAACGTCTTCCACCTCTAATACATTCAAGGTCCATTTATTTCCATTAATTTATATTATATTAAATAGTTTAAAAGATATAGTAAATTTAAAACATTTAAAATAAAGCCCAAACATATCATTGTTTTCTATATGTATCTCTGAATCAGATTTTCTTTTCAATTACCCTTGCAGTTAATACAAAATTTGACGTACCAACGTAATCTTCCTTTCTTTTCTTTCCTTTTTATACCCTTGCAGGGTATTATTATTTCAGTCAGAAGTTTGCAACGCAGGAAAGGAGACATTTCCGACCCTTCTTGATCAAGATCAACAGTCGAGTCGATCTAGCCCTGTCCGTCTATCCGATGTTACGCAAACTAGTCCCTCAGTTTTAAAGCTATCTGAATGAAATTTTGCAGATAGTCTTCTATATACTCTCACTCCTACATATGTCGGAACGAGCTGGATCGAACGACTCTACCATATAGCAATCATAGGAACGATCGAAAAAAATTTAGAAAAAAAATTATAACTTTGTCAGTTTTTCGGTTTTTATTTATTATTTTTTTTTTTAATATTTAAGGGTACACAAACTTCGGTGAGCCGAAGTTAGCTTCCTTTCTTGTCAATAGTTACTTTAAACAAAAACAACAGGGAAAATCTTTTAAATGGCGAAAACGGGAACGAATTATTTTTTGCAAAGGAATTCCAAATCGAAAATTACAAATTTAACTTTAAAGGTTTAAAAAAATAATAATAATTTTATTTTTGGTATGTTTTTTCGACATTAAGGTAGTGCCAACAAAATCATAATTATTATGATTAAGAAATTTATAACTAATTAGTGACCCAGAACCTGCTTCTCTAAGTACAACATAAAGTTGGAAATGTGAATAAAAGATCCAACTACCAGAATCAAACAATGCGGAGCCCTACCAGCCGGTTTCAACACTGATAAAAAACAAGTAAGAAAGCTACAGTCGAGTGAGCTCGACGGTGAGATACCCGCTTCCCATAGTAAATAGTTAATACATTTTTTAACATAACAGACAAATGCAAATGCAAATATTATCACATGCATACAAAAATACATACATACACATGTATCTATGTGTGTAAAAACGCATTATTATTGCATTAAAGCGGTTAATAATTATTACCATGTATTAAGATTTTTTCTCAAATATCTTATAAGATTCTTTTCGATCACAATCAAGAACTGGTAAGAATATTTAGTTAGTCTATAAAGTATATACATATGTATATTCTTGATCAGGATCAACAGCCGAGTCGATCTGCAACAATAATTGTTCCTATCGCATAATAAATATTTTTTTATTTTAGTTTTAAAAAATTCAAATTTTTTTTTATGCTTTAAAAATAATTTGTACATAAAACTTTGCCAGTATATGTTATCTTTTTAAAAATATCGAATGATCGATTTTCAAAAACATCGATGTTTTTTCATCTCTACTTTAAAACTAACGGACTAATCTCCGTATAGTCGGACAAACGGACATGGTTAGATCGACTTGGCTGTTAATGCTGACATATTTTCTAAATTCTTTACAGAGTATCGAGCTTCTGACAAAAATTAGAAACCCCTGCAGGGGTATAATTATATAACATTTTTTCGATTATATAAATTTCTAACACTAAACACATTACAATGTTTCCTTATTTATTTTTAGATATTATGAAACAGGTTCAATTAAGCCACGAGCGATAGGTGGGTCAAAGCCACGCGTAGCCACAACTCCTGTCGTACAAAAAATTGCTGACTATAAACGGGAGTGCCCAAGCATATTTGCGTGGGAAATCCGAGACCGCCTACTATCGGAACAAGTGTGCAATAGTGATAATATACCAAGCGTAAGTCTTTATGTTGATCAAAATAATCCACAAAAAAAATCAAAAAATCATAATTTTTTAAGTGTAAGGGGTTTTCTTGTTAAAGTTTAAATCTACGTTTCTCATGTTGTGAATATAAGAAAATTTGACAAAAAAAATAATCAATCTTAAGCGAAAAGTATCGATGATAATTATATATCAATGGAAGATATTTTTAAATAGCGATATACATACATTAAAAAAATCGATTTATCGTCAAAATAGTATTATACCATTGCAGGGTATTGTAATTCTAGTATAGTATAAATTAAATATATATCGATCAGCATTAACAGCAGAGTCGATCTAGCAAGGTCCGTCTAACCATTAATACGCAAACTAAATAGTCCATTAGTTTTTAAGCTATCTGAATGAAACTTTGCCAATCATCTTTTATATACTCTCTCTCTCTAAGTCGAAACGATCGGACGACAATTTCCTATAGCTGCCATAGGAACGATCGGAAAATTTGTAGAAAAAAAGATTTTGATATTGTAAGCTTTCCCTAAAGACTTATGACTATTACAATGGCACCTTTTATACCTTTATATTCGATTTGTCAAGTAAAGAATAAGTATTCTCAGAAGTGGTTGAAAATAATTACAGTTTGTCCAATAGATAAAGGGGCCCACAAGGGATTTAATAATTTCAAAACAAAAACAATCCATCGTACTTAAAATGGATTATAGAATAATAGATCTTGTCTCGTCTCGTTTCTTTTCTATACCCTTGCTGCGTTTTCCGATGGTATTGATAGGTGAAAACATTTTCATTATATGTTGACCAGGTAAACCAATAAATATACTATGTAGATCTTTTACCTGATCCATCATGATATACAGAGAGAGAGGGCGTTCCCTTTCTAATGGGGGATTATGCATGAAGGACGGGTTTAAAGGGTTTCTAGTTGTAATAAAAAAAAATTGGTTAAGAAAATAATATGGCTTGTTTAATATCTGTTAAAATATAAGTTGCTTTTTAAAACAACTTTTAGGATAACACATTCAGCTCTTTATGAAAGCCAAAGTTGAATCTTTTCGTCTTATGGTACAGTGCTTTCAGTTTTGTTTGATGTTCTTTGATGTTGGCCACACAGTTAATGAGGACGAGTAATATGCAGTACATTAATGAAGAACAAAACGTCCTAGAAATATGTTAGGGCCACGGCAGTCACGTTGCACGTGTCTGCACTTAAGTCAACTGCCAAAAGTGGCATTTTCAATGTTTCTTAAATGCGAAGACGGTGTGTATCTACATTAAATTCAGAAAACATAAATTATATATTTAATTTTATGTAATTTAATTTGTGGCCAAAAATTAAAGGGTTTGGACTCTTTAAAAAAAGTTAGTTCATAAAAATGATAAAGACTCTTCTAAATTAAAGCTGGTGCGATTAAGGAAAATAGCTTTTAGTATCCTTATACAGTCTTACATATGCATCAGCAAGTTGTTGTCGTTTAGGGGATTGGTATAGCTGACGCCTTTGTCATGTTTCTAAAGAAAGTGTTAAATTAAAATTTTTTTAAATTTCTCCAAAACGATATTTAAACTGTATAAAAGATATGTACATTAACAATTCTTGACAAATAGGTTGGAATAAATAATAACAACAATGGGAGTTAACTTCGGCAAGTTTGTATACCATTGCCAGTAAAACATTTTTCCTTTAGTTTGAGACCCAAGATATGAAGGAAAGTTGAGCAAAGTTTATCGCTGTTCAAAGTTACGAATGTCAGGCTTAGTGCCATATACATATGTATCTCTTCGTCGTCTTTAGAGTTAGCATGAAGCCTTGCATTCCCAATTGTTTAAAAACAACAAACAGAACTATTGCCGATTAGCGAGGTTTGCTTTTAATGTGAGCTGAGAAATAGTTTAAGAAAATGCGGTTTAGTCAGCAAGTGGTCAGTTGATTTACGTAGTGCCTACGAAACAACAAGCACAACTGCTTTTTGTTTATTGACAATTTTTGTTCTTTCTTGGTTAACCTCGAGTCTGGAAAGAATATTCAATTTATTGGTATATATTTCCTCTACATTCACATTTCGTTCCCATCTGATTTACATAATATAAAACCGGAAGCCTGATGAATCGAAACATTTTTCGAAAAAAATTATAACAATGTCAGTTTTCAAGATATTTTAACTAAATTTAATATTTCGCCATCTTATTTTATTTCAGAATTTCGGTTTTAATTTTATGAAAATTGGACAACTATATCCTATAGTTTCCATAGGAACTAAGAAAGAAAATAAAAAAACCTTAATTTAGTTGTTTTTCAAACAATTTCCTTCAAATTTGAGATTTGGCAACTAATTATTATTCCAGATTTTCGGTTTTAATTTTTTGTTTCGATTCTGTAACGGTATAAAAACTTCGGTGCGCCGAAGTAAGCTGCCTTTCTTGTTATACCCTTGCAGGGTATTATAATTTCAGTCAGAAGTTTGCAACGCAGTGAAGGAGACATCTACGACCCTATAAAGTATATATATTCATGATCAGGATCAACAGCCGAGTCAATCTAACCGTGTCCGTCTGTCCGATTATACGCGAACTAGTCTCTCAGTTTTATCTGAATGAAACTTTGTAGTTAGTCTTCTTTATACTTTTACTCCTACATACGTCAAAACGGGCCGAATCGAACGACTGTATCATATAGCTGTCATAGGAACGATCGGAAATTTTTTCGAAAAAGAATTATAACTATGTCAGTTTTCAACATATTTTAACCAAATTTGATATTATTATATTATATTATTTCAGAATTTCGGTTTAAATTTCATGAAAATCGGTCGACTATATCCTATAGCTTCCATAGGAACAATCAGGAAAATAAAACTAGTAAGAAAGCTACAGTCGAGTGAGCTCGACTGTGAGATACCGGCTACCCATTCTAAATAGTTAATACATTTTTGAACATAACGGACAAATGCAAATGCAAGTGTAATATAATCACATGCATGCAAAAATACATACGCATGTATCTATGTGTGTAAAAACGCGTTATTATTGCATTAAAGCGGCTAATAATTATTACCATTTATTAAAAATGCATCTCAAATATCAAATCTTCGATCAGAATCAAGAACTAGTAAGAATATTTAGTTGGTCAACCAAATGAGGCATGCTGCAGCAGCCGTTTGTGGCCATACAAAATTATTTCTTTAATAACTTCGACAATTTTTGTCTTATCGCAACCAAAATTTCAGGAATCACACAGACTATAATTCTTAATGTACATTTTAAAATTCGACTCTAGCTTTAAAATTTAATGAAGTGGGGCGGAAGTGGGCGTGATAAAAATTTGAAACAAACTTGATATGCGCACAAGCATAACGCATACTATCGAATAAAAAAATAAGACGGACAGACGGACATGGCTAGATCGTCTTGACTGTTGATGCTGATTAAGAATATATATACTTTATAGGGTCGGAGATGCCTCCTTCTACCTGTTACATACATTTCCTGCCGGCACAAAGTTATAATAACATTCTACCCTATGGGTAGGGGGTATAAAAACCATAATTTAGCCGTTTTTTAAACCATTTTCATCAAATTTGAAATTTGGCAACTAATTATTATTCTCGATTTTTGGTTTTAATTTTTTGTTTAAATTCTGCAAGGGTATACAAACTTCGGTGAGCCGAAGTTAGCTTTCTTTCTTGTTTCTATTATAATTTTAGTCAGTAGTCTGCAACGAAGTGAAAATCTTAAACAAGTTGAAAGCTGCATAGGTATAATCTAAGGCGTGCCGAAGTAAGCTTACTTTCTTGTTATATGTACATATACAAATATATGGTTTTTTAAAAATTGTTGTCATTTGCTTGAAATGCAACGGCAAACAAACTTCGGCTTCACAAACTTGGCTTTCTTTCTAGTTATAAAATATTTAGGCTGATACTTTTTAGTTGAACATATTAGCTTGGTCGCAACTGAAATTGTGTATCTATACTGTGAGGATAGGCGAGCGAGAGAAGCTTATTTTACATTTATATAGCTCTCTCGCTTTCAGATTCGCTGATTGGTTGAAATAGCCGTCAGCCAATTGCGTGGCAATAAATAAACAGAGGGGTAGTTAAGCAGTTGTTAAATCATATATATGATTTGAAAGATTGCTGTTCCGTATTTTCCGAGTGTGATTTAAAGCATTTGTTTTGAAGATGAAGAATCCGAGTATTATATACATATTATAGCAGAATATACTTCCTATGAAAAATATAATATATATATATATCTTTAACCATACATTTCATGCAATAATAAATTTTAGGTTTCATCTATAAATCGAGTCTTACGGAATTTAGCCTCTCAAAAGGAGCAACAGGCCCAGCAACAAAATGAATCAGTTTATGAGAAGCTACGAATGTTTAATGGCCAGACCGGTGGATGGGCCTGGTATCCAAGTAATACAACGACGGCCCATTTGGCTTTACCACCAACGACATCATCAGTTTCTGTATCAACGCCTACAAATTTATCTGGACAACTTAATCGAGATGATGTGCAAAAAAGAGGCAAGTTGTTATTAAGTTATTTTGCACATGGACAGACAAACGAATAATATAATAATATTACGATATACCAAAAAAATATACATATGTATTATATACTAATTAAATTGAGGTTGAGAAGGAAAATTGCTCAAATTCGGGTAATATCCTGGTAGGAATTATTACGTAAAATTTAAAGGGTTTCAGAACTATTTAAACCTCCCTATCGTCTCCCTAACATCCTCAATCGATGCATTTTCACACAGATGATCAAACAGCAGGGTAAAACAAAATAGTTAATTTGTTGGTCATTTGTGTTATTGCCATTAAATCTTATTGAATAAATCTATTTGCCTTTTATACGTTTTCGGGCGGTTTTTGTTTCTCTGTTCAATCAATGAATTGGTCTAGCATATGTGCCATTGCAAATAAAAATAAAAACATCCACCGAGTTTTTGTTCCCGGTTATATCATATACTTGAATCTTTGTTGTTGTTTCCCCTTTATCATAAAAACTGGCCAATTCAACCACTCATTGAGTTGTGTTCGTATGACTAAAAAATCGGACAAAAAAATATCGTATTCTTGAAACTCTAAATAGTTTAACAATTTTTGATGATTTCAGATTTACAATATTCTGCGGACATATCCCACCCAAATTCTCATGATAGTACATCCGACGGCAATTCTGATCACAATTCATCGGGTGACGAAGACTCGCAAATGCGACTAAGGCTCAAAAGGAAATTGCAACGAAATCGAACATCGTTTTCGAATGAACAAATCGATAGTCTCGAAAAAGGTAACTTCAAAACAAAATATATTAATATATAAATGAAGAAGAACTATACACTTGACATAAAACGTTACAACTTATTTTTAAAAACTTTACTTACTATGATCCAACAGAATTTGAACGAACCCACTACCCGGATGTTTTTGCCAGAGAAAGGCTTGCAGATAAAATTGGTTTGCCAGAGGCACGTATTCAGGTTTGTCTTTCAGTTTTGTTCAATTATATTCTGTTTTTAGCTCCGTTTTTTAGAATAACTTTATTTTTATATTTATTAACTAGCGCGGTGCCCGCAGCATTGCGTGCGGATAGGTAGTATTTTTGCGGATAGGTCTACATATCTGTATATTCCTTATTCGAATTAATCTTAAAGCTGGAGTTCTTATTTAAAAGTAATAGAGTATTAACTATATAAAAGTATCAGGATTCCACCGATAAAATTTCTTTTTGCTAATTGACTACGATCAGTGTTTTTTGTCGTAATAAGGAAATGGGGATGATATTCAGATTTTCTAAAATCGATAAAAAAAATAGTAACCGTTAAAATATCCAATATTAAATAAAATAGAATCTTTATAATGTAGATGACTAAATGTTGGCTGAAAATTGCATCGATTAACTAACGCGTTTAGCGTCCAGATTTTATAGAAATTATTGGACCTTTGCCACTGGAAGAAAATGGGGGCATGTTTGTGGCCAAAATAAATCTTAGCAAATCAGTTTAGTCTTATAAGAATTAAATGGTAAACAATTTTAATAAGCTCATTTAATTGTATTTTCCCGTGCGTTGATTCAATTTATTTATATCAAGATATTTATTTATATAAAACTTATACATACTACTGTATATATAATTATTTACAGTCTTATAAGGGTCTGACTCTTTAAAGTTTGTGTTTTTATACCATTGCAACGCAGTGAAGGGGACATTTTCGACCCTATTCATCATATAAATCAGCATCTACAGACGAATCGCTCTAGCCATGTTTGTCCGACCGTCGGTCGTTATATGCAAATTAGTCCCTCAGTTTTAAAATTAAACAAGAAAGGAAGCTAACTTTGGCTCACTGAAGTTTGTATACCCTTGCAGAGTTTAAATAAAAAATTAAAACCGAAAATCTGAAATAATAATTAGTTGCCAAATCTCAAATTTTATGAAAATGGTTTAGTTTTAAGCTATAGGATATACTCGCCCGATTTTCACGAAATTAAAACCGAAATTCAGGAATAATATAAAACGGCTAAATCTCAACTTTGATGCAAATATGTTGAAAACTGACAAAGTTAAAATTTTTTTCTAAAAATTATCCGATTGTTCCTATTGCAGCTATATCGTCCGATACGGCTCGTTCCGACATATGTACGAGTGAGAGTATATAGAAGACTAACTGCAAAGTTTCATTCAGATAGCTTTAAAACTGAGGGACTAGTTTGCGTAGAAACGGTCAGACGGACATGGGTAGATCGACTCGGCTGTTGATCCTGATCAAGAATATATGTACTTTATAGGGTTGGAGATGTCTCCTTCACTGCGTTGCAAACTTCTGTCTGAAATTATAATACCCTGCAAGGGTATAATAAAATTTTGCAGATAATGTAACTGTAACAGTTAAGCTGCAAGTTTATTGTTTAAAAAGGAAACGGTTTAATATTTTTCAAAAACTAAATTTTAATTTATTCTGTATTCAATTAGTAACCATATACAAATGAAAAATTAACAAAGCATTAAAAACAAAATTCTGGAATAATAAAATATTTGATGATAATATGTTGAAAACAGCAAAGCTATGATGATTTCTATTATAAAATTATAACCGAAATTCTGAAAAAATAATAAGTTACCAAATCTCAAAATTGATGAAAATATTTTGAGAAACAGCAAAGTTATGATTTTTTCTTTTATTCCCTGATTATTCCTATGACAAATATAGGATATAGTCGTCCGATTTTCATAAAATTAAAATAAAAATTCTGCAATAATAAAAAGTGGTCAAATCTCAAATTTTATGGAAATATGTTGAAGACAGAGAAGTTATTATTTTATCTATTATGTTCCAGCTATAGGACAAGTTGTCAGATTTCCATCAAACTAAAACAGAATTTCTGTTATAATATTAAGTGGCCAAATATCAAATTTGGTGAAAATATGACATAGTTATTATTTTTTTTTCGAAAATTTGTCCGATCGTTCGTATAGCAGCTATATGATATAACTGTCCGATCCGGCCCGTTCCGGGGCCGAAAAGTTTCATTCAGATAGCCTGTAAACTAAGGGACTAGTTTGCGTATAATATGGCTAGATCGACTCTGCTGTTGATCCACTCGGAAATGTCTCCTTCACTGCGTTGCAAAGTTCTGACTAAAATTATAATACCCAACAAGGGTATCTAAAACGAAAAGTTTTCAACAATTGTATCTTTTAGCTCTGCATAAGTTTGAGCGTTCATTTTTTGGGTTACAGAACATATACATGCATAGGTGATTTTCCCGCATACGTGGTCCTTTTTTTGGAGCCCTTGTACCGTAATAAAATTTTCCGGGCTATTTAAATTAAAATATTCCTCATCGCTAAAGATTACTTTTTTTACTCTTCGTCCCAAAATTTGGTTACTTACGTCTTGGCAGGTTTATACAGTTTTTTGTATGAAACATTCTCAGTTTCTTAAAATTTGTTAAACTCGTCGAGTGGGTACTGAACGCATTAGGAAAACTTTAGGCCTATAGTTTTTTTTGCGGAAACGTGCTAGAAATACTTCTTGACTTTTACATTTTTTTTTTTTAATTATATATATTTTTTAATAATAAAAAAATCGATTTTACTGTTAAATAAATGTATATGGAGTGCTTTCGAACTTCGCGAAATCCTGCCATATTCCCTGCCCATAGCTCCAGAAGTGCCCAAGAATGCACTGCTCCAATTGTTACTGTGATATTATGTTTGGTTTTTGATTTTCTGGTGGATCTTGTTCTACAGTCCGAAAGGGTAGTTATGGAACGAACGCGTTGTTATCGAAACCAACGTAACATAGGGTAGAAGTGTATTATAACTTTGTGCCGGCAGGAAATGTATGTAACAGGTAGAAGGATCTAGCCATGTCCGTCTGTCCATCTGTCCGTCTGTCTGTCTGTCCGTCTTTCCGTATGAAACACTGGATCTCAGAGACTATAAGAGATAGAGCTCTTTTTTTCGACAGTATTTATTATTCTTGCCCCGCAAATCATCAACAATAATTTTAAAGCGGTATGTTCATTAAGAACAGAATATCTGTGAAATTCCTGAAAATTTAGTTGCGATCAGATAAAAATAAAAGTTATTAAAGAAATAATTTTGTATGTCCACCAACGGCTGCTGCAGCATGCCTCATTTGGTTGGCCAACTAAATATTCTTATCAGTTCTTGATTGTGATCGGAAAAGAATCTTAACAGATATCCGAGAAGCAATTTTAATAAATGGTAATAATTATTAGTATAAATTATTAATATTTTTACACACATAGATACATGTGTATGTATTTTTGTATGCATATGATTATATTACACTTGCATTTGCATTTGTCCGTTATGTTCAAAAATGTATTAACTATTTACTATGGGTAGCGGGTATCTTACAGTCGACTGTATTCGACTGTAGCTTTCTTACTTGTTTCTCATCACTAGGCCTTATAGAAAACTCAAGAAATTGATTTTTGTGGACAAAACAGTCATTAGTTTAATTGTCCTAGTAACTTTTTCTGATACCTTGGGTTAATGTTCAAAGCGAATTTTTATTGAGAATTTATATATTTCCTGTTAGCTTTGCATGTTATTTGATCAAGTTGTCTTAGTTCTAATGATTCAATTGTAAACTGCAAGGGTATATTGATCATGCCAATGTTAGCTTACATTCTTGTTTATTTAAAAATTATTAAAAAAATAATTTAAGTATTCCGTTTACGGATACATACAAAAAATGGATTGTGATATTTGTGACGTCACGCAACTTAAGTTCAAGAGAAACATTTGGGCAAAAATAAAAAGGAGGAGAGGGAGAGAAAAACACTTTAAAAGTCATCCCTCAAAATCTTATCATTATTCACTTCACCCCCATATAGCTACTGTTTGTGCAAGTTCATTACAAAAATGTTTTTATCGACGTTACGGCTCTTGATTATTTGTACAAAGTGAATAAAAACAATTTGACTGTAAAAATACTTGAAATACTCCTTGAATTCTTGATGACAGGGGCGCGAATCGAAAATATAAGCTTCAGGGGTAACTTGTCAAACTGAAGTGGGAACGGTAACAATAACGCTCAGCTGTAAATATCATTGTGAGAAATATTGTAATCCGTTTTTCACCCCTTTGTGTAGCCTATGCTAGAAGTTCAATAAGCTGAATGTATAAAACCGCATTACAAAGGACCCTCTAATTGCAAAGCTTTTTTGACAGCGTGACTAACGTTTACAAGTAAGGAAAGAAAACTGTTTTCTTTCGTAAATATTGAGCCATATATACATAGATCTATGTGAATTGTAACATCCGTTCTACCTATTAGAGCTGGATAAACATCAATGTTTGTGAATAACGATCTTTCGATATTTTTAATAAGTAAACATCGATGTATCAATAATCAAATTTTGTTGTAAAAATATTTCTAAAACAATATTAATTTGTGAAAAAATGAACACAAACCGAAATAAGTGTTTTATTCATATAAAAAAACATTTAACAATTTTTGAGTCTGTTTCTACAGATATATTTTTAACTCATGTTAAATTATTTGGAGATCCTTTCGTCCTTGTCCAGGAACAGTATCATTCCCATTTGAAAAATATCGAGTATCGTAAAAAAATCGATCTTTTTTTAACTTAAAAAAACATGGATGTATTGATACTACATTAATACATTCTCGAGAGCTCTACAGACATAGGTAGTAGAATGCATTTTTAAAAATTTTTTTTGCATTTTAATACAACAACATAAAAATACCATATTTTAAATCATATTTACAGTATTTTCCGATATTTTCGAATGAAGACAACAGTAATAGCTCACAACAAAGGTTTTTTATTTTATTTTATGGTATATTTTGTAAGTAAAAGTAACCTGTGTTATTTCATTTATTATATGTTTTTTATTAGTACGGTATAATTGAAAATAATTTGAAAATTTGCAATTAAATTTATATAAAATCGATAATTTTATGTCTACAGGTTTGGTTTTCTAACCGACGGGCAAAATGGCGGCGGGAGGAAAAAATGCGAACACAAAGAAGGTCGACAGATAATGGTGGGAGTGGCAGAACCAGTACAGGGCAAAATAATAATAATCCTTCAGTATCGGGAACATCGGTATCTGCCACCGTCGCTACGTCAAATAATTCTCCATCAGGCATTGTGAGCTTAGCTGTCAACAGTTCTGAGCGTGCATCATCGTCTGCTATAATTAGCAATAACCTTCCTGAGACAACAACAAGTGCACCAACCGTAAGAATAATATAAAGAACTTATATGTAAATATGTATATGAACCATATTTTATAGGTTCTCGGAGGTGACGCCAATACGCATAGGACTTCTGAAAGTCCACCACTCCAGGCAGTAGCACCGCGGATACCCTTGAATACTGGATTTAATGCCATGTACTCATCTATTCCGCAACCAATAGCAACGATGGCAGAAAATTACAAGTGAGTTTTAATTTTAGTCAGAAGTTTGCAACGGTATACGGAATACAGAATAAGAATCTTTTTCTACGAAAATAAGTCAATCTGTTTTTAAGCTAAATAAAACTTTATAAGTCTGAAACATCTAGATCAGACCTCTATATCATAAAGCTGTTGCAGGAACAATACGAAAATTAAACAAGATGGACATACAGTCGGGTGTCCCGACAGTAGAATACCCTGTACCATTAAAACGCGCGTGCCAAAATTATATAAAAGAAGGAGAATGAAAAATTAAAATCGGAGAAAAATTTACATGTAATGCAAATGTCTTCAATTTTAATAGCATAGTCGATAGCTCAGTGGGTTAAGCTGCACGTGTTTTGCGTGTTTTGCTAAAAGTACAACAAAAAATTTTTATTTGCCGCAGACGGTATTCGAACTCGTGTCAACAAAATTTTTGTTAACAAAAATCATTTCGGGTAGACTGCAGCTTAGACAGCTGTTACCACTAACCAATTTGAAATTGATATTCTGAACATAACTAAAATGTATAATGAACGTTTTGATTTATTTGGAGCCCTCTGCCTAGGCTGCCTCTAGTACACACAATGTGTATAAAGTACAAAGCCTATATTTTCGCTATTTATGACACGATCGCAATGAAATTTGGGCAATCTGTGTATTTAGAATATGGTTTACATATTTGAATATGGTTTACATAACTTTATAAATTTGGGAGATATATGGTTTTTTTCAAATAGCTCCACCAAAAAGGGAAGCACCAAAAATTTAAAACAAACTTGATCTGCGTGCTTTAGCTCTTATAGTCTCTGTGATCTAGGCGTTCATACAGACAGACAGACAGACCTTTGGTACAGGTTATAAAAAACAAAATTCATTTAAATTTCTACCTTGGTGATTTTTTTAGGATTCTGAAATTTGTTTTATTTTAAATATAATGAAAAAACGAATGGGAAATTAATATATTATACAAATTGCAACAATTTCGTTATTATTCAACATATTCCCGTATAAACTAAGATGAACATTCTTATTGTTAATTAAAACTAAAATAATAATATCAATAATTTTTAATTTATTAAAGTCGGATTGCCAGGAGATTTTATATCTACCAAATGATATGAGAATCTAAAAATCTCAGCAAAATATTGGTGTTTTTATACCCTACCAGGGTATTATAATTTAAGTCAGAAGTTTGCAACGCAGTGAAGAAGACATCTCTGACCCTATAAAGTATATATATATTCTTGATTATTTAATTTTATGCAAAACTATAAATATAGGATATGGAATATAAAGTATAGATTTTAAGATATACATATGATTTATATATATGTGTAGATATATATATGTGACCATTCGTTTACAAAAGTAGCGCTAGCATATTTCGGTCTTCTTTTAAGATTTTTGTTCGATAAAAAGTTCAATTCAGAAACAAAAACAAATACTTTCATTATTTTTTTTTTTGCATTTTATTTATATTTCAATTGAATTTATCTTAATTTTTATTGTATATTTTTCCGTTATGTTTCTCAGACCAATCGCTTACTCAACGCGCCACGTAGATAACTTGAACTATGACACCGATATAAATATACATTTCACTGTGAACTAGCGATCATATAAAACTAAGAATGGCAAAAATCTTAATTTAAGAAATTTTTTTTTAATACTTATTCTTTTTGGTATTATTTTACAAATATTTCGTATTGTTTTGAGAATATTTGGTAAAGCTCCGTATCCAGAAAAACTTTTCGCAGCGAAACAAATGTTTTATCTTTTCAAGTGTGACCGCTGATTTTACTACCTGTTCGGCATTTTTGGCCGGGAAATGATGCGGTCATACATGCATGTTTACAATATTTTTAAAATGTTGATACAAAATTAAGAATAAGATAAAAACTACTATTGCTAAGGCAGCATTTATTGCCCTAATGGATGAGGAAGATTCGAAACCAAATAGGAAGCGATCAAAGTATTGGGAGAGCCCATACAGACAGATCAATTAAAGGGCGATATTCTTTCAATGTAAGCATTGTTTTCATATTTTTATATCTTTTGTTATTTTTTATAATTAAAAAAAAAACCTGCACCAAACTCCTGTGATGTTTTTTGAAAATTTAACGGATTTACGGAACTGAAGAAGGCATAGAGAGGGGGGAAATGGTCGCAAACAGTCTATTTTATAAAATTTTTATTCTTTTTCGCAGCCCGCTCGAAAAATACTAGAAAGTGACACACACTTTTCTAGTATATTTGTTTTCTTGTCAGGTTACCGACTTATAAATTTTAAATCTTATTTTGTGATTAAATAAACCCTAAAAAATTTTGTTTATACAGTTTTCATACTTATAATAAGAATTAACGTTAAGAATGCGCAAAATCTTAAAGACGAATTTTTTTTATCAGGGTATATATTTAAAGTGTATATTTTATTTTATATTTATATATGTATTATTTGAAATGATATTATAATATTTTTACTGAAATTTAATCAAATCCAAACTAGTCTCCTTAATTTTTATAACTTAAAACTCTGTTTCTTTAATTTTATTGTCTATCTTAACTTCTAACTTATTTTGTAATTTTCACAGTTCATCATTGAGCTCGATGACGCCTACATGTTTGCAACAACGAGATGCCTATCCCTATATGTTTCACGATCCCTTGTCCCTTGGATCCCCGTATGCTCCTGCCCACCATCGAAATACCAGTTGTAATCCTGCAGCGGCGCATCAACAGCCGCCGCAGCATGGTGTTTATTCCAATAGCTCTGCAATGCCATCATCAAATACAGGTAACAACATACATAATTACAATGCATTTTGGAGTTCAAATTAAATAACTTCGCGTTTTTACAGGCGTCATTTCCGCAGGCGTTTCAGTCCCCGTACAAATTTCAACGCAAAATGTATCTGATTTAACGGGAAGTAATTACTGGCCGCGTCTTCAGTGATCGTCAATCATTAATTTTCCTCCAAATATTTTGTCAAAATCATATGCCGTAGCAAAAGAAGAATATGCTACAAATAATAGCAACGAATTCCCACCAGTTAATAGTCCAACTATTATGCCCTGTTCATTAAAATATCTTAGTTTGAATGTGGGGAAAAATGCGGGAGTAAGTAAGGATGTAGATGTTGTAATTGGCCAAAGTCTTATAGTACCCATATCATTACCACCATCATCATCGTCCTTTTCATCAGCTGCGAAATCGTTTGCTGCAAGCTTTTATCCAAATTTTAAAATAATATAAAATCGGAGTCCAAATTTACATTATAGTAGTGCAATTCATTTTAACATATGTACAATTTCTATAGTTTATTTTTCTCAGTTCCGCATAAAACAGTAATATTTGTTTTATAAATATTTATTTTATATATAACTCAGTGATATTTTATTTAAGAAAAACAACCAATTTACTTCAGATCTGACTTTATAATTTCAACGAATTTGAATAATAAACGCTGGCATTTCATCCAATCATTAAGACACCTCCCTATGAATAAGCCTATGGATTTAAATTAATTATAACGTATATATAAATAAATATATATGTATGTATATATGTATATATGTATATATGTATATATGTATATATGTATATATGTATATATGTATATATGTATATATGTATATATGTATATATGTATATATGTATATATGTATATATGTATATATGTATATATGTATATATGTATATATGTATATATGTATATATGTATATATGTATATATGTATATATGTATATATGTATATATGTATATATGTATATATGTATATATGTATATATGTATATATGTATATATGTATATATGTATATATGTATATATGTATATATGTATATATGTATATATGTATATATGTATATATGTATATATGTATATATGTATATATGTATATATGTATATATGTATATATGTATATATGTATATATGTATATATGTATATATGTATATATGTATATATGTATATATGTATATATGTATATATGTATATATGTATATATGTATATATGTATATATGTATATATGTATATATGTATATATGTATATATGTATATATGTATATATGTATATATGTATATATGTATATATGTATATATGTATATATGTATATATGTATATATGTATATATGTATATATGTATATATGTATATATGTATATATGTATATATGTATATATGTATATATGTATATATGTATATATGTATATATGTATATATGTATATATGTATATATGTATATATGTATATATGTATATATGTATATATGTATATATGTATATATGTATATATGTATATATGTATATATGTATATATGTATATATGTATATATGTATATATGTATATATGTATATATGTATATATGTATATATGTATATATGTATATATGTATATATGTATATATGTATATATGTATATATGTATATATGTATATATGTATATATGTATATATGTATATATGTATATATGTATATATGTATATATGTATATATGTATATATGTATATATGTATATATGTATATATGTATATATGTATATATGTATATATGTATATATGTATATATGTATATATGTATATATGTATATATGTATATATGTATATATGTATATATGTATATATGTATATATGTATATATGTATATATGTATATATGTATATATGTATATATGTATATATGTATATATGTATATATGTATATATGTATATATGTATATATGTATATATGTATATATGTATATATGTATATATGTATATATGTATATATGTATATATGTATATATGTATATATGTATATATGTATATATGTATATATGTATATATGTATATATGTATATATGTATATATGTATATATGTATATATGTATATATGTATATATGTATATATGTATATATGTATATATGTATATATGTATATATGTATATATGTATATATGTATATATGTATATATGTATATATGTATATATGTATATATGTATATGTGTATATATATATATGTGTATATATGTATATATGTATATATGTATATATGTATATATGTATATATGTATATATGTATATATGTATATATGTATATATGTATATATGTATATATGTATATATGTATATATGTATATATGTATATATGTATATATGTATATATGTATGGATACATGTAAATATGTATATATATCTATATACAGAAATACATACATATGTATGTATGATTTAAATTTATATTAAAAAACAAATAATTGTAATATTTCATAATTAACTTTACGTATGTTCTAATGATGTTCTTGAGACAAGTTTAATAAAAATATTACAAAAATATTTAAGTGAAATAAATATGGTGGTCTCCTATGTATGTTCTTATTATTGTGTGTAAGTATATTTGGATTTATGTACATATGTATGTAAAAATATAACTCATTGGAACTAAAAGGAAAGGAAGTTAACTTCGGCTTACCGAAGTTTGTATACCCTTGGAGAATTAAATCGAAAAAACAAAACCGAAATTCTGGAATAATAATAAGTTGCCAAACCTCAAATTTTATGGACATGTGTTGAGAAAAAGCGAAATTATTGTTTTTTCTTTTATTTTCACTGATTGTTCTTATGGCAGCTATATGATATAGTTGTCCGATTTTCATCGAATTAAAACCGAAATTCTTGAAAACTGACATAGCTATAATAATTTTCAAAAATTTTACCGATCGGCTGTTGAGCATGATCTAGAATATAGTACCTTATAGGGTCGGAGAAAGAACCTTCACTGCGTTGCAAACTTCTGACTGAAACTATAATTCCCTCGTATAAAAAATCTACCTTGATGACATCGTAAGACACGCCCATGCTAATTTTACCCATAAATTGTGTGGCGCGTCATTAACAATTCAATAACACCGATGTGATGAATAAGTTTTACGCTCAGATCAGTTAAAGAATTAATTAGAGAATTTAATTAGAGAATTTATGAAAATGGGTAAGGTTTTCAAGTATGACTACTGATTTCTCTAGCTGTTCGGCATTTTCGGCCGACAAATGATGCGGGCATACATCTTGTTTATGACTTAAGGTCCGTATCCAAACAAAAAAACGTTTCGCAGCGAAACAAATGTTTTATCTTTTCATGTGTGACCGCTGATTTCACTAGCTGTTCGGCATATTTAAATGATGCGGTCATACATGCCTGCTAACACTATTTTTAAATGGTCGATAAAAAATTAAAAATAAGATAAAAACTATTATTGCTATGGCAGCAATTATTGCCGTAATGGATGAAGAAGATTCTAAACCAAATAGGAAGCGATCCAAATATTGGGTAATGCCATACAGACAGATTAATTAAAGGGCGATATTCTTCCAATGTAAGCATTGTTTACATATTTTTATATTAATAATATACATTCTAACCATTATCTTTTGTTTGTTTTATATTTCGTAAATCTGCACCAAACTCCTAGGATGTTTTTTGAAAATTTAACGGATTTACGGAACTAAAGAACTTTGTAAACTAAAACATATTATTGATTTTAATTTTAAAGTTTTAGTTTCAACAAATTTTTGAAAAAAAAATCAGCAAAAATTAAATTGTTATGTGAGTCCATTTTGACTTATGACCTCTAATGAGCTGGTTAATATGATTAATTTAATTTTCATTGACAATGCATTAGAAGTGTCGTATAGTCATCTTGCTCACACTTGTGTAAAACTCTATAGAGCTGTAAAATCTTTAATGAAGTCTAACTAATGAGGTAGTATCATAACAACATTAAAATTTTATTAAAATGTCAAGAGAAAAATTAATTGGAAAATACAAATATTAGGTAATCACTTCCATAATGGATGAGGAAGATTCTCAACCGAATAAGCGACCCAAGTATTGGGTTACGCTCCGTATCCAGACAGTAAAACCCCGTCTTTAAGCAGTGAGAGGGAGCGAGAGGCAAATAAATGAAAACGGTTGTTCGTCAGCGGCCGTTTTATAGGTCGGTAACCTGGCAAGAAAACAAATATACTAAACAAGTGTGTGGCACTTTCTAGTATTTTTCGAGCGGGCTGCAAAAAAGAATAAAAAATTTATAAAACAGACTGTTTGCGACCGTTTCCCCTCTTCGCTGTGCCTTCTTCAGTTCCGTTAGAATGGTTAGAATGTATATTATTGATAAAAAATATGTAAACAATACAAACATCCGAAGAATATTGCCCTTTAATTGATCTGTCTGTATGGGCTCACCCAATACTTGGATCGCTTCCTATTTCGTTTAGAATCTTCTTCATCCATTAGGGCAATAAATGCTGCCTTAGCAGTTTTTATCTTATTCTTAATTTTTTATCAACATTTTGAAAATATTGTAAACCGCTTCATTTCCCGGCCAAAAATGCCGAACAGCTAGTAAAATCAGCGGTCACACTTGAAAAGATAAAACATTTGTTTCGCTGCGAAACGTTTTTTTGTCTGGAGCTTAATTCAAGAAATTGGTAATATTTTTAAATCCAGTATATTTTAGTCATGGTTCCACATCTGATTTCATTCCCATAGTTAGCGCCTATGTTATCAGCACACCTACACTACCCACTGATATGCTAGCATTTAAATGCTTCCTTTGAATAGATCCAAAACAAATTTTAAGCATTTAAAAACTTTTGTGTTCAAATTAGTGCCTTACATTCGAAAAAAATTAAAAATAAAAAATACTTCCGTGTACAATTTTCCCACCGTTCCATTACGACGCCAATTCCCCACGCTAATTTTACCCTACTCCGGTATTCACTCTCGTTTTCTATTTGAACAAAATCGTTGTTTTGATTTTTGGTGGTCAGGTTTTAACAAAATCTCTTGACAACACTTATTTTAATAGGAATGTTTTAATAAATTTTAAAATAAAAACTCATCAACTAAAACATATTATTGTTCTCAATTTTTTAAATTTTTTGTATTTTTAGTTTCAAAAATAATTGAAAAACAAAAATTAATTTGTATTATGTGACCATTTTTACATGTGACCTCTATTGAGTTACTAGAGCAGTATATTGTTATTGATTGTTATTGGTCCAATTCGGTATTTAATACATTTTATGAAGATCTCTTGACTTTCGCCGCTACTATTAAAACAAATAATAGTAGTTCGCAAGCACAAATATATAATTTATCGATACCAATGTGTGTGGTTGTTCAGCTCTAAAAACGATATTTCGCTCATCTCTGGTTGTTAAATTTCATACAATAATGTGTGTGCAGTGTTCGTATTACGAAAATAATAAAGAAAAAACTATTGGATATAAAAACAATGTAATAAATATAGGTATATATAAATATTACTAGTGAATTGTTAATTTCAGCATTTTCGCAATTGACTTTAAAGGGGAGTTTCCATCGTGTTAAAGATTAAGATATACATACAAAATCAAAAAAACCGATCCCTGTTAAAAAAAGAATTTGCTTCGCCGTTTTCTTTTGCACAATTTATAAGTTAACCCCGTGTACTTAATAAAGTTAAAATTGTGAATTAAAATTTAAAGTTTAGATATATATTTTTTTAATAGATACATATGTGAATTTGTTTGTCTTAAAAGTATTAGTTTTTAAAAAAGAGTAAACAGGTATATACATATTTGCCTATGCCTAAAATGTATAGAATGCATACTACCCTCCAAAAACAATTGTTATTGTCAGTTGAAAGGGCGTGGTTGATACCAACAATATATTATAGATATGTGCATACATATGTACATGCACATATGTACAATATGTATGAACAGAATGAGTTCGCAGTAGAACTTACAAATGTATGTATGCATCATAGTGGAAGTTACATATGCCTACATGTTGCAAATAAAAGTTATTAAATGTAATACTATTTAGGTATACCCTCTTTTCCTGCCTCTAGTATTATTAGAAGTGGTATCAATCTCTCGGTTCATTTTTTTTTATTTTCGGTTTTTAATGCGACAAATAGGGGTTGCTTACGAGTCTAATACTCTAAACTTCTCTACTGTTATTCTAATTTTTAACGGATTTATGTACTCTTGTTCATTTTTAGATGACAAATCATGTTGCTGATATGATTAAGTTCCTTTAACACAACATACAAAATGCTTATGGATATAATTAAAAAGCAATCCAATCCAAATAAACTGCGTGCAGCTTAAATCAAATATAAAAAGTAAAGCCGACGTACAGATTGCAATTAGTAAAATACATAATCGAACTATCTGCGAATAAGTTTCCATAAATTACATCTCGGAGTGCGGATATTCATCATTCGTACTTAAAGAACGATTTAAGTGGAGATGCATTTTATTCTTAGTTGTCTGCTAGTAGCAACTTTGTGCGATAAATATGGATCAAGATCAAGCTTTCCTCAAATCGAGGCAGCCAATGTTTGGGGATCTATGCAAAATGAACAATTTAATAATAATAATAACTTGACCGATGCCAACAATGTGACAATATCCAATGCAAAGAATTTAAGTACTACAACCATTACTAATGTAGCCAAATTCGATACAAAATTAAATCATCTCTTGGTTGATACTATCACTGGGCGCGTCTTTGTTGGTGGAGTTAACAGACTGTATCAGTTATCGCCTGATTTGGAGCTCTCCGAGACGGTAAAGACGGGACCACAAAATGATTCTGTGGAGTGCAGTATCCTCGACTGTCCCTTAAATGCGGTGCGGAGCCCAACGGATAATTATAATAAAGTTTTACTAATTGATCGAGCAACATCGCGACTAATCGCTTGTGGTTCTTTATTCCAAGGTACCTGCACCGTTCGTAACCTGCAAAATGTAAGCATTGTTGAACATGAAGTACCCGATGCAGTGGTGGCTAATGATGCCAATTCCTCCACTGTGGCTTTTATAGCCCCGGGACCGCCGCAACATCCAGTGACAAATGTAATGTACGTTGGTGTTACATATACGAATAATTCTCCATATCGAAGTGAGATTCCAGCCGTAGCATCGAGATCTTTGGAAAAAACAAAAATGTTTCAAATAGCTTCTTCGGCGGTTACTACTGGGACAAGAACGTTTATAAATTCCTATGCTCGAGAAACGTATTTTGTGAACTATGTTTATGGCTTTAGTTCGGAAAGATTCTCCTACTTTCTTACCACACAGCTGAAGCATAGTCATCATTCTTCCCCCAAGGAATATATAACAAAACTGGTACGCATTTGTCAGGAGGATTCCAATTATTATTCCTATACTGAGATTCCTGTGGAGTGTATTAGCGAGACACAAGGTGGCACAAAATTTAATCTGGTTCAAGCTGGTTACCTGGGCAAACCAAGTGCGGATTTGGCTCAAAGTTTGGGAATTTCTATTCAAGACGATGTTCTGTTTGCGGTCTTCTCCAAAGGTGATGGCAATACACCCACAAATAGTTCAGCTTTGTGTATTTACTCACTAAAAGCTATTCGTCGGAAATTTATGCAAAATATTAAATCCTGTTTTAATGGCAGCGGAATGCGGGGACTAGATTTTATATCACCAAGTATGCCATGCGTTTTAACAAAACTTCAAACAATTGGCGAGGATTTTTGTGGACTAGATGTGAATTCACCTTTGGGCGGCGAAAATCCGATAACATCCGTGCCGGTAGCCATGTTCAACACAAGACTTACCTCAGTGGCAGCTACGAGCACCAGTGGCTATACTGTGGTCTTTGTAGGAACAGCAATGGGTTACCTAAAAAAAGTGGTAGTTGAGACATCTTCTGTTGCAAATGAATATGCCAATTTTGAGGTGCATCAAGGCTCGGCAATCAATCAAGATATGCAGTTCGATAACCAAAATCTCTACATGTACGTCATGTCGGAAACAATGGTATCGAAAGTGAAGGTTTTTGATTGTACCGATTACAAAACGTGCGGCGATTGTTTGGGTGCTCGAGATCCCTATTGTGGATGGTGTTCGTTGGAGAACAAGTGTAGTCCGCGCTCTAACTGCCAGGACGATGCCAATGATCCTTTATATTGGGTCAGCTATAAAACAGGAAAATGTACAACTATTACGAGCGTTGTGCCCCATCAGTTGCAGCGAACCACTGCTCGCACATTGGAGTTAATCATTGATCATTTACCGCAATTAAAGGAGAATTTAATTTGTGCATTTACTACCGATGATAAGGCATTGTTCACAAATGCTACGAAAAAAAGAAATGGCGTTAATTGCACAACACCACGAACTGATATGCTGCCTCAGATTGAGCAGGGAAAACATCATTTTACAGCAAAATTATCAGTGCGAACTAGGAACGGCCCGGACTTGGTATCCACAGATTTTACATTCTTTGATTGCAGCACACACTCGTCGTGTACACGGTGTGTTTCCTCAGAATTTCCCTGCGATTGGTGTGTTGAGGCTCATCGGTGCACTCATGACACCGCAGAGAATTGCCGCAATGATATTTTGGTCACAGGTGTCAGCCGTATCGGCCCAAGTTACCGATCAGGTCCTGGATTTTGTCCCACTATTAATGCCACGGGGGATGGCAGTGAGGTTCTGGTAGCTGGCGGTACAAGTAAATCGATAAAGGTTAAAGTCCACATAATAGGACAGTTTATCGTTCAGACTCGTTTTGTTTGCCAGTTTAATATTGAAGGACGAGTAACGAGCTTAAATGCCCAATTACTGGGCGATACTATTTACTGTGACAGCATGGAGTTCCAGTATACTTCACGATCGCCAAACTTGACTGCTACATTTGCTGTTATATGGGGCGGATCAAAACCTCTGGATAATCCACACAACATACATGGTAAGTTTACAAGAACTCGAAATAAGAATTTATTGTTCCCATTAACTGAAACTTTGCCAATGGTAATCATCGAATAATTCCCTATTTTCAGTTGTAATTTATCGTTGTCGCGAAATGGCAGATAGCTGTGGAATTTGCCTGGCGTTGTCCGAAAAGTACAATTGCGGATGGTGTTCCTCGACCAACACCTGTGAGGTCGAAGAGCAATGTAACAATAAGAACAAGGAAGGTAAAACGGATTGGTTGAATCGCAGTGAGATCTGTCCAAATCCAGAGATACATACATTTGAGCCCAAAACTGGACCTTGGGAAGGCGGCACCAACATAACGATACGTGGCATTAATTTGGGAAAAAACTATAACGATATATACTCCGGGGTTCGAATTGCAGGCATTAACTGTATGCCATTTCCCCAGTTTTATATTGACACCAAACAAATTGTGTGTACAGTAGATAGTCCTGGTGAGCAAATGTATCGAAATGGTCGAATTGTGGTACAAATTGGCGACTATCGTGGCGAATCGAATGATGATTACGAGTTTGTCGATCCCAAAATCCTGGATTTTTATCCAAAATTCGGCCCAACTTCCGGTGGCACAGAGATACATATTACCGGCAAGCACCTAAATGCAGGATCTCGTATACAGGCCTCGATAAATGATCATTTACCTTGCAAAATTCTAAGCACTGATTCATCACAAGCAATTTGCCGTACCTCACCTTCCCCAGGCATAATTGAGGGAAGATTGAAGATGTCGTTTGATAACGGTCCAAGGGAATTTAATGACTACAACTTTAAATATGTTCTTGATCCCACTGTAGAGCATGTGAGCTCGGGTCCCAGTGGTCAGATTAAGGTGCCTAAGGGTATACCGGCTGGAGGAATCCGAATTTCGGTGATTGGGACACAATTTACAAGCATTCAAACTCCAAATATTTATGTGGTTTACAACGATGTGATGTACGCCAATCAGTGTCGCGTTCAATCGGATACAGAAATGGAGTGTGCTTCACCCATAATTGATGTGGACAATAAAGTAATTATTGATGCGGAAAAGCCATTGCTTTTGGAGTATGGTTTTCTAATGGACAATGTATTGCGCGTTCAAAATCTTTCGAAGATGCACAACAATCATTTTGAACTGTATCCAAATCCCGAATATTTCGTTTTTGAAGAGAGAGTCAAGTACTTTAAGAGTGAATACCTAACTATAAATGGGAAAAATTTGGATCGCGCATGCAAAGAAAGCGACGTAGAAGTGATAATTGGAAATGGCTTCTGCAACATTACGTCGCTTTCTAGGCAACAGCTTACGTGCAGACCGCCTTCAGAAGCCACGGCAACGAAGAGTATTAACGGACCCGAGGTAATCGTTCGCATCGGTAGTTCTCTAGAATATCGTCTTGGAATACTGAGTTACGAGTCTTCAAATATCATTTTGGACTGGGGTGACAACGTAGTATTCGCTGTAATTGCAACAATCGTGATAATATTGCTGTTTTTTGTTGCCACGCTTGTGGCATATAAAAAGAAAAGCTCCGAATCAAACAGGGTTCTGCGGAATATGCAGGAACAAATGGATATATTGGAGTTAAGAGTGGCTGCAGAGTGTAAAGAAGCCTTTGCTGAACTTCAAACTGAAATGACTGACTTAACGGGAGATTTAACTTCCGGCGGAATTCCCTTCCTCGACTATCGTTCGTATGCCATGAAAATACTGTTTCCTAATCATGAAGATCACATAGTCTTACAATGGGAACGCCCAGAGCTTCTGCGCAAAGAGAAGGGATTGCGTATTTTCGGGCAATTGATTATGAATAAAACATTTCTATTGCTCTTTATTCGAACCCTAGAATCCAATCGCTACTTTTCCATGCGCGAACGCGTAAATGTAGCCTCTTTAATTATGGTCACATTACAATCAAAACTGGAATATTGCACGGACATCCTTAAAACCTTACTCGGAGATTTAATTGAAAAATGTATCGAGGGAAAGAGTCATCCAAAACTATTGCTGCGACGTACGGAAAGTGTAGCTGAGAAAATGTTAAGTGCTTGGTTTACTTTTCTTCTCTATAAGTTTCTTAAGGAGTGTGCAGGAGAACCTCTATATATGCTATTTCGTGCTGTCAAGGGACAAGTGGATAAGGGCCCAGTTGACGCCTGCACCCATGAAGCCAGGTACTCTCTTAGTGAGGAGAAACTTATAAGACAAAGCATCGATTTTCGACCAATGAACGTCTATGCCAGCATCATTCAACAGCCAATATTTTGCAATAATTTGGACATGTTACCACCTCATACAGAAAACATATCTGTTAAGGTCTTGGACTGCGATACAATTGGACAAGTTAAGGAGAAATGTTTGGAAACAATATACAAAAATATACCATCTAGCCAACGACCCAGGAAAGATGATTTAGATTTGGGTAAGTCTACATGCACATTTATATAAGTCGAACTACGAGTCGATAGTAAATACATTTATTTTCCCTTTAGAATGGCGTACGGGTGCAACAGGCCGTGTTATTTTATACGACGAAGACGTCACCTCGAAAACTGAGAATGAATGGAAGAAGCTCAACACTTTGCAGCATTATAATGTTCCCGATGGCGCTGGCCTCAGTTTAGTGCCAAAGCAAAGTTCCATTTACAACTTTAGTATTTTATCGGATAAAAATGAGAAATCTCATAAGTAAGATACACGTACATATCAAGATGCAAATGTTTTTAATAATACAAATATTTTAAATATGTCTATAGGTATGAAACACTTAATATATCGAAATACACCTCCTCCTCTCCGACCTTTAGCCGCGCCGGCAGCCCCTTAAACAATGATATGCATGATAACGGTATGAGATACTGGCATTTGGTAAAGCACCACGATAGTGATATGCAGAAGGAAGGTGAACGTGTCAATAAATTGGTATCGGAAATATACCTTACCCGACTATTGGCAACCAAGGGCACCCTGCAGAAATTCGTGGATGATCTGTTTGAGACTATATTCAGCACTGCGCATCGTGGATCGGCTTTGCCATTGGCCATAAAGTATATGTTTGACTTTCTTGATGATCAAGCCCAGTTGCATGGCATCACAGATCCTGAGGTCGTTCATACCTGGAAAAGTAATAGTTTGCCATTAAGGTAACTATTAATAATAAGGACCGTTTTCTTAAACTACTAAACTGTTTTCCTTTTTTTTTAGATTTTGGGTAAACTTAATTAAGAATCCAAATTTTGTCTTCGACATACATAAATCTAATATCGTGGACTCCTGCCTCTCAGTTGTTGCTCAAACATTTATGGACTCTTGTTCAACATCTGATCATCGCTTGGGTAAAAACATTTACAAATAATTAATTCATTTTAATAATATTATTTAATTTTTATAGGCAAAGACTCACCCAGCTCGAAGCTTTTATATGCTAAAGATATACCCGAGTATCGAAAGTGGGTTGATCGCTATTATCGCGACATTCGAGATATGTCGCCAATATCAGATCAAGACATGAACGCAATGCTTGCTGAAGAATCAAGGGTGAGTGTATTATTATACCCTTGCAGGGTATTATAATTTTTAGTCAGAAGTTTGCATCGCAGTATAGGAGACATTTCCGGCCATGTAATGTATATATATTCTTGATCAGCATCAAAAGCCGAGTCCCTCAGTTTCAAAGCTATCTGAATGAAACTTTGCAGTTAGTCTTCTACATACTCTCACTCGTACATATGTCGGACGACTATATCATATAGCTGCCATAGAACAATTTTCGAAAAAAATTAGAACTATATCAGTATTTTCAAAAAATTTTGCCACTTAATATTATTATACCCTTGCAGGGTATTGTAATTTCAGTCAAAAGTTTGCAACGCAGTGAAGGAGACATCTCCGACCCTATAAAGTATATATATTTTTGATCAGGATCAACAGCCGAGTCGATCTAGCCATGTCCGTCCGTCTGTCCGATTATACGCGAACTAGTCCCTCAGTTTTAAAGCTATCTGAATAAGACTTTGCAGTTAGTCTTCTATATACTCTCACTCCTACATGAGTCGGAACGGGCCGGGTCGGACGACGATCGGAAAATGTTTAGAAAAAAAATTATAACTATGTCAGTTTTTAAGAAATTTTATTTGGCCATCTTATATTATTGTAGAATTTCGGTTTAAATTTCATGAAAATCGGCCAACTATATCCTGTAGCTGCCATAGGAACAATGAGAAAAATAAAAAAAAATTTAGCCGTTTTTCAAACCATTTTCATCAAGTTAGAGATTTGGTTTCAATTCTTTTATATAATTTTGCAAGGGTATACAAACTTCGGTGAGCCGAAGTTAGCTTCCTTTCTTGTTTTACAATTTGGTTTTAATTTCATTAAAATCGGCCAACTATGTCCTATAGCGGCCATAGGAACAATCTGGGAAATAAAAGAAATAATTATAACTTCGCTGTTTCTCAACATACTTTTTCAATAAATTTTAAGATTTTGCATCTTATTATTCCAGAATTTCGGTTTCAATTCTTTTATATAATTTTGCAAGGGTATACAAACTTCGGTGAGCCGAAGTTAGCTTCCTTTCTAGTTTTTGTTTTGGTATTGTTATTGATAGGGCTCGCTACAATAAGTTTTCCCCATTACTACTAAATATAACCGATAATGTAATAAGAAAGTTAAGTGAATATAACCGAACATGTAATAAGAAGGTTAATTCAAAATGTTGCTCTTATATTATTTCAGCTGCACACCACAGAATTTAATACTAATTGTGCTTTACATGAGCTCTACACATACGCTGTTAAGTATAATGAACAGCTGACAGTGACACTTGAAGAGGATGAGTTTTCGCAAAAGCAGCGATTGGCATTTAAGTTAGAGCAAGTTCACAACATAATGTCAGCTGAATAAAAAAATATTTTGCACGAAAAAAAAGAAAATACAAACAAAGATGACTAACTATTAAAATAAGCGAAATAAAGTGAGCTTTTGTATTAAGCATCTAATCTAGTTGATAAAACCATAATGTTTCAAATTAGTTGTCAATAAACCAATCATACATTATTGCTTTTAACTTTTCTTTTTACATATTGTTGCAAAATGTGAACTTTTAAGTAAATTAAATTTAAGATGTAATTTACTCCAATTTGAAGTGAATAGAATCTTTAATTTACTTTATTAAAAAGAATACAAGCAACATGAATATAATATTTTGCTTTTCCCCAGGGACCGTAAACATTATATCACTTATAATGTTTTTATATTTATTGTTTTTAATCTTTTATTTTATTTTTAATCGCTCAAAGAATAATATTTATTATTATAACAATAATGATTATTTTTTATGCGTTGTTTTTTTCACTCAAATTCCAATATTTTCTTTCTAAGAGGTTTCTTTAGATACATTTTCACAAGAAGGTACATATGTACAAAGTACACATGTTTAGAAAATACTAATACTAGTAAAAAATTAAGATTTCTTTCGTATTTTCAAAGATCGTAAAATTTGTAGCCGACTAGTATAATTCCTTTTTTATGCGACTTTATGCGAAAACATTATATACGGTCCCTGATTTTCATACTATATACATATATTTGTTACATTCACCTTTATGTCTTAAGAAGTTCTAACCAAAAAGACATTTCAACATTTTAAGTATTTTCAATTCCGAATATGATTCTAGCTTTTTGAATCCTCTTTCTCGAACATAAATAGTTTTTAAATACATTATTCAACGCGATTATACAAGTACATTCAGTTCACTAAATTTATAATTATTTAAAGTTCGGTATTTCGCTTATCAATGATAAATATGTATTTGTCAATAATAAAAACATTGAAATTGATAGTTGGAATATTTTGATAAAAACTTGTATAACGAGAACGTTTTCAACAGCACCTTAATTTTGCAAACATTTTACTATCTTTGTTTCGCAGACAACAAAAAAAATTGATAAGATGTAAATGTGTCGTATATTTGCTCATCTAATACTTACATAAAAATTTAATGGTATATGTATTGTATTTTGATATTTAAGTAAAATAATGAGAGAACAAAATTGTCAAGATAGAAAGTAATCAAACATAAAAAAAAACGACTGACATTAATTTAAATAACTATAAACAGAAAAAAATTTATTAATAGTTTCGTACCTATATTCAAAAATAATTATATGTTTATGTATGTATAGCTTATCCTTATGTGCAGTTCATAATTGATACTAAGTCACATTCCTATAGCACTCTATATATTTACATATAAAGAAAAAACATTTTAAATAAAAGTTCTGTGATTCTTTTAACTGTCGCAGAATAAAAAGCTAATAAACTTGCAATACATATTATGTAAATTAGATGTATAATCTTAGCACTTGATTTTATTAATCAATTTATTGTTTATGGGTTCTTTTATTAAATTCCTTATTTTTGGCTTACAAATAAAAATTATTCATACTACTTAATTGCTCCTGCAAGATATTTAATTTAATATATATATTGTTTGTTTTATATTAATTTATTTTTTATTATTCTGTAACCCAGAAAAAGTAAGCTCCAACTTCAAATCCTGCCTGTATTAAAATAAATTTTGTCTGAAGAAGAATGGAGTTGTGAACAAACTATAAAATGGCTTTGAACATATCAAAATTTATATGTGTATATTGTGTTCACTTTGTTGTCATACTTGCATACAACTTTAATAAGTTAATTGATCGGCATGGTTTTAGATTTAGATATATACATTATTAAGAATAATTTTATATTTATTTTACATAAAATTGCATTTTAAGACTTATATTTATATATTATATTTTTTCAATGAATAGTTGGCGAGCAATTTTTTTTTGATTCCATCACTTAATTTTGCCAACTTAACGCTATCAATATAAATCTAGTACGTAAATATTTTATACTAAATGTTTCGATGTATCTTTGTATGTATGTATATGTATAAATGAACCATTGCAATTAAACAATTGTATGAATTATAATCCCAATGGTGTATACAGTGTACATATTTATTGGATTGCTGAAACGCTATGATGGTTTGTTTTTAATAAAACGAGGCGCATATTACGATTAGCAGATTATATGGCAGAAAACAAACAAAATAATATTTATAAATTATGAGCAATGTTTATGCAAAACTATATCTAAAAATCAATCAATATGAGTTATTAAAAGAGGTGACCACAAAAAATCAAATCGAATTTTATTTTATCAATTAATATACAAATTGATTAAATTAATAAAACCATTAATAAGAATAATAACAAGGATGCGCAATTAAATTCAATATCCTCTCAATAAAAACTCCCACCAAATTTTAAAAATTTAAAACCTATAACTTTGAAGAGCCAAGTATGACATGCATTAACCTTTAAGACCCTTGTATCAATATAAAATAGACACATATTAATTTTAAACTAAATTTGTCTTCACATGTGGGTTTATAAGGAGTTTATATTAAACACCAGACAAAATGTATATATTTTTTATCTATTCTAAATATTTTCCAGAAACATTGGGCGTAATAACTAAGCTGTAGCTTCCCTTGCGTTATTCAATTCGAGATATTAGTTTCGGAACTATGATCTCTATATATTTTTAACGAGGGTAAATGCAGAAATAATATGTATTTGTGTAGACCACTATATAATGTACATATATATTACTACCAATGGCCTGACTCTGGAAACAAGAATCAGAGTTGCGTCAGTATCAACTCTCAATATTCTTTAAGTGAACCATAATAATGAAATTTTATATGTGTGTATACGTGCGTGTAACATATTTAAATGAAAATATACAATTATAAACTGTGTAAAACTTTATTTAACTTCAACTCTATATTTTACAGACGGGCCACCATTAAATAATAGCAATAATGATGTAAATATGTTAGGACAAGAAAGGAAGGTAACTCCAGCACGCCAAAGTTTGTATTCTCTCCTTTACACTTTATAATTGGACCAATAAGGAATTAATAAAAGCCTAACGGCAATTATACCATATAAAAACAACAAAGTAATTACTTTTGATCAAAAAATAAAACTAAAAAAGAATTATCGCTCATGATTTTTTTGTTTTTTGCTCAAAATAAAACTCAAGTAAATCGCAGGCATCGTGTTACACTTATTATTTCATTATGTATGTATATATTATATATTATTTCATATTCTTGTGTACGACCCGCAAATGTACCCCTAGTATCAAAATGTTTATTTTATGATCTTGGTATGTAATTGCCAATTTAAAAAGTTTCTTTCACGTACCCATTTTTCGATAACACAGGCCCACAAGAAAAATTACTGAGAATAAAACCTGCAGATTATGAAAGATTTCAGCCATTTCAACCCAAAAGTTTCCATCACCGACCAATTTTGCGAAAATCGCATTTACATTTCCAAACATGTCTGATTTGCCAAATTATATTTAATTGAACAACGAAAAACTTTTTAATTAAAGGTGCATTTGCTATTTTTATTTTATTTATGTTTATTACCCACTTCCATAACTATGCCAACTTTTAGAGAACATTTTATATTAATTATACTGTTGCATACACTAAAGAAATAATAATAATAAGTGAGAAGGAATTAGTACTACTTTAATTAACAACTAACAATAATTTTATAAAAATAAATATATTTGAATATAGCAAATAAAGTACGTTTGTCGTATCAAATACGTAATATATACGTAAAGATACATAAACAGGAACATATTTATTTAAGATTTGATTATCGAGAAGTTGGTGTACCGGTATAGGGAGCGACTTCCTACTACGGCGTACTTCAACTGCAATAATTGACACCAAGAATGAAGGAATAGCATCAAAATGTCTATATAAAAAGTCCTTCCCGAAGCGAAAAACTTGTTTGGAAGCCTAAAATGATGTTTCAGTATGATATAGGGACCGTTAAATCTTGGCTTAACGTGACAACGTTACGTTGGCCACTATATTCGGCTGGCTTAAATATAATACAAAATGTTTGGGAATGGCTAGCAAAAAGGGTCTATGACTCCGGCAAGCAATATTCAACTAAATCCGATCTCATTGATAACATCCAAAAGTCCTGATCAACCATTTACGAGGACTACCTTAACAATTTATACCCAGTAGGATAAATGAAGTTATGCATGATCGTGGAGGATCCACTGATTTTAAGAAAATATGTCGTATAAACCTTAAATTCTTAAGTTACTTTATAATTCCATTAATTTTTTCCGAAAAAAGAGCCAGAATATGACAAAATGTGCTATTCAACTGAAACGAATTTTCAATGGCTATTTTGGTACTTTTTGTAATTTTTAATTTTTTTATTTCTATTGAAGTTACATTCAAAATTTTTTTTAGGTTTTGTTACATATATAAACAGGTTTCCATAAATAAATATTACTGATTTTTAAAATTCCTAATTTATAAGATATTCGGTTTTTAGTGTGAGCAATTTGGGTGTGTTATTCTAGTGAAACGGAATGTACATTAGTATAATTATAAATTTTGCTCTTAAAGTTGTCGTAGTTATGGAAAGTCAGTAAAATTCATATGGGTCTGGACCAGTGGTCGGGACTACCACACTCGCAAGAAAAAATTTCATATGTGTGAGTGAGTAAACGACTTCGTGCCCAGGTATGAGATATAATATAGCTAGCATTTGGTTTTCTATGCAAAATCAATAACAATTACTACAAAAAGGGGAAAGAATTAGCCAGAGCAATAGCACTGAATCTTCGAGCATCAGAGCCGAAGGTATTTGCCGAGGCCACACGAAGTCTTCATACTGTCTGTGCGCTGGCAGCGCTGCCGGCAGAGGCTCTTCCAACCCCAATATTTTTTTTTTTCTAAAAAAAAAAAAAACAATAAAAGTTGCTATACAATATTAATTAAAATGTTCCAATCCATCAGTAAACAAAAAATTTGACAAATCAGACATTTGTAGAAACGCCAAGCAATAATACATACAAACAATGGAATTATATTAAATACAGTGCGATTATATAAAAATATGTGAAACTATATAGAAATTAACATGTCATCAACTTTTCATCAACATGTCATCAACTTTTCATCAACCTGTCATCAACTTTTCATCAACAATTCATCGATTAATTGTTGATGAAATGTTGTTGATGACAGCCTAGGACATGCCCATGTTAAATTCATCAACAATTTATATGGCAATTCATCGATGATTCATCAACAACACCCCTTCGGCTGTTGATGAATTGTTGATTAAACGTTGATGACTGGTACTGCAGGGTATATAAAAGGCTATAAAACAGGCACACGCAGATATCTAGATTAACTCGACTATTGATGAGCATCAATAATATACATATATATGTATATTCTTTATAGCAGCGATGGAGGCGCCAGCAAATCGTCCAAGACGGTCGTTCCCAATACGGCTGCAATTTATACAGAAATTAAGTCATTCAGTCGCTATAGCTATTACCTTAATTTATTTTAAGGTCTAGTATTATTATAAAATTAAATCGTATGCAAAATGTTGCAAGCGAAATCGGGACCTAGTTTGACCACGAAAATAATTAAAAGGCTTACACTGTCACGCATCCTACGCCGTTTTTTCAACCATACTTTCTTAAATAAAACTAAACTAAAACTATTTGAACGAATTGGACGTTGGAATATTATAAAATTAATTATTGTCCTAAATTTTTAACGATCTTTTGCATTTTAGTTTCAACAAATATTCGCTTCTTGTCAGTAGGTGGCTCAAGCAGCAAGAGTTGATTGATTTTAACATATCTAGCTTAAACCAAATGTCCGCACGTCCCTATCCTATGGGGTTGGAAGAGCCTCTGCCGGCAGCGCTGCCAGCACACAGACAGTTTGAAGACTTCGTGTGGCCTCGGCAAATGCCTTCGGCTCAGATGCTCAAAGATTCAGTTCTATTGCTCTGGTTAAATCTTTCCACTTTTAGCGGAAAATAGATATTTTTATAATAAAAGTTATTGCTAGCTATATTATATCTCATATCTGGACACGAAGTCGTTTATTCACTCACACATATGAAATTTTGTTCTTGCGAGTGTGGTATTGCCGACCACTGGCTGAGACATATGGTAAACAAACAGCTGCTAACCATGAGTGATTTCGTTTTCACATTATATACTTTTGGTTAAGTAAAAATGTAAAAACCTTCGAGACATAAATTGGAGGCCTTGCTTGAAGAGGATTCGTGCCAAACTCAAGAAAGCATCACTGGGGAACGGTATCGAACTCAATTGCGCCGCGTGATTTTACTTGTTCCGATCGATGGCGCAATACTTTCAATAATTCAGAAGTAAGAGTTATTTTATAATCGAAAAAACAGCGAGAACTTAGTGGCGCACCTAATAGTAAAATTTGTAAGTCTAAGAAATATAAATTTAAGGGCTCCAAATGCATAAACACAGGAGTACTTCAACGATGACTCCAAAAATTAATAACATTTGTTATTGTTTACCTTTTAAAATCGGTGTGACCCTAGTCGCATTACAAAGAGATCCGAGCCAAATATCACATCTAGTTGTCTCTTTCTAAGTTGTAATGAAGTCTCTATTTAATGAAAACTGCATTACAGTGTCATAGCGTCATTAGCAAATCACAGCTGTTTGTTCAAGCATAGTATCTGGATACTATGCTACAGTAAAAAACCGTCTTAAAGCAGTGAAAGAGAGCGAGAGGCAAATAGTTGAGAATGGTTTTTCGTGAGCGGCCGTTTTATAGGTCGGTGTCCGGACATGAAAAATTATACTAGAAAAGTGTGTTTAGTATTTAGCGAGGGGGGTGCGAAAAAGAATGGACAATTTAAAAAACAGATTGTTTTCAACCGTTTCCTCCCTCGATGTCCCTTCTACAGTTCCGTAAATCCGTTAAATTTTCAAAAAACATCACAGGAGTTTGGTGCAGATTTACGAAATATACAAACAAAAGATAATGGTAAGAATGTATATTATTGATATAAAAATATGTAAACAATATGTACGTAATTGATGCAGATGGGCTTACTCAATACTTGGATCGCTTCCTATTTGGTTTAGAATATCCTCATCCATTACGGCAATAATTACTGTCATAACAATAGTAGTTTTTATTTAATTTTAAATTTTTGTATCAACATATTAAAAATATTTTAACAGGCATATATGACCGCATCATTTCCCGGCCAAAAATGCCGAACAGCTAGTAAAATCAGCGGTTACACTTGAAAAGATTAAACATTTTTTCCGCTGCAAAACGTTTTACTGTCTGGATACTATGCTTCAATCGTAACATTTTTCGCTCGCAACATTACGCTTACCTCTGTACCGGATTAAGCGAAAAATCAAATTACTATTTTGTCTTTACGGTCCGGTTATTTATATAGAAATTTGTATCCTAAATGCCTTTTATTAAATTATAAAAAATATAACATTTATTTTATTCTGTTTAAACAGACACAACAGCGAATAAGAGTCTCAGATTTTTGACGGCCGTGTAATAATGGTTTTAATGAAGAATATTTGATATTTCTTTATTTTAGCAAAAACTCTGTAGATGTAAACCTGACATTATGGAAAGGTTTTTTTTTTGGTATTTTTTAGTTACTTTTTCTTTTCACCCAATGTGGCGTATTCTTGTGTGCACTCCCACACAACGCATCGAATTAGACCGAAAAATGTTCGCGTTACGTGCTGCCGCCAAAGCCGATAAGAGTTTGCTTCCCATTTTGGGACAACTGTGTAAGTAATGATTAAAATATTGTTTTAATGTAACTTATATAACTTTCACGATCCCATAATCTTAATGCCAAAATAAGTTACAGTTTCGAAATAAAGAAGGTTAATCGAACATAACCTTAATATGATGTGCTGCTGTTACGAGGAACAGAAGAGAAATGATTGCATAACATTTTAACTTTTATTAGTTATTTTAATCTGTTTTTTCGTATATATATCGAATAAAATATGTTGTTTTATTACAGAAAATGTAATTATTTTTAAAATTTTCTTTAAATTGAATTTTAAATCATTTTAAACACTTAGTTTGCAGAAAGCATAAAAAATAATTATGTATATGTGTATGTACATTTATATGTACAGATACATAATAGCAAATTTTCATATATTTTCGTTTAACTTGTGATTCGTTTTTGTTTCTGAATTATATGTGACGTAATGATATTATTGTAGTGCTATAGTTTCATTCAAAGTTTAATAATACCTAGTGAGATACGTACGCTAAAACTATAGACTGGTATTCAATAAAATGTTACCTCTATCTTTAACAATTCTTTACATTTCTTTAATTTCTAGCTCGTGGTCATGCTGCCAAGGCCGCTGTTAAGGCTGCCGCCGGTGCCAATGGCAAGATTGTGGCAGTAATTGGTGCCGTCGTTGATGTCCAATTCGATGACAACTTACCGCCAATCCTAAATGCTCTGGAAGTGGACAGCCGTTCGCCACGTTTAGTCCTTGAGGTGGCTCAGCATCTGGGTGAAAATACAGTGCGCACAATTGCCATGGACGGTACTGAGGGTTTGGTTCGCGGACAGAAGGTTCTCGATACTGGTTATCCCATTCGTATTCCCGTTGGCGCCGAGACCTTGGGTCGCATTATTAATGTTATTGGTATGTACATATGTACATGTCATAGTATTTTCCATGAAAAAATCAATATTGGTTTTCTCTTCAGGTGAGCCAATTGATGAACGTGGTCCCATTCCCACGGACAAAACTGCTCCCATTCATGCCGAAGCTCCGGAATTCGTTGAAATGTCCGTTGAGCAGGAGATATTGGTAACCGGTATCAAGGTCGTGGATCTCTTGGCTCCATATGCCAAGGGCGGTAAAATTGGCTTGTTTGGCGGTGCCGGAGTGGGCAAGACTGTGTTGATTATGGAATTGATTAACAATGTGGCCAAAGCTCATGGTGGTTACTCTGTGTTTGCTGGCGTTGGTGAACGCACACGCGAGGGCAACGACTTGTACAATGAAATGATTGAGTCCGGTGTTATTTCGCTGAAGGATAAGACCTCTAAGGTGGCTCTTGTCTATGGCCAGATGAATGAGCCCCCAGGCGCTCGTGCACGTGTTGCTCTCACTGGTTTGACGGTCGCCGAGTATTTCCGCGATCAGGAGGGACAGGATGTGCTACTCTTCATTGACAACATTTTCAGGTTCACTCAGGCTGGTTCCGAAGTGTCTGCTTTACTTGGACGCATTCCCTCGGCAGTGGGTTATCAGCCAACTTTGGCCACTGATATGGGTTCTATGCAGGAGCGCATTACAACCACCAAGAAGGGTTCGATTACTTCCGTGCAGGCCATCTATGTGCCCGCTGATGACTTGACAGATCCAGCTCCAGCTACCACTTTTGCCCATTTGGACGCCACCACTGTGCTGTCGCGTGCCATTGCCGAGTTGGGTATTTACCCGGCTGTGGATCCCTTGGATTCTACTTCTCGTATTATGGACCCCAACATCATTGGACAGGAACATTATAATGTGGCTCGTGGTGTTCAGAAGATTTTGCAGGACTACAAGTCTCTTCAGGATATCATTGCTATCCTGGGCATGGACGAGTTGTCAGAGGAGGATAAGCTGACTGTGGCCCGCGCAAGAAAGATTCAACGTTTCTTGTCGCAGCCATTCCAGGTCGCTGAGGTGTTCACCGGTCATGCCGGCAAGTTGGTCCCCCTGGAGCAGACCATCAAGGGTTTCTCGCAGATCCTCGCCGGAGAGTATGATCATTTGCCGGAAGTTGCCTTCTACATGGTGGGGCCCATTGAGGAGGTTGTGGAAAAAGCTGATCGGCTGGCAAAGGAGGCCGCCTAAGTAAGAAACTTAAAACCGTGCGAACGTTTAAATAATCGATAAAATGGATTGTAATAAAAACAACTGTTAGACATTTGAGATCAATTCGCTACAACTCAATAAATCGTATTTAAACCATATTTTCAAACTTGTTTTTATGGTATTATAATTCTAGTCAGAAGTTTCCAACGCAGTGAATCTGTTTCAAGAAACTATAAAGTATATATAATCTTGATCAAAATGTACAGCCGAGTCTACAAGCTATCTAGTTTAAAAGCTACCTAAATCAGTGGTTGCAAGGAAAAAAATTGTCTGAGTGAGTAAACGACTTAGTGTCCAGATATGAGATATCATATAGCTAGCATTTGGTTTTCTATGCAAAATCAATAACTAATACTATAAAAATAGCTAAAAGTGGAAAGATTTAGCCAGAGCAATAGGTATCAGAGCCGAAGGTATTTGCCGAGGCCACACGAAGTCTTCATACTGTCTGTGTGCTGGCAGCGCTGCCGGCAGAGGCATTTCCAACCTCATGGAATAGGGACGTGCCGACCACTGATCTAAATGAAAATTTGCAGAGTGTGTTCTACATACTCTCACTCGGCCATATGTCGTAACGGGTCGGATCAAATGCCTATGGGAGCGATCGGTAAATGTAAAACTGTAACTGTAAATATAGTATGTATACTTGGAATTACCTCGGTATTTTTATACCCCTGCAGGGTATTATAATTTTAAGTTTCAGTTGCCATAGGAACAACCGAAAAATTAATATAACAAAATTTTAAAACGTTTGTTTTTCATTTTATTTTCGTCTTATTAGAGATTTGGTAATTTGTACCAAAGGTTCAGTTATTATAGTTTTGTGCGAGTGCGATTTTCAGTAACAGGCAGAAGGAAGCGTCGCAGACCCTCAAAACTTATCTGTCTGTCTGTATAAACGCAAAGATCTAAGAGACTATAAGAGCTAGAGACATCAAACTTGGGATTAAGACTTCTTATTTTTGCAAGCAGATCAAGTTTGTTTTCAATTTTTGATACTCATCTTTTTGGAGCAGCTTTTTTAAAACCTGAATGAATATCTCCTAAATTTATGAAGTTATATAATCCAACCGTTTGTGTATTTTATCAAAATACACAATTGTCGGATCGGAGCCTATAGGAGATATAGGTTTTTATTCCCGCTACCCAGAGGGTAGAAGGGATTTATCACTTTGTGCCGGCAGGAACTGTATGTAAGAGGTAGAAGGAGGCATCTCCGACCCTATAAAGTATATATATTCTTTATTAGCGTCAACAGCCGATCTAGCCATGTCCGTCTGTCCGCATGATATAAGAGGTAGAGCTCTTTAAATTGTTTTCGACAGTATTTGTTATGCTTGCACGCAAATCAAGTGTGTTTTAAATTTTCCGCCCCCGTAAATGATCAAAAGGGGTAATTTTAAAGCTAGTCGAATTTTGGTATGTACATTAAGAACTATAGTCTGTGTGATTCCTGAAAAATTGGTCGAAGTTATTAAAGAAATAATTTTGTATGGCCACAAACGGCTTGTGCAGCATGCCTTATTTGGTTGACCAACAAGACCAACTAAATATTCTTACCAGTTCTTGATTGTGATCGGAAACGAATCTTATAAGATATTCGAGAAGCAATTTTAATAAATGGTAATTATTATTAGCGGCTTTAATGCAATAATAACGCGTTTTTACACACATATGTATGTGTATACATGACTTGCATTTGCATTTGGCCGTTATTTTCAAAAATGTATTAACTATTTACTATGGGTAGCGGGTATCTCACAGTCGAGCTCACTGGACTGTAGCTTTCTTACTTGTTTACTTTATACGTATTATGTACATAAGAGACATCATTTTAGTTATGTTCATATTTTATGATATTAAGATTGCTTATTACGAATTGGACAGTGGCGCAGCTGACTAAGTCTAACCGTAATGGTTTTATTTAACGAAAATTAAATGTCACGAGTTTAATTCCCGTCCGCGACGAGACAATGTTTTTATATTTTTACCAAATTTTTTTTTTAATTTTTCCCTGCAAATCAAAATAATTACAGTATACTAAGAAATCAATAAATTCAAGCATAAAACTATACTTAATTAAAAAAAAAAATTCTTACGCCTTGCGGCATAATCAATCCCGGGCCAATTGATTACAAAAACCCAATTGCTTTATATGTATATTTTTTTCCGTTTTTATACCCTTGCAGGGTAATATAATTTCAGTCAGAAGTTTGCAAGTGAAGGAGATATCTCCGACCCTATAAAGTATACATATTCTTGATCAGGATCAACAGGCGAGTCGATCTAGCCATGTCCGTCTGTCCGTTTCTACGCAAACTAGTCCCTCAGTTTTAAAGCTATCTGAATGAAACTTTGTAATTAGTCTTCTATATACTCTCACTCGTACATACATATGTCGGAACGGACAACTATATCATATAGCTGTCATTGGAATGATATAGGAATGAATATTTTCATCAAAGTTGATATTTGGCAATTTAATTTCATGAAAATCGGACAACTACATCCTATAGCGGCCATAGGAACAATCAGGAAAGTAATAGACAACATATTTTCATCTTCTTACTTATTACAACTTATTATTATTAAAAAATTTCGGTTTTAATTTTTTGATTTAATTCTGCAAGAGTATACAAACTTCGGTGAGCCGAAGTTAACTTCCTTTCTTGTTTTCAACATTAATATGTATAACACAGGTTTCCACATATGGGGGTCGTGTGAGTTGTTGGAAAGATGGGATTAATTTCCAAAGGATATATAATTTTAAGAATTTCCTTTAAATTTGCTTTATTTTTTACATAATGTTATACACTTTATATTTTAGCTTGCATATATTCCTTCATAATGCATCTATGAACCAGAAATCTGTAAATGAATATGTGTCCCTAACGAAATATAGGGTATACTCAGTTACGCCTGAACATTCACACCACCCTCCTTTCTTTTAATTATTTAATTTTTTATTACAAATTTAAATGTTTTCCATCCGCACATCGCTCAGTTCGCTTCGTCGTTAAATAAAGAGTTGAAGAAGGGATTTAGACTTTTTACAGCTACGCCTGTTCAATAAAAAATAAAAGATCAATATTAAATAATTCGTATTTTTAAATAAGTATTAACAATTACCCTTTCCAGCAGACTGATCCTTTGAATCTCGCCACTTGCATAAGGACTCTTTTTGTATTACATAGGCATCATACAACTCGCCAAACAGTTCACTCAGTAATCCTGTAAAATATTTAATTGAATCAATGTAATGCGAGAACATGTTTATTTTGTATACAAACCCCTCGGATGTTCCAAACTATGCACTAATAGCTGCAACGCATACAAGCACTCCAGTTGATGATCTTCATTTGAATCTATGTAGCGCAACAAAACTGGTATGCAAAACTTCTGGAAGGTCTCAGTTTCTAGTTTATAACTATTTTCCTTGTATAAAATTGAAAAGTTGCTCAGCGATTCGGTTAAGCTTCTTATAAACAGCTTATCAACGACCATTATGTTTCCCTTGAATGTAATAAATTAATTAAGGAAATAAAGGCTTAGGTAAGTTGCTTACATTACTATAATCAATGATACAATCTGCTGTTGTTCCTTCCTTTAGCAAATGCTCAATATGCTCTATCACATTTTTAACGTGCTTCTCGGACGATTCACCAACGCGTTGTTCAATCACTGGAGATATCAAGTCATTTTCAACATATTCCAATTTCTAAAACGAACATTGGAGTATTAATAATTGAAATACAATATTTCCCCATATTAAGAGATGTTTTAAAACATCAAAACTTACATTGGATTTGATGAAGTCGTCAACTTCATTCTCTGGCATAAAATCAGACCAATGCAAGGTGAACTTGGTCCACATGCCTCGCGTGAAATTCGGTCCAACTTCCTGTGTGCAATAAATCAAATATGTTTTAAGGAACTTCTTAGCCACACTAGATGGGCTGTTGTCTTTTAGGTTATTGTTCCATAAATCTGATACGGTTAAAACTTTCTTTACAATTAATGGACCTGCAAAAGACAAAAAATAATATGTAATATTCTACAGCAGTACAAATGAATCAAAAAATCATTGTTACCTGCAAATTGTAGAATATATAACCATAGTTCTGGTATATCAACAATTAAGTCATTCGCATAATCGCTAAATTCGTTGTACGCTAGCGTAAAATGCTCAACCGATATATAGTTCTGTTGAATTAACTGGACAACAGTTATGCCAAGATATCGGCGAGACTGTTTCCCCACATTCGCTAAATGCAAATAATCGGTCAATAAATAATATAGAAATCCGCAACGACGATCCTCTGGTATTCTCTTCATACACGCAACGACCGCAGGTGTTACGGTTTTGGCTGCGTCCGCCAATTCAATCATTTCAGAGACAACAGACTTGATAAGCTTCAGATCGGCATCGCTGGCTTCTTGGAACACCGCAGGGGGGGCGGAGACAGCAGTTCGATTGCTTTGCTGCGGAATCGTTGTCGATGGAGTCGAAACTAATCCTGATCCTTGCTCATTGCTACCGCCACGGTAAATTCCACGTTCTGCGTTGACGCTGGAGTTTGATTGTATCTAAAGAAATAGTGTGTAATTGACAGGTTTTTAAAATAAAGATAAAGGGGTACATATCATTTTGACCAGATTTTGGGAACCTAAAGAAGTTATTTCTGACCCTGCAAAGTAAGCGCAGGCATGTGATATAACGGGTTTTTCTTCTTTCTCCTTTCTACCGCCAATTTTTAGCTAGATTCAGTGTGCCTTAGCCTAAAAAATCTTTAAATTTATCTCACCTTATTGCTAGTGTTGTGACGAATCGAGGTCGGTGGCTGTTGTTGTGTATATTTTGAATGACTAACAGACTTTTGAACTGCCGAATTCATTAGGCTCCGACCTCCTCCCTGCTGACGCGAGGAGGAACTCTCGCGCGATCCTTGTGATGAGCCAGTTCGAGAATTGATACCTTTATAAATTAATATTTATTATAATTAATATTTAATTCGTTTTAGTGCTATAACTAAAAAAAAAAAATTACCTCGATCGTAACGATCACGTTCCATTGATCCTTTGTTATACGAACCCTTATTTCTTGGTCCACGGTGATCGTGATGATCTCTATCTCTGTCGGTGCTACTGTTTTTATCAATTAACGAGGACAACACAGCGAAGGGATTTGATGGTGTTGACGATGGTGCCGCAGAAGCCGCCGATGATGTGGATTGCCTTGTATTATTGTTCCAAATAAATTGCGTTACGCCGCCCATTTTTTTCGTTTCCAAATTTTGATCAGAGAGTTTTGACTGTAAAATTATAATTACATATGAGAAACGAGAAAAATTAACAATAAATAATTACCTACCAGACCCTCTAATTTATTGCTGTCAACAGCTTGAGAGCGACTCCCCTTGCTCGTTTGTACATGCCAAGTGTTGTCATCCGCATTTCCACCGTTTGAAGCATTTCCGGAGCCACCTCCTCCACCGCTGCCACCACCACCTCCAGAATTATTTTGCTGTTGATGATGTCCTCGCTGACTGTGACTTCCACCGTAATTACTACCGGAACGTGTTTCGTTTCCATACCTCGAATTCATATTACGATCATCTCGCTTATGGGAACCACTGCCGGTTTGCGATGAACCAATGGGCGTAGAGTTCCCGGAAATATTGCCAAAATATTGTGCTGTTAGCTGTTCATTCTTCGCCTCTTTTTCTATTTGGCCCATGGTCTTCGGAGCTTCATTTCGAGACGTTTGCCATTTATTTTTGCGTAAATCGATGACATCCTGAAGCATGAAACGAACACGCGAGCTGACTTTAGCACCATCCTTATCGGTCTTGGCGGCAATGGCTTGCATTCTGGTTATGGATTTCTCCAAGGAATAACAACGTCCTGGATCTTTTGAGTTGACAGGTGTTTGCTCGAACTTGGCGCCGACTGTGGTTAACAATTTGCAAAGACACTCTAGCATATCCTCCGAATGGGGATTAAGTAATGTATCTATACAGGAATAAATAATTTTCCCAGTCAACATGGAGATTTTAAAGAGTTCACCTATGAAACGAACAGTTCCACCGGATCTTCGACGTATTTTACGTTCTTCCTCCTCTAATAAGGCTTCTAGTTCCGCCTTTTCATTTGGATCACTGCATTTCCGTATTTTATCTACAATTGGCTGTAATTTTTTCTCCTTAGCCGTACTCTGTGAGACGTTTTGTGTGAATTCACGTTCTGTTTTATCCAATAAAGCATTGCGAAAGTGTGCCAAATTGGATTTTGTACCACTTTCCATCCGCTCATCACGGGCCTTGACTTCGGATATGAGACGATGGCAAAGACGAGCGTAGGAAACCGAAAAATTTGGTTCATCGATGGCTTTTTCAAAGACCAGCACTATAACTTCGTCCATTTTATCGGGTGTATCGATTTTTAATTTAATTATTTCCTCAACTAGAGTATCAAATCTCTCGGGTGTTAATTTATTTAAAATTCCACGAACTCGTCTTACCAAATCATCCTTTTCTTGGATGGCCTTCGTGTTACTATCATTTTCAGTTGACGATTTATTCAAGAGTCTCGGTCGCCAGGCATTTTCGTTTTCATTTAATTTAACATCCTGATTCAATGAAAGGTTAACATGAATCATCATACCCTTCATACTACTGTTGCGGCCACCAGAACCTTGACTTTGACCTTGAACACCCGACATCGAAAGCTGTTTGCTCATATAACCTCCTGCCGATGACTCTCGATTGCCGATCATTCCGACCATTGATTGTACTCGCTTATTATTATTATTCCGGATAAACGATGGCATAAGATTGGGTTGCGGAAGTATTGATACATTTTTTACCTCGGGCTGTATGCGTGAGGCTTTGGCTTCGCGTAATTGCATTAATTGTTCGCGATTGTATTGTTTTTTTCCATCGGGATTACTCGGTGACCATTGACCTTCATTATAGTTAATAAAGGACGCCGTAATATTTTCCTTTTTGAGAGTAAAGGGCTTAATATCGAGTTCTGCTGAAGTCTCTGCTGGAGTGTCTACAAGTGTTTCTATTTGTTCTTGTTCAGCTTTTACTGTGATTTCTGACGATTCACATCCTTTCTCCTCTAAAGGAAGAACAATTTCCTTTAATGCCATCGATGATTGTGAAGACTGATCAGTTTCATCTGATTGCTTTTCTTCACGTGGATTCCTACCTAAGCTTTTCGTTGCTTCATCAACATCAACAAAGACTTTGTCTTCAGTATGCGGATTGTTATCTTTTACAAGTTCAGGCCGTTTTTCTTCTCCGGTACTCTTCTTGATTTCCGATTCTTGAATATTTTTTGCTAACAATTCCTCTCCTGTTGGAAGGTTCCCTTCCTCTGAAGAACACTTGTTAGTTGTCGTTTCCGAAGCTAGAACAGCTGCCTCTAGAGATCCAACAGGGGTTACAACGTTCTCCGTCGTAATCTGAGTATTCGATGCCGATTGCTTTACTTCGACTGCGATACATTTAGGATTAATCAGATTATTTTTTGTTGGCTGATCCTTGAACTTTAATTGAGCAACATCTTCGGTTTCAACTAAAACATAAATAAAAATAACCAAATACAAATTAAAAAAGGAACCTTTTTTTTTTTTAATCAAAATTTTACGATTTTTAAGTAAAAAACCAAGAAAGAAGTTTGTATACCATTGCAGATTGCAATTGAATCATTGAGAATTATTAAATATAATTTATATAGTAAGTAATGCCTTAACTAGATCTATAGGAAATTTTAATTTTTTAAATTTGTTTATATGAAAAAAACCGGTATTTCTGTTTCTGTTAATTTTCAACAAATTAAAATTGTTTTTAAAACAAGAAAGGCTCACCGAAGTTTGTATACCCTTGCAGAATCTAAACAAAAAATTAAAACCAAAAATCTGGAATAATAATTAGTTGCCAAATCTCTAATTTGAAAATAGTTTGAAAAACGGCTAAGTTATGGTTTTTTGTTATTTTTCTGATTGTTCCTATGGAAGCTATAGGATATAGTTGGCCGATTTTCATGAAATTAAAACCGAAATTCTGAAATAATATTAGATGGTCAAATATCAATTTGGTGAAAATATCTTGCAAACTGACAGTTATAATTTTTTTTTCAAAAAATTTTTCAATCGTTCCTATGGCAGCTATATGATATAGTTGTCCAATCCGGCCCGTTCCGACATATGTATGTAGGAGTGAGAGTATATAGAAGACTAACTACATTCAGATAGCTTTAATATGAGGGACTAGTATATAATCGGACAGACGGACATTACTAGATCGACTCGGCTGTTAATCCTGATCAAGAATTTATATACTTTATAGGGTCTCCTTCACTGCGTTGCAAACATCTGACTGAAATTTTAATACCCTGCAAGGGTATAAAAACTTCAATTATCGATATACCGATGTTTTCTTGTTAATAATACCGAAAGGTCGATATTCAAAAACATCGAGTTAAAAGGTGTACATTTACAGTTTTACATTTCCTCTACATTTACCCGTCGTTCCGATGACAGCTATAATTAGTCGTCCGATTAAACAAAAAATTAAAACCGAAATTTAGTTAAAATTAAAATCTCAAATTTGATGAAATTTAGAAGAAAAATGTTCCGATTCTTTCAATGGCAGCATTATTAAATTTTTGTAGTTTATTTGTATATAACTAATGCATAATAAACTTTTTTGGTTGTCTTTTTTTATTTATAATAATTTTTTACTTTGTATTACACACAATTTCGCAATAATCCTAAAAAGTAAGCAGCTTTTTATAAAACATATATTTCTTTAAGAATGTGCACATAACATAATTATTATAGTAGCTAAAGATAGACATATACATATTTAGGTATATGTACATATCAATTTATGATTCATTCCTTGCTCACGAACACATCTAACCACTAAACAAAACTGTTATCCAAATATCATTAAAGCAGCAGGTGGTGCCGTTTATGCGCTAATTTCAGAAAATCTTATAACTTGTTATGAAAACACACAAAAATTTATGCGATGATCAGGAATTCCGCCTGACTGCATACAGACCCCTATTAAGAAATTAGGATTTTTTTTAATTCGTCCCACTGTATGCATGTATATGCAAACATATCTATGTAAATATAAATAACCAAGAGCGGACAAAAGCTCGCCGTATTTGATCCACAAATTCACATGAACGAACGACATGTACAACATCATCCACATGTGAATACAGGGGCACAACAATTTGATAAAGTGAGAGATGATATTCGTAAACGATTACTATTGGCATTTTTTCTTCAATCAAACTATTAGTCAGAAGTTTGCAACGCAATGCAGAAATAAAAAAATATGCCTCAATATAAAACTAAACATTTTAAGATTGTTCCAATGGCAGCTGATATAGTCGTGCGATACAGCGCGTTCCGACATATAGTATGTACGAGTGAGATTATATAGAAGACTAACTGGAAAGATTCATTCAGATAGCTTTAAAACTGAGAGAGTTTTCGTATAAACGGATAGACGGACAGGGCTCGGCTGTTGATCCTGGTCAACTATAACACCCTGGAAGGGTATAAATATATCTGCAGGATTAGAACTTTTAAAATATCAGTTTAAACTTTTAAAATGGTTTTTATATGATTAAAACCCTAATATTTGTTTCTGTTGATTTTTCTGCAAATTAATTTTGTTTTTGATATAATTTAAAATCTGACGATTTTATCATATACATATATAAAAATTATTATTATTGTATTATTTCTTGATAATTGAATTACATTCTGAAGGGTATACAAACTTCGGCACGCCGAAGTTGTCTTTTTTTAGTGTTTTATTACAGTTTTAAGCAATATTATTAAAGCGAATTTAACAAATTTGTCTATAAGAAAGAAGATAGATACTTTTCTTTTTATACCCTTGCAGGGTATTATAATTTCAGTCAGAAGTTTGCAACACAGTTAAGGAGACATCTCCGACCTATAAAGTATATATATTCTTGATCAGGATAAACAGCCGAGTCGATCTAGCCATGTCCGTCTGTCCGTTTCTACGCAAACTAGTCCCTCAGTTTTAAAGCTATCTGAATGAAACTTTGCAGTTAGTCTTCTATATACTCTCACTCGTACATATGTCGGAACGAGCCGGATCGGACGTCTATATCATATAGCTGCCATAGGAACAATCGAAAAATTTTTAGAAAAAAATTTTAACTTTGTCAGTTTTCAACATATTTGCATCAAAGTTGAGATTTAGACGTTTTATATTATTCCTGAATTTCTGTTTTAATTTCGTAATCCTATAGCTTCCATAGGAACAATAAGGAAAATAAAAAAAACCATTACATAGCCGATTTTCAAACCATTTTCATCAAATTTGAGATTTGGAAACTAATTATTATTTATTTGTTTAAATTTTGCAAGGATATACAAACTTCGGTGAGCCGAAGTTAGCTTCTTTTCTTGTTTAATATACGATCACTTACTTGTAGATGATAAATCTGCAGAAGTAGAGTCAGACACATTTTTTGGAGGCACTATGGGTATTCTAAAAAAAATGTTTTTGTAATGTTCAGTGTAAAGAATGAATGATTCTATTGGTTTCTGCACTATATATGTGCTAAAATAACCTTAGAACACGAATTACTGATCACATTGACTTACTTTTTATTTCTGACTTTTTGAGGCGTTGGTAATATTTCCACCGAAGGGGCATCTGACATGGCGGATACGATTGGAGTTTGTCCTATAGCATCTAGGCGTTGTACCGTTATTGGTTCTAAAATAAATATAAATATAGGAATATATATAAATATAAGAACATATACAAACTTCAGACAACAAATAATAATATCTTGCTTACCCATTGGGACATTGTAAGGCGACGCATTTGTTCGTACATCGTTGGTTCCCAGTGCTGATAAATTGCTTAAATTATGCTGATGTATTATACCAACACCAGAATCTTGCTGTGAAATCCGAATTGCAGGAGTTTCAGTAAGAACTGTCGCCGGCGCCGCCGACGTTGCCGATGTGTGCTGCTCATTAGAAACGTCATTCTCTGTGTTTGAATTTGACTGAAAATTAAACAAGATATTGATATATATCGTAAATTGATTGGGTTTACTCTTCACCTTGTCAAGATCTTCCAATATATTTTTTTTAGTGGTTGGATCAATTATAGGTAGGCGATGCTGATGTCGTCTTCGGGTCGACTGCTGCACCTGCTGCACTTGGACTTGGACCGATTGTGGCGGGACGACACTCTGCGGCATGACGCCAACACCAACCATGGGAGCTACTCCCACACCAACCTGACCCATGTTGCCACTAGGGCCTTGCACTGTACTTGCCAGTAATTGTATTTGGGAAGTTTGAGTACCACCTGGATTTCCACCAGATTGTTGCTGCTGCTGTTGCTGCTGAGCCTGCACTGCCTGTAATGTATTGTTATTTGAATTTACGGAGACGGCGGCACTGCGTGGATGAGTATGTTGCGGCGGTGGTTGCTGCTGGAGAGTTGGCACATATTGGTATTGATAGTAGGGCATCGGTGTCGGTGCATATTGAATATGCGATGTGGGAAACGTTTGCTGACGTGGATTATATTGTGTGTATGGCTGGAGCACCATATTTTGGTGAAGTGCAGCCTGCGAATACATCGGTTGTACATGGACGTGACGCGTAGCACCACCGCTAACACCACCTCCACGAGGTGCATTCACCGATGATGATGGCTGTTGCTGCGGACCGCGAAATATTGCACCGCCTCCTGTCTGTGGATTTGAACGGTTGTTACCAGAACTGTTATTTCCCGTTGAAACGTACTGAAATTATAATAATTTGTAGTACTTTGTACGTTTTTTAATTTTATATTGAAGATTACCATATTTTGTGCTGAATGGGGCTGCATGACTTTATTTATATCTGATTGTGTCGATATAGCTGTTAACATGTGTTGCATTACGTATTATCCTAGAAATTTTTTAGCTTTTTTAAGAGAAATTGCCAGAAACGGTCAACTCGTCCGTTTCATCAATTTCTAAGGGCAATTTGTTGACCCTTAAAATGATGCGTCGTCATACAACCATCGAATTCTGCAGAAAAGACATATATTTTAAAATTAAGAATTTTTTTTCCAACGCAAGTTTTTGATTCCCATTAACATTTTAAAATCACATATTTTATCCCTAAAATTACTAATTATCCACCGATTTAAACCCAAGAATCTCTCACAATGAAATCTTAATATTTTAATAGTTTTATACGGCTTAAAACTTACATAAATGCATGGTTTTACAATAAATAGAAGATAATAAAATAGATGAATTTTATAGTTGGCAACTTTTGTAAGGCTCAGAAACTTGCACAAACGTAGGATTTCGATCTTTAAAACCAATCACAACGTACATATATGTACATATGTAGCTTTTACATACTTTTTGCCGACGTAGCTGTTGTGGCAATACTGGATGGAAACTCTCACAACGGCACACGAGCAATAAAGCTGAAGTGAAGTTTGCAATTTATTAACTACAGTTAATGAACCCAAATATTAATTAAATATACATTTTTAATGGACTCTCCTCAATCACTTCTATCAAATGAAATTTTTATCATGTAATATTTGTTGGCTTATTTTTTACCTCAAGCATGTGTCTCCCTTCCTTCCTCGCGATTTCAGGTATTTACAAAAGAAAAGAACAACTAGCAAGCAGTTTCCGCTCAAGTGTTGGGAACAGCAGGCATGCAACGTATTAAGTAGTTCTATTTAGGTTTAAATACTCTTTACAATCAAAAACTACTTCTTTTTTTTGTCAAATTCCACATGCAATGTGTTCTAGAGCTGCGAAAAAATCGATTTCAATATCGATACTATCGATTTCTTTAAATCGAATGTTGAGTGAATGATCCTCTGTTAAGTCCATGTTAGAATCCTGGCAGAGGAGCGTAACAGCGTTTTGATTAAGGAATCTAGCAAAAAAAGGGAGAATTTTTGTAGCAGAGACTCTAAAAAAGCTAGATAGCCAAAAATCATCTCTTCTGTTAGATTCCATAAACAAAACGCTCTTAGGCTTTAATAGCGCAGGGCTGCCAAATATTTTTCGTATATCGATAGCTTATATTTTGTTAGTGGAAACAAGACAGTGTTGTTACTTAGCAATCTTTAGCAATATTAGATATATCAACCTGAGATAAAATTATGGCCCTATGACACAGTAATGCAGTTTTAATTAATTAGAGACTTCATTGGAACCTAGAAAGCCACAACTATATGTTATATTTGGCTCGGATCTCTTTGTAATGCGACTTGGGTCACACCGATTTTAAAAGGTAAAGAATAACATATTTTTTTAATTTCTGGAGTCAACTTTCTTAGGCATACAAATTTTTTTATTAACACCCAAAACATTAATTTCAGTTAAGTTTGCAACTCACGAACCTTGTCAACTAAAACATAGTATTGTTCTCAATTTTTAAAGATTTTTTGCATTTTAGTTCCAACAAATAATTGCAAAACATCAGCAAAAATCTTTGTATTGTGTGCCCAATTTGACTCGTGACCTTTAATGAGCTGGCTAATATACTTTTCAATTGCAATTTTGTTTCATTAGAGCAGTATATTATCGGTCAAATTCGTATCTAGATATATCGATTTTGGCAAGTAATGTTTTGGCTAATGCATTAACAAAGCATTAGAAGTGCAGTATAGTCATCTTGCTCGCACTTGCATAAAACCCTATACAGCTGTCAAATCTTTAATGCGGAAGTATCATAATAACATAATTAATGCAGTAGTATCATAATAACATAATCAATTAATCAAAATATCACAAATATCTCTAAATAATGAAAACTGCATTACTGTATCATAAGGCCATTAGTAATGCATCACTGATAAGTGATAATGTTGTTTTGCTGAACGCATCAATTATAAGAAAGGAAGCAAACTTGGGTGTGCCTTGTAGTTTCCATTTGGATCATTAAACTTGATACATTTTGTTAAAATAAAAGGAAAAACTATCAGATGTGTGAAAAACATTATGACACAATAACAATCAAAAGATACATTTTCTACAAGTAAATTAAACTTTTATTACAGTTACAAAATTATATTCAAAGTTTTATATTTTTAAATATTCCTCTACATTTGACAATCCGATTTTCATAAAATTGAAATCATGGCAGCTATGTATGTACATACATACATATATGAATATTATTATAGTAATTCATTTTTATAAAATTAAAACTGAACTTGAAAAATAAAACAAAATGTCATTGTATTAAATGAAATAAAAATATGTTAAAAGCAAGAACAAGATTTTTTCTATGTGAACAAAATAATATAGTCGTCCGATCTGGACTGGACGTTTTCAAGTTACACTATATGTACATATGTATGTACCAATGAGAATAGTTAGATAGATTTCGTTTGGGACATTGCTATATCGAATCGGCTGATTAAAATAATTTTTCCTGTTTTGTTTGTTTTTACCCCTAATTTGTTGGCCAGCATAGTTGCTTTTTATCTATGTAAATGTAAAACCGTAACAGTGATGTTAAATGTGTTATTGAGCACCAAAATGTGCTGCAAAGCGCAGGACATCCAGGACGAGAGAAGCAAAACTTTGCAGCACTTACTCTTTCATAGCTAATATTGTGCTTTTTCTCTTTGGCAAAAAAAACTTTTGTGAGAGATGGACAACGGAATGGAATCCAGTGGAAGGATTGTTGTTGTTGTATGCGGCTGCTAATGCTGCCTGCTTATTGTTGTTTTTTTTTTACTTGGCCACCGCTGCTGCTGCGCTGGTTGGGTGCTGCTTGGTGTTGTTGTGGTGCTGCTGCGTCGTGCAAGAACTGATTTCGCGTTGTGCTTATCATGTCATGGTTTAAATCAGTCAACTCGCTGGTAATTCAAAGAATAGACGTTTCTTTACGCGTTTCGATAAAAAAACGAACAAAATATAATATATACACAACTGTAAAATTTTAAGAACAGTAAAAACAGGTTAAAGCGGTATGTGAAAGTGTATAAAAACAAGGTGAACATAAAATAAGTTTGCTTAAATTGTGTAGGACCTTTTTGGTAGGTCAGTTTTAATATTAATGCAGTCTTATATGGTTCAGAAAATAGTTTTTAAGTGTCTACGTATAACTAAAATCATAATAAGGAATATACATATCCTAATTCTGTGTACTCCTTTTTTCTTTCTTTTTGGGCTTTTCGCCTATAGCTATGGCTAACACTTCCTTCTTCTCTTACACACAGCATCCATCGCCATCATCAATTGTACCATTCTTGTTGGTACTTCTTGCTTAAGTTTTTGTGAAAGCCTGAAAGCTTTTTCTGGGTCGCTCTCGCTATACTCATCAGGATTTTTTAAAGGATTTTAACGGCAATTTTCTCGTCACTGTCGTTCTGTTCCGTTTTTGTGGTCTAATAGGAGAGTAGAGATTCTACGATTCCCTCCAGCAGACGTGATTAGAGAAAAAATTATACAAAATTAGCGCTAAATTCGCTCTAAAAAGAAAAAATCAAAAGAAAATACACATTTTTGTCGGGCGGTTTTTAATGCCCAGTTTTCAGGAGCGGCCAGGTGTCGCTTCTTTCTGTTTGAATTTGGTACTTGTAGCCACCAAATAAGACCAAGCCGCGCGCTTCATGTTAATTTGAAAGAGAATTTCGGTGTGACGTAATTTTCGCATCTTAGACACAAACCGAATGAAGCTAAATGAGTTAAGAAAAGCTGGTTAAACGGGTATGCATTTAAAGTTAGCGTATAAAAACCTGTGAAATAATCGGCGATAAACTTAGCAAAAAATGGAAAGAAATTCAGTCCGGGGTCGCTGAACGACAAATAATCTCGTATATGCAGTTTGAATGGAATCAACTGTTTTAAACTGCTTATATTTTCACTCATTCAGAAGTATAGGAAATCCCCTGATATTTTGTACGAATTGAATTTGAATTTTACTCTGTATCACTTATGCTGCTTTACCAAAGACAATAGAATTACTATGTTGATCGATTGTCCTTGCCATAAAAAATTTAACCTCATATTGCAAATCGAATGTATGGTCATTACTCTTCTTAGTAATTCTATTGTTTTGGCTTTACCTAGTATTGTTTTACTCTGTATCACTTATGCTGCTTTACCAAAGACAATAGAATTACTATGTTGATCGATTGTCCATGCCATAAAAAATTTAACCTCATATTGCAAATCGAATGTATGATCATTACTCTTCTTAGTAATTCTATTGTTTTGGCTTTACCTAGGAACATAAATGATGTTTTTTTCCTGATAAAATTGTTTTTAACTTGACGGAAATAAATCTATTTTAATAAATAACAACGGATGGCAAACTTGGACCTCCCGAAACTAGCAGCCTTGTTAATATTTAGATTTGCTTTTTTTTAACATATTTGTCTAAATACATATGTCCAATTTTAAATATATTATTTTTATATATTTTTTTTTAACATATTTGTCTAAATACATATGTCCAATTTTAAATATATTAAATTTCATCTTTTCTATTTTCTACTTTCAGCAGTACATTTTAAAATGGTTTAAAAAGAATAAACCGATGAGTCTATTAAAAATGTGTCCTTTATGATTAATAGAAATATAAAGGAAAGTTTATCGTGTATATGTAAAAATGCAACTGTCAAAAGGAATACAAACAATGCTGGTAGTCCTAGTGGCTTTTACATTCAGCAAATCTATGTCGAAGCAAAGGGGCCTAAGTAGCAACGGTCAGGACACAGTCTCCGTGTCTCTGCCTGGCGACATAGTCCTGGGCGGCCTATTTCCTGTTCATGAGAAGGGCGATGGTGCCCCATGTGGCCCAAAAGTATACAATCGTGGAGTTCAACGTTTGGAAGCTATGTTATATGCAATAGATCGAGTCAACAATGACTCCAATATACTTCCTGGAATAACGATAGGTGTCCATATATTGGATACTTGCTCTAGAGATACATATGCCCTCAATCAGTCCCTTCAATTTGTACGGGCTTCCCTTAACAACTTGGACACATCTGTGTTTGAGTGTTCGGATACATCAATTCCGCAACTGAAGAAGAATACATCGACGGGTCCAGTTTTTGGTGTAATTGGTGGATCATATAGTTCGGTATCATTGCAAGTGGCCAACTTGTTACGTTTATTTCATATACCACAAATATCACCAGCATCTACGGCTAAAACATTATCAGATAAATCCCGATTCGATCTGTTTGCCAGAACAGTGCCTCCAGATACATTTCAATCGGTAGCTTTAGTAGATATAATCAAAAATTTCAACTGGTCTTATGTTTCTACCATACATTCAGAGGGATCTTATGGTAAGTTAACACTTTGTTACTCCTCAGTTTTAAAAATAGTATACACATGTTAGTTAAGCTCTCCTCAGCTTATATTTTGTATACCCTGTACCAAAGATACACAGGTATTATAGTTTTGTGCGAGTGCAATTTTTTGTAACAGGCAGAAGGAGGCGTGGCAGACCCCCAAAAGTTTCATAAATATTGGTCAGGACCACTACAGGAGTCGATATAGCCATGTCCGTCTGTCCGTCTGTCTGTATGAACGCCTATATCTCAGAGACTAGAAGAGCTAGTGACACCAAACTTGGGATTTAGAGTCTGCACGTTTGCAAACGTTTGTTTTCAATTTTTGCTGCTCCTCTTTTTGGAGGAGCTATTTAAAAAAAACCGTATTTCTCCCAAATTTATTAAGTTATGTAAACCATATTCAAAACCTGTATGTATTTTATCAAAATCGTGCCATAAATGGCGGAGATATAGGCTACATATTATACATATTATGTATACCAGAGGCAGCGCAGGCAGAGGGCTCCAAATAAATCAAAATATTAATTTCACATTTTTATGAAATTAAGATTACTTATTTCGATTGGTTGATGGTGCAGCTGACTAAACTGAAGTCTACTTGAAGTGTTTTTATTTAAAATAAAATTAATTGTCACGGGTTCGATTCCCGTCGGCGGCAAGTCAATTTTTTTTTTATTTTTTATTTTTAACTGTAAATCAATAAAAAACTACTAATTTATTTAAAATAAAAACAATTTCTTGTTCCCTTGCGGCAGAATCGAACCCAGGCCAATTGCTAACAAAATGCATGTGCAGTTTTATCCACTGAGCTACCGACTGTGCTTATGGCTTAGCTGGCATTTGTAATATATGTAAATTTGTCTCCGTTTTTTAGTTTTTGGCTTCTTGGGAACGAAATTGAGCGGCGACTTGTAATGGTACAGGGTATTCTACTGTCGGGACAGCCGACTGTATGTCCATTTTGTTTATAATAACCTAATAGAAAGAGTGGGTCATACATCTTATATATTTTCAGGTGAATATGGCATCGAAGCTTTTCACAAAGAAGCCAATGAGCGTCATGTCTGCATTGCGGCCGCAGAGAAAGTGCCAAGTGCAGCGGACGATAAGGTTTTCGATTCGATTCTGAGTAAACTTCAAAAGAAACCCAATGCTCGCGGCGTTGTACTATTTACGAGAGCAGAAGATGCTCGACGTATTTTACTTGCCGCTAAGCGTGCTAATTTATCGCAACCTTTTCACTGGATCGCTAGCGACGGTTGGGGAAAGCAACAGAAATTATTGGAGGGACTGGAAGATATTGCTGAGGGCGCTATCACCGTAGAGCTTCAATCGGAAATCATTGAAGATTTTGATCGTTATATGATGCAACTGACCCCGGGGACGAATCAACGAAATCCTTGGTTTGCTGAGTATTGGGAGGATACGTTTAATTGTGTCTTGGAACCTGAATCAGTATCGAGTCCTAACAAGTCTACAGATAAATCGAAAACAATTTGCGATGCCAATTTACGGTTATCTGAGAAAGTTGGGTACGATTTCTTTCTCACCGTAATAATTTATTTTCATGTTTACGCACCCTGCAGTACTATTCATTAACAATCATCAACCTTTAAACAACCAAGTGAAATTGAGATACTGTCGGTTTTGTCACGATTGCCGACTGACTCTCGGCTTTTGATGAATTGTTTAATTGATGACTTATGGTACTCCAGGGTACTCATTTCATTTTCTAATACATACGTAATCAATATATACATAAATATGTGTTTCGCCTTAAAATATTTTAGATACGAACAAGAATCAAAGACTCAATTTGTTGTGGATGCTGTATACGCATTTGCATATGCACTAGACAATTTGCATAATGATCGGTGCAATATTCAAAGTGATCAGACCACGGAAAAACGAAAGCATCATCAACACAGCGAGTCGGTGTGGTATCGACCAATATCAACAAATAGCAAATCCCAAGCCTGTCCTGACATGGCCAATTACGATGGCAAGGACTTTTATAATAATTATTTACTTAACGTGTCATTTATAGGTACTATTAATTATATTTTTGGTTGAATATTTCCATTAACTTAATTTTTTAAAAAGATCTTGCTGGCAGCGAGGTTAAATTTGACCGACAAGGCGACGGATTGGCTAGGTATGATATTTTGAATTATCAACGCCTGGAAAACTCATCAGGATATCAATATAAGGTACAAGATATTGATATATATTTATAAATATATTTATAATTATTTTCCCACATACATATATACATAGTTGGGAATAAGTTATGATTTTTGCTATCTTGCTATATCGTTTTTCTGAATTGCTTTTTGAACTTAGAACAAAATGTGTGTGAGTTACATCTGAGACCCCACATTTTGTTCCAGGGCTACAATATACAAAAAAAAAACGTCTCAAAAAGCAATATAGCTACTGAGCCTGACGTCCCACATTCAGGATTCATCTTTAATTTTAAAGGGGAAAAATAAGGCTTTCATTCAAGTCAAATATAAACATTGTATACGCGCGGATTCTGCTCTATTATCGTTTGAAAAGTGCCGCAAAAGGCGATTATTGGTACTTTGAACGCGATTTCCTCAAAATTAGTACGTGATGGAAATTTTTGGTTTTCGAACTAGCTATATCCAGACCAATTTTAGTCGGTCTGTGTTATGCAACACAACTGATTTGTAAGATAAAATATTTGGGAAACCTGTAGAGAAAAATTTCTGAGGACTGATTCAAGTTCAATCCACCAAAAACCTCATTTAAAAGTTTGAAACGCAGTGAAGGATTTATTTCAGACACTATAAAAAATTAACTATCTTGATCAGGATCCGAGTCGATCTTGCCATGCCCGCCAGGCCGTCCGTCTATATGTTTGAAGCTATAAGAATGAAATTTTGTTCTCAATCGAACGATATATTGTCAATGTTTCCAGTAATATGACTATATTGGGTATACACTAAATTTTTTTCAAGTTAAAAAAACAATATTTTGAAGATCATAAAAATTTTAAAGATTCTTAGAAATATTTTAAAGATTTTTAGAAGTATTTTAAGATAATTTCAAAAATAAATATAACTAATAAAGATGTAACACTTCAGATGTTACGTTGACCTGACCTGATATATAGAAAATATTGTAATGTTGGATTTAAGTTCACCGCACCAAAAACTATTCTGGTTTTATTCTATTCTAAACTAAAATCAACACCTGTTTGACTTTTTTAGGTAATTGGTAAATGGTTTAATGGATTGCAGTTAAATTCGCATACAGTTGTATGGAATAAGGAAGCGGAACAACCAACGTCTGCTTGTTCCCTGCCATGTGAGGTTGGGATGATAAAGAAGCAACAGGTAATATTTAATATATTTCCTAAAACATCTACTATCCATTTATTTCATATTTAGGGTGACACTTGCTGCTGGATTTGTGACAGCTGCGAGACATACGAATATGTTTTTGACGAATTTACGTGCAAGGACTGCGGTCCCGGACTATGGCCCTATGCTGATAAACTATCTTGCTTCTCACTTGATATTCAATATATGCGATGGAATTCGCTTTTTGCCATTATTCCAATGGCCATTGCCATCTTTGGCATTGTTGTGACAATAATAGTTATAGTTTTATTTGCCAAAAACCATGATACGCCACTGGTCAGAGCATCGGGCAGAGAACTAAGTTATACTCTTCTATTTGGAATACTGGTCTGTTACTGCAATACATTTGCTCTAATAGCCAAGCCCACGATTGGATCTTGTGTACTTCAGAGATTTGGCATTGGCGTTGGGTTCTCTATCATCTATAGTGCCCTACTCACGAAAACCAATCGAATTTCACGAATATTTCATTCGGCCTCTAAATCAGCACAACGTCTTAAATATATAAGTCCGCAGTCGCAGGTTATAATAACAGCATCACTGATCGGTAAGTTATTTACATACTTATGTCTGCGGTTCCATAGAAATTTATATAGTATTATAGCGGTAGAGAACACTCACACATATTTCCGCTTACCTGGCTGGGATTCGTCGTTGTTCTTATTTTTTTCTTCCAGTGCTAAATACTGAACTTCGATTAAAATTCTATAGTTCCAGTGAAGCTAGATTTCTCCGCGTTTTTCAGATGGGTTAAAATATTCCAGTAATATTTTTGGAGCCATGAAGTATTAAATAGGAAGAGATTGAGATAGATAGAAGAGAAAGTGACTAGTTTGCATAGAAACGGACCGGAATTGATTCAATAAATTAATTAAATTTATTTAAAAAAATTTATATAAGTTTCTCTATCCACAGCTATACAAATAATAATCACGATGATATGGATGGTTGTAGAGCCACCTGGAACGCGTTTCTATTATCCCGACCGCACAGAGGTGATACTAAAATGTAAAATACAGGACATGTCGTTTCTATTTTCGCAGCTTTACAATATGATTCTAATCACAATTTGCACAGTATATGCAATCAAAACTAGAAAAATACCAGAGAATTTTAATGAATCAAAGTTTATTGGATTTACCATGTACACGACATGTATAATATGGCTAGCTTTTGTGCCCATATACTTTGGCACTGGCAATTCTTATGAGGTATTAAAAATTAAATAAAAATATATATAATTTTAGACATAATTAATTCGACTTTCAGATACAAATCACTACATTGTGCATTTCAATAAGTCTTAGTGCTTCGGTGGCCCTAGTTTGCCTATATTCACCAAAAGTCTACATTCTCGTATTTCATCCAGACAAGAATGTACGAAAATTGACTATGAATAGCACGGTGTACAGACGATCAGCGGCAACCGGAACTGGAGCCGGAGGAGGAGCTCAAGGTGCACCGAATAGCTCCGGATATAGTCGGACACAGATGGGAGGAAGCAGTACTACCGTGCCTGTTCAAGGTGGAGCGATATGTGGTGCTACGTCTTCAAGCGGCCAGCCTATAAAACAAAATAGCCCGAAAATCAATGAAAAAGTAACAACTCCGATTGCCGAACTTAGCAATGGAGAATATCTGGTTGAAGATGAATTTGAATGTGCAGGGTCAAACTGCAGCAATTAATTAAGACATGGAAATCGTATTTGTCAAGTTTTCAAAAGCACAAATGACACAATTAGAAAAAATAATGTTTTCTCTTGTTTGGAAACACACCTGTAAAATAAGTATGCTCGGCATATCATCATTTCAATATTTAACATAAATTCAAAGTTGCTGCGTTCAAATCTACGGTTTTACCGTTAACAAATACTGCCTAGTTTCTTTCATAATACAAATAATTACCAAGCAATTGTTACATTTAAAATGTAAATTTTCCTATACCCTGTACCTTTACCCTGAAAATCGCAATCGCACAAAATTATAAAACCTGTGTATCTTTGCATTGCGATTTTCTGTAACAGACAGAAGGAGGCGTGCCAGACCCCCAAAAGTTACCTAAATATTGGTCAGGACCACTATAGCCATGTCCGTCCGTCTGTCTGTCCGTCGGTCTGTATGAACGCCTCGTTCTCAGAGACTATAAGAGTTAGAGACACCAAACTTGGGATTTAGACTTCTTATATCTGCACGCAGATCACGGTTTTTGATTCTCACCTTTTTAGAGGAGCTATTTAAAAAAAACCGTATATCTCCTATATTTATAAAGTTATATAAACCATATTCAAAATGTTTGTGTATTTTATCAATATACAAATTGTCTAAATTTCATTGCGATCGTGACATAAATTGCGGAGATATAGGCTTTTTACTTTATACGCATTATGTATACAAGAGACAGCCCAGGCAGAGGGCTCCAAACAAATCAAAACTGTCATTATACATTTTAGTTATGTTCATTTCTATGATAATAAGATTGCTTATTTTGCATTGGTTAGTGACGGAGCTGACAAAGCTGCAGTCTACCCGAAATGGTTATATTTAACGAAAATTAGATATCACGAGTTCGATTCAAAGTTTTTATATTACTAGCTAATTTAATTTTTTTTTTTAATTTTCCCTGTAAATCAAAATAATTATACTGTTTAATACTAAGAACAAAAAAGCAAGCAAAAAACTATACTTAATTTTTTTGAAATAAAACAAGAAAGGAAGCTTCGGCTCACCGAAGTTTATATACCCTTGCAGAACTTTAACAAAAAATTAAAACCGAAAATCTGGAATAATTATTAGTTGCCAAATCTCAAGTTTGATGAAAATGGTTTGAAAATCGGCTAAATTATGGGTTTTTTTTAATTTTCCTTATTGTTCCTATGAAAGCTATGGGATATAGTCGAACGATTCTCACGAAATTAAAACCAAAATTCTGAAATATTATAAGATGGCTTAATATCAAGTTTGGTGAAAATATCTTGAAAACTGACAAAGTTATGGTTTTTTCTTTTATTTTCCCGATTGTTCCTATGGAAGCTATAGGATATAGTTGGCTGACTTTCATGAAATTAAAACCGAAATTCAGAAATAGTAAAAAAACAGCTAAATACCAACTTTGATGAAAATATGTTGAAAACTGACAAAGTTAAATTTTTTTTACTAAAAATTTTCCGATTGTTCCTATGGCAGCTATATATAGTCGTCCGATCCGGCTCGTTCCGACATATATACGAGTGAGAGTATATAGAAGACTAACTAGAAAGTTTCATTCAGATAGCTTTAAAACTGAGGGACTAGTTTGCGTAGAAACGGACAGACGGACAGACGGACATGGCTAGATCGACTCGGCTGTTGATCCTGATCAAGAATATATATACTTTATAGGGTCGGAGAGGTCTCCTTCACTGCGTTGCAAACTTCTGACTGAAATTATAATACCCTGCAAGGGTATAAAAATGTTCCTATGCATTGCGTCAGAATCGAACCCAAGTCAATTGCTTACAAAAATACACGTGCAGCTTTACACACAAAGCTATCGACTTTGCTCTTGATTTGGAAGACATTTGCATTATATGTAAATTTGTTTCCGTTTTTAAGTCTTCTCATTCTCTTTCTATCATATAATTTTGGCACGAGCCTTGTAATGGTACAGGGTATTCTACTGTCGGCTACTATCGACTGTATGTCCACCTTGTTTGTTATTAGGTTTTAATGTTTTTTTTTATGTTTAGATTTTTATTTTCCAACGGGGGAAGTTTAAAACTTATAAATGAATTAGAACGTTAATAACAATGGGATCACACTTATCGATTTCTAAATAAATTAATTGGTTTAAATTTTACTATTATATTTAAATCTGAGCTGCCAATAAATTCACATTTTCAGGATAAATATTGTATATATTAAAAAAACCTACATGTTGTAACCTTTTTTCTATTAAAAAAAAAAAACAATATTTCGTTAAACTATACATATATGTAACAATACTACTGCTCCAAAAAACTATTTATAAGCTTTTAACATCAACAATTTATTAAGTAAATTCCTTTGTTCTGTATATAAGCATGTGTGCAATACATACATAGGCCCACCTCTATACCAATTTTAGAGTAAGAAACAATAGAATATTCCATAAATAATATGCAGCTTTCAGAATTAAGTATATGTGGTGCATTATTTTATTGAAGTTTGTATCTAATCGCGATGATTAGATTGCAATGAAATTGTTGCCTTTAATTGCAGATGGAATAATTTGAAGTATATAACTGTCCCATTTAATTTAAAATATTAAACAGTTTCTAAGTACAAATTAACAAATATTTAATTATATAAATAATGACTCAAAATCCATGCAACCATGAACCTTGTAAAAATGAGAAACAATAAACAATTAATGCTGAAAAAACTATTTTTCAGAAATTTGAGACAGAACTTGGAAAGGTTTAAGATATTTGAGATTGTGTAATCAAAAAACAGCGGTTTTTTTGGAGTTGCATCATTTAGAAGAACTATTTCACTTTCAATCTACCTCAAGAGATTAATAGATTCGCAAAGGTGTGGAAGTTTTCTCAACGGCTCACTGCCACCAACTGCACCGTCTCCTTGCGTTACTGGGGCGATAGGCGGAGGCGTTTGGAGCCGTGCGGGATGCGTGGGATTTCAATGTGGTCCCGGCCGCGAGCGCAGCATCCAATAAACATTAGTCTGCAAGAATGTTTTTATTCCTGGTTCTCATTTGAAAACAAAGCTGAACTGGTTAACTATAATGGGTGTAGAGGAATTGAATAGATTTCTGTCAGTTTTTCAAATAATATGTAAGCATACCGTCCGGTTTGAAGTACCAGACCAAAAAAAAGCAGTGTAGGGTTAATTTGTTTGTGTACATTTAAAGTGTTCACTTAAACTAATGAGTGAAAACTTTAGATCACCGTATGATGCTTAAACGCAACAATGTGTTTTTTGCAAAAATGTAGTTGTACAAGAACTTTTTTGGTTTTGTATAGTAACCAGGGGCATTAATTTTGATAATTTCAGTAGAAATCCATCCGTTTCCCGATTTGAAGTACAAGGCGAACAAAAACGAGCGTAGGGATGATTGACGTGAGGGTGCACTAAAACTTTCACTCATTCAATCAATACTTTCACTCATTGCTTAGACCAATGTTTCTGCTCACTCTATTAATATCACTCAATTTCAGTTTATTAGACTGCAACAATGTGGTTGTGGCATTCGTGTATTGCTTATATGGTAGTGTCTTCTTGACATGATCTACAAGATTGCATAGCGCCGTTTCTGTCGATCGACACTTACGGTATTCATGTTGTGCATAGGTGGCGTTTCTCTAGGGCTTTTCGAGGATCTTGCTTAATTTCGCCGGGTCCTTTATGTCCCCTGGTGATTCGCAGTTGTTCTTCCAATATTTTGTCTTAGTTGCGTTCACTGATTTCTTAAAGGCTTTTGAGCTTCCTTGAATGTCTCCCATTCCTTGGTCCCATAACCAAAGAGTCTTGCTCTCCTTCTGAGGTCGCTTCGTTCCTTGTTCCCCCATGGTGGGGAACTCCTTCTTCGAGAATGAAATCTTGCATGTCTCTTGGAAGGCATTTTTCAGGATGTGTAAGGTTCGCCATTCCCTTCTATCGGAATCTGCTGGTTTAATCGCCATAACTTTTTTTTGCCGGCATGTGTTATTTGTGACATTAGCAAGAATAAAACACAACACTTGAAAAGATACTACGAATACACTATAGTTGTCAAATTGGCGGTCTTAAATCTTATGTAATTGTATATTTTAATATATTATTTACATATTTTATATTTATTTTACAATACGATCGATCAACTACATTCTGTGTCAATACTTTAAATAGTTTTGGGTATATGATTATATATTAGTTAGAAACTAGTGTCACACGAATAAATGAATTTTAAAAACATTTCTTATATGAATATACGACTTATTTTATTCGTTTTGCTAATATTCACAAACAAGTATTAGAAAAGTCGATTGGTGTAACGTAATTTTAAAAAAGTTTCTTTTCTGTAATTTATGCTGCCGTTAAATAAATTTATATTAATTGTGTGCAACAGCTGAGGAATGTTGAATACTACGTTCAAATTCTTCTAAACTAAGCGCTTGACTTTGATTCAAATGAGGCAGTTTACCGGCTGACGCTTTGGCCAGGAGCTCTGGTGAAAACCATTGTGCCAATTGATTATTAGTTGAAGGCGATGGCGATTGCATCCGTTCATCTCTGTGGAAGCTATTATTTTTTACAACATTTCCAGAGTCGCCGCAAAGATCATGAAAGCCACCTGAAAAATAATATTGAGCATCGTTAAAATCTGAATTTTTTCAGCGCTTGTGTTCTTTATTTAAAGTAAAGTGATAAAGTGATATGAGTATCTAATGATGGAAATTTAAAGTTTAAAGAATCCAGGTACCGTAAATAATGAATTTTTTCATTTATAAAATATAATATCAATCAAGAAAGTTTACTATTTTTTCTCTACTTATGATTATTTTAATATTAGACTTGAGTGAAAAATATATGAATTACAAATAAAAATTATTTTTGATAAAAAAAAATATAATTAAAAAATAATGATTATTCATTTTTATTTTTTTTTTGCTCAAAATAAAACCAAATCTTTAAGAATCTATTAAAACTGAAATTGCAATTTTAAGCGGTATATTTTACAGCTTGAGGAAGTATTGATATATTAAAAAGTATCGATATTTTTTACCGTACTTGATATTTTCCATATGGGCATCGATATTTTTTACAATACTCGATATTTTTCATATGGACAAACTGTTCCTAAACGAAAAATTAAATTACAAAGTTGTATATGTACATATGTCTAAGTTCTGTTAAAACAAGAAAGAAAGCTTACTTTGGCTCACCGAAGTTTGTATACCAATGTAAATTAGAAATCAAATCAAAATATTAAAGATTGCGTTGAAATAATAAAATGTGGTCAAATTCATATGTACGAGTCAGAGTATATAAAAGTCTAACTGGAAAGTATATATATTCTTGATCACCATTTAAGTCGCTCTAGCCATGCCCGTCTCCGAATATTTGCAAATTAGTCCCTAGTTTTAAAGCTATTAGAATGAAACTTTGCAGATAGTGTTAAATACCCTTCAGTACCAAAATTCCTTCCATGGCCTTTTCCCGGCGGCATGTTCGAAAAACAAATTGTATGGGCTTCGTGGACTGAAGTGCGCAACGAAGTAGGCAAACAAAATTCGAACTGCATTCGGCTACCGCCGTCTCGCGAAGTTCGGACAACATATTTATACCCTTGCAGGGTATTATAATTTCAGTCAGAAGTTTGCAACGCAGTGAAGGAGACCTCTCCGACCCTATAAAGTATATATATTCTTGATCAGGATCAACAGCCGAGTCGATCTAGCCATGTCCGTCTGTCCGTCTGTCCGTTTCTACGCAAACTAGTCCCTCAGTTTTAAAGCTATCTGAATGAAACTTTGTAGTTAGTCTTCTATATACTCTCACTCGTACATATGTCGGAACGAGCCGGATCGGACGACTATATCATATAGCTGCCATAGGAACAATCGGAAAATTTTTAGAAAAAAATTCTAACTTTGTCAGTTTTCAACATATTTTCATCAAAGTTGGTATTTAGCCGTTTTTTACTATTTCTGAATTTTGGTTTTAATTTAATGAAAATCGGCCATCTATATCCTATAGCTTCCATAGGAACAATCAGGAAAACTAAAGAAAAAACCATAACTTTGTCAGTTTTCAAGATATTTTCACCTAATTTGATATTTAGCCATCTTTTATTATTTCAGAATTTTGGTTTTAATTTCGTGAGAATCTGTCGACTATATCCTATAGCTTCCATAGGAACAATCAGGAAAAAAAAAAAATAAATAACTTAGCCGATTTTCAAACCATTTTCATCAAACTTGAGATTTGGCAACTAATAATTATTCCAGATTTTCGGTTTTAATTTTTTGTTAAAGTTCTGCAAGGGTATATAAACTTCGGTGAGCCGAAGTTAGCTTCCTTTCTTGTTTTTTTTTGTTTTCGAAGTCATTCGGTTTTGTCTCGTTTCCCCTAATTCTCTTTTCATTTTCTTCTTAAAGTTGCGTATAAATTTAAATAATAAACTAAACTCTTTAGGTTTGCGGAGTTTCTTTTCAGTTAAAACTGGTACGTTTCTTTGTACATATTTTATGCAAATACTGGAATTTTTAATTTGATTCTAACATTTAATTTACAGAGAACATAAATTCCCGGAAGGAACTTCAGTCGTCGAAGGCAGCCCGTGACACTTGGAGGTAATGCAGAAATAATGCTTACAAAAATTTGACAGTAGACAGTAGAATTCCCTGTTCCATTACAAGGCGCGTGCCAAACAATATATATATAAGAAAGATAATTTTAAGGCAAAAAACTAAAAAACGGACACAAATTTACATATCGTGCAAATGGCTTCCAATTTAGAAGGAAAGACGATAGCTTGGTGGGTAAAAATGTGCGTGTGTGTTTGTAAGGATTTGGCCTGGGTCCGATTCTGCCGCAAGGCATAAGAAAATTTTTTTTAATTTAAAAAAATTAAGTAGTTCTCTACTTGCATTTTTTTATTTCTTAGTATTAAATACTGTAATTATTTTGAAAAGTATACAAAAAATTTGGCTCGTCGCAGAATGTTATCGAACTCGTGACAACAAATTTTTGTTAAATAAAACTGCTGCATCACCAACCAATTTGAAATATGTAATCTTATTTTCATAATAATGTAAACATAACTAAAATGTATAACTAACACTTTAATTTATTTGGAGCCCTCTGTCTTACCTGCCTCTTGTACATACACTGCGCGTCACCAGATTAGCGCACCCCTTAGTAGCTTCTTTTGAAGTGAAATATTTTCTAAACCATTAGATTATGGCCTGAGAATCCCAGGATACTGTGCTTAAACTCGGAGGGTAGGTCGAGGGCATGCATTGTAATTAACCATTATAACTCTTTTCTATGTTCTGATCTCAGCAAACGGCGGATCTAGAAGTGATCAGATATGTAGCAGCAGATGGGACCGGAATAATTATCGCCGCCTAAAGCCGGTAGTCAAGCTTATGTAGCGGCCCGAAGAATTGAAGACAACCCTAACATCATGTATTTTAAGGTTACTATTTGTAGGGGTAACACACCAACCTTCATTTTTTATAGTACGGGAAGAGGTGTTAGAGGGAACCTTTTCAACATTTATGGATTAATGGGTAAGGTGAGCGTAATAATTTAAAGTCTTTTTTAAATATTTTATTTTATTAAGAAACTTTAAGTGGTTTAGGATTTAGAGCGAAGCTCCCCAGCCGTCTTCAAGATATGTTGGTTTACGGTGTACACCAAACTGCCCACAGTCATCAGATTAAAAAAAAATTAGAGCCGTCGCACTATGGTCCAGCCGACCACTATAGCTGGCCAAAAGCCATTTTTTAAAAGTTGTTAAAATGAATTGATTTCGGTAGCGATCGATTAGAAATAGAGTGACCATCTATGTTGCATGCCCCATGCCCCATGCTCGTGCACGGAGCTGTTAAAGTCAGCTGTTTGCTCACAAAAAAATCGGCAGAGTTAAAGGGCGAAAAAAGCACATTTTTCAAATAATGAAAACTCGGAAAAAACATTCCGAACTGAAAATTTTTTTTGCTGAAATATATTTTCACATTTGACCACATTTCTTTAAATTTTTATTAAAAGATCGTAAAACTAATGAAAACTTGTAAAAATCCACTAAAAACTATGAATTCAATTCATTCAAATAATATATCAAATAAAATTTTATATTGGTAAAAGTTTTTATATTCAATTTCCTATGAAAACTATAGAAATTCGTTATCCGATTTTGATAAAATTTTAAAAACATACATAATCTAAGAGTAACCGAATTTTTGTAAATTTATCTCAAAAACAATTTTTTTGCTCCTATGAAAGCTATAGGATATAGTTTTCAAGGAGAGCACTTCAAAGTTTTGTAAGCACATGCAGTGCGCACAACAGAGAACTGCACGAGTACCCTTTTTTGGCACTCGAATCATACCCAAAAAATTTCAAGTGCAAGTGCCACTCACCACTCGGAAAATTAGTAAAAGAAAAAGGCAACACTCAAATGATTTGTGTGCTGCAAGCACTCGGTGTGAGGCACACCCAATCAATACGGTACTGCAAGTCTTCGGGTGCCGATCGCACAATTACCAAAGCGCAGGCAAAAAGTATCCACAAACACCCTAAAGAAAAAAAGGTTGTGGCAAAAACACACATTGATGACGTCACAATCACCCAAGTATCTTCGCGATACTCGAGTACTCAAGTGTTTGTGACGTCATCTCCTTCTTCGTTGATCATTAAACCCAGCAAACTATTTGGCGAAATCTTCACTCGCCAATAAGACTCTTCCGCGATTTAAATGGTTTGCTGGGTAAGGATCAGCGTCTGAGCATAAAAAAAAAAATAAAAAAAAAAATATCCGCACACGACCCTTTTTTTGCGTATTCCTCTTCACCCATCCTTCGTAGGCTGTCACCGATCGTTGCGTGTGCCGCCGATCACCCGAAGCATTGAGCCGATGCAAGCACTTGCACCCTTTCTGGCAAGAAAAAAAACATTGTGTGTCTCAGGTACTCGAGTGTTTTTCTACGAGTACCAAAAACACTGCAGTGTCTGGGATACTCGGTAGCGGATATACTCGAGTATCTGAGACACTCGATATTTGGCCAGTGCACTTGCTGTGTGAGTTACTTGTGCAGTTCTCTGGCGCACAAGGCGAACTCCATTTAATTGATCCGTCAGCGCCACCACGACCGCAGAGGCAGCCACGCCCGCGCCCGCTGCAAACATTCCGGCCGCCACGCCCACCGGGGCCGCCAATCGCCCGTGCGCAGCCGCCACACGAGTACAGTCGCCATTACGCCGCCGCCAGCGCCAACCGCTCGCCGAGGACGCCACGTCTGCCGAGACCGCCACGCCCGCGCCCACCGTCAGGCCCAGCCACGGTACGATTTTTCCTGGCTGCCGCCGAGGACGCACGTCCCGTGAACACACCTCTCATCCCTCCACTCTTGTTCACCGCGACTCCTGGTTTTCACCGGAGACGATCTCCTTCGACGGCTCCTGGTTTTCACTGGAGACGCTCTTCCCCCGCGACCCCAAGGTCTTCACCTGCAATTTTCCGATTGTTTCTATGGCAGCTATATGATATAGTCGTCCGATCCGGCTCGTTCCAAAATATGTACGAGTGAGAGTATTGTGGGGGTGAAAGGTAATAAGATTAATATTAACAGGGCTTATGTTCAAAATTTTAGAATTCGCGGTTAAAAGAGAAAAAAAAGCTAATTAATTAGTATATATCGATACACCCAGTTTACGACAGATCAATACCGAGGGTTGACCTCTCTAATTAAAGCTTTAATGCATCTGTCAAGTTGAGCTTAATTTTTCGGCACCGTTTCCGGATTAACTTTTCTCTCATTCTTTTTGAGATCGGTGCAGAGCTAACTACGTTTTTTCTATATTATACCAAAATCAAATAATTACCGGCACGTGCCGCGAAAATTCATTCCAACCTAGCTGAGCTATTACGTGTGAATTTTCCCCTAAATTAATGGGAAAATCGGGAAATTTTAAGCCACCGAAGAAACACCTTTTTGATATTTCGGTGCTGGTGATTCGACATAAGTCGGGTAAGAATTTTCCGGGAGTTTTAAGCCATTTGAAAAACTTAAATCGTGGTTTTCTAGGCGGATCTTCGAGCCAGCCGCTCCGGCAAGGGCGGCGAAACCCTTTTATTGAGAGCCAGCGACAAACAAAACAGGGGGCTGCGGCAGCGATTAACATTTACGCTATATTTTACCGCTCCCCCCCCCTCACCTTCTGGCAGGCCACGGCTGTTGACCCCCACGTTTCCCTACTGGATTTCCACCAGCATCGGCGAAGCCCTAAAGGGCGTTTCAAGATCCATTTATTTTCATCTATCTTATTATATTCATTTTGTTGGATATTATTTTATTTTTATAAGTTAAAGAGAGTCCACACTTATATCTAAATTTGCTTACATGTGCCGCTGACGAGTTTGGCTTTTCATATATGCTAATAATTTTTACCTTTATAAGCCAAAGTCATCTTGAAGTCAACGGGCCCGTCGACGTCGAGGGACTATATAGTAAGTACGGCATAGCCGGTATAAACATTTGTGAGAAGCCATCCCCCATGCTAAGTGCACTGCAATTCGCTCTAGGTATGCGAGTTGCCTTTATATTATTAATTTTGAATATTTACGAGCTACCGACTCTGTTTAATTTTGTTTATATCCTCTTAAACTTAATTTCGATGTATATTTGGAATTTGAAATTTATTGAATTATAACGATACTGAAATCATGAATAACTAGAGTTTGTTATTTAGGCACCTTAAGTATCCAGCACCTCAGAGGGATTCAATACAGGACATGGAGATTTTACCTCCTAGTTCTCATTAAAAGAATATTAGTTAATGTCGCACTTATATGAGTTTTCGGGTTTCCTTTTTTTTTATTTTTTTTTTTCTTCCGATTACTCTGTCTACAATTAATTCGAGTAATGGGAATATCACCAAGAGGTACAAGAACCACGCCATTTTTCCCTGAGCACAGCTGGACACCCTTAGTAGACAGAGCGTACCTCGAAGGATATATACCGTCCGTTACAGAATTTGGCACCCAACGACAACTTCGAAGGTTTTTAGGAATGACGGGCTGGTATCAGCGGTTTATAGCACAGTATTCCATAGTGATCTTCCACTTGACCGAACTGCTAGGAAAAAAAACCCTTTGTGTGGAATGAGAACGCTGAGGCAGCATTTCTCGAAATCAAGTCTCGCCTTTGCTCAGCTCCTTTACTGATACATCCTAATTATACAAAAGCGTTTATCGTTCAATGCGATGCCTCTCTCCATGGAATGGGTGCTGTTTTATCGCAGTGCGACGAATCAGGCAGTGAAAGACCCATTGCATACATGTCAAAAAAATTAAATAAAGCACAACGAAACTACACGGTAACCGAACTTGAATGCCTTGCTGTTATTTTGGCCGTGAAAAAGTTTCGGATGTATATAGAGGGTCACCCGTTTAAGATCGTAACGGATCATGCAAGCCTTCGCTGGTTGATGAACCAATCTGACCTCAGCGGGCGACTGGCCAGATGGGCCATTAAGCTCCAAGGATTTACGTTTGACATAGAACATCGCAAGGGATGCGAAAATGTAGTGCCCGATGCATTATCGCGATCCTTTGAGGACGAAGAACCAATATCCGCTATAGAAATCGAAACGCTGCCCAAAATTGATTTAGAATCCAAAGCCTTTCAATCCGATGAGTATTCGGCACTTAAAGAAAAATATAAGGTTGCTAATTTTCCAGATTTTCAAGTGATCGACAACTATTTATACCATCGAACCTCTTTTTCCACTTCAGAAAAGCAAGACGAGGAATGGAAATTATTCGTCCCAGTAGAGCTTAGGGAGGAAGTAATCCACTCCAATCATGACCAACCATCTTCGGCTCATTGCGGAGTCGCTAAGTGTTTGGAAAGAATTCGACGTAGCTTCTTCTGGCCACGAATGGCCACCGATGTGCGTGAATATATAGCCCGATGTGAATTATGCCGGACTTCCAAACATCCGACCGGTGTCCTCAAATCACCAATGGGAAGTCAAGCAAATAGCGAAAGACCATTTCAGCGACTATATGTCGATTTTATAGGACCGTTTCCACGCACCAAAAAAGGCAATGTTGGCATCTTTATAGTACTGGACCACTTTACAAAGTTTACCTTTCTTAAACCAGTACGAAAATTTACTTCTAATGTCATCATTGAGTACCTGAGGGACGAAATTTTCAATTGCTATGGCGTTCCGGAAACTATTGTCAGTGACAATGGAACGCAATTCAAGAGTCACGACTTTGAAAACTTTGTTTCTGGAAAGGGTATTAAGCATATGTGCACGGGAGCCTACGCTCCGCAATCTAATGCTGCCGAAAGAGTCAACCGATCCATTAATGCCGCCCTTCGATCATACGTGCGTAAAGATCAGCGGGAATGGGACACTTATCTGAGCGCAATCAATTGTGCCCTGCGGAACTCTATACACCAATCTGTTGGTGCCGCTCCTTACCTTATTGTGTTCGGACAACACATGATTACTCACGGTAAAGACTATAAACTGCTTAAAAATCTTGACTTACTAGCAGAGAGCTGTGCCAGAATAAACCGAGAAGATGCCTTTTCCCAAATTAGGGCAGACATAGGTAAGAACTTGCAAAAAGCGTATAGCCAAAATCAACGAGAGTATAATTTGAGAACTAGACCACGCTCCTTTGAAATCGGTGATGAAGTTATAAAAAGGAATTTTCAACTAAGTAATATGGCTTCACACTTTAACGCTAAGCTAGCACCCATAGGTGTGAAAGCTAGAATTAAACAGAAATTAGGTCAAACCATATATAAATTAGAAGATCTAAATGGTAAGGAACTGGGAAACTTTCATATTAAAGATATTTGGAAAGCCTAAATACACCCTTTTTCAGCTTTTATCTGTCCTGTGGCAGTAAAGATCAAACCTGTGTTGTGGGGGTGAAAGGTAATAAGATTAATATTAACAGGGCTTATGTTCAAAATTTTAGAATTCGCGGTTAAAAGAGAAAAAAAAGCTAATTAATTAGTATATATCGATACACCCAGTTTACGACAGATCAATACCGAGGGTTGACCTCTCTAATTAAAGCTTTAATGCATCTGTCAAGTTGAGCTTAATTTTTCGGCACCGTTTCCGGATTAACTTTTCTCTCATTCTTTTTGAGATCGGTGCAGAGCTAACTACGTTTTTTCTATATTATACCAAAATCAAATAATTACCGGCACGTGCCGCGAAAATTCATTCCAACCTCGCTGAGCTATTACGTGTGAATTTTCCCCTAAATTAATGGGAAAATCGGGAAATTTTAAGCCACCGAAGAAACACCTTTTTGATATTTCGGTGCTGGTGATTCGACATAAGTCGGGTAAGAATTTTCCGGGAGTTTTAAGCCATTTGAAAAACTTAAATCGTGGTTTTCTAGGCGGATCTTCGAGCCAGCCGCTCCGGCAAGGGCGGCGAAACCCTTTTATTGAGAGCCAGCGACAAACAAAACAGGGGGCTGCGGCAGCGATTAACATTTACGCTATATTTTACCGCTCCCCCCCCTCACCTTCTGGCAGGCCACGGCTGTTGACCCCCACGTTTCCCTACTGGATTTCCACCAGCATCGGCGAAGCCCTAAAGGGCGTTTCAAGATCCATTTATTTTCATCTATCTTATTATATTCATTTTGTTGGATATTATTTTATTTTTATAAGTTAAAGAGAGTCCACACTTATATCTAAATTTGCTTACATGTGCCGCTGACGAGTTTGGCTTTTCATATATGCTAATAATTTTTACCTTTATAAGCCAAAGTCATCTTGAAGTCAACGGGCCCGTCGACGTCGAGGGACTATATAGTAAGTACGGCATAGCCGGTATAAACATTTGTGAGAAGCCATCCCCCATGCTAAGTGCACTGCAATTCGCTCTAGGTATGCGAGTTGCCTTTATATTATTAATTTTGAATATTTACGAGCTACCGACTCTGTTTAATTTTGTTTATATCCTCTTAAACTTAATTTCGATGTATATTTGGAATTTGAAATTTATTGAATTATAACGATACTGAAATCATGAATAACTAGAGTTTGTTATTTAGGCACCTTAAGTATCCAGCACCTCAGAGGGATTCAATACAGGACATGGAGATTTTACCTCCTAGTTCTCATTAAAAGAATATTAGTTAATGTCGCACTTATATGAGTTTTCGGGTTTCCTTTTTTTTTATTTTTTTTTTCTTCCGATTACTCTGTCTACAATTAATTCGAGTAATGGGAATATCACCAAGAGGTACAAGAACCACGCCATTTTTCCCTGAGCACAGCTGGACACCCTTAGTAGACAGAGCGTGCCTCGAAGGATATATACCGTCCGTTACAGTATATAGAAGACTAACTGCAAAGTTTCATTCAGATAGCTTTAAAACTGATGAACTAGTTTGCGTAGAAACGGAAAGACGGACTTGGCTAGCTCGACTCGGCTGTTGATCCTGATCATGAATATATATACTTTAATGGGTTGGAGATGTCTCCTTCACTGACTTAAATTATAATACCCTGCAAGGGAATAACAAGGGGGGTTGCACTCCGGGAGTGCAGATAGAAGTGAAAACTTGAACTTATGGCGCATTGGGCACTTTTTTGGGTGAGCATTTTTAGGTGCGCTCGCGACATGAGAAATTGTACATAAAACAAGAAAGCTAATTTCGTCTCACCATAGTTTATATACTCTTGCAGGCTTAAAAAATTAAAACCGGAAAGATAATAATTCTAGAATAATAATTATTTGCCAAATCTCAAATTTGATGATGTTGAGAAACAGCGATGTAAAAGTCTTTGCTTTAAAGCCACCGGGGCTTTTTTAAAGCTTCTACTTTGTGCTCTATATACATAGTTCCCGTTCACTTCGCGTGTGCATGCAACTTTATGAACTTCATTAATTTATTTAATACCTCTATTTCACAACTTAAGTGTGCTGCCAGTGTTTGCTTTTCTTGTCTTTTTTGCATTTTCCTTCTCATATTTTTCGCCCCCTCATCTATTGCTACAAGTACAGTGGTAAGTCCAAAATAATGTCTTCCGATATCGTCTGCTTCTCCAAAACCTGTAAAAAGGCAGTTTTGTCAAGTGATCTTACCATCGGCTGCTGGCTGTGCGACAACATTTTGCACGCAAAATGCATTGGGTTTGCCGGACGGACTTTTAATGATGTGAGAAAAAACATCGGCTTGCGCTAGAACTCTGCTAGGCATTACATTTATTTATAACCTTATTAACGGTGACGTGGAAAATACTGACTTGTTAGGCCAGATCAATTTCCACGTTCCGAGTATAAATACTAGATCGTATATACCCTTAGTTTTGCGCCATTGTAGAACCTTCTATGAACTGCATGATCCCTTTAAAGCACTGTGTGCAAGCTAAAATGATTTGTATTCAGTGATCTCACATGTTGATAGTCTTCCTAAACTAAAAACTTTAATCCTTACCCACTTAGAGCGCATGTATGCAAACACTCAGGCAGCTCGCCGATTACTTCATCGTATTCTTTTCTATATTTTCCATCGCGTCTCCTAATACCTAACCCTAACAGGCACGTGCCTGGTTTTATAAGGGCCACTTGAGCGTATTGAGCGTAGTGCATCAACGTCCATATATATAATACCCTGCAAGGGTATAATAACAAGTATATCAAAGCAATGTGGTGAATGGACATGGAGTATAAAAATATAGAAACTATATTCGAAATAAGTGGTTTTATTTAAATGAACTCTTAGCTGATGAGCATAGATTTAATTGTCCTATTTTTTTTAACACAATAACATAGCAGCAACACAAGTCAAATGAAATATTTAAATAAATTCATTTTCCGTTTAATATTTATGAAACAAAAATGTAAAAAACTCTCAATCTCGTCTGTCGCGAGAGCATCGTTCGTGCCCTCGCGACAGACGAGATTAAGAGTTTTTTTACATTTTTGTTTCATAAACACGAACGAAGCTCTCGCATACTTATACACTCTGCGTATACATATACACGGGGAGTATGTCTGTGTAAAATCTCATTTCTCGCGAGAAAGAGTTTTCCCCCTCCTTTTCCTCTATTCTCATCTCTCTCTCTAATTTGCTGGACTGTGGCGTGCCTCTGCTCCGAAAATATGCAGTCAAAGCTTCGAGAATCGTCAGTAGCCAAACGCAGGTAAAAGTTTCGTATGCCCATGCAAAGAGCGCGTATAGTACACATACATACATATAGTATATCTGTGTAAAATCCCATCTGTCGCGAGAATGGTTAAAAATGCTCACCCAAAAAGTGTCAACGCGCCATAAAAAGTTTTCACTTCAAAAACCGAAAATCTGACTTAAAAAATCAGTAAAATCGGCCCAAAATAAAAATTGTAAAAAGGAGCACGTTGGGGGGAGCAAAAATTATTTAAGAATGGGTGTGCAAAATTTCATACCGATCGGTTGGATAGTTTTCCAGAATTTTTTGACACCGACTTTTTTGAGAAAATGTTGAGTAAAATGCTTTTTTTTTTAATTTTGCTTACTTGTTAATAATGGTGCCGAAGCCACTGGGAAATTTGCTTGATGATGATGCTGCTGTTGTTGTTGTTGCTGGTGAATTTCGCCATAGATAACACGAGGCCGAAGAGATTGACGCTGCTGCTGGTGATGCAGCAAAAGATTATGCTGCTGCTGGAAATTATGTTGAGGGAATCCATCTGGAAAATTTATATTTTGATGCAAACTTTCTGTATTTAAATTTGATTCGGCTGAAGTCTTGAAGCGAAGTTGTTGTTGTTGTTGCTGCATTTGATGGTGATGCTGTTGGTGTTTGTTCAAATGCTGTAACTCCATTTTTTGGTTTAACGTAACGACTGCAGGAATTAGTATTTGCGGCAATGAATTGGGACCCCCTTTCAGTATGGGGCGACCTGGAATTAAAGATAGATTAATTTCAGGAAATCTAATTTAGACGTTTGAATTAATCAAGATTGTTTGTCATTTACCAAATGACTTTCCATGCATCATGTGCATATTGGCAACACCGGCATTCCATTTCAGCATTTGATTCTGGTTGCTGCGACATTGCTGCTGTAAGTTTGGTGACATTTGCTGTGAATTTAGGCCAAGCGCAAAGTTGCCACCGCTACCCAATATCATTCGTGGGTGTTGTTGTTGGTGCACTGTCATGGTTACTGACTCTTGCTGCTTGACTGGTTGTGGATTCAATTGATATTGGTGATTAAGATGCTGATTGTGTGATGAGTTCTGTATTTGCGAAGTTGCTGTGTCTTTGTCGGCAGTCATTTTCCTTAGCACTGATGTCGGGGTGAAAGCCAACGGAGTTTGTGAATTTGTGTGGACATGGCTGTGACCACTGTTAAGCTGCTGATTAGTTCCATGATGACTTGATGGATTTAGGTGAATTATATCTGGAAAGACAGTGCAATGTATTACGCACTCCGACAATATTTAATAATATTACAGAGCAAAGAACTTTTGTAAAGGTAATTTGAAGGCCAGTGACAAAATGAAAAGCGGGCCTATTTCCCTAAGAACACATCAAAGTTAGAGACGGGCAGACGCAGGAGCCAGATTGAAATTTCATAATCTGCTAAATATCAACAAGATAAAAAGTTTACTTCGGCTCTCCAAAGATTTTTTAACCTTGCAGATTGCAATCGAATCAAAAAATGAATACCGAAATTTATGTTGAAAAACAGAGATTGATTTTTTTTCTAATATTTTCTCGAATGTTTCTATGGCAGCTATGTGACACAGTCATCCGATTTTCATAAAATTAATACCAAAATTCTGAAATAAATAAAATATTTTAAAAACTGTAAAAGTTCAGTTCCGATCGTTTCTATGGGAGCTATATGATATAGTCGTCCGGCCCAGTCCGACTTATGTTGGAGTGAGATCAACTCGGCTTTTGATGCAGAGCAGGAATATAAGTACTTTATGGAGTCGGAGATTCGACGCTCAAATTATAATACCCTGCAAGGGTATACAAATCATGTGCAAAGAACACAATTAAAGATTCACCCGCTATGTACTGCATCTTCCAAGGGAAGGCTGAAGACTATAAGTGGGATTTCTCGTCTGGCTGCTTTGCATTTTTGATTCTGATGCGCAGTGAGACGCGGTCAACTATGTCCTCTACGTTTGCAGTCTCAGAGCTAATTGCCCTTTCTTTTTTCTTATGACACTTGCCATGAAGTGAAGTCTCGTCACATTCAATTGTCAATTACCTTTTGCTTTCTCTCTCTTTCAGAGAAAACTTACACTAGACCGCACCATGCAGTCTCGCCATTCCGCCATTCCATTTCTTTTTGCTTTCTCTCTCTCAGAGGCAACCAACACTTGACCGCTCCACACTCGGTTAAGACGACACTTTTTCGTTCTCAATCCTCGCTCTCACCAATTATGCAAGTAAAAGGAACCACAAGTAACTTATTGCTTAGTTTCTTTTGTTATATATTATTTCTCGTTCTTAACGCTCCGGCAAACATAACTAAAATGTATAACGAACGTTTTGAATTATTTGGAGCCCTCTGCCTGGGCATACATATGAAGTAAAATGTATATTTCCGCTATTTATTTCACGATCGCAATGAAATTTAGACAGTGTGTATATTGATAAAATACACAAACAATTTGAATATGGTTTACATAGCTTTATAAGTTTTTTTTAAGAGCTCCTCCAAAAAGGGAGTATCTAAAATTGAAAACCAACTTGATCTGCGTGAAGATATTAGTTGTCTAAATTTGGTGTCTCTAGCTATTATAGTCTCTAAGATCTAGGCGTTCATAAAGACGGACGAACAGACGGACACCGCTATATCGACTCCTTTACTGGTGCTGTCCAATATATGTAGCTTTTAGGGGTCTACCACACCTGCTTCTGCCTTTTGCAGAAATTCGCACTCGCACAAAATTATAGTACCTGTGCACCTTTGGAAGAGGGTATACAAAAAATCGAAATCAACTTAACCTAACCTTTTCATTCGATGGAATCAATAATGCATTGACCACTTTTATTTTATTTTTTACATATGAACATGACTGTTGACTGTTGACCTGGACAAGCTCGAGCAGATCCCCAAACAATTTAACATATGTTAAAACTATATCTGAAGGATCAGACTCAATATTTTTATACCCTTGCAGGGTATTATAATTTCAGTTAGAAGATTGCAACGCAGTGAAGGAGACCTCTCCGACCCTATAAAGTATATATATTCTTGATCAGGATCAACAGTCGATCTAGCCATGTCCGTCTGTCCGTCTGTCCGTTTCTACGCAAACTAGTCCCTCAGTTTTAAAGATATCTTAATGAAACTTCGCAGTTGGTCGTCTATATACTTTCACTGGTACATATGTCGGAACGAGCCAGATCGGACGACTATATTATATAGCTGCCATAGGAACAATCGGAAAATTTTTAGAAAAAAAATGTTTAACTTTGTCAGTTTTTAACAGTTGGTATTTATCCGTTTTTTACTATTTCTGAGTTTCGGTTTTAATTTCATGAAAATCGGCCAACTATATCCCATAGCTTCCATAGGAACAATAAGGAAAATAAAAAAAACCCATAACTTAGCCGATTTTCAAACCATTTTCATCAAACTTGAGATTTGGCAACTAATAATTATTCCAGATTTTCGGTTTTAATTTTTTGTTAAAGTTCTGCAAGGGTATATAAACTTCGGTGAGCCGAAGTTAGCTTCCTTTCTTGTTTTTTATTTAATTGTTTGATTTTAATTTTTCCAATGTTTTTATATGACTAAAACCTTGTTTATTTGTATGTTAATTTTTTTTCACAAATTAATATTGTTATAGAAAAAATATTTGAACAAAATTTTGATTATCGGATACTTGTGTACTACGAAACAAAACTGACCGACGCGTCGGTTGTTTGAAAGGCGACCCTATGCGCCGGCGGTACCTGAAGAATTGGTAAATAATCGTTTTGCAAATTTTAAAACGATTTGGTAGTTTTTGAGTTCTAAGCACAACATTTTTTGGCACTTTTCAACCGCTAATAACACAGAAACCGCGCGTATACTAACGTTGAAATTGGACTTAAATGAAAACTCAATCTTTCCCTTTCTAATTTCAGATTCTGAATGTGGGACGTCACGAGCTATTTCGCTTTTTCTGAACTGCTTTTTGACCCTTTTTTTTCTATGTTGTAGCCCTGAAAATTAAAACAAAATATGGTGACTCACATGTAGCTCACCCACATTTTGTTCTAATTTTTGCCGGCCTGTGTTATTAATTTTCTTTATTACTTATTCATTTAACCTTTGTCCTAATGAGTATTGAATATAATAATTTTAAATATTATGTAAAACAAACCTTCATGTTGCAGGAACGCTGAGTGAGATGTGACAACTAAATGTGGGTCACTATGTACTACTGTAGCTGGATTTCTTTTGGTGTGCTGCATATATTCTCGAATAACTGTAGCAATCATCTCTTTAGAGTGCGGCGGAGTAATAGGATTATGTAATTCCTTTTCTAATAATTCTACGGAAATATCGCCACGATCAAGATCTGCCAAAATTAAGAAAATCCCAAAATGACCAAGAAAATTATGTATTTTTTGTTATTACTGACATTATAATTGAAAATTCAAGTTTTAATTGGCTTACCTTGCATAATTTGTTGTATTTCCATGCGCTTATGTTCAAGCTCGTGAACTGTATTATTCGTTGTATTTATGTTTAGCAGGTGCAGTTGTTGTGGCACTCTTTGATCAGTTTTCCGAATTGGTTCCACTGTTAACTCGTAACTTGGGTTGTTAATTAAATGAAAGGAAACATCATTTTCGCATTGATTTGAAGGTTGTTGTTTGACTTGAGGCTGAATTTTAGAGCCTCCCAATTGTTGAAGCAGCTTTTTAAATGCTTCTGTATCGCTGGCAACTGGCTTTTCAACGGACGTTATCTGAGAGAATGAAGTAGAAACAGGAGCATCCCTTTGATCGTCAGCCCTACGAAAGTCAGATGGACGCATATCGACCTTGGTCATTTGTGCTTCTAAATCTTTAACACTGGGAATGCCTAGGAATAGCATAATCATTAAATACGTATTTAAAATTTCCAATAACAAAACTCACCATGTTTCTCTTTAACGTGCAACGGCTCATGATAAGATGACAGAGTCTCAGTATTATTCGATGCATCTTTGCCGTGAAACCATCTGCTAAAGCGGGACGTACCCATTATTTCGTCTTTGGCGATTTCATCATTTGTCTGTAAATACACAAGGCATATTGTTCCCTTTATGATTTCCAAATTAAACAATTTTCTTTACCATAAGTGTATGATCCAAAGGATGCATATTCAAAAAAGCATCAAAATTAAATTGAGTGTCAGAATTGGATTGATTTTTATTTTGTTTTTCTTTAGTATCATTTTTATCTTTACTAGTAGAGACTCCATCAACTTCTCGCTGTACAGCCAAATTTGAATTTTTATTATTTTCAGATAATGTTATTTTGTTCCTTATTTCTTCCTCAGGATCCTTTTTATCAATTTCATTATTTTCAAAATCATCAAAGCCGTGCAAGTCTATAGTTTCCAGCTGCGAGGTTGGCCCAGCACTGAACCATTCTGGCTCCTCGTTTCGATCGTGATGATAAGTATTTAAACGTTTGCCACGGTTGTTGAGGGCTTCTTTGTTATTAGCACGACGAGTACTGACGTTTTGCCTATTATCCGAGTGCCGTTTATTGTTATCATATTGAAAGCGACGATCTATGTTTTCGGTAATGCGTCCACTAAAAGTGCGTTGACGATTGTTGCCATTAAACGAAGTTTCTTTATCTATATCTAGGCTGCTTTCCTTTGCCTTCTGACTCTTGGTATATTCCCAAGAGTTTACCAATAAACGACCGCTTCCAATGCGCTGCCGTTCAAGGCGACTTGATGAAAATGTTGGAGATGAACATTGCGGATCCAATTGAGCGTAGTGAAAGCGTCTCTCTGTTTCCGATCCTTCTGGATTTATTTCCAAATCTGAACTGCTGATTTTCCAACACTGAGGTGAGCCCGTTTCGCCGGTGGTCATGGGTTTCGTCAGCTGAGGACTTCCGACACGATCGGTTAATTCAGGACCAATTACATCATCACATGTATTTTGAATCGCCTCACTTCCATTGCTACTTCCACCATTAACTGCGGCAAAACGCCGCTTAGCAAATGCTGGCATTAAATGTGATGATGATATGCTGCGATGATCGATGATTGGCGGGGATTTAAATGATTTCTCCTTTTCTTCGCCACAAATCGGCAAAGGATCTCCGCTGACGCTTGGTACAAAACGCTGATAATAGTTATTTGCCCGCTCACGATTCCTCATCGCACGACGAGAACTGATTGAACCATTATTCGAACTATTTAAGCTCGAGTTATCTGTCTCCGGTGATAGCCGATTCTTACTTTGATTTGCATAATTACTGCAGCTGGCCAAACTTGATGACGAAGATGCTACTAGGGCATTTAAATTCACTTTCCAAAAATGAAGAGTCTGTAGTTCGACACGATTAGAGCATTGTGGACGTTGTCGACTTTTGCCTTCATAACGCAGAGATAATAGATCCGATCTCGAGTACCTTAAATAGACATATATTTATATGTAAAAAATAATTTTAATTTTAATTTAGTTAATTATAGTATTTAATAATTTATTTTCGATCTGAGAAGTTTAATTGCATATGTTTATATGCATATGTACGTACATATGAAGATGTGAATAAAAATAAAACAATATTAGATATAATAACAACAAATCAACTTACTTTACATTTTGTTTTCTAGCTTCCATTGTAATTGTTTTTATTTCGTTTAATCAATTAAGAAGAAAACGTACATACATATGTACAGTGCAAATGTACATATGTAAATATGCTTTAAGTGATTATTCAAACTTTATTCCATCACTTATGCCAAACATAAGTATAATATATAACACCGGTTCAATTATATTTGTACAGTAATAAAATTATATGATATACGTTATAAACAAAATCTTTCGGTATTCTCCTTATTGTCTTAAAATAATTTTATGAATATCACGACACAAAACTCTGACGATAGAAAGTTATCGACAGGCAATTCTCTCTTTTGGAATCGTGAAAAGGAACAGTTCAGTACCCTCGCTTTTGAATATATATAATCGTGATTTACAAAACAAAAAAAAAAACAATTATGATATTCTTTATACTACTAACTCTTTCCAAATAAATCCATCTTCCATCCACCATCCTTTGAACGGTGGTGTCTAATGGCCTTATGATACAGTAATGCAGTTTTCATAAACTAGAGACTTCATTAGAACCTAGAAAGAGACATCTATTATGATCTTTTTCTCGGATATCTTTTGCAATGCGACTTGAGTCACACCGATTTTAAAAGTTAAACAATAACATATGTTATTAATTTCTTGAGTCATAGTCGGTAACTCTTGTTTTTATGCATGGGGAAGTCCTTAAATTTCTTTTTCTATCTTTCTTTGAAATACAAATTTTGATACTAATACCAAAAAAATACATTTCAATTTAAGTTGCTGAAGAACCTTGTAAACTAAATCATATTGTTGTTATAAATTTTTAAAATATTTTACATTTTAGTTTCAACAAAGAATTGAAAAAAAGCAAAAATCAATTTGCATTGTGTAGCCATTTTAACTTGTAAGCTCTAATGAGCTGGCTAATATTCTTTTCAATTACAATTTTGTTTCATTATAGCAGTATATTGTTATCGGAAAAATTTCGCATCTAGTATATTTTATGTAGATATGTCGATTTTCGAGTCTAAGGTATTGTTAATGCATTATGCCATTATAACACTAATTATTATAGACTTTATTAAAGATTTAACAGCTCTATAGGGTGTTACACAAGTGCGAGCAAGATGACTATACGGCACTTCTAATGCTTTGGCCAATGCATTGCCAATTCATTGACAATGCATTAGAGGCAAAAGTCGACATATCTCGATACTATATCTCGGTCGATAGCTCTAACATAAGTGATAAATTCTATAGGCAGCAAAACGTCAATTAAAACAAGAAAGGAAGCTAACTTCGGCTCACCGAAGTTTGAATACCCTTGCAGAATTTAAATAAAAAATTAAAACGGAAATTCTGGAATAATAACACAGTGCGACAAAATACAACTTTCATATAGATTTTTGGACGCTGAATCGGAATCCGCAAGCAGAATTTGTCTATCACGTCACTTTTTTGCAAAAAACGCGTTCAAAGTTGCCAAAATGCTGTTTTTGCACTACTTTACAGTAATATAACTCGGTTGCAAGATGTGCTAGAAACTTCGTTCTTTTCGCAAAATATTTTTTTTTTTTTTTTTTTCGCGCGGGGTTCCACGCCCACCTCCCGCCCAACCGACCGAGGGGCGCAGCCGTGTGACGTACGGCACGAAACGCGTACTGGATAGACGCGAGAGAAGGTAAAAAAATAGAATAGAACGAGGAAAAATTAGGATACACTACGGGATAGTACTACAAGCAATACAGTTTTTAGTTTTTGAAGGCTCAATGCCTTCAATGCTACTAAAAAGACGATTGTAATCAGTACATAAAACCCTAAAGGGCTCATGTACTTCAAACTCACGCCTACAGTGGTTAACTACTAGTGGTATAAAAGTTCTAGAAGAAAGACGGGGAACATGGAAATTGAGCTGGCCTAGAAGGTAGGGGCTCTCCACATCACCGTGTATAAGTTTATGTAAAAAGACGACGCCAAGCATTGTCCTACGGTTAGCTAAAGAAGGTAGATTAAGTAGGAGAAGTCTACTAGCGTAAGACGGTAATCTAAGATTTGCATCCCAAGGTAGGCCACAAAGGGCAAAAAGCAAAAAGTTCTTTTGGACAGATTCAATGCGGCTACTATGGACCCCGAATTGAGGACTCCAGACGCACGAACCATACTCCAATATACGGCGAACCAACGAAGTAAAGAGGGTCTTCGTTACATAAGGAGAATCGAATTCCTTCGCCCACCTTTTAATGAATCCCAGCATGCCTCTGGCTTTGTTAACCATACAAGAAATATGTTCAGAGAACGAAAGTTTAGGATCCAGGCGGACCCCCAGATCATCAACAATAGAAATTCTTTCCAAAGAGCAGTCGTTAAGCATATAGGTTGCAAGCAGGGGAGTAACACGTGAAAATGTCATCAGTTTGCATTTTGAGCTGTTGAGATGTAAATCGTTAGCATGACACCATGCTTGGAAGTTATCAAGATCCGATTGTAGGTCAGATTGGCAAGAAATGTCCCTATACTGCAAGCAAAGTTTAACGTCATCAGCGTACATAAGTACTCTGGAATTGGTTAGAACCTGCGGCAAATCATTGATAAACAATGTGAATAGAAGTGACCCTAAGGCTATTGGATTGAACGTTTCTGAACAGAACCTTTTGGGTTCTATCACTAAGATAACTCGAAATCCATTTAAGAAGATCACTAGGAAACCCCATTGAATCGAGTTTCCTAACCAGATGAGAATGATTAACCGAGTCGAAAGCTTTACTAAAGTCCGTGTAAATAACATCGGTTTGAAAGTTTTGTTGGAAGCCCCTAATAACGAAAGAGGTAAGTTCCAGAAGATTGGTCGTGGTTGATCTTCGCCTCATGGAGAAATGACGGATCTGCATAGATGTTGCAAGTGAGGAGTGATTACATTATCGAAAAGTTTGGGGATAGCCGATAAATTAGAGATACCCCTATAGTTACTGGCATCCGATTTGCTACCTTTTTTGTGGAGAGGAATAACAAATGATTCCCTCCAAATAAGGGGAAATTCTGAGGATTCTAAAGACAAGGTAAACAATTTAAGAAGGGGGTTACACAGCGCCTCGGAGCAATACCTAAGCACAGAGACAGGTATACCATCGGGTCCTGGCGAATAAACTGGCTTAACACGTTGAAGATCAAGAATAAGTGAGCTTTCGTTTAAAATAGGACTGAAGATTAGGGACGAACTGGGCATAGCTGTAGAAAATGTATGATCTGAAGATGTTGAGGGCGAATATGTCGTTTTAAAAAACTCAGCAAAGAGATTAGCAATTGCTTGATCAGAATTTACTGTAGTATTCTTAAAAGACAGCGAGGGAGGATATAACGTGGGTTTACGTTTAGAGTTAACAAAGTTATAAAACTGTTTAGGGTCCTGCGTGAACTGGACCTTACAACGAGTCAAATAATTTTTGTAACACTGAGCGTTAAGCACGGTAAAGTTAGATCGAGCACTAAGATAAGATGAACCAGTGAGTTTATATTTATTATAAAGCCTAGATTTTACGTTTTTTAGACGCGTCAGCTCCTTGGTAAACCAAAGTGGTTTATTAGAGACCGACGGGTAGCATTTAGGAACACATAAAGAGAAGAATGAATTCATGGCATTGTAAAAAAAGTCAACGGCGGATGCCATGTCAGAGCTCGTGTAAAGATTAGACCAATCAAATTCTGCTATTAAAGTGCTTAGCCTCTGATAGTCAGCCTTTCGGAAACAGCGGACTCTGTTTAAACTGCTATTAGGTGTAGTAGCTAAGACTGTCCCAGTGTCAATAGTCACATCGAAAGTTGGATGTCCAAAAAGTCATTAGATACAACCCGTTCCGAGATGAGGCTGGAGTCAACGGCAATTAAAACTCCGCCACCACGCTGGAGAGGACGGTCTAATCTGTAAATAGTGTACTTACATGGAAGAATTTCGGAGCAGAGGATCTCCGGCTTCAACCAGGTTTCTGTAACTACAATCACCTGGGATGCGATATAGCGAAATACTTCTAAAATGATGACCAAGTGGTCATTCCTCGGAAACATATTTAATCGATTAATGATATGCAATTAAACAAAGGGCGCGCGCGCGCCATATAATATATAACGCCCGGGACAAAGCGCGGGCGCGCGCGTTATTCAATTGCATATCATTTGTCTATTAAAAATGTTTCTGATGAATGACCACTTGGTCCTCATTTTAGAAGTATTTAGCTAGCGCGTTTTTTGCAAAAATGTGACGTGATAGACAAATTCTGATTACAGATTCGGATTCAGCGTCCAAAAATCTATAAGAAAAGGTTTGTCTCATTCAATATACAAGAATCGTGTTGCACTGTGTAATTAGTTGCCAAATCTCAAATTTGATGAAAATGGTTTGAAAATCGGTTTATGTTATGTTATGGTTATGGTTTTTTTTTATTTCCCTGTTTGTTCCTATGGAAGCTATAGGATATAGTCAACAGATTTTCATGAAATTAGAACCAAAATTCAGGAATAATATAAAACGGCTAAATCTCAACTTTAATGAAAATATGTTGAAAACGGACAAAGTTCTGGTTTTTTCTTTTATTTTCCTGATTGTTCCTATGGAAGCTATATGATAAAGTCAACCAATGTTCACGAAATTAAAACGGACATTCAGGAATAATATAAAACGGTCGAATCTCAACTTTGAAAAAAAATATGCTAAACAAGATGGACATACAGTCGGGTGTCCCGACAGTAGAATACCCTGTACCATTACAAGTCGCCGCTCGATTTGGTTCCCGAGAATAAGAAGCCAAAAACTAAGAAACGGAGACAAATTGACATATAATGCAAATGTCAGCTAGATCAAAAGTACAGTCGGTAGCTCAGTGGATAAAATGGTGCGTGAATTTTTGTATGCAATTGGCCTGGGTTCGATTCTGCCACCAAATCATAGTATTTTTTTTTTTTTTTTAATAAAATATAGGTTTTTAATTGCATTTTTTTTTATTTCTAAGTATAAAATACCATAATAATTTTGATTTACAGTTAAAAATTGAAAAAAAAAAATGTTGACTTGTCGCCGGGGCAGGAATCGAACCCGCGAGTACTTCACTTCTACACTTTGCGTAGACTTCATTTTAGTCAGCTGCACCATCAACAATCAATCAATTCGAAGTCGGTAATCTTAATTTCATAAAAATGTGAAATGAACATTTTGATTTAGATATTTGGAGCCCTCTGCCTGCGCTGCCTCTGGTATACATAATATGTATGAAGTAAAAAGGCAATATCTCCGCTATTTATGGCAGGATCGCATTGAAATTTGGGCAATCTGTGTATTTTGATAAAATACATCAAGGTTTTGAATATGGTTTACATAGCTTTATAAATTTGGGAGATATATGGTTTTTTCAAATAGCTCCACCAAAAAGGGGAGCAGCAAAAATTTAAAACAAACTTGATCTGCGTGCAGATATAAGAAGTCTAAATCCCAAGTTTCGTGTCTCTAGCTCTTAGATCTAGGCGTTCATACAGACAGACAGACAGACAGACAGACAGACAGACAGACGGACGGACGGACGGACAGACGGACATGGCTATATCGACTCCTTTAGTGGTCCTTATCAATATTTAGGTAACTTTTGGGGGTCTGCTACGCCTCCTTCTGCCTGTTACAGAATATCGCACTCGTACAAAACTATAATACCTGTGTACCTTTGGTACAGGGTATAAAAAGGCGCTACTGTGCGGTGTCGCACCTTCGCATATTTACATTCGTCTTTTTGAGGTATGTAAGGTATACCATATACTGACTTCCCATACAGGCAATCCGAGTGAAACATTTGAGAGTTTTGGCAATTTGAATTCACACATCCTATAGCAGCTAAGAAACAAGAAAGGAAGCGAACTTCGGCTCACCGAAGTTTGTATACCCCTTCAGGATTTAAACAAAAAATTAAAACTGAAAATCTTGAATAAAATAAAAAAATAAAAATAAATAAAAAAATAAATCTCAAATTTGTAAAAAAATTTGTTTAAAACGGCTAAGTTATGTTTTTTTTTCTTTTTTTTTTCCTGATTGTTCCTATGGGAGATATAGGATATAGTCGACCGATTTTCATGAAATTAAAACCGAAATTCAGGAATAATAAAAAACGGCTAAGTCTAAACTTTGATGAAAATATGTTGAAAACTGACAAAGTTAAAATTTTTTTTCAAAAAATTTTCCGATTGTTCCTATGGCAGCTATATGATATAGTCGTCCGATCTGGATCGTTCCGACATATGTACGAGTGAGAGTATATAGAAGACTAACTGCAAAGTTTCAGATAGCTTTAAAACTGCGTAGAAACGGACAGACGGGCAGAAGGACAGAACAGACGAACATGGCTAGATCGACTCGGCTGTTGATCCTGATCAAGAATATATATACTTTATAGGGTCGGAGATGTCTCGTTCACAGCGCAGTGGCACCTCACTGTCATTTAGCGTTGCGAAAATCATAACTTGTGAACCAAATAAGATATTCGAATAATATAACGGCATTTGACAGTGAATTTTTGTAAAATGTATATATCTAGTGGACAATGGGACGAATTTTCTCATAGAATTGACTAACAATAAACCTATATTGAGGGAAATTCTAATAGCTGAAGCATTTCTGGACTATAAACGTTTGATTCCTCATCCTTTCGCGTCTTAAAATTGTGACGCGTGCCGCGCACAAAAGAAAGCAATAGAAGGATTTGAATGCGCGTGCGCGCCAAGAAAGGGCCACACTAAAGGCCAGGGGCACACTGAAAGGAAGGGAAGAGGAAGCAGCCGATCGCGGCGGGCACACTGAAGCACGCCAGACCCTATATAAGGCGGGCCGCTGGCCGTAGGAAGGCACTTAGCAGCCGGCAGCGATTGGGAGCGGTAAGCCTCTAGTAGCACGCTTCTAGTAGTCAGCAGCCAAAGTCACTTTTTAGGCGAATCATAACAAGAATCTTGGGATTTGGGTTGCAAAATAAATTGTCGAAGGACTTGCGAGTCGCGACATAGAATTTGGCCCGCCGAATTCTCTCTCTCTCTAAAGACTTACGAGTCCGCAAACTGAAGACTTACGAGTCCGCCTCTCTCTGAAGGCTTACGAGTCTGCAAACCGAAGACTTACGAGTCCGCCTCTCTCTGAAGACTTCCGAGTCCGCAAAACCGAAGACTTACGAGTCCGTCTCTCTCTGAAGACTTCCGAGTCCAGGGCGAGCCGCGATAACCGAGACGAAGACGACCCAGACGACCGAGGCGACGGCGCTCTCTGACGCAGCGCATACAAAACTCTGTCCACAAAAATCTTCAATAAAGATCCATTTCTATTTAAGTTAACCGAATTCTCTCTTCTGTTTTCACTGGGAAACGGGCAAACTTCTCTTTTACAGCTACCACTCGGACTACTAGGCGGACTCTGGCCGTTCCTGAGCTATCTGGGAAACTGACCGTCAGACCGTCACAAAATCATTAAACAAAAAAATCACGATTTTAACACTGCAAATGCCCCTGAAGCGTTTTCACCCATATTTCGTGTTTTTTGACCCTGAGTTGTTTCACTAAAATCGCTAAAATCGCCAAAGGTGGAGCGCAGCTCAATGCAGACTTTCTAAACGGATTCTGGTTCAGGAAAGATACACGGAACTGACCAATATAGTGTAGTTGAGTGCTCTGTGGTGCTTCAAAAGTTATATACTACTTTAGGCAGAAAAAGGTGTTAAAAATGGACACCTTGCAGATAACGATTTACCTGTACAAGCCAAACCCAAACAACCGTTTTTTTTTTTTTAATTTTTTTTAATTTACAGTTTATGAGTGTATCTACACAAAATCGGAAATATTTTTCAACTTTGAATGCTCATGGTTCGAAAACGGATTTGGAATCGTTGTGAAATTCCCTGTCGATTAAGTATAGTTTAAATCGTTTTTGCGACTATAACTTTTTTGATATTGCAACGCCAAATGTGCGAATGGCGCCACTGTGCTGCGTTGCAAACTTCTGATTGAAATTATAGAAAGGACGGAAAATAGCGGCAGATTGATGGATCTAAAATTAATATGAATTAGATGACGAGAAATTAGAGATTCCTGAATGATATTTCTCTACAAAAGACAAAATTCCCCAAAACAGACATAAAGAAAATCCCTGGAATCCCAAGAAACTTCGCAAGCCTAAGCAGTCTAGGTTGAAGTCATATCCATGCTTAAGAACAATTCTGCAAAGGAATTCATTATTTAAGTAAAAATAACTTTACTTACCTTATATGTTATAAAAACTATTTAGCAACTTTTACTACATAATACGTGATCACGTGTGAATACAACAGAAGAAGAAAGTGAAAAGAGAATAAGGAGAACGAGACAAAACGAAATGACTTCGAAAACAACAAAAAAATACAACTAGTCCCTCAGTTTTAAAGCTATCTGAATGAAACTTTGCAGTTAGTCATCTATATACTCTCACTCGTACATATGTCGGATCGGACGACTATGTAACATAGCTGCCATAGAAATGATCAGAAAACAAGAAAGGAAGCTAACTTCGGCTAACCGAAGTTTATATACCCTTGCAGAACTTTAACTTTAACCCTTGCAGAACTTTAATCTGGAATAATTATTAGTTGCCAAATCTCAAGTTTGATGAAAATGGTTTGAAAATCGTTATGGGTTTTTTTTTATTTTCCTGATTGTTCCTGTGGAAGCTATAGGATATAGTCGACCGATTCTCACGAAATTAAAATCAAAAGTCTGAAATAATATAAGATGGCTAAATATCAAGTTTGGTGAAAATATCTTAAAAACTGACAAAGTTATGGTTTTTTCTTTTATTTTCCTGATTGTTCCTATGGAAGCTATAGGATATAGTTGGCCGATTTTCATGAAATTAAAACCGAAATTCAGAAATAGTAAAAAACGTCTAAATACCAACTTATATGAAAATATGTTGAAAACTGACAAAGTTAAATTTTTTTTACTAAAAATTTTTCGATTGTTCCCATGGCAGCTATATGAAATAGTCGTCCGATTCGGCTCGTTCCGACATATATACGAGTGAGAGTATATAGAAGACTAACTACAAAGTTTCATTCAGATAGCTTTAAAACTGAGGGACTAGTTTGCGTAGAAACGAACAGACGGATATGGCTAGATCGACTCGGCTGTTGATCCTGAACACGAATATATATACTTTATAGGGTCGGAGAGGTCTTCTTCACTGCGTTGCAAACTTCTGACTGAAATTATAATACCCTGCAAGGGTATAAATATTCGGAAAAATTTTAAAACTATGTCAGTTCAAGATAACAATTGGGAAATAAAGAAAAAATCATATATTTTCTGTTTCTCAACATATTTTAATCAAATTTGAGATCTGGTAACTAATTATTATTCCAGAATTTCGGGTTTAACTTTTGTTTTAATCTTGCAAGGATATATAAACTTGGGTGAGCCGAAGTAAGGTTCCTTTCTTGTTTCTTATATTATACCCGCTACCCATATGGTAGAAGGGTATTATAACTTTGTGCCGGCAGGAAATGTATGTAACAGGTAGAAGGTAGCCATGTCCGTCTGTCTGTCTGTGTGTCTGTCCGTCTGTCCTTATGAAACACTGGATCTCAGGGACTATAAGAGATAGAGCTCAATTTTTGTTCGACATTATATGTTAGGCTTGCACGCAGATCAAGTTTGTTTCAAATTTTTACCACGCCCACTTCCGCCCCCGCAAATTTTGCTATGTACATTAAAAACTATGTGAAAATTTGGTTGCGATCAGATAAAAATTGTCGTAATTATTAAAGAAAAATTTTGTATGGCCACAAACGGCTGCTGAAGCATGCCTCATTTGGTTGACCAACTAAATATTCTTACCAGTTCTTGGTTTTGATCGGAAAAGAATCTTATAAGATATACGAGAAGCAATTTTAATAAATGGTAATAATAAATTCATTTAATGCAATAATAACGCGTTTTTACACACATAGATACATGTGTATGTATTTTTGTATGTATGTGATGATATTACACTTGCATTTGCATTTGTTCGTTATGTTCAAAAATGCATTAACTATTTACTATGGGTAGCGGGTATCTCACAGTCGAGCTCACTCGACTATAGCTTTCTTATCTTTTTTTTTTTTGCTCCTATGACATCTATATGATAGTTGTCTGATTTAAAAAAAAAAACAAAATTCTTAAATCATAAAAAGTTGTCCGATTTTCATAAAATTAAAACCGAAATTCTGAAATAATAAAAAACGGTGAATTCTCAAATTTGACGAATATGTGTTTAAAACAGCAAAGTTATGCTTTTGTATTATTTTCCTGATTGTTCCTATGGCAGCTATATGAAATAATAAAAAATAATAAAATACTGACAAAGATAAACATTTTTTCTGAACATTTTCGGATTGTTTCTATCTGATCTATGTATAGGATATAGTCGTCCGATCCGGCCCGTTCCGACTTAGATATGTATGATTGAGAGTATATTAAAGAAAGTTTCATGCGGATCGCTTTAGAACTGAGGAAACGGACAGACGGACATGGCTATATCGACTCGGCTGTTGATGTTGATAAAGAATACACAGGTCGACAAGAAAAAGTTCGGAGAATAAAACCGTATCAGATTTTGAAAGATCTCGGTTTGTATATTAATAGTCCGAAATCCAAAAGTTTCCATCACGTCCCAATTTCGAAGAAATCGCCCTCAAAGTACCAAAAATGACCTATTTCGGCACTTTTCAAACGCTAATAACACAAAAACCACGTGTATACCATTGGGTTTGAATGAAAGGCCAATCTTTCCCCTTTCAGATTTCATATGGATCATATGTGGGACGTCAGGTTCAGGAGCTATATCGCTTTTTCTGAACTGCTTTGTGACCCCTATTTTTGCTAATTTGTAGCCGTTGAACTCAGTAGAAACTGTGTGGGAGTTAAATCTGAGTCACCACATTTTGTACTGAGTTCCAGGGCTACAAAAAAAAGGAGTCAAAAAGCAGTTCAGAAAAAGCGTTATAGCTCCTGATTTTATTCGCCGTACTTTTTTAAGGACCATTTTTGTCGACCTGTGATATTTACACTTTATATGGTTTCTGCGTTGCAAACTTCTGACTAAAAAATGTAATATCCTGCAAAAAACTATCGGAGTCGTAATTTTACATATGCATTTGTAAATACATATATTTATTAAGACATATACAATATGTTTTATCCGTTTCCCATATTTTTCTGTTAAACAATTATTGAAGTACACATGTTTCCCAAGCCAATGTCTCGATTGAAAAGTTAATTAAATTAAGAAGATTAAGTGGGGGAATACAAATAATTTAAAATATGAATGTATGTAAAAAGCGGCACAACGTCAAACTGATATGAAAACGGCGCAGACGCGTTCACTTTGGGATACGCCCCACCCCTTTGACCCTGCAAATATTGAATCTCATTGGTTGTTTATGCCAAGAGACACATACAAAGGTCTGTTTTTTATAGTGTATTCTTATTTCTGTGTTTTCTATTGGTTGAATTTGTAAGATTCCATGTGCACTTATTACATGAGGTTCCGTCAGTATCAGTAAAATTGTTTCATATTCAGTTTTCGTACTTATTTCGTGACGCGATATCCTAAGGATTGTCCTAAGGATTCTGGTAAACGTTTATGCAACATACTTTTTAAAGCCAATATTAAGTTTAATTATAAAATGGTTTTTTGAGAACGGTTAAATATTGTACTGGTATCTTTGCTTCCACATTAGGTACCGTAATAAATTCTAAAATTTCGGTAAATTGTGTTTTTATAATAAAACAAACATAAAAAATACGGAAATAAAATGCCTGATAAGTGTTGAAAAAAAGTGAAGAAGCTCGGCATTTCGAAGTTGGTATACAATACCCTATACCCTTGCAAATAACAGTTTACAGTTTATAATTGTTACAACAATTAATACAAATTGATCAAATTGATCAAAAAGAAAAACTAATACATGTTATCAAAAGCATAAATATTTGGTTTCAATGTTTACCCATACACATTATTTTCAGTTTTACAGTTACAAGATTACATTCACATTTTCGCATTTTTCTCTACATTTAAATATCATGTCAGCTATCCGATTGGCGCAAAATAATAAAATGATAAACAAGAAAGGAAGCTAATTTCTGTACGCCAAATTTTGTATACCCTTGCCGCTTACAATTGGATCATTGTATACACTTGCAGTTTACTGTTTAGAATTGAATCATTAAGAATTTATCCAATTTATTGTAATTAAATGAAAACAATACTAACAGAAATTATATAAAACATTTGTACATACATATGCATTGTTACAATTATATTTTAACATTTACCTATACATAATACATTCACAGTTTTTCATTTTAATACAATTGTCTGATTTGCATAAATAAAACAAGATGGACATACAGTCGGGTGTCCCGACAGTAGAATATCCTGTACCATTACAAGTCGCCGCTCGATTTGGTTCCCGAGAATAAGAAGCCAAAAACTAAGAAACGGAGACAAATTGACATATAATGCAAATGTCAGCTGAATCAAAAGTACAGTCGGTAGCTCAGTGGATAAAACCGCGCGTGCATTTTTGTATGCAATTGGCCTGGGTTCGATTCTGCCACCAAATCATCGTATTTTTTTTTTAAATAAAATTGAATTTTTTTTATTTCTTAGTATAAAATACTATAATAATTTTGATTTACAGTTAAAAGTTACAAAAAAAAAAAAATTTACTTGTCGGCGGTAGGAATCGAGCCCGCGAGTACTTCACTTCTACACTTCGCATAGACTTCATTTTAGTCAGCTGCACCATCAACAATCAATCAATTCGAAGTCGGTAATCTTAATTTCATAAAAATGTGAAATGAACATTTTGATTTAGATATTTGGAGCCATCTGCCTGCGCTGCCTCTGGTATACATAATATGTATGAAGTAAAAAGGCTATATCTCCGCTATTTATGGCACGATCGCAATGAAATTTGGGCAATCTGTGTATTTTGATAAAATACATCAAGGTTTTGAATGGTTTACATAGCTTTATAAATTTGGGAGATATATGGTTTTTTCAAATAGCTCATCCAAAAAGGGGAGCAGCAAAAATTTAAAACAAACTTGATCTGCATGCACATATAAGAAGTCTAAATCCCAAGTTTCGTGTCTCTAGCTCTTATAGTCTCTGAGATCTAGGCGTTCATACAGACAGACAGACAGACAGACAGACAGACAGACAGACAGACAGACAGACAGACAGACAGACAGACGGACGGACGGACGGACGGACGGACGGACGGACGGACGGACGGACGGACGGACGGACGGACGGACAGACGGACATGGCTATATCGACTCCTTTAGTGGTCCTCATCAATATTTAGGTAACTGTTGGGGGTCTGCCACGCCTCCTTCTGCCTGTTACAGAATATCGCACTCGCACATAACTATAATACCTGTGTACCTTTGGTACAGGGTATAATTAAACCCGAAATTCGAAATTAATGCTACCCATGTTATGTGAGATTATACGTAAGTTCTAACTTTTTTCCAACATATTTTCATTTAATCGAGACTTGGCAATTTTTTATTATTCCAGAATTTCGGTTTTAATCTTCATAAAAATAGGACGACTTTATATACATATATACCTTTTATATAGTTACCATAGGAACAATGGTGAAAATAATAGAAATAAATCATAATTTTGCCACCTTTTGACATATTTTCTTTGAACTTGAGATTTATTATTATTCCAAAATTTCGTTGTTAATTTTTTTATTCTTCGACAAACTCTTCCTTTCTTGTTTTATTGCTAAAAATCTATACATTATATCTATACATTATATAAAATGCAACGTAAGAAATTATTAATATTTATAATAACACAGAGAAACATAATATTGGGCGGCAGCCAGCAAAAGTATGTAAAGGATGTGACTTTTAATCGCAATAAATATGTGAGAAAGTAGATTTTTCAAATTGAATCCAATAAATATTAGGGATTCGGTTGAAATTTTTATTTGCTTATGATTTCGCATAAAGAAAAGAAGAACAATTTTGAACATAAAGATAATAAAAGAAGCTACCTTCGGATATGGAAAATATATATAAATACATACAGTTGATGTATTGGTTTTGGCTGTAGAGTAGCAGTAGAGTTAGCCATCTAAAGTTAAATTTTTCGACTGCAGTGTTTTTATGCATAAAGACGTTATTTCTTTCATTCTTTTCTTAATTTGTATACCCTTGCAACGCAGTGAAGAAGACATCTCCGACCCTATAAAGTATATAGATTCTTGATCAGGATCAAAGGCCGAGTCGATCTAGCCATGTCCGTCTGTCCGTTTCTACGCAAACTAGTCCCTCAGTTTTAAAGCTAACTGAATGGAACCTTGCAGTTAGTCTTCTATGTACTCTCACTCGTACATATGTCGGATCGGTCGACTATATCATATAGATGCCATAGGAAAATTGTTCGAAAAAAAATTATACAATAACTATCTAAGGTTACAACACATTTTCACCAAGTTTGATATTTGGCCATTTAATATTATATTATTTCAGAATTTCGGTTTTAATTTCATAAAAATCGGACAACTATATCCTATAGCTGCCATAGGAACAATTAGGGAAATAAAAGAAAAAATCATACTTCTCTGTTTGTCAACATATTTTCATCTAATTTGAGATTTGGCAACTAATTATTATTCCAGAATTTTGGTTTTAATTTTTTGACCCAATTCTGCTAGGGTATACAAACTTCAGTGAGCCGAAACTTCCTTTTTTGTTATACCCGCTACCCATAGGGTAAATGTATCTAACAGGTAGAAGAAGATGCCTCCTATAAAGTATATATATTCTTGATCAGCGTCAACAGCCGAGACGATCTAGCCATGTCCGTCTGTCTGTTTGTCCGTATGAAACACTGGATCTCAGAGACTATAAGAGATAGAGCTCTAATTTTTTTTCGATAGTATTTGTTATGCTTGTACGCAGATCAAGTATATTTCACGCCCATATTAACTATTTACTATGGGTACCAGGTATCTCACCGTCTATCTTACTCGACTGTAGCTTTCTTACTTGATTTTTATTGATTCTGGTAAGAATTTGCCTTAGCGTGTAAATAGCTGATTTTGATCGAAAGTTTTGAAATTAAATCAGCTGTTAGTGCTGATTAAGAATATAAATATATCAGAAACTGCTAAAGCAATAACAATGTTGTTCCGTGCAAACTTTTATAAATGTAACTCCTTTTGAGTTAGAAATGGTTTACCAACGGTCCAAAAACATTAGCGCTCATACTTTTTCCATGGTTACAAGAGCCTCTATCCCACGCTCATCAAAGAATTAATAAATAGATACAAAGTAAACTCAATTATCCACAAATTTCATTACCAAATGTTAAATCGTCAAGCAATTTAACCCAATTAAATATGTATGATGTTGGACGTGTAAACAAAAGGCCATCACCGGCTGAAACACCAGCAGCAACATTGCTAAGCTCTGTAACGACGTTTCCCGCCCCTAATACATATAGCAGGAAACACCTATTATTATTTGCCTGTTGACAGTGTAGTAGCACTCAAGCGAATTATTGCCAACTCATCAGTGGGTATTTTAGTCAGGATTTTTTGTATCTACCCCAAAGTATCTTCATTGGTATTGTCAAAAGGCATATGCTTTTGATTGAATTGCCAGCAACCCTTGGAAATTGTTTTTGTATTCGAAACGTAATCGTAATCGTTTTCAATTTTAATAGGTCGTCGTATAAATGGGTAATTGTATGACTGTATAAGGAGAGTGATATTTGTGAACTTCCCAATTGAAATTTGAGACGACTAACAAAGGAAGTTAAAGTTTGAGGCACACCTTGTTTGCGTGTTTAGCACTCCAAACACTCAAATTAATTAGAGATTTTGGTACACTTCAATAGATTTATAACATATGAACAACATAAAAAAATGAAATTTAAGTTTAAATTCATAAACAAATAATTGTTTTCCTTAAATGATATCAGCTGTAAATAGATTTATAAATAAATTTCTAATTTAAACGCTTATGCGATTTTTGTTTTGTTTTTAAAATATGTTTTCTCTGTTCTGGGCACATTTTTTCAATATATATATTTCTGAATAAGTATGATTTGAAGAATTTTTTGCCAAAAGTAGAAATAACAGGAAAGGAAGCTAACTTCGGCTCACCGAAGTTTGTATATACATGCAGAATTTAATAAAAAAAATAAGAATAGAAATTCTCAAAAGTTGCCAAATCTCAAAATGTATGAAAATATATTGAAAAACAGTTACGATATTGATTGCTTCTATGGCAGCTATAGGATATAGGTGTCCGATTTTCATGAAATTAAATAAGTTAGGCCACACCAAATTTGGTGAAAATATGTTGAGAACTGACATAGTTATAGTTTGCGTATAATCGGACAGACGGACAGCCGGATATGGTTAGACCGACTCTATTGTTGATCCTGATCAAGAATATATGTATATATATATACTTTATAGGGTCGGAAATGTTTCTTCTGACAGAAATTAGAATACCCTGCAAGGGTATAAAAATGATATAAGGTATGCCCATGGCAGCTATTTTTTAAACACACTGTAAAAAGGTCTTTGGTGTGACATGGATTTTTTGAAGACGAATTATTGAAAAGCAAAAAGCCAAACGGATTCCATTGCTGAAAATGTGCTTTCTGCACCCAATGATTCCCGATTTTTATATATACCCGCTACCCATAGGGTAGAAGGGTATTATAACTTTGTGCCGGCAGGAAATGTATGTAACAGGTAGAAGGAGGCATCTCCGACCCTATAAAGTATATATATTCTTGATCAGCATCAACAGCCGAGACAATCTAGCCATGTCCGTCTGTGTGTCTGTCCATATGAAACACTAGATCTCAGAGACTATAAGAGATAGAGCTCTGCGCTTGTGCGCAGATCAAGTTTGTTTCAAATTTTTCCCACGCCAACTTCCGCCCCGCAAATCATCAAAAAGCGATATCAAATGTTCAAATTTAAAGTTAGAGATTTTGGTATATACATTAAGAACTATTGTATGTGTGATTCCTGAAAATTTGGTTGCGATTAAATAAAAATTGTCGAAGTTATTAAGAAATAATTTTGTATGGCCACAAACGGCTGATGCAGCATGCCTCATTTGGTTGACCAACTAAATATTTTTACCAGTTCTTGATTGGGATCGGAAAAGAATCTTATAATATATTCGGAAAGTAATTTTAATAAATGGTAATAATTATTAGCCGCTTTAATGCAATAATAAAGCGTTTTTACACACATAGATACATGTGTATGTATTTTTACATGTATGTGATTATATTACACTTACATTTGCATTTGTCCGTTATAGTCAAAAATTTATTACCTATTTACTATGGGTAGCGGGTATCTCACAGTCGAGCTCACTCGACTGTAGCTTTCTTACTTGTTTATACCCTTGCAGGGTATTATAATTTCAGTCAGAAGTTTGCACCGCAGTGAAGGAGACATCTCCGACCCAATAAAGTATATATATTCTTGATCAGGATCAACAGCCGAGTCGATCTAGCCATGTCCGTCTGTCCTTCTGTCCGTCTGTCCCTTTCTACGCAAGCTATTCCCTCAGTTTTAAAGCTATCTGAATAAAACTTTCTAGTTAGTCTTCTATATACTCTCACTCGAACATATATCGGAATGAGCCGGATCGGACGACTTATCATATAGCTGCCATAGGAACAATCGGAAAATTTTTAGAAAAAAATTCTAACTTTGTCAGTTTTCAAGATATTTTCATCAAAGCCGTTTTATATTATTCCTGAATTTCAGTTTTAATTTCATGAAAATCGGCCGACTTTATCCTATAGCTTCCATAGGAACAATCAGGAAAATAAAAGAAAAACCATAACTTAGCCGTTTTTCAAACCATTTTCATCAAATTTTAGACTTGGCAACTAATTATTATTATTATTCCAGATTTTCGGTTTTATTTTTTTGTTTAAATTCTACAAGGGTATACAAACTTCGGTGAGCCGAAGTTAGCTTCCTTTCTAGTTTTTATTTACAATTTTTTGATGTTTTGGGGACGCTTACAGATAAAAACGCACCAAAATCTTTCTTTATAATCAATCCCAAAATGAGGAAAAGAAAACATTGTTACAATATTTCCATGACACCGACATTTAAAAAAAAGTTTCGAAATAAATGCATTTAAAGTTTGAGAAACATTTGAACGTTCGCATATGATTTGATTTTTACGGATATTCCATCTAATTCGATTCGGGTTCGGAATGAAATTGTTTTATATATTTGTTATACTAACCACGCAATGTTTTTGTAACTTGCAAAATAGCAAAGGTAATGTCAGCAACCCTGTAAAAAAAACATTCTTAAGGCACGTAGTTATGCTTGAGCGGCTAAGTCTGAGAAGTACATCTGCCAGATTTTGTAAACAATCTGGTCCATTTTCTAAATAGTAACATAATTTTGTCATTATTTACCTCACTGGTTTGTAATTTGTTCAACCCTCGTTTTATTTTTTCCCCTTACAAAAGTTTCTATAATCATTTGTTTCGCTTTTCCCGTCCGTCCTGCAAATAACAATGGCATTAAGCTTAACAATCTGTACTTTATAACTTTTTTGCTAACCTTATTATCTCTAACGAAATGGTCTCTAGGGACACCAGGCTCCTTTTCAATTATGCCATTCACACGCATTCTATAATTGAATAAGGGAGTTTTCACGTAAGGAAAAGGTCGGTTTCTGATAGCAATTTATGTGTGGAATAAATTCGGTAGTGAATGTGCTCAAATGCTATATTTTTATAGTAATAATACAAATATTATTATAGGGGGAGTAGAACAAAAAATACATTTAAATATAATACATTAAAATGATTAGAGTTTTTGACGTTTCGATGTCGAGATTGGAGTAAAACAAAGCTGTGAATCGGATTCAAAGACCACAAAAGAACATAATTACTATAATTATTATGATACGATTGTAAAAAGATATACATATACCCATTAAAAAATATTGCTTTTAACTTGGACTTTAGCGACTCAAATAAAACAAGAGACGGTGTTCTGCACTAATTCGAAGCTCTAGCATGGATGAATTGCCATAAAAATTTATGGGAAATTTAACATAGACATGTCCTAGGCTGTCATTGAACAACAATTCATCAACGATTCATGAAAGAAAATCAGTGCGCGAGAGGGTTGGTTTTGACACGATTGATAGAAGTTACCGCTCGGGCCTACGGTATTGTAGTTCCCCATTTTTATTATTTCTAGGTTGTATTTAGCTTCCAAAAACAATATGCCTAGCATTTGAGTCCAGCGGTTCATTTCCGAAATTGAAAATTAAAATTTTTTATAGTTTACATAGTAATAATGATTTACACTATGGATTGAATGCCTTTCTAAATGACTAACAATATTTTTATACAATTGCTAGGTATTATAGTGAATATTAGAGTGACGAATTTTTCTGCCACGTCTCTTTTCCGAAAACTACCATAGCGGCTATGATGTAAATTCGCAAACTTTTATTTCAAATGCAAAGAGATTTGCATTTTCTAAAAAAGATATCGAAATATTAAATGCAAAGTAGCGCACATTTTATACCTTTGCAGGGTATTACAATTTCAGTCAGAAGTTTGCAACGCAGTTAAGGAGAAATTTTCGATCCTATAAAGTATGATATATATATTCTTGATGAGGATTAACATCAGAGTCCATCTGTACCTGCAATAGGAACAATCAGGAAAATAAAAGAAACAAGAAAGGAAGCTACAATCGGCTCACCGAAGTTTATATACCCTTGCAGAACTTTAACAAAAAATTAAAACCGAAAATCTGGAATAATTATTACTTGCCAAATCTCAAGTTTGATGAAATCGGCAAAGTTATGGGTTTTTTTTTATTTTCCTGATTGTTCCTATGGAAACTTTAGGATATAGTCGACCGATTCTCACGACATTAAAACCAAAATTCTGATATAATATAAGATGGCTAGATAAAAACTGACAAAGTTATGGTTTTTATACACGCTACCCATAGGGTAGAAGGGTATTATGACTTTGTGCCGGCAGGAAATGTATGTAACAGGTAGAAGGAGGCATTTCCGACCCTATAAAGTATATATATTCTTGATTCTTGATGGCTAGATCGACTCGGCTGTTGATCCTATTCAAGAATATATATACTTTATAGGGTCGGAGAGGTCTCCTTCACTGCGTTGCAAACTTCTGACTGAAATTATAATACCCTGCAATGGTATAAAAATCGTAACTTCGTATACCCCCAAAAGTTACCTAAATATTGGTCAGGACCACTAAAGGAGTCGATATAGCCATTACCGTCTGTCCGTTTTAGTTTTCTTTAAAAAAAAAACCGTATTTTTCCTAAATTTATAAATTTATGTAAATCGTATTCAAAACCTGTATGTATTTTATCAAAATACACAGATTGTCTAAACTTCATTACGATCGTGCAATAAGTAGCGGAGATGTGGGCTTTTTACTTTATACATATTATGTATACCAGGGGCTGCTTAGGCAGAGGGCTCCAAATAAATCAAAACGTTCATTTCGCATCTTTAGAGATTACTGATTTCGAATTGGTTGGTGGCGCAGCTGACTATACTGAAGTCGACTCGAAGTGTTTTTATTTAAAATAAAAGCAAGAAAGGAAGCTTACTTCGGCTCCCCGAAGTTTGTATACCCTTGCAGAATTTAAACAAAAAATTAAAACCGAAAGTCTGGAGTAATAATTAGTTGCCAAATCTTAAATTTGATGAAAAGGGTTTGAAAAACCGCTAAGTTATGGTTTTTTGTTATTTTTCTGATTGTTCCTTTCGAAGCTATAGAATATAGTCGACCGATTTTCATGAAATTAAAACCAAAATTCAGAAATAATAATAAAACGGCTATATCTCAACGTTGATAAAAATATGTTAAAAACTGACAAAGCTAAAGTTTTGTTTTTAAAAACTTTCCGTTTGTTCCTATGGCAGGTATATGATATAGTCGTTCGATCCGGCCCTTTAAAACATACATATGTACGAGTGAGAGTATATAGAAGACGAACTGCAAAGTTTTATTGAGATAGCTTTAAAACTGAGAGACTAGTTCGCGTATAATCGGACAGACGGACGGACAGACGAACGGACAGACGGACGGACAGACGAAATGGCTAGATCGACTCGGCTGTTGATCCTGATAAAGAATATATATACTTTATAGGGTCCGAGATGTCTCCTTTACTGCGTTGCAAACTTCTGACTGAAATTATAGTACCCTGCAAGGGTATAAAAATTCGTATGCCTAAAGGGGCCCATCCACAGTAGAATATGTTGGCCGAGCCGCTCGGCGAGCATAAATTTGTTTGTCCACCAACTAATGCCAACATGCTTGCTAACATCAGTTGACGGCAAATCTTTGAGCAGTCAACATGTCGACGGAAATCGATAGCGCCACTATAATTTCACTTTTGGCAATTAATGTTTGCTTGGAAAGAAGCACTTCTCACGCAGAGTTTCTTAAATTATTTTTATTCTTATATGAATCACTTTTTGCGTGCCACAAAGATGGCTCATTTTGCAAGCAATAAATAAAATCTTGCATCAATTCCTTTGACAATGTAAAGCCTCGCTACTACGTGTTGTCGCTGCAAACGTTTTCCCAAATGATGTTCGTGCGAGCGCTGCCATCCGTTGTCGAGAATGTTGCTGCCAATACAAGCAAAATAGAATGATTTCTATTTTGTTCGAGCGGCTCGGCAAACACAAAATTTGTACGCGAGCACTACCACTAACGATGAAAATTTCGTCGAGCTCAACATGCTCGGCCAACATATTCTACTGTGGATGGGCCCCTTTAGCGGCAGAATCGAACCCAGGCCAATTGCTTACAAAAATGCATGCGCAGTTTTATCTACTGAGCTATCGACTGTGCTTTTGGTTTAGCTGACAATTTGTCTCCGTTTTTTAGTTTTTGGCTTCTTATTCTCGGGAACGAAATCAAGCGGCGACTTGTAATGGTACAGGGTATTCTACTGTCGGGACATCCGACTGCATGTCCATGTCTATGGCAGCTATATGATATAGTCGCCCTTTTCAACATATGTATGAGTGAGAGTATATAGAAGACTAACTGCAAAGTTTTATTCAGATAGCTTTAAAACTGAGGGATTAGTTCGCGTATAATCGGACGGACAGACGGACATGCCTAGATCGACTCGGCTGTTGATCCCGATCAAGACTGTATATACTTTATAGGGTCGAAAATAACTCCTTCACTGCGGTGCAAACTTCTGACTGAAATTATAATACCCTGCAATCATTTTCGTATTCTAATTTTCTGCTTTAATTTTTCAAATTGTTTATTTATATAACTAAAAAAGTAATTTATATTTCTGTTAATTTTTTCACAAATTAAAATTAAAAATATTTCTTTATCAACTATTTTCAGGGTTTATACTTAAATGTCTGTTGCCGAAAGTATACCTATAATGCCTGCTTCTGTGGCTTCTTCAGTTACTGAAATGGAAAATAGTCCGGCGGCCCTTCAACGGTCAAATCATGTACGTAAGCTTATTTTTCAATAGCCATTTTACAGTGTTATTTTTGGATACTTCATTTATTCTTTTTTTTTGGTACCCGTAAAAAAGAATTTAGGTATGCGGAATGAAATACGAACACAAATCGAGAGAGAGAGAGAGAGAGAGAGAACTATAAATGTATCGTATGCTGTCAAAAAAAGTGGGCTAAAAACTATACAAAAAAGTACATATATCAATTGGGAGTGATGAAATGCTAGTCTCTGTCTAATATTCAGCAGCGAGCAGTTCAAAGGTTTGCATAAAGGACGATGAGTCGAATTTCACAACGGAGGTCATAAAAAACTTAACCGCCAAAGTATGTTATTGTTTAAAAATAAAACCGCCTAGTTTTACTGTTTAATATATGTATTGGTTATTTCCCAAAACTTAATATTGATATTGGCGACCGCGATGCGTACGCTTGCTTTAAAAGCCAAATTGAGATTGATTAAGCTTGGGCAAGTACACGTCATTCGATTATGCTAGTCGAAGATGTAAGCAAGTTACAGGCAGGTGTGCAGGAAAAAGTAATTGGTAAGAGCTCGCGCGGAGGTGCTGCGATGCAACGCTCGCAGCTCACAGCGGCCCTTGATAAGGCTGACGAAAGCGGTAATCAAAACCAAGGAAAAAAAAAACCAATGCAGGGTGTCTCTTTCCCAAACATATTGGTCCCCTGAACGGTCGTTCCCCACAGAGGCAGGACAGCAATTTTGGTAATTGGGCTTTTGTAGGAACCATGAATCGTCTTCACAGCAACGACCCGGACTTTGTCGTCTGATCCTGAGTACACCTCACTAATGCGTCCAAGAATCTATTTAGAGGTGGTGGATTAAGCTCCTTGAGTACTACAAGTGTGTCGATCCACTCCAATCCACTCTAGATACAATTTGGTGCGTTTGTGAAGCGATGTCAGGTATTCCATATGGTACTGTTTCCAAAAACCTTGGCCCATGGCTTGCAGCTGATTCCATCTCTCCAGTCGATTAATTTGCATATCCAGAAGGCAGGGTTCAGTCAGGGTAGAACAAGAAAGAAAGCTAACTTCGGCTCAACGAAGTCTATACACCCTTGCAGAATTTAAACAAAAAATTAAAACCGAAAATCTGGAATAATAATTAGTTGCCAAATCTCTAATTTGATGAAAATGGTTTGAAAACGGCTAAGTTATGGTTTTTATTTTATTTTCCTTATTGTTCCTATGGAAGCTATAGGATATAGTCGTCCGATCCGGCCTGTTCCGACATATGTAGGAGTAAGAGTATATAGAAGACTAACTGCAAAGTTTCATTCAGCTTCAAAACTGAGGGACTAGTTTGCGTATAATCGGACAGACGGACGGACAGACGGGCAGACGGACATGGCTAGATCGACTCGGCTGTTGATCCTGATCAAGAATATATATACTTTATAGGGTCGGAGATGCCTCCTTTACTGCGTTGGAAACTACTGACCAGCCGGATCAGACGACCATCATATAGCTGCCATAGGAACGATCGGAAAATTCTTTAAAAAAAAATTTTATCTTTGTCAGTTTTGAAGATATTTTCACCAAATTTGATATTTAGCAATCTAATATTATATCAGAATTTCGGTTTTAATTTCATGAAAATCGACCAACAATATCCTATAGCTTCCATAGGAACAATCAGGAAAATAAAAAAAACCATAACTTAGCCCTTTTTCAAACCATTTTCATCAAATTTGAGATTTGGCAACTAAATATTATTCCAGAATTTTGGCTTTAATTTTTTGTTAAAATTCTGCAAGGGTATATAAACTTCGGTGAGCCAAAGTTAGCTTCCCTTCTTGTTTTTATTTTGAATTATTTATTATGGTTTATTTAAATGGGGTCTATAAGCCAGCATAGCAATTTGCAGCTCTATTTTCCAACTGTAATTATTTTTGGACGCTCATTCAATATTAGATCAACTAGCGGGCGGTGTCAGCTATTCGATATGGCCACGTCGCAATTTGTCGTCCAGAAAAGCTTCGTACTGCTGCTTCAATTTCGGAGATCGACGAAATTTGCATTCCAACGAAAAAATGCGATTGATGGCCTGCGGTAGAGTTGAATCAACCGGCGGTGCCGGCTCCTTGAAGGGTACCCAGATCTTCAAGCGCGTGCAATTGCCAGCAAAATGTCGTCTTGTGGGATCGTTTGCGTCCATGAAAGAACGAACCATTGTATCTAGGTCCACGTGATGAGTAACGGCTGAAATCAGGTGATCATCGCATGCATTGCAGGAGCCTGTAATAATCCAAACAAAAACAGTATTCAGAGCGATGGGAATGTCATTACCAAAGCATTTTCGTTCACCGGTATATAGCGACCAGAGCTGATCTAATCCAACGATCAACCAAATTGAAACATAGCTTCTTCGGTGATAAGTTGAGGGCATTTAAACAGTTGATGATTTTGCTCTCATGATGTTGATGACACTTGGGTTCTTTTCGTCTAGGACTCGTATCTGCGTGGTGCGTTGTAGCTGCGCGTCGAGCTTAGGTTGGTCGAACTAGGCGAAAGACTTCTAAAGTATCACTGCTAGAGGTGAGAAGTCTTAGAAACTGGTTAATGGTCACACCCGTTTCCTCAGAGTCTACGTACGCGCCCGAAAATAAACAGGTTCAAAGAAATCCGGTTCGAAGGACCACTTTTACAATGTTTATAAATAAAACCGTGATTGATTAAGCTTGGGCCGCGTACACGTCATTCGATTTTGCTAGTCAAAGATGTAAACAAGTTAAAGTTAGGAGTTAGAAGTGCATGGAAAAGTACTTGGTAAAAGTTAGCGCGGAGGTGCTGCGATGCAACGCTCGCACAGCGGCCATTGATAAGTCTGACGGAAACGGCGATCAAAACAAAGGAAGAAAAACCGATACAGGGTGTCTCGTTCCCAAACAGTCACTAAAATTAAAGTTTCCTTAAAAGGTTTTATTGTGAAGAGTGTCGAAAAATATAGTGCAATACTCTACAAATACTAACATTTGATTAAATTTGAAAAAAAAAAGGATAGGCCACAAGACATTATAGAATTTATATAATAAATGCTTTATAAAAACTCCAGGAACACACCAGCCAGATTTGCCAAATACTAAAAACACATTTAATTGTCTTTTTAGTTTATTTTTATTTTACACAACCGCACGCTCTCGTTATCTTCAAGTAAGTAAAAAGAGGGTACGCATGTGCATGCAAAAGTAATAATAAGTTCTTAGGCAGAGAGGGAGAGAATATATATATTTGATATTTGTATTACAACAACTGTTTGTATTCCATTCCTCATACTTTAAGCGCCCAGAAATTTCTACGGCTCTCCTTTTTTATTTAAGCTTTAATCAATAATTTTAAATCAAATTAATTACAACATTTAAATTATTTTCAGGTTAGCACAGTTCTTCTTTACGGAGTTCCAATTGTATCATTATATATTGAGGGGCAGGAACGTTTGTGCCTGGCCCAAATCTCAAATACTTTGCTCAAACAGTTTAGCTATAACGAGATACATAATCGTAGAGTTGCATTGGGCATAACCTGTGTACAGTGTACACCCGTACAGTTGGAAATACTGCGTAGAGCTGGCGCTATGCCAGTGAGTTCGCGTCGTTGCGGAATGATAACGCGCCGAGAAGCGGAGCGATTGTGTAAAAGCTTTTTGGGAGATAATACACCTCCGCGATTGCCTGAAGATTTCGCTTTTAGCGTTCAGCACAAGTGTGCTTGGGGCTGTCGCGGTTCATTTTTACCTTCTCGTTATAATTCGTCGCGAGCTAAATGCATTAAATGCTCATATTGTGGAATGTTTTTCTCGCCCAATAAATTTATATTTCATTCGCATCGTATAACATCAAATGATAGATATGTCCAGCCAGATGCTGCAAATTTTAATTCATGGCGTCGGCATATGACTTTATTAAATGGAAATAATATCAGTGATGAGAAAATTACACACGCATGGGAAGATGTCAAGGCAATGTTTAATGGCGGAACGAGAAAAAGATTGGTTGGAAGTGGAAGCAGTAGTAACAATAATAATAATCGTAATCAAAACTCGTCGCCTTTATCAGGAGTTCTAAGAGCGAGAACTTCCTGTATTTCACCAACACAATCTTTAAGCATTGATAGAGACTTAAATAAGAGTTTGTCAACAGAAGAGGAATCAATGTGCCCCACCCTCGATAAACAATATAAATATAGTACTGTTGCAGCTGCTACCGCTGCTGTGGTTGCTGCTGTTGGTGTCCCTTTTAATTTTGATGATTCCAACGCCTCTCTATCTGGGGATCATCATCTTTCTGTAATGCCAATATCAAGAAATTTTGTGGTAGACTACATGTGGCAACATAAAGATCATCAGCATTACGAACAACAGTTTTCAAAAAAGTTGGAATCAAATTTGGAAACCTTTGAATTTGAATCGAATTACCCGAAATCATGGGGAAAACCACAGGCGAATGTTATGGGTAATTCTGTTCGACTTTCGGATAATATTACAACCCACAAGAACCGTAAGCTAATGGGTATAGAAGGTGGAGGAGGAAATACTAGTCTCGCCGATTATAAGATTCCATCAATTCTTAGCTGTTCGGCTTTTAAGCCCGTTGTGGCTTCTACAGCCATAGTCTCAACATCATTATATACGAGATCCAGTGATTTAAACAAAAGAAATGATAATATCAATTCCTCACAAGCAACAAGAAGAACAACGGTACTGACACATAATACTACGTCTCACCGAATTTTTAACAACGACTCGGCTTTATCGCCAATTTCAGATAAAGAAAGTAAGCCAAAATATTGTATATATTTCCTTTTTATTATTATAGCATACTATATTACAGAGAAATTGGAAAACAGTTTTTCCAAAAAAGCAAACGATAACACTAATGATTCCGATGACAATGGCGACGACGACGAAGTAGTGGATATTGAGACAACAGAGGATGAAAGTAAATTCTTGAGTAATCACGAAAGTAGTGAAAGTAACAGCTTCTCTCAGACAACAACAAATATTGATGTTGAGGCTGATGTTGATGTTGATATCATAACAACCGAGGAGGACGATGCTGTCGATCAATTAGAGCTTATCTCAAGTTCTCCCTCTATTAAGAATGCAAGTCGATCTTCTCTTTCAATCTTCAAAACTGAACATATTCAAATATCGGGTCCTACTTCATCAGCGGATACAAAGGGGAAATTATGCAATGATGAAGAATTTAATATAAATGGGGTACGGAATTAAAGAAAATTAATACTTAAGATACAAAACACCTTGTGGTAATTTCTTCTAGTCCTATTGTGTAGAATTCAGAATTTCAAAACGGGTCCCATCATTAGTTCCAATAATTAATACTAAAAGTTTTGAGGCCCTGAAACACAAATGGTAACTGTAATTATGTTACTGAAATTCTATTTCAAGTTTCCCTGCTCTTCAGATATTTTGAATTCTTCCCAGTGTATTTTTTGTATATATCAAGCAATAAAAAACAATTAATATCACTGAAAACCTTCATTTCATTTTACAGGAATCAAATGGCTTAAATGGTCAACATTTAAAAATTATTACGCGCCGAAAAACGGATAAAGCTCACCATTCTCATGTGGAACGATGCTGTAACCAAAAGCAGTACTTTAACAAACCATTAGTATCTACACAAAACCTATCATCATCATCGTCTAGCTTACAAATCCAACAGCGTTTATCCTTTCCCGTATTTCTTAAATCCCATTTGCACTCATTTCGTCCTTTGCATTATTATCCCCAATCTCGGCCAGTGACAACGACTTTTAGTCCTGACAGCACTACGGGAGACTCCAATAAGTGGAGTAACACTGAGCCGTCATTATCGTGTTACTATGAAAAATATGCAAATTATGAATGTTTAGATTTTAAGTAATACACAAAACGATATATTTATAAATAATACAGGCCGTCAGCATTTTAGTATCAAGAACCGAAATATATGTTATTTTTCAAAGGTTTTTGATGCGAGTTTTAAAGTATTATTCTTTCCCTTTTAAATCAGTTTTTAAAATTTGTAAAAATCTTGATTTGTCTTTTAAATATAATATTTTGAATTTATATCGAAATTTGTCCATATATATTGTCAATTTAAATTTAAATCAGTTTAATAAATTACCTATAAAATGGCCACTTGCGACTACCTCCACAAGGGATTCTGTCGAGAAGGGCTTGTTATACCCTTGCAGGGTATTATAATTTCAGTCAGAAGTTTGCAACGCAGTGAAGGAGACCTTTCCGACGCCATAAAGTATATATATTCTTGATCAGGATCAACAGCCAAATCGATCTAGCCATGTCCGTCTGTCCGTTTCTACGCAAACTAGTCCCTCAGTTTTAAAGCTTTCTGAATGAAACTTTGTAGTTAGTCTTCCATATACTCTCACTCGTATATATGTCGGAACGAGCCGGATCGGACGACTATATCATATAGCTGCCATAGGAACAATCGAAAAATGTTTAGTAAAAAAAATTTAACTTTGTCAGTTTTCAACATATTTTCATCAAAGTTGGTATTTAGCCGTTTTTTACTATTTCTGAATTTCGGTTTTAATTTCACGAAAATCCTATAGCTTCCATAGGAACAATTAGGAAAATATAAGAAAAAACCATAACTTTGTCAGTTTTCATGATATTTTCACCAAACTTAAAAAATAAAAAAAACCCATAACTTAGCCGATTTTCAAACCATTTTCATCAAACTTGAGATTTGGAAACTAATAATTATTCCAGATCTCGGTTTTAATTTTTTGTTAAAGTTCTGCAAGGGTAAATAAACTTTGGTGAGCCGAAGTTAGCTTCCTTTCTTGTTTTTATATTTAGTCTCCCTAAGTAGTTATGAAGTTAAAAATCTAAGTATCCAGTTAAATTTTTTGTTTGCGAAAGAAATAAAATATTCACCACCCAGAAATATATATGGAAAAATATCAATACCGATAATTTAACAAAAAAAAATATTTAAAAATATTTTTTAAAAATATTAACATATTATTTTCAGCATCTTAAATTGACAAAAACGCACCCGAATTTTTTTAAATTAAAATTGAAATATAACGAAAACTTGACGCATAGAAATTTTCTACGCTAGATTCAAGTTTTGAGCATCTGAAACTTTTGAAAATGTGCTATATATTCAGGTTCTTTAGTTAAAATACCGATCGTATTGAAAAAATTTCTTTGAAGCACCTCCAATATTTCTTCTTTTAAGATGAAATATTTCAAAAACATGACGAATAGGAAAAAACATACTTTTGAAAAAGAATAACAACAGTGTAAGAATGCTTGATTTTCAGACATAAAATATATTTTCACATACTAGTACATATCTAAAGAATTCTTATTTTTTTAATTTAAGATGTATGTATATATAAATCACAATAAATAAATATTTGCTGGCATCAAGATTTTTCAATGTCTTTATTGATGACTAATCATATAAAGTAAAATAAATATACATTGTTACCGCCGCAATTTAAACTATTTATCTGGGCGGGATGCAGGTTGGTTGGCAACCAACATTTATTAAGCTCAGCATTTTGTAAAATATTAAAGTGACTGCTACATAAATTTGTGGAACTACTTATGTGTGTTGCGGAGAGCGTAAAATAAGCGGTCGGGATTAGAAGTAACTGCGTAGAATTACAAGAAAAATGTTTTTCGGTCCTTGAAATATACTTTAGTTTTTCCATACTCGTTACTTACTATACGGACATGACATACTGTTTTTGAACAAAAACGAGAGGATCTCCAAATAATTTAATATAAATTAAAAATACATATGTCTGCGGGATCAGAATCAATATTATTCGTTTTTAATTTTCTGCTTTAATTTCCAATTGTTTTTTATATAAATGAAAACATCTTTTTGTTTCTGTTAATATTGGTTTAGAAATCGTTATTACAAAAAACTTCGATTATTGATATATCGAAATTCTAAAACATTGATGCTTCTCCAGCTTTACTAGTGGCTCTCAATCAGACTTGGGCCTTGAGATGTGATGGTGCAATACTCTTCCAATCCAAAAGCCAATTAGTCAGTTTTTAACAAATTTGGAAAAAAACAAGATAGACATACAGTCAGCTAAACCAAAAAGCGCAGTCAATAGCTCAGGGGATAGTCGTCGATTTTCATGAAATTAAAACCGAAATTAAGGAATAATATAAAACAGCTAAATCTAAACTTTGATGAAAGTATTTTGGAAACTGACAAAGCTATGGTTTTTATACCCGCTACCCATAGGGTAGAAGGGTATTATAACTTTGTGCCGGCAGGAAATGTATGTAACAGGTAGAAGGAGGCATTTCCGACCCTATAAAGTATATATATTCTTGATCAGCGTCAACAGCCGAGACGATCTAGCCATGTCCGTCTGTCTGTCTGTCTGTCTGTCTGTCTGTCTGTCCGTCCGTCCGTATGAAACACTGGATCTCGGAGACTATAAGAGATAGAGCTCTAATTAATTTTTCGACAGTATTTGTTATGCTTGCACGCAGATCAAGTTTGTTTCAAATTTTTACCACGCCCACTTCCGCCCCCGCAAATCATCAAAAAGCGTATAATTTTCATAATTTTAAAGCTAGAGTCACGAAATATGGAATGTACATTAAGAACTATAGTCTGTGTGATTCCTGAAAATTTGGTTGCGATCAAATAAAAATTGTTGAAGTTATTAAAGAAATAATTTTGTATGGCCACAAACGGCCGCTGCAGCATGCTTCATTTGGTTGACCAACTAGACCAACTAAATATTCTTACAAGTTATTGATTGGAATCGGAAAAGAATCTTATTAGAATTCGAGAACCAATTTTAATATATGGTAATAATTATTAGCCGTTCAAAAATGTATTAACTATTTATTATGGGTAGCGGGTATCTCACAGTCGAGCTCACTCGACTGTATCTTTCTTACTTGTTTTCGACAGTATTTGCTATGCTTGCACGCAGATCAAGTTTGTTTCAAATTTTTACCACGCCCACTTCCGCCACTTTTTAAAGCTAGAGTCGCGAATTTGGGTATGTACATTAAGAACTATAGTCTGTGTGATTCCTGAAAATTTGGTTGCGATCAGATAAAAATTGTTGAAGTTATTAAAGAAATAATTTTGTATGGCAACAAGCGGCCGCTGCAGCATTCATTTGGTTGACCAACTAGACCAACTAAATATTCTTACCAGTTCTTGATTGGAATCGGAAAGAATCTTATAAGAATGCGATAAGCAATTTTAATATATGGTAATAATTATTAGCCGTTCAAAAATGTATTAACTATTTATTATGGGTCGCTACCCTCAGAGTCGAGCTCAATCGACTGTAGCTTTCTTACTTGTTTTATTTATTTTCCTGATTGTTCCTATGGAAGCTATAGGATATAGTTGGTCGATTTTCAAGAAATTGATGGCAGCTATATGTATGATACAGTCGTCCGATCCGGCTCGATCCGACATACATATGTACGAGTGAGCAGCGGGCTAAAATGAAGTCCACGCGAAGTGTAGAAGTGAAGTACTCGCGGGTTCGATTCCTGCCGGCAACAAGTCAAAAAAATTTTTTTTTGTAATTTTTAACTGTAAATCAACATTATTATAGTATTTTATACTAAGAAATAAAAAAATGCAATTAAAAACATATATTTTATTAAAAAAAAAAAAAATACTATGATTTGGTGGCAGAATCGAACCCAGGCCAATTCCACTGAGCTACCGAATGTACTTTTGATTCAGCTGACATTTGCATTATATGTCAATTTGTCTCCGTTTCTTAGTTTTTGGCTTCTTATTCTCGGGAACCAAATCGAGCGGCGACTTGTAATGGTACAGGGTATTCTACTGTCGGGACACCCGACTGTATGTCCATCTTGTTTAAAATAGCTCTTTCAAACTTGATCTGCGTGCAGATATAATAAGTCTAAATCCCAAGTTTGGTGTCTCTAGCTTTTATAGTCTTTGAGAACTTGGCGTTCATATAGACAGACAGACAGACGGACGGACATGGCTATATCGACTCCTTTGGTGGTCCTGACCAATATTTAGCTAACTTTTCGGGGTCTGCCACGCCTCCTTCTGCCTGTTACAGAAAATCGCACTCGCACAAAACTATACCTGTGTACGTTTGGTACACAGATTGCCCAAATTTCATTGCGATCGTGCCATAAATAGCGGAGATATAGGCTTTTTACTTTATACTCATTATTTGTACAAGGGGCAGCCCAGGCAGAGGGCTCCAAATAAATCAAAACGTTCATTATACATTTTAGTTATGTTCACACTATTATGAAATTAAGAATACCAGTTTCAATTTGGTTAGTGGTGCAGCTGTCTAAGCTGCAGACTACCCGAAGGTCTTTTTCTGAACAAAGATTAGTTGGCACGAGTTCGATTACCGGCTGCGACGAATGAATTTTTTTTTTGTATACTTAAGCAATTTTTTTTTCCCCTGTAAATCAAAATAATTACAGTATTTAATAATAAGAAATAAAAATATCTAACCAAAGGACTATATCAATGTTTTTAAATTAATTTATGCGGCAGGATCCGAACCCAGGTCATTTGCGTACACGCAAAACACGTGCAGCTTTACCCACTGAGCTATCGACTTTGCTTTTAAAATTGAAGACATTTGCATTACATGTAAATTTTTCTCCGTTTTTAATATTTTATTCTCCTTCTTTTATATAATTTTGGCACACGCGTTTCAATGGTGTATGGTATTCTACTGTCGGGACACCCGACTGTATGTCCAATTTGTTATTTAAGTTTTAATCAATTAATATTAATTAAATTAATTACTACATTTAAATTATTTTCAGGCTAGCACAGTTTTTCTTTACGGCGTTCCACTTGTATCATTTATATTGAGGGGCAGGAACGTTTGTGCCTGGCCCAAATCTCAAATACTTTGCTCAAACAGATTAGCTATAACGAGATACATAATCGTAGAGTTGCTTTGGGCATAACCTGTGTACAGTGTACACCCGTATAGTTGGAAATACTGCGTAGAGCTGGCGCTATGCCAGTGAGTTCGCGTCGTTGCGGAATGATAACGCGCCGAGAAGCGGAGCGATTGTGTAAAAGCTTTTTGGGAGATAATACACCTCCGCGATTGCCTGAAGATTTCGCTTTTAGCGTTCAGCACAAGTGTGCTTGGGGCTGTCGCGGTTCATTTTTACCTTCTCGTTATAATTCGTCGCGAGCTAAATGCATTAAATGCTCATATTGTGGAATGTTTTTCTCGCCCAATAAATTTATATTTCATTCGCATCGTATAACATCAAATGATAGATATGTCCAGCCAGATGCTGCAAATTTTAATTCATGGCGTCGGCATATGACTTTATTAAATGGAAATAATATCAGTGATGAGAAAATTAAACACGCATGGGAAGATGTCAAGGCAATGTTTAACGGAACGCCGGAACAAGAAAAAGATTGGTTGGAAGTGGAAGCAGTAGTAACAATAATAATAATCGTAATCAAAATTCGTCGCCTTTATCAGGAGTTCTAAGAGCGAGAACTTCCTGTATTTCACCAACACAATCTTTAAGCATTGATAGAGACTTAAATAAGAGTTTGTCAACAGAAGAGGAATCAATGTGCCCCACCCTCGATAAACAATATAAATATAGTACTGTTGCAGCTGCTTCCGCTGCTGTGGTTGCTGCTGTTGGTGTCCCTTTTAATTTTGATGATTCCAACGCCTCTCTATCTGGGGATCATCATCTTTCTGTAATGCCAAAATCAAGAAATTTTGTCGTAGACTACATGTGGCAACATAAAGATCATCAGCATTACGAACAACAGTTTTCAAAAAAGTTGGAATCAAATTTGGAAACCTTTGAATATGAATCGAATTACCCGAAATCATGGGGAAAACCACAGGCGAATGTTATGGGTAATTCTTTTCGATTTTCGGATAATATTACAACCCACAAGAACCGTAAGCTAATGGGTATAGAAGGTGGAGGAGGAAATACTAGTCTCGCCGATTATAAGATTCCATCAATTCTTAGCTGTTCGGCTTTTAAGCCCGTTGTGGCTTCTACAGCCATAGTCTCAACATCATTATATAGATCCAGTGATTTAAACAAAAGAAATGATAATATCAATTCCTCCATCATTAGTTTCAATAATTAATAATGAAAGTATCGAGGCCCTGAAACACAAATGGTAACTGTATTTCTGTTACTGAAATTCTATTTGAAGTTTCCCTGCTCTTCAGATATTTGGAATTCTTCCCAGTGTAGTTTTTGTAAAAATCCAGCAATAAAAAACAATTAATATCACTGAAAACCTTTACACCAAAGAGGATCGATAAGCCTTAACGAGGAAGCCAGATCCCTTGGAAAGGCATTTCAGTGCGAGCAGCCAACGCGAGCAACATCTACCAAGGACCAGGAGGATCACCGGGTAAGCGGAGTAAGGACTAAGACAGGCGAAGGTAATTTATCCACCAAATCTGGGTCGGAGAACCGACTGATCAGGTATAGCTTGACCCTCGTTACGATAGTAGACTTTCAGGGCCTCTCATCTCTTCTCATAACTAGTAGACCTTACTGGCCTCTAAACTATAATTAGTAGACCTTAAAGGCCTATAAACTGTTCTCATAAGTAGTACCCCTTAAAGGCCTCTAAAACCTCTTTTCATAATTATTAGACCTTAAAGGCCTCTAAAACCGTTCTCTTAGTAGTAGACCTCAAAGGCCTCTAACTGTTCCCTTAACTTTAGTAGACCTCCAAGGGCCTCCCACTCGACCATTTTAATTAGCAGACCTAAAGGGTCTCTCTCTCCCTCTCATTCCCCGACTACGCAGCCGCCGAACACCGCCGACTCATCGCCACAGCGGAGACGAAGCCCCGGACGACACCGAACCCAGGAGCCGCAGGAGCCCAATAAACGAAAAAAAAAACTAATTACTGTGTAATTCCTCACGCTTTCACCTCTGGGAACGGATCGGAATCTATTCTAGCAACTCCACCCAACTCAAAATATAAATTTCTGAGACGACCCTGGCAACCCGTGAGCCCCGGCGCATTGACCAACCGTCACATGCTCACCATTATCATGTGGAACGATGCTGTAACCAAAAGCAGTACTTTAACAAACCATTAGTATCTTCACAAAACCTATCATTATCATCGTCTAGCTTACAAATCTAACAGCGCTTAGCCTATCCCGTATTTCTTAAATCACATTTGTACTCATTTCGTCCTGTGCATTATTATCCCCAATCTCGGCCAGCGACAACGACTTTCAATAAGTAGAGTATCACTGGAAAGGTCTACTTTGGCCCAAAGTGAAAAACTTCTCTAAAATGATTTCTATCAACATTATTACATTAAAATATGGTCCAATTAATAGCCTTTATCATATTCTAAAGCAAATTTCAAAATATTCGAAAGCATATTCTCGCAACCGCAATTTTTCATTATTTTGATGAAAAACGGCAATGTTTTGTTTTGCTTATTTCTTCCAAACAGAGAACTTATGCTTTGACTTTTATTTTTTAACATCTCTAGAAGAATGCAAATATTCAAAATAAAATGATCTTCTGATGTATTGGAATAATAAAAAACAGCGTCCAAAGTCCGATAGAAAAATCGACCCGTACGTTCGCGACCCGTACATAATTTAATTTAAACAAGATGGACATACAGTCGGGTGTCCCGACAGTAGAATACCCTGTACCATTAAAACGCGCGAATTTTGTACTGCGGGTCGGATTTTAATAAAAAAATAAACACGGACACGATGTTTGTTTCTTAGTGGCGAATTATAACTAAACTCTCTTTATTGAAAAAGTCATATTTAAAGGTTTTACATTTGGGTTACAATTGGTTTGTGTTGGTGTACTTAAATGGAATTCTGATTTAGCTTATTCTATATGCTTATGTAGTTATTGCGAAACTTATGCTGATTAGACTTATTCTATCTGCAGTTGGTTTCGTTGCGAAACCGGATGCATACAAGAGGTTGTTAACTCGTGTCGCGAAATTGTTTACTGTAGGGCAATGAATTTAGGTTTCGGTTGCAAAACCGGATGCTTACAAGAGTTTATTAGCTCGTGTCGCGAAATTGCTTATTTTACATTTATAAAGTCAAATAACTCTTGAACTGTCTGGCTAATTGGTTTTATTTGGGTATTATGTACTGGGAGTGAAGTGGATCTGTACATAACTCGCGTGCCAAAATTATATAAAAGAAGGAGAATAAAAAATTAAAAAACTGAGAAAAATGTAATGCAAATGTCTTCAATTTTAAGAGCAAAGTCGATAGCTCAGTGGGCTAAGGTGCACGTGTTTTGCGTGTAAGCAAATGACCTGGGTTCGGTTCCTGCGTAAGGTATAAGAAAATATTAAAAAAAAATCAAGTATAGTCTTTTGCTTAATTTTTTTTATTTCTTATTATTAACTACTGTATTTATTTTGATTTACAGGGAAACATTAAAAAAAATTTATACTTGCCGCAGACGGTATTCGAACTCGTGCCAACAAAATTTTTAAAATTAATTAAAATTGATATTCTAAATTTCATAATAGTGTGAACATAACTAAAATGTAAAATGAACGTTTTGATTTATTTGGAGCCCTCTGTCTGGGTTGCCTCTAGTACAAATAATGAGTATAAAGTAAAAATCCTATATCTCCGCTATTTATGACACGATCGCAATAAAATTTGGGCAATCTGTGTATTTTGATGAAATACATACAGGTTTTGAATACGATTTACATAAATTTATAAATTTAGGAAAAATACGGTTTTTTTATATATGTAGCTCCTGCAAAAAGGGGAGCAGCAAAAATTGCAAAAAAAAAAAAAAACTAAAAAGTCTGAATCCCAAGTTTGATGTCTCTAGCTCTTATAGTCTCTGAGATCTAGGCGTTCATACAGACAGACAGACGGACGGACAGACGGACAGACGGACATGGCTATATCGATTCCTTTAGTGGTCCTGATCAATATTTAGGTAACTTTTGGGGGTCTGCCACGCCTCCTTCTGCCTGTTACAGAAAATTGCACTCGCACAAAACTATAATACCTTTGTACCTTTGGTACAGGGTATAAAAAAACTAATGGAGATATTTAATTGAGAAAAGATTCGACAGAAAGCTACATGCCTCTATTTTAAAATTAAAGTTATTGAATTATAAGATACCAATCCAATTCGAAGATTTTTGGATTTTGCTATAGCAAGCCAAAACCGACTTCCATTTCGCGTACGTTCGCGACCTCATGTTTTTGCCAATATTATGAAAATGAAAAATCTATTAGAACCTTAATTTATACTATGAAAAGAACTCACCAAATGCTATCGGAAATAATAAAAATTGCGTACGAACGTACGTTCGCGACCCCCGGAATATCCCATATACAAATTATGAATGTTTAGATTTTAAGTAATACACAAAATGATATATTTATATACATATAATACAGGCCGTCAGCATTTTAATACCAAGAACCGAAATATATGTTATTTTCCGAAGGTTTTTGATGCGCTGAACTCGAATCTTAAAGTACTATTCTTTCCCTTTCAAATCAGTTTTTGAAATATGTAAAAATCTTGATTTGTCTTTGAGATATAATATTTTGAATTTATATCGAAATTTGTCCATATATATTGTCAATTTAAATTTAATTCAGTTTAACAAATTACCTATAAAATTGCGAGTTGCGACTACCTCCCCAAGAGATTCTGTCAAGATGGGCTTGTTTTTATATTAACCCCCCCCTATAGTTATTATACCCTTGCAGGGTATTATAATTTCAGTCAGAAGTTCGCAATGCAGTGAAGGAGACATCTTTACCAGACATTTTTATCTGATCGCAACCAAATTTTCAGGAATCACACAGACTATAGTTCTTAACATACCCAAATTCGCGACTCTAGCTTTAAAATGATGAAAATGATACGCTTTTTGATGATTTGCGGGGGCGGAAGTGGGCGTGGTAAAAATTTGAAACAAACTTGATCTGCGTGCAAACATAACAAAAACTGTCGAAAAAATTACTGCTCTATCTCTTATAGTCTCCGAGATCCAGTGTTTCATACGGACAGGCAGACAGACGGACATGGCTAGATCGTCTCGGCTGTTGACGCTGATCAAGAATATATATACTTTATAGGGTCGGAAATGCCTCCTTCTATCTGTTACATACATTTCCTGCCGGCACAAAGTTATAATACCCTTCTACCCTATCTATGGGTAGCGGGTATAAAAACGTTAATACTTTTGAGATACTCGATATTTTTCATATGGAATTAATACTGTGCCTGAACAAGAACGATCCTCTCGTTAATTTAATTATACCCTTGCAGAGTATTATAATTTCAGTCAAAAGATTGCAACGCAGTGAAGGAGACATCTCCGACCCTATAAAGTTACCATACTTACCCAAGCTACCATAGGAGCAATCAGGAAAATAAAAAAAAATTATAACTTAACCGTTTTTCAAACCATTTTCATAAAATTTGAGATTTGGCAACTAATTATTATTCCAGATTTTCGGTATTAATATTTTATTTAAATTCTGCAAGGGTGTACAAACTTCGGTGAGCCGAAGTTAGCTTCCTTTCTTGTTATAATTTAACATAAGTTAAAAATATGTCTGCAGAATCAGAATCAATATTTGTATACCCTGGGTATAATAATTTTAGTCAGAAGCTTACAACGCAGTAAAGGAGACATCTCCGACCCTATTTATATTTATATATATTACTAAACTATATATATTAATATATATATTCTTAATCAGGATCAACAGTCAAGTCGATCTTTCCGTCAGATTATACGCAAACTAATCCCTCAGTTTTGAAGCTAACTGATTGAAGATAGTCTTTTTTATATGTTCTTACTCCTACATAAGAACGATCGTAAAAATTGCTTTCAACATATTTAAATTATTTTTGATTATTTTAGAATTCCAAGAAAAAAATTGGAAAATTCATACTTTGCTGTTAATATAAAACGGCTAAATCTCAACTTTGATGAAAATATGTTGAAAACTGACAAAGTTAAACATTTTTTTTCTAAAAATTTTCCGATTGTTCCTATGGCGGCTATATGATATAGTCTCTCGTTCCGACATAGGTACGAGTGAGAGTATATAGAAGACTAACTGCAAAGTTTCATTCAGATAGCTTCAAAACTGAGGGACTAGTTTGCATAGAAACGGACAGACGGACATGGCAAGACGACTCGGCTGTTGATCCTGATCAAGAATATACATTATAGGATCGGAGATGTCTCCATTACTGCGTTCCAAACTTCTGACTGAAATTATAATACCCTGCAAGGGTATAAAAGTACTGTCAATTTACCTATCATCAATCTTTATTTAAGGCTAAACAGCACGAGCAAGATTCAGTACAGTGTGAACAGACCTATATCGTGATCGTCATCGTAATGACACATTTTTCGTATTTTTCGCATTTTTCGTTCGCCTACCTACATATATTTGTTCGTTCCAATTTTTATACCCTGTACCAAAGGTACACAGGTATTAGTGCGATTTTCTGTAACAGGCAGAAGGAGGCGTGGCAGACCCCTAAAAGTTACCTAAATATTGGTCTGGATCACAAAAAGAGTCTTTTTTATATGTTAAAATTGTTTTCAACATATTTAAATTATTTTTGATTATTTTAGAATTCCCGTTTAATCAAGAAAAAAATTGGAAAATGCATACATTGCTGTTTTGTAATATACTTTCATCAAATATAATATTTATTTATTTTAGATTATATTTAATTATCTAGAATTTCAGTTATAATTTTATGATAATCAGACAATTATGTCATATAGAGAAAATAGAAGAAACATAATTTAATTTATTTATATATTTTGTAATTTTTTATTATTCCAGAATTTTATTATTAATTTAATGTTTCAATTGGAATCTGCAAGAATGTACAAGCATCGGCGAGCCGAAGTTAGCTTCCTTCCTACTTGTTTTTTTCATTTTCACTTCTCAAATATTTTTTGATATGAACAAAACTTATTTCTGTTAGTTTTTTCCAAAATTAATATTTTTTAGCACAAATTTTTTAATAAGACTTCAATTATCGAAAATATCTAAAGGTCCATATTCAAAAACATCGATCTATCTCCAGCTCTAGTTTGAAGCCATTTTTAACATTTTAATTAACATTTTTTGTTAGGCTTCTTCTTAATATTTTTATCTACTCGGAAATATCAATGTTTTGTATTACTTTAGATCGTCGGCTTTTATTTTATATAGTGATTTTCTAGCTGTAAAGAAAACTTGTAAGTTGAAAAAGTAATGACAAGAACTTTAAACTTATAAAAATAATAAATAACTAAGAACACCCAGCAAATAATATTATAACATAGATTTTTATTGTGTTTAATTCCTTTAAATAAAAAAAATGTTGAATTTTTTATTATTTTTTTGTGTTCAGATACAACATTTACTTCATGATATTCTTAAGAGACAACAAAGACGGCTTTATGTATCTTAAATATGTTAAATGTCATAATTCGAAGTCTGATTGCATGAATAATGGGTTTATTTAATCAATTATTTATAGGAACAATTATTTAAATAAATATAATTATGTTGAGATGAATATTCATTTGACCATATGTTTTTTGGGCTATAAGAACTTGATGGTATAGCTTTCATGAATTTTATTTATATTGAAAGAGATAACAGCTAAAATTCCAAATTATAAACATCAACTTTTGTTTTAAGCACAAATATATGACATGGAATCGGTCTATATGTGATTAAATAAAAAATCCCGTTAATTTTTTTAGTAATTAAGGAAATATTCCTATTGTATCTGCTGCTGCTGTTGTTGTTGCTGCTGACGTCGTTCTCGAGCCTTTTCAATATGCCGTTTTCGCTCTTCTTTTGTCCAATAACGACCAATTTTTACCTCCGAAACTGTATCCTCTTCGGTTGTCGTTACTTCGTTATAACGCATGTTTTTCCGAATTGAAGATGAGACTTGGGGTACTCTATTGCGCACTGGCCTTTTCACAATATATCTGGATCCATCGGGGCGACGTTTTACCTTCCAAACCATTGGAATATCATCTGCATTATTTGATTCGTTGCTGAAGAGTACGTCATTGGGTTTTAAACTATTCGTTGGCGTCTCGTAGCTTTTACTAGCGACCTATAATAATTATAATTAGCGATCTATAATTTTTATTATACGTGATACACATACCTCTTGACTACTTACGAAGTGATAGCGGCTTAAATTTGGGGCATTGAACTGTGGACAGTGGCTATGACATGATTCCTCATTTCCTGCTTTAAGAATAATATTCTCATCTTTGTTGCTGCCATTGCTTTGGAATTCTAAAATTAAGAAAGTACGGAAACTAAAGTCAACAAGAAAAGAAGCTAACTTCGACTCACCGAAGTTTATATACTTAATAATTAATTGCCAAATCTCAAATTTGATGAAAATGGTTTGAAAATTGGCTAAGTAATGTTTTCATACTATTGCAGAGTATTATAATTTCAGTCAAAAGTTTCCAACGCAGTGAAGGAGACATCTCCGACCCTATAAAGTATATATATTCTTGATCAGCATCAAGAGCCGAGTCGATCTAGCCATGTCCGTCTGTCTGTCTGTCTGTCCGGTTATACGCGAACTAGTCCCTCAGTTTTTAAGCTATCTAAATGAAACTTTGTAGTTAGTCTTCTATATACTCTCACTCCTACATATGTCGGGCCGGATCGGACGACTATATCATATAGCTACCATAGGACCGATCGGAAAATTTTTCGAAAAAAAAATTATAACTATGTCAGTTTTCAAGATATTTTAACCTAATTTCATATTTGGTCACCTTATATTATTTCAGAATTTCGGTTTTAATTTCATGAGAAGCGGTCGACTACATTCTATAGCTGCCATAGGAACAATCAAAAATATAAAAAAAAACCATAACTTAAAAACCATTTTCAACAAATTTGAGATTTGGCAACTAATTATTACTCCAGAATTTCAGTTTTAATTTATTCTTAAAATTCTGCAAGGGTATATAAACTTCGCTTAGCCGAAGTTAGCTTCCTTTCTTTTTAGTTTGCGTAGAAACGGACAGACGGATAGAAGGACAGACGGATAGAAGGACAGACGGACATGGCTAGATCGACTTGGCTGTTGATCCTGATCAAGAATATATATACTTTATAGGGTCGGAGATGATACCCTGCAAGGGTATAAAAAGCACTGTCAATTTTCCCATCCCCATATGGACATATTGCGTTCATCTTTTTAATCCATACATATGTACTATAATCAATCAATCTTTATTTCTGGCTAAACAGCACGAACAAGATTCAGTACAGGGTGAACAGACCTATATCGTGCCTTCATCTGCAGTCTGTGATCGTCATTGTAATGACACATCATTTGCTTTTTTTGTTCGCCTACGTACATATATTTGTTCGTTCCAATTTTTATACCCTGTACCAAAGGTACACAAATATTAGTGCGATTTTCTGTAACAGGCAGAGGCGTAGCAGGCCCCTAAAAGATACCTAAATATTGGTCTGGACCACTAAAAGAGTCGATGTAGCCATGTCCGTCTGTCCGTCCGTCCGTCTGTCAGAAATTTCAGTCTGTTTGACAGTCTGTCAGTCTGTCCGATTATACGCGAACTAGTCCCTTAGTTTTGAAGCTATCTGAATAGTCTTCTATATACTTTCACTCGTACATATTTCGGAACGGGCCGGATCGGACGAATATATCATATATCTACAATAGGAAGGATCGGAACATTTTTCGAAAAAAAAATTATAGCTATGTCAGTTTTAAAGATATTTATACCCTTGCAGGGTATTATACTTTCAGTCAGAAGTTTACAACGCAGTGAAGGAAACATCTCCTACCCTATAAAGTATATATATTCTTGATCAGGATCAACAGCCGAGTCGATCTAGCCATGTCCGTCTGTCCGTATGTCCGTTTCTACCAAACTAGTCCCTCAGTTTTAAAGATATCTTAATGAAATGCAGTTGGTCGTCTATATACTTTCACTGGTACATATGTCGGAACGAGCCGGATCGGACGACTATATCATATAGCTGCCATAGGAACAATCGGAAAATTTTTAGAAAAAAATTTTAGCTTTGTCAGTTTTCAACATATTTTCATTAAACTTGGTATTAAGCCGTTTTTTACTATTTCTGAATTTCGGTTTTAATTTCATGAAAATCGGCCAACTATATCCTATAGCTTCCATAGAAACAATCAGGAAAATAAAAGAAAAAACCATAACTTTGTCAGTTTTCAAGATATTTTCACCAAACTTGATATTTGGCCATATTATATTATTTCAGAATTTCGGTTTTAATTTCGTGAAAATCGCGCGACTATATCCTATAGTTTACATAGGAACAATCAGGAAAATAAAAAAAACGCCATAACATAGCCGATTTTCAAACCATTTTCATCAAATTTGAGATTTGGCAACTAATTATTATTCCAGATTTTCGGTTTTAATTTTTTGTTAAAATTCTGCAAGGGTATATAAACTTCGGTGAGCCGAAGTTAGCTTCCTTTCTTGTTTAATTTAATATTTGTCCATCTTATATTATTTCCGAATATCGAATATCGAATAATATTTGTGCATCTTATATTATTTCCGAATATCGGTTTTAATTTCATGAAAATCGGTCGACTATATTTTATAGCTTCCATAGAAACAATCAGGGAATAAAAAAAAACCATAACAGACGTTTTTCAAACCATTTTCATCAAATTTGGGATTTGGCAAATAATTATTATTCCAGATTTTCGGTTTACATTTTTGGTTAAAACTCTGCGGAAGGGTTAATTCGGTGCAAAATTGGCCGTGCTTTAAAAAAATTTTGTTACAAAACGGATAATGTGAGCGAGCGTGTTAATTTAAAAACCATAAAATAACACAATATTTTATTATTTTTTATACGGAATTTATTCGACTTTTTATACCCGCTACCCATAGGGTAGAAGGGTATTATAACTTTGTGCCGGCAGGAAATGTATGTAACAGGTAGAAGGAGGCATTTCCGACCCTATAAAGTATATATATTCTTGATCAGCGTCAACAGCCGAGATCTAGCCATGTCCGTCTGTCCTTCTGTCTGTCTGTCCGTATGAAACACTGGATCTCGGAGACTATAAGAGATAGAGCACTCATTTTTTTTCGACAGTTTTTGTTATGTTTGCACGCAGATCAAGTTTGTTTCAAATTTTTACCACGCCCACTTCCGCCCCCGCAAATCATCAAAAAGCGTATCATTTTCATCATTTTAAAGCTAGAGTCGCGAATTTGGGTATGTTAAGAACTATAGTCTGTGTGATTCCTGAAAATTTGGATGCGATCAGTTAAAAATTGTTGAAGTTATTAAAGAAATAATTTTGTATGGCCACAAACGGCCGCTGCAGCATGCCTCATTTGGTTGACCAACTAGACCAACTAAATATTCTTACCAGTTGTTGATTGGAATCGGAAAATAATCTTATAAGAATTCGAGAAGCAATTTTAATATATGGTAAAAATTATTAGCCGTTCAAAAATGTATTAACTATTTATTATGGGTAGCGGGTATCTCACAGTCGAGCTCACTCGATTGTAGCTTTCTTACTTGTTTTATTAAAAAACATTTGCAGTTTTAAGAGTTAGAGCGAATCTCCCAAGCCGCCATAAAAAAAAATTGGTTTGCTGTATACATCCTAGTTGCCCATAGGATCAAAAAATTTTAAATGCGTTACTTAAAGGATAAATGTCCCGAGGTACTCACGAAGCGTTTTTTTTTTTTTTTTAATTTTTTTCTGATTTTTTCACTCTAGTTTGAAGTCAAAAGTCCGTTTTTTAACTAAAAAAAAAAGATAAATTGTTAAAATAAAAATGCAACAAAAATTAAATTAAACGTGAGTACCTGGAAAAGTTAAGCTATATTTGTGCAAAATTTCAAGTCGATCGGTCCAGTAGATTTTGCGTAATCGTGTACACCGAAATTCTACTGTCGGGTCACCCGACTGTATGTCCATCTTGTTTATTTTGTATATGATCGATGTGAAACTTTTACACAATATTCTTAACATATTGTGCAATTGTACAAAAAAAAAGTGCGAAAAAAATTAAATACCTTATTGCCTTATTGCCTTATTGCCTTATTACCTTATTACCTTATTAAATACCTTATACCTATTTAGGCTCTCGGCAATAAAAGAAATGGTCTTGCCATAATCGGGCAGTCCTTTATTTATATCCAATCTTCTTCCGACAAAAGTGTTCGACGAGGTATTCTGCCATAAAATCTGAATATTTTTTATCAAAATTCAAATAATTTTACTTGCGTTGGTCTGATTTGTTTTCATTTCTTTGCTAATCAACACACAAAAGCGTAAAAATATTAATTTACACGTATACTTATCTACTATATAAGTCAGGTTTTACTTCCTGATACTATAACTTCAGAACACACGAAATTGTAAAAAAAGCGGGGGTAAAATTTTGTTTTGCATACAGCGCCATCTCTGATACATATCATGACAATAGTGGTGTTATTCATACTGTAGTAATAATATAGTGTACATATATTTAATTTTGGCCAAATTGCGCAGACTTGGAGTAATAAATCGCCCATCTCAAACAGATAAGTAATTTTGTCTATTAACGATTGATTGAAAATTAGAGTTTTGAAATGCCAAGAAAACTGAGCGGGGCGAATTTGAGCTATACCACCACATAATTTAAAATTTATGGTTGGATTTCCGATTATTTTGCTTAGAAATTTAAGCCCACCACGGCTGTACAACGGTACAAGATTAGTTCTTTAAAAAAAAGGATGCAAAACGTTATTGAAGCCAGCATTTTAAATGTTACATTCAGAGGAGAAAATATTTTAATACCCCGAATCCCTTTTATACATACAGACGTACCAATTAAATTAAATAAGTCACAACTCGCTCATTTCGTTTTGCTCAACCAACGCTATCCAATCATAGCCAGATACTAGTAATTGATTGGGTGTACCCGAAACTTTTATACTCGTTGCAAATCTCTGGTCACAAGGTCAAACAATGTCTGTTTGTGGATTACACTTAAGACAGCCATGTTTTACACAAAAACTATTCGTTTTATTATCACTTTTGGGTTTACAAAAAATCAAATGAAAATTACAAGTTACTACAGATATTTCGAGGAACGGAGTACAGAATGTTAAAAACAAAACTATTAATAAAAGAGATGTTAATAATAGATAGAATTAAAAATTCCACTCCGAAAAATTTTATAGCTAATTTTAAGGAAAATATGAGGAAATTAAAAACTGCTTATAAACATATTTCCAGTATTTAAAAAACTGGTAAGTTTCATTTCATATGACTTTGCTTATGCTTCTGAAAAATGCAGAAGTCGCAGTCGAAGCAAATGTAAATTGACAAATGCAAATGCGAGTGTAATATAATCATATGCATATAAACATACATACACATGTATGTATCTATGTGTGTAAAAACGCGTTATTATTGCATTAAAGGGGCTAATAATTATTTCCTTTTATTAAAATTGTTCTCGAATATCTTATAAGATTCTTTTCCGATCACAATCAAGAACTGGTAAGAATATTTAGTTGGTCTAGTTGGTCAACCAAATGAGGCAAGCTGCAGCAGCCGTTTGTGGCCATACAAAATTATTTCTTTAATAACTTCAACAATTTTTATCTGATGACTGAACATTCTCACGGCCGTTGAACAGGTGTTCAACCGTTAGTAAGGTCGAACGAAAAACTCCGTGGGGTAGATTCTGGTGCTGGTTGTTCCGTGCTCTGCCTGGGTTCGTGTGTCCGGCGTAAAGGTATCCGGCGTGTTGGTGTCCATTTGCTGACCGTCCGTCTGAGAGCCCATACAATGCCTAGTAGGATTTTCATCGCTAGGGCCACATAGGCAGCTCCGCGTTGCGTTGCCGACCACAACAGCTCGGACCTTGACTGAGAGACCTCACATATCGTTTCAGTTTTGTTATTAAATAACTGAAATTCACACCGATTTTCCACGCTGAATGTGGCTTGGTGGTGCTCGTCATTTGGCAGCTCTATACATTGATTAAACTCGTCCTTAGTCAATCCTATGAACTGGTCTCTATGGGCATTGACGGCTATGACTTCGGTTTTCATCCTAAATCGCTGCCAACTTCCGGCTTTCCATGTTGGGATAGGCATGATGCTGAACACTTCCTGTTGTGTTACAGAAACCAGCGGTAGCGATATCTTGAAGATGACGTGGTTGTTCGTTGTGGTGCCTTCGGCATGCATCATTTTGTAGAGTTGGATAACATTATCCGACGATACTGAAAGCAGTTGATCCGGTGGGATATGTTCCCGAATCTGATATAGTTGCTCCCTAAGTTGCTTGGGAGATACTAGCATCGGACTTATCGTTCGATGATGAACGTCAGTGAGCACATTGCCTATTTCACTCTGCATCCGCTGCATTCCCGTTGCCACCAGAGTTAGCTGAGCTGTCAGAATCATAAACGCTTGCTGTAGGTGGTCGCCTTGGTATTTGCCGCTTTCCTGATTGATCGCACCTATCTGGTACTCTAGCGCTTTGATCCGGTCGTTGGTGGCCGAGCTGCTCTTTCTGACTATGTTTATCGTAGAGTCCAGAATCGATGTTTGATTTTTCAAGAGCATCATCAATACGTCTTCGTACTTGACATTGTTTATCACTTTGGACATGTCGTCGGTGTACTTTGAGTCCAGAACGCAAAATAATGAATTCGCTACATTTCTATATATATATCAAGTGGTGCTCTTCATTGTCACGAATGATTAATCAACTCATTTCCTGCTTGTAGCTCGCCATATACATGTTGAAAATGTTCATATGTTGACTTACAAGCATTGACGTTTCGCAGCTCTGATCATTTGTGTTTTAGTTCCGATATCCCGGCAGCCAATATTCCCATGCCGCTCCAATATGGCTTCAAGTCATAATACGCAATTATGTTCCATTCCGAGATTGCCATTCTGGACGTGCCAAGCCGTTCGTAGAATATTCCCGGCTGAGTTGCAAACGGAGTTACGTTTACTGATTGTCCCATTGCTAACGGTAGTAGGAGTAGCATTGCCAGCACCGTTGGGAGGATCGGGAATAACATCTTCTTCTTCTGCCCGCGTTGCATCCTCACCGGAACTGTGTGGACGTTTGGTGGCTACTTCTTCCTTTATCAAAGGTGCCAAACGAGTAACTGGTCGTTTGAATGTGCCTGATGCCGTTTTGACGTCTACTACGCGGACCTGATTGTCTTTGCCCGGGTAGGTCTTTACTATCCGCCCCACAGGCCAGCTCATTAGCGGCACGTTGTCTTCTTTTACTAGGACTAATAGTCCTTATTTGACATTCTGGGCCATGTTCCATTTAGTACGCATTTGCAGCTCTTGCAGATATTCCATGGACCACTGATTCCAGAATGACCGTTTAAGCCAGGATACTAACTTCCATCTTTTTACCAGCGTTTTTCCGGGTAGGGCAAGATTCGCATCAGGAGGCGTAACTAGAGGTTCACCAATTAAAAAATGACCTGGAGTGAGCACTGATGTATCCGTGGGATCAGATGACATTGGAGTGAGAGGACTTGAATTGAGTATCGCCTCGAATTCAATGATTACCGTGTTGAGCTCTTCAAACGTTACGATGATGTGGCTGTGACTGATACCAGTAGCCTTTTCGCCGATTTTACCGCAGCTTCCCATAGGCCGCCAAATGATGGCCCTCGAGGTGGGATAACCTTAAACTCCACCTGCTGCTTACTGCATTGGTTTATGATCTTGGTCTGGGCCTGTTCTGTGAAGATTGTTTTCTCTAACGCCTTCAACTGGTTGTTGGCACCTACAAAGTTCGTGGCGTTGTCACAATGAATGGTCTGACACTTTCCACGTCGGCGCAAGAACCGCCGAAGATCGGCTAGGAAAGCGTCTGTTGTAAGGTCGCTTACCAATTCCAGATGTCCTGCTTTAGTTGCAAAACAGCAGAATACTGCAATGTACGCCCTATCTGGTCTTTTTCCACGGATTTTATGGTGAATCCAAAAGGGACTGCAGTAGTCGACTCAAGCGTTGGAGAATGGACGAGCCTGTGTTACTCGATCCGCAGATAAATTACCCATGATTTGTTGCATCAATTTGGGTTGTGCCCTTGTGCATCTGACACAACTGTGTATGATGCTTCTGGCCAGTGTCTTGTCATTCAGAATCCAGTATTGTTGTCTGGCTATGGCTCTCAAAGATTGTGCTCCGCAATGCATGTTCTCTTCATGCATCTCTCGTAGCAGCATCTTCACAATTGGATCATTGTATGGAAGCAAGATCTGATGCTTTGCGGAATAGCATGAGTCAGTTCACCTACGCTCAGCGTAGTTGTAGGAGATCGGTTCTGCTTATGACAAAAGCGCATCATATAAGCTACAATGCGTTGTAGCTTGTGGAAGGAGTTGCTGTGATTGTATATAGTATAGTTCGCTTCCCTGTTGATTTTGACATGTTGGCAAACTCACTTGCTTCACTCGTCGTTCTAGATCGCTGGGAGTGATGCTCGGTAGCTTGGGCCACTTGTCTCGGGAACCATGTAGGAATAGAGGTCCGAACCACAGGTTGTGCTCTGCTAATTTGCTTTCGGCAATCCCTCTTGATAGTACATCAGCTGGGTTATTCGCGGATGACACATGACGCCATTGAAAATGACGCGACACCGCCTGAATTTTTGCGATCCGATTTGCCACAAACGTGTGGTATGATGATGTGGACGCATTTATCCAGGACAGGACTACAGTTGAATCAGTCCACAAGTACACAGATGCCTTCTCCTCAGACATGCCTAAATCCTTTCTGACTCTATGGGTCAGTTCAGCTCCCAAAACTGCAGCACATAACTCTAGCCGCGGTTATGTCTCCTTAGCTGCCGGCGCAACTCTTGACTTTGAACAGAACAACCGGACGGATACTTAATTATTTTTGGATGTAGCTCGCACATACACTACTGGTCCATAAGCTCGTTCTGAAGCGTCGACAAACGACCTTCGAGTATGTGTCTTGGAATTTGCATATTGTTTAATGCTTGTAAGTCAGAGCAATAATTTTTCCAATCTACCTGAAGGTGCTGAGGAAGCTTGTCGACCCAGCCCATTTTTAGTTTCCACATTGGAGCACCATTTTCGGAGCTTGAATCCGGAAGGCAGCAGTATTTTGTTTAATTCTTATTTAATATTTACGGCCTCTGGGATGCTGTCTGCTAAAATCATGTTTAAGTACGGACAATCCAAGCGGTAGATGATTCGTGGCCTTCTTGGACAGATAATCCAAGCATCTAGTAGCCAGGAATGGCGCTGATGTTGTACCATATGTGACGGTTTTAAGTCTACAAAACTTTGGATCGTCTGATGGTTTCTTCCGCCATACGATTAATTGATGGAACTGGTGATCCGGGTGCATCCACACCTGCCGATACATCTTCTCTATGTCTGCAGTAAATACGCATTTGTGTGTGCGGAATCGTAGCAAAATCGAAACAATTCGCTCTGCACGGTGGGACAATGATTTATTGCTTGTCGTTTTGCAGGACGCATCAAAAACTACCCGCAGTTTTGTGGTACTGCTTTCGGGCTTCAATAGACAGTGATGTGGGATGAAGTAGTGATACGAGGGTACGTATGTGGAATGCACCAGTTTAATGTGTCCAAGACGTTCATATTCCTCCATGAAGTCTACATATCCTTTCCAGACTTCTGGTGTCGTTCGTCGCTGTAATGCCAAGAATCTGTTGGTTGCTGTTTTCTGAGATGCCCCCAGGGCTGAAGTTCCTTCAGAAAATGGAAGTTTTACAATGAATTTTAAATCTATCTACAGGTCGCAAGTAGATTCGCTACGAAATGATATTCGCAGTGAACTTCTATTGGAGATCGATCCTTTTCTTTGGTGTCTAGATTCTCCAGTGTCCAAAATCGCTCTCTAAATGCCGCTGAGTCCTGCTCAGCAGGAATTTTCCCAGCCACAACCCATCCCAGCTTTGTATTTTGGAGAATTGGGCCTTCCGGCTTCATCAGCATCTGATTTGGCAGAAGAAAAAAATAATAATGCTCTGCGCCTGCTCTGGATTGGCTAGGGTGACGTTGTTTGGCACTCGTAGTTGTGAGGCAATTAATTTATGAGCTGGTTTGTCAGCTATGATATGCGGCACCACAAAGGCTTCTACTTGTTGAGCAAAGTCATTATGCATCGACTTTATGAGAACGTTTGCTCTAGCTCGACTGGTTTTTCGGTTGCCTCCAAAGCCCTCGATGCGCAATGATGCACCCTGGAGCTTTAATGACAGCTTGGAGGCCATTCGTTGAGAGATCAGATTAATTTGTGATCTTGAGTCCAGCAAGGCTCGAAATGTGGCCATCTGACCATTGCTTGCTTTGACCAATACCTTGACTGTGGCCAGCAAATTGTAACTTATGTTAATGTTATGCACCTACAGAAGGTTATTGTGGCTCTGTTGCCACATCTGACGTAGCCTCCAGGTGCAGCAATATCTGGTGTTTTTTATCGCATTTAAAATACGTTCGGCCTCGGCAATTTTTTGCCTTGTGGTAAATGCTGAAACAGTTAACACACAATTTTTATTTTTGAACCCAATTAACTCGTTCGGGTATGGTTTTGATGCGGAAATCATCGCATTTGTATAGCCAACAATTTGGTTGCCTTCCAGCGCTGGCAGAAGTGCATGATGGGCTCTTCTGCTCTTTTCTCGGTTGTTGATTGCGTTCTCCTGTTCCCAGTTCGTATCGAGATCTTTAAGTTCTCTTGACCCGTCTAACGATTGTTCGTAGAAGGCTCTATTTGCAAAATCCAGTTTTTGCTTGATGATGGCAATCATGATTGTATCCCAAATAGATATATCAATGCCTAGTCCCTTTAATGATGCGAGAGACTCAATTGTTGTGATATACAATTTTTTTAATGACTTTAGATCGTCACTGCTTGTATGGTGTTGCATGAGACGATTGAAAATCGTATTTGCTACATGGCGGGGATTGTTGTCTGCGTTAACCAATATTTCCCATGCGCTAATGTAGTTTTCCTTTTTAAGATCAATATGCCCTATTAATCTCTCTGGCTCTCCAGTTACGGAGGTTTTGAGTTACCATATGTTCCTTACTGTGGGCATGTTGGTATTATGAACCATGCATTTGAATAAATCGAAGAATTGAGTCCATTTGAGTAGATCCCCATTGAACTTTGGGATGCTGACTCTGGGCAAATGCACATCTTCATTGTTTGATGCATTTGCTTGCGCCCCCAAGACTCTGCAAATCACCTTCTAGACGGAGGAACGACTGCATGCCGTATCCTTTCTTGACCGGGTCTTCGTATCCTTCATGAACTGAGAAATGGACAATTGGAAGTTTGGGCCATAATGAGTTTATTGAATCCCTTGGTTTGGCCCATCCGGTTTCGGAAAATTCTTTCATGATTAATCGCCTTTTGTCGACGACATGCCGATATCAGTTTGCTTGCAGGTTGGGGTAAGCTTGCAACGTTTGCATTTGCATTGCTCTAGTTTGCCTTTCCGGGGGCGTTGCTCGAGGTTTGAACCATTGAATCGGTTATTATCGTTATGTATCTGTCGTATGTCTACGAAAAACTTTAAATATTCTGCGGTTCTATATTCTGCTGCAATATTTTGTCATTATCCGCAAATCGGTTCCATACTTCTGCACGGGTATAAAAAAGGTTTTTGGTCAACGTGTAGTTGTGCCGACACTGTCCCGATAGGTTCCCAAGAGTTACGGAACTTTATCGGTTGATCTCACCAAGCTTAGGAAACTTCCCAAAAGTTACGAAGTCTTTTCTGTACTTTTGAAGTATTCAGGACAATTTCCTGTGAGTCAAGGCTTCACCAAAAATGTTTATTTGGTGGGTGAGAAAAATTGGGAAGAGAGAGTTACGGATTCTTTCCTTTTGTTGAAATGTTTTTGGGGATGAGAAAAATTAGGAAGATTCCAAGAGTTACGGATTCTTTCCTATTTTTGACTTACGTCTGGTTGACGTGTTCGTCGGGGTCACCAAAATGTTTATTTGGTGTGTGAGAAAAAATGAATTAAATTGTTTTGATAACGTTTCTAGCAACAAATCCCAAATCTTCAACCAATCGAACACTCTCCTCAATTCCTTCGGCCAGGAAATCGAGCTTGTGGCTCCAAAATCTTGGAGGTACTTCCAGCTAAGCCTTATAGATTACATTCATAGAGACTACCTATAGGTCGGTCTTGCACAACCTTGGACCCGGTTCCTACTTTCTTGATTTACTTGACGCATATTTTATCTCTGTGAACTGCCTAGCCCGCTTTGAAATGTTGCCGGTAAATTACAGACCTCACTCGAATACACCAACCTTCGTGCAATTGAAGATGTTGCGCACTACATTGAAACGTGCCCAATCTTGGCGGAAATAAGGATAGCATACATGCAGTCCGCAGCTTCTCAAACCAGAAGCTTTTAGAGCTTCTGACTGGTCCTCATACCTACACCATTCCTTAAGTTATTTATTTATCTAATGTTCTCCAAGTCACCTCAGGTGTCCCGCAAGGGAGTCACCTGGGTCCTTTGTTGTTTACATTATTTATTAATGATCTGCCCGAAGTTTTGACTAATTCTAGAGTACTAATGTACGCTGATGATGTCAAGCTTTGCGTGCAATACAAGGACGTTGCTTACCAGTCTGATTTACAAACAGATCTTGATAGCTTCCAAACCTGGTGCTGCATAAACCTACTAAACTTAAATGGCTCTAAATGTAAGCTAATGACATTCTCTCGTGTCGTTCCCAAGCTTGCAACTTACACGCTTAACTGCTGCTCTTTGGAAAGAATTAACTCAGTTGATGACTTGGGTGTCCGCTTGGATCCCAAACTTGACTTTATCGATCATATTTCGTGCATGGTGAATAAAGCCAGAAGTATGCTGGGATTTATTAAACGGTGGTCGAAAGAATTTGATGACCCCTATTTAACAAAAACTTTATATATTTCACTAGTTCGTCCTATCTTAGAATATGGATCTTGCGTTTGGAGCCCCCAGTATGGGGTCCACAGTAAACGCATTGAATCGGTTCAAAAGAACTTTTTGCTTTTCGCTTTACGCGGCTTAAACTGGGATGCTGAACAGAGATTACCCTCCTATTATAGTAGACTTCTCCTAATTAACTTACCCTCCTTGGCTAATCGTAGAACTATGCTTGGTATTTATAACCTAATTCACGGCGATGTGGAAAGTACTGACTTGTTAGGTCAGCTAAATTTCCATGTTCCCAGTAGAAATACTAGATCGTACATTCCCTTAGTTTTGCGCCATTGTAGAACCTCCTATGAACTGCATGATCCCTTTAGAGTACTGTGTGCAAGTTTTAATGATTTGTATTCGGTGATCTCACATGTCGATAGTCTTCCTAAACTAAAAACTTTAATCCTTACCCACTTAGATCGCATGCATGCAAACACTCAGGCTGCTCGCCGGTAGTTTATTTCCTCGCATTCTTTTCTTTATTTTCCATCGCGTCTACTAATACCTAACCAGGCACGTGCCTGGTTTCATAAGGGCCACTTGAGTGTACTGACCGTAGTGCATCAACGTCCATATAAATTAACTATATTAATAAATATATACCTAATATAGTACTTCACCTGACCTTTTTGTAATTAAGAACCTTTTGTCCTTTTATAGTGTGTACCTTAATATTATGTAAAACAAAATTTATAAATAATGCCTTTCTTAAATAAATATAGTACTACTATAAATATATTACCGCGCAATTGCAAGTTTTTGATATTTTTAAGAAAATCATTATATAAAAGGGCAACGGCTTCTAAATAGAAGCATAATGCATTGACTTTAGCTTTCTAAAATCCCTGCGAGAATGCAAAGAGTCAAAATAAAACGCATATATGCTGGTTTTGAAATCAAAAATTTTCGATAAATTGTATTTTATAAATATGTAGAATAACCACATATTCTACATAATAACTTTTTTTTAAAGTTATAGCGCTGAGTGCTTTTCTGTGCAGTTTCAACTAATTGTTTTCTTGAAACCACTTTTTTTAAACTTGCTTTAAAGATATTACAAAGACGACAGGTCAGTCTTTAATTTATATGTAGTAAAATAATTTAAATCGGTTTGGTAGTTTCTTATACACACCTAAATAGAGGAACTAAAGAGGATTTTCTTATTATCCCTATTTTTTGTATGTATTTTCAACGCGTTCTACTTCAAAGATTGACGTATTTACAAAATTGCTGATTTCAATAAAAACAAGTAAGAAAGCTACAGTCAAGGGAGCTCGACGGTGAGATACCCGCTTCTCATAGTAAAAAGTTAATACATTTTTGAACATAACGGACAAATGCAAATGCAAGTGTAATATAATAAGATGCATACAAAAATACGTACACATGTACACATGTGTGTAAAAACACGTTATTATTGCATTAAAGCGGCTAATAATTATTACCATTTATTAAAATTGCTTCTCGAATCTCTTATGATTCTTTTCCGATCAGAATCAAGAACTGGTAAGAATATTTACTTGAGCTAGTTGGGCAACCAAATGAGGTATGCTGCAGCAGTTGTTTGTGCCCATACAAAATTATTTCTTTAATAACTTCGACAATTTTTATCTGATCGTAACCAAATTTTCAGGAATCGCACAGACTATAGTTCTTAATGTACATACCAAAATTCGTGACTCTAGTTTTTTTATGATTAGATTTCGCTTTTTGATGATTTGCGGGAGCGGAAGTGGTCGTGGTAAAAATTTTAAACAAACTTGATCTGAGTGCAAGCATAACAAATACTCTATCTCTTATAGTCTCTGAGATCCAGTGTTTCATACGGACAGACGGACATGGCTAGATCGTCTCTACCCTATGGGTAGCGGGTATAAAAATCCAAATGCGACCAAAATCAAAAATCTGCTGCAGTCGCAGCTGATCGTTTTCTTGTTAACCGCTTTGCTTTTGCTTTCGACCATAAGCATAAGTCGGTGCTGTCGCTTTTGTCGACTTCCAAGAATGTTCGGAATCGAATTCGAATTCGACGGATTTGACTTGTTGCTACTTTTGATTTTTGTCGCTGTTGCTTTCTATCAGCAGCGTAAGTCAAAATTAGCAAGCATTTACAGATCGTGGAAGTTTTCAAACTGCGAAAAAATTTATTCAGTAGCGTAGCCGGCGACTTTTCATTTATTACTTATGATTTTGAAGAAGTATTTGGCAATTGTTTCGGACTTCTTGTACTTTTTTAATCATGTTTTTTTATCTTACCTATATTTTAATTTTTACGAAAAATAACTCAATAAAGAAATATTAATTAAAATAAAAACATAAAAACAGATTGAGTGTTGACAATTTTCATTAATTTCCAAACAGTAGCAAGGTGTCAATGGCCACATCTAAGAAACTGGGATTTAACTTCACCAACAATATGTTCTCAAGAACATCCTGGCTTAACCGATTGCGGTAGTCGGTAAGCACCAGTCTCAGAGTGGAGAATGCTCGTTCAATCGATACCTGATATAAAATAAATAAATAAATAACAAAACTTCAATTATTTATGCCATTTTAATTTACCTGAGTTGGCGGTACAGCATAGCAAACATTACTTATCGCGTATAACTCCTGATCGGTATGCTGTTTACCTTTCCATAACAATAGCACGTCTATATCAATCCTTTAATACGAAAGTTGAAGATTTTCAATATTTGTATATACGTCAACTGAACTGTTCACTTCCGACTGAACGCCTTGAGAAAAATACGCTTCTAACAATGCATCTTCCTCATCAAAAAAAAAATTGTCCATTTGATTAAAACTGGAATTCGGAGTTGAGCACATATAGCCAAGAGGGTTCAGACTGTATGATCTGTCCCAAATAGATTTCAAATGACTTATAGCGTCACTTTTTTGTTGCGCTGATAAGATATGTTGAAAGCGAGGTTCCAAGAACAAGCAAAAAACTACGAATTTGTTATTTAACAATGTTTTGGTTCGTATTTCTATGGAATTCAAAATTTTACTTTGGAGCTTTAACCATTGGGCGTAAAAGTACTATAACGTAATTGCTTCTCTTGAAACTTTTTTATTGACTTTTGCAAGGGACTAAAAAAATTGCAATATGTCTCGATTAGACCCAAAACGAGGAATCCATGTCAAAATTTTCTTCATCGGTTTTGATTCGGATTCAATTTTTGTTAATAAGTCCTTAGCTTTCAACAAGTTTTGTAACAATGTGTAGGTAGATCCCCAACTGGTTGGACAATCAAGCTGTGGCACTTTCAAATTTTTGAGCTGAAATGTTTCGCTTTCCTTATATATTTTGTGAAATTTCGACAATTGAGTAAGAACATAATTATGTCCGGTGATTTATTCACATCAAGCGCAACCAGCAGCACAACGACAAACTTGAATATTACCTATTAATACATAGGGCACTTTTTCTATGAATTCAAGTTTTTGTTAATAATCGTCGTTGGTGCACTCTTCGTCGTCCTCTTCATTGTTTTGGATATGATAAAATATTTGTTGTCTTAATCATACCGCACCGTTGTCATATAAAAATATTCGTTGATAAAATATTTGTTGTCTTAATCATATTCACACCGTTGTCAGAAGTAATGGAGACAATTTGATTTAGATTTATATTATATCTGTTGAGGAGTTTGATCACTTCGGCAGCAAGATTATTGGATCCACTTAATCCTGCACCTCTTAATTCAATCATTCGAAGAATAATTGATTTTATTTTAGCAGCTTTTATGTATTGTGCACTTATTCCATAAATATTTCTGCACATTCGGGTTGCACTATCTATTTTTAAAGACAGTTGTTCAGTTGTTATTTAGGATCTTATATTATTTGTGACTACTTCAAGTGTATTTTTGCAGATTAATGCATTTAATTTTATTATTTTGCCGCCCGCAGTCTTAAGGCATTCGCATATCGGATCGAGAATATTCCTCATATTTGGCGAATTTAAGACATTTAAAGGGATACTGTCTTCTGTCACCAGTCCTATATACAATCTTATTAATTGTTTTTTATTTACTTCTATATTTATTTTTTTTATTATTTTTTTTTTCTGATAGTTTTAACTGAGGAACTTGTTGATGACGTTTCAATATTTTCCACATTTTGCACGTTTAAATTAATTTGGTGTTGTTTTATTAAGTGTGTTCTTAAATTCGAAACTCTATTGCTTCTCAGACATTTCTTCCATATATTGCATATTGCTAAACCATCGTCTGCATTTTTTTCAAAATATTCCACACTTCACTTGGAGCCATGGCGAAATATGTGTGAGTCCAGCAAAACTGGACTAACTATGTACATGTAAAATCAAAAGAAGCAAAGAAGCTAATTTTAACTTACGCTGCTGATCGAAAGCAACAGCGACAAAAATCAACAGTAGCAAAAAGTTAAATGCGTCGACTTAAGCGACTGCGACTTCCGAAAATTCTTAGAAGTCGACAAAAGCGACAGCATCGACTTATGCTCATGGTCGAAAGCAAAAGCAAAGCAGTTAGCAAGAAAACGATCAGGTGCGACTGCAGCAGATTTTTCGCATTTGGATTTTTACATTTGCTTCGACTGCGACTTCTGCATTTCTCAGAAGCAAAAAGCAATAGCAACTGCTCCTTTTAAGAAGTCGCCAGCAGTCGAAGCAGCGAAAAGCAAAATATTGCGACTTATGCTACTTCGACGGCAGTTTTTTAAACACTGCATATTTCCATGAGAGTACCTCAAGTAAATAATAGAGCTGGAGAAAGTATCAATTCAGTATCAATACATCGATATTTTTTATAAATAAAAAAGAAAAATTTATATTTTTCGGTACAATAATATCCATAGGGATAAGACATACTGTAACTGAACAAGAACGAGAGGAAAGCCAATAATAGAGCTGGAGAAAGTATCGATGCAGGATCAATACATCGATGGATTTTTAAAAATTAAAAAAAAATGTATATTATTCGATACTCAATATAATCCATAGAGATAAGACATACTGTTTCTGAACAAGAACGAGAGAATTTAATAATTTAACATAACTTAAATTTATGTCAATATTTTCTGGTTTTTAAATTTAACATTTTAATTATTAAATGTTTTTTATATAACTAAAAACCCTATATCTGTTGCTTCTATTATCGATGTTCTTCTTTTTAGAATATTGAAAAATCCATATTAAAAAACATCGATGTTGTTTAACGTACTCTATACGCTCAACGTACAAATATCCTTTGTGCAATTTAGGAAACACCCATAGATAAATAGAAAGATAACTGCATAGATAGTATAAAGAATAAAAAAGTGTAGTAGGCTAGTAGAGGGTGACACTATGATACCGATATTTGTACAACACACTAAGTTAAGTAAACCTATGCTAAATCTATGTTAAACCTATGTAAAACCCATGTTAAGGAAGACGGATGTAAAACGTATGTTAAGGGAGTGATTCGAATTTGGCGAGTTGTATAAAACGGAAGTAAGAATAAGCGTCGGGTCTGTTCTCCCACAAATTTAGAAGTGGTCAAATCTACGCAATGAACGAAATCGATTTACACGTGTTAACGGTCATGCAGCTAAAAAGATGGCTATCAGCGTTGGGTCTGTCGACCCAGGGTGTTAAAACCGAACTGATGGCTCGACTAGGGCAAGTACCTCCTAAGCAACGAGGTCAATGCCAGAAAAGAAAGCCAGCCAGTTGACCGGAGAGGATCAGACCGGCACCCCCAGCACCGGACCGCAAAAGATCGACGCCATTCCGGAGGATGCTACACAGTCGTCGCAGGAAAGTGATTCCGAGAATGTTCCAGACAGAACACCATGCAACTAATGCAGTTACAGCAGCAAGAAGAGACGCGCGCCGCTACACTAATACAACAGCAAGAAAAGCGCACCGCTACAATACTACAGCAGCAAGATATGCGCAACGCTAAACAAACACAGCAACAAGAAGGAGCCGCCAGCCAACAACAACAACATCTGCCAAGCTGCAGCATTGACGGGACTCTAGGAGACAGACCCTATACCAGAGCTGGTCAACAAACTAAAACGCAACGCGCAACGCTGGCTACACGCCAACCCTACACGGATGCTGGATTCGTTCGAACGGCTGTGTGAGAAAAAGCGTCCAAAGCTGAGCGACGTCGAACATTTGAGCAACGCAAATGATCTAGGGACGAGCGATTTTATCCAGAGATTCGTCTATCCTGAGCAGATGCTGCTAGCGTTTGCTAACGTACGCCTTCCACAAGCCGGAAACTACGCACCAAAGAAGTTGACATCGGAAGCTAACAAGTTGTTAGCAGGAACTGAAACTGCAGGGGCCATTTTGAAAAGACTGCCGCAAATCAAAAAGGCCGCCGGGATCCTGCTAAGCTTGTGGAGAGATGGGACATTTTGTGGGAAAACGCCATCAGAGGAGTAGCAACAACAGCAACGTAAAGAATGCAAACAACTATGAAAGAAAGTTAAGAATTTTTTCATTGATTTTACAAATTTACCCATTATTGTAGAATGTCTCATAGACGCAGGGAGCGCGATATCATTCATTAAACAGTCCGAAATCCCAGCTGAAATATTATTAGAAAACGTAAGCGAAGTTTATTGTGTTTTAAACAGAAGCCAACTTAAAATATTTGAAAAAACTTGTTTAATTTTAAAAGAAAAAATAAATATAATCAAATTGAAAATTATTGTTGTCGCTAATGAGACTTATTAAACATGATGCAGACCTAGGAAGGGATTTTATGGATCTTTATGGTTTGAACATGAACCTAGACACCCTTGGCATCGATTGATAAATATTATATATCTATAAATAAATATTGATATTGGTAAAATAGAAACCTGTGATTTGAACGTGCTATCCGAGGAAAAAGATCAACAACTAGCAACTGCCGTAGTAGCCAATTGCGATTACAAAGAAAATTTTAATGAAAATGAAACTGTTAAGGATAATCTGTTAGAAGATGAAAATGTTACGGAGAAACTGTTAGAAGATGAAAATGTTAAGGAGAAACTGTTTGAGATGAAAGCAGATGAAAATGTTAAAGAAAAATGTTAGGAGATTAAACTATTAAGGAAGAACTTTAAGTAACGAAGCTTTTACAGAAACACCTTTAGAAAATGAAGCTGTTAAGAATAGAATATTTAAAAACTCAACTGTCATGGGAAAACTATCGGAAGAGTCAACAGTTGAGAGCAAAACACAGGAAAGAAACTATCAATGTTTATGCGAGAACTAAATCCTAGAATCGCCCGGTGGGCACTTGAACTTCACAATTATGACTAAGAACTCATTCATATTTCAGGGACAAAGATGCAGCATGAAGATGCTTTAAGCAGATGCAATATTTTGGTCGTAGAAACCACAAGTTTCGAGGACAATCTTTTATTCTGTCAGTCAAAACATTTAAAAATACAACTAAACTAAGGAAAAATTAGAAAAAACTAGCACAAACTATTCGAAATGTTTACAGGAAAACTAACGATGATCGTTTATTATTTTTGTTCCTAAAAACATGGAAAACCACGTCCATCACAAATACCACAATGAGCTTGGACACATTGACAGGGGATGCAATGATAGAAGCAATTTCAAGGTTTTATTAGTTTAAAAACGTCAAAGAAAAAAGCAAGAGTCACATAGAGAATTGCCTAGAGAATTCTCTCCTAACTCCGGAAAATTAGATAAGCCTTTTAAATTGTTAAACATCGACCATTACCGACCAGTAGCAGCAGGAAAAGCAAATATACACATATTTCTAATAGTAAATGGGTTTACAAAGTTCGTTAGACTATATTCAACAAAGACGAAAACAAACACAAAAGAAGTCCTAAAAGCTTTAGGCTGATGTCACAGTGCGCGAGAGGAACGATGCGATAATATAGGTCGAGAACGAGCGATAAACCTCTGCAACCTTTTTCTCTTAAAATCTCTAAGAGTGTAAATTTTTTCTGTTGCATTCTTAGCTTTATTTACAGGTGGTTTCATGCCTTTTTGTTTCCTTTTGATTGCATTTGGTGTCATTGGTGAGAGAACGAAATTAACATTGAAAATTTATTTAGTGAAGTCTTTTTACGCCCAGCGCTTTGGGACCAAAAGAGCAAAAACTATCATAATAGAATTTTGGTCGAAAAAAATTGGTCAAAAATTAAAGACATATTAGAAACATCGAGTAAGTAAAGATTTTTTAATAACTGAAAAATAGAGCAATGTAGCTCGCTTCTCACAAAGCTCCCGATCTGCCATCTTCTCGCTTTGCTCATCGCTTCTCACATCGCTTCGCTTCGCCTCTCGCGCCCACTCTGACATCAGCGATTATTTAAGGGCTATAGCAAACCGAAATGTATAGTTTAAGATAGAGACCGTTGTTTCACATCTAATAACTTCGCACAATTTACAACGGAAAACGACATCAAACATTTAAAGATAGCGACAGGTTCCCCGCAACCAAATGGACAAGTGAAACGCATAAACAGAACAATAGGACCAATAATAGCGAAATTAGCTGAGCCTGAAAATGGTGTATACCGGGACAATGTAATCAAACAAGTAAAATATGCACTCAACAACACTATACACCGAAACATTAAACAAGAACCTAGCAAGATGCTCTTCGGTGTAAGCAAAAAGGTAAAAAGGTAAAAGGAACTCAGGGAAAAATTGGAAGAAATTAAATTACATCACAGGTGGAGAGTTTAGCGGAAATCAGAAAACTAGCAATGGTTTATCATAATCGAGCACAGTATAACGAAACATATTTTGATAAAACAAAAAAAAAGACCAAAGATTACAATAAAGGTGATTACGTAATGGTCAAAAATTTTTATAGAGCCAAAAACAAAGGCCCCTACGTGATAGGTTTTCAAGTATCTCGAAATCCATACAGGGGTGTAAGGAGTGCTCAAAACATAAAACCTTGGATAGGAAACCGAACGAAGCCATAAAGAAATATGAAATAAGCAACTATTATTCGATAAATATACCATAAGAAAAGGAACAAATCGTTACAAGAAAACATGTTCATGTAAAAAGATATCTGTATCGGGGATCCAGATAGTCATGATAGCCGAATTGTAGTGGGCTAGTATAGGGTCACACTATAATACCGATATTTGTGCAACATATTGCCTTAAGTAAACCTATGTTAAATGTGTATGTTAAACCTATGTAAAACCCATGTTAAAGCTATGTTAAGGAAGACGGAAGACGTTTTACGTATGTTAAGGAGTTTAATATAAGGGCGGTAAGAATAGGCGTCAAGTCTGTTCTCCCATAAAATGTAAAATCCAAGAAAGAATAATTTGGGAGAATATAGTTAAAATGAACTGACCAATATATTTTTCAGGATATAATGAATATGGGAATGTATAAAGGAAAATATACTATGTATATTTGACTTACCGCTTACATACGTTGTTTGCAAGTTGGCTGAACAAAGACCAATCCGTCCAGATTTTCCAAACGGCAAAAGTAACATACTGTTCACAGGGCTGGTTGCAAATAAGTGATTTTCTCCAGGAGTATCCATAGTCACTGGTGTGCTCTCCTCAACGACTTGTGGAGAGGCGCTGTTATTCGATCCTCCTGTATTGTAGGCACTTGATGAGTTGTCAACTTCTTCTTGTTGTGTAAAAATCAACTTGTTTACTCCATTAATATTATTATTTCGAGCGTAGCCACTGCTGCTGGAACGGCTCAATGTGCTGCGTAAGGTAAAGACCCTGCCGCAAGTTGCAGTTGGCTTCGATGGCGGTGTCGGACGATTACCAACTAGCGAGGCAACAGCTGTTTTTGGTGATTTTAAACCCAGCCATTGGGCAACACGTTCTGTTTGATGTTGCTTTGCTGAACTTTCAAATGCTTCTGAAGATGCCGATCCAATTTTAGTCATATAGTTTGAACTTTGATAAGGTGAACAGTATAGGGGTTCTGATTCCGAATCTTCGGGAATCGTCTCATAAATATGCTCGCTCTCATCGTAATCAATTTTGGAAACTCGAATACTGTTTGATTGATCTAAGTTTTTTTTATCCTGGAAAGTATTTTTGCTAGGCTGATCAACTATCTTATTTGGCAGGGAAGAATTGATTGTTGTAATAGTCGGTTGTTGTGTTGTTAAGTTCTGTTTTGGTTGAGTTGTCGAAACACTTTCTTTACCAGAAAATTCATTACACTGATGAACGTGACTTAACAAGACTTTGTCCAACTTATCCACAACATTGGTGTAGTCATCCGGCAAAAAATTAGTATTGGCATATTCAAAATTACTCTCAATATCATCGTCATCATCGTCTTCGTCTTCCTATAAAAACAAGATAACACTAGTTAATAAGAAACCGTACAAAAGCTTGAAGATAACAAGATGGACATACAGTCGGGTGTCCCGACAATAGAATACCCTGTACCATTACAACGCGCGTGCCAAAATGATATAAAAGAATAAAAAATTAAAAACGGATAAAATTTACATGGCATGCAAATGTCTTCAATTTTAATAGCAAAGTCGATAGCTCAGTGGGTAAAGCTGCACATGTGTTTTGTGTGTAAGCAAATGTCCTGGGTTCGATTCCTGGCATAAGACCATTTTTTTCATTTTAAAAAATTATAGTTCTTTCTTACATTTTTTATTTCTTAGTTTTTAATACTGTAATTCATTTTATTTACAGAAAAGAATTTAAAAAAAATAATAATTTGCTAAAAGTATAAAAAAAAAATTTAAGTAAGTAAGAAAGCTACAGTCGAGTGAGCTCGACTGTGAGATACCTGCTACCCATAGTAAATAGTTAATAAATTTTTGAACATAACGGACAAATGCATTTAAAAATACATACGCACGCATGTATAAAACGCGTTATTATTGCATTAAAGCGACAAATAATTATTACCATTAATTAAAATTGCTTCTCGAATATCTTATAAGATTCTTTTCCGATCACTATCAATAACTGGTAAGAATATTTGGTTGGTCTAGTTGTCAACCAAATGAGGCATGCTTTCAGCAGCCGTTTGTGGCCATACAAAATTATTTCTTTTATAACTAACAATTTTTATCTGATCGCAACCAAATTTTCAGGAATCACACAGACTAAAGTTCTTAGTGCACTTACCAAAATTCGACTATAGCTTTAAAAAGATTGATGATAGATGAATTTTGATGATTTTCGGGGGCGGAAGTGGGCGTGGTAAAAATGGAAACAAACAAACAAACTTGATCTGCGTGCAAGCATAACAAATACTGTCGAAAAAAAATAGAGCTCTATCTCTTATAGTCTCTGAGATCCAGTGTTTCATACGGACAGACGAACAGACTAGCTCTTCTAGTCTCTGAGATCTAGGCGTTCATACAGACAGACGGACAGACGGACGGACGGACGGACGGACGGACGGACAGACGGACATGGCTATATCGACTCCTTTAGTGGTCCTGTTATAGAAAATTGCACTCGCATAAAATTATAATACCTTTGTACCTTTGGTACAGGGTATAAAAATGAGTTCCATATATATTTTCTATATCTTGTGGACGTTAATGCACTACTGTCAGTAGACTCAAGTGACCCATATGAAACCAGGCATGTGCCTGTTAGGTTTAGATATTAATATACGCAATGGAAAAAATATAAAAGAATACGAGGAAATAAACTACCGGCATGCTGTCTTAATGTTTGCTTGCTTACTAAGTGGGGTAGGATTAAAGTTTTTAGTTTAGGAAGACTATCTACTCTAACTTGCATACAGTTCTCTAAAGGGTTCATGCAGTTCAAAGGAGGTTCCACAATGGTGCAAAACTAAAGGTATATATGATCTAGTATTTCTACTCGGTACGTGGAAATTGAGCTGAACTAACAAGTTAGTACTTTCCACGTCGCCATGAATAAGGTTATAAATAAAAGTAATGCCTAGCATAGTTTACTGTACTACTACTGTAATAGGAGGTTAATATCTGTTCAGCATCCCAGTTTCAATGCGTTTACTGTGGACCCCATACTGAGGACTCCAAACGCAAGCTACATATTCTAAGATAGGACGATAAAGTTTTATTAAGATAGGAGTCTTCGAGTTTTTTTGACCACCGTTTAATAAATCCCAGCATACACCTGGCTTTATGCACCATGAACAAAATATGCTCGATAAAGTCAAGTTTGGGATCCAGGCGGGCGCCGAAGTCTTAAACTGAGTTAATTCTTTCCATAGAGCAGCAGTTACACGTGTAAGTTGCAAGCTTGGGAACGACACGCGAGAATGTCATAACCATGCATTTAGTAGGTACCAGGTTTGGAAGCTATCAATATCCGTTTGAAAATCAGATTGGTAAGCGACGTCCTTGTATTACACACAGAGCTTGACATCATCAACGTACATGAGTACTCTAGAGTTTGTCAGATCATTAATAAATAATGTAAACAGTAAGGGACCCAAATGGCTCCCTTGCGGGACACCTGAGGTAACCCGGAGAACATTAGATAAATTATTTTTAAAGAGGACTTTTTGCATCCTGCCAGTCAAATAACTAAAGATCCACCTAAGAAGATCAATTGGAAATCCCATTAACTCGAGTTTCCTGAGGAGAAGGAAATGATTAACAGAATCAAATTCTTTTCTGAAGTCAGTATAAAAAAAGAAAGGAAGCTAACTTCGGCTCACCGAAGTTTATATACCCTTGCAGAACTTTAACAAAAAATTAAAACCGAAAATCTGGAATAATAATTAGTTGCCAAATCTCAAGTTTGATGAAAATGGTTTGAAAATCGGCTAAGTTATGGGTTTTTTTTTATTTTACTGATTGTTCCTATGGAAGCTATAGGATATAGTTGACCGATTTTGACGAAATTAATACCGAAATTCAAAATTAAAAAAAAACGGCTAAATCTCAACTTTAATGAATATTGTTGAAAACTGACAAAGTTATGGTTTTTTCTTTTATTTTCCTGATTGTTCCTATGGAAGTTATAGCAGATAGTGAGCCGATTTTCATGAAATTAAAACCGAAATTCAGGAATAGTAAAAAACGGCTAAATACCAACTTTGGTGAAAATATCTTTAAAACTGACATAGTTATAATTTTTTTTTTAAAATTTTTCCGATCGTTCCTATGGTGGATATATGATATATTCGTCCGATCCGGCCCGTTCCGAAATATGTACGAGTGGGAGTATATAGAAGACTATTCAGATAGCTTAGAAACTGAGGGACTAGTTCGCGTATAACAGACGGACGGACATGGCTAGATCGACTCGGCTGTTGATCCTGATCAAGAATATATATACTCGATAGGGTCGGATATGTCTCTTTCACTGCGTTCCAAACTTCTGACTGAAATTATAATACCCTGCAAGGGTATAATAATTGGTTTGAAGGTTATTATGGAAGCCCTTTATAATGAAAGAAATGAGTTGTGAAGTGTCTGGAAGGTTATTAGTTATTGATCTTCGCCTAATAAGTCCATGCTGACATGGAGAAATAACTGATCTACAAAGGTGCTGCAAATGTGAAGTAATAATATTTTCAATAAGTTTAGGGATGGGCTTCGATTGCTACCTTTTTTTGTGGAAAGGAATAATGAATGATTCCTTCCAAATATGGGGAAAGTGCGAGGCTTTTAAATATAAAGGAAACAATTTCAGAAGGGGAGAGCACAGGGCATCGGCCCAATACCTAAGCACACAGGCCGGTATTCCGTCGGGACACGGCAAATAAGTTGGCTTCACACGATGAAGATCTAAAAGTAGACAGCTTTCGTTTAAACTTGGACTGAAAATTAGGTTGGATTTGGGTAAGCTTTAAGAATACGTCTGATTTAAGTCGGTGGAAATAGAGTAAGTTGTTTGAAAAAACTGGGGAAAAAATCGGCAATTGGCTGATCGTCATTTACTCTTGCACTTTCAAAAGAATGCGAGGAAGAATGAGTTGGTGATAACAAAAATATAAAACTGTTAAGGATCCTGTGAAAATTTGACCCTGCAATGAGTCAATTAGTTCTGCGCGTTCAACACGGTGAAGTTTGACCGACCCAATATATAGTATATAAAGTGCGGAACCCGTTTTTTTTAAATTTAGTGTACAGCCTTGACTTTACATTTTTTAAGCGACCCAATTCTTTAGTAAACCAAGGTGGTTTTTTGAAATTGAGGATAAGTATAACGGAACACATTCAGAGAAAAATTAATTCGTGGCATTGTAAAAAATATGCACGGCTTCAGCCATGTAGTGCACATGTATAAATCAGACCAGCTAAAATCAGATATAAAATTATTCAGCCGGTCCGACTTGCGTAAGCAGTAGACTTTTGGCTGGACGATCAGATATTTTCTGTATAGCAGCACCAATGTGCCACATCGAAAGTAGGATGATAGGGATCTTCAGGTTGCGTCAGCGGCGCCACCCTCGCTAAACTAACTCTCGCCGGATCAGAGACAAAACAAAGACCAAGCAAGCGCTTTAAGGAATTTCGTACATGGTTAACTTGAGACAGTGAAATGTCGAAAAAGCCAGCAATAAAATAAAGTTGTGTTAAAGATAAAAGTGTGTTAGAGGAGTTATTTAGGGGCCAAATAGCCCCAGGAATATTAAAATCACTCAAGAATACTATCACCCTATCAGAAAGCCTATTGGAAACCATCCGAATGGCGGAAAGGTGGCTCCAAAAAATAGGAAGTTCCTGCAGTAGAGGAATGTAGGAACTTGTAATAAAAATAAAATAAAAATTAAATGATTAACCGCTATGAGGACCCCACCCTCGCGCCTGACTGGCCGATCTAGCCGATAAATCGTAAACTCTGCTGGAAAAACTTCGGAGCTAAGAATCCCCAGCTTTAACCAGGTTTCTGTAAACACAATAACAAGGGAGGCGAATGCAAGACTATCAGAATGCAGAAGTTAGGCAGATTAGATGATGTGGCACAGTGGTCAGATCGGGCTTGAGGGAAGAGTTATTCCTACAGGCCGTTTCTTTTTCTTAGCTTTACCTTCTTTGAAAACTCCATACTCAGGCCAGAAATTGGACTGAACTACCTTTTTAAAGGTTTTGGAGAAACGGACGGTATCAGAAGACATTTTCAAGACTTACCACTGTACTTAATTAAGATAGTGAGAGGGAGCTACAGTTGGGAAAAAAGTGCAGCTGCACAGAGAGAGTTGGAGAGCGAGAGAGCGTGGGAGTAAGCAAGCTTAGGGACGTTTAGTTGTCGCGACGGCGTAACAACGGCTAAACGGAGGAGACACAAAGAGCAATGCAAAACTGCAAGAAAAACAAGCACTGGCAGCACAATTAAATTATTAAAATAAAAGCACAAATAGTAAATATAGCTGCATGGACACACGAAGTGAACGGAAACTATAAAGAACTCAATGTAGAAGTTTTAAGTAAACCCTGATGGTTTTACGAAAAGTATGTGGTATTACACAAAACGAGAGCTCAAGAAAAAAACGCGACCGTTCACTTGGAAGGAGGAAAGCTTCATACAAATCGACGTTATTTCTTTTTCATTTTATAACTAGGGAATGGGCTCACCTAACCAAACCAAATATATAGACTTTGTTTGGTCTACTTAAAAAATTGTTTATGGGAAGTTTGCATAACAATGTTCGAGGGGTTCTTTCTTTATTGTATGTAATAAATGCAGTTTCATAATGTTATTAATGCTTTGGTTTATAGTATTTCAAACATATTGTTGAGTGCATTCATATAAATGGTGAGGGTTAAAATGTTAAATGTAGACGAACCAATTGAGGTAGGCGAACGCGTAATATGGACAAATAATTTGGCATTACTAAGATAGAATGCAGAGAAAGGGAATGCATGTATACATGTACATATATGTATATGGAACTATTATTGATTTTTTCTTTTCTTAACTGAAAAATTAAAATTATGCTTACTGGATATAGAATTCGACTAACGAGAAGCGTGACAGCAGTGCTACTCTCCGATATCTTCAGCTCCGCCTCTTCCTTATTCTTTACATCCATACCATTAATGCGTAGTATCTGATCACCCTGCCGTAGTCGGCCATCGCTCTGTGCTATACTTTTTGGTTCAATGCCACTGATGAATACATCTTCGCAAACCTCTCCGGTATCAGTACATATTATCTGACTCCCCCTGTTTGCATCGATGTTTGAAGGCTGATATCCAGAAGAGCATATATATATGCCAATATCATCGCTTGTATCGTTAATAACAGCTTTAGTAAGTGTTATTTCCTGCAATAATCCAAGAAAAATTATTGGTATACAAAATTGTTAATTATGTAAGTTAATAATTTTCCCGTCTCACCTCAATATCAATTTCCGGCTCCAGACATTGTTCAAAAATGTGATGTTCTTGCTCAATAAAATGATCAGTTATTGTGTGGACCAGATCGTGATCTTTTAGAACATCTGTGTTTAATACCGTTTGGGTTTGAACTTCCTTCGATGTTTTCTTTTCATTAAAGGTTCTTAATGTTAAAATGATGGGATTGTTTAACGGTTCTGCAGCAATTATTAATGGCGTAATGGAATTGACTTGCTGACAGTCACCAGCATTTGAGGGTGTGGGTTTAATTCCAATTATATTAGAATCACCTTCTTTTTCGTATTGATTTTTCGAAATGGTTTCTGAAGATTTGCAGGCAAGTTCTTGTTTAATGTCTAAAGCATTGTGATTTTGCTTCTGCCTGCTCAATTCAACAACTAAAGTTTCTTTAGCCTGAAGGAACCTTTGAACCGCTTCATACCTTGACAAGTGACTAATATCTACGTTATTTATCTGAAAAACAAATTTATTATTATTCAAAGAATATGCATCCTTCATTTAGACTCACTTTTAACACAACATATTCGTACTCCACGTCCACAACGCAATTATTCATATTTATTTCTTTATTTGTTAACAAAACTCATATTGTACATATATATTTCCTTTGGATTGTATACATAATTTTTCCCCAGCCCTTTGGGTTGTATCAGCTCTGCCAGTTTGGCTTAATTTAGGCCATATAAGAAAAATGGATAACAATATAGGATTGTAAACTAAAAAACAAACATTTAATTTTATTAAAATATGTTGATCTTTTCACAATATCTCATTCATTATTTAAGATCCGAAATACATAAAATCATCTAAATATGGCTTAAAACAATAGGCAATAGTTTGCGTGTTTGACAATTCAAGCCTTTCGGGTTTGCCTAAACGGGGTTTTAAGAACGAAACATTTTAATACTAATCGTCCAAGTTTATAAGAAAAAAAACTTAACAATTTATTGTTGCTATTTTTCGTTCATATTTAACTTAATTTAACTTGTTTTTCTCAATCTAGCTTATTTGAAGACTCAACACTGGTAAAACTGAAAGAAACTGTGTTTGTTATCATGATACTATTATATAAGGTAGTCCCGTCGTTAAAAATAAGCCCCGGTTCGGCGTAAATGTAACTAAAATATATAAAATTCGTATACACATAGCCTGCTACCTCCATTAACTACGAAGCACGAGCAGTCAAAATAAGCCATAACCCGAACGATTGAGAGGCGACAGGACAACCTTATTTAATTGTATCATGGAAGTTACTGGTAGTGTACCAGTGTTACCAACTCGTCTATTTTCTGGTCAGATCTGCAAAACACTCAAAATTTTGCCGGATACAGTTATATTATCTAATTTACACAATAAATTTGGAGATTTTTGCAGCTATTTTTAATAAACAACATACAAATAAAAATATTTTTATTTGCAGTTGTGTTAAAAGCTGTGTTAAATAAGAAGAAAATGTCTAAAAAATAAAAAAACTTCGGTACATCAAATTTTTTTTATTTCAATGTGGTCGATATTTATAAATAATAAATATGGCAATTAAGAAACTCAACTGGATAAAAGAAATCCGAAAATAATTTAGCAAATTTATCTATACAAAGTCTAGAGGTTTTTATTTTGAAATGTTTTTTTATTTTTTATTTTAGTCTGTCCGTCAAATTAGCGTCGGTGAGTTAGCGTCGAAATGGAACGGTGGGAAAATGAAGCACAGACAAATGTTGTATATATTAAATAAAATAAAGCGTATAAGTGCTAAAAACAACTATACTATTGTTTTTTTTGTTGGGTTTGGGGGTATTTGACCTTTGGATCTATTAAGAAAATTTTTGAGAAAGCGGGCTTTCACGGTTATCTTATTACCTCGGCTCATAGGAAGTGTTCGGGAATACCTGATATGTCAGCATAAAGGATATTTATTGTAGCTTTACTCTATTTCTATTTTTCTAAATCTGCCAGTTTTTGAGAAAAACGCATAACAGTGAACCAACCTCGGGCTCTTCCCCATACAAAAGGGGTCAGCAAAAATGGAAAGTCCTATAACTCCAGTTTTAGAAAGTGTTTCAATATGCACGGTATATTGGCTTACTAGGAGAAGTTTAAGGAATATTTGGTGAATATTTCATAAGATTTAAAATCTCAATACAGTGGGTGGTATAGGTGGGCTGTTAACATACGCGTCAAGCATAGTATCCAGACAGTTAATTAACTTTAAGCAGTGAGAGAGAGCGAGAGGCAAATAGTTTAGAGCGGTTGTTCGTGAGCGGCCGTTTTGAAGGTTACCGACCAGACCAGACATGAAAACAATATTCTAGAAAAGTGTGTTAGTATTTCCCGAGGAGGCAGTGCCTTCTACAGATCCGTAAATCCGTAAAATAAACTCACAGGAGTTTAATGCAGATTTACGAACTATAAAACAAACAAAAGATAATGGTAATAATATATATTATTAAAATAAATTATGTAAGCAATGCTTACAATGAAAGAATGTCGACCTGTGTGACAAAAATGGACCTTAAAGAAGTACGGCGAATAAATCAAAATGTGGTGACTCAGATCTAACTCCCACATAGTTTGTACTGACTTCCAGGCCTACAAAGTAGTAAAAAAAAGGGGTCAAAAAGCAGTTCAGAAAAAGCGATATAGCTCCTGAACCTGACGTCCCACATCCAGGATCCATCTGAAATCTGAAAGCGGAGAGATTGGCCTTTCATTAAAGCTCAATTTCATATTTGGTATACGCGCGGTTTCTGTGTTATTAGGGTTTAAAAAGTGCCAAAATAGGTCATTTTTGGTACTTTGAGGGCGATTTCCTTTAAAATTGGGACGTGATGGAAACTTTTGGGTTTCGGACTAGTAATATACAGACCGAGATCTTTCACAATCTGAAGGTTTTATTCTCCGTACTTTTTCTTATCGACCTGTGATATCACCCTTTAATTGATCTCGGAGGTATTGGCTCACCCAATACTTGGATCGCTTCCTATTTGGTTGAGAATCTTCCACACGGCAATAATTAGTGCCTTAGCAATAGTTTTTATCGTCTTTTTCATTTTTCTATTGACATTTTAAAAATATTCTAAACAAGCAATGTATGTCCGCATTAGTTGCAGGCCAAAAAATGCCGAACAGCTAGTAAAATCAGCGGTCACTCCTTAAATGATTAAACATCGGTTTTTTACTGTCTGGATACTATTTTTAAACATTTTTTCCGCTGCGAACGTTTTACTGTATGGATACTATCCTTCGACTATGAAAATGGAACCAATTGTAAATCTGTAGCGAACCGGTTGCGGAACCAGACAACGGAACCAATGAAAAATACTAGAACAGAAATATTTATTTATTTTTAGTTGCTCTTGACCCGCTGAATTTTAAGAACGGTATCTCATTCGATGAATAAAGTATTCTCTTATTTCTATTTAAATATCATAGCAATTAATCCGCTGCATTTCGAGTGTTTCTCTATTCAAATTTAAGCAAATCTATGGCTCCGCAAATCTCCGTAGTACAATTTACCTAATGTACGGATTACCGGCCGTGGCAGTTCCACCTTCGAAAACAATATTTGTTTCGAGGCTTGCCCCTGATCTCACATCGGAAGATGTTCTAGCCTAAACTAAATTATATTCGGAGAGCTTTTTTTGCATCCCAGGCGATTGTGTTTACTGAAACCTGGTTGAAGCCTCTGAATCCTCTGCTCCGAAATTCTTCCGAGTAACTACAAAATTTTGCAGATTGGACTATCGTTGACTCTTGCCTCATCTCGGAACGGTTGGTACATATGACTTTTTGGACCATTTGGAGAATTTTTGGAGAATTTATCTGCGCAAAATTATCTTTTACAGGTAGTTTCATTTATGTAACCTGCTCTCACATTCCTCCATCTTCGGTGGAGCCAACTTATTGGAAACACCTTTGGCAATCAGGCAGCTTCCAACAGCCTTTCTGATAGGGACCAATTAGTGACTTTGGGTGACTTCAACATACCTTGAGCTCATTGGACTTCTGATGGTGTGTCTAATGTCCTTCAGACTGCGGCACAGCATGACCTCATAAACGGCTTGCTTGATTTATTTTTGTCTTAAGTTAACCATGCCTTTTATTCTTTAAACCGCTTACTGGATCTATGCTTTGTCTCCGATCCTGCAGGCGTAAACCTAAATAGTGCTCCTTCAATGATGCAACCTGAAGATCCTTATCATCTATCTTTCGAAGTGACTATCGACACTGGGACAGTTTTAGTAACGACATCTAGTAGTAGATTAAACAGAGACCGCTGTTTCCGAAAGGCTGACTATCAGAGGCTAAACAATTTAATAACAGAATTTAATTGGTCCAATATTTATATGAAATGGCAACCGCCGTGGATATTTTTTATAGTGCCATGAACTCATTTTTATACCCGCTACCCATAGGGTAGAAGGGTATTATAGCTTTGTGCCGGCAGGAAATGTATGTGACAGGTAAAAGGAGGCTTCACTGACCCTATATATTCTTGATCAGCGTCAACAGCCGAGACGATCTAGTCATGTCCGTCTGAAACACTAGATCTCAGAGACTATAAGAGACAGTATTTGTTATGCCTGCGAGCAGATCAAGTTTGTTTCAAATTTTTACCAAGTCTACTTCCGCCCCCGCAAATCATCGAATAGCGAAATTAAATTATCAAAGTTTAAAGCTAGAGTCGCGATTTCGGCAAGAACTATAGTCTGTGTGATTTCTGAAAATTTGGTTGCGATCAGATAAAAATAATCGAAGTTATTAAAGAAATAATTTTGTATGGCCACAAACGGCTGCTGCAGCATGCCTCATTTGGTTGACCAACTAGAACAACTAAATAATCTTACCAGTTCTTGATTGTGATCGGAAAAGAATCTTATAAGATATTACATAGATATAGTACATGTGTATGTATTTTTGTATGCATGTGATTATATTACACTTGCATTTGTCCGATATGTTCAAAAATGTATTAACTATTTACCAAGGATATCTCACCGTCGAGCTCACTCGACTGTAGCTTTCGTACTTGTTCTCTTTATGCGTTCCAAAAACCTATCCGTTGGTCTCCAATAAACCACCTTGGTTCAACAAAGAGCTGACACGATTAAAAAACAATAATAATATATATAAGCTCCCCGGTTCAAAAACTGCTTTTTTACGTTATCTTAGTGCTCGGTCTAACTTTACCGTGCTTAACTCTTGGTTTTATAAAAAATTTTTGACTCGTTGCAAGGTCCAGTTCACGCAGGAACCTAAAAAGTTTTATAACTTTGGTAACTCTAAGCGTAAATCCAATTAATATTTATCCTCGCTTTCATTTATGAATAGTACAGTAAATTCTAATCAAGAAATAACTGATCTTTTTGCTGAGTTTTTTTTTAAATTCACCCTTAACCACTTCAGAACATATATTTTTTACAGCTATGCCCAGCTCGAAATTAATCTTCAAACTTAATCAACATCTATGCAGATCTTTCGATCTTTTTCTTCGTAGCGGATGGTCGTGTTTTTGGCTTTCGCTCCAACTTTTGTGTTATTTTGAATCAGAACCACCGGGGTTTCATCTAAACTTATCACCTAATATTTATAACGATATACCGTTTTGCTACCGCGCGTGCACGCACTTTTCTGTGTAGTTAATTTGCATTAATAATCACTTGTTAGTTTTGTGCTAAGACGGTTCATCTTATTTTATTTTTCCTCTTTGCTCTTTTACCGTTTTGAAGTTTTACCGAGTGAAGTTTGCTATTAGCTGCATCCAAGCTGTCCATAGCTCTCACCGCTCTTGTGATTTTCTGCTGCTCTAACTTTTGCGCTCTTTTATCCTTCTCTTCATCTCTTTACTTTTTTGGTATTGATAGTGCACAGTGGTTCTAGGTTTTGTGAACATGTCCCAGAATATTGTCTGTGTTATTAAGAATTGCCAAAAAAATGTTTTGGCAGACCAGCCCAGTTTCTATTGCTGGCTTTGCGAGGCAGTTGTGCACGCTAAGTGCATTGGAATGACGGGTCGAATGGCTGACGCAGTGTCCAGCAAAAAGGCCCTGCGTTATTGCTTGTCGGCCTGTCGACCGGTTGAGAAGGAAATATCATCCTTCATGCGTCAGACCAAGAGTGGATTTTTTGAGATCATGGCCACTTTTCGCAAGGCGAATGACCTGTTCTCCGCGATGGTATGAAGCTATTAAATGAGTCGCCGAAACGCAAAAAATCCGCTGCTAGTCGGCTGCAACTGTGTGAGACACAGCAACCGATTCCCTGCCACTCTCCGTCGCCACAGCTCCTGGTCCCCGTTCCAATGGTTCTGAGATCAGGAACGATCAAAGATTCGGTAACCGAATCGGTTGTATAGGTGTCGGAAGCCGCGCAGCCAGCAATTTCCGCATCGTCCGCTGTGTCTGATGCGCAGCCCAATTTTTTGGCTCCGCAAATCACCGTAGAAAATTCTACCCATGGTCCAACATTGCCCGGAATACCGGCCGTTGTTGGTAACAATTCGTTACATAAGACCCTAAAAGCAGTCCCACCTTCGAAAACTATATTTGTTTCGAGGCTTGCCCCTGATCTCGCATTGGAAGATGTTCTAGCCTATATTCAAGGCAAAACCCAAGCTGGCAATATCAAGGTGGAAAAATTCAAATTTTCGTATGCCATAGACATTTCGTCATTCTCGTTCCAGCTCTTTGACACTATTTGCTCGTGTGACTTCTGGCCCGAGTACGTTGTAGTCAAGGAGTACGAGGCACGGAAGAAGAGAAATCGGCCTGCGGGAGTTCAACTGCCCAAGCCGTCACAACCCTTAGTGTCCACTGCAGTACCTTCTGTCCCAAAAAACTAACCTCTTCCCTACTACTTTCCTATCAGAATACTAGGGGCTTACGCAGTAAGCTCTCTAGATTATATTCAGATAGCCTTTCTTTCGCATCCCAGGTGATTGTATTTACAGAAACCTGGTTGAAGCCGGAGATTCTCTGCTCCGAAATTCTTCCATGTAAGTACACTATTTACAGATTAGACCGTCTTCTTCAGCGTGGCGGAGTTTTTATTGCCGTTGACTACTGCCTCATCTTGGAACGGGTGGTATCTAATGACTTTTTGGACATCGAATTTATCTGCGTTAAACTATCTTTCACAGGTAGTTGCATTTATGTAACCTGCTCTTACATCCCTCCATCTTCGGAAGAGCCAATTTATTGGAAACACCTTTCGGCAATTCGTGCAGCTTCCAATAGGCTTTCTATTAGGGACCAATTAGTGGCTTTGGGTGACTTCAACATACCCGGAGCTCACTGGTCTTCTGATGGTGTGTCTAACGTCCTTCACACTGCGGCACAGCATGACCTCATAAATGGCTTGCTTGATTTATCATTATCTCAAGTTAACCATATCTTTAATTCCTTAAACCGCTTACTGGATCTATGCTTTGTCTCCGATCCTGCAGGCGTACACCTTATTAGAGTTCCTCCAATGACGCAAGCTGAAGATCCTTATCATCCAACTTTCGATGTGACTATCGACACTGGGGCAGTCTTAGCTACTACACCTGAACACCTGAACAGAGTCCGCTGTTTCCGAAAGGCTGACTATCAGAGGCTAAACACTTTAATAGCAGAATTTGATTGGTCTAATCTTTACACGAGCTCTGACATGGCATCCGCCGTTGACATTTTTTACAATGCCATGAACTCATTCTTCTCTTTATGTGTTCCTAAAAGCTACCCGTCGGTCTCTAATAAACCACTTTGGTTTAACAAGGAGCTGACGCGTCTAAAAAACGTAAAATCTAGGCTTTATAATAAATATAAACTCACTGGTTCAGAAACGGCTTTCTCATCTTATCTTAGTGCTCGATCTAACTTTACCGTGCTTAACGCTCAGTGTTATAAAAATTATTTGACTCGTTGTAAGGTCCAGTTTACGCAGGACCCTAAACAGTTTTATAACTTTGTTAACTCTAAACGTAAACCCACGTTATATCCTCCCTCGCTGTCTTTTAAGAATACTACAGTAAATTCTGATCAAGCAATTGCTAATCTCTTTGCTGAGTTTTTTAAAACGACATATTCGCCCTCAACATCTTCAGATCATACATTTTCTACAGCTATGCCCAGTTCGTCCCTAATCTTCAGTCCTATTTTAAACGAAAGCTCACTTATTCTTGATCTTCAACGTGTTCAGCCAGTTTATTCGCCAGGTCCCGATGGTATACCTGGCTCTGTGCTTAGGTATTGCTCCGAGGCGCTGTGTAACCCCCTTCTTAAATTGTTTACCTTATCTTTAGAATCCTCAGAATTTCCCCTTATTTGGAGGGAATCATTTGTTATTCCAAAAAAGGTAGCAAATCGGATGCCAGTAACTATAGGGGTTTCTCTAAGTTATCGGCTATCCCCAAACTTTTCGAGAATGTAATCACCCCTCACTTGCAACATCTATGCAGATCCGTCATCTCTCCATGCCAGCATGGTTTTATGAGGCGAAGATCAACCACGACCAATCTTCTGGAACTTACCTCTTTCGTTATTAGGGGCTTCCAACAAAACTTTCAAACCGATGGTATTTACACGGACTTTAGTAAAGCTTTCGACTCGGTTAATCATTCTCTTTTGGTTAGGAAACTTGATTCAATGGGGTTTCCTAGTGATCTTCTTACGTGGATTTCGAGTTATCTAATCGACAGGACCCAAAAGGTTCTGTTCAGAAACGTTCTTTCCAATAGCCTCAGGGTCACATCTGGCGTCCCACAGGGTAGCCACCTTAGACCACTGCTTTTCACATTGTTTATCAATGATTTGCCGCAGGTTATAACCAAATCCAGGGTACTCATGTACGCTGATGACGTTAAACTTTGCTTGCAGTATAGGGACAGTTCGTGCCAATCTGACCTACAATCGTATCTTGATAACTTCCAAGTATGGTGTCATGCTAACGATTTACATCTCAACAGCTCAAAATGCAAACTGATGACATTTTCACGTGTCACTCCCCTGCTTGCCACCTATATGCTTAACGATTGCTCTTTGGAAATAATTACTATCGTTGATGATCTAGGTGTTCGCCTGGATCCTAAACTTTCGTTCTCTGAACACGTTTCTTGTATGGTTAAGCCAGAGGCATGCTGGGATTCACTAAAAGATGGGCGAAGGAATTATATTCTCTATATGTAACGAAGACTCTCTTTACTTCGTTAGTTCGTCCTATATTGGAGTATGGTTCGTGCGTCTGGAGTCCTCAATTTGGAGTCCACAGTAGACGCATTGAATCTGTCCAAAAGAACTATTTGCTTTTTGCCCTTCGTGGCCTACCCTGGGATGCCAACCTTAGATTACCGTCTTACGCTAGTAGACTTCTCCTACTTAATCTACCTTCTTTAGCTAACCGTAGGACGAACTTGGCGTCGTCTTTTTACATAAACTTATTCACGGTTATGTGGAGAGCCCCTACCTTCTAGGCCAGCTCAATTTCCATGTTCCCCGTCTTTCATCTAGGCGTGAGTTTGAAGTACATGAGCCCTTTAGGGTTTTATGTACTGATTACAATCGTCTTTTTAGTAGTATTGAAGGCATTGAAAGCCTTCAAAAACTAAAAACTGTATCGCTTGTTGTACTATCCCGTAGTGTATCCTAATTTTTCCTCGTTCTATTCTATTTTTTTTTCTTCTCTCGCGTCTATCTAGTACGCGTTTCGTGCCGTACGTCACGCGGCTGCGCCCCTCGGTCAGTTGGGCGGGAGGTGGGCGTGGGACCCGCGCGAAAAAAAAAAGATCTGTGACCTTTCCAAGTCAGCATTGTTTTATAAATGCATAAATTGCTAATAGCCTTATGAAACACTAATGCAACTTTTTTTTATTAGAGACTTCAATAGAACCGTGAAAGAGACAACTACATGTGTTATTTTGCTCGGATCTCTTTGTAATGCGGCTTGGGTCGAACCGATTTTAAGAGGTAAACAATAACAAATGTTAATTATTTCTGGAGCCATCGTTGAAGTACTCCTGATTTTAGGCATCTGGAAGCCCTCATTTTATGTTTCCAACTATCTTAGGCATACACATTTTATTATTAAAACCCAAAAAATCAATTTCAGTCAAGTTTTGCAACTCAAGAACCTCGTCAATTAAAACATATTGTTGTTCTTAATTTTTAAAGATTTTTTTGCATTTTAGATTCAACAAATAATTGTAAAACATCAGCAAAAATCAATTTGTCTTGTGTGCCCAACTAGACTCATGACCTCTAATGAGCTGCATAATATACTTTTTTATTAAGCATAGTGTCCGGACAGTTAAAACCCGTCTTTAAGCAGTGAGAGAGAGCGAGAGGTAAATATTTGAGAACGGTTTTCGTGAGCGGCCGTTTTAAAAGTCGGTATCCAGACAGAAAAACAATATACAAGAAAAGTGTGTTTATTATTTCCCGAGGGGGATGCGAAAAAGAATGGCAAATTTAAAGCATAGCATCCAGACAAAAAAAAGTTTTGCAGCGGAAATAATGTTTTATCTTTTCAAGTGTGACCGCTGATTTTTCTAGCTTTTCGGCATTTTTGGCCGGGAAATGATGGGGTCATACATGCATGTTTACAATATTTTTAAAATGTTGATAAAAAATAAATAAACTAAAATAAATAAATAAAAATCGCAGTGCCTTCTTCAGTTTCGTAAATCCGTTAAATTTTCAAAAAACATCATAGGAGTTTTGTGCAGATTTACGAAATACAAAACAAACAAAAGATAATGGTAAGAATGTATCATATTGATATAAAAATATGTAAACAATACAAACATCGGAAGAATATCGCCCTTAAATTGATCTGTCTGTATGGGCTCACCCAATACTTGGTTTATACCTATTGGTTTTAGAATATCTATTTGGTTTAGAGTCTTCCTCATCCATTACGGCAGTAATTACTGCTATAGCATAGTAGTTTTTATCTTATTCTTAATTTGTTTATAGGCTAATTAAAAATATTGTAAACAAGCATGTATGACCGCATCATTTGCCGGCCAAAAATGCCAAACAGCTAGTAAAATTAGCGGTCACACTTGAATATGTTAAACATTTTTGTCCGCTGCGAAACGTTTTATTGTCGGAATACTATCCTTTAAAATTTATTATACAGATTCAATTTAATTTCATTAGAGCAGTATATGTCATTGGTTAAATTTCGTATCTAGTATATTTCATGTAGATTTATCGATTTTGGCCTATAATGCATTGGCAATGCATTAGACGTGCCGTATAGACCTATAGACCTTTCAAATTCCTAATGAAGTCTCAAATTAATGCTGTAGTATCATACCTTCATAAATATTTTCAATGGTTCCGTTGTCTGATTCCGCAACCGGTTCTCTGCAGGTTCTAGAACTGGTTCTATTTTCATAATTGTCGCGTATGTTAACAGACTCCCTATACCACACACTGTATTGAGATTTTCTAATGGTCTTTCTGATGGTTTAAATCATATAAATTTTTTATCAAATATTCCTTAAACTTCTCCTAGTAATGCAATACACCGTGCATATTGGATCACTTTCTTAAACTGGGTTTATAGGACTTTCCATTTTTGCTGACCTCTTTTGTATGAGACAGAACCCGAGGTTGGTTCACAATTATGTGATTTTCTCAAAAACTGGCGGATTAAGAAAAACAGAAATAGAATAAAACTATAATAAATATCCTTTATCCTGACATATCCCCGAACACTTCCTGTGTTCGTATATTAGGATAACCGCGAAAGCCCGATTTTTCAAAGAACTTTTTTATATATCCAAATACCCACAAAACCAGCAAAAATAAAACGCTACTAAATTTGTTTTTTTGTTAGCATTATACGCCTTATTTTATTTAAATTAGTGCCTTATTTACAAAACAAGAAAATAAACTAACTTCGGCTAACCGAAGTTTGTATACCCTTGCAGAATTTAAACAAAAAATTAAAATCGAAATTCTGAAATAATAGTTAGTTGCCAAATCTCAAATGTTACGCAAATATGTATGATAAGAAACAGCGAAGATATGTTCCTATGGCAGTTATGGGATATAGTTGTCCGATTTTCATGAAATTTAAACCGAAATTCTGAAATAATATCAAATGGCCGATAACCAAGTTTGGTGAACAACTGACAAAGTTATAATTTTTTTTCGAAAAATTTTCTGTTCCTATGGCAGCTATATGATATAGTCGTTCGATCCGGCCCGTTCCGCCATATGTAGGAGTATATAGAAGATTAACTACAATGTTTCATTTAGAGAACTTTAAAACTGAGGGACTAGTTCGCGTATAATCGGACAGACGGACATGGCTAGATCGACTCGGCTGTTGATCCTGATCAAGAATATATATATATTTTATAGGGTCGGAGATGTCTCCTTCACTGCGTTGCAAACTTCTGACTAAAATTATAATACCCTGCAACGGTATAATAAATAATATATAAAATATTTCTCAAGGTTTCATTTTCCCACCGTTTCCCATCATTTCGATCGCCCCTTCTTTAGTGTGACCAAGGCGTTATTTTTTAAAAACCCGTCTTTAAGCAGTGGGAGAGAGCGAGAGGCAAATAATTGAAAACGGTTGTTCGTCAGCGGCCGTTTTATAGGTCGGTAACCTGACAAAAAAACAAATATACTAGAAAAGTGTGTGGCACTTTCTAGTATTTTTCGAGCGGGCTTCGAAAAAGAATAAAATTTTTATAAAACAGACTGCGACCGTTTCCCCCCTCTCTATGCCTTCTTCAATTCCGTAAATCCGTTAAATTTTCAAAAAACATCATAGGAGTTTTGTGCAGATTTGATATAAAAATATGTAAACAATGCTTACATTGGAAGAATATCGCCCTTTAATTGATCTGTCTGTATGGGCTCTCCCAATACTTTGATCGCTTCCTATTTGGTTTAGAATCTTCCTCATCCATTACAGCAATAAATACTGCCTTAGCAATAGTAGTTTTTATTCTATTTTTAATTTTCTATCAACATTTTAAAAATATTGTAAACATGCATGTATGACCGCATCATTTCCCGGCCAAAAATACCGAACAGCTAGTAAAATCAGCGGAGCTTAAAGCATAATATCCAGACAGTAAAAAACCTTCGTTAAGCAGTGAGAGGGAGCGAAAGGCAAATAGTTGAGAACGGTTTTTTGTGAGCGGCCGTTTTAAAGGTCAAAGTGTGTTTTAATATTTCCCGAAGGGGGTGCGAAAAAGAATGACAAATTTAAAAAACAAACTGTTCTCGACCGTTTCCCCCCTCACTGTGCCTTCTACAGTTCCGTAAATCCGTTAAATTTTGAAAATACATCACAGGAGTTTTGGTACTGATTTGCGAACTATAAAACAAACACAAGATAATGGTAATAATGTAATTATCCAATACTTGGATCGCTTCCTATTTGGTTGAGAATCTTCCTCATCCAACACGGCAATAATTACTGCCATAGCAACAAGCATGTATGCCCGCATCATTTGCCGGCCAAAAATGCCGAACAGCTTGTAAATCAGTGGTCACACTTAAAGAAATTAAACATTTTTTCCGCTGCGAAACGTTTTACTGTCTGGATACTATGCTTAACCATTCACCAGAATAATACTAAAGGTTAATTGCGTATTTTGCTGGAGCTCCACTGAGCACAATCCACTGGTAACCGCTGCATTGGGACGGCGGAACGATTGGGATTTTCAAAAGTTGTGAAACATAGAACCACCGCTAGGGTTGCATGTTATTACAATTCAAAAATTTCTCATTTGGAAACTGACTGCGCTACCGTTTTATTGTGTAAGACCGTTGGCTGGACATCGAGAGTAAACAGAGTACACATCAAACCAATGAAAAATCTATCTGAATGAAAGACGATTCTTAACTTTAAAAAATAAACGTTGTGATGTATTCATTTAGTTGGTAACACTTTGCCAAGCTCAAAAAAGCTTCTTTCCTAACACTTAACCTCAGAATTCTGGGATTTGATTCTGAGGTCGAAGGCAGTGTCAAAGGCGGCTGCTGTTGAGAGCCCTCCTTGAAACTCGATAACAACTCCTTAAAACCGCCCTTGGTTTGCCGCATGAAAGACATCATTACCCTTTCAACGTCACGATAGGCTTCGCAACAGTAGCGCAAGCCGATGTTTTTTTTAACATCATCAACAGTCCGGCCAGCATCCCCAATGCACTTTGCGTGCAAAATGTTGTCGCACAGCCAGCAGCCGATGGTAGATCACTTGACAAAACTGCCTTTTTACAGGTTTTGGAGAAGCAGACGTATCGGAAGACATTATTTTGGACTTACCACTGTACTTGTAGCAATATATGAGGGGGCGAAAGATATGAGAAGGAAAGTGCAGCAGCACCGAGAGAGTTGAAGCGCTAGAGAGCAGGGGATTGTGAGAGTAAGCAAGCTTAGAGAACGTTTAGCTGTCGCGACAGAGCAACAACGGCTAAACGAGAGAGGTACAAAGAGGAAATGCAAAAAAGACAAGAAGAACAAACACTGGCAGCACACTTAAGTTGTGAAAATAGAGGTATTAAATAAATTAATAAAGTAGATAAAGTTGCATGCACACGCGAACTGAACGGGAACTATGTATATAGAACACAAAGTAGAAGTTTTCAACAAACCCCGGCGGTTTTAATATAAAGACTTTTACTAAAACGAGAGCGCAAGAAAAAAACCCGACCGTTTACTTGGAAGCGAGAAAGATAATTACTATGTTAAAGTTTATTAATAAAAATAAATTTTGATTCCTTTAAAATAAGGTATGTACTAAATACAAATTTTATGTTGGTGGTCTTTCCATTTTTAACGAAATACTTCCAACTCTTAAATCTGATGAATTTATTAGGTAAAATTTTAGTTCGTAAGCGATTTTTTCCTTGTGCTTAGCAAAAATGTCTCACCAAAAATGTTGTTAATGCTAAATAAATTTTGGCAAAACTTTCACGAAATACATCTATGCCTAAAACGTCAACAAAGTTGGCAAAGCCTATTGATATTGATGTCATAGCTGGAATGTTATCAATTAAAAAAAAAAAAAATAATGATTCTGAATACTCTGATTCAAATAACATGCAACATTACATATGCAATAAAACTAACACATTTGTTAAAATTAAAAATATATAACTGAAACTTAACAATTTGCTAACGTAGCATGAATAGGTTTAAAACTGTACAATGGATTTAACTATATTTTTCAGTTTTTTCATTTTCCAAACTTTTATTCAAATATGCACAGCGGGTCAAAGAAAACTTTAAAGGGCAATATATTTTTTGTAGTTTTAATTATATTTTTTAATAAACTTAATCTACTTTATTTTATTTGCAGAATAAATACATTTTCCTCTATATATGTAGATCTCTTATTTACATCAAATATTTTTGTGTAGTTCAATGTGTTGTTTTAATAATTATTTTTCTGTAAAAAGTTCAACGTTCCATATTTTAGGAACAGCTGCAACCTTCGACAGACATATTTGGTATAACACTTAATACTAGATTATGATTGTCATCAAAATATAATAAACTTAAGGAACTCATCTTTGTTGGCGAGCAACACGGTGTAGCAGACGTAGTTAATGCTGCTAAATGCGTGTGCGGATATTGTTCTAAATAACCAACTTTACAATCGCCACTGCAGAAAAATGCATCAAATGAAGTTGGCGCTACCACAAAATGCCATCCGAAGCTGGTAAAGTTAACTTTAAGGGGATAGCGACAGCAACGCAGATCGTGATCATTTTCTGTACAATCCATAAACACACTTCTTTTTCTTCGATGCTTCTTTTGGGATCCAATTTCTATATGCACGGTCTATAAAATAAAAACAGTTCATTTAAAATAATCATTAAATACAGAAAGTATGGGTTTTAATGGAACATGGAACGATATTGTGGTCCTATGCTACCTGTAAAAAAATAAATGTTGAAAGTTTCCTTGATACTTTATATTTTTATACCCTTGCAGGGTATTATAATTTCAGTCAGACCCTATAAATTCTTGATCAGGATCACAGCCGAGTCGCTTAAGCCATGTCCATCTGACCGATTATACGCGAACTAGTCCCTCAGTTTTAAAGCTATCTGAATGAAACTTTGCAGTTAGTCTTCTATATAATCTCACTCCTACATATGCCGGATCGGACGACTACATCATATAGCTGCCATAGAACCGATCGGAAAATTTTTGAAAAAAAATTATAACTATGTCAGTTTTCACCAAACTTGATATTTGCCCATCTAGTATTATTTCAGAATTTCGGTTTTAAATGAAAATCGGCGGCTATAAATTTTAAAAAAATATAACTTAGCCGTTTTTCAAACAATTTTCATTAAATTTGAGATTTGGCAACTAATTATTATTCCAGAATATTTGTTTTAATTTTTTGTATAAAATCTACAAGGGTATATAAACTTCGGTGAGCCGAAGTTAGCTTTCCTTTCTTTTTATTTTATCTAAAAGATATATTTATTTCGTCACTGCAAAGTAGCTTTAGTTATTACAAAAAATGAACACGTATTAGCTTTTTGTTCGATTAGGAGAACAAGCTGTTGTCTTACCAATGGATTCTTTGATGCCGTGTTATCGGTGGTCACAACTAACGGCTTCATCCAGAACTCTGCACCTTTGATTATAATCTCCTGAGTCTTGTTTCCTCCACGATCAACACTAAATAAGGAATTTAACAAGTCAACATTGACCCATTCTCCTAGTCCCAATGGAATCCTCTGTCGAAATTCGAGTATTTTGGCTTTATGAGTAATACTTGAGTTATTTGATCGTCGCACAGCCCGGTGTATGGTTACAACTATATCTTTGCTTTCTTGCTTTTCAATCTCATCGATAAGTTCTGGCTGATGCGTGCTTATCCATTCCCATCCGCGAAGATATAGATGAAGCGTAGCATATGATAAATCGGTATAGCTATTGTCAATTTTGAATTTCAGGAAATCTGCTTTCGGTTTGTTTCGATTTCGGTTGTTTCGGGCGTGTGGCTGGAATTCTAAATAAATAAGATAGATAAACTGTACTGTAAGTATATGAGAATTTTAAAATTAGATATTTAGAAATGGGAAGGTCAACCTTGATCAAAAACTAAAATATCGATAACACAGGTCGACGCTGCTTTGAATAGGAATCTTTAAAAAATTGCTATAGATTGTGACCAGAAAATTTCCGAAATTTACAAAATTTACAAAAATCTACAAAAAAGTCGCAAGAGGTCCAATCTGCTGAATACGGTGGTTGATCTTTCAAATCGTACGCAACGTACTGAAAAAATTGTGATGTTTTTGAAGCATGGACGTGTTTCATATTTAAATAACACAGGCCAACAAGAAAAAGTACGAAGTAAGACCTTCAGATTGTGAAAGATCTCGGTCTGTATATTACTAGTTCGAAAGCCAAAAGTTTCCATCACGTACCAATTTTGAGGAAATCGCTTTCAAAGTACCAAAAATGGCCTATTTTGGCACTTTTCAAACGCTAATAAAAAAGTAACCGTCCGTAAACCGATTCCAAAACCTTCTGAATATAAACTTGCCGACAGAATGCGATCATAGTAATTACAGACAGTACTACCTATCAAAAACAGTTCAAATGACAAATCTGGATTTTGAAATATTTCAAGTTCAATATCAAAACTTTTCGTTATTAAGGCCAGATTCGATTAGGTATTAGTTTTTCGACCTTGTATATCGTAATACTTACGTTCAGGAAAGATATATATGCTGCTAATGTGCGAAAGAATGTTGACGTATTCCTCTTCTTCGTTATCAGTAGAAGAATAATCCTGATTGTGATCGAAATATTTGCGAAATTTATTAACCGTATTGGCATCATCTCCTTGCATTTGCGATGAAGAATTTTCATCAGTGATCTCTTCTGACTTCCCATTATCGTTGATTGTAGGTTTTGATACATCGACATACTCTTCTTTCGCTTTTAACATATTTTTTGCCGCTGATACGTTATAATCTTTGTAAAAATTATCTAATATATTTTGCGGGACTAAGATGGGTTTCGTTATATTTGGTAGTTTCTTTAGATTTAATCTCATAAGTATATGCATTTTAATCGATTCTAGGTTATCGAGTTTCGCTTTCTCACGCAACTGACGATGTAGCAAACTCTCGATATTGAGTAACGTACTACGATAAATTGAAACCCCTTGAACCGATAAAGACACCTTATTTTGTTGCATTTGGTTAAATGCCACGGTTTTTGTCTCAATTTGATCAGCTTTGCTCGGTGAAGTCGTAAAAGATATATTTTTATTAGCATTTATATCATCGCTAGCAGAAATTTGAAGATCGTGTTTTTGGCCATAGGAAATATGTGCTGTTGCCAACACTAAAAGTACAACCATAGCCCAACATCGTTTCACAAGAATCTGGTGGTTTTTTTTTGAATTTTGAAATATCATTCGAGGTTCGTTTATAATTTCATTGCATTCACATATGCGATATTGTATAATATTGTCGTTTAATCCTATATAAGTGCCCCTAAAAATGGTAATTGAGTTTTTTTTGTTATGATATTTATCCAAAGTCCGGACTACATTCTTTAAACCATGGTACGCGTTGTATTTCATGATTTTCGCATACGAAACCGTAGTCTAGTAATAAAAGAAACTGGAATTATGAGATATTTTGTTAAAAAATACAAAAAAAAAACAATAATGAAACCTCGCCTCGGCTAGCCGAAGTTGGTATAGTAATATTCGGCAACTATATACATATGTATACTCTTGCCTGTTATAAACTTTATATGGAATTATATTAATCGGTATTGCGCCTCCGTAGAGTGAAATGACCACCCCAATTTGAACAATCAGAACAAATATGAGTTCCATACATTTGTATGTACAGGCTTCACACGAGTCACTCTCTCTCGTTCTCTCTTGATGACCGACCACTCTATTGTATTCAATTAAAACCATTTATAAACATAATAATACATTTTTTGTGGTCGTTCTTGAACTTCAGTTTATCGCTGAAAAAAGTGCAGTCAGTATTGCCTTTTGTGCAAGAAGAAACGTAAATCAGAGCCACACATAAAAATGTATTCATATACAATATATATACATATGTACATACATATATAAAAGCACATATATATACATACGTGTATGCATATAAAATTTCAGCGATAACAGATCACTTGGAAAGGAAGAAACATACCTATTGTACATATGATATTTATTTGGGTATTTATTTATATTATACACATATATGTTAGATAAAATTCTATTTTTATGTGTATTTCTTTTATGTTGGTTTTATGTTGCCATACAATTTTACACATATTTTGATTATTTTGAAATGAATACGAATATTATTCACCGCCAAGTTGCACATAGTTAGCTTTTAATATCTTTTTGTTTTTATCGTGCGCATAGGGAACCGAAAAAACTGGGTGTATATATTGTGGTTGTTTCAAGATGTATATTATTTTAATAGGCGGTCTTTGCAGCTACGTAGTTCGGATGCCGAGATGGAACTGAGCAGCTGATCAGCACAACCAAGAGCGTATGTGTGTACTTGGTAAACGAAGAGTGAGAGGGAATTCTTGAGAGTCTTGGGAGAGTTTAAAGCGCATGTCTACAGGCTACAGTTTATAATAAAAAAATATCTTGAAATAATGGATGTCCTGCACATTTCGGATTAAACTTTTAACTAGCGGGCCCGTCAACGTCGTCTCGTTTTTATTTATTTAGTTACTTTAATTTTATAATCCAGTTTCCACTCGGAAGTAAATTTGATAATATTTTTTTATGTGACATTTTCAGATTTCCCTTTAACAGTTTCGGTTTTGCCTTATTGAATCTGTGGAAGTGAAATCCAGCACACAGGTTCATAGGTAAGTACATAGGTACAAATGGTGAGGCACACAAACTTTCAAGGATTTGAATTGTGATTTGTTAATGGTTATAGGGAATGCAAGACGGGCTGCCAATTGAAATCCTTTAAACTCAAACTGCTTCTCAGATAAGATTTTTGGGATTCTCGGTATTCTATTTCTATATTTTGTTTTATCGAACGACTATATCCAATAGCTGCCAAAGGATTAATGAAAAAACAAGAAAGGAAGCTAACTTCGGCTCACCGAAGTTTGTATACCTTTGCAAAATTTAAACAAAAAATTAAAACCGAACATCTGGAATAATAATTAGTTGCCAAATCTCAAATTTGACGAAAATGGTTTAAAAAACGGCTAAGTTATGGTTTTTATACCCTTGCAGGGTATTATAATTTCAGTCAGAAGTTTCAAACGCAGTGAAGCGACATCTCCAACCCTGTAAAGTACATATATATATTCTTGATCAGGATCAACAGCCGAGTCGATCTAGGCATGTCCGTCTGTCCGTTTCTACTAGTCCCTCAGTTTTAAAGCTATCTGAATGAAACTTTGCAGTTAGTCTTCTATATACTTTCGCTCGTACATATGTCGGAACGAGCCGGAACGGAAGACTATATCATAGGAAAGATCGGAAAACTGTTCGAAAAATAATTATAACTATGTCAGTTTTCATGATATTTTACCCACATTTGATATTTGGCCATCTTATATTATTTCAGAATTTCGCTTTTAATTTCATGGAAATCGGTGAACTATATCCTATAGCTTCCATAGGAACAATAAGAAAAATAAAAAAAAACCATAACTTCGCCGTTCTTCAAACCATTTTTATCAAATATCAGATTTGGCAACTAATTATTATTCCAGATTTTCGGTTTTAAGTTGTTGTTTTAATTCTGCAAGGGTATACAAACTTCGGCGAGCCGAAGTCAGCTTCCTTTCTTGTTATTCTAGAGTTCCGATTTAATTTTTTTGATCCAATCGAAAGTAGAAAGGGTATTTTGTTAGCTGCCTTTATTGATTTAATTTTTGTTTAATTAAAGTTTAAACTTGTATATTTCTTCTGTTGTCAATGCGAATCTAACTGGTTGTCGTTAATGTGATTTATTTCATTTCATAAAAATAAAACGTTAATTAACAAAATTAAACCCGAATTTATTTACATAATAGCATTTAATAATAGGTAATTTAAAGTCTATCCAGTACGTATTGGTGATTGAACGACGCTATGTCGATTTGACCTAGGTGGAGTATTGTGTCTATTTAGCAACCAGGCAGAGCTGGTGGAAAATCGATGTAATATCGCGATACATCGAAGTTTTCCTTTTAAAAATATCGAAATATCGATATTCAAAAACTTCGATGTTTAGTTAGCACTACACCAAACAACACCATAATAGTGGCTGTTGCGACGCAATCTAATCTTTCTATTGTGTACTAAATTAATAAATTTTATAAGAAAATGTTTTTAGCTCACACTTACTAACAAAATTTAAAAAATTCACAAAATTCACTTACTAACAAAATTGGTATTCGAAATGTACTCTGCTTAAATCGCTATTGTTTTCTTGTTGCTATACTGCTCCTCAGATGTTTTGTTGTTATTTCTGTCTTCTGCTGATCTCTATCGGGTTTCTTCTGGAGTACTGCTTTTATTCAGTTGCTTTTCTGCCATTGTTGTGGCACACTGCTGTTATTTCTCATTTCACCAACTCAGTTTTACATTAATAATAATAATTTAATAAATCAAAAAAAAAAGGTGAAAAAATCGTATGCTGTACGGTATAAATAATTCGCATTTACTTATTTGATATTCCTAGATGCGTACATACATAGTACACACCTACATATGTACATCAAATACTTACCAAATGCTCTCAACTGAAACTTAAAATTTAAAATTAAATTGAATTAAAAATTTTTTACAGGAAGCATATATTTTTACGATAACATTGCAGGAGAACCTCGGATAATACGGAAGATATGAAAAATATAACACAGGATAGATGTAGGTCCTCGGATAATACTAAAGGAAATACGGATAAAAAATACGCATGTATAGAATATATGTATCGGCGCTATTCGTATCATACGATCATGCGCTTTGCATAATACGGAATGCTCGGGTGAGTTAATTGGCTCGGATAACACCGAGCCTCGGTTGATCGGAGGCCGGTTGATCCAGGTTCTACTGTACATGTTCTCATTACACCCGGTACCCATAGGGTACAATACGGTACTCGATATTTTCCATATAAACACAATATTTTTCCTAAACAAGAAGGTAGAATCTCCAAATAATTTATCGATGTTTTCTTTTTAAAAATATCGAAATATCGATATTGTAAACATCAATGTTTCTCCAGCTCTACCCTGTAAGTGATACTGAATAATTCGTGAAGTGGAGCATATTTAGGCAAAAAAAAATTATGCGTCCATGTCCATTTTAATGCTACGCACAATGCTTTTGGTACCGGGTATCCGACAGTTACTCGCAGTTACATTCAACTATTTCTTTTCTACTTCTTTTTCGTTATACTTCTACATAATTTAATTTAAACACCAAACATAAAAAGATGTGCTTTTTAGGATTATAAATTAGTGGGCGGAGTGATACAATTTGTTCTACAACCTCTTTTATTATTTTTATTTTAGAGATATGTAAATTCGATTTTTTTTATTTTTGTGACCTTATTTGTGGATTCGAGGGACATCCTATTAATATGTCTAAGCCTAAACCCAAGGTGAATAAAAGCAAGAGGCGAAGAACTGTTGCTTTCCAGAAGATACGTTTCCTCCAGAAACAGGCGTTGCCATTACACCCCCATTGGCACTGGATGAAGCAGAAGCGGCGGCTGCCGCATAGTTGTAGCTCATATATGGAGACACGGTGGGGGAAATTGAGTCTGGGGCAAAAACTGAAGTGTGGCTAATTCCCAGGTGATTGGAGTTGGATCCACAGGTTGGAGAGTGACGGGATTCCATAGTGGAGTTATGATGATGATGGGCCGAGGTAGCAGCAGCGATAGTGCTGGATGAGGGAGAGCTTCCGGAAAAATTAGTAGATGGTGGTGGCAAAGCATATGCAGACAGTGCCTCGTATCCTGATGATCCACTACAGTTTCCTCTGGCATCTACGTGGGAGTTACCATCATTCGTAACTAGATGGTGATGTGGCGGCGGTCGTAGGTTCATATGACAAGGATACAGCGAAGGAGGTGTTAGATCGGCACCCTGCTGGGATATTGGCGATATTGGTGGTGCAAGCGATGAGCCGACAAGAGAAGAGTGGTTAAAGGTGGGCATGGGTCCAACCGATCTGAAGATTTAATAGATTTTAAAAGGTTTTTCGATTAATATTACCAGTATATACATTTATCATTTAAGTATTTACGTTTCTAAGTAAATATTAAAATACAAATTTAAATAAAGACTCTTACCCATAGGTATCGCTCATGGACAAAGCCGATGTATGATGCATATTGGAGTACATGGCACTCATGGAGCTTAATCGCGGCGATATGGCAGGAACCAGCGCATGGGCATGTAAATGGGGAGAACTATTATTCTGATGATGTTGCTGGCCGGAAATTCCAGGACAGGGTGAACAAGTGTCGCCACCACCTCTACAGTCTTCGTTGCTGCGTCCTTGGGTGTTATCAGCAGAGCTTGTACTAGATCTGTGATGCAAATTTGTGGGCGTTGGACTATCGGTACTTTCAGGTACACCAGGTGCAGCGCTACAGGCCAAAATATTAGGTGAGGCCAAGTTTGGGGCTCCTACTGCCACTGATCCTCCTCCTCCAAGTAGAGAAGAACAAGCACTCAAGCTATTGGGACTATCTGTTAAGGAAGCCGTTGCAGAAGTGGACGATGAGATGCCACTGGCTCCAGTTGAATTTGGCGTTCTTCGCTGATTACGAAGTTTCTCTTCGCGACGCCATTTGGCACGGCGATTGGAAAACCACACCTGTATCCTGGCCTCCGGCAATCCAATCTTCCCCGCCAAACGTTCGCGTGCAAATACATCGGGGTAATGGGTGCGTTCAAACTCTAAAAATAATATGGAATTAAGAATATATGTATCAGGTTCAGGCCCGTTCCGACTTATATACTAATAAAAATTAAAAAAGAATATCTAGACAGACGGATTTTATATTTAAATTTGTATGATCGGTTTACTGCGTAGCAAACTAAACTTATATCCTGTAAGTAGAGCTGGAGAAACATCGATGTTTTTATACCTGCTACTCCATAGGGTAGAAGGGTTTTATAATTTTGTGCCGGCAGTAAATGTATGTAACAGGTAGAAGGAGGCATCTCCGACCCTATAAAGTATATACATTCTTGATTAGCGTCAACAGCCGAGACGATCTAGCCATGTCCGTCTGTCTGTCCGTATGAAACACTGGATCTCAGGGACTATCAGAGATAGAGCTCTAATTTTTATACCCTGTACCAAAGGTACACAGGTAACAGGCAGAAGGAGGCGTAGCAAACCCTCAAAAGTTTCCTAAATATTGGTCAGGACCACTAAAGGAGTCGATATAGCCATGTCCGTCTGTCCGTCCGTCCGCCCGTCTGTCCGTCTGTCTGTATGAACGCCTAGATCTCAGACTCTGTATGAGCTAGAAACAACTGCTAGAGCTAGAGAAACTTGGCATTTAGACTTCTTATATCTGCACGCGGATCAAGTTTGTTTACAATTTTTGCTGCTCCCCTTTTTGGAGGAGCTATTTAAAAAAAACCGTATTTCTCCCAAATTTTTAAAGTTATGTAAAACCTGTATGTATTTTATCAAAATACACAGATTGTCCAAATTTCATTGCGATCGTACCATTAATAGCAGAGATATAGCCTTTTTACTTCATACATATTATGTATACCAGAGGCAGCGCAGGCAGAGGGCTCCAAATAAGCAAATCAACATGTTTATTTCACATTTTTATGAAATTAAGATTACTGAATTGTTTGATGGTGCAGCTGACTAAACTGGATTCTACGCGAAGTGTAGTTTTCGCGGGCTCGATTCCCGTCGGCGACGAGTCAAATTTTTTTTTTTAATTTTTAACTGTAAATCAAAATTATTATAGTATTTTATACTAAGAAATAAAAAAATGCAATTAAAAAACTATACTCTTTTATTTAAAATAAAAAAAAAAATTATATTTTGGCGGCAGAATCGCCCCAGGCCAATTGCTTACAAAAATGCACGCGCAGTTTATCCACTGAGCTAGCAACTGTACATTTGGTCCAGCTGACATTTCCTTTTCTTTTGCTAAAAGGAACGTTCGTTGTCCGAGAGGCAAAAAATTTGATCCCAAGGACTCATATAAAACTGTGGAACATGGAGGTGGTGGCCTAATAGTATGGAGCTGCTTTTCATGGTATGTTGTCCGTTTGACTCATCGAAAGGACGGACTAATGGACAGATTCGTCTACAAAGATCTATTGGAGACGGTGATGCTACACGCCTCTCAAGTAGGAAAGGATTGGTTCCGAGACCAAAATGTGGCTGTTATTGAGTGGCCAAGTCAATCTCCGGACCTCAATCCTATCCAGAATCTCTGGGGTGAACTCAAAGGACAGGTTGACAAGACATTCTGCCAAAAAAAACGGATATTGTCCAAAGGACATGGTATAACATTCCAATTGGAACTTGTCGGAAGTTAATATCCTCCAGGCCAAGACGAATAGAGAAAGTCTTGAGAAAAATGGCGGATATACCGTCTATTAGCTGCTAGATACTTTGTTTAATATAAAACAAGACCAAAAATAGCGAAATATGGATTTTATTTAAATATTTCTCTTTATACACCTATTATTATGGCCAGCCGAAATTGTTGGATTTAAGGATATATATAATTTTCTTGAATATTAAGGAGTTTGTGAAATTTTTTTTACTTTTGGTTTAAAGACAATAAATATACGTTTTCAAAAAGCCCTGATTTGTTGAGATTGGAGAAGAGATGGCTTAGAAAGAACAAGTTGAAAACGAAAAAAAACACACCTAATATATTGTCCATGAGTGTATGTCAATTTGTCTCCGCTTTTAAGTGGCTTCTTATTCTCGGGAACCAAATCGAGCGGCGACTTGTGATGGTACAGGGTATTCTACTGTCGGGACACCCGAATGTATGTCCATCTTGTTTTCGACAGTATTTGTTATGCTTGTACGCAGATCAAGGTTGTCTCAAATTTTTACCACGCCCACTTCCTCCCCGAAAATCATTAAAAAGCGAAATCAAATCATCAAAATTTAAAGCTAGAAACGCGATTTCGGTATGTACATTAAGAACTATAGTCTGTGTGATTCCTGAAAAATTTGGTTGCAATCAGATAAAAATTGTTAGTTATAAAAGAAATAATTTTGTATGGCCACAAACGGCAGCAGCAGCATCACTTGGTTGACCAACTTGACCAACTAAATATTCTTACCAGTTTCTGATTGGGATCGGAAAAGAATCTTATAATATAACAATTATTAGTCGCTTTATTGCAATAATAACGCGTTTTTACACGCATAGATACATGTGTATGGATTTTTGTATGCATGTGATTGTATTACATATGCATATGCATTTGTCCGTTATGTTCAAAAATGTATTAACTATTTACTATGGGTAGCTACTGTGAGATAGCACCGTCGAGTTTTGAAAATTAAAACAAAATTGAAAAACTCAAAATATTTAGTCTGAACCTGTAGTTTTTAACTTATGTTAAATTATTTGAAACTCCTCATGTTCTTGATCAGAAACAGTATCATGTAAATATGTACATATGAAAAATATCGATGTTTTTATACCCTTGCATGGTATTATAGTTTCAGTCAGAAGTTTGCAACGCAGTGAAGGAGACATCTCCGATTCTATAAAGTATATATATTATTGATCAGGATCAACAGCCGAGTCGATCTAGCCAAGTCCGTCTGCCCGTTTCTACGCAAACTAGCCCCTCAGTTTTAAAGCTAAACGACTAGTTTATAATTGGACAGACGGAAAAACGGACATGGCTAGATCGAATGGGTTGTTGATGCTGTTACATATACATATTTATTAAGTTGCAAATTTCTGACTACACCCGGGTATTCAAACTTGGATTCATATTTCTTACCTTTTTCAAGACTATCTATTTGGTCGTTCGTAAATGATGTCCTATTGCGTTGCAACTTTCTTTTCAGTATCAGTCGAGCTTGGTCATCCTCATTGCTGTTTTCTATGTTTGAGGCTCCACCATTTGAATTATCTTCTTCGTTGGATCCCGTTTCATCTGTCTGATGGCCATCAAGCTCTTTCGATAAATGAATCGGAAGCAAATGAAATTTATTAATAATATAAGCCTTAGTAAATGGATAAATGTATTATAAAATATTTTTAATATGCTACCGTATCTATACAAATAGAGTTTGAGTTCGCGGTCACTTCAAATAATAAAACCGCCCCGGGCATTATTTATGTGTCGACTTAAGCAAAAGGTGTGTGAGTGTATTCCGTTGCGGTCGTGAGTGTACTTGACGTTGAATTTTAGTGATTGTGACAGATCCGAATAGGCCCTGATGGTAGAAAAACATGCCGCCGCCTCGGGATAAACCCTGTTCTCGTGTATCTGTGTCTGTCTGTATATCTTTATCTCTTCAAAGCACATGTCAACCGTACTGGCGAACTGCAATGTTCTGACAGCCTACAGTAATAGTAATAGTTACAGCTGAGCGTCACAATGACAGGCGCCACAGACAGAGATCCCGGCAACAAAAAAAATACAATAGCAAATTCTAGTTAGAAGAAATCTGAGAAAGGGTGGATAGATGATGCGGCTGCAGACCTTAAGATTAAGGACCGTTCACCGTTAATATCTAATATAATGTAATACGGAATATATTGATTCTCCTGATTTTTACCCAATTCCATTTCTCGCTCAAAAACCAAGTAACACTTGTGTACCAAAGTTATTGAATTATTTCTCGAAGCGATATCTTCGATGTAGTATCAAAAATCAATGTTTTACTTTAAAGTAAAAAAAAAACTAGAAAAAACTTTGATTATCGATACATCGGTATTTTCTTTTTAACAATGTCGAATAACATCAATGTTTCTCCAGTTATATTTTTAACCACTGTGCCGTACGTTAAAGACAAAATTTTGATAAGACTGTGGAGATATCTGTCTGAGAGATGAGGTCTGTGAAAATATACAACTTTTATAAATATGTATTTTTCTGTAATCTATTTATGCACCCCCACAATCGTCGCCAGATCAGAGGTTCAACCCCAACCCCAACCCCAACCCCAACCCCAACCCTAACCAACCAACCAAAATTCGAAATCCTAACCATATAAAACACATCGCTCTTTGCCACAACCACCCTCGCAAAGGTTTGTCGTTTAATGAAGTGTCATCGCCTGTAAAATGAGTCTGTAAATCGCATTAAAACCAACTACACGGCTACAAGGGCTAAGGGTAAACCTGTCAACCACGGGACAGTGGTAACGTCCGTGGTTGTCTAAAGAAGGGGAGAGGCCTACTTATGACGAGATTGAGTCAAAATGCATATAACACTAACAATTTTCCCACACAATTTCTGCTTTCATGATTTGAACTTTTTTGATTGCAATCTTAAATTTCAGACTTATATGAACGATTGTTCTTAAATACTTGACATTACATTTGTTTTACTTTGTCCATGATTTCATATGTACAGAAATTATAGAAAAGAGCTGTTTGCCATTTAATAAACTTCCTTTGATAGTTTTTCTTATTTTATTTTTTTTTTTTTTCAATGTATACATATTTTTAATTTTCAAAAAGAAAACAGATTTATTAGAGCTGAAAGAAACGGCATTGATACAAATATATAACTTCTCATTTTACTTTACAAAATAAGACAACCAAATAATTTAAACATTTGTCGTAAAACTTATAACAATCTGCATATGGAGCACACCGAAACTCGCTGCGCTAGAAATAAATCTCTGACTCTTTAATTTAGGGGGATAGACATCCCAACATTTTTTTGCCCATACTTGTATACCCTTGCACGGTATTATGATTTATTCAATCAACAGTATATATAGCCATGTCAGCCTGTCCGTCCGATTAAACGTAAACTAGTTTCATTACTTTTAAGACTTATTATTATTCCAGAATTTCGGTTTTAATGTTTAGATCTAATTCTGCAAGGGTATTCAAACTTCGGCGAGCCGAAGCTAGCTATATAAATATTTTATATATATTCTATATTCTTGATCAGGATAAACAGCCGAGTCGATCTAGCCATGTCCGTCTGTCCGTTTCTACGCATACTAGTCCCTCAGTTTTAAAACTATCAGAATGAAACTTTGTAGTTAGTCTTCTATACCATATACTCTCACTCGTACATATGCCGGATCGGACAAGTATATAATATAGCTGTAATAGGAACAATCGTAGAATTTTTAGAATGTTAACTTTGTCAGTTATCAACATATTTTGATTTGATATTTTAATTTTTCTGAAATTTGGTTTTGATTTTGTGGAAATCGAACTTTATCTTACAGCTGCCATAGGAACAAACAGGAAAATAAGTTAAAAAACCATAACTTTGTGTTTTTCAACATATGTTTAAAAAAATTTTAAATTTGACCACTTTTTAAAGGAACCTAAATAAAAAACGTCATATGGGATGACCTCAAAAGCATAGGTCATGAAATTATAGTTGCAACGGCCCCTGGATGAATCTATATAATTTTGCGCCTATACATGGTGTTTTCGTGTATTTCCCCATTAGTTGTATTGATTTTTTTTGCCTTCCGCAGACGCAGCAGATTTTGGTAAGCAACAATACTTCGGTGTTTTGAACGATTTTCAATGATCCAATATCAAACGTAACGTTACACAACTTTTCGCTCCTTTTCTTATTAATAATCCCATTGTAATTTGCAAGGGTAAACAAAGTTCGTATTGCCGAAGCTAAATTCCTACTTGCTATTAATTCTGTAAGTCTGAAAGGACGTTTGATACAATCAACTTTGTCACGTGCCCACCGCATTTACGCACGTTTAGTCGAAGGCATTTTTTAACTGATAAAAATAAGAAATGGAAACAACACAAGAGGAAAATTTGCAAAAGCTTTTCTTCCTGATATTTTAATTCGTTCGTGCATACACAAATCGAGCAAAATACAATTTTGGATAGCGAGTGCCTGATGTCTATTTTATTCTTCTTTGTAACGTCAAGGATTTATATACAATATCCTTTGTGTGGTCCTTTTTTATATTATTATCGAATATAATAAATACTAGAAACAATAACTAACCTCCTTAATTGTATTACTAAAACAATAAGTCAAATCAGTCAGATTTTCAGATTTCAATTCTGAAATTCTGGAATAATAAAAAAATTCCAAATTATATAAAAATATGATGAAAACTGATCAAGTTATAATTTTTTGTCTACAAATTTTCCGATCATTCCTATGCGAGCTATATGATATAGTCTTTAGATACGGTAGATAGTGGTAGACAACTATCTGCAAATTTTTAATCAAATTTTAATACCCCGCAAGGGTATATAAAAATTATTGTACTATTATAGCAAAATTACGGTTTATCGAGATTTGGGAGGGCCTAAACAGACGTTGCCAAATTTTAAAACAAAGTTGTTCTGCAGGCAACAGATATGTATAAATAATGACCGATTAAATTGACTCGTATCGGAGCAAGAAGTTCAAATTATGGGGTCAGAAATACCTTATTCTGCCTCTTAAATACATGCTCACTTGGCACTAAGCTATTCCAGCACACAATGATATTAAAGATGTTAAATACGGACAAAGAATCGGAATTTCTGCATTAGGTTCGGTAAATGCTCAAAAACCTACACTAAAACGAAGGGCAAGCGGAAGAGTGCCACTCGCAGTTCAGCTAATGATATTGCAAAAGGTCCGCAAACGATATCCTTTTCTGTTTCCGAAAATGATAGCTTTTGCTGCCACAAAACCCATGGCAGGTGATTTACTTTTTTGTCGTTCTTGAGTCAAAAATCTGACGTTTTGTCCGCCTGAAATCCGCAAAAGTATCATTTGCAATATTATAAACGAAGTTTTTGTCTGCTAAGATCATACACTACAGGTACCAGGTATAAAAAAGAACGCTGAATTTAAATCTTGAATAGTTTAGCTAAATGTAAATCTATAAGCTAATAAAATTCAAGAAGTTGTACCTTTCTTTAAATGAACATCGTCTGTTGTAGGCACAGGACAGCTTCTTAAATGCGTCGTAATGTTGTTGGGTGGACTTAAAGGCTCTGGGATTACAGTTGTTGATCGTGCCGTAGTATAGGCTAAACTTGATGACGATGTAATGGCTATTTCATTGCCACTGGCCAGTGAGCTGGGAAACCAAGATCCTGCCGACGAATAATGTCTTGGAGGCCAGCTCTGTTGCTGTTGAGGTTGTGGTTGATGATGCACATGCACCTGGTTATGGTGTTGAAAATGGCTGGTTGGCGCTTGCTCAATAACTGAAGATGTAGTTGGAGGAATGCCTGCAGTATCCAAGGATGATACAGCTGCCTGCTGCTGGGTGTTTAACAAGCGTAACTTCTCGTAGATGGATTCCTGCTCGCTTCCGGAATTACTGGCTCTGCCGCTTTCGGATGAATTTAAGGGCGTTGAAGTCTGTATCAAATCCGTAACGTTGTTGATATTGCCATTTGTTTTTGTGCTTTGCCCCGAGCCACTGTTGTTTAAGGAGCTACTTGCTCCACTGTTTTGTTGCTCCTTTTGTGCCGCCAAGTTTCGTAGGACGCGGTTTATAGATGAAACCTGTTAATATACACCAATACAAAACGGATTTTCTTATTTAAGTTTATGTACAAACTACTTTTGGAATCACTTTAATATTCCATTATTCGATATCTTTAGCTTGGGATATTAACAATTTATTATAATTTTAAAGAAATGCTTTGCCTGCGCTTGACATTGCTTTTCAAACGAAAATTCAAAAGAAAAAATAGAGAGAATGAAAGAAATGTATAAATGAACGAGCAAGTGAGAAGGAAATAACAACAGGAACAAAAGTGCAGTTGAGTGGAAAAATTAGGCAGAAAGAATGTCCTTACAGGGGGTACCCGGGGGTTCAAACTCATTTTACGATATAAAAAATGAGCTCCTTCCTCTGTTACATAAACAGAATTTCTATAACGATTTTACACGTCTAACCACTATTAAAACCTAAATATTTCAGGGACAACAAGTTTCAGCAACTCCAGGAACTATTTGACTTAAACAACAACTATCGAATGCCTAAATATTTCCGTTTTAACTTTCTTCCCTTCTAACCCCCAAAAAAATGCAAGGACGAGGTTTTTAGGGCTCGAGACGTGATTTAGAAAAGCCGTTATTCCCCCTAACACTGACGCGTGAATTTCAACGCTCAACGCTTAACGGTTTGTGGTGGCGGCGCACGGCGGGGTCGTATTTATTTAATATTGTATTTTTTTCATACAATTTTTGCAAGCACTGATTTCCCTTTTCTGTCGCTTAATGCGCATAAAAGATTTTTCTTTCCATTTGAATGGACACATTTTCCACACAACTGTCAATGAGAGAAGGAAAAAAAATAAGGCAAGCGTTCGCTATGCAGGACAACGGTCGGTCATCGGCTGGGGAATAGGCTGTCAGAATTCATTTCGTTTGCTCCTTTTTTTTTGCATATTTAATATAATATAGAAAAGATAGAATAAATAAAATTGTAAAGAACTAATGATGCTACGGCGGGATATTTAAACGAAAATCAAAAGGCAACGTTCTTTTGAATTGGAAAATTCTCTTTGAGAGCTTCGAAACAACTGAAAGGAAAATAATTTCGGAACGCCGAATTTTATAATTAAAAACCCTAACTTAAGAGACAGTAAATATAAGAAAAAAAACTGAGGTGGTATAAAAGTGACAATGGCATATTTAACTCTACAAATATATAATTAAAATTTTTGTTATGATAAATAGTAAAAGTAAGGAACGTAATGAAAAAATAATTAAACAATGACAAAATCGACTTAGCGTTGATGCTCATAAAGAGTTTGTATGTATGAATGGGACTTTTATAATCTATCCCTTCAGTACCAAAATTCCCTTCACCGATCTTTCCTCGATGCATGCCCGAAAAAAAAAAACAATTTGTGCGGCATGTCCGAAAAACAAAAACAAATTGTATGGGCTTCGTGGACAGAGGTCCGAAACGAAGCAGGTAAACAAAATTCGAACAGCATTCGGCTACCGCCGTCGGCTCGCGAAGTTCGGGCAACGTATTTTTTGTTGTTTTCGAAGTCCTTTCGTTTTGTCTCGTTCTCCTAATTCTCTTTTCATTTTCTTCTTCTGTTGTATTCACACGTGATCGCGCATTGTGTAGTAAAAGTTGCGAAATAGTTTTTATAACATATAAGGTAAGTAAAGTTATTTATACTTAATTAATGAATTCATTTGCAGAATTTATCTTAAGCATGGATATGACTTTAACCTAAACTGTTTAGGTTTGCGGACTTTCTTTTCAGTTAAACCTGGTATGTATCTTTGTACTTATTTATGTATTTATGTGCAAGATGAATTTTTAATTTGATTCTAACATTTGATTTACAGATAACGAAAATTCCCGGTGGGATCTTTAGTAGTCGGAGGAAACTTGGCGGTAATGCTGAAATAAGCTCCAAAAAATTTTACATAAATAAAAATATGAAATTTAATAAAAAAAAAGGAACAAATTTATTTGGGATTCCAGGGATTTTCTATAGATTTTCTTTCATAAATTCTTAGCAGATTCCCCGCTGATTCCGCTTATAAATTCCCCATTCATTCCTACGTGAATTCCCCATTCATTCCTACGTGAATTCCCCATTCATTCCTACGTGAATTCCCCATTCATTCCTACGTGAATTCCCCATTCATTCCTACGTGAATTTACTTCGAAATTCCGGATGAATTCCTTGAAGGATTCATGCGGGAATTATGGAGGATTCCTCGAGTAGTTCGAATTCCTCGATGCAGCCCGATTTTAAAAATGTTTGGTACAAAATTCACACTTGTTTCCTCCAACTTTCATTGAGGAATCCCGTTTAGTCCTCCATGATTCCTCCAAAAATCATACATCCGCGGTACTGAAGGGATGTATATCGGAATTAGTGTGTTAGAGTGTTTTAAGTCAGTATTTGTGTGAGCCAACGTTAAATTTTGTTTTAAAATTGGTTAAACCTTAACCAAAACGTTTCAGTTGAGGAAAGTTTATGGCGATGATTACCTATCCCGAAGAAGAGTGCCCGAGTGGTTTCAAAATGATAGTTAACAAGTGAACCACTCAAAATTCATGATCACCGAAAATGCAATCGAAACTGTGGGCAAATTCATCAAAAATCAGCCGCAATTATCATTAAAATTCATGGAAATGGAATTAAACATCTCCCAAACATGCCTTTATCGCATTTTGACCTAACATTTGGATTTACGGAATGTGTAAGCAGGGCTTGTTCCGCACAAATTGACTGACAACCAAAAATATGCTTAGAGTCCAACCTTCTAGTACCGATTCTTTGACCAAAAATTACTTTTTAACCATTGCAGTCAAAAACCAGCATGTTCGACATCGACCGCGGAAAAAGCTGTATTAAATCAGAAGGAGACTATTTTGAATAAAATAAATTGAGTTTGCAAAAAAACTATTTGTTTTTTAAGCCCTGTTTACTTTGGAACGCTCCATGTATGTACTTAATGGGTTGGAGTTATTATTATACCCAGCAATGGACGACAACGTTAATTTTCTAATCGTTCCATATTGCTTATTGGTATGTACCACTCTTTTTAAATAAATGTTCATTCAAAATATGAAAGGGAACTTAAATATAAAATATTAGACTCTAAAAACAAACAAAACAACAGACGAGTTGTCTATGTGTATGACCATTTCTATACAAAATACTATAAACTCTTAGTTTAAGAAGTATCTGATAAAAACATATCCTTTTGTAAATCGGGTAGTACTGCCACCATATCTTATGGATGCACAAAAATTTCCCAGAGGCTCTTAAGTTTAATTATTTAGATAGACAATAGGCGGTTACTATACCCTTGCAGAGTATTATAGCTTCATTCAGAAGTTTGCAACATAGTGAAGGAGACATCTCCGACCTTATAAAGTATATATATTCTTGATCAGGATCAACAGCCGAGTAGATTAAGCCATGTCTGTCTGTTCGTCCGTCTGTCCGATTATACGCAAACTTATCCCTTAGTTTTAAAGCTATCTGAATGAAACTTTGCAGTTAGTCTTCTATATACTCTCACTCGTACATATGTCGGAATCGGCCGGATCGGACAAGTATATCATGTAACTGCCATCGGAACGATCGGAAATGTTTTCGAAAAAAAATTAAATTTATAATTATAATTATATGTCAGTTTTCAAAATATTTCGGTTTTAATTTCATGAAAATCGCATAACTATATCCTATAGCTGCCATAGGAACTATTAGGGAAATAAAAGAAAAAATTATGTCTTCGCTGTTTCTCACATTATTTTCATAAAATTTGAGATTCGAGATTTTTTATTTAATTCTGTAAGGGTATATAAACTTCGGAGAGCCGAAGTTAGCTTCCTTTCTTGTTTTATTTTATATTTAGTAAGAACATCTTTTTCAACTCACACTTGGTATATTATCATTCGTGCAAACGTTCTCTTGTAGCAATCTATCACGAATTTCCCAGGCAAAAATACTTGGACATTCGCGTTTATATTGGGAAATTTTACTAACAACTTCAGCGGTGGCCACTCGTGGCTTTGAGCCGCCAATTGCCCGTGGTCGTATGCTTCCGGTTTCATAGTATCTATAACAAAACGGAAATCATTATAGTTAGATATACATATAAAATTATTAAATACTTTGTGAACTACAAATTTTGGTATTTTATGAGGTATAAAAGAAGAAGCGAAAATCATTTTGAATTCAGAAAAACTAAAATAATAATCAATTTTATAATTTTCCATTATTTATTGTACTATTCGTAGCGTATTTTGCTATAAATTTACAAGAAAGAAAGCTAACTTCGGCTCACCGAAGTTTGTATATCCTTGTATATCCTTTAAACAAGAAATTAAAGTCGAAAATATGGAATAATAACACAGTGCGACAAAATTAAACTTTTTTTCTGTATCTTGAATGAGACAAACCTTTTCTTATACATTTTTGGACGCTGAATCCGAATCTGTAAACAGAATTTGTCTATCACGTCACATTTCTGCAAAAAACGCGTTTCCAAACGTTGTTTTTGCCCTACTTTACAGTAATATAACTCGGTTGCAAGATGTGCTCGAAACTTCGTTCTTTTCGCAAAATATAGCTAAATACTTCTAAAATGATGACCAAGTGGTCATTCATCGGCGTATTTTGCAAATAAAAAGTTAATAGACAAATTCTGTGTACAGATTCGGATTCAACGTCCAAAAATCTATAAGAAAAGGTTTGTCTCATTCAAGATACAAAAATCGTGTTGCGTGTGTGTGATTATTTGCCAAATCTCAAATTTTCCTGATTGTTCCTATGGAAGTTATAGGATATAGTCGACCGATTTTCATGAAATTAAAACCGAAATTCAGGAATAATAAAAAACGGCTAAATCTCAACTTTGATGCAAATATGTTGACAACTGACAGTTTACATATTTTTTCTAAAAATGTTCCTAATTATTCCTATGGCAGCTATATGATATAGTCGTCCGATCCGGCATGTTCCGACATACATAGGTACGAGTGAGAGTATATAAAAGACCAACTGCAAAGTTTCATTCAGATAGCTTTAAAACTGAGGGATTAGTTTGCGTAGAATCGGACAGACGGACAGACAGACATGGCAAGATCGACACGGCTGTTTATCCTGATCAAGAATATATATACTTTATAGGGTCGGAGATATCTCCTTTACAGCGTTGCAAACTTTTGACTGAAATTATCAAACCCTGCAAGGGTATAAAAATATATAATAACTTGTCTTCCCGGCAAATATTGTCTCGAGGTGTTTCTCTTGAAGTTATCTGCACCTTTCCCGATGCGCAACACATTCCGGATGCAACATTTTTGAATTTGAGAGCATGACAATGCAAACATTCCTTCTTCATAGCACCAATTACCACTTCTTAATGATATGATATAATACAGACACTGAGACACGAGAATTTTATGTACATAAGTACATATACATATGTACATATATGTAGATATACATAGATAATAATAAAATAATAATGTGTACCTACCTGCCTAGTATTTTGCTCACACATCCATTTGAGACTTGTAGAATACGTGAAATATCACATGGTCTTGCTCCCGAATGGGCCAGTTCAACTATTTTTTGTCGCGTTGAATCTGGCAATGGTCGGCCACCAACAAAGACGCCGCCCAACTGATTTACTCCACTGTGACCTGCAATAGAAATACACAAGAATTTTTAATAAAAAGAAAATCTATACTTGCATATGTCATTTAATTTATTGATTATGCGAAGCTCAAATTTTTATTAAAGCCACAAATAATTCTCCCAAAGGACCAATAAAGCATATAATTTGATTTGTCACGCTTTTAAACACATCCGACCTAAACATCTTACACATATGAATGTACATATGTATGTATGTATGTATAAAGTGTATGAAATGTTAGGAAAGAACCTTCAATCTAATAGGGTTCATAATAAGTAGTATTAAGAATATATTCCAAAGCAATGTAAGCTTATCTGTTGTAATTATTTGCAATGTGTTAAATAATAAATATTTTTGTTTTTATTTTCAGTTTTAATTTATCAAATGTTTTCTTTTACGACTAAAGACCTTATATAATAATATATATATTATATATATTATATAAATTATATTTTCTTATAAATAATATACTGTTTACAGTGTACCATTCTAACGAAGGATGAGCACAAAAAAGAAATCCTGAAAAAGGGCTAAAAAGAGGAAGGGGAACACTTGGTGCTCTGCTCCGTGTACGAGAGAGAGAGAGAGAGAGAGAAGAGAATGTTGTTAAGGGCTTCAAACGATTTTCCAAGTATCGGAGGAGACTTATTGAAATAAAGTCCCAAAATCTGCGTATCAATTTACTTCTTTTATTGGTAAAGAAATCAGCGAAGCATCGTTAAATGTTTCTGCTTTTTGACAAGGGGCTAATCCATGTGAGTCGAGTGACTTTTTTCCAGAAAGGAATGCGAGAGAATAGATTACTGATAAAGGTAGCAAGGAACAATAATGTTTGGTATCTTTATCTGAATTACAATTGTTATGTCATTTCGGAGAATTTTAATTGCGTTTAAAGTTTTTTTTGACTTAAAAAATTCTCATCATAGTCATCCAGTTCTCAACCCAATCTAATTTTCTTAAAATTCCTGTTTATATTATAAACCAAACTAAATGTTTAGGCATTGCACGGACAATTCAGTAGATTGTTTATGTGAAGTTTGCACAAAATTGGTCAAGCGGTTCTTCACTTATTAAAATTTTAAATAAATGATTTCAATAAATGGCATTTGGTAATGTTGCTTTCCTTTGTCATCACTGTCATTTGTCATTCTCATTTATTGCTTTGTGTTTATTGTTTTCTAAATTTTTTTTTTGGTAAGTCTTGAATTGTTGTAAAAGCAAAGTGGCATAGATTTATATATGTATATGTATATACAAATACATATGGAATATATAGATTGTATCATGATGAGACAATGAATCCTCCAGTTGAAGTTGTAAAACAAGAAAGGAAGCTAACTTCGGCTCACCGAAGTTTTTATACAATTGCAAAATTTAAAGAAAAATTAAAACCGAAATTCTCTATTCATAATTAGTTGCCAAATCTTAAATTTGATGAAAATATGTCGAGAAACAGGGAAGATATGTTTTTTTTTATCTATTTCGTTAATTGTTCCTATGGCAGCTATAGGATATAGTTGTCCGATTTTCATGAAATTAAAACCGAAATTCTAAGATAATATTAGATGGGCAAATATCAAGTTTGGTGAAAATATCTTAAAAACTGATATCGTTATAATTTTTTTCGAAAAATTTTCCTATTGTTTTTATGGCAGATATAGTCGTCCGATCTGGTCCGTTCCGACATATGTACATATGTAAGAGTAAGGGTATATAGAAGACTTACTACAAAGTTTCATTCAGATAGCTTTAAAACTGAGGGACTAGTTTGCGTATAATTGGACAGATGGACGGACAGACGGACGGACATGGCTAGATCGACTCGGCTGTTGATCCCGATCAAGAATATATATACTTTATAGATCTGAAATGTCTCCTTCACTGCGTTGCAAACTTCTGGCTGAAATTATAATACCCTGCAAGGGTATAAAAAGATTGGAACACGTTTGAGCCCAGTTACGTCTCTGGCATACTCACGGCTTGCGATTTGTTTGGCTTCGAAAAGTGCAAAAACAAGACATTTTAATGCTTTGAATGCAATTTTTTCACAAATTTTCAGAATCAGTAGCGTTTAGCCTCCGTATACAAAAATTGCCCATTTTGATATCAGACATTGATATCAGACATTTTTACAGCTGAAGGTGTTATCGTCATCTCGTTGGAGGTGTTTTGTTTAATTATACATAATTCACATAGATCTCTATTATTAGCAAACTGTGCAAAAGGAGATTGAATTAGGTAAAAAATCATATATTTTCGTGGGATTAATAATGTAATTGCCACACAAATCATGTTGGCAAGGGGAAAAGAATAGTTTGCAGTTTGCAGTGAAATAAGTGATGTACCCTCCTAAAGATCTCTAGACTGAAATGCAAGGGATCAGGAATCTGTATAGGGGTGGGTATCCTCTAGGTACAAAGAACCAAACGCTAAAGAGGCTCATTTTGGCATTTGCTGAGTACATTGTGTATGTTTTGTATTTTGTGTATTTATTCGACTTCAACTCTCAATGCCAATAATTGTTACTATTTGTAACGACATGACACGAAAGCGGTGGGGTCGCTGTTAGACCGTCGACATACACACACTTCAAGATCTTTATTGAAAGGTGGAAAATGATTGTATTGACTCACAACAATAGTGCACACGAAGAGTACTTAACAGCTCGGCGAGTTGTTATAGAAGAATGGGACCCGGGGTTTTAAGGGATAGATGGTAGCAGCTACTCCTGATCATCATGGTCTTAAAAGTCGCTCGCCGAAACGAATGTTGAGTTTTTCCCATTGTGTTGATAATAATTGGCAGCATGTGTGCGCGATTGAGAGTCGTCCTACTAAACAATTCGTATTTCCCTTACCGATCATCTTTACATTGTGTTAAGAAATGTTAAGCTACGTATATTCACACCATTGAAGAATTGACATAAAGGAATCTTGTTTTCCAAAAATAATTGCTCTAGAGATGTCTTAATTTGCTGTTGTTTTTTGCGGTTTGTAAATTTTGTAGGGAAAATATTCAAAGTATAATTGCGACCTTTTGGTCGTCAGCGGCGGTTGGCACCACTCTGCGAAATATATTACACTGCATGGCTCGAATATTTTAAATACTTATGCTAATGACTGAATTTAACCTTATTAAGATACCCATTTTTAGAGGTAAGACCTGAAATATTTTTTCTCTCCTTACAGAATTTGTTTAGGTAGAAACACATTTCTTAAAATTATTACTAGATCCTGAAAATGATGATACACGTGTGGAAGTGGAATTTGAGAAAATATATATTGGGGAAACGTACATTCATCATCTGTTAAATGGTAGTAAGTTGTGGCAAAGTACGATGACGTGGAGTGGGGCTGTGACGCTGTTACGTTCGCTTCCACTGATTCCATTGCCGTTGATGTCTTCCCAGGAATACCGCCCAGTCCGCTGATGCCATTAGCGGCATCCAAACAGGGTAGATTTCTCATTGCAATCACATTGTCTATATAGAGAAAAAAAGAGAGAGCAGAAGAGCATAGAGGGAAAATATTTATCGTATCACAGGTCAACTTGTTGCTAGTTATATGTAACTATCTGGGAATGTATCTCTGGAATTGATATATTTATATAAACTTTATAACGTCCGAATAAGTTCAATAACTACACAGTAAAGCTGGAGGAAATATCTTTGTAGTATCCATAAATAAATATGTTTGCACGATACATTCCGATATTTTCCATATGGAGATAATACTGTTCCTGAACAAGAACGAGAGTATCTCCAAATAATTTAACACTAGTTAAAAATAGGTTTGCAGGATTAAAAGTTCAAATGTTTTTTTATGAATATAACCCTTATTTCTCTTTTAGGTAATTTTTGCACAAATTTATTTTTTTTTTAATAATAATAATAATAATTTTTACAAGAAACTTAGAGTATCGGATACATTGTTGTTTTCTTTTTAAAAATATCGAAAGATCTATTTTCAACAATATTTATGTTTCTTCAACTCTACTACACAGGTCGACAAAGATCTTGCTCTGTACATTTCTAATTCAAAACCAATTTTGAGAAATCTAGGTCAAATAATATCAAAGCCTAATAAAACACAACCCTGCGGAGACCCAAGCTGATATTAGACTAAAATGACTCTCGTCTCTCTCGGAATTTTGTTGACCTGTGATCTCAACATACATTCAACAATAAAGGAAGCTAACTTCGGTGAGCCGAAGTTTGTATACCCTTGCAGAATTTAAACAAAAAAAACTAAACTCGAAAATTTGGAATAATAATTAGTTGCCAAATCTCAAATTTGATGAAAGTGGTTGAAAATCGGCTAAGTTTTGTTTTTTTTTTCTTTTCCTGATTGTTCCTATGGAAGCTAAAGGATATAGTCGACCGATTTTCAAGAAATTAAAACCAAAATTCAGGAATAATATAAAACGGCTAAATCTCAACTTTGATGAAAATATGTTGAAAACTGACAAAGTTACGGTTTTTATTTTATTTTACTAATTGTTACTATGGAAGCTATAGGATATAGGATATAGGATATATATTTTCACAAAATTAAAACCGAAATTCAGGAATAATATAAAACGGCTAAATCTCAACTTTGATGAAAATATGTTGAAAACTGACAAAGTTAAAATTTTTGTTCTAAAAATTTTCCGATTGTTTCTATGGCAGCTATATGATATATGATATAGTCGTCCGATCCGGCTCGTTCCGACATATATACGAGTGAGAGTATATTGAAGACTAACTGCAAAGTTTCATTGAGATAGCTTTAGAACTGAGAGACTAGTTTGCGTAGAAACGGATAGACGGACATGGCTAGATCGACTCGGCTGTTGATCCTGATCAAGAATATATATACTTTATAGGGTCGGAGATGTCTCCTTCACTAATACCCTGGAAGGGTATAAAAATACGATTTATATAAAGGTATTTCATGATATTTATAATCACATATTATGTAGTATGTATATTATATGGTAAGATTAAAATATATATATCCTTGTATTAAAATAATACAATAAATGTGTATGGCCGTGATGCTCCTGAACGACAGAAAAAGTTGATTTTGTTTTTTTATCTTTGCTTACCTTTGTGCGCCATGTCTTCCAAGGACGGCAGACGCTCAATTAACGCTCCTGTTGTCCAAGGCGGCACTACAGTACCTATGGTCGTCGGGGTGGATTGTAAGGTAAACATACTTTATGATAAGCTTAGTCACCGATTAAACTACTTCTTCAAATCGATATTAATATTATTGGCTTTCCCTGCAAAAGGTTTCTTATTCCGGGGCCTTTTTGCTGTTGGATTTGGTTCTGCCTGCTGGGAGAATCGTGGGTAGCGGGGCGAACCTTTGAATGGAATGCAAAATGCAAATGTGCAGATGAAGTCGGCGTAGCTATTGAAAATCAGAAATCCATCGTTTGGCGAGTAACAGAAAAGTCAATCAAGGTTGAGCAGTCAAACACATGTTCATTTGATTTTTTTGAACACTTTTAGAACACTTTTAGGAGTATTATCTATATGCCTTTTTCGATATATAAACATAATATATTTTTGCTGTAGCGATATTAAAGGATATTTTTATGTATTCCCGCGATCGCGACGATTCACAGGATACAACGACGGCGACGGAGAAACTGTATTTATTTGAAGAATGCGAGCAATAAGAATTTTCCGGACATAGCCCGCGTGCGCTACGGTGCCGACTAGGCCGACCCTTCGAATGCTATCCATGGGAACCATGGCATTATTATTATTGTTGAAACAAGGTGGCCTGTGATTGGCCAAGTAAGGGATACTGGCTAAAGCACCACCATTTGCCACGGGAAAATGCTCTGGTTGGCTGGCTATTGACCGACAATAGTTGTCGCACTCGCTCTTTCCTCCACATACACATTAAAAATAAAGGTAGAAGAGTACATAAAATACTCTAGTTCCTACTGAAGTTTGCATTAAAAAAGGAAATCAGTTTGAAATAAAATAAAAGCAGGAACGGGGACATAAATACTCACAACAGTTTTTTATGATTGAATCATAAGTTAAAAGTTTATGTTTATCTTTAAGTTTATCTTTAAGTTGTCCTTGTCCCCTTCTAAAGCTTAATTTAATTAAAATTAAAATATTTCCAAATAATCAAGCCTGTAAGTCACTATCCAATAGAATTCGTTCATTCCGATACACAATAACGAGCTCGTACATTTCCGGATCTTGTTAACTACCCACAGCGTGTCCGCTGTAAAACGAATGCCACTTACACCTACAAACAATGCGTGGGCGTTATATAGTGAATGTTAAGCGCAAAATGTCGACAAGCCTAAACACGAACGGTTACACCCACATGCGATGGCTTTTGAATTTTCGAGAAGGTTTCATCCTGCTTTTCCTCTACCCAATCATCTATGCTGCGTCCTTTATGTTCGAAAAGGACGGCATATGAGGGGCGTATTTTATTTTTTTTATGCCATGCAGTGCTTTACAGAAATTGTTTATTTCAAACACCAGTAGACGACACACAACATAACTCCAGACGAGCAATAATATTTTTAAAGGTAATGTGCACTATATGAGCCACTATATATCGGGAATATTTATATTTCTCTTTCAAAATTACAAATAATTTATTTTTCATTATGGAAAGAATAATACCACAATATTCTCAGCAGAAGTACGAATAAATAAGTAAACAGTACATATAATTTTAGAATTCCAATAAAAATCCTATTTATTAGTTGGCTTCGGACAAGACAACATTTATATACCTTTATATTAAGACTGGAGGAAGTATCGAGGTAATATTATTATTATTATTATTATTATTATTATTATTATTATTATTATTATTATTATTATTATTATTATTATTATTATTATTATTATTATTATTATTATTATTATTATTATTATTATTATTATTATTATTATTATTATTATTATTATTATTATTATTATTATTATTATTATTATTATTATTATTATTATTATTATTATTATTATTATTATTATTATTATTATTATTATTATTATTATTATTATTATTATTATTATTATTATTATTATTATTATTATTATTATTATTATTATTATTATTATTATTATTATTATTATTATTATTATTATTATTATTATTATTATTATTATTATTATTATTATTATTATTATTATTATTATTATTATTATTATTATTATTATTATTATTATTATTATTATTATTATTATTATTATTATTATTATTATTATTATTATTATTATTATTATTATTATTATTATTATTATTATTATTATTATTATTATTATTATTATTATTATTATTATTATTATTATTATTATTATTATTATTATTATTATTATTATTATTATTATTATTATTATTATTATTATTATTATTATTATTATTATTATTATTATTATTATTATTATTATTATTATTATTATTATTATTATTATTATTATTATTATTATTATTATTATTATTATTATTATTATTATTATTATTATTATTATTATTATTATTATTATTATTATTATTATTATTATTATTATTATTATTATTATTATTATTATTATTATTATTATTATTATTATTATTATTATTATTATTATTATTATTATTATTATTATTATTATTATTATTATTATTATTATTATTATTATTATTATTTATTATTATTATTATTATTATTATTATTATTATTATTATTATTATTATTATTATTATTATTATTATTATTATTATTATTATTATTATTATTATTATTATTATTATTATTATTGAAGTATCGAGGTAATATTATTATTATTATTATTAATATTATTATTATTATTATTATTATTATTACTATTCCAGTTATTATTATGTAACTGTTGGAATTATATAATATAGTCAACAAATCCCCCAGTTCCGATATGAATACTAAATATAATAAAAATGACACTAACTAAAAATATTTACTCAGCTCTAAAACTGAGAAACAAGTTTGCTTAGAAACGGACAGGCGAATATGATTAGATCGACTCGGCTGTTAATGCCGATCAAGAATATATACATTTACTTTATAGGGTCGGAAATGACTCGTTTCTAGTCTAGTTCTTGTCAAGATTAGAATATTGATTAAACTTATAAAACTTTGCAGAACATGCTAAACAGTCGAATATTTACATAACAGTGTAACTAAATGTATGAATATATGATTTGAGATTTGACAATTTTTCTTTATTCCACAATTTCGGTTTAATTATATGTTGTCTATATTATATGCATAAGTAGCACCCCGGAACTCAGGAATAATTTATTAAAGTTTTATTGAAATGAAAATATAAACTTGATTGCGCGACACAAATAACGAAACCGTAAACCCCCTTTAAAATCAGAAAAGTTTTCTTAATTAATTAATAATGAATTTTTTCCTGTAACATTTTTATAGCCATGTTTGTGGTACGAGTTCAATCTCAAATTTCTTATCCCTCTTAGGGGTTATGAATATGCTCAGATTATCAATAACAACAATTTTACTATAGATGGAGTTTTATTAGCAAAAAATATTGTGCGGCATGGATGAAATTGTGAACACTCCCCACCCCTCCCCTTCCTTCAGGAAATTAAAGCAGTGCGTCCTGGTCCTGCAATCATCATATTATGTTCGCACTAGTGCCGAAGCCGGGTATTCAGAGCTCAGGCCATATCACAAGCTATCCGCCACGTGCCACATACCAGCGACGGCCGTTTGCGCTGCTGCTGGAAAAGCACTGGAAAACTTTTCCGCTTCGGCTTAGTACGCCAACAGCTGCATAGAGAATAAATAATGCAGAATCATCGGATCTATAAAGAGCACTTTCTTAGCTCTTAGAATAAAAGATAGGCTAGCTTGTAGGATACGCACGTAATCTACTTAATATAATTATTTTAATCAAACTATTCGTTTTAATAGAATGTAAAATAATCACCGTTTCTGAATTTCTTAACACATATATATATAGTATACATTTATAGGCTATCAGGTTTTCTATATTTTAAATTATTTTATACATATATTATTAATTATAAATATATTTTTAATTGGGAAATTCTTGAGCCTGAAATATAATTAATATAAATAAAAATATAGAAAACTTGTTAGATAAGGAAATAATTTCTTGAGTCAACTAGGAAAGTAAGATTTAAGCTCCAGCCATTTTTCTAGTAAGTTTATTTCTTAAAAATATACTTTATAACCCATTTAACGTTATATGGCTGGGGAAAAGGCGGCGGTCTTATCTCTCCAATTTTAAACATCACAATGCTTGTTTCTGGCTTGAAGAATAAGTATTTTGGCGATATAGCACGCCAACTTCCAGGGCCCTTTCTGACTTCTTTTTTCCCCTCATATAATTCTATTGCGCCGTGTGAAGTCTTGCGGACAGGCGATAAGAAGAACGGACGACGTCTTTTTATATATCTGAAGGCACAAACAGCCGCAGGAACTGGTGCACCACGTGTACAGCCTAGCTGAGATGCATGGGTGTAGCCACATCTGGAATTGAAATTTTGTTCTATATCTCAGATATCCATAGGAAGGTATTCGTCAGGGAAGTGGAGTTTAACATTTTCTATAAAAATATAGGTTTGCTAATGTTTAAATTGTAAAAATTGTATATGATGCGTTAAATTAAAGTCTGTATAACACAAACAATAAGTAGTCCCGAATTATATATATGCCTTTGACTGAGCTCTATTAATTTCTTTATCATGCCTGATATTATTTGCACGCGGCTTATCTTAATAGCCAAGTTAATATAAAAACATAGAAATCTTGTTCTAGCAAGTGAATCTAATAGTTTCTGTTCAATCAATAAAACAAGGCTTTTTTATTATTTAAAACTTACCATATTGTTATGATTAAAAACAAGAAGAATATATTGCTTGCAATACTTTTAGAGCGCAGCGTGGTTCCTTTTAATTACGGATGGATGTCACCCTTTTCCAGTTAAAAACCTCTTCCCTTATTTTTTCTCATCCTAATAGAACGTTTAGGGTGTTGTCGTTTGAAGTACGTACTTTATACCCTTGCAAGGTATTACATTTTTAGTCAGAAGCTTGCCACACAAGATAATGTAACAATACAATAAATATTTTACTAACAAACTAGTTTTTTTTAGTTTTCGTTTTTTGTTTGACCAAAATGGATCGAATTTGACGTTTTTATTATGTTGGGAATTTAGAAAACTTCGTCATTAAATATAATAATAATCGAAATAGGTTTCCTTATCTCAGTAAACTTTGCGAGAGTATTTAATAATTGTTTAGCTTTCAACTCTCATGCTTACTTACCTAGGTGAAGACTAAGAGTTGGGCGGTGGCTGGGAGGTGCGTCCACGGTATGGCTCAAAATAATTGAAGCATATCTTCAGAGGATGTGGGATGCCTCTCTTTCAGATGAGTGCCGCAAGTCCCCCGTGGACACGCCATACATCCCTTCTCAGTGTGTGTGCTTCCCCTTTTCCCCAAAAAGGCCTTTCCTGTTGTTGTTTATATTTGGTTGGATGGCAAAATGCTTGGTTGGCTGGTCCTGGTCATCGGTGGTCCGTGAGGCAGTCGGTGCGGTGCTTTAATTGTTTAATGGCTCGTTATTTAAATTCCCTTGAGGGGCGTAAGATGGCAACTGTGCTAACTGCTTTTCAAGTGTGATAATCATAACGTTTTATTATGGATTAGGCGAATTTGTTAACGTAAACTGTGTAGTTTTATTATTATTATTACCATGCATATTTATGAATAAAATAAAAATTCTAAAAATGCACACCTATACTTGTAGCACACGAGGAACCGTAACTTTTGATATCTGAAACAAATATTGTGCTCATGTCGAAAATATGTTAAATTATAATGTACTATATATTGCAATTTTAAATATCAAAACTGGAATTTAGAATTTACTGCTGTTACAGTTTTTTGTAGTTACGAAAAATGTTAATGACCGGAACTGACGTTTTAATGCGTCGCAACTACTGAATGTATGACCTAAATTTTAAACCAATTGTTTTTATAAATATGTAAAATGCATACAAATTTACATATTGTTAATCCGGATTTTGCATAGCAGTGAAGCAGTTTTTCCCCCTTAAAATATACACCATATTCTTGAAATTTAAAATTGGCATTCAAAGGAGAACTTTTTTCTATGTATGAAATTTACAAATAAAAATTAAATTGGTTGACCTTTACAAAACATTTATGATCGTCATGACACATATTCACTTTAAATAATATATACAATTATTAACTATAAATCAAACTAAAAAAACTTCAGTTTGGTTTGGATTTGAGCAGATAAATTGCTACCTGCCGCCAAGTGTCAAATGAATGTAGTAAAAAAAAATTAATCTATGATATAAAAATTACTCTACTATAGGTTTATTTGTAATATAGGTTTATTGTAATAAAATATAGTTTTCTTTGAGAAATGTAAATCTGTTCACTTTTTCTAATAAAAAGGCGAATTAGTGAGCTTGCCACATTGTCCATTGTACGTTTAAAATTTTTTATTATCTTATTTGGTGCAAAAGTTAAGATTTTTGGAATGTAAAATGCGTAAGGGCGCTACTGAATGAAACTTTGCATATAATTATTTTCTATAAATTTTCACTAGGATCGGGCGATATTGGACGACTATATCAAATAGCTACCATAGAAAAAGTTTGAAAACAAATTATAATTATTCCCATTTTTAATCAAACTTTTTCGACTCTGAGATATAAGCATTTTGTATTATTTAGAATTTCGGTTTTAATTTTATACAAATCGGATTATTATTTTATACAGCTTCCATAAGACCCATCGTTAAATGTAAAGGGTAACTATAAAACTGTAAATAGTATATACTTAGGGCAATGCTAAAACCGATTTCTTATAACATATATTAATATATTATATAATTTCTCTAAGTTTGGTCCAATTTTATTAGTTTTTAATATTTTAAAGGCATATATAGTTCGACTTGCTTCCTTTAGCTTCCTTTCTTGTTTTCAGTAATATATGTATATGTTATTTGTTCCAAAGATTTAAATACAAAATCAATATTGTGCGAAGTGCTAAGGTCAGTGAGCGGCACTTGCCACCACTTTTATTTTGGCAAAATTTGATTCTAATCCGCAGATAATAATTTCAAGAATTTTTTCATTTCGCTCAGTTGAGTTTAATGCGATTTAATCTCATGCCTTCTATATATTAAATGGTATTTGCATGCCGAATATATAAAAAAGTAATAACGGAAGCCGAAGTGTGTATATCCTTCAGATATACATTTGTAATTAACTGAAAAGGAAATCTAACAGGAAAAAATATAGAATATTTTTGTGAAGTTTCTTTACGGATTACTCCTATGGAAACTAAATGATAAGATATAGATTTCGATTCTATACTGCAAACGGTGTAGTTGAAACGAACCGAAAATAGATGACGATATAATATTTCCAGGATACTACCGAAATAAGTATTAAAAGTCAGCTACGACCATCCGATCTGACCATTTATTTGTCTATCGAACGGTATTTTAGCTTTTTGAAGCTATGAATAGTTGTTAGGGACGTATTACTTCGAAGGAAATATTAGTGAACTTGTGAAAATTAACTTTTGGAAAGTTAAAAGTATTGAGGCCGATGTATTGTACAGCTTTCGAAATATATAAATATAATATGAAAATTGCCACTAGATGTTTTTTCATATATGGGTATGGGGTTTATTGATATTTTATTATTATAATACTGGCTAAAAACATGTGATCGCGAACGTACTTAAAATGAAAGCCGAATTTGGCTTAATCTAGTAAAATGCAAAAGTCTGCGAATTTGGAGGAATTATTTTAAGGCCAATACCTTTACTTTACTTACATTTACTTTACTATGTAGAGAAGTTTAAATTTGTTTTTGTCGCGGTTGACTATTTGGCGGATATGCCCTTATTATTCATATGGTTAAGTTGTTGAAAAGCTGAGGGTCATACCGAAATTCTTTAGTCCGTAGGATTAAGTCTTTGGAATTACCATCATGTCAGAATTTTGAGATATTTGAAGTTAAGTACCGGATAAACGGTTTTTTTTGCGATCGATTTTTTAAGGGCGGAACTAATTTCTTTTGTTTGCTTTATTTAATGCAACTCTTAAATTAAATGATAATTTTTATACTAAATGATTGTACCATGATAGATAGTCGTCTACACAACCTCAAAGGTTCGGAAAACGACGCGTCGATTTTAATACCTAAAAATTGTGATTCATCAAAGTTCAGAAGATATATTCGTATTCTACCGACCAAATCAGTTCAGAAATGAAGTTCAAATGACCCCGATAATTGTAGACCAATGAAATTAATTAAGCAAATGCAATGTGCAACGTTATAAAAGCAAAAAAAGGTTTGTGGTTGGTTATTTATGTTATTATAGTAATATATATATTATAGTAATATATAGAAAAATAGTTTAGAGAGTAATCGCGAAATCCCGACGTTTGAGAATCAGGCCGCCGAGAATTTTTAGTTCTTTGTTATTTTCATGCAATACTTTGATCTTTTCCATTGTTTCTCACAGCACGTACAGCACAATAACAAAAAAAGTCAGCATGGGCTAACTTAACTTAAAAACTCTTCGATCTTAAGAACTTAATAAAGATCAACCCCTGGAAGCCAAAGAATCAGAAAGGCAAGCAAGCTATGTCAGCTATCGATTCTCGTGTGAAAACATGCAATTATGGGTTTTTTTTACTTACTTATTATGACTTCTCCATTTATTTTGTTTTTTTTTTTTGTTTTCCTGCACACACATAGTGTGTGCTGCTTCTTGTTAAGTGTATCTCGAGACCATTAAAATTACAAAAATAAAAACAATATATGTAGTTTGCGTCTCGCCCTTGACGAGTATAGCGGCCAAAGTCGCCAATCTGCCATACTAGGCCACAGCCGCGCCAGTAGCAACCAGGCATTTATTTTGTTCATTATACCCTTGCAGGGTATTGCGAGTTCATTCAGAAGTTTGCAACGTAGTGAAGGAGACATCTCCGACCCTATAAAGTATATATCTATTCTTGATCAGAATCAACAGCCGAGTCGATCTAGCCATGTCCGTCTGTCCGTCTGTCCGATTACACGCGAACTAGTCCCTTAGTTTTAAAGCTCTCTGAATGAAACTTTGCAGTTAGTCTTCTATATACTCTCGCTCGTACACGTCGGAACGGGCCGGATCGGAAGAGTATATCATATAGCTGCCATAGGAACGATCAGAAAATTTTTCGAAAAAAAATTACAACTATGTCAGTTTTCAAGATATTTTAAATTTGCTATTTGGCCATCTAATATTATTTCAGAACTTCGGTTTTAATTTCATGAAAATCGGACAACTATATCCTATAGCTTACATAGGAACTTAGGAGATTTATTTGAGATTTTCGGTTTTAATTTTTTGTTTAAATTCTGCAAAGGAATACAAACTTCGGTAAGCCGAAGTTAGTTTCCTTTCTTGTTAAATTTAATGTTAAATTAATATATATAAAAAAATAGAAACTCTTTCTTTTTAATTTTTTCTAAATTTATTAAACTTTATATTTTTAAAATTGGTTTATTCTCTACAATTGTCATTTCTCGATTCTTCGATTTTGTAAATTTGAATTTTGAATTCGGCAAACCATTGCCGCATTGAGGGCTGCCAACTCAGCTTATTTACTTAACACCCTTATAAACTGTTATACGCAAAATCGAAATGCCTTTCGATAACTTTTCATCCCATTCTTAAACCTTAAGCTCGGTATCCAGACAGTGAGACACCGTATTTAAGCAGTGAGAGAGAGAGCGATAGGCAAATAGTTGAAAACGGTTGTTCGTGAACGGCCGTTTTGCAGGTCGGTATCTAGACATGAATGCAATATACTAGAAAAGCGTATTTAGTATTTCCAGGGGGGGTGCGAAAAAAGAATAGCAAATTTAAAGCTCCGTATCCAGACAAAAAAACGTTTTGCAGCGAAACAAATGTTTTATCTTTTCAAGTGTGACCGCTGATTTTACTTGCTGTTCGGCATTTTTGGCCGGGAAATGATGCGGTCATACATGCTTGTTTACAATATCTTGAAAATGTTAATAAAAAATTAAAAATAAGATAAAAACTACTATTGATAAGGCATTAATTATTGCCATATTGGATGAGGAAGATTCTAAACCAAATAGGAAGTGATCCAAGTATTGGGTGAGCCCATACAGACAGATCAATTAAAGGGCGATATTCTTCCAATGCTCGTATTGTTTACATATTTTTATATCAATAATTTACATTCTTACCATTATCTTTTGTTTGTTTTATATTTCGTAAATCTGCACCAAACTTCTGTGATGTTTTTTGATCCAATACTTGGATCGCTTTCTATTTGGTTTAAAATCTTCATCATCCATTACGGCAATAATTACAGTCTTAGCAATACTTGTTTTTATCTCACCTTTCATTTTTTCTTATCGGCATTTTAAAAATATTGTAAACAAGCATTTATGCCCGCAACATTTGCCGGCCAAAATGCCAAACAGCTAGTAAAAAGATTAAACATTTTTTCCGCTGCGAAACGTTTTACAGTCTGCATACTATGCTTTATTGTCATACCGGAAGAATCACAAAGCTTGCGCGATACATTTTTTAACGGCTTACACGAATTTTTATCGTATCATCATTACTTGATGACAATAATTTTTTTTGGTAAGGAAATTAAACGATACGTATATCGATATCTACAAGGTTTAACACTATAAAATTATACATTCTTTAAATATTTTAACTTTGATTATTTAATTAGTTTTAATTTAATTATTAAATTTCCCACTTGCTTTTAAGTTCAACATAAGTTAAGAAAAATTTACATTTTGGATGTCGTCGACATCCATAGACTAATTTTGATTATTGATATTTGACTTTCGATTTTCAAATAGCGGCAAATTCATCCATTCGTCGCTGCAGCATCAATAGAAAATGTTGACAACTTTTTAGTTTTGTAGAAGAAAAAGTAACAAAATGTTAAAGCGATCAATTCACCTCGAATGTGTAGTCGCTGCGGCTGCGCTGCCATAAGTCGGTATTTTGTAATATTTGATTACTACTCAAAGAGTGCCAGAGGCGTGTACATTTTCATAATTTCTATCACCCTATGTTCCCCTTTTTATTTCTCTTTCTTACCATATCTTATTTTTCTTTTGACAATTTTATATTTCATCGTACATTGTGGATACCTACTGGGGACACCACCAAAAAAGCGCGCCAACACTCAACCTCTTTGGTGGTATAGAAGAGCAAATGCAGAAAAATGCAGAATATGGCTGTTTTGGAGAGTATTAAAAATATTTGCATCAGGAAAAGTAAATTAATCAAACGGGGGGTGATCGATTTCAAAATTGAGTCTTAAAATTATCTCATCGTAAAAAAACAAAATTTAAGGAAGTGAATAAAACATTTATTTTTACGTAGAGATTTTAATGCCCTTTTAGTGAATTATTTTACATTGTTAACTATTTATTCGGGATTTTCGTCACTACGTGGACTGTAGTCAAAAAAATCGAAATCGATATCTTATAACTGTCATACACTCAGAAAATTCATAAAAAATACTTTCCTATGCATTTCTATTTTGCGTACGTCTAGTATAGTTACCATAAAAACTACCTTAAATATTTGAAAATAATATGCAAATTAAGATATCCTAATTTTCCGAAGCATTTGGATTACACTGAGATATAGATATTATTTACAATCCTAAAGAAATGTATTTAATATCTGTATCTATATTTTATAGTTGTCTTGAGTAGCTGCATATCTTATACCGACCTCAATGCCAAATTTTTCTAAAAAATTAGGTAATCATGTATAAATTGCTATGGCTTGATCAGCTTTTTATGTTTCTAAATTATGGCTAAACCATAGTACCTGACTTAGTAGTGGGTATTATAAATAAAACAAGATCGCGTCTGCGCTTTGGAAGCTTGTGCTTGCGTGGATGGCTGCCTTTGGTACTTGGTCTTGCTTCTGCCGATGCCAAGAGCACCAGTAATAGACAAAAGCTCGTGGAGTTTGCTTCGTTTTCCGCAGAAGAACCAATAAATTCGGGGCTGCGCTCGGAACTGTGTTATCTGTAGCCTAGTTGTATGTACAAAATATATAATTATGACCCTACATCGTTCAAGGATATATAATAATACAAATGAATAATGAAGTTAATTGTGTGGCTTTAATGTTGATCTCCTTTTTATGTGTATAAATAGTATACAGAATTATTTACTGACTGGAAAAGTCTGGTAAACACTTATAGCTATTTTTAAATAATATTGCTCATTCTTATATGAATATACGTACATAAAATTTACACTTCAGACTAAAAAAAAAATGAACAATATAAAATAAAAAAAGTGAAGTGAAATTAAACCAATTATGTTCTTATTCAGCATCCAGATCATTTTTAACTTGAATTAAGTATTTGTTTAGCTTTTTTATGAAGTGACATGTCTTAAAAACTAATAATATTAAAAGGATTAAAGAAGAATTTAAGAAAAATTGATTAACAACAATACAGTGCGTTGCTTGGCAGATAAAATGTATATAGCAGAAGTTGTGTAACATGTTGTCGTTTCATAAACATAAAAATAGACTAAAAAGACTACCAAGAGAAGTCTTAATGTGATGATAAAATGTGCACATAATTCATTTAATATGTGTGAATTTTTGGAATTTTTAAATGCTAAAACATAAACTAACACTTTCGTTTCAACTTTATCTTCACTATTTTTCGTATCAATTCAAATCAGCGAGATCGAGATCTGTGTACTTAATATATGTACATATATACGGATATATTTATAAATAAAATTATAGATGTGAGTAGTATTTTCGGTATTTTCTGTATGTACAACACTCAGCCGGTGAGCGGTGACTGCGAACTAAAAATAAACATGCAATATATACGAAAATTTCTTCGTTTATTCAGTAAAAATGTATTTTCCATTAACAACATTCATTTATGCTAGAAATGAGGAGGAGGGAAAAGCAGCGATCGAATTTCCATTTTCTATTGCTGATGGGTTCGTGTGCAACACTCGTAACTTCTTGTTAGAAAATTGTGTTAGCCGTTTTGCTATATTTTTAGTGTTTAATGTGTGAAGTTTTTTGCATTTTTAATGATGATTTAGCTTTAATGAAATGTTATTTTAATTTATATAAATAATTTAAGGTCACTTTATAAATACTGTACCTTTTAAAGGCTTATACAGGTCAAAAATTGTCTAACAATTTTATTGCATTTCGATAGCTTGTCTTCCAGAAATCCATTATATGAACATATATCGCACATATAGACTACAAGAAATACCTATTTTCTTCTAACAAAAAAGGTATAAACATCTAGGGGCTAAAAAAAATGCACAGATCGACTTAAAAAGATTATTAATTTGTATTAATATTAAATATGTAGTGTGTAGAATTTAATATGGGTTTAGTAATGAAAATAACTGTAACAAACATCTACATATATTTTGTCTTATTGCTGTAACCTGATTGATAATCCTAATCATTTTTATAGACCAAAATAGAGGCATAACCGTTGAAGACGAAGCTTAAGGTTATACCCTCAGCATGGGGGTGGCTGAAGATTTCGCTCCCAGCTTTGTTAAGAAGCCACAACTGCATCAGGAGGATGATGGCAATCGATTAATATTTGAATGTCAGCTATTGTCATCGCCGAAACCGGATATTGAATGGTTTCGTAGCGATAATAAGCTTGAACAGGATGGCCGAACCAAATTTAAAATACAACCTGTTGACGACAACAAATATACTGTAGTATTAGAGCTCGATGATGTGGTTGAAACCGATGCAGGTCTTTATAAAGTGAAAGCGAAAAATAAGTCTGGAGAAGTTTCAGCTTCTATTAATTTAAATTTCACACGTGAGTATGACCTTTTTATTTTCTGTATAAAGATGTTTCTTTTTTTTGTTAAATTTTACAAAATAAGTGTAAATAAGGTAAAATAAGCGAAATTGTTTTATTTCGAAAATGGTGCTGCTCTTAAATCGATGAATTTAAAGAGGGATTCTCAAGTAACCTGAATTTTGTTGGCCAAATTTTTTCGCTCTATAAATAAACTTATTATTAGAATAATTATGTGATTGTGTTATTTACCGAATTCGAACTCTAAGTGCTTCAAATATAGCGCGTATGCAAGGCACCCTAAGTAAACGTAGGCAAAAACTTGAATCGGCTTTTCCTCCACTCCTTATTTCTGGGATGCATCCTATGCATAGACTAGATTCACGAAAAACTATGTTGCATAGTGCATCGTAGTGAATCATAAAGTATTATCTTCAGCATTAAATCTTTTTATACCCTTGCAGGGTATTATAATTTCAGTCAGAAGTTTACAACGCAGTGAGTGAGACATCTCCTACCCCATAACAAATATATATTCTTGATCAGGATCAACAGCCGAGATCTAGCCATATCCGTCTGTCCGTCCGTCTTTCCGATTATACGCGAACTAGTCCCTCAGTTTTAAAGCTATCTGAATGAAACTTTGTATATCCCTCTGGTCATCTTATATTATTTAAGAATTTCCTTTTTAATTTCGGTTGACTATATTATATAAAATTGATGCATCTACATAAAGATACTACATACGAAAATGGAGAGATGACAATATTGTAATTGTAATTGTAAAGTATATTAGCCAGCTCATTAGGGGTCAAAATGTTTCCACAATACAAATTTGTTAATGTTTACAATCGGTAATATCGCATTACAAAAGATATCCGCGCAAAATAACACATATGTTGTCTCTTTCTAGGCTCTAATGAAGTTTCTAATTAATGAAAACTGCCTTATTGTGTCATAGGGCCATCATTAATCAAAGTTTTAAACTGTCAGAAGTCCGCCATTTTGTAAAATTTTGCTTATTTTTTGTTGTTGTAGAAATGTAATAGTTAGTCAATTTTTTGTAATATACCCTGTACCAAAGGTACACAGGTATTATATGTCCATGTCCGTCTGTCCGTCCGTCTGTCATCAGACTATATCAGAGACTATAAGAGCTACAGACACCAAACTTGGGATTTAGACTTATCATATTAACTTATCTGCACACAGATCAAGTTTGTTTTTAATTTTTTCTGCTCTCCTTTTTGGAGGCCCTATTAAAAAAAAACCTATGTATATCTCCTAAATTTATAAAGTTATGTAAACCATATTCAAAATTTTTTTGTTTTTTATCAAGATTGCCTAATCGCGATCGTGCCAAAAATAACGGAGATATAGTCTTTTTACTTTATTCACATTTTGTGTACAAGAGGCAGCCCAGGCAGAGGTCTCCAAATAAATCAAAACGTTCATTATACATTTTAGTTATGTTCACATTATTATGAAATTAAGATCATGCATTTGAAATTGGTTAGTGGTTAGCTGTCTAAGCTGCAGTCTACCCGAAATTGTTTTTCTTAACAAAGATTAGGTGTCACGAGTTCGATTACCGTCTTCGAGGAGTAAATTTTCGTTTTTGGCAAATTATTTTTTTTTAATTTTTCCCTGTAAATCAAAATAATTACAGCATTTAATACTAAGAAATAAGAAAACTGATAGGAAAAATAAGAATTTTGGTCAAAAAATCGTGGCCATTCGTTTACAAAAGAAGTGCTAGCATATTTCGGTCAAAAACTTAAAAGTTATTATTTTTTTTTCTCATATTATGTACATTTCAATTGAATTTATTTTAATTTTCCTTTTATATTTTTCCGCTGGGGTTCGAACCTGGGACTCTATGTTTCTCAGACCAGTTGCTTACTTAACGCGCCACGAAGATAACTTGAACTATGACACCGATATGAAAATACATTTCACTGTGATCTAGGAATCATATAAAACTAAGAATGGAAAAAATCTTAATTTAAGACATTTTTTTCTAATTCTAATTCTTTTTGGTATTGTTTTACGAATATTTCGTATTGTATTGAGAATATTTGGTATTCTTTGAAGCTTATGTTTAAGAATGTGGAAAATCTAATTTTAAATCTTATTTTGTGATTGAATAAACCCTAAAAAATCTTGTTTATAGAGTTTTCATATTAAGAATTAACTTTAAGAACGCACAAAATCTTAAAAGACCACCTTTTTTCTATCAGTGTCCTAATTTTTTTTAAATTAAAAAAAATTTTCTTATGCCTTGCGGCAGGAATTGAACGCAGGTCATTTGCTTACACACAAAACACATGTGCAGCTTTACCCACTGAGCAATCGACTTTGCTCTTAAAATTAAAGACATTTGCATTATATGTAATTTTTTCTCCGTTTTTAAGTTTTTATTCTCCATGTCTTATAAAATTTTGACACGCGCGTTGTAATTGTATAGGGTATTCTACTGTCGGGACATCCGACAGTATGTACATTTTGTTTTTATTTTATATTATTTGAGATTTTCTTATTAATCTATATATATGTATAAACTTTTATATTTATACCTTGTTAGCTGCTGACGAACCTAAAGAAAAGTAAGCCACGGTCTATAACTTTATCTCAATAAACGAGTTGAGCCTTCGATTTTATTTATTAACACTAGTTCATTTTAAATAAAAATAACACCAGCTTAAGCATGTGACAACTGCAATAATTAATATAATTGCTTAAACAATTTTTTCTTTTTCTATACCTACAAATCATTTAACATTGGGGGTTTTCAAATCAAAAAGAGGGAATGTTTTTACTTCTTGACAACGATGGGTAAGTAAATAAGATAGGGGTTATACATACTATGTGTGTAAATATTAGGTGTTTCATCGATGGTGTATGTAAATTAACAATAAATCAAGCAAGTCTTTTTATAATTTTAAAAATTGTACGAGTATAATAAAAAAAAGGACATAAAAGCAAACTTGTAAAACTTGTAAAATTAAAAAAAATAAATGTAGATATACATACACAAATATACATTTTTTTATTTTTCTTATTATACCCTCTGAAGTTTGCAACGCAGTGAAGGAGACATTTCCAACCCTATAAAGTATATATATTTTTTATCAGGATCAACAGCCGAGTCGATCTAGCCTTGTCCGTCCGTCTATTTCATCATACGTAAAGTAGTCCCTCGGTTTTAAAGCTATCTGAATGAAATTTTGCAGTTAGTCTTTTATATACTCTCACTCGTGCATATGCCGAATCGGACGACTATATCATATAGCTGCCATAGGAACAATAGGGAAAAAAAAAGAAAAATCATAACTTCAATGTTTATAATATATCAAATATTTTATTATTTCAGAATTTAATTTTTAATTTTTTAGTTCAATTGCAATATGCAAGGGTATATAAACTTCGGCGAACCGAAGTTAGCTTCCTTTCTTGTTTTTAGGTAGATTTGAACAAATTAAAACTCTTAAATATAGAAACGTATTTGTATATATGTACGTATGTAAAATAAAATTTACAGAAAATATGATTTATATATCTGAACATTTTTATAGCATACAAATATTATTTATTTATGTTTCGTTGTATGATTCGTCTTATAATTGTGTTAAATAAATTGGTAATATAAACATTTCCTATAGCATAACAAATGATTATTTTGTTATCTTTTGTCGTACTAATCAATTGTGTTATCGTTATGTCAACTAATATATTAACAACATAAAAATATATAAATTAATGATTACTCACATATGTATGTATATGTTTACACAGACAAATCGACGGTTTCGCGCCGACATTCGCGAAAAAGCCAGCCATACGACAGGAAGAAGATGGCAAAAAACTCTTATTCGAGTGCCGGGTTAATGCTGATCCAAAGCCAAATATCATTTGGTATCATAATGGAACACCTGTAAAGGAATCGGGGAGACATAAGGTAAATATTGAAACCCTTTATTTCAGAGACTTGAAATATATAAGACTTATCATATCAAATATAATATATTATTAATAATTTTTTCAGCTAACTATTGATAAGGACGTCCATTCATATTTCGCAACACTTGAGATAGTAAATGTCACTGTTGAGGATGCTGGCAAATACAAAGTGAATGCAAAAAATGAATTGGGAGAAAGCAATGCCACAATAAGTCTTAATTTTGATAGTAAGTTTTCAGTAACAGTAACAGTAGATAATGCAGTTCCAATATAATTTCATTGATCTTTCATTATTTAGCAATAACTTTAACAATTAAGATCAATTAATGCTTCAAATTTTTATCAATTTACGCCAAATATCGCCTTTCGATTTTATTTGGGACTTTCTTGGTGATTCGAGTTTTCGTATATATAAACTTGCTAGGAACTCGAATCAACTAGAAAAATCACGAGAAATAGATAATATACATTTATGGTAGACATTTTAAAAAATATAGATGCTTAGGTGTATTCAACGGTATTTAACAAAATGAAAATATTCTGTTTGTTTGTGCTGTGTTTTGAACTGAGTTGATGACTTTTGTCATAATTGAAAATACTGTGTATATATGTATTATGGATACTTCTATAGGCGACGAGGCTCCAGTTCCCGAAAGTGCTGAAGGCATTAAGCCAACATTTACCGAACGACCAGTAATACGTCAAAGCGAAGATGGCGGAAATGTTACATTCGAGTGTAGATGTGTGGGAGATCCCAAGCCAACAGTTACATGGTACGGAAAATAATTTATATTTACTATATGCCAAACATTACAACAAATTCGTATCAAATATGTGGTAGCAGGGGAGCCGCTGAGATTTAAAATTCTATATTAAAATATAATACCAAAAATGGCGCTCTGTAAATACGTTTCATATCAATACAAAACATATTTTCCACACAAAGGTCCCATGGCGAGACTATACTTAGCGATGACGGCAAGCGTTACAAAATGTCATTGACAATGGATCAAAAACTATATCACTTGGCATGCCTTGAGATAAGTAATGTTGTATCCACCGATCAGGGTGAATATCGCGCGCTAGCGAAAAATAAACATGGCACTGGCATTGCGACAATTAATCTAAATTTCGAAAGCGGATCGAAGAAGTAAGAAAAACAAACAATCGAAAATAACAAATACCGAATACCAACTCCTTACAAACTTAATACACAGAATTCCCGATGGCAAGTCGCCACGATTTCCAAAGAAACCAACAATCCGTCAAGAGGAGGATATACTCATCATGGAATGTATATTGGAGGCACATCCCGTACCGGACATTGTCTGGTATTGCTCTGATCGAGAAATACCAAATAACCAAAGAACAAGAATGACTCGCAAAGCAACCACAAAAGATAGCTACATTCTTACGCTGGAAATTCAGAATCCCACAAAAGAGGATGGCGGCAACTATCGGTGCAACGCAATAAATATGTATGGAGAAAGTAATGCTAACATAGCGCTTAACTTTCAAGGTATTACTTGTTATATTTCCACCTTAATGCAACCTACGAACAATATACAAAAAGATAATATTATAATAGCGAAAAGAAAGTGTTTAGAATGCTGTTAGCAAGTCCCATTTTAAATATAGTGATATATTTTCTATACAAAGTGTTAGTTGTGACGGCAAAAATGGTGTTAAGACAACAGAATGCATGTGTATCTACTCCATTCCTAATAATATACATATATACTCAATAAATACTGTATTTTTCTATCTATTACAATTAGATGCAGTATAACTTAAAAGCCAATTCTTAAATTATTATCAATCTTTTCATTAGTTCTTATAATGCATTTAACTCACTTTTCTTAACAATTATATAATATTAATATACTGCCTTATATTGCAATTTCGCTTTTTATCGATTCATGTCGCGCTTCTTTCAACTTTTAATTTCTCTCCTAGATAGTATTGTTTTCTGTTTCACAATCGGTAATATTATCTATACCTAATGCTTTCTTGATAACAAAAACAGGTGCTAGCGACGCCAACGGTTTTGCACCATCATTTATCGAAAAGCCAAGGATAATACCTAATGAATCGGGCACACTTATCACAATGAAATGCAAGTGCAAGGCAAAGCCAGAGCCAACGGTCACCTGGTTCAGGGGTCAAACTCTAGTAGAGAAGAGTAAAAAGATTAAATTAAACACAACTGTAATTGCGGAGGACACATACGAACTAACATTGGAAATAAAGGTAGGGAAAAGCTAGTAAATACATTATTATTATTATTACTGTTATCGTCTGTAATAGGATCCTGGAGCAACAGATGGTGGAACTTACAGATGCAATGTCAAAAATGAATATGGCGAATCGAATGCCAATCTTAACCTTAACATTGAAGCCGAACCAGAGCCCGAAGGTGAGGGCCCAACGTTTGTAGAAAAACCACGAATTGTTTCTGAAAATAATGGCAAATTGGTGATCATGGAGTGCAAAGTGAAGGCAGATCCCAAGCCAGATATAATTTGGTTCCGCAATGGCGAAGTTATCAAAGAAAGTAACAAATTGAAAATGACGATGGAACAACGCGGTGATCAATACTACATTAAATTGGAGCTATTGGATCCACAACTGGAGGACTCTGGGTTATATAAATGCAACATTAAGAATACATTGGGCGAGTTGAATGCAAATCTAACACTGAATATAGAAAGTAAGTGTGGATAAAGATTTTTAAAATTATAGAAAATTCATTATTTTAAAGATATTATTTAGATTGAATAATTAATATAATATTAATTTTTTTTAAGTCGTTCCCGTTATCAAAGACAAGCCAAAGATTATAAAGATTATTAAAAAGCGAACTGTCGTCATCGAGTGCACAGTGGCATCTAAGTTCGAGCCGAAATGTACGTGGTACAAGGAAACCAATACGGTTCAGGAGAGCCAAAGACACGTTTACCTAGTAGAACAGACCAAGGATGGAGAGTTTCAAGTTAAACTTGAAATCAACGATGTGCAGGAAAGTGACAAGGGTGCCTATAAATTGGTGGCTAGCAATGAAAAGGGGGAAGCTGTCTCTCAAATCGTAAATCTCGTCGATATACCCGAGGAGGAACGCAAGCCTGAAAAGCCTACAATATCCAGAAAACTCGTTGACCAAAAGGTCATCGAATCAAAAACTTTTGAACTATTAATAAGCCTTACAAAATCGGATCGAAAGTGCAAAATTGAATGGTTCAAAGGAACCACCTTAATCCGGGAGACCAAGGATATAACCACCACTTTTGATGGTACGACGGCACGATTGACATTTAGTAGTGCTAAATCGGAGCATACTTCCAACTATAAGGTCATTGTAAGCAATGAAATTGGCAAGGATGAATCAACTTGTAAAATAACGGTTGAAAAAGGTGGCAAGAAGAAGGATGAAGAACAGCAGCAGAAGGAAAAGGACAAACAAAAGGATGAAATGGAAAAGGGGCAAAAGGTATTAAGAAAACTTCATTTGAATTTTTTTGTTTTTATAATGTTTTTATAACAACAAAGTTTTTCATGTTAATAATATTTTGTATAATTCCGAATTCTGATATATTATTATTCTTATTATTCTTACAATCTTAATCTTGTTTACACCCGTCAATAACCAATACACTATATACACACAAATAATATATAAATATTTAAAGATCGAAGAAAAAGAAGAATCTAAAGTGGAAGAAAAACAAAAAAAAGAAATGATAAAAGAAAACCCGAGGGAAGAAACACAGAAGGCAGAAGCAAAAACAGAACCAGAGCTTAAAAATAAAACTGGAATTAATCAGAGCACACAAAATACGCTAGAGGAGCCCAAAAAAGAAAAGGCAGAAAATCCAAAAACTGAGGACATCATTAACGAAGGGAAGAATAAGTCGGAAAAAAAGCCAGAATCGAAGCAAAAGAAACTATCAGAGATGGTTAAGGAAAAGGAAATAAAAAAACCTGAAGAAATCCTTGAGGCGGACAAAGTGAATGGCGAAAATATAGTAAAACCGGACAACAAGCTTGATTTTGGGAATCTTAAAGAGCCGAAGATAGATAAAGTAAACACAGAAGAAAAAAGTAGGCCAGAAACTGGGGAGAAGACACCTATGGAAGTACAAAATATCCAAAAGACCCCACTAGAAGAGCCAGTTTTAAAAAAAACAGGTGTAAAGGCTGAAGAAAAACTAAAACAGGCACAACCTGTGGAAACAATTTCATCCCAAATAAATGATAGTATCAAAGAACCTAAAGAGGTAACATATAAATGGTGTCACAAATTACTGATACTTTGAATTAGCCCTTTGAAAACAAATTATCCCACCAACAAGCTTACTAAAAAAGCATGTTTCTTGTCAAGTAAAGCAAATTAATATTATAATATTAATTTTAAAATTAATTTTCAATATTAATAACTTTTTATTTGAATTGCAGCAAAAAAGTACAGACGAAAAAGTACAAAAGAAAGTTGAACGGAAGGTAAGATAATTTTATATAGAGATCATGTACATATGTATACATATGTTAACTAAGGCACTCCGAAGTTTATAAGATTGCAGATTACATATGTATTTATGTGGAAAAACACGAAAATAAGCTAACATCGGCCCGCCGATGTGTGTATACCCTTGCAGTTTACAACTGAATAGTTACAAATTAATTAAATTTAATGAAAATTAAAACTAACTAACTATATAAAACATTTATAACAATGGCCTTTACTAGAGCTGAAGAAATATCGACCTTTTTAAATATCGATATTTTTAAAAATAAAAAATGTGTGGAAAAATAGCACAGAAACAAAATTAAGTGCTTAATTCATATACGAAACATGTTTATGTAATATCGATCTTTCGATATTTTTAATAAGAAAACATCGATGTACCGATCTAATTTTCCAGAAACAGTATGCCATGTCCATATTTAAAATACCAAGTATAGTAACAATGTTGTTTAATGGCCTTATAACACACTAATGCAATTTTCTTTCATTAAGCTCCGTATCCAGACAAAACAACGTTTCGCAGCGAAACAAATGTTTTTTTTTTTTTAAGTGTGACCGCTGATTTTACTAGCTGTTCGGCATTTTTAGCCGGGAAATGATGCGGTCATACATGCTTGTTTACAATATTTATAAAAAGGTAAGAAAAAATTAGAATTAGATAAAAACTACTATTGCTATGGCAGCAATTATTGCCGTAATGGATGAGGAAGATTCTAAACCAAATAGGAAGCAATCCAAGTACTGGGTGAGCCCATACAGACAGATCAATTAAAGGGCGATATTCTTCCAATGCTCATATTGTTTACATATTTTTATATCAATAATTTACATTCTTACCATTATCTTTTGTTTGTTTTATATTTCGTAAATCTTCACCAAACTCCTGTGTTTTTTGAAAATTTAACGGATTTACGGAGCTGAAGAAGGCACAGCGAGGGGGGAAACGGTCGCAAACAGTCTGTTTTATTAAATATTGTATTCTTTTTCGCAGCCCGCTCGAAAAATACTAGAAAGTGCCACACACTTTTGTAGTATATTTGTTTTCTTGTCAGGTTACCGACTTATTAAACGGCCGCTGACGAACAACCGTTTTCAACTATTTGTCTCTCGTTCTCTCTCACTGCTTAAAGACGGTTTTTTTACTGTCTGGATACGAAACTTTAGAACCTTAAAAGTGACAACTTTATGTGTTTTTTTGCTCGGATCTCTTTGTAATGCGACTTGGGTCCCACCGATTTTAAGAGGCAAACAATAAGAAATGTTATTAATTTCTGGAGAAATCGTTGAAGTACTCCTGTTTTTATTCATCTGGAAGCCCTCAATTTATGTTTCCAACTTTCTTAGGCATATCAATTTTATTATTAATAGAAAAAAAATAATTTCAGTCAAGGTTTAAAAAAAAATCTTTTAAAAAATTTTTTTTTGGATTTTTTGCTTTTTAGATTTAACAAATAATTGTAAAACATCAGCATAAATTAATTTGTAATGTGTGCCCAACTTGACTTATCTTTTCAATTACAATTTTGTTTCATTAGAGCAGTATATGTCATCGGTCAAATTTCGTATCCAGTACATTTTATGTAGATTTATCGATTTTAGCCTCTAAATAAATAAAAAACATGGATTTGTCGATACTTTCTCCAGCTCTAAAAAGAAAACTATCTGCAGAGTTTCATTCAGATAGCTTCAAAACTGAGAGAAAAAACGAACGGATGGACAGACGGACTTGGCTAGATCGACTCGGCTGTATATAGTACTTTATAGGGTTGGAAATGACTCCTTAACTGCGTTGAAAACTTGTTACTAAATTATAATACTCCACAAGGGTATGTGTATACATATACATAAATTTATATAAACATTCCTGTAAACAAAGTCAAGTACAGTTAATTTACTTTACCGACGCTTTATTTTAAGAAAGGTAATATTAACAAAAAAAATAAATAAATTTAAATAACTTCATTACTTCTTTTTAAATGTGTCATGTTTTGCTCAGGCAAGTATTGTATCTGTTAAAGAGGAGATCTCCTCGTCCGAGGTACGTCGCCAGTCGATAATCCAGTCGCAGGAAGAAATCTCTGTAGAAGATACAAAAATATCATCATCGCGGAGGTCATCCCTAGCGGCAAGTTTTAAAGTCATTTATGTGTCATTTCTTTGTTTTCTATATGTTCTTAATGTCAAAAGGTTGAGGAATCTAAAACTGGTTCACGACGCTCGTCTATTATTGAAAAGAAATCATTGGATGTGAGTACTTAAACATAAAATATTCAAAAAGTTACCATGAAGCATGTTAATTAAATTGGCTTTAAGTCCCACCAGTCCCATTAAAATATCTACAAGAAACATTATTTCCCCGATGTAGCAGGTCGATAGTAAGCATTTAGAAGCTAATAAAAACCCACAGGCATTAAAGGAAGAAATACCAAAGCTAAAGCCAACTGAAAAGCGACGAACTTCAAAGGTGAGAAGGGACTTTTGAGTGCTTTTATAAATTCTATAAAATGTTTTATTTTACAATGGGTTTCTATAACTTTCTATCTATCAATATTTTTAATCGCTATCTTATTTTAAAGATTCTATTCTATTCAGTAATATATCTCCGAATATCTCTGTGGCTAACTTTCCGCTGATTATAACTTTACATTTAACTTTACCTTTAAGTTTGCAAAGTTGCATGAAATGTATAAATTTTGTGAATAAAGTGAGCGTTTATTTCTATGTTATTGTCATTATTTCTAAATGCTAAAAAATAGGTAATTGAGGAAACAAAGCCTGCAGAGGAATTACCAAAACTGCGAAAAACTTCAATTGCTCAACCGAAAGAGGAACCCAAACCGGAAGTGGCAAAGCCAAAGACGAAAGCCAAACCTAAGCAAAAGGCTAAATATGAAGAACTACCTGAAATCCCAGACTATGAAAGACCCGTACTTGAAAAGTATGAGAAATCAGAATTTACGCCTACAGATTTCGGCCGTGAATTGGAGATACCAAATAAGATGGAGAAACCAATAGTAGACAGTGGCAAAAAGGAAGTAGAGTCGTCTTCTCAGAAAAATGGCATTCCAAAGGTATACTATCATATTTACTATTCCTCCTACAATTTTGTTAAATTTGTATTTTATATTTATGTGTAATCAAATGTAACATATTAAATGTTTAGAAGGCAGAACTTATTGAGAAACCGGCAGAAGAGCCAAAAACCTTTAAGCCCGGCCAAGGTAAACTGCCTGAAGAAGATGATAGTCGTGATGGCGCTACTCTGAAGCCAGTTATTATTGAACCAGAGGTAGGTATTAAAAATATACATATATGAGTGATACCAAACAATTTCCCTTTTTAAATTCTTTCTTAAAACTCCCTTTCTTAAACCTCTTCCCATACATTCCCTTGCAGACGCATGAGCCTAAGATCAAAAATGACAAATTAAAAAAGGTAAGTTACTTATTCCCAATGCTTTATACTAAATCGAATCCAAAGAAAATATTATTTTCGGCTATCCGAAATCTAAAATTCAAAACACATTTCTAAATACTTTGATTTGGAGAATGCATTGCCTGCGATATGTAGATATGTCCATAGTAAAGCCTTAATAATAAAATACTAAACTGTTCAGGTCAATGATGATAGGCCATCTGTATTAGATATTATAAAGCAACGACGCCGATCCTCAATTAGAAATCTGATGACCAAGGAACCAATTCAAAATGAATCATTCCTTGGTGTCATTTTAAAACCAGTGATTAAAGATGCTAACGAGTTAGCGGCGCCACAGCAAGCCAAGCAATTGACAAAGGTAACACACACAATCTTTCGAGCTCCTCTCTCTCTTTCTTTCTTATATCAATTTATTGACTAAATTTCCTTTTTTCGATTTTCGGTAACCATTTTGGGTATTTCTGTCAACAGATCAAAGTTAAATTAAGGGGATTAAAGTTCAAAGCTATTTCTGTCTGTCTCTTTTATATCTTTACGCTGTACCTTATCTCAGCTATCTTGTTTGAAGTCTTCTGTAATCCTCTCCGCCCCTGTTTCTGCCTTTACTGTTCTACTGTACTGTATATAGTGTTTTCAAATTATACATGCATAATATCCCTAATATCCTATATGTATACCTAATCCCCTTATCTAATATTATAAGGCAAATGCGTCTGAACAGTTCGCCCCCACCAAGCCTATGAAGGCTCAGGTATCCGAGTTGGTAAAGCCTGAACCTTTAGCCACTCTGGGCGATTATGAGAGTCCCGCTTTAGAGAAATATGTGCCAGCCGAAATGGATAAGTCCAAAAAAGAAAAGGCCACACCTGCCATTATCGTACCAGAAATAAAGCCACAAGAAGTGCCAACAGAAAAAGTTCAGGTAAGGTTAACGGATAGTTGCGTAATATGTCAGTTAGTCCTTGTTGAATATCAATTATATATTATATTATCATTTATAAAAAAACCTGACCTATACTAAATAGAGCTGGAAAAAAGTTTTGAAATATCGTTTTGAAATATCGATTGTTCGATTTGTTGACTAAGAAAACATCAATATTTTGGAATATCGATCTTTTGACCTTTAAAAAACAAAATATCGATGTATTGATAATCGAAGTTTTTTACCCTTGCAGAATTTAAATTTTATAATTTTGTTTCGAAAAATTTTTCCATCGTTCCTATGGCAACTATATGATTTAGTCGTGCCGACATATGTAGGAGTGAGAGTATATAGAAGACTAAATACAAAGTTCAGATAGGTTTAAAACTTAGGGACTAGTTTGCGTATAATCGGACAGACGGACAGACGGACATGGTTAGATCGACTCGGGTGTTGATCCTGATCAAGAATATATATACTTAAGAGGGTCGGAGATGTCTCCTTCACTGCGTTGCAAACTTCTGACAAATTATATTACCCTGCAAGGGTATAAAAAATTTAAAGCAGATAATTAAAAAACGGAAGATATTAAGTTTTATCCAGTAGATCTATTTTAAAATTAGGTAAAATTATTTGTATGACCTCTCGTTCTTGCACCGAAAATATCGAGTACCATAAATAAACAAGAAAGGAAGCTAACTTCGCCTGACCGAAGTTTATATACCCTTGCAGAACTTTAACAAAAAATTAAAACCGAAAATCTGGAATAATTATTAGTTGCCAAATCTCAAGTTTGATGAAAATGGTTTGAAAATCGGCTAAGTTATGGTTTTTTTTTTATTTTCCTGATTGTTCCTATGGAAGCTATAAGAAATAGTCGACCGATTCTAACAAAATTAAAACCAAAATTCTGAAATAATATAAGACGGCTAAATATCAAGTTTGGTGAAAATATCTTGAAAACTGACAAAGTTATGGTTTTTTCTTTTATTTTCCTGATTGTTTCTATGGAAGCTATAGGATATAGTTAGCCGATTTTCATGAAATTAATGCCAAAATTCAGAAATAGTAAAAAACGTCTAAATACCAACTTTGATGACAATATATGTTGAAAACTGACAAAGTTAAATTTTTTTTACTAAAAATTTTTCGATTGTTCCTATGGCAGCTATATGATATAGTCGTCCGATCCGGCTCGTTCCGACATATATACGAGTGAAAGTATATAGAAGACTAACTACAAAGTTTCATTCAGATAACTTTAAAACTGAGGGACTAGTTTGCGTAGAAACGACAGACGAAAATGGCTAGATCGACTCAGCTGTTGATCCTGTTCAAGAATATATATACTTTATAGGGTCGGAGAGGTCTCCTTCACTGCGTTGCAAACTTCTGACTGAAATTATAATACCCTGCAAGGGTATAAAAATCGATGTATCGATAATACTTCCTCCAGCTCTACTGCTAGGGTCAAATGATGGTCAACCGATTATTTACAATCCGCTTATGTGAGATTAGAACACAACTTATTACAATAAGCTGAAAAATAAGTTTTATACCATATATATTTACATTAATTTAACTTTTTAAACTTGACACATATACATATAGCACCGAATATATTGAACACCACTTCTTAAATGAGTGAGAACGTATACATATTCTCCCTCAAACATTATTAAAAGCTATTTATATACAATACTTATATTCGTTTATATTTATATATAAAAAAATGTTTATATATTTAATAAGTTGGCAAAATATATAACTTTTGTCAAAAATATATATACACACATCACATAATATCACATTTTTGTCATAAAACTTTCTTTGATGTCTGTCTGTCTGTAGTTGTCTCTCTAACCAAGCGGTTCCGTTTCGTAATTTTTATAATTTTTGATTTTAGCGTTGACACGCTTAATACTAATTAATATAAAATTATTGAAACATGGATATATTAAACACGAAATCTTGCAAACAAATATAATATACATATAAAATTACAATGTCGGCATTTAATTTTACAGTAACGGTGGGTACTATATAATGCATAATGGCATATGAATATTTTAAATATTTTAAAATTAAATTGTACTATATTGCATATTATTGTAAATAAGGTATAATACAGAAAGTTTTTATATATAGAGATTAACGATTTTATTTGATATACTTTATATTTTATATATATTTTTTTATATAAGGACGAAAAACCAAAAACTCCCAGAATGCAACCCCCGTCACCTGGTGAGCCTCCCAAAATAGAGGTAATAAGGGAAAAGCGGCCATCTCTGGCACCTGAGCCTCCAAGTCGTCGTGGTTCTCTTATACCGCCAGCAGATATGGGACGACGGCCTTCATTAATCATTAATGACGAGGTAAGGATACAAAAATCAGTTTTTTGGATTTTTATTTAGTATTTTGTCAGATTTTTTTGATAAATCTATAATAAAAAACGTTTTATTTGAATCTGAACAAAAAACTAATGCATAACCAACCTTTTTACATTGCGCTACTCACAATTATAAAATTTTAATTAATACAATTTTATTAAATATACATATATTTTGTAAAAACTTAGGTCTTACATAATATCTTTATCATAAAAGAAGACATATCATTTGAAATAGATTTAAAAAAAAGTAAAAAAGTTGATCCCTAGATTTCTCTACGCTTGCAGGGTTTTCAATAGTTGGTCAGAATTTCCTTATTATTTAACATCTTTGATAATTGTAAATTATATATAGATCTATGCATATAGAAGTGACTAATTAATGTCTTGGCTAATTAACTGTGTTAATCTCTTTATCTCTAAGTGCATTTATTCGAATTGGTAAATTACAAGATTGTAGCTAATTTTTATATATATTTATTTAATTATGTTCCCTTTTATTTATGTACCTACCATACCATCATGCAAAAATTTCCAAAAACCCCTATACAAAATTACCAACCTGCAATCAATCGACCAATATATATAATTCAAATTTAAACACAATATTACAAAAAAAAATCAACCAAAATGTTTAATAAAATAAACATATTAAACGGAATTCAACAACAACCGCACAAATACTCCAACGTATACCCTTTGTGTACCAATCAACCTACAAATCAACAAAATACAATATCATTATAAAAAAAACAACATTTTTCTAAAAATTCACAACAATAATTAACAACAACTACAAAAAACGCATACCCTTTTTGCATTCCAACAAAAACAACACTCAACAATCGTTCCCACTCTCCGCAAAATCCTTTCATCAAAAACAACAAAAAACACCCAAAAAATAATTAGAAGAAACTCCGACCCGGCGAAGTAATGGATACGCGGGTAAGAATTTCAATTATTTTTACGCCCGAATTAGTATTATTCCGGCCCAAATATAAATATATATATATACCCTTTTTAAAATTGTTATTATAATATTTAGATAAAAATTAATAATACAGCGGTAGAAAATAAATGATGTACTATTTTGTAATATTACGACACAAGAAAGGAAGTTAACTTCGGCTCACCGAATTTTGTATACCCTTGCAGAATTTAAACATAAAATTAAAACCGAAAATCTGGAATAATAATTAGTTGCCCAATCTCAAATTTAATGAAAATGGCTTGAAAAACGGCTGGAGTTATGGATTTTTTATTTTTCTGATTGTTCCTATGGAAGCTATAAGATATAGTGGACCGATTTTCATGAAATTAAAACAAAAATTAAAAAAAAAATTCAGGAATAATAAAAAATGGCTAAATCCCAACTTTGATGAAAATATGTTGAAAACTGACAAAATTAAAATTTTTTTTCTAGAAATTTTCCGATTGTTCCTTTGGCAGCTATATGATATAGTCGTCCGATCCGGCTCGTTCCGACTTATGTACGAGTGAGAGTATATAGAAGACCAACTATAAAGTTTCATTTAGATAGCTTTAGAACAGAGGGACTAGTTTGCGTAGAAACGGACAGACGGACAGCGGGACTAGAAGGACAGAAGGATAGACGGGTATAGCTAGATCGACTCGGCTGTTGATCCTTCACTGCGTTGAAAACTTCTCACTGAAATAATAATACCCTGCAAGGGTATAATAAAACATACAATAATATAGTATAGTATAGTATAGCATAGTATAGTATAGTATAGTTTAGTATAGTATAGTATAGTATAGTATAGTATAGTATAGTATAGTATAGTATAGTATAGTATAGTATAGTATAGTATAGTATAGTATAGTATAGTATAGTATAATATAGTAAGTATAGTATAGTAGAGTATAATATAGTATAGTAGAATACTATTATTATCAAATGGATTTGTTGAAATCGATCCATTTCGCATAGCATCTGACAGATATACGGACAAGGCTAGAATAGGGTCGGATATGGCACATTCACTGCGTTGCAAATTGGCGGTCAACAACTGAGTATCTTGCAGGGGAATAAAAAGAGAGTTGTCGCTATATAAATAATTATTATTTACTACACACATCTATCTATTTATATATATTTATCTATAAGAATTAATGGCATTTCGTTGTCACCAAATAAAACCTAACATTTTGGCTTTGTACAAACTATTTAGGACTATATATTGTTTATGTGGAGTTTGTATTTCTTCATTTATAACATTTTTTGTAATAAATACACAAAAAATGCACATTAAATTCAATGTGGACCCTTGATGTGCCTAGATATAGCCAGCATATTTATTATTATTTTTAAAAATACAGTAAAACACTGACTAATAAAAAAACTAGGGGAAACAATAAATAATATGAATGAAACATGATGGCTCACTGTTCTTTCTACACGATGATCACATATATTTATATTTTTTCAACGTGTGGCCTTCGTAAAAACATTGTTATATATATATATATAATTAATATATACACATATATATTTATATATATATACATATATATTTATACATTGCATGTATAGATTAATACGTTATTTATAAAATACGATGTTTGTTTATACATACACATGCAACCTTAAAGGCCGAGTCGTCTATAGATAGTATATATATATGTATATTTATGAATTATATATCTGTCGTTTCGAGTTCGTAGGGTTTATATTTATTATTCAAATATATTATTGCAAGTGAACTGACAACATCTACGAATTAATTTTTTTTAACCGAAACAAAATTTAGTTTATAAGCACATAAAAATATGAAAAAGTCATGAAAGAAGATAATTTAACATATAACGAAATAATGATTATGTAAAAAATAAAGAAGACCAATCAGAACATTTCATTTAGTTGCATTAGTATTGTGAACATAACGTGGATCAGCATTATAATACTATTCAAATCATATTACAGTTATTGAGGCCAGGAGAGGTCGGTGAAGGACAGGTGAGAGTGACCTAAGCTGCGCATTGAATTCCACACATATTTAGTTGTTGTGTTTTATATTGGCTTTTATAAAAATATGACACATTAAAAAAATTATCCCAATCTTTGATTCGAAACTCATTCAAAGATTCAAACTATTTCCAACACAATTTTCACAAAGTACAAAAAGTTTATTTTATTTTTAGTATTTATAATATTAAAATTTAACTCTTTTTTCATCTAATTGCATCCAAAATATTTATAAAAGTAGTAGTTATTCCAACACAAACTTGAATTCAGTCCAAGCATCGTTTGGTTAGTCCCTTTTTTAGTACTTGAAATATAACAAACATTCACATGAAAGCCACCTAATGCTTTGATTTAGTTTAAAAAATATTGCAATATTTTTGTTAAACTGTAAAAATGAAGAGTAAGCAAATCTTTAAACCGACTCCTTTACCTATTTTTATATAAAGATATATCTATATACATATATACTTTTTTTTATTTGGATTGGTGAATAGCAAAAACAACCACGACCTGGCGAAATGGGAGACACTAAACAGGTCTCGATCGATAATGTTTTTATTAAATTATTTAGTATGTGTGTTCGCTTGCTTTTTATTTTTCACATATGAATGGAAGTTTTATTTATGAATAGTAAGGACATTTTCAACTGCAATATCTTTGTAAATAGTCATATATATTAAATATTTATAAGCTCAAAGTCATTGCAATTAAAATACAAAATGTAGTGTTAAAGGTTAAAGATTAGGTTATATTTATTTTTTTTTTATCAATTCAAAAGGGCTCAAATCCTTGATTTTGAAAGTAGTATAAGTAAAAATTTTTTTAAATCGAGCTTATCAGCAATTCTATATCAAGTCCTTTTGATATAATTAATTTGAAGATTTTAAATGAATGATATGAAAATGAACTCGTTTAATTGTATATAATTTGTGATTGGCAAACATAATATAGTTTATGTTTATTTGGTATAAGTCAGTCTATATATAGTAGCTTTAATATGGCTAAAAACCTTCCTGTCATCTAATAATAATGTTAAAACAGTATATGGCATTTTTAGACAATGGACAAGCTTTGTCTTAGCTAAAAAGACAACTACTATTAAAAATGGTCATTTTAGTATAAGTCATTTATAAAGTTTTACTGTTAATAAGTCAGCTGAGCCTTTCAAAATTTTATTGTTCATTAAAATTTCAGCACAAAAACAATTTTTAAAACTTTAAAATACAAAAAACTAAAAAACTATCTCAAAACAAGGAAAATATGACTTTTACCACTTTCAAAATCAAGGGCTTATTAAAGGATTATATGATATACTAAGCAATGATGTATAAGCAACTAATCCGTCCGTTACCCGTTTTTATGGTATTTATATTATTAAGAAAAAAACAAAAAAGAAAGCTAACTTCGGTTCACCGAAGTTTGTATACCCTTGCAGAATTTAAACAAAAAATTGAAACCGACAATCTGGAATAATAATTAGTTGCCAAATCTCAAATTTGATAAAATCTACCGATTTTCATGAAATTAAAACCGAAATTCAGGAATAATAAAAATTGCTACATCGACTCGGGTGTTGGTCCTGATCAAGAATATATATACCTTATAGGGTCGCAGATGTCTCCTTCACTGTGTTGCAAGCTTTTGACTGAAATTATAATACTCTGCAAGGTATAAAAATGAATCATTTAGGGATTTTAAGCCCACTCCACTCTTAATAGCAATACTTATAGAAATTTTATATTAGGAGATCCATTCATTATTCTTATACCTAATTAAAAACTATAATATATGCGTTCCTAGGAAATGTTTTGAATAAATAAAGATATGAAGGATTCTCTAAGATTGTCAAGAGTGTTACATATAAATGTTTTACAGAAATTATAATACAAATTATATTTAGTAAATTATGCGTAGTTGCCATACGATTTTTAATATATCCTTATGGTTCAAAATTATACACAAAATCTGGTACTTACTAATTTATTTATTAAAGTAATAATATTTAAAAGTAAATAATATATAATGTTCATTCCCTTGTAGTTAACCATAAAAAGTAAAAGTAGTTTGTGTTTCGGTAGTTAGAAAGTTTCTCTCTTAGCTTCAATCCCCTGCCACTGTCCGCGGAATGCATTTTTTTAATTCAAGCTTACAGTAGTTTTATTATTAGACAATTAATTACACAAAATAAACAATACAAAACACTGGAACACTGCTTTTTTCCGTTTGTATCTTTGTCCAGATTATAAAGAGAGCAAAGGTCTTGTTCCTGCTTTACACACTCTGTAAAATCTGGCTGGAAATATAGTCAACAGCAATATATGTATTTACCTTCTTGCATTATTTTTCTAATTCTATTAAAATATAAAGCGGAGCACGTTTTAATATACCCGGAAAGTTTAGAAAGACATTTTGAATGTGAATTCCGGGCATGGACAACATCTTCATTAAAATATTGTTTAACCTTTATCACTTATCTTTTTTTGTTAATATTTTATTTTCTGTATCTATCTGTCTCCCTGTTTTGTGTCCAATGTCTTGTATGTGACGTTTGGTCAAAAATAGCGGCGAAGGCCATCAATTGATGTTCGCCGTCCTAGTGTGCAAGATCTGGAAGATCTTATCAACAAGCCATCGACACCTCTACGCGATGTTGGTGATGGTGGTCCCCCATCAATTGTGGATGTCCAAGAGTCATATTCGGTGGTTGAAGGTATGTTTGTATATATGTATTTAGTAAACATTTTATTTAAAAATGAGTATAATTCCGACTAACCTGTGTGTAAATGTTAACAACATAATTGTTTTTTTATAGACTCGACAGCCTACCTTACGGTTGGAGTCGAGGGCTGCCCAGCGCCCACATTTAAGTTCTACAAGGGTGTTAGTGAGATCCTTGAGGGAGGCCGTTATAAATTCCTCACCGATGGGCAGACAAACACAATTACACTGTGTATGCGTAAGTGCAAGCCCAATGATGAGAGTAAATACAAGGTGGTTGTATCGAACATACACGGTGAGGATTCGGCGGAGATGCAATTATATGTCTCCGATTCAAGTGGCATGGATTTCCGAGCCATGCTTAAAAAAAGACGTTATCAAAAATGGGACAAAGATGAACAGGACCCCAATTGGGGTGATCTGAAAGAAACGGAAAAGCCGTTGCCGGCCCTTAAAAAAGTTGAAAGGGTAAGAGAAAAAAAGGATTCTTTTCTAGATATGATGGGAATTTCGGAATTCTCCATCCAATGTTGGATACAGATTCAGTTTCTTAGTTTAATTAAACTGTAAACTGACTCTGCCAATTAAAACGTTTTACTACAGCTTGAGTTTATTTCGTTTACTAAGCTTTCCAAGAAACGCTATTATTAATTTCGCTTGGGTATTAAAAAAACTTCAAAAAATCAATATAAATTAAATGTAAAAACCTCGTAGTATTATATGTAATTCTACTTGAAAGGATTTAGCTTTCATATCTATCCTAAAACTCGTTACAAAGAGGTTTCAAAAACAAAAAGAAGTTTCAATTATTGAGTTTATAACTGAAAAATATTTAGGCACCAGGATCTCGTAGACCATCTTTAGCCGAACTGATACCCGATTGGCCAACACTACATCCATTTCGGAGAGAGGAGGTGTGCGCTCATTCTTTATTTTAAACGTCTACATCTAAAAAAAATATATTTGTATTACTTAATTTGTATTTTCAGAATTAAAAGCCAAAATAATTATTGTTTTTTGCTGATTTAATTAATCAGTTTATTTCAGTTACTTAAGTAACTAAGGTTTTCATTTTAAATTTCGATTTCAATTGCTTATGGAATTTCTGAGAGAATTTTCTAAGATATATACATTTATTCTTTTTTTTATGGATTTTGTTAAATTGATTTTGAAATTTGATTTTTTTTTCATTCCGTTCTATTAGTAATTTTCAGTTTAAAATGTAATTAAACTACTGTTTTCTTTGTTTTTTACTTTATAACTAAAACAGCATGTTAAACGTTACAAAAACAATGTCTTAAAAATTGCATTTATTTTTTATTTTTAAATTAATGGTGGGCATTTATTGCAAGCTAGTCGCGCATTTACTACTCAGTATAAAACATAATTTTAAAATTCGATATATGAATTAAATTGAAAAATATATATTATATTATATATGTATATGGGCAATTCTTTGGAAAGTGAAACTGCGGTCAAAAAATGAAACCTACTTAAATGATTTTTCAGAAACTTTTAGTTACAGTAAGAAATTTTAGCATATTCTAAAATATATTTCGAAATTTTCGAAAGCATATTAGCGCAAACGCTATTTTTCATTATTTTGATGAAAGATATAACCAAGCAGAACAATTATGCTTCGACTTTTGTTTTCTAATGCAAAGAGTCAAAATAAAACTCATATATGCTCAATTCCGTACATTTTTGTAATTATTCTGAAAACCATAAAGTGTCCAAAATCGATCTTAGCACCGATTATAGAGCTAACATAGAGCTATAAGTTTCAAACATTTTCAAATTTAAATTAAGTATGTACATGTTTTTTCTCGGTACATGTTTTTTCTTAGCTTAAATGCATACAGATGTCGCATTCAACATCAGAGAGTTACCCATATGTAATTTATATTAATTTATCAAAAAAAAAACAAGAAATAAAGTTAACTTACCCTTGTAGGTATATAAATAATATTTAACAACTGCTAATAAAATTGAAACAAAAATCAATGTACTTATCATATATGGGATGAATGTTAACAAAAATTGTAAAGTATCAATGGTTTTGTTCTTTTTTAAGGATTTTGTGCAAACATTTTCTAAAGGCAGCTATTTATACAATAACAATTGTGATACAACTTTCACTTACTTAATTGTTCAAAATATAAACATATTCTAAGATATACAGACTTTAGTCGCGCTATAGTCGCAAACTATTAAAGTAATAATTTTATTTAATTTAGGAAAGTAAAACATAATAGTAATAAAGATAAAAACTTCTGATGACAGTCTTGTGAAATCTTCATGAATAATTATAAAAACCTTTGCTAAGAAGAGTTACCTTGTGGAAGTTTAGTTTCAGTTTTTTAGTGAAATATTTATAACAATTTTAAAATAAAGTTGTACTATTTTTGTAAACTACATTTTTAAGTCCCATAGTTGCTAAAACCAAAAGTGAAAGCAAGGGTAATTTTTTTTTTCTTGTCATACACAGGTTTCGACAATCCATTAAAAACAGTTTTATTTATAGTAAAATTCTAACAAAATTTTAAAATAAACTGTTTTTTAAACATCTAAATGAAAGAAACGTTTTTTTTTTTTGATTTTGCATAATAATAAGTCACAGCATTAAACGCATGAACCATTAAAAATCATAATTATAAATAAAAACTCAAATTTATATATTTCTTACAAATGATGTTTTTGTAATTATATATTTTTTTAATTACATGCACATATGTATAAAATATAATTTTGAGTCTCACACTAAAAAATTCGTATATCGAAATTTATATATATATAAACTTTACCCATTTTTGACAACGTGTAATACGTGTGGTGGAGCGCAGAAAGTAGAGTCCTTCCTTAGCCCCCTAATTGATCAATTTGCAAAGGAGGGAAAGGATAAAAAGGTTGTGTTCGAGGCAAGATTCAGCAAACCGAACTGCAAGCCCAAGTGGCTATTCCGTAAAGATGTAAGTAAAGCCCTTAACAAAAAACTGTAATTCAAAAGCATTTGTAACCCGAAATTTATCATAATAAATTATAGGAAGTATTTACGGGCAGTAAATTTAAATTTAAACAAGAAAACGATACCTATCAATTGATTATTACTACTCCCAAAGTCGAGGATACTGGCAAGTACACCATCGAAATCGGTGGTGTGTCTAGTACGGCCTTCTTAAATGTCGAAGAGCCAGATCCATCGTATACTTTTACAAAACCTCTAAAAAAGAAGCTCGAAGGTTTCACACAACACGAAACTACATTAGAGTGTTCTGTTAGCAGTAGTATGGCCAATGTCCATTGGTTTAAGGACAATACAAAAATCGAATCTGATGACCCTCGTTATCTTATCTCCAAAGATATTAATGGCAATCTTAAACTGATTATTAAGGACACGATTCTTGAGGATTTGGGTCTCTATCGTTGTCAATTGGACAAACAACCTGATAAGACTGAATGTACGCTCAAGGTCACCGAGTATCCGTATAAATTTGTCAAAGTACTCAAGTCTCAGCAGTGCATAGAAAAGGATACGGTGACCCTCGCTTGCGAGATCGATGATGCTCGTGGTGAAGTTCAATGGTTCCGTAATAATGAGGAAATCAAACCCGATAAACGATTTCAAGTGGTTAAAGATGGTCGTAAGCGTAAGCTAGTGATTAAAGATTGCAAAGTCACGGATGCCGGTCAGTTTAAATGTACAACGAATGCAGATAAGACAGAAGCCGAAATAATTATCAACTGTAAGTCCCCAATCCTACTTTGTTATAATCTGTTATAATTTTAAAATTTTTATTTTTTTTTTTATATAGATCAAAATCGTTTTAATAAAAAACTCAAGGACACCGATGCCGTTGAACGAGAAAAACTTGTTCTCGATATAGAGCTTCAGGATCAAACAGCGCCCTGTAATTGGAAATTCAATGGCGAACCCATTGTGCCAAGTGAACGAATCGAGATCAAGAACTTGGGTGGCGGAAAGCATCAGCTGATCTTTAAGAACCTGGACATGTCTGATGAGGGCGAAATTACCTGCGAATCGGGACAGCTCAGTTCCAAGTGTAATATTACTGTGCGCAAGGGTGAAAGTAGGCCAAATATTGATTGTCCTGATAAATTTGCTGGACCAATTAGTGCTCCTGTCGTTTTAGAAGTACCATATAAAGGTAAGCAAGAATTAAAAGAAGCTTTACATTTATTTAGTAAGTTCGTTTTTTTAATGTGTTTGCATTACTGTATCAATTATAACCGTTTACCCATATAACTTTAGTTTCCGGTACTAAGCAAACTCCTGTGGAAGCAAAATTATTCAAGGATGGCAAACCCTTGCCGGTCAAGGATTTAGATGTCGCTGTTACCGATGACAAGGTGACATTTAAGATCAAGAAACCATCTCGAGATTTATCCGGACCATATCAAATTAAAATATCCAACGGCCAAGGTGAAGATACTAAGGATGTCGAAGTGATATGTCAAGATGTACCACAACCTCCAAATGATGTTGATATTACTGATATATATCAGACATCGTGTGTGGTTAACTTTAAGACCCCGTCGGATGACGGCGGCTCTCCTTTAATTAAATATGTTATTGAACGACAGGATTTAAGCAAAAAACAAGGCTGGGAGCCAGTCTCTGAGGTAAAACCTAACGAACCGTGTAAGAAAAAAATCGACGACCTAATACCTAAAAAACAGTACAGATTCCGAATTCGTGCTGTCAACAGCATTGGTCCCTCAGATCCGGCAACTTTTAAGAATGCAATCCTGGCTAAGGATCCATGGGATGAGCCTGGTAAGCCCAAGGAAGTAGATCTTACTGACTGGGACAAGGATCATGCTGATCTCAAATGGGAAGCACCAGATACTGATGGTGGTGACCCGATCACAGCCTATGTTGTGGAATATAAAGAAAAGTTCTCCAATGATTGGATTGCAGGAAAAGAAGTTGATGGCGATGCCAGAACTGCCACAGTAGATTGCCTTAAAGAGGGCCAACAGTACGAATTTCGAGTCCGTGCTATTAACCGAGCGGGACCAGGTGAACCCAGTGACAAAACAAAATCCATTATTGCCAAATGCCGTTTTGTCAAACCATTCCTGGTGGGCGATGGCCTTAAAAATATTACAGTGAAAAAGGGTCAAACCATACGTTACGATATCAAATATGATGGTGAGCCCGAACCAAAAGCAACATGGGTAAAGAACACCGATAACTTAAAGTTCGATAACCAGCGTATTTGTCTTGAACAATTGGATAGAAACTCTTCAATAACTATTAAGAAATCGGTTAGAAAGGATACAGGAACATACAAATTGGTTTTATCTAATAGTTCCGGAACCATAGAGTCCGATGCCCAAGTTGTGGTTCTTGATCGACCCTATGCTCCGAGTGGTCCCTTTGAACCCGAAGAGGTTCGTGCCAATCACATCAAGATGAAGTGGCGACGTCCCGAGGATGACGGTGGCTGTGACATTACAGGCTATGCCTTGGAGCGCATGGATGAGGAAACGGGGCGTTGGATACCCGCTGGAGAAGTTGGTCCTGATGAGACCTCCTTTGACTTTAAGGGGTTAACGCCGAACAAGAAATACAAATTCCGTGTCAAGGCAATTAACAAAGAAGGCGAGTCAGAACCTTTAGAAACTACCGATGCCATTGTGGCCAAGAATCCCTATGATCCACCAAGTCCACCAAGCCAGCCCATTATCGATGATTATGATAATAAGAGTGTCCTGCTCAAGTGGAAGAGACCACCATCGGATGGCGGTCGTCCAATCACGCACTATGTCATTGAAATCAAAGATAAATTCTCACCCACTTGGAGCGAAGTCACCAAGACAGAGGATCCTACGCCCGAGTGTTCGGTCGAAGGATTAAAAGAAAAAATGGTATATCAATTTCGTGTGAGAGCCGTAAACAAGGCTGGAGCTTCAGAGCCATCGCAGCCAACCGATAATCATCTTTGCAAGCATAAAAATCGTAAGTTATTTCTTACATATCACATATTTGGGTGTATGCTTTGGGGCTTAACATTTTTAAAACACGCAACTTGCTAAATGCTCTTTTTAAGTTTATTTAAAAGAAAAATTTCAGCTCTCAGAGATTTTATAATTTTTAAGCTTGCTAAATAAATATAATGCCTATGCATGTAGTAATGTTGTAGCAATGCTAATTATTTGGGTCTCTACATTTAGCTTCAAACCGCAACGCTTTTATTTCGTATGTATTACATTTTAATTTATACTCGCAATATTAAAATTTATATATATATATCTTAATTTAAATTACAAATGTTTATAGTCAAACCCGTGATTGATCGTACGACTTTCAAACGAGTTACTGTGAAGAGTGGCCGCACTCATAAATGGTCCGTCGATGTCGCCGGTGAACCAATCCCAGAACTCCATTGGAGTTGGAGGGATGATGTTCCCTTGACTAATGGCGATCGTATTAAGATCGAAAATGTAGACTATCATACCGATTTTGTGATCACGAATGCAGTGCGCAAAGATAGTGGTTTTTACACTTTAAAAGCAGAAAATCGTAACGGAATTGATCGTGAGACAGTTGAATTGATTGTTTTGGGTAAACCCAGTTCTCCAAAGGGACCTCTTGCCGTCTCCGATGTCACTTCGACGGGCTGCAAGTTACAATGGAAAAAGCCCGAAGATGATGGTGGTGTACCCATTAAGGAGTATGTTGTAGAGAAAATGGACACCGCGACGGGCAAGTGGATAAGAGTTGGACGCTCGCCCGGTGAAAAGGAACCGCCTAGTTTCGATGTCACTGGCTTAAATCCTGGCGCCGAGTATATGTTCCGCGTTTCTGCCGTCAACGAGGAAGGTGAATCCGAACCTTTGACTACTTTGGTCGGTGTAGTTGCCAAGGATCCGTTCGATGAGCCGAATAAGCCGGGCACTCCAGAGGTTACCGATTATGACAATCAAAGTGTAAGCCTAAAGTGGACAGCGCCAAATAATGATGGCGGTGCCCCAATACAGAAATATATTATTGAACGGAAGGATAAGAACCGACCAGATTGGGAAAAAGCTTTGGAAATACCTGGAGATCAGCTGGAGGCGACAGTTGCCGGTCTTCAAGAGTATGGAGAATATCAGTTCCGTGTTATAGCTGTTAACAAGGCGGGCCTTTCACCCCCATCCGATGCAAGTGCTCCCCAGATCGTAAAATACAAGAAGTGTAAGTTACATTGCAGCATATATATATATAAATATAAATATATATACATATATAAATACATTTAGCAAACTAACATATATATTTACATATATTTTTCTTAGTGAAACCTCGCATTGATCGAACAAACCTTAAGCCTTTGCTAATCCGTGCTGGTAAGCCCATCAAATATGATGTTAATGTTCGCGGCGAACCTCCACCGACAATCATTTGGTATCAAAACGACAAAGAACTTAAACCAGAAGAGTTACCTAGTACTAGCGAAATTAAAAACATCCCATATAATACAAAGATCTCCATTATTGATACAGTTCGGAAGAATACAGGAATTTATAAGATAAAAGCTATTAATGAGCACGGTGAGGATGAGGCTACTGTTGAAGTTAATGTACTAGCACCTCCTGGTAAGCCAAGGGGTCCCTTAGAGGTTCAGGATGTGACAAAGGACAGCTGTAAATTGAAATGGAAGAAGCCCGAAGATGATGGTGGCAAGCCCATAACAGCCTACCAAGTCGAAAAGTTTGATACAAAACAGGGTCGATGGGTTCCTATTGGTCGAACCTCTGGCAATGATACCGAATTTGATGTCAAGGGCCTTCAAGAGGGCCATGAGTATCAGTTCCGGGTCAAGGCTATCAATGAGGAAGGCGAATCGGAGCCTCTGGATACCGATGGCAAAATTATCGCCAAAAATCCGTACGATACTGCTAGTAAGCCAGGTACACCCAAGGTCGAAGATTACAACGAGCATATGGTTAAGCTTAAATGGGAAGCCCCTAAGGATAATGGAGGAGCTCCAATTACAGGTTACATTATTGAAAAGAAAGATAAGTTTTCACCCGTTTGGGATGAAGTGCTCACAACAAACGTAAGTATCATATCCTTGCTGAAAAAGTTATTAAGATTTAACTTTATATACCAAAATTTGGAAATTGTATCATTTTCTTTAATATGGATATGAATCGTGCTATCTATACTTGAAGACATCCACACCAGAAGCAACTGTTGATGGTCTAACTGAAGGAAATATTTACCAATTCCGTGTACGGGCAGTGAACAAAGCCGGTCCCAGTGAAGCTAGCGATGCTACAGAACCTCACTTGGCCAAACCCAGAAATCGTAAGATCGTATTTATTTTACGCGTAAGCCTTAGAGAGAAACACTCGACCTGCGATCATTTAAAAATGTTAAGCCAGCCAGCCAACCAGCTTTTATTCATTTTAACTCCCTCTCTCTCTATTTTATCTTTAATATAATTATCTTATTGATTGATTTAGTTAAACCATCGATAAACCGCGAAAAAATGAAGCCCATCAAGGTACGGGCTGGCCAAACTGTCAAATTCGATGTTGATGTTAAGGGCGAGCCAGCACCCACCCTAACTTGGTTCTTCAAAGAAAAGGACCTCTCACCAACGGGACAAGTAAGGTTAGAGAATGAGGATTACAATACAAAGCTCACCATACTCGATACAACGCGCAAAGATAGCGGGGAGTATAAGCTTCGAGCTGAAAATATTAACGGTGTCGATGAGGCTCTTGTTGAAATTATTATCCTTGATAAGCCATCAAAGCCCGAAGGTCCTTTGGAAGTTTCAAACGTTCACAAAGAAGGATGCAATTTGAAGTGGAAGAAACCCATGGATGATGGCGGTATCCCCATCACCGGTTATGTTGTAGAAAAAATGGATACAGCGACGGGTAAATGGGTTCCTGCTGGTTCCGTTGATTCCGAAAAGACCGATATCGATATTAAGGGTCTAGATCCCAATCATCGCTATCAGTTCCGAGTAAAGGCCGTGAACGAGGAGGGAGAATCGGAGCCATTGGAAACCGATTCAGCAATTATTGCCAAAAATCCATTTGATATCTCAGCGCCACCCGGACTTCCAGAAATAGAAGATTGGGATGAGCATCACGTCAAATTGAAGTGGGAACCACCAATACGCGATGGCGGTTCTCCCATTACGAGTTATATCGTCGAAGTTATGGATAAGGACTCTGGAGAATTTGTTAAAGCAATAGAGACAGAGGGTCCAATTTGCAAGGGCGTGGTTAAGAAACTGGAAGAGGGCCAGCAGTACAAGTTTAGAGTTCGTGCTGTTAACAAGGCTGGGCCCTCCGATCCATCCGAGCAGAGTAATTGGCATACAGCCAAGCCTCGTTATCGTAAGTTATTAAACTTGATAATTAATTTATTTTCATTTTTTTTAAATTTATTTATAAAAATATGTTTTCAGTAAAACCTCATATTGACAGAACCAACCTAAAGCCGATTATTGTCAAAGCCGGTCTATCTATAAGCTTGGATATAAATGTTAAGGGAGAACCAGCTCCAAAAGTGGAATGGTTCTTCAATAACTCACCACTCATGAGCAGTGAGGAGGGCATTAAAATAGATGATATTGATTACAATACCAAGTTCTTTGTAATGCGTGCCCAGCGCATACAAAGTGGCAAGTATACTATCAAGGCAACTAACGAGGTTGGCGAAGATGTTGCCGAATTGGAGGTTAGTGTTTTGGGTAAACCTGGCAAGCCAAAGGGACCTCTACAAGTCAACGATATCACGAAACACAGCTGTAAGCTTAAATGGGAGAAACCAGAAGATGATGGTGGAACTCCCATAGATTATTATGAAATAGAAAAGCTTGACCCGCACACGGGTCAATGGTTGCCATGTGGAAAGAGTACCGAACCTGAAGCAAAAGTTATAGGTCTTCACGAAGGAAAACCCTACAAGTTCCGAGTGAGAGCGGTTAACAAGGAGGGTGAGTCGGAAGATTTGGAAACAGAAAAACCAATTATTGCCAAGAATCCATTCGATGAACCTGATAAGCCCGGCCGACCAGAACCCACAAATTGGGATAAGGACTTTGTTGACTTGGCATGGGATCCACCTAAAAACGATGGTGGGGCACCAATCCAGAAATATATCATACAAATGAGGGACAAATCGGGAAGGGCTTGGGTAGATGCTGCCACAGTCCCAGGCGATAAGACCAAGGGCACCGTTACTTCCGGCATCGAAGATGGACATGAGTATGAGTTCCGTATCGTTGCAGTGAATAAGGCAGGTCCGAGTGAACCTAGTGATGTTTCCAAAACGGTAATAGCTAAGCCACGATTCTTAAAACCCCATATTGACCGAAAGAATCTACAAAAGAAGATTATGCGCAGTGGTCAAATGCTTCGTATGGATGCTTCCGTTAAGGCAGAGCCACCAGCTAAAATCGTCTGGACATACAATGGCGCAGAAATCAAATCATCTGATCTCATCAAAATTGACAATGAGGCTTACAAGACCACATTCATAATGCCAAAGGTGAAGCGGGCGGATCGTGGAACATACATAGTTACTGCGCAAAATGATTCAGGTTCTGATACCGTTGAAGTAGAACTAGAGGTTTTATGCAAGCCTAGCAAACCGAAGGGCCCTTTAACCGTATCCGATGTAACAGCGGAGAGTGTTCACCTGAAATGGGAAAAACCAGAAGATGATGGTGGGGAGCCCATTGAACAATATGTTGTTGAACGCATGGATACGGAAACGGGACGATGGGTACCAGTGTTAACCACTAAGGTCCCAGAGGCTGACGTTCCTGGACTTACCGAGGGCAAAGAGTATTTGTTTCGTGTCAAGGCTGTCAACGCTGAAGGTGAATCGGAGCCCTTGGTCACCGATGTTCCTACTAAGGCTAAAAATCCATTTGATGCCGCCGAGACCCCCGGAAAGCCACAAATTCTCGATTGGTCAGCAAATCATTGTGATCTTAAATGGCGAGTACCCGAAGATGATGGTGGTGCACCCATCACTGGTTATATTGTCGAAAAGAAGGATCCAAATACAGGAAAGTGGCAAAAAGCTCTCGAAACCAATACGCCAGATTGTAAGGCGCGTGTCAGTGATTTAATTGAAGGAAACAAATATCAATTTAGAGTCAAGGCCATAAACAAAGCAGGACAAAGTAAGCCTTCTGAACCTTCTGACCAAATGACTGCCAAGGATCGGTTCGCGCCACCAAAAATTGACAGAACAAATATTAAGGATATTACCATCAAAGCAGGACAACACCTACGTTATGACATCAAAGTTTCCGGCGAACCGCCGGCAACAAAAGTTTGGTTGCACAACAAGGCACGATTGGAGAACGATGATAGTGACTTTAATATTGACATGGAATCCTATCGCACCAAGTTGACAGTGCCATTTTCGAAACGTCTCCACTCAGGTAAATATACGCTTAAAGCTGAAAATGAATCGGGTCGGGATGAGGCTTCATTTGAAGTCATTGTCTTGGATAAACCGAGCGCTCCAGAAGGACCATTGCGTGTCACTGATGTTCATAAGGAGGGTTGTAAGCTAAAATGGAACCCACCGCTGGATGATGGTGGCCTACCCATTGAGCATTACATCGTTGAAAAACTAGATGTTGAGTCAGGACGTTGGCAGCCGTCAGGTCGCTATAAGGAGCCTTTTGCCGAACTTAACAATTTGGAGCCAGGCCATGAATACAAATTCCGAGTTATAGCAGTAAATACAGAGGGTGATTCCGAACCACTAGCTGGAGAACAGTCTATTATTGCCAAGAATCCATTCGATGAGCCCGGAAAGCCTGGAACTCCAGAAGCAACGGATTGGGATAAAGATCATGTGGATTTGGTGTGGCGCCCGCCACTTAACGATGGTGGCTCTCCCGTGACCGGGTATATTATTGAGAAACGAGAAAAAGGAACTGATAAGTGGGTTAAGGGTGCGGAAATCTCGGCTCCATTGTTTGGCGAAGAGTGCAAGGCAACGGTGCCCAATCTGAATGAAAACTGTGAATACGAATTCCGTATAAAGGCAGTAAATGCTGCTGGACCTAGTGAACCCTCTGATGCCAGCAAAACTATTATTACTAAGCCCAGAAAATGTAAGTTAATATTTTATTCGAAAAATGTTCTTTTTATGTGTAATTTGGTTTTGTGATAAAATAATTTTTTTTCTAGTGGCCCCCAAGATTGATCGCAAGAATATACGAACTTATAATATTAAGGCACGGGAACCAATATTCTTGGATATTAAAATCAGTGGCGAACCGGCACCTGATGTTACTTGGAATCAAAATAACAAGTCCATTCTGGCCACATCCTTTAGTCATGTGGAGAATATTCCGTATAATACCAAGTATATAAATAATAACCCTGAACGTAAGGATACGGGATTATATAAGATCACGGCACATAACCTTTATGGTCAAGATCAAGTGGAATTCCAAATCAATATTATTGGTAGGGAAAGATTTTTTTATTTGAAAAATATGTAAATATATATATATTTTTTTTTTTTTGGTTAGATAAACCTGGAAAACCTGAAGGCCCCTTGGAAGTATCAGATATACACAAAGATGGTTGCAAACTGAAATGGAAGAAGCCAAGAGATGACGGTGGTGAACCTATAGAAAGCTATTTAATTGAGAAATTCGATCCAGATACCGGTATTTGGCTTCCTGTGGGCAAAAGTGACATACCAGAGTTCAATGTTGATGGCTTAGTACCGGGACATGAGTATAAGTTCCGTGTCAAGGCCGTAAATAAGGAAGGCGAATCGGAACCACTTGAAACATTGGGAACGATTGTTGCCAAGGATCCATTTAGTAAGTTTTTAAAATTAATTAAATCATGCTACATAAACTTTGACTTTAACTCAAATTCCTTATTTAGCTGCCCCAACACAGCCAGGACAACCAGATCTAACCGACTGGACAGCCAATAAGATAGATTTAGCTTGGGCAGAGCCAGCAAGCGATGGTGGATCACCAATTACCGGTTATATTATAGAGGTCAAAGATAAGTACAGTCCATTGTGGGAAAAGGCTTTAGAAACCGATTCTTCAGCCCCAATAGCCACTGTACCAGGTTTGATCGAGGGCAATGAATACCAATTCCGGGTAATTGCCTTAAACAAAGGTGGCCAATCGGAGCCTTCAGCTCCAAGCAAAAACTTTATAGCCAAGCCGCGTTACCTTGCTCCGAAAATCGATAGAAGAAATCTTCGCGATGTAACTATATCCTCCGGAACCGCCCTTAAATTAGATGCCAGTATAACAGGTGAACCCGCTCCTAAAGTCGAATGGAAATTCTCAAATTACCCTTTGTCATCTGGTAAAAATGTCACAATTGAAAGTCCGGATTATTATACCAAATTGGTAATACGACCAACGCAGCGAAGTGATTCTGGCGAGTACTTGGTCACAGCCACAAATAGTTCGGGTAAAGATAGTGTTCTAATAAATGTTGTCATTACTGATAAGCCCTCACCACCCAATGGCCCACTTCAAATATCAGATGTTCATAAAGAAGGTTGTCACTTAAAATGGAAGAGGCCGAGCGATGATGGTGGTACTCCTATTGAGTATTTCCAAGTGGACAAGTTGGATCCAGAAACAGGATGTTGGATTCCCTGCTGTCGTTCCAATGAACCGCAAGTGAACGTAACTGGTTTAAGTCCTGGCAATGAATACAAGTTCCGTGTTTCAGCTGTAAATGCTGAGGGTGTGTCTCAGCCCTTAATTGGAGACGAGACAATTGTAGCCAAGAATCCCTTTGATGAGCCTGGAAAGCCGGAAAATCTTAAAGCCGTCGATTGGGATAAGGATCACATCGACTTGGCCTGGACACCGCCGTTAACTGATGGTGGTTCCCCCATAACTGGGTATCTGGTTGAAAGGAAGGATAAGTTTGGAAAATGGGAGAAGACCCTAGAAGTTCCCGCTGATCAGTGCAATGCCACTGTTCCAGATTTAATCGAGGGACAAGCCTATGAGTTCCGTGTGTCTGCCATCAATGCAGCTGGACCAGGAGAACCATCAGATGCCACACCACCGATTATAGCCAAGTCACGTAACAAGCCGCCAATTATAGATCGCTCGAACTTGATTGAAGTAAGAATTAAAGCTGGACAAGGCTTTGTATTTGATTGCAAAGTATCCGGTGAGCCCGCGCCGATAACTAAGTGGTTCCTAAAGAAAAAAGAAGTAATCTCAAAGGATAATGTCAAGGTAACTAATGTGGAGTACAACACCAAACTAAAGGTGACTTCTGCAACAAGAGCCGACTCTGGTTTATACACCATTCATGCAGAGAATGCCAATGGTGAAGACAATGCTGAAGTTAAAGTAACAGTCATTGACAAGCCCTCGCCACCGAATGGACCACTCAAGATTGATAATATAAAAGCCGATGGCTGCAGTCTCCATTGGAGCCCTCCCGATGATGATGGTGGTCAACCCATTGACAATTATATTGTTGAAAAATTAGATGAAGCAACGGGTCGTTGGGTGCCAGCTGGTGAGACAGACGGGCCAACCACCACTCTCCAAGTGAAGGGTCTAACACCCAATCATAAATATAAATTTAGAGTTCGTGCTAAAAATCGTCAGGGAACCTCAGAACCCTTGACAACAAGCCAAGCGATTGTAGCTAAAAATCCCTATGATGAGCCCACAAAACCTGGCACTCCGGTCATTAAAGATTTCGACAAAGATTTCGTTGATTTGGATTGGGCTAGACCAGAAAGTGATGGGGGCTCACCCATCATCGGTTACATTATTGAGAAGCGTGACAAGTATTCACCGGATTGGGAAAAGTGTGGTGAGGTAAATGGTGACACCACTACTGGACACGTTCCCGATCTTATTGAAGGTGTCAAATACGAATTCCGTGTTCGGGCATTAAACAAAGCGGGTCCAGGTGTACCCAGTGACCCTACAGAACCACATGTTGCTAGACCCAAAAATATGCCTCCCAAGATTGATCGCAACTTTATGACAGATATAAAAATTAAGGCAGGTAATGTCTTTGAATTTGATGTACCAGTAACGGGTGAACCAATTCCATCCAAAGAATGGACGCACGATGATAATATGGTGATTAACTCGGATCGTGTCAAAATTACCACTCTTGATGATCGAACCAAGTTACGTATATTAGATGCCAAACGTTCGGATACGGGATCCTACACCTTAGTGGCTCGTAACATTAATGGTATCGATAAACACACCGTTAAGGTTACCGTTTTAGATGTACCAAGTACGCCAGAGGGACCATTACGCAATGGTGATATTACCAAAAACTCGATAACCCTACGCTGGCGACCACCCAAAGATGATGGAGGCTCTGAGATAACACATTACGTTGTGGAAAAAATGGATAATGAAGCCATGAGATGGATTCCAGTAGGTGAAAGTGCTGACACTGAAATTCGTGCCGATAATCTAATTGAAAATCATGATTATAGCTTCAGAGTTCGTGCTGTCAACAAGCAAGGACAATCACAGCCTTTGACTACCTCACAACCAATAACTGCAAAAGATCCCTATTCCCATCCCGATAAGCCCGGTCAACCAAAGGCCGTTGATTGGGGCAAAGACTTTGTCGATTTAGAGTGGGCTGCTCCAAAAAAAGATGGTGGAGCACCTATCACTTCCTATATTATTGAAAAAAGGCCGAAGTTTGGTCAATGGGAACGAGCTGCTGTCGTCCCCAGTGATGAGTGCAAAGCTCACATCCCAGAGTTAACAGACGGTGGTGAATACGAATTCCGTGTAATTGCCGTTAACCGAGGTGGACCCAGTGATCCATCTGACCCATCGAGCACAGTTATTTGCAAGCCAAGATTCCTGGCACCATTCTTTGATAAATCCCTATTGAACGATATTACTGTTCATGCTGGCAAGCGATTGGGTTGGACTCTACCCATTGAGGCATCACCAAAGCCGTCCATTAAATGGCTATATAATGGCAAGGAAATTGGCTTAAATTCCCGAGGTGAATGTACATTATTCCAAAACGAAATAAACTTTGAAATACCGGCGTCGTTGCGTAGTGATGAAGGTCGATATACGTTAATCCTGAAGAATGAGCATGGTTCATTTGATGCGTCCGCACATGCCACCGTGCTGGATCGACCAGCAGTTCCAAAGGGACCTTTGGATATTACTAAAATATCCAGAGATGGCTGCCATTTGGCTTGGAATGTCCCAGAAGATGATGGCGGCTCACCTATTTTGCATTATATTATTGAAAAAATGGATATGTCGCGAGGAACTTGGTCAGATGCTGGCATGAGCACACATCCTGTGCACGATGTCACACGGCTTGTTCATCGTAAAGAATACTTGTTCCGGGTCAAGGCCGTTAATGCCATTGGGGAATCTGATGCTTTAGAGGCATCAAAGAGTATAATTGCTAAGAACAAGTTCGATGAACCAGATGCTCCCGGTAAACCCAATATAACGGACTGGAGTTCCGACCATGTTGACTTACAATGGGCTGTACCCAAGAGTGACGGTGGAGCTCCGTTAACCGAGTATATTATACAGAAAAAGGAAAAGGGCAATCCCTATTGGATTAATGTGCTACATGTGCCATCACATAAGAATACGGCGACAGTGCCAGAGCTGACCGAAGGACAAGAGTATGAATTTAGAGTGATAGCAGTGAATGAAGCGGGCCAATCGGAACCATCGGAACCATCCGATATGATAATGGCCAAGGCACGCTATTTGCCCCCTAAGATAATCACACCCCTCCAAGAGATACGTATAAAGTGTGGTCTCATCTTCCATACAGATATCGATTTTATTGGTGAACCTGCACCAGAAGCGATATGGACTCGTAATAATGATCCATTAAAATCAAATGAACGATCAACCATTACCTCAATTGGTCATCATACTGTAGTCCACACTGTTAACTGCCAACGTTCTGATTCCGGAATATATCACCTACTTATACGCAATGATTCAGGCATCGATGAAGGCAGCTTCGAACTTATAGTACTTGATCGTCCCGGCCCTCCCGATGGTCCAATGGAATATGAGGAAGTCACAGCAAATTCAGTAACAATATCTTGGAAACCACCAAAAGATAATGGTGGATCTGAGATTTCAGCATATGTAATAGAAAAACGTGATCTAACCCATGGCGGTGGTTGGGTTCCAGCTGTCAATTATGTTAATGCCAAATACAATCATGCTGTAGTACCTAGACTCTTAGAAGGAACCAAATATGAGTTTAGAGTAATGGCTGAAAATCTACAGGGACGCTCTGATCCACTAACTTCAGACCAACCGATAATTGCCAAAAACCAATATACAGTACCAGGAACTCCAGGCAAACCTGAGCTAACGGATAGTGACAAGGATCAGATATCGATCAAGTGGAAACAGCCTATAAGTAATGGTGGATCACCCATTATTGGGTATGACATCGAACGTCGCGATATGGGCACTGGACGATGGATAAAAATAAATGGTCAGCCAGTCCCAACAACAGAGTATCAAGACGATCGAGTATCACAGAATCATCAATATCAATATAGAGTATCGGCGGTTAATGCCGCTGGCAATGGAAAGACTTCAGAACCATCTTCAACCTTTGATGCTCGACCAATGCACGAAAAGCCAAAACTATATTTGGATGGCTTGGTGGGACGACGTGTTAAGGTGCGTGCCGGTGAACCTGTTAATATCACTATACCAGTTTCCGGTGCTCCTACACCAACTATTGAATGGAAGTGTGGTGATACAAAGGTCGTAGAAAACAAGCGTGTTTCCTACGACACCAACTCTGAAAGGACCATATTCCGTATTGAAGACTCAAATAGGAAAGATGCCGGATCTTATAAAATCTCCGCTAGTAATGAATTCGGGAAGGACTCTGCTGACATTGAAATTATTGTTGTTGACAAGCCATCAATACCAGAAGGACCGTTGAACTATACAAAAACAGCACCCGATCACATCTCGTTGCTATGGAATCCACCTAAAGATGATGGTGGCAGTGAGATATCTGGTTATATAATTGAGTTCTCTGAATTTGGAATTGACGACTGGAAGCCCGTGCCCGGTTATTGTCCCAAGACAAACTACACGGTCAAGGGTCTAACCGAAGGCAAAAAATATGTGTTCCGTGTGCGGGCGGAAAATATTTATGGCACTTCCGATGCTCTTGAAGGCAGGCCTGTGTTGGCGAAGTCACCGTTCGATCCACCCGGTCCACCATCCCAGCCAACTATTGCTGCATATTCACCAAGTTCCGTCAGCTTGGAATGGCATCCACCTGACTATTGTGGTGGCAAACCCATATCCGGATACATTGTGGAGAGACGTGAGCGTGGTGGCGAATGGATCAAGTGCAATAATTATCCAACACCAAATACTAGCTATACCGTTCCAGATTTACGTGAAGGAGCTCGATACGAGTTCCGGATAATTGCAATTAACGAGGCTGGTCCCGGTCAACCGTCAAAACCATCGGATACCGTCACTGCAGAGCTACAACGATATTGTCCCGATCCACCAGAACCACCTAAGCCCGACCGTATATTTAAAGATAGTGTTACATTGTCATGGCGACCACCGCGCATCGATGGAAAATCGCGAATCAAGGGCTATCATCTTGAAGTGCGGGGAAAAAATGATAAGGATTGGAAGCCAGTTAATGATACGCCCATAAACTCTACAGTCTATACGGTACCAAATCTAAAGGAGGGAGAGGAATACTCATTCCGTGTTATTGCCGAAAATGATGTTGGCCGTTCAGGGCCATCAAAGCCCTCGCAACCCGTCACTATTGAGGAGCAACCAAACAAACCTTGTATGGATTTGGGTAATGTTCGAGATATTATATGCCGAGCCGGTGATGATTTTAGTATACATGTTCCATATGTGGCTTTTCCCAAACCAAATGCTATTTGGTATTCCAATGACAGTGTCTTAGATGATGTTGATACGCGTGTCCATCAACATTTGACCGATAACGCAGCTTCCTTCGTGGTTAAAAACTCGAATCGTTTGGATTCCGGTCAATATCGTCTACAGTTAAAGAATTCATCAGGATTTGATACTGCGACCATTAATGTTAAAGTTTTGGATAGGCCAGGGCCGCCAACAAAACTGCGAGCAGACGAATTTGCGGGAGATTCCCTAACACTCTATTGGAATCTACCAAAAGACGATGGCGGTTCTCCTATACAGAATTATACAATTGAGAAGAAGGAAGCTCATTCCTCCACATGGACCAAGGTTAGTAGCTTCTGTACAGTTCCATTTGTAAGAGTGCGTAATCTTGGTATTAACAAGGAGTACGATTTCCGAGTAAGCGCCGAAAATAAATATGGACAATCTGATCCAGCCAATACAACAGAGCCTATTCGAGCCCGACATCCATTTGATGTACCCAATGTACCTGGAATACCGCGCGGAATTGACTCAACGGAAGATAGCATAACAATAGCATGGTCAAAACCAAAACACGATGGTGGATCACCGATTATGGGATATATTATTGAAAAACGCCTATTGGGCGAGGACAAATGGACAAAGGCTGTGCATTCGCTGTGCCCCGACTTGACCTGTAAGATACCGAATCTAATAGAGAATGCTGAATATGAATTCAGAGTAGCGGCCATTAATGCGGCTGGCCAATCTGGTTACAGTGCAGCCAGTGATCTTATCTTCTGCCGTCGACCACCTCATGCTCCAAAGATAACATCTGATTTATCGATACGCGATATGACAGTTATAGCCGGTGAAGAGTTTCACATAACTGTACCATATCATGCGAACCCAAGACCAGCCCCATCATGGCAGCTGAATGGTCTTGATGTAGTACCCGACAAACGCATCAAATTTTCTACGGACGAATATGCATCGGTTTACCATAATACGTCTGCGAAGAGAAGTGAAACTGGTTCGTACACCATTACACTTACCAATAGCAAGGGTTCCGATACAGCCTCATGCCATGTGACAGTTGTGGATAGACCGGGACCACCGCAGGGACCATTAAATGCTTATGACATAACCCCGGACACATGCACACTTGCTTGGAAGACTCCGTTAGATGATGGCGGATCACCAATTACCAATTATGTTGTCGAAAAACTTGATACCAGCGGAACATGGGTTAAAGTTAGTAGCTTTGTTCGTAACACCCATTACGATGTTATGGGTTTAGAGCCACAACATAAGTATCATTTCCGCGTTAGAGCTGAGAATCAATATGGTCTATCTGATCCCCTAGATATCCTCGAACCCATTGTTGCAAAACATCAATTTACAGTCCCAGATGAACCGGGCCAACCAAAGGTAATTGATTGGGACTCTGGAAATGTCACCCTTATTTGGACACGACCCGCCGGCGATGGTGGCTCTCGTATTCAAGGTTATCAAATTGAATATCGTGATATTGTAAATGATTCATCGTGGAATACTTATGACTATCTCATCAAAGATACCAAATATCAGCTATATAACTTAACCAACGGCTCTGAATATGAGTTCAGAATAAAGGCAAAGAATGCTGCAGGATTAAGCAAGCCCTCACCACCCTCCTTGCGCTTTAAACTTAAAGGCAAATTTAGCGTACCATCGCCACCCGGAACACCACAAGTCACCAAGGTTGGTAAAAATTATATCGATTTAAAGTGGGAAAAGCCGTTAAGAGATGGTGGCTCTCGTATCACTGGTTACATTATTGAGCGAAGGGATATCGGTGGTGCCGTTTGGGTTAAATGTAACGATTACAATGTCTTAGATACGGAATTTACAGTGATTAACCTGATTGAAATGGGCGATTACGAGTTCCGTATATTTGCTGTTAATGCAGCGGGACGATCTGAGCCAAGCTTATGTACAATGCCAATTAAGGTTTGTGAAGTGATTGGTGGACAGAAACCGGAATGGATAACAAAACTTCACGATCGTGTTGCGCCATATGGCAAAGATTTCACCTTCCAATGTGAGGCATCGGGAAAGCCTCTTCCAACAGCAAGATGGCTACGAAATGGTAAAGAAATTCAGATGTGTGGAGGCCGTATTACTTGCGATTCCAAGGATGGCCTTTACCGATTACACATCTCAAATGTGCAGGCTGGCGACGATGGTGACTATACATGCGAGGCAATCAATTCTCTAGGATTTGTCCATACCTCCTGTTACCTTAAGATCGGATCTCCACCAATCATTAACCGATATCCCAGTAATCTTTTCTTACCTGAAGGTGATAATTCAAAAATCAAGGTCTACTATTCTGGGGATCAACCTTTAACTGTGATATTAAGACGTAACAACGAAGTGGTAGCGAAGTCGGATAGCAATGATGACAGCCACATTAAGTTAACCATATTTGATGACTACGTGGCCATATTTCTACGTGATATTGTTAAGAGCGATGGAGGTCAATATCAAATTGAATTTACTAATGATTCGGGTAATGCCATTGGTCAATTTGATATTCATATCACGGGTCTACCTTCAAAACCGATCGGACCAATGGGAATCTCTCACATTAACAAGCATTCATGTACTTTGGCCTGGCGTCCACCATCCTATGATGGTGGCCTTAAGGTAACTCACTATGTTATAGAACGTAAGGATGTTTCCTCACCACACTGGATAACGGTGTCTAGTACCTGCAAAGATACCTCATTCAATGTCCAGGGTCTTCTCGAAAATCAAGAATACATTTTCCGTGTTATGGCTGTTAATGAGAACGGAATGGGCCCTCCACTTGAAGGCTTGAATCCGATACGAGCCAAGGCCCCAATTGACCCACCTTCACCACCAGGCATTCCGCAGATCCTAGAGATTGGGGGTGACTTTGTGCATTTGGAATGGAGTAAACCAGAATCGGATGGCGGTGCTCACATTCAAGGTTATTGGATCGAGAAACGTGAAATTGGCAGTGATACATGGCAACGTGTCAACGCTACCATCTGTGCTGCTTCACAAGTAAACTGCTCCAACCTAATTGAAGGTCGGCAGTACGAATTCCGTATCTTTGCTCAAAATGTAGCAGGCCTATCGAAGCATTCATCCGCTTCGCAGGCAATTAAGATAATAGATCCAAAGGCTGCATCGCCGCCATTGATTGTGAAACCGTTACGCGATGCCAATTGCATTCAAAATCATAATGCCCAATTCACTTGCACCATTACGAGTGTTCCGAGACCAACCGTTACCTGGTATAAGGGCGCACGAGAGATAACCACTGGGGCAAGATATCACATCTACGCAGAAGGCGATAATTATTTCCTAAATATCAACGACGTATTTGGTGAAGATGCCGATGAATATGTTTGTCGTGCTGTTAACAAAGCAGGCGCAAAATCAACGAGAGCTGCTTTAGCTATTATGAGTGAGTACAGAATTTTAATTATATTTGTTACATTCATATGGTAAACAATACAAACAAATTTTTCCAACAGCTTCTCCTAAACTGAACGTTCCACCTCGATTTAGAGACACCGCCTACTTCGATAAGGGTGAAAATGTTATTATCAAAATACCATTCACTGGATATCCGAAACCACGCATTCACTGGATTAGAGAAGGAGAGAATATTGAATCTGGTGGACATTACCATGTTGAGGTGAAAGAGAGACATGCGGTCCTAACAATTCGTGATGGATCCCAATTGGACTCGGGACCATATAGAATAACAGCGGAAAATGAACTTGGCTCAGATACAGCTGTAATTCAAGTTCAAATAAGCGATCGCCCCGATCCGCCACGCTTCGTCACTATCGAAAGTATTGGCACTGATTCGTTGTCTCTGAATTGGAAGGCACCAGTCTGGGATGGTGGCAGTGACATCACAAATTATTATGTAGAACGTCGGGAGCATCCACTATCTTCGTGGATACGCGTGGGAAACACGCGGTTCACATCAATGGCCATCAGTGGTCTAACGCCCGGTAAAGAATACGATTTCCGTATCTATGCCGATAATGTTTACGGACGTTCAGAGCCATCTGAACCGAGCACTCTTATTAAGACGAAAGACTCAATTAAGAAGAAGCTCACCGAACGTAAATATGAGCTCGATGCGAATGGCAAAAAGGTTCGGGGTAAAGCCGATGGACCAATCAAGGACTATGATTCGTATTTCTTTGATATATACTCAAAATTTGTACCACAGCCAGTTGAAATATCGCAGCAAAGTGTCTATGATAAGTACGATATATTGGAGGAGATTGGAACTGGTGCCTTTGGTGTGGTGCATCGCTGTCGGGAGCGTAGTACTGGAAATATATTTGCTGCCAAGTTCATACCCGTTTCACATGCCGTTGAAAAGGATCTGATTCGCAGAGAAATCGATGTTATGAATCAGCTACATCATCAAAAGTTAATAAATTTGCATGATGCCTTCGAGGATGATGATGAAATGGTTCTTATATTGGAATTGTAAGCTTATTTTTTATAAACATAAAAATTTTTTAAACTATATATTAATCAACATTTTCCTTTTGTAAATAGCTTATCTGGTGGTGAATTATTTGAACGTATTACCACTGAAGGATATGTGATGACAGAAGCTGAGGTTATTAATTACATGAGGCAAATATGCGAAGGCATTCGTCATATGCACGAAAAAAACATTATACATTTAGACATCAAACCCGAGAATATCATGTGCCAAACTAGATTGAGCACAAATGTCAAGCTTATTGACTTCGGCTTGGCCACTAGGCTAGATCCAAATGAAGTAGTAAAAATTACCACAGGCACCGCGGAGTTTGCTGCTCCAGAAATAGTAAACCGAGAGCCCGTTGGTTTCTACACTGATATGTGGGCAACGGGTGTATTAGCTTATGTTCTGTAAGTTGTTATTATTAAAAATTAATATAGTGTAGCTATTGAATATTTTTTTATTTATAGATTAAGCGGCCTGTCACCATTCGCCGGCGATAATGATGTACAAACACTTAAGAACGTCAAGGCATGCGATTGGGACTTTGATATAGAATCATTCAAGTATATTTCTGATGAAGGCAAAGACTTTATCCGCAAACTATTGGTGGCTAACAAGGAGAAGCGTATGACGGCTCATGAATGCCTATTGCATCCTTGGTTAACTGGAGATCATAGTGGTAACACTCAAACTCTTAACCGTGATCGTTATTTGGCGTATCGTGAAAAGTTGCGAAAGAAATACAACGATTTCGAAAATTATTTATTGCCAATTGGACGGCTATCCGAATACTCGTCTCTGCGTAAATTATTAATGGAAAAATATAAGATTCATGATACGGTTATTGATCGTAGACAAGCAGCGCCACGGTTCGTAATTCGACCGTCATCACAATTCTGTTATGAGGGACAGAGTGTCAAGTTCTATTGTCGATGCATTGCTATAGCCACGCCGACGGTTACATGGTCCCACAATAATATTGAATTAAGACAGAGTGTTAAGTTTATGAAGCGCTATACTGGCGATGATTACTACTTCATTATTAATCGAGTCAAGTTAGACGATCGCGGTGAATATATAATACGTGCTGAGAATCATTATGGCTCTAGGGAAGAAGTTGTCTTCCTAAACGTTCAACCATTGCCAAAGGAATTACCTAAATTCCGTACGGAATCAACTCCAGTTCGCCGACGTGAACCTCTGCCGTATACATTTTGGCAGGAAGAATCCGAATCGGCGCCCAGTTTTACATTCCTATTGCGGCCTCGTGTTATGCAGGCCCGCGACACCTGTAAACTTTTATGTTGTCTTAGTGGAAAGCCTGTGCCCACGGTCAAGTGGTACAAGGATAGCCGTGAGCTTAGCAAATACGAGTATGCCATGACCCATTCAGATGGTGTCGTCACCATGGAAATTATTGATTGCAAGCCATCCGATTCTGGCAAGTACAGTTGCAAGGCTACAAACTGCCATGGAATGGATGAAACCGAATGCGTAGTTATTGTTGAAGGTAAATAAATATGAACAGTTTAGTAAGTGAAAGTTGGATTTTAGAATTTTTTACATAAGATTATCAGGTCTGCTTTGATTATCGTTTTTTTCGATTTCGATGGATTTAGTTTCGAATCAGAGAGAGATTTCCGTTTTCAAAATCGGTAAAATTTTACGAATACGATAACCGAAGCAGATGCTCTGAGTTTTTTAAATCAAGTGTATTATTGTAATAATCTATCAGGAAAAAGAGCTATTTGTGGACCACTATTATGATTATTTTATGTTGTTGTTTTTCTTAAAACATTACAAATACAAAACATTACCTAATATAAGTGTCTGTTTATGGTAAATTAATAATTATTTAAAAATTATTATATTCTAAATTTAAAAATTAAACTATTTCCCAGGAGAATGGGTTACGCCTGAACAGGCCCAACTTGCCCACAATTTTCTATATTCAGGAGGTAAATTATATATTAACAAATATAAAAATAAATAAAATTAAACACATTTTATTTTCCCTCCCTGGCATGCCACACATAATACTTTGATTGGACACAATATGATAAAAATAATAGATGAACTCAAGTAAACACAATTTTCTGTAACATTAATTAGGTCGTTTTCCATTCCTAATATTTTAGATTGTGAGGATGGGCAATAACTGAGTCGATTCTTTAACAAAATACAAAAATTACAATTAGTTTTCCCCTCGAAACGATCAATACTTTGTACGAGCTGTACATATATATAGTCATTTTATTAATTTGTATGTAAATATATAAAAATATTAGCACAAATAAAAACAACGCAAAAATAAATATTAATCTCAAAAAAATTCACAACAAATCTTTCTACCACTCCTTACGTGTTGCACTAAACCTTCAAACTAATATTTAATCAAACCAACCAGAACGATGTATAAAATATATTTATATACATGTATATATATTTTAAACAGACCGGAAGTACATAGAGCAACCATTAAAGCCAGCTCCGCCACCAATAATAACATCTCGGCAATTTACCCCCACTTCTGAAACAAAGGCAAGTTTGATTATTATAATTTTCTAGTTTTTATATTATATAACTAATAATTTCTACCTTTTTAGGTCAACAAAAAAGACGAAGGTTCCGTCCTACAAAATAGCATTTCTAGCAAAAAGAAGTACGCATCGAACAGCTTACAGGCCCCAGGTAGCCCGTCAAGGTCACGTAGTGCTACCAAAGAACTGATACGTAAGTAATTAAAATAAAACTTTATTGAACAAGCAAGAGCTACAAAAACATCTATGTGTTTCAGTATCGACCTTTCGATATTTTGAAAAGAAAACAATTAATGGGAAAATTAACAGAAACTGAAATAAGGGTATTAATCTTATAAAAAAACGTTTGAAAATAAAGACAGAACATTAAAAAACGAAAAATTTTGAGTTCTGCAGACATATTTATACCCTTGCAGGGTATTATAATTTCAGTCAGAAGTTTGCAACGCATTGAAGGAGACCTCTCCGACCCTATAAAGTATATATATTCTTGATCAGGATCAACAGCCGAGTCGAAAGGAAAAACCATAACTTTGTCAGTTTTCAAGATATTTTCACCAAACTTGATATTTAGCCATCTTATATTATTTCTGAATTTTTAATTTCGTGAGAATCGGTCGACTATATCCTATAGCTTCTATAGGAACAATCAGGAAAATAAAAAAAACCCATAACTTAGCCAATTTTCAAACCATTTTCATCAAACTTGAGATTTGGCAATAATAATTATTCCCGATTTTCGGTTTTAATTTTTTGTTAAAGTTCTGCAAGGGTATATAAACTTCGGTGAGCCGAAGTTAGCTTCCTTTCTTGTTTTTTAAATTACATATGTTAAATTATTTGGAGTTCCTCTCGTTTTTATTTAAAAACTGTATCATGATCATATGGAAAATATCGATTATTATAATAAAATCAATGAATTTTAAATTAAAAAATATAATACAAAAAAAACGGGCCACCTTCAGAATGTCGAAGTTTGTATACCCTTGCAGTTTGGTTTAAATTGTAACTTATTGTTTCCTGTATATATTATTCTGTAGTACCTCCGGATGACTCATTAATGTGCAAGCCAGAGTTTACTAAATCCCTTCACGATCTAACTATTCGAGATGGCGAACAACTGGTACTGACTTGCCAGGTGAAGGGCGACCCAGAGCCACAAATAACCTGGTCCAAGAACGGAAAGTCAATTTCATCGTCGGATATTATGGATTTAAAATATAGAAACGGTACTGCAACATTAACCATTAATGAGGTATTCCCAGAAGATGAAGGTGTCTTTACTTGTACGGCCACGAATTCGATTTGCGCTGTAGAAACTAAATGCAAATTAACAATTAAGCGTAAGCATTTAAACTTTAACTAAGTTTAATAATTTAATTAATTTTGTGGTTTCCTCTTTTTTTAGCTCTCGATAAAAACACAACGAAACGCCATGTGATCGCCAATGACAAGGCACCAAAGATAGTTAGTCACTTGGAGTCGCGCTTTGTTAAGGATGGCGATGCCGTAACATTAGCATGCCGCATTATTGGTGCCGAACACTTTGATGTTGTTTGGTTGCATAATAACAAGGAAATTAAGCCCAGCAAAGATTTCCAATATACAAACGAAGCGAATATATATCGGTTGCAAATTGCCGAAATTTTCCCAGAAGACGGTGGCACCTACACTTGTGAAGCCTTCAACGATGTTGGTGAATCTTTTAGCACCTGCACCATTAATGTATCTGTGCCCGATGATGAGCCCAAGTACCCAGTGTTTGTAAAGTTTCCCACATCAGTTTCGGTATTGGAAATGGAAAGTACCACATTTGAATGTGAATTGGACTCTGAACTTCTAAACTTAGTGTGGGTTAAGGACGGGAAGCCAATAGACGAAACACTTTCACGATACTCATTTACCAAGGATAGCAATCGGTATTGTTTTACAGTCGCCAAGTGTAATTTGGATGATGTTGGTCAATACCAAGCAAAGGCTGTGGGCAAAAAGGGAGAAAGTATATGCGCATTCTCAATGAACGTATACAATGCAGAATCGTAAGCATGCTTATATATGACTTAGGATATGCCCAGAAAAATTTAGACTGCTCATCGAAAAGTCTCGCTATCATCACATTATGCATTTCAAGCCATCCTGCAATATCAACAATTCATAATTTCACGTATTATATGTAGAATTACAATTAATTTAATATATAATCAAACAAAACCAAAACAAAAAATTTCACATTTTAATGTAAAAATGGCATCAAAGATCTTACTCACAGATCCTTCTACCAACGAAAATTAAATGGCCTCTCAATGCATGAATGACTTCTGGCATCCTCAAAACTAATATCTTCAAACATAAGCCATTCAAGTATTTGCGACTATTAATTTTTCGAAATTGAATATCTGTTGTATAACGAACTAATAATAAAGACAAAATGTGAAGAAGGCAGTAATTGACAAAAAAAAACGAATTGATTACAAAAATAAATAAAAACAATACAATAATAATAAATCTATTACAACTCGTTTATTGTTGTTTGTGGAAAGAGTCTGGTATTCTGGTATTATTCAGGACAATGCCCAGTATCGATAACACAGGCCGACAGAATTTCAAATTCATGAATCGGAATAAGTAATGCTAAAAATATCGATCCATCGATGTTTTTCGATATTTTTTATACCGATGTTAAGCGAGCATCGGTGTTAAGGGGCCCATCCACAGTAGAATATGTTGGCCGAGCGTGTTGAGCTCGACGAAATTTAGTGTTTGCCGAGCCGCTCGAACAAAATAGAAATCATTCTATTTTGCTTGTGTTGGCAGCAACATGCTCGACAATGGATGGCAGCGATCGCACGAACATCATTTGGGAAAACGTTTGTAGCGACAACACGTAGTAGCGCAGCTTTACAATGTCAAAGGAATTGATGCAAGATTTTATTTATTGCTTGCAAAATGAGCCATCTTTGTGGCACGCAAAAAGTGATTCATATAAGAATAAAAATTTAAGAAACGATACGTGGGAAGTGCTTCTTTCCAAGCAAACATTAATTGCCAAAAGTGAAATTATAGTGGAGCTATCGTTTTCCGTCGACATGTTGACTGCTCAAAGATTTGCCGTCAACTGATGTTTGCAAGCATGTTGGCATTAGTTGGTGGACAAACAAATTTATGCTTGACGAGCGGCTCGGCCAAGGTATTCTACTGTGGAAGGGTCCCTTTAGAGGTGCCAAAACATCGATGTATGAAGTCATCGATGTTTTCGATGTTTTTTACCCAAAACATCAACAAAACATGGATGTTTTAAAGTATTTCATTAAAATTTTTTTAATTATTGAAATGAACATTAATGGGTGTATTACAATTATTAAACATTGTGCTTCATGCTAAATACTGCTTATTTGAGATCAAAACAAGTCTTAAATAATGTTTTAAAAATTCAGATTTTCATACCCTTGCAGGGTATTATAATTTCAGTCAGATGTTTGCAACGCAGGGAAGGAGACATTTCCGACCCTATAAAGTATTCTATTGATCAGGATAAACAGTCGAGTCGATCTAGCCATGTCCGTCTGTCCAATTATACGCAAACTATTCCCTCAGTTTTTAAGCTATCTAAATGAAACTTTGTAGTTAGTCTTCTATAAACTCTCACTCGTACATATGGAACGGGACGGATCGGACGACTATATCATATAGCTGCCATAGGAACGATCGGAAATTTTTTCGAAAAAAATTACAACTATGTATGGTTTGATATTTGGCCATCTAATATTATTTTAAAATTTCGGTTTTAACTTCATTAAAATCAGACAACTATATATCAGGGAAATAAAAGAAAAAATCATAACTTCGCTATTTCTCAACATATTTTCATAAAATTTGTGATTTGGCAATTTATTATTATTCCAAAATTTCGGTTTTAATTTTTTGTTTAAATTCAGTAAGGGTATACAAACTTCGGTGAACCGAAGTTCCCTTTCTTTCTTGTTGTTAATAAACATTAGTTTATCAACAACATTCGGCTATAAATATAAATAATTTGCCCAGCTTTGCAGAAGGCTCTTTCTGATTTGCAGGACATCGCAGGTACGCATCCTTAAAGGGCGCTATAGTGTTTAAAGACTCCTTAAAGTATAATTAATTGAAAAAAAAAATAATATACATTAATTTCGATTTTTACCTTCTAATACTGTTCTATTGCTGCAAAAGAATAATTTTAATAATATAATTCAAAATAAATCAAAAATTCCTTCTTTTACGTATGATAGTGACGGCACAAAAACATCGAAGACAAACATCGAGTATTGCGAAAATTTGAAAAACATCGATGCTGTCATCGATGTTTCAGCAACTCTAGTTCGATGGATCGATGTTTCCGATTAGAGCTGTAAAACCATCGATAGTACATTTTTTTCGCGAGAATCCCACGACCACCTCCCGCCCAACCGACCGAGGGGCGCAGCCGTGTAACGTACGGCAGTATGGCCCTTAGTTGCCCGGGGGACTTTTCCTTGAATGGACCTGGAGTGGTTTACTCGGTTTTGAAGTCCTCGAGGATCGAGGCGCATTTCGCCTCTCCTAGGGAGGCAAGCATTGGGGCGCTTAAGTACCTTATTCTTGCCCGAGTTAAGGCTCCAAGGTTTGCCGTTGTCGGTAATTTCCAACTTGACTGCATGTGTCGCAGCCAGGCAGTGGCCCGTGAGTATTCCCACTAGTAGTCTACAGTCCTTCTTTGGGAGGTGCAGCACGTAGCGTCTGAGTTTTTCATTGCGCTCTCTGCACGTGATTTTCGATATTTTGCAGGTTCCAGAGTTTTTCCTCCATCTGCTTCTTGCGCGTGCGTCTGCCTGACTCCGTTATCGTGCTTAAGGTATCTAGTGCTTCCCTGCTTGCCATTGCATTATCGGAGCAGACCTCCGACGATTGCATGGATTTGATCGCCGCTTGACTGCCTACGAACAAGTTTACCGCCTCATGTGGGCGATCCATTCCCTGCGCAAGCTCAGCCGTCTTCCTGATGGCGAAGATTTCCGCCTGGAATATGCTGCATTGGCTTTGTAGCTTATACGACAGCCTTGTCTCAAGGTCTGTGCAATACATGCCCACTCCTAATCCTCCTTCCATCTTGGTGCCGTCATTGTATATGTTGAGGTATCGAGTGTGGTCATAAACCGTTTTCCAGTCTTCCGGTCCCATGGGTGCTGTTATTTTAGAATCCGGGCAGGTTCTGGGAATCATGTTGTCAGATAAACTGCTCATGTCTCGGCCAATTGAACTATGCCCGAATCCTATGCGCCTTCCTGATGCTACTAGGCGTTGTGCGGCCTTTCCTACAGTCAGTTGAGCATGAAAATCTAGGGGATTGATACCGAGTATGACTTCGAGTGCTTTTGTAGGGGTTGACCTCAGCGCCCCTGATATGCAGAGCAGTGCCTGCCGCTGGGTTCTTTCCATAAGCTTATTGTAAGTTTTCTTTTCCGTGGCTTGCCACCACACTAAGACTCCGTACAGCCGTACAGTGTCGGACGCACCACCGATATGTAGACCCAGTGCATCAAAGTAGGTGAGAGACCCCATGTGCTGCCAAGCATCTTCTTCGATGCATAAAGTCCTATGGTGGCCTTTTTTACCCTCTCTAGTACATTGGGTTTCCATGCCAGTTTGCTGTCTAGGACAGTGGCAAGGTATTTTACTTGTGTTTTCGGGTCAGCCTGGTTGTATTAATTTTTGGGGGAATCATAGCGGTACCTTGTATCTCTTGGTAAAGAGACTGAGGTCTGTCTTATCCGCGTTGATAGTGAGTCCTACCTTGTCCGCCCACTCACATATCTCCCTGAGCGTTGATTCCATATGTTTATGTCATCCGCATAGGATGTTATCTTTGGGGCATCCTCTCGAATCCCTTGATCAGGTCGCCGACCACCAGGCTCCATAGGAGGGGCGATAGGACTCCACCTTGTGGTGTGCCCCTGTGCGCTCCCTTCACCATGGTGCCCCAATCAGATTGTACCCGCCTGCAACTTAGCAGGTCTCGAACCCAGAAGTTGATGGTCGTGTGCATTCCGGTCGCCTATAGGAGGCCCATTATTGCGTCTGTACTTACGTTGTTGAAGGCCCCGGACGTGTCTACAAACGCTCCGATGACATATTCTTTATCGTGCAGGGCTTTCTCGATAGTGGCTACTAGCGAATGTAGTGCCGTCTCTACCGATTTCCGTTTTGTGTAGGCATGCTGCTGGGTTGACAGTAGTCCTCCCACATCGTTCCTGATGTATAGGTCCAGCAGCTTTTCTAGAGTTTCCAGTAAGAAAGAGGTAAGGCTTATCGGTTTGTAATCCTTGGGGCTCACGTGACTACTCTTTCCAGCTTTGGGCAGGAAGACAATCCGAGAGGTCCTCCATTTGATAGGGATATAGCCTGTGCTTACGCAAGCTGAATATATTGCGTAGAGCCATGGGATGATCTCTTCTTTGGTCACTTGTAGCATGGCTGGGAATATTCCATCGAGCCCCGGTGCTTTTATTCCCGCAAAGGAGTCTATAGCCCAGTGGATTCTTTTGGAGGTTATTAGATATGTTAGAAGATGCTCTTCACACGTTGCTAGTACCTGATGCTTGTTGGCGTCGGTGACTTCTGTGCATCCTGGGAAGTGCGTTTCCATTAGTGCTGTTAGGGCGTCTTCGCTGCCCTCAGTCCACTGCCTATCGTCGCTTTTGAGCTGACTCTGTATGGTAGGTTGCTTCGATAGCAACTTCCGGAGTCTCGCCGTTCCGGGGACCGTCTCTATGCTAGAGCAGAAGTTCCTCCAAGAGCTTCTCTGCGCCCTGCGTATATCCTTTTTGTAGTCCCTTAATAGGATTTTATATTCATCATTGATTGTATCATATTTCGCTTGTTTAGCGATTTTGAAGAATTCTCGGAGATTGTTGCGTTGGAGAGAGAGTTCCCTGTTACACCATGGTGGCTTGGTTCTCTTCCTATTTCTTGATACCGGGAATGATGCGTGATACCACTAACCATACAACATATAGACTACCCATTTCATACAACGAAAATTTTCGAGCGACAGGCCCCCGGCGCTCACCGCTCTTGGGCCTGTCGCTTAGCTCTCTCAATCTTATGCTCGCACACTGATTGCGAGAGTTCGATCGCTCAGTCGCAGAGTAGCGCATCCTCAAGAAGGTTGTTCTGTGCTTGCATTTTTCTTTATATGTATGCGTGCACATGCATTCACGTACACATGTGTGGGATCATTTCATTTCGGCCCAGCAAGAATATTTGGTCTTTTGCTACTTTTCATATTTGGTACCCTAACAATATGGGCATATTCACTATTGGGTTAATAATAAAAATAAGAATTTTATATGTTTTAATATATTTCCTTATGTTTCAGCATACATTTTATATTTGCTTACAAATTCAAATTAGTGGCAGCAGTAAAATGTTTTGTAAATATGTATGTATTCTAATGAATAAAAATCCATATACTGAAATAGAAACAGGGTATATTGCAGACGGTGTAACTTAAAACACCGACTGCTCTTAGGTGGTTGAGAAATCCAATCAGCTGTTATTGTTGTTTTGCGACACTTGGACACTAGGACACTTGTTTTGAAATTTATGTTTAATGATCTTTGGTTGATGTTTTTCTTAATAATTCGCAGCGTTATTCTAATTGTTATTTGCCTTTGCTATTTCTATAAGATGTTGTAATTGGCAATGCCGACTGATAAAATTCGCGCCAATTCTAAATAACAATTAAAATAACGCTGCGAATCAAGGCCTGTCGCTCGAAAATTTTGGTGTCCATTTTCGTTGTATGAAATGGGTTCTATATGTTGTATGGTTAGTGGTTCAACGCAGCCGCGGGGCATGATCTTAGTGCTTTTTCCATGATAATTTTGTGTCCAGTATCACTCCCAAGTACTTAGCTTGTTGTGGTAGCTCTAGTTCTATACCATCTATCTGTGGTTTTGTGAACATGGGGATCTTTGTTCTTTTCGTAAAGAGCATAAGTTCCGTTTTGCTCGGGTTAATGCCTAGTCCACAGGCTTAAGCCCATGAGTTCAGTTTGGTGAGTGCCCTTGTCATCAGTTCGCTGATAACGTCGGGGAATGGTCATGTGGTGAGTAGGACTACGTCGTCCGCGTAAGCTACCACCTTAATTCCTTCGCTATTGAGTTCTTTCAATATGTCGTCCATGTTGATCAGCCAGAGCAGTGGAGATAGAACTCCCCCCTGAGGTGTGCCCCTCTTCACAAACCTGGTGTGATGAGTGCCACTCAGTTCGGCTGTTATCTTCCTGCTCGTTAGCATTTCGCCTATCCATGATCTGATGCCTCCTTCAACTCCTATTTGGTTGAGGGAGCTCAGGATGGAGTCCGCGGTTACGTTGTTGAAAGCCCCTTCTATATCTAAAAATGTAGCCAGCGTGTAGTTTTTGAATGGCAGGGCTTTCTCTATGTATTGTACTACTTCGGTAACGTGCTGGGCTTTCGAAAGGTTTTGTTCCGTTTTGCTTCTGATGTGGATATCTAGTATCCTTTCCATTGTTTTCATGAGGAATGAAGTCAGGCTAATCGGCCTGTAATCCTTGGCTAGGATGTGTCCTCTTCTTCCTGGTTTGGGTATAAAGACTACTCTTGCTTCCTTCCATGGAAGCGGTACGTGTACTGCTTATATACATGCTTGGAAGATTGCCTTCAGCCAGTTCCATATGTATTCCTTCGTCGTTTGCAGCATTGCCGGTATAATTCCGTCCGAACCTGGACTTTTGTATTTGTCAAATGAGTCTATCGCCCAGTGGATTCTTTCCCTAGTGGCGATCTCTTCGACTTGTGGCTGTTGGACTGCCCTTAGGGCATCCGTTGCTGTGGGTTTGTTTTTAGATTTCCTGGGAAGTGAGTGTCCATCAGGATATCTAATGATTCTTCAGCTGACGTCGTTCCTGTGCCGTCAGGTCTGTTTATAAGTGAGGGGCTTGCTTGCCCTCTTGCTAGTATTTTGCTCAACCTAGCCGTATCCTTTATTCCTTCTAGCGATTCGCAGTAGTTGCTCCAAGATTCTTTCTTGGCTGCGTATATCGCCTTTTTGTACTCTTTATGTATTTCCTTGTACGGTCCCCAGTCTTTGGTTCCGTAGCTGTTGTTAAAGGTCTTCCTGACCTTACGTCTGAGCTCGCTTAGCTCTTTGCTCCACCATTGTGGGTACTGCTTCTTGGAGTATGTAATTCTACATGACTCCTTGTACGCGTTGTTGAGGGTATTTGTGAGGTTCTCAACTACTTTGTCGATCTTTTCCGGTTCGGATCTGACTTTGATCCTTCTGTGTTTTGTCTTTGTCTGTACAATTTTGGCGAATTTGTTTCAGTCTGTGTTGCGCGGGTTGTGTTTCGGTGTCGTCTCGCGCATCGGCATAGAGATTTCAAAGAATATCTACCTGTGGTCTGAAAAAGAGTTCTGTTTCGAAACCCTTCAATTTCCTACCTTGTACCCGCTGTTCTCCATTTGGAGAGTTATGTCTAGAACTTCTTTCCATCCTTGAAATTCTTCCATGCTTGGAAAAATGAAAGTTGGTATATCCCCTCTATTACAAATGGTGACGTCACGACATATAATACTATCGAAAAGAGACACACCCCTTTCGTTTGTTTCCTTACTTCCCCACAGCGTGTGCCTTGCGTTGGTGTCACACCCGAAGACTAGCGTCGTCTTGGTTTCTTCAGCCCACTGCATCAACCTAATGACCGCATCTGAGGGTGCGTTTTCGTCGTGGGCCACGTAGCCGGAGACTATCAATATCGCTGTCCCATCCGCCGTCTCAAACCTGGCCACCGCTAGGTCTGGGTTGCTATGAGTGGGATGTAAAAGGGCGTTAATGCTGTTTTTGACTATTATACCCGCCCTCAGGTAGGCCGAGTTCGTGTTGTGTCATCGACGTCGTCTTCGAGAGCTTCGTCCGGCTCGGCCTGGAAGACCTTGATTTTGGCCTTTCTTATTCCGTACCGCACTTTGTGGTCGGACTTCTGGAGTTGCTCCAGGCATCAGCGGTTGATGAGGAACAGGAAGAGCAGGTAGCCAGAGCTCTGGGCCTTCTCAGGGTATCCTTCGCGAGGACTAGCTTAATGCGTAGCCCTTTTCATGCGTTGCTTATGCTGGCAACGCATGCCGCCAGGAAGTCCTTTGAAGACTAATCGTCGCACCTGATTACTCGGTGCCCTCTAACCATGTCTGAGGAGTCGAAGGAGGGTGTCAGACCCGATGGCTCTGATAGTAACTTTTCTGTTACCATCTCCGCCAGTCTGCTCTCGACCTCCTGCCATTTCTCCGCCAGCAGGCGCCCGTCGTCGTTGGGCTCGTCCACCAGTGCCATGGCAAGGCTGTTTCTAGCCACCTCACTGAAGCTCTTCGCCGGCCTGACAAAGGATGGTCCTTGGAGCCCCCTTGACATCCTTTGCTCTCCTCGGAGCGCTCTCGCTCACCTCTTGGGTGCGATTCCGCTTCGCCTGGGGAGGAAAGAATGCTTGTGGGTGCTCCTTTTCGTATTTCTCGAAGTCCTCGATCACTGCCTGGAATCGGGACTTGTCATCTTTGTCGCGCTGGTCAGCTTTGCCCTCCTTTTCATTCTTGGCTATCTTAGCCAGAATGAAGCTGGCCTTGTTGACCTGCGCCTTTCTCTGCTGGTGGGTTAGCAATTTTGGCTTATCGCTAGCCCCACTAACCTTGGCGTGGCTCGCCTTGGTTATGATGGATGGTCGTGGCGTTTGGGGAGTGCTCGACTTGGCACTGCCCACCGAACTCGACGGAGTTAGCGTCTCGTTATCCGAGCGCTGCAACTCATCTTCGTCGATTTCGGAGATGGTTCGGGGTCTTACCTCCCCCACGAGGTGCGAAGCGGATTGTTGTTTTGTGTCCATTTTTATTAACGCACTCGTTGCTCGACGAGGCGAGCGCGGCGGGCCCGAGGGGTTTGGGGCTTTGAAGAAGGTCGACCGTGGCTTCGCCCCTAAGCCACGGCAAGGCAGTTACGACCCAGGGTTGCCCGGCCTTGGGAAGGCTCCGTTTAAACACAGCTGGATATGCCCCTCAGCTGCGAACCTTATAGTCAGGGGGCACGGGTCGCTTCACACTCCTAACTTGAGGGGGGGGGGGCCTTTTCGAGACTTGCCCGGGTCTTGAAGTGGGATGGGAGTCATGGGATTGAACGGTAAGGGAGACACGGGAGTTTGCCGCTCGCATTAGCCGTAGTACGTTTCCAGGAGGTACCACGCGGAGGACCTTCTCCGAGGAGAAGGTGGTGTCTATCAATCTGATATCCACCTACGAGTCGACTTGATGCTTCAGTTTTCCAAGGAATATACATCAGCAGAGGCTCCGCTGATCTTGCCTTGGTCTGATGCACCCTTACCACCCTCCTTGGAGAGAGTCTCTGGGGACTTTTCTATTTCTTCAACGGATAACGTATTATTAGTTTAGTCAGAAGTTTGCAACGCAGTAAAAGACATCTCCAGCCCTATAACGTATATATTCTTGATCAGCATCGGCCAAATCGATAATGCTTTCTCATTTTTAAAGCTATCCAAATGAAACTTTGCTGATTGTCTTCTTATACTCTCAGACGTACATAAATTAGAAAGTAAAAATACTGGGCGTCAAAAACTCCCTTTATTTCCACTACTGGCTTGTGTGACAGAAAATTTTCCAGATGTGGAACTTTTTTTTCTACAAAGCCTCCTGCACCCTCCATCCGATAACAGCATTTTACCAAAGAAATTGCGGCAGATTTTCTTGGCACTGAACTTGCCTTCGTACATATTTCACTAGTTCCCAGTTTTTTTGTTTATGCTGTTATGATACTACGGCATTAATTTGAGAATTCATTAGAGATTTTAAAGCTCTATAGGGATTTACACAAGTGCGAGCAAGATGACTCTACGGTACTTCTAATGCACTGAAACAAAATTGTAATTAAAGCATAGTATCCTGACTGTAAAACGTTTCGAAACGGAAAAAATTTTTAGTCTTTTCAAGTGAGACCGCTGGTTTTACTAGTTGTTCGGCATTTTTGGCCGGCATACGGGCATACATGCTTGTTTAAAATATTTTAAAATGTAGAAAGAAAAATTAAAAAGACGATAAACTACTGGCAGTAATTATTGCCGCGTTAAATATGGAAGATTCTCAATCAAATAGGAAGCGATCCAAGTATTGGCTTAGCTCATACCTGCGAGATAAATTAAAGGGTGATATTCTTTCAATGTAAGCATTGCTTACATCATTTTATATCAATAATATACATTATTACCATTATCTTTTGTTTGTGTTATATTGTTCGTAAATCTGCATTAAACTTCTGTGATGTTTTTCTGAAAATTTAACGGATTTATGGAACTGTAGAAGACGCAGCGAGGGGGAAACGGTCGTGAACATTCTGTTTTTTTTTTTTTAATTTGCCTTATAAAATAAATCCTAAACACACATTTCTAGTATATTGTTTTCATGTCTGGATACCGAGCTTTAAAACGTCCGCTCACGAAAAATCGTTCTTAACTATTTGCCTCTCGTTCTCTCTCACAGCTTAAAGATGATTTTTTACTATCTGCATACAATGCTTATAACGTATATTAGTCAGCTTATTAGAGTCATAAGTCAGATTTGGCACACATTACAAATTGATTTTTGCTGATGTTTTGCAATTATTTGCTGAATCTAAAATGCAAAAAAATCTTTAAAAATTGATAACAATACTATGTAATAGTTGACGAGGTTCTTGAGTTGCAAACTTAAATGAAATTAATTTGTATGCCTTAGAAAGTTGGAAACATAAATTTAAGGGCTTCCACATGCACAAAAACAGGAGTACTTTAACGATGACTTCAGAAATTAATTTGTTATTGTTTACTTTTAAGATCGGTGTGACCCAAGTCGCATTACAAACAGATCCGAACCTCCTTCGAGGTTCTATTGAAGTCTCTTATGAATGATAACTGCATTACTGTGTCAGCGCAATGACTTTTTGTGTTGCGAATGGTAAAATTTCAGAATTTCAGAGTTTCACCGACCTAACTATCGGCAAAACAAGTCGGGAAAACAAGATGGGGAACAAAATCTGAAGTTTCGGTACGGCAAAACCCAATGGACCATTCGTTCAACGGACGGAGGAAGACCATATTAAATATTCTTTAATCTGTGATTTAATCTTTATATATTTTTATAGTTGTTAATAATATTTTTATAATATTCTTTAATTTAAGTTTAGGTCTGAATTACGACCCTAATTGTCTCACATATGAAATATCAAGCGAGCTTTTACTTCCTTTGTTCTGTGCGATGTATTTTACATTTGTTTTTTTTTTTACAAATTCCAAAGTTGTTTGTTTATGAGAATACTAGGCTTAAAAAACTTGTTGTTCATGGATAATGTAATATTCCTATAATATTATCGAAGGTACACAATCGGTGTTTTTGCAGCCCTGGTCTTGTGTTCGGCTGAAAAAATTGTGTATTATTTAAAGCTAAAACTGAATATAAATTTAAATACTTATTTATTTGCTTTGTATTTAATAAAACACATGTTAACGTTTAGCAAAAATGTCACTAAAGTGTTGCTTAATAAATTTTTTTGTTAAGTTGTGTTGATATTTTCTGCTAACAGATTTATTTTAATTGTGTTTGTGTGCATATACATACATGTTTATAAAATTTTTAATAGTGTTCTTTACACAATATTCTGAATGTTCTTTTGGTAATGAATTAATATTAATTATTTCGAAGATCTCCAATAATTATAATGCCTTATATACAAAATATATATATATGTAAGTGCACATGGAGCTCATACAATAATTTAAAAGATTAAAATAATAAAAATGTTTGTAAATACCTCTTTTTTCCGAGCTATATTGATTTTTTTAACCAAAAACAAATCTGGAAGTATAAATAATAGCATAGATATCTAAGATTCTATGTATATATCTAACTATGGTTGGTTCATTAGAAAAAAAACAACATATTGAACTGTCTTGCAAGAACTCAACTCGGAAAACTACAGCGGCCGTCGAAGAAAACAGTTTAAACGATAAACGAAGATTATTCAAAACACTAAAACCCAATTCATCACCCCCACCCACCAAAATGTCTATGCCCCAGCTTAAGGTCCAACAGATGATTAACCGAAACTCGACCGCCAACCAGGCTAGTCTTAGTAGTCATCCAAATTCACATAATTCAAGCCAACATCAAGGATGTCGCGGCAGCAGGCGGCAGGTTCAATATTTCAGCAGAAGCTATGGCTCATCGGCTTTGCTTTATAATCGACAAGAAGATATGCAGCCTGAGTTATCAGATCCCGATCCAAATTTAGATACGCTTGTCAGCAACTATCATTTACAGCAGCGCAGTTCAACTTCCGACGGCTGTGAGCTAACTGTTTCAACTCAAGGTAAATTAATATTTATTTTATATGATTAATTTAAATTTCAATAAATTTTAATAATTGTATGCAACATTTCAGCCATATCGCTACCAAATGTAATGGCCAGCTTAACAAAAACGGAGGCTCCCAATTTAAATTTAAGCACTACTATCTCAAGCAGCGGCTGTAAGGCTAAGGCACAATCTGAATCCGAAGTGGAAGTGGAAGAGAATCCCCAACCGATGGAAAATCAAAGTTATTTATTTCACGAACAAATCATCATGTCCGGCCATCAGAAAAGTGCTTTGCAGGCTAAGCCAAAAGTACTCGTAGTTTCACCCCAGCAAGTTATGATCTTGTATATGCATAAGTTAACTCCCTACGAACGTACAGAAATATTGGCCTATCCACATATATATTTTATCGGGGCGAATGCCAAGAAGCGTCCTGGCGTATATGGACCTAATAATTCTGATTATGATAATGAACAAGGGGCTTATATACATGTCCCGCACGATCATGTGGCGTATCGTTATGAGATGTTGAAAATAATTGGTAAAGGAAGCTTCGGGCAAGTTATAAAGGCCTATGATCACAAAACCCATGAGCATGTTGCTCTTAAAATTGTGCGCAACGAGAAGAGGTTTCATCGTCAGGCACAGGAGGAGATTCGAATTCTTCATCATTTGCGGCGTCACGATAAATATAATACCATGAACATTATCCACATGTTCGATTACTTTACATTTCGCAATCATACTTGCATCACATTCGAGCTTCTTAGCATTAATCTTTACGAATTGATAAAAAAGAATGGCTTTAAGGGCTTCAGCCTTCAGTTGGTGCGAAAATTTGCACATTCTTTGCTGCAATGCTTGGATGCTTTGTACAAGAGCGACATTATCCATTGTGATATGAAACCAGAGAACGTGTTACTAAAGCAACAAGGTCGTTCGGGTATAAAGGTGAGCTACTATTTATATCAATTATCTAATATCCCCAACGCACGACGCTAAATTTTATTTATTTAACTAAGAGGAGTAACAATCATATATTCGTTTTGCCACCGCCCTAGCTCCGCTCTTACAAAATTGAGAGCGTTAAAATCTTAAAATTTGATATTATATGAGTAAACACAAGAACAATTACAATACCATTCATTAACAGCCAGGACGGTGGTGTTGATGAATAATCGATGAATGGCCATAGAAATCATTAATGAATTTAACATGGGCATGCCCTTGGCTGTCACCAACAACTCAGTAAAAATTCATCAACCGACAGAAAAAGAGAGCGCGAGACACGATTGTCGACTAAGAGCGTCGCCGCGGTTCAAGTCACAGTCGTTAGAGCGTCGATTTTGATGACGTCACAGAAGGCACATTGATAAAACGTTGATGACAGCGGCTAAGGACTTGATGATGGTACTTCAGGAAAGCAACAAGAATACGTATGCCCACAAACAGTCGGCGGCTGTCGCTGTATGCGTACAAAAAAGCAGCTGGCTCTAGAGCGCTCTCTCTCTGGCTTTTGAACAAAATTTGAGAGAGCCTGAAGCCAGTTCAAAAGCCAGCAAAAATCATTTGACGTTACTCATTTTAGCAATTCTATTGTATTTGATTTACAGTTGTTTAGTTTAGTGTAGTACATTTTTATAGCCTTGCAGGGTATTATAATTTCAGTCAGAAGTTTGCAACGCAGTGAAGGAGACATCTCCGACCCTATAAAGTATATATATATTCTTGATCAGGATCAACAGCCGAGTCGATCTAGCCATGTCCGTCTGTCCGTTTCTACGCAAACTAGTCCCTCAGTTTTAAAGCTATCCGAATGAAACTTTGTAGTTAGTCTCCTATATACTCTCACTCGTACACATGTCGGAACGAGCCGGATCGGACAACTATATCATATAGCTGCCATAGGAACAATCGGAAAATTTTTAGAAAAAAAATTTTAACTTTGCCAGTTTTCAAGATATTTTCATCAAAATTGAGATTTAGCCGTTTTTTATTATCCCTGAATTTTGGTTTTAATTTCATGAAAATCGGTCGACTATATCCTATAGCTTCCATAGGAACAATCAGGAAAATAAAACAAAAAACCCTAACTTTGTCAGTTTTCAAGATATTTTCACCAAACTTGATATTTGGCTATCCTTTATTATTTCAGAATTTTGGTTTTAATTTCGTGAAAATCGGGCGACTATATCCTATAGCTTTCATAGGAACAATCAGGAAAATAAAAAAAAACCATAACTTAGCCGATTTTTAAACCATTTTCATCAAACTTGAGATTTGGCAACTAATTATTATTCAAGATTTTCGGTTTTAATTTTTTGTTAAAGTTCTGCAAGGGTATATAAACTTCGGTGAGCCGAAGTTAGCTTCCTTTCTTGTTTTCTTTAAAATACTATTTTTATATATTTTTTTATTCTCCCTTAAACAGGTGATCGACTTTGGTTCGTCTTGCTTTGAAAATCAACGAATCTATACATACATCCAGTCACGTTTCTATCGTGCTCCCGAAGTCATACTAGGATCAAAATATGGCCGAGCCATTGATATGTGGTCATTGGGTTGTATCTTAGCGGAGTTGCTATCGGGGCATGCTCTGTTTCCGGGCGAAAATGAAAGCGATCAGCTAGCGTGCATTATTGAGGTGTTGGGAATGCCAAATAAGAATATATTAGCTAATTCGAAGAGATCTAAATCTTTTTTTAGCCCAAAGGGATATCCCCGCTATTGCACTGTCCGCACCATGTCCGATGGCATGGTCGTTCTAATTGGTGGTCAGTCCCGGAGGGGAAAGCCACGCGGTCCGCCTTGCTCCAAAAGTTTATCTAAGGCGCTGGATGGATGTAAGGATCCTTTGTTCCTCAATTTCATACGCGGCTGCCTGGAATGGGATGCAGAGAAGCGATTGACACCATCGGAAGCATTAAAACATCCTTGGCTGCGTCGTCGCCTGCCTAGGCCGCCGAGTACTACAAGTGGCGGTTGTAATACAAGCGGAAATCAGTCGCCAGTAGCAGGTATTAAAAGAAAACATAAATATACACACCTGTTCCAATTTCCACTTTAAAAAATGTTCTACACGGATTTGAATTTCCCAGACCTGTTCTAGTTTTTTCTTCCGAAAATTGTATTTCCCTCTGTTAAGTCTCTGTCAACTCTTGAGGGAAAACGCACAGAAATTGTCCGCATGCCTTCGGCTATCGGATTCAGATCCGACCTCAGCAAACCCTCTTTACTATGTGAGAAATTTGACAGAAGAATGTAAGTAATAAAAAAAAAAGAAGACTAACTTCGTCGGAAATGTCTCCTTCGTTGCAAACTTCCGACAGAAATTTTAATACCCTGCAAGTGTATAAAAAGGTTTAAAAATGTATTTAATTAAAACTTTATATAATGAGAAAATATAAAAGTTAACAGCAAGATTAAATCCTAAAGAATATATTGCTAGTGGGCTACTCCAAGTAAGACAGAGTGGGAACCAAAGCGACCAAAACACAAACAAAAAATGTCTCGATCAACAAAGAAAATTCTGTTATCTTAAAGGAAAATAAGGTTTTTTTAAGGAAGCATAAAACTCAAGAGCAGAATTAAATCCTAATCTCTTTTATTGAGAAAAGTGAAGATATTGCCAGGTGGCTATTCCAATGGAGACAGAGTGGAAACCAAAGGGACCAAAAACACAAACTCAATAAACAAGGGAAATTCTCTTATGTTAAAGGAAAATCCGATGATATTATTCAATTCACTTTCGAGTGGAAATTGGAACAGGCCTGATAATAGAAATATTATATAATACAAATTAATAATCATTATATATTCAAAAATTTTCTAGCTCTAAATAAAGGATCCGCAAATGAAGTAACAAATACAAATTCCTCAACATCGACCACATCCATTTCGTTAACCATTGAAAGGGACAATGAAAATAGTCATTCAGATTTAAAACTCACAAAGCTGGCCAACCTAAATGTCAACGAAGGCGAATTAATTACTAAAAAAGATACAGACATTTTAACAGAGAGTTTAAAAAAAGCCAGCGTAAATGATATTGCGCCACGGTTATTATTACCATCAACAACAACAACGATGACTGCGCATTCAGCAGATTCTGGTGAAACATCTAGATATTATCCAGCATCTTTGCCCTATTTACCGCATTTAATGAACAATAATGGAATGAATAGTAAACATAACTGTTCATAGTTTTACTTTTATTAAATATATATTTATATATTTTATAGGATTCACTGGCTCCCTAAATAGCTCTGCCAACTCTCTGACCCAACTGGAGCATGTCACAAATTTGGATATCTTGCAAGATTACTCCTCGACCTCAAGCACGCCCAATTTAAAAGCAAAAGATACAGAATCTCGATATACCATAAATACAGCTAACGAGTCCTTAACTAATCTAGCTAGTAGTGCATATGTTATGGATAAATCCATTGAAATTATTAGTGGTAACTCCAACATATCAAGTATAAGAAATGATATGTAGCCAATTCCTGACAATATCATACATTTTGCCATCTTAATGATCATAAATAGCGCAGTTTGAAATGTTTTTTATTGATTTGATTTCTTAAAAAAGGCCACTGCCAATAAAAAGTGATACAAAATAAAGAAATAAAACGTGAAGTCAAGTTGCACACATTAATACATATAAATAAAAACAAAGATCTCACAAAGGTTAAAATTTCAATAAGTATGCAGTTTTATTACAAAACAAAGAAATGCTACGATAAATGTTACACACAATTTGGATTATATTGCTGCATCATAAATTCTTTTTAAAAACCAATACAAATATTTATGTAGAAAATATGTAAATGGGTTTACAATAAAATGCTATTACAATTCTGTTATTTTCCGATTATTTAAAAGAAAAACTGTGTCTAAATTGGTTAAATATAACTATATAAATATAAATTAATCAATTTTAAAACAACAGTCCTAAATAATTAAAATTTATTTAATTAAAATAGTTATACTTTTTTAATAGAAAATTACCCAAGAACAAGAAAGGAAGCTAACTTCGGCTAACCGAAGTTTATATACCCTTGCAGAATTAAATAAAAAATTTAAACCAAAACTCTGGAATAATAATTAGTTAACAAATCTCAAATTTGATGAAAATGGTTTATAAAACGGCAAAGTTATGGTTTTTTTAGGATATAGGATATAGTTGGCCGATTTTCATGAAATTTAAACCGAAATTCTGAAATAATATAAAATGGCCAAATATAAAGTTTGGTAAAAATATCTTAAAAACTGACATAGTAGTAATTTTTTTTTGAAAAATTTTCTGATCGTTCCTATAGCAGCTATATGATATAGTCCGATCCGGCCCGTTCCGACATATGTAGCAGTGAGAGTATATAGAAGACCAACTACAAAGTTTCATTCAGATAGCTTTAAAACTGAGGGACTAGTTCGCGTATAATCGGACAGACGGACATGGCTATATCGACTCGGCTGTTGAGTATATATATATATATATTATATATACTTTATAGGGTCGGAGATGTCTCCTTCACTGCGTTGCAAACTTCTGACTGAAATTATAATACCCTGCAAGGGTATAAAAATGCGTTTAAATATAGCTTTCTAATGCTTGCCATCAGCTTTTTATTTAATGTGAAGAATCAGAAGGAAATTGTGCTTATGGCAATATTTGTAATGTTATACTAATTCAAATAATTTATTTAATTTAAGTTAACTGTAAGTTCGCATTCAAGATAAAAGTCGGAAAGGCTTTATAATGTAATATTTAGTAAAAAAAATAAAACAAATGCCTTATTTCAATATCGGAAAAGTTTGCATGCTATTTACTAACAAAAAGTAATTTAATTTGAAAACAAGAAAGGAAGCTAACTTCGGCTCACCGAAGTTTATATACCCTTGCAGAATTTAAACAAAAAATTAAAACCGAACATCTGGAATAATAATTAGATGCCAAATCTTAAATTTGATGAAAATGGTTTGAAAAACGGGTAAGTTATGGTTTTTATTTTATTTTCCTGATTTTTCCTATGGAAGCTATAGGATATAGTTGTCCGATTTTCATGAAATTAAAACCGAAATTCTGAAATAATATTAGATATCAAGTTTGGTGAAAATATCTTGTTATAGTTATAATTTTTTTTCGAAAATTTTTCCGATCGGTCCTATGGCAGCTATATGATATAGTCGTCGGATCCGGCCCGTTCCGACATATATAGGAGTGAGAGTATATAGAAGACTAACTGCAAAGTTTAATTTAGATAGCTTCTAAAATGAGGGACTAGTTCGCGTATAATCGGACAGACGGACATGGCTAGATCGACTCGGCTGTTGATCCTGATTAAGAATATATATACCTTATAGGGTCGGAGATGCCACTTTCACTGCGTTGCAAACTTCTGACTGAAATTATAATACCCTGAAAGGGTATAAACAATGAGAAATGGGTAATTTTATTAAATTTATAAGCTATAGGCTTTTTATTGTGTTCTTGGGGAAAAAGTTAATAAACAACATTTATTTAAAAATTTCTTTTTCACAGCACAGCCAGTGAACATCTACTGAAAAAGAAGAACTGTAATGGAAAATATTACAATTCGGGTATTTGGGGCTGCGATTTTATGCATTAAATGAATCCTTTTCTAATGTCTTAGAAATTAAATGATTATTAGACAATATAAACCTTTGGATAAAGAGCAGTCAAATGTAAACGCATCAGGTATATACAGTCAGCGCCACAAAAAAAACGCATTTTGAAGATTTACGTAAACGTGGGGAACGTTATTCTGAAAATTGACGGCATTGACGGTATGTTATGGTATGGGGATGCATATTCAAATATAAAACTGAATCAATTTTTATAGTTTAGGTTATGGTCAATGCAGAAAAATACAAAGAAATAATTTTAAGTGGAGTTGTGCCAAGCATTGAGTCCATAAGTGAAGAAGAACAAGAACCCATTTTGCCATCGAGAGCGATCTGTGAGTTACTCAGTGTCCGATTGTTATCAAAACAATTTATTCAGTTAAATTTATCAATTTTATACCCTTGCAGGGTATTATATTGTAATTTCAGTCAAAAGTTTGTAACGCAGTGAAGGAGACATCTCCGACCCTATAAAGTATATATATTCTTGATCAGGATCAACAGCCGAGTCGATATAGCCATGTCCGTCTGTCCGCCTGTCCGTCTGTTCTTCTGTCCGTCTGTCCGTTTCTACGCAAACAAGTCCCTCAGTTTTAAAGCTATCTGAATGAAACTTTGCAGTTGGTCTGCTATATACTCCCACTCGTACATTTGTCGGAATGAGCCGGATTGGACGACTATATAATGTAGCTGCCATAGGAGCAATCGGAAAATTTTTAGAAAAAAATTTTTGCTTTGTCAGTTTTCAACATATTTTCTTCACAGTTGATTTTTTTCCTATTATTCCTCAAATTCCGTTTTATTTTCATGAAAATCTGTCGACTATATTCTATAACTTTCATTGGAACAATCAGGAAAAACACCATAACTAAGCCGCTTTTCAAACCATTTTCATAAAATTTGAGATTTGGCATCTGCTTAGATTAGCCACGAAATCGAGAACGTTTGGGCCCACATGGGTGCCAAAATAAGAAAACAAAAGCCTAAAACTATGGAGGAGCTAAAACAAATTATAGAAAAAGTATGGATACACGATATAATGAAGGAATATTTGAGTTCCATTTACGATTCTATATCCAATAGGGTAAAATCTGTAATTAAGGCCAAAGGTGGCATTTCTAAGTATTAAGCTAAATTAAAAAATATGCCTATTGCTAAATTGCCTAGATTTAAATATTTGTTATAGTTCGTGAAAATACTTTTTTAGAATTGTTTCATTATTATAACTTTTTTCGATTTTTTTAAACTAAATATAAATATATAATTAGGGTGAATCCAAAATTTTGAATATTAAAATAGGTATGCACTTTTATTAACATACCATTAGTTAACTTGTCAAAAAAATCTTGGGAAAATCCGTAATCATATAATGAAACCACAGGCTTTTTTTGTGGCGCTGACTGTATATGCATTTTAAAATATCTTAGGTTTAAACAAGAAAGGAAACTAACTTCGGCTCACCGAAGTTCTTATACCCTGGCGGATTTTAAAGAAAAAAATTAAAACGGAAATTCTGGAATAATAATTAGTTGCCAAATCTCATCTCGTCTTCGCCTTCCGCCTATTTGCTAACGGCACATTAATTGTTTCATTCCGTTTATCTCAAACGGTAAACGGTATGATATATTATTTCATATGACAACATTCGCAAGCAGAAAACGCATTTGACAGTTCAATTGAAAACAAACCGATTATTTAAAAATGTTTGCTTATCGAAAATCGATTTATTACTACGCAAGACTAAAGTTGCCGTTGCAAATGTTCTACAGTTAAAAGTAAAAATTATTCGTCTTTTTTCAATTGTGCATTAGATCGGATAATAAATATCGTCAATTAGATATATATTTATTTATAACATAAATTGTTTTACGATATCACCAACCTACATAGAACAGAAAAAGTTGAGTCAATTAACACAGTATGAATTTGCCACCCTTCATTTGGAGTACACAATGTAAAATACGCCAGTTAATGTTGTGTAAAAAATAAAGCCTACAAAAATGAAATAATTTTGGGTTCAAACGTTAACAGTGGTGCCTATTTTCAAAACAAAAAACTGTAGAGTACATAAATAAAGTTAAAAGGATGCAATTAACCATCCCCTTTTTTTTTATCGAAATTGAACGATTTTTCAACCCTCTTGGGAAAATATATATGTATGTACATATACATACATATATGAATATGTATATAGTATGTGTAGCAAGCTTCTAAAACAACGACGATAAAATTAAATGTCTATATACTTACATATATGTATGCATATTTATTTATATAGACCAATCTAATATTCGTTATTTATGAAAGTTTGCTAAAACGTTATTGTAATAGGCTTCTATGTATAATTTATATACTATGACCCAAAATAGTATTATTATTCTTCATTTATGTTTCGTAACATATATATGTATATAATTTTAATATGTTTTTTACATTTTTTCTTGACCTTGAAAATATTAAAGCATTCCTCCACATTTTCAATTGCAGAAAAAGGCAAAAAATTAATAATTCAAAGCCATCATGATCGATCCTAGTTCGAGTGAAGAGGAGGGCGATGACGATTCCATTGCCAATGTGTCGTCTAATAAAGGACGCCATCATGTCCAGCCGTCCAATAAGAATGGCCCTGGCAACACAGTTTCCATTCCTATTTCTGGTCTGGGCTCTAATATACCAACATCTGGTTCTAATGGGGATCTAAGTGGGAACCATAGGAACTTGGCGAATTCGAATACAACGGCTGTCAGCAATCGGATTGATGCTAGCCAAAAAAGTGTTGCGGGTGGTGGATCTGGATTGGGGGTAGGCGCTAATAAGAACCAAGACCAAATCCAAAGTAATAATCGCGTTGATGGAGTTGGCCTTGAGGTGCCTAACAACGTAATTCCCAGGTATAGTTATTTATTTATTTATTTATTGAGAAAATAGCAAATAACTAAAAAGCAAAAAAATAAAAAGATGGGAGTTTTGTATACCCGCTACCCATAGGGTGCCGGCAGGAAATGTATGTACCAGGTAGATGGAGGCATCTCCGACCCTATAAAGTATATATATTCTTGATCAGCGTCAACAGCCGTGGCGATCTAGTCATGTCCGTCTGTCTGTCTGTGTGTCTGTCCGTATGAATCACTGGATCTCAGAGACTATAAGAGATAGAGCTCTAATTTTCTAATTTTTCGACAGTATTTGTTATGCTTGTTCGCAGATCAAGTTGGTTAAAATTTTTACCACGCGCACTTCCGCCCCAAAGCTAGAGTCGCGAATTTTTGAAGGTACAGTGGCGAAAAGAATAATAGCACCATTTCAATACATTTTCTTCTGGGTAAAATAAAATTTTTTTCAGTGTTTGTTTTTTTCAACACAAAATTTTTTTCTAATCTCTAGTATTATTTCCAACAGAAAAAAGTGAAACCATGTTTTTAAATCCTGCCTATATATTTATTTTTCAATATTTTATAAAAAAAGCCCAAAAAATGGCGAAAAAAATAATAGCACCGCTACCACATTGTTTAGCAAAAACAGCATATTTCGCCGAAAAGCCTTAATACAAAGCACGTGTCTATAAGATTTGTCTATAATTACAACATTGAGATCATAAAAAGATTGGCAATACTATTGAAATGGGACATGGAAAGCACTGCACTGAGGAAAAGCGTGGTATCATCCAAAAGCTGATAAAGGACGGAAAATCGTACAGGGAAGTTGGTCGATTGGTCGGATGTTTAAATAAAATGATTAAAAACGCTCTAAATTTAAAAAAAAAACCGGAAACACGAGGGCGAAAGCGATCTATGACCCCCCTTCATGTCCATCGATTGATTCGCCAGAGCAAGAAGGATCCTTTCAAATCAGCTACTGAGCTTAAAAAGGAGCTTAAAATAAATGTAACGGATCAAACTGTGCGTACATATCTCAGGCAACATAACTTAAAAGCCTGCAGTCCAAGAAAGGTACCACTATTAAATGCCACTAATGTATCTAAACGAATGAAATTTGCCAAGGATCATGCAAATTGGGCACCCGAACAGTGGAGGAATATTTTATGGTCAGATGAGAGCAAGGTGGTTATGTTTGCTGGGAAAGGATCCAGATCGTATGTCAGACGTCCAAGGAATGCAAAATATAAGCCCCAGTACACCACAAAGACCATAAAGCATGGAGGGTGTAGTGTGATGGTATGGGCCTGCTTCTCCTATTACGGAGTAGGTCCGATACATTAGATTAAGACCATCATGGATCAGCACATATACGTGGATATCATGGAGACGATTATGCTACCCTTCGCAGAATATGAAATGCCGCTCGTTTGGGTCTTCCAACAAGATAATGACCCAAAACATACGAGCAAGAAGGCAAAGAAATGGTTTGGGGACAACTCAGTGAACGTTATGGAGTGGCCTCCGCAGTCTCCAGACCCTAATCCAATAGAAAATCTGTGGTCGGACTTCAAGAAGGCAGTCGCTGCATCAAAACCCAACATCAATCGAATCCCTTTTGGAAGTAATTAAGGAGTCCTGGACTCAAAATCCCATAAAGCGATGCCAGGACCTAGTTGACTCCATGCCAAGACGCTGCGCAGCAGTTATTTCCAATAAAGGATACACCACAAAGTATTAAATGAAGAATACAACATATTTTTATAAGCTCAATACTGTTATTTCATGAATATTGGAAGTTCCTATAGTTTTAAACCCATATTTGAAAAGTGGTGCTATTATTTTTTTCGTTATGTTTTATGAGTTTTAATAAATTTTCTTAAATAGTTTAAAAACTAAAACAAAAATCAAAATTTTTTTTTCGCTTTCTGTTTCTTTGTTGCGATTCAATTTAAAAACGGTATTGCATGTTTTGATAGAGCGAAAAATATAGGTAGGGTAACTACCCAAACATTGCTCGAGTAGGTGGTGCTATTATTTTTTTCACAGCTGTACATAAAGATCTATAGTCTGTTGCGATCAGATAAAAGTTGTCGAAGTTATTAAAGAAATAATTTTTTATGGCGACAAACTGCTGCAGCATGCCTCATTTTGTTGACCAAGTAGACCAACTAAAAATTCTTACCAATTCTTGATTCTGAGCGAAAAAGAATCTTATAAGATATTCGAGAAGCAATTTTAATAAATGGTAATAATTATTTGTCGCTTTAATGCAATAATAACGCGTTTTTAAACACATAGATACATGTATATGTAATTTTGTATGCATGTGATTACATTATACTTACATTTGCATTTGTCCGTTATGTTCAAAAATGTATTAACTATTTACTATGGGTACCAGGTATCTTGCAGTCGAGCTCCCTCGACTGTAGCTTTCTTACTTGTTTAAGAATGTGCTCCGACTCACATCAGGTGGGCAGAGGTAAGGATAGATTGCTTAGTAAAAAGTTTGTAATAAAATCTAAGGACATCTCAACATGTAACAAGTAATGATATTCATTATACGAAGAACATAAAACACGAAAATACCCATGCATTTCAAAACGTGTCCTGCAAATCTCCAGGGCAATGGGACGCAAATGACGGGAAAGCCTAGCAGGGACCTAGAGCCTTATGAGGTTTTGTAAGTAGCTAGAGGAAATATGAACATGTATAAGTTTGTGCATGAACATTACACCATGGCAGGTCCGACGGTCCTTAAGCGAAGGCAGGCCTTAGAGCTGCAGTCACATAACTATATACATATCTATTTGTGTACTCTTGCATGTAAAGGAAATGTAACGAAGTAAATTAAAAACTTTAACTGTAAGTTAACTGTAAACTGTAAACGGTTTTCACTCGGAAGTGAATTGATACATTTTCGGATTTCCCCCTAAAGGCCTATGCAGGTCAAAATTGTTATTTAGTTACTTAACCATTTAAAGAGTACGTGTCAAAATTTCAAGTTATTCCGAGAAAAACTAACGGAAATATAACTATTCAATAAAACTTTGCAGTTAGTCTTTTAAATATTCTCACTCGAACATATGACGGATAGGACGACTATATCATATAGAAACGATCGGAAAAATTTTCAAAAAAAATTATAACTGCACGTTTTCAACATATTTTCACCAAATTTGGTATTTGCTACTTAATATTATTTCAGAATTTCTGTTCGGACGACTGTATCCTATAGCTGCCATAGGAACAATCTCGAAAACAATAGATAAAATCATAACTCCTGTTAAAAATTTGAGATTGCCCACTTTTTATTATTTCTGAATTGTGATTTTAATTTCATGAAAATGGGACGACTCTATCCTATAGCTGCTATAGGAACAATCAGGAAAATAAAAGAAAAAATCTTAACTTCGCTGTTTCGCAACTTATTATTATTCCAAATTTTTTTTATTTAATTCTGCAAAGGTATACAAACTTCTGTGAGTCGAATTTAGCTTCCTTTCTTTTTATACTCTTGCAGGGTATTATAATTTCAGTCAAAAGCTTGTATCGCAGTGAAGGAGACATCTCCGACCCTATAAAGTATATATATTCTTGATCAGGATCAACAGCAGAATCGATCTAGCCATGTCCGTCTCGTACATATGTCGGAACGAGCCGGATCGGACGACTATGTCATATAGCTGTCATAGGAACAATCGGAAAATTTTTAGAAAACAAATTTTTTGCTTTTTCAGTTTTCAACATATTTTCATCAAAGTTGAGATTTAGCCGTTTTTTTTTATTTCTGAATTTCCGTTTTAATTTCATAAAAATCCTCGACTATACCTATATCTTCCATAGGAATAATCAGGAAAATAAAACAAGATGGACATAAAGTCGGGTGTCCCGACAGTAGAATAGCCTGTACCATTACAATGCGCGTGAAAAATTATATAAAAGAAGAATACAAAATTAAAAACGGAGAAATATTTACATATAATGCAAATGTCTTCAATTTTAAACGCAAAGTCGAGTGCTCAGTAAATCTGCACATTTGTTTTGTGTGTATGCAAATGGCCTGGGTTCGATTCCTGCCGCAAGGCATAAGAATAATTTTTTAATTTAAAAAAAAATTAAGTATAGTTTTTTGCTTACATTTTTATACCCTTGCAGGGTATTATAATTTCAGTCAGAAGTTTGCAACGCAGTGAAGGAGACCTCTCCGACCCTATAAAGTATATATATTCTTGATCAGGATCAACAGCCGAGTCGATCTAGCCATGTCCGTCTGTCCGTTTCTATGCAAACTAGTCCCTCAGTTTTAAAGCTTTCTGAATGAAACTTTGTAGTTAGTCTTCTATATACTCTCACTCGTATATATGTCGGAACGAGCCGGATCGGACGACTATATCATATAGCTGCCATAGGAACAATCGAAAAATTTGTAGTAAAAAAATTTAACTTTGTCAGTTTTCAACATATTTTCATCAAAGTTGGTATTTAGCCGTTTTTTACTATTTCTGAATTTCGGTTTTAATTTCATGAAAATCGGCCAACTATATCCTATAGCTTCCATAGGAACAATCAGGAAAATAAAAGAAAAAACCATAACTTTGTCAGTTTTTAAGATATTTTCACCAATCAGCCATCTTATATTATTTCAGAATTTTGGTTTTAATTTCGTGAGAATCGGTCGACTATATCCTATAGCTTCCATAGGAACAATCAGGAAAATAAAAAAAAACCCATAACTTAGCCGATTTTCAAACCATTTTCATCAAACTTCAGATTTGGCCACTAATAATTATTCCAGATTATTCCATATATAGACTCCTTTTGAGGTCCTGACCAATATTTAGGTAACTTTTGGGGATCTGCCACGCCTCCTTTTGCCTGTTACAGCAAAATTGCACTCGCACAAAATTATAATATCTTTGAATTTCAAACCATTTTCATTAAATTTGTGATTTGGCATATAATTATTATTCCAGATTTTCGGTTTTATTTTTTATTTAAAATTCTGCAAGGGTATACAAACTTCGGTGAGCCGACGTTAGATTCCTTTCTTGTTTTTCCTTATTTTGGCTAAAAAGTCTTTATACCATTTTTATTCAGTTAAACTTTATTGCAAATGTGTTTGCTTGTTTTTTAATATAAGTATGTATAATTACTATTATATTATAATATATATGAATAGATATTTTATGTTTCAATGGCAATCTGCAAAGGTATAGCTTATTTTCGTGTTTCACAATCAGACTGATGTGGCTAAACCCTTTTCATTTTAGTGGAATCTCGCAAGAAACTCTAAATCAAAGTATTGGTTCCTCAAGGGCCAATTCGCTGCCGCGTCCATTGTCTCCAACGCCATCGTTAACCAGCGAAAAGCTAGAAATTGGAGATCCAAATGTAAGTAAGCCCCAAACGTCTCAAGAGATATTTGTTACTATTGTTTTAAAATTCTTGGTGGTATTAGAACATTGAAATGTTTTGCAAAAATAGGATCTATATTTAAAAACATCGATGTTACTCCAGCTATACTACCTACAAAAATACATATATCTACTACAATTATTTCATTTAAATGTCCTCTTATTAGGACAAGCATGAACGTGAAGAAGATGAACGTAAACGTCGAATTCAGCTTTACGTATTTGTGTCACGCTGTATTTCATATCCATTTAATGCTAAACAGCCCACTGATATGACAAAACGACAAGCAAAAATAACCAAACAGCAATTAGAAATAATTACTCAGCGATTTCAGGTAAAAATCGTTGATTTTATTTGAATTTTCTATTCAATAACTAAACTTTAAAATATTTTCTAAATCTATAGTCCTTTCTCAAAGGCGAAACACAAATAATGGCTGACGAAGCCTTCCAAAATGCCGTACAAAGCTATCATGATGTGTTTTTAAAATCTGAGCGTGTTCTCAAAATGGTTCAGTCTGGTGCCTCATCGCAGCATGATTTTCGTGAGGTCTTTCGAAATAATATTGAGAAAAGAGTGCGATCCCTGCCAGAGATCGATGGGTTAAGTAAGGAGACAGTTCTAACCTCTTGGATGGCGAAATTCGATATAATACTAAAGGGAAGCGGTGAGGAGGACTCAAAGAGACCGTCACGAATGCAACAATCCTTAAATAGTGAACTAATACTATCCAAAGAGCAACTCTATGATATGTTTCAGCAAATATTATCGGTGAAGAAATTTGAACATCAAATTTTATACAATGCGCTAATGGTGAGTACGGAGAATAAAACCTTCAGACTCTGACAGATTTCGGTCTGTATATTACTAATCCGAAACCCAAAAGTTTCCATCACGTACCAATTATGAGGAAACGGAACGGGCTTCCTTTCGTGTTTTTTATTTTTATTAATAATAAAAATTTTGCAAAGATATAAATATAAATAAATTAAATAATAATTAATTATATAAATTAAATTATATTATATATATTTCATTATTATCAATTATGTATTTAGTTGGACTCTGCGGATGAGCAGGCCGCTGCCATAAGACGCGAATTGGATGGACGAATGCAGCGAGTGGGTGAAATGGAAAAAAATCGCAAGCTAATGCCAAAATTTGTATTAAAAGAAATGGAATCTCTGTATATTGAGGAATTGAAATCGTCCATAAATTTGCTAATGGCGAATTTGGAATCTCTGCCAGTTTCGAAAGGAAATATGGATAGTAAATATGGACTTCAGAAACTAAAGCGATATAATCACAGGTTAATTATATTATTTTTCTCTTGCAAATATACTAATATGTTAAACAAAAAATTTTGTTTTGTTTCTTTCCAAAATTTGTGCTTCTCCTGTATTCATATCTTCAGTACTCCGTCGTTTTTGTAAGTTTTTAAATCAATATTTATTTGTAATATAATCATAATTATATGGTAAGTATTTCTAAATGCGATTTATAATATATGTCTAACAGATTTAACGCAAGGCACAACATAAATCTCGGGACTTGTAAATGCTAGTTACATAAAAAAAGGGATTTCTTTATTTTATGCTTATAAATATTAAATATGTAATTTATTCACATTTTCTTTCTTATAAAACAACAAAAAGGAAATTAATATTGCGTTCGCATGGCTCATTGTCTAAACTGGAAGGCGACTCTGAAGATGGTTCAACGCAACTAACAAAATTAGATGTGGTTCTAACCTTTCAATTGGAAGTCATTGTTATGGAAGTTAAAGGTCTCAAATCTCTAGCACCAAATCGCATAGTTTACTGCACAATGGAAGTGGAAAATGGCGAAAAACTACAAACGGATCAAGCGGAGGCATCGAAACCCATGTAAAATGCGATACTAAATGCGTCCATATTATTATCCTAATTTATTTATACATCTTTTTATTTTACAAATTTTCTACTTATTTTTTTGTTAGGTGGGACACACAGGGCGATTTTACAACCACACATCCATTGCCTGTTGTTAAAGTAAAACTTTATACGGAAAATCCGGGTATGTTGGCATTGGAGGATAAGGAACTAGGGAAAGTAACCCTAAAACCTACGCCTCTATCATCCAAAGTAAGTTATTACAATTTAATAAAAAAATATACAATAAATATGAGTAGTAATATAAAAAAATAATAATTATTAACATTTTTACTGTAGTCCCCCGAATGGCATCGAATGATTATACCGAAAAATCTACCAGATCAAGATATACGTATTAAGATAGCTTGTCGACTCGATAAGCCTTTAAATATGAAGCATTGTGGGTAAGTACATTATAAATTCTATATGTATGTATCATACTAACTAAGAGATTTGTTTTCAAAACTGAGATACCTACCTAACGGATATGGCTATATCGACTCAGATACTCAAAATAAACCCGGACGATCTATTAGTGCTGAGGTGCCTCAGGGTTGGCAGGACTCGTCTCAGATGTTTGGTTTGTGTCAGGTGTGGTTGCTGAAAGGGATTCCATGTAACTTCAGAGTAATTTCACAAGGTATCACGTCAGGTCTTGTCGCTAGGGAATGTTGTGATTCAGAGTCGGGTGCCTCATTCTAGTTCGGGTTTCGCAATCTGTGAGAACAGTGTTGAGATGCCCTGAAATCTTCTATAGGAAGAACAGTTTAAGAGGCCCTCTATCGAGAACGGTTTAGAGGCCATAAGGTCCTCCAAAGCGAGAGCAGGTCTTTCAATTAATGAGAAGAGTTACGTACAGACATATGCGGGTCAAAATTTGTCTAAAATTGAAAATAAAATTTTTGAAGCGAAGCTTTTTTATGGTCTTGCAAAATATATGGGGGGTAAACTGAGAAAAAGTGGTCGTTAGTGTTAAAGTCTATCTTGCTCTAACTCATTTGAACTCTATCTCTCTTTCCCTTTCTGTCTGTGTGTCGCTGATCGACATATGCTTATGTGTGTTCACGCTTACACGCTAATATACACAGAGAAAGAGAAAGAAATGTGCTGTATGCAGCGTCGGTTGGTCCTAGGAGGGGTGGGGGGTGGGTTGGTCTACAAATATAGTGTTTTGTGAGTTGTTGGATTGATGGAGTTCTTTTCAGAATTCAGAATTTGGCCATCACGTCAAGAATTTGAGACATTTGATGTTAAGCAAACGAAAAATAGCGTTTTTTGTGTGGGATTAATTTTTGAATTTCATGTACCAGGCGAACAGAATAAGCAGGAGGTCGACGCCGAATTAATTTGGTAATAAAGGTATCTCTTTCCCTCTCTAGGCGCAAGTTCTGCTCTTCCTGAGTATACAGCAGCCATCCCTCTCTCTCTCTCTCAGAGTAAACAGCAGCCACCACCCCCCCTAGCCCAAGAACAATTTGCACTGCCAAATGACGTCAGCCCTTCAGCTAATTAATTCGGCATCGAACTCCTGCTGATTTTGTTCGCCTGATATTTGAAATGGGAGCAGCGAACAATTTGCACTGAATTTGGTCCAAATTATGACGTGGCACAGTGATAATTTCTTAAGTCTGGGATTTCATGTACCAGGCGAACAGAATCAGCAGGAGGTGAATGCCACTTCCTCTTTGAATGCAGCGGAAACTAGCGGTTAGAGAGGGAAAGAGATAGTAATATCACAAAATAAATTCGCCGTCGACCTAATGCTGATTCTGTTTGCCTGGTACATGAAATTAAAAATTTAATCCCACACAAAAAACGCTATTTTTCGTTTGCTTAACATCAAATGTCTCAAATTCTTGACGTGATGGCCAAATTCTGAATTCTGAAAAGAACTCCATCAATCCAACAACTCACAAAACACTATATTTGTAGACCTGTATAATTGGTGAGAACATTTAAATTTAAAATGAAACAAGAAAGGAAGCTGACTTCGGCTCACCGAAGTTTATATACCCTTGCAGAACTTTAACAAAAAATTAAAACCGAAAATCTGGAATAATTATTAGTTGCCAAATCTCAAGTTTGATGAAAATGGTTTGAAAATCGGCTAAGTTATGGGTTTTTTTTTATTTTCCTGATTGTTCCTATGGAAGCTGTAGGATATAGTCGACCGCTTCTCACGAAATTAAAACCAAAATTCTGAAATAATATAAGATGGCTAAATATCAAGTTTGGTGAAAATATCTTGAAAACTGACAAAGTTATGGTTTTTTCTTTTATTTTCCTGATTGTTTCTATGGAAGCTATAGGATATAGTTGGCCGATTTTCATGAAATTAAAACCGAAATTCAGAAATAGTAAAAAACGGCTAAATACCAACTTTGATGAAAATATGTTGAAAACTGACAAAGTTAAATTTTTTTTACTAAAAATTTTTCGATTGTTCCTATGGCAGCTATACGATCCGATCTGGCTCGTTCCGACATATATACGAGTGAGAGTATATAGAAGACTAACTAGAAAGTTTCATTCAGATAGCTTTAAAACTGAGGTACTAGTTTGCGTAGAAACGGACAGACGGACATCACTAGATCGACTCGGCTGTTGATCCTGATCAAGAATATATATACTTTATAGGGTCGGAGAGGTCTCCTTCACTGCGTTGCAAACTTCTTACTGAAATTATAATACCCTGCAAGGGTATAAAAATAGAATAATAGCTTCACTTCGTTCGAGCGTTCCACGTCGGCTCTATTTTTCTACACTGTACCAAAGGTACAAAGGTATTATAATTTTGTGCGAGTGCAATTTTCTGTAACATGTAGAAGGAGGCGTGGCAGATCCCCAAAAGTTACCTAAATATTGATGGACCACTAAAGGAGTCGATATAGCCATGTCCGTCTGTCCGTCTGTCTGTGTGAACGCCTAGATCTCAGAGACTATAAGAACTAGAGACACGAAACTTGGGATCTAGACTTCTTATATCTGCACGCAGATAAGCAAACGCAAGTTTGTGTTAAATTTTTGCTACTCCCCATTTTGGTGGAGCTATTTGAAAAAACCATATATCTCCCAAATTTATAAACTTATGTTATGTTATTTATGTATTCGAAACCTTTATGTATTTTATCAAAATACACAAATTGCCTATATTTCAATGCGATCATTCCATAAATAGCGGAGATATAGGCTGTTTACTTTATACACATTATGCTTCAAATAAATCAAAACGTTCATTATACATTTTAGTTATGTTCACATTATTATGAAATTAAGACTTTCCATTTCAAATTGGTCAGTGGTGCAACTGTATAACAAAGATTAGTTGTCACGAGTTCAAATACCGCCTGCGACGAGTACATTTTTTTTTATAATTTTAGCAAATTATTTTTGTTCTTACATTTTTCCCTGTAAATCAAAATAATTACAGTATTTAATACTAAAATTTAAATAAAAAAATTTCGAATGCCCTGGCTGCAGGAATCGAACCCAGTTCACTTGCTTACACACAAAACACGAGCAGCTTTACCCACTGAGCTATGGATTATATATAAATTTCTCCTTCCTTTATATAATTTTTCACGCGCGTTGTAGTGGTACAAGGTATTCTACGTTTTTCTTTTATTATACCCTTTCAGGGTATTATAATTTCAGTCAGAAGTTTGCAACGCAGTGAAAGAGACATCTCCGACCCTATAAAGTATATATATTCTTGATCAGGATCAACAGCCGAGTCAATCTAGACAATTTTCGAAAAAAAATTATAACTGTCAGTTTTCAAGATATTTTAACCAAATTTGATATTTGGCCATCTAATATTATTTCAGAGTTTCGGGTTTAATTTCATTAAAATCGGTCAACTATATCCTATAGCTGCCATAGAAACAATCAGGAAAATAAAAAAAAACCCATAACTGAGCCGTTTTTCAAACCATTTTCATCAAATTTGAGATTTGGCAACTAATTGTTATTCCAGAATTTCGATTTTAATTTTTTGTTTAGATTCTGCAAGGGTATACAAACTTTGGTGAGCCGAAGTTAGCTTCCTTTCTTATTAATTTTTGTTTTTGTACCGATTTTATAGATTTTGTATGTTAATTTTTAATGAATAAATCTCAAAAAATGTAAACAAAAATATCTGGACTTCGAATAATCCATGCCACCGCAAAGGCTATTTTTGAAACAGTGGGTTACAAAAACTGCCATAGGCATACTTTTCGGCATACCCTGCGAACAGGGTATTACAGTTTCAGTCAGAAGTTTGCAACGCAGTCAATGAGACATCTCCGACCCTTCAAAGAAAATATATTTTAGATCAGGGTAAACAGCCGAGTCAATCTAGCCATGTCCGTCTGTTCGATTATATGCAAACTAGTCCCTCACTTTTAAAGCTATCTGAATGAAACATTGCAGTTAGTCTTCTATACTTTTTTTTACTTTTATGAACATCGGACGACTATATCTTATAACTGCCATATGAACATTTTATTTCTAATTTGGCCAAAAATACATCAAACTATACTTATTTGGATTTATTGTGATAATGTGCCTTATTACAGAGCAGAAACAAAAATTATCATTAATATATAATAATAATTATAATAATATAATAATATATCAATCAATTTGTGCGCGTCTGCGCGTCAAAATCAATTGACTGGGCAACAGTGCTATCTAATTGATTAGAAAAGATTAATGAAGAATGCAGCACAACATTGCTTAGGCACCGGTAAAACACTTTATTTTTGTATTTATATTGTCAATTTGGACAAAACAACGCTCGATGTTGCCGCAGGTATAATAATATTAATTAATTTGTTTACCATGGGTTTTTAGTCATCTTTATGCCATCGGTAAATCAGTTTGGAAGAAATGGAAAAAGCGGTATTTCGTCTTGGTTCAAGTATCACAATATACCTTTGCCATGTGTAATTACAAAGAGAAGAAATCAGAACCATCGGAGATGATGCAGTTGGATGGTTATACTGTAGACTACATAGAAGCTGCCAGTGGTGAGTATTATTTAGTACAAATCATTCAGATACTTTATTTTAGGGGCTTATGCGTGTCAAGAATTGTCAAACATTGTTCGAGAAAAAAATATTTGAAGAGTATCGTGTCAAAATTTCAAGCTGATCCGAAAAAAGACCAACAGAGATAGAATTTTTTGAACGCTTTGACTTTGACCCGGGCGCATAGCATGTACATATATGCAAGCGGAAATTGCTTCTCAAACTTTAAACGCATTTTACTTAAATTTTTCTCACAAAAGGCGGTGTCAAAAAATTCTGGGAAACTATCCAACCGATCGGTTTGAAATTTTTCAAACACACCTTTAACTAATTTTTGCTCCCTCAACGTGTTCCTTTTCCCCATTTTTGTTTTGGGGCCGATTATATAGATTTTTATACCCTTGCAGGGTATTTTAATTTCAGTCAGAAGTTTGCAACGTAGTGAAGGAGATATTTACGACCCTATAAAGTATATATATTCTTGATCAGGATCAACAGTCGGGTCGAACTAGCAATGTCCGTCTGTCCGATTATACGTCAACTAGTCCCTCAGTTTTAAAGCTATCTGAATGAAACTTTGCAGTTAGTCTTCTATATACTCTAACTCGGACGACTGTATCATATACATAGCTGCCATAGGAACGATCGAAAAATTAAAAATAAAAAGGTATAACTATGTAAGTTTTCAATATGTTTGATTTTTGGCCATCTAATAATATTTCAGAGTTTCGGTTTTAAATTTATGAAAATCGGACAACTACATCCAATAGCTGCCAGAGGAAAATCAGGGAAATCAAAGAAAAAATCATAACTTCGCTGTTTCTCAACATATTTTCATCAAATTTGAGATTTGGCAACTAACTATTATTTCAGAATTTTGGTTTTATTTTTTTGTTTAAATTCTGCAAGGGTATACAAACTTCGGTGAGCCGAATAATGGTTTTCATTGATTTATATAATATTACCTAATTTTAATCATTATTAAAGATACAAACAAATTCAAATCAATCTGTAATCATTACCATTAAATTTTTTAAATAAAGCTTATAATGGGTTCGTTCCCTAATATTCCTATTATTTAGCAAACCTTATGTTTGGAATTGATCTAAACGGAGGACGTTACTTCTTTAATGCTGTCCGCGAAGGCGATAGCATTTCGTTTGCTTGCGACGATGAGAACGAGTGCAGCCTTTGGGTAATGGCTATGTACAGAGCAACAGGACAATCGCATAAACCAACTCCACCAATAACCCAGGATAAGAATTCAGCGTTATCAAAAATTCAAGGTGGTAAGTAGTAAACAGACATAAAATATTCAATATCCTTTCTAGTTTGAATGCATTATATATATATCTATTATATATATATATTATATATATTTTTTAAATATTTGATTTGTTTTTGTAGACGCAGACAAGGCGCGCAAACATGGAATGGAGGATTTTATAAGCACCGATCCCTGTACTTTTGATCATGCCACACTTTTTAAAACATTACAGAACCTAACGCTTGAGTATAGGCTCAACGATCCATATGCATCTTTGGTTAGTTTATCGATACCTTGGCTCATAGAAGTCCTAAAAACTATTATTATTGTAACCAAGTTATTTATTTATTAATTCTAATTATTACTTATTAGGGCTGGTTTAGTCCGGGACAAGTTTTTGTGTTAGATGAATATTGTGCCCGTTATGGGGTCCGTGGATGTTATCGTCATTTATGCTACCTTTCGGACTTACTAGATCGAGCCGAGAAGCAACATATGATTGATCCAACGCTAATACATTACTCATTTGCATTCTGTGCGAGTCATGTTCATGGAAATCGGTAAGATTGCATTAATTAATTTTTTTATTTATATTACGGGGGTTTAGTTATTTGTATTAAAAAACTGTAGTCGGTAAAAAAACTTTATTTATTATTGTAAATAAAATTTTAATATAAATATAATAATGTCTTCAGGCCTGATGGTGTCGGCAGCATAACGCACGAAGAAAAGGAAAAATTTTCTGAAATCAAAGAGCGTTTACGTCAACTGCTGGAGTTTCAAATAACAAATTTCCGATATTGTTTTCCCTTCGGACGCCCTGAAGGTGCGCTAAAGGCAACCTTATCTTTGCTGGAAAGAGTGCTTATGAAAGATATAGTAACACCGGTACCACCTGAAGAAGTCCGTTTAATGATCAAGAAAAGTTTAGAAACAGCAGCGCTGGTGAATTATACGCGCTTGTCGAATAAAGCCAAAATTGAAGGTAATAAATTTATATCTTTTATTGATTTTGCTAAGTTTATTATACCCTTGCAGGGTATTATAATTTCAGTCAGAAGTTTGCAACGCAGTGAAGGAGACATCTCCGACCCTATAATATAGTATATATATTCTTGATCAGGATCAACAGCCGAGTCAAACTAGCCATGTCCGTCTGTCCGTCTGTCCGTTTCTACGCAAACTAGTCCCTCAGTTTTAAAGCTATCTGAATAAAACTTTGTAGTTAGTCTTCTATATAGAAGACTATACTCTCACTCGTATATATGTCGAAACGAGCCGGATTGGACAACTATATCATATTGCTTCCATAGGAACAATCGGAAAATTAAAAAAAAAAAAAAAAAAACAATTTTAACTTTGTCAGTTTTCAACATATTTTCATCAAAGTTGAGATTTAGCCGTTTTCTATTATTCCTGAATTTCGGTTTTAACTTCGTGAAAATCGGTCGAATATATCCTATAGCTTCCATAGCTATGCATAGGAACAATTGGGAAAATAAAAAAAACCATAACTTAGCCGATTTTCAAACCATTTTCAACAAATTTGAGACTTTCCGTTTTAATTTTTGGTTTAATTTCTGCAAGAGTATACAAACTTCGGTGAGCCGAAGTTAGCTTCCTTTCTTGTTCTATTAAATTTATTTATTATAATTTTTTTATTATGCCTACTTGGTACTTGTCCTGCATTGTTTTAACAATAATACAAAAAAAAGTTTAGTTAATTCTATCATTAAAATTAAAATTAAGTAAAATCAATTATTCGCAGAAGACTTACGTGGCGAAATTATAGTACCAGCGCCAAAAAAACTGGAAGACCTTATACATTTGGCTGAACTATGCGTAGACTTGTTGCAACAAAACGAGGAACATTATGGAGAAGTAAGTTTTCAGCCTATTGCTTATTCTTATAATTAACAGCTTGCCTAATCTAAGTATATACATATATCCCTGTATGAAATGTCTATATGTGTGTGGTCATCAAACCATAAACTAATTTAAAAAAATATATTTATACCTATTTGTAACCTGGATGTGCTTAAACCCCTTTTTAAAATATTTATAACAAAAAAATTTTCAGAACCAAGTACCTGAATATACATATCAGATAGTTTTCAAGTTCGATTGATTTTAGCGCATCAACAACTATCTATGAAGTATATGCGGGTTTTTGGTTCTGATGTGTTGTCGGCCTGTGTAATCATCCATCATTCGCATTGGTAGAATTTTTTATATATATTTATATTTTTTTATTATACTTGTATTTTTATTTATTATTTTATTTTTACTGCAGAATTAATTATATAAAACATTACTATTGTAATATGTAATATTATTTATTTATTAGTTGATTTTCCTACACTAAGAAAGGGCAAAACTAATATATGCTAAACGTAAGAAGTCTACAATGCATTTATTTTATTCAGACACTGGGGTAAGGCTATCCTTGATAATACCTTAATATTCATTTCAATCAATACGTTATACATACATACGTACATATTTATTTGTTATACTTATTTTAGTTCTTTTTTAAAAACATTAGGAAGCAAAAGAAGTACTACTTTTTTGTTCTAAAAATTAAGGGCCCCATAAACGTTGTTTTTTATTTTTTGTAATTTTAAGTTAAAAGAATATACAACTTGTTCCTTACACCAATTTAACAACCAATGCCTGTATTATGCCCTATGATTTATTTAGCTGCGCAAACACGATAAATTGGATAAAAGTAAAATGGGTAAGAAGGAAGATTGTAATGTGTCGGGAGAAGAGGAACTCCCTGAAGGCGAGGCCAATCCTGGAGTAAGCACAACAAGTGACCAACTGGTTCAAGCTGAATCAACTGAGGGATCTTCTTCATTTCGTTACTGTATGCCGACACACGCAGTCTTTACTACGCCAGTACCAACGGCACGTATATACAAATTCGATTGGATATAGGGAGCTATGTGATATGTTAAAGCCTGGTCAGGATTTCAGGGTTTTCATTTTCTATTAGTTTTATTCAAAAAAATTCAACTACGATTTTTTAATTCATAATATTTATTATTATCCTTTTTGTGATTACCCAGAAAAATATTCTTTATAGGCAATTGTTCGTTCTGTAGGGAATGAAAAAAATGTGAATATACCGGAACACTTTTGAAATCGATATTTTAACGTTGTGCGTTAAGTCGATATTCAATACGATAACATCGGGCGAAGAATATAAATGAATTCTTATTCATTTATATTTACAAAAATTTTTAAGCAATTTTCATTATTATATAAATTTTTCGATATATAATATCATACTTTTTCTACTAATATGCATCCCTAATTCATACAATTGAAATATCTTGTTGCATTATGTGCAATTCAATCTGATCAAGTGTCTGAACGAGTATATGTGAAAAAACTGATCTCCTGACACACGGGCTCTCTCTTCGAGAATTATGTTAACTTTTCGATACCTAGTTTTTAGTACCACTAATATATTGTTTGATTATTTATTGTCAGAAGAAAACCCACCAAGACGTTTATTTCTTTTTTCAAAACCGCATGAAATTGTATATACCTTACTATATGTTTTTTATGGTAATATTATTTTCAGTGTGTATGAGAAATATTTGTATGTAAATATTATTTGTATAAAAGCACGTGTATTTATCATTACTATTACCTTACCTTACCTACCTTATAAATATAATTATTATATTATTAACTTTTTAATTAAATAAAATATTCTACAATCTTATGTGTCCTTTAGGCATTTGCGTGGTTCAGTGACTTGCTTGTTGAACATGCTGAGATATTTTGGTCGCTTTTCGCGGTTGACATGGATAGAGTTTTATCGGAACAAGCGCCTGATACCTGGGACTCATTTCCATTGTTTCAAATTTTAAATGACTATCTAAGAGCTGATGGTAAGCTAAATGTAATTTATTTAGAGCATAATTTATTTTAATTAATATTATTATTATAATTATTATTTTTACAAGAAAGTTTGAGATCTAAAGGAATGACAATGGTTATAGAAATTAAATTAGAAATTAGAATCTGCCAATTTTTTTAAGATTCACATTTGACATTACCTGATTCTCGCATAATTTTAAAACTAAAACCTTTTAAAATTTAATTTAAAAAAAAACAAATATTACCTAATTATCTTCACAAGACAATTTGCGCAATGGCCGCTTCCATCAGCATCTTCGCGATACTTTCGCTCCTCTAGTTGTACGCTATGTCGATCTTATGGAGTCCTCAATAGCCCAGTCGATTCACAAAGGATTCGAAAAGGAGCGCTGGGAGAGCAAGGGGTACGTATTTTTATAAAACAGATATACTTTACTTCTTATTTTAATTTAAAATAATTATATAATATATGGTAGATAGGTTTAAGTGGTGAGTTTGCCATCTTGGTATTCTTCAAATTAGTTTTTTTTATACCCTCGTAGTCGTAGTCTGCGCTTCCCTCTCAGGTAAGATAGGATGGCAGTCGAAATTTCACGTAAATTTCAAATTACTCATCAGAGAGGAATGGTCAAATAAGATTGAGCTCGGAAGATGCAATCTATGATGGTCAGAGTAGACGAACGGCAGAACTGATCTCGAAGAGTAAAAACGATATCAGAAGGAAAACGGCAGAGATCACTGGTCACCGTTTCATTTGAAATGGTCGTGAATTTCCGGCTAGACAGAGTTCAGAGAAACTAAAATATCAGATTTATTTTATGCTCTCATTCTTCCCTGGCCAACTCGTCAGCTTTCTCACTTCTGTGAAATTTGTTGTGTCCGGGTACCTAAATTATTTGTACCCGGTTGGCCATTAATATATTTGTACTCCTTGCCGCCGTGAGGGATTTGATTTCCGCTTAGTTATCTGACTATATCCTTACCTTTTTCATTCCGCAGATCTCTGCGAAGATTTCGGTCCCTGCCCCGCAGGGATATTTGTCCGCTTGTTCGTGCGGGTCAGATCTACCCATCCTTTCATTCGCTTAGGTCTTACCAATTATGCTGTTTTGGGAAGTGCTCCTCGTAGATTTATGGATAGTTTAAGAGATGACAAAATTCGTTATGACGGATATATATTTATATATTTTAAAGGGGTATTGTTGTGTTTTATTATTTGTTAACTATTCTGTGTATAAACATCTTCAGGATTAATGCAGCCCTGAACCCGACAGCATTAAATAATGCTGCTCAGGCGTTAAATACGGCAGCCCTCAACCCATCATCGCTACTAAGCGGGCAAAAGAAAGATCAAATCAATTTTTATTTGCCGAAAATGCCAAAAAAAACAGCAGCAGCTTCGAATACCGACGATTTAAGGTTTTTAAAACGTAGATTTTTATAATGATTGCCTTTGGTTTATATTGCATTTTGTGTTTATGCTAATATTTTATGCATTATGCATTACTGCATTTATGGCATTATGCATCGCTGCAAAAATCTTGCCAATAATATCGGCACATTCATAAATATGCCTCTTTCCCAAAATTAATACCTAATTCTTAGTAGTTTTCACTATCTTAGTTTCGAAACTCAACCAGAAAAAGATTAATTTGTTTCACGCACATATTCATATTTAGAAATTTTCGAATATGTTGGTTTTAAAAGAGAAATAATTAAAAATAATATCATATATGGTTGCAAATTGGTATCCTATTAGAAAGAAATTTAAATTAAATAATTAAATAAAGATGGATAGAAATAATATACATATTTTAAAGCGCAGAAGGCGATGATGGCGTTTTTCTCCTTATCTTATTAGGGCTTCATTATATAGTACACATTCCACATATTATATATTTGCTTTTATTATGTTAACAACTTCATTAAATAAATATCGCACAGGTATTTTTAGATTATAAACAAATAGATAGAATTTAAATATTTTTTGCGAAGCTTAAGAAAAATGGAAGCATGTGTTACATATCAATTATATAATTATTTCTAAGAAAAGTCTTAACTAAAAATATATATATTCGTAACTTTCCGCCATCTTGTGTAAAGCAATGCATTTTTTATATAATAGAAAGGGCTTACAAAAAGTTAGTTGCGTTTGCATATATAGCTAGCTAAATGCATTATTTATATATATTTTAACAACACGTAAAATTAATTTCAATTTTGTCTTGCCTATTTTACATATATAGAAATGGCTGTGCTACATCGGAGGATTTATTCTGGAAGCTCGACGCCTTGCAATCCTTCATTAGAGACCTTCACTGGCCGGATGCCGAATTTCGTCAGCATTTGGATCAGCGTTTAAAAATGATGGCCGTGGATATGATCGAACAGTGTATTCAACGCACGGATGCGTCTTTTCAATCATGGCTAAAAAAGAATATTGCCTTTATATCAACTGATTATATTTTGCCATCGGAAATGTGCGCAATGGTTAATGTGATATTAGATGCTAAAAATCAAAGCTTTAAATTAACCACGATTGACGGCATTGATTTGGTAAGTAAAAAGGAAACCATAAGAGTTAGGTATAAATAAGAGTATGAATAATAAATATCTTTTAGGTAGTTTAGTGTAGTAATGAGGTTACCGTCCTGTTTACCTCCGATTATATAATAGATGAGCTTGTTTCACGCCCTCTTTTTAGTAGTAGTCCGCGACTGTCCTCGTGTCGTTTATTTAAGCTAGGGTAGCAGTCACTGGTGAGCTTCTAAGTGACGCACCCAGATTAGGTTGACTGCCGGGCAGTGGTACAATAGATGCTCCGGTATCTTCTGCTCGTTCGATTCCTTGCACCTTCTGCAGTGCGATTTATGGGTTAGACTCATCTTACAGGCGGGCGGGCCTATGGATCAGTGGCCGGTGATGGCTCACAGAGACGGAATTTTTAAAAGGGTTTTTTAGAATGTTTTTCAACGGCAATTTAAAACAATAGAGCTTTAAATTTACTATCACACATTAATATATATTTCGGCAGTATACATTTTAAATTTCATCTGATAATATGTGTAGAACTTGGCGTGGTATGAAAATGAAAAGAAAGAATGAATATAGGAGAATAGAAAAGAATTATAATCGTTCAACAACTTTCACACCTTATAAAATTAATTAAAGTTACCTAATCATGTTTAAATAACGCTTCAATACCAACTTTAATAAGAGAATTCTTTCTCAATTAATATTCTAAAAAATATTTATTCCATTTTTTAGTACAAATTCCATGCAAAAATTGACGATCAAATTGACAAAGCGAATGTAGCCATGACACAAGGTCTTAATGGTAAACTTATGTCAGTGCTAGAGTCGACTTTGTCGAAATTAGCTCGGTATGATGAAGGCAGTCTAATCGGTTCGATTCTAAGCTTTACAAATGTCTCGAGCTCCGGCAAAGACTTGGGGCAGGGCTATGTAAACTTCTTTCGGAATAATATGGATCAAATACGAGGCAAGATCGGCGATGATCTATGGACATTGAATTTCTTCGAACATTGGTATGGCCAACAAGTGAATCTGCTTTGCAATTGGCTATCGGAGCGTTTGGATCATTCTCTGCATTATGCGCAAGTTTCATCAATTTCTCATATTATAAAGGTGAGTGTTTTATAAATAAAAGAAAATTACCGCATACAACGGCTTGTCGCTTTCAATAAGAGTCATTCAAAGCATATTCGTTTCAATCTTTTTTATAAATTTATCCTTTTAGAAAATATATTCCGACTTTGAACTACAGGGAGTATTGGAAGATAAACTAAATTCAAAAGCATATCAGGCGGTTGCCCAACGTATGGCCACAGAGGAAGCAACTTGTGCTTTAACAATGCCCGATGTGGTCGAAGGCGATGAGTAAGTGTCTTTCTTTCTTCTAATAATATAATAATCATACATAGTTGATATAGTCCTTTGACTTTTATCAAACTGAAACCGAAATTATATTATATTAATACGAATGCAATTTTTTTCAGACCCTGTGATGACATTCGCGAAGGTGACGAAGAAGATAATGGCGATGAATCTACCTCGAATACTCCAAGAGGCTTACCAAAGCCAAAAGTAGCAGCGGCTCAGGCAGCCGCTGTTACCAATGTTGTGGCCGGTCGTGTGGGAAATTTATTGGGCAAAGGCATTGGCGGACTTAGCTCAAAACTGGGCGGTGGCAGTTGGTTCTGAAATGTGTAAAAGTCTTTAAAAAAAATCATAGTGTAATTTTCGATTACGAATTCAAGTTGTATATCATTACGTTCCCAAGAAATGATTTAATGCAAATAATTGTATAACTTTCTTAAATAAGTTAATAGGACAAAATTCCAAAAATGCATAATCGCTTTATATTTATATACGATATATGTATGTATATTCCTAAATATCACAATTAGATATTTACTATACGGCCTAGTATGCTACTTTGTTCAATTTAAATACTAGTTTACTTTGTTTTACAACTTCTTAAAAATAAATCTATTTAAATACTATTGTATAGCATGAATATATGGTTTTCCTATTATTAAAAGCTCGTAACCGTATTAAATTTTAAAATAAAAATCTTAAAATAAGAGTTATTTTCTAATTATTTTCGAAAAAAAAATTGACATTAATTTTTATTATTAAATTGTAATAAAAAGTTTCAATTTTTATATAAAATAATAACAAATAACTGTTCGCCACCTTCTGGTATTTTGCTGAAACTTATCCAGGTCTTGGCCAGGTTCAAACCAAAAACTTTAGTGCACACTTAGTCAATTAATCATACGCACGTTTCTGTTCGCCTGGTATATCAAATCGTCTAATGGATGGATTTTAGAATATTCCAAATTAAAGCCTCGGTTAGCCTACAACAACTACATTTTTACAACAACGACATTGCTGCATTTTAATCAACTGAAATTGAGTGATACACCATAAATGGTTTGAGCCGAATCACTGGTCTGGGCAATAAGTATTGAACTGTAAGTTTCCCGATTTGAAGTACCAGGCCAACAGAAACGAGCGTAGGGTTAATTTATAGTCTGCACTATAGTTTTCATTAATTATTTTAAGTAAATATTTTAGTGCACACTCAAGTAAATAAACCCTACACTGATTTCTGTTGGCCTGGTACTTCAAATCGGGAAACGGGCGATTTGCTTGCAGATTATTTGATAAATTCCCTGGAATCAAATCAATCCCTCGACACTCATATATAGTTAGCCAGTCAAGTTTTATTTTTAAATGAAAACCAGGACTACAAGCTTTCTTGCTGAATACTCCACTTGCCGCCGTGTCCACATTGAAAGCCCTAGCGTCCCGCACGGCTACAAGCGCCTTCGCCGCGGAAAAGAGGAGCCAGCGGGCGAAGTTTTTCCGGTTGTCCAGTCAACGCACGGATGCGGTGTACTTGGTGCCAAAGAGCCGAGCGTTTGCGTAGTAGTGGGCAGAGCTGTGCTGGCCACTCCGGGGTACGCCTCCAACGGCTCCTATGGCCTCCGTGGAGAGGCACAGCCAAAGTGGGAAACGGCAGGGCCATATTTAGCTTCTTATTCTTATTAAAATATATTTTTTAGGACTTATTTTTATTTTTTAAATATATTTTTGGCAAAAAAAAATTGACTATGACGGACTGTCACTTCACAGTGGAAAGTGACTGACACTTCCCAGCGGAAAGTTCTAATAACTCGGAAGAGTTTGATTGACATGATCTCTCACCTTTTATATAGAGTGGGTTGTAATGATCAGTTCTCGAATCCCTGTTTAGCGACTTCGGGACTTTCCCAAGGGAGTGCCTTGATCCCATTTCTTATTATTCCCTTCATCAATGATATAGATGGTTGTTTCAAGAATTTGGAATTTTTGCTATTTGCTGATGATCTGAAAATATTTAAATCTGTGTATAGGGTCGGTGTCTGGTGTTCACTTAATAAGCTGCCTTTAAATCTCGCTATATGTTTCTCAGTCACAAACGGCTCAATTTATAGCTTCCATTTTGTTTGTCTTTGACCTGATTTCTGACAAAATTGATTGTGCTGTGCTTTTGAGCTATATATGAATTTTTGTGTTCCATATAGGAACCTAAGGAACCGTGAGCTCTTTGCTGTGCATACGTGTAGGACCAACTATGCTTTAAATGAGCTCGTGTTAGAGCTAAATCTAGTTAATAAATTGAAAGTTACAGTCACAATCTAACTCTCATAGAGATCGGTCGTGCCTTACCCTTCAAGCAACGTAAACTACCAACAACTCCACACGCTCTCTGCAGTTAACAGTTCAACAGTTCAGTGATGGGGGCCCCCCTGATCGCGGCCCTACAAGAGCCCTAACAAAAGATAATCTCCCAGGCCCCAAATATCTCGTCATCTCCAGAACTGACCCCGGTCTCAACCTGAACAACCCATTCCTAGTAAAAAACAAATCGACTTTGCCTGTGACGGCGAAATAAAACAATGCAAGCCACTCCGCAATGGCACTCTCTTAATCAAAACAAAAACTAGTCTACAAACCTGGAAGCTGATGCAGCTCAAAGCTTTTGCACCCAATATCAACGTTAACGTCTCCAGCGTCTCCGGCGTTAAACGATCTAAGAGGATAATAGTTCGAGAACTAGCGGCCCATCAAGTAACAGATGTTCGCAAAATACTCAAGAGAGACAATGGCTCTCTTAAGGAGACTGGTCTCTTAGTAGTTACTTTTAACACACACAATCTCCCCGACTACGGATTGATTGCATATCAAAGAACAGTAGTTAAAAAATATATTCCACCACCCATTAGATGTAACAACTGCTTTAAGTACGGCCATCTTAATAAATTCTGCAAAAATATTAAAATTTGCTTCAACTGCGGAGAAGAACAATATATACCCCTTTCCTATACCGACAAATGCAGTAGACCCCAGAAATGTCTTAATTGCAACAACAAACAACAACAATTAAGCCCACACAACTCCACCAGCAAGAAATGCCCAGTTTTCCTCACACAATACAAGCAATCAAAACGACACAAATGCGACAACAAAACAGCTCGCACAATTTTCAAAACACGATCCTCTGACAAAACGCCAAACACCAAACACCTAAAAAACCTCTGACGCCTCTAGCGATTCAGAGGATATGGACATATACTAAATAATATACAAGACTGGTTCTTTATTTTAAAATTAAGCCATGATAAGAGTAATTCAATGGAATATTAAAGGTTATAGGAACAACTACCCAGACTTACAAATACTTATTAAGCAACACCACCCCCAAATCATAGCCCTTCAAAAAACCCATCTCAACAATACAATTTCCCTACCAATCCCCATAAACTTCTCCCTATACTGCAGTGACAGCACCTATACGTTCGGAGAAGCAGCACTTTTAGTGCACAACTCATAGCCACGTACATCTCTCCCTCCAAACATTTCAACTTTAAAAACCTAGAAAATGTTCTAACACAGTTGTCTTCTTTTACTATCATAGTAAGAGACTTTAACAGCTGCCACCCATATTGGGGCTCCCCTAGAGCCTTGAGGGTACACAGTTGCCAAATTCATTGACAGATCTAATAACATACTACTAAATGACAAGTCCCTTACACACAACTTTGACCTCTCTCTTGCCACAGCCAACATTTCACCAGAAACCTTGCCCTCCGTAAAAAACTAAAAACCTGAAATGGAGAATTCTAAAAAACAACATAAACACAGAAAATATTATAGAATACAAACAAGCCAATGCCTTGTTTAGAAAGTCCATTAGAGCCAAAAAAAACTCCATTACTAAATTCACTTCAGAAATCCAACCAAACTCCGAATTTCCCTACCCCTCCCAATACCTATCCATTATCCCCAACAGCCTTAGAATTGAAAAAAGAACATTACACTCATAGAACTTTATTCAGCTATTAACTTTTTAAAAGCACATACACCAGGTCTAGGTCGCATCTCCTACACCATGATAAAAAATGCACCCATCTCCTTCAAACTCCGAATCCTCCACCATTCCATAAAATACTAGACTCTCACCCCCAATCCTATAAAGTCAGCCTCGTACTACTCATCCTCAAACCCAATAAGCCCCGAACCAATCCGAATTCCTACCTCCCCATTTCCCTTAACCCATGCATGGCAAAAGTCCTTGATAAAATACTAGCAAAAAGGCTATGGTGGTTTGTTATAACTAACAAACTCATACAAAGCAACCAATTCAGCTTCAAAAGAGGCAAATCGGTTCAAGATAGTCTACTATATGTTGACCACCTTGTAACCCGGTCTTTGTCTTTAAAGAAACATCTAACAATTCTATACCTCGACTTCGCCAAATCATTCGATAAAATTGGCATCCACACCCTTATCCGACAGCTGGAAGAATGAAAGTTCGGGCCCCGCATAATAAAATACGTCCGCAATTTCATGTCCAACCGAAAAATTTTAACTGAAAACGGTACATCTCTTTCCAACAGCTTCCCACTAGATCCCACAAGGATCACCCATACCAGTTATCCTGTTCCTTATTGCCTACAACTCCCTTACCTACATCATCTCTCTCCCCCCACACATAAAATTCACGGCATTCTCCTACGACTTCCACCTTATTATCGAACACAGACGTAATAAAAACCCCCAAATTAATCTCTCAACCCTATTCCAGCAAATCGGAGAATGGTGTTCCAACTCTGGATCATCTCTCTTCTTAGATAAATGCCAATCCCTACACATATGCAGAAAAAGAAACTGTACAGCAAACACAATTACAGGCACCATCAATATCCCTACCACTGAATCCACAAAAATCTTTGGCCGGACAATAAATAAGCGTTATAACTGGAACTCCCATAAAAAATAAGAACTCCCATAAAACACCTCTCCTAAAGAAAATATAACTGCAACACAACCTCCCTCATCCATATTATTAACTCCCTTCTCATCTCCAAAATGGATTACTACCTATCCATCTATGGGAAAGCCTCAACATCCATTCTAAAACGCATCAAATCCTCCCAAAACTCCGCGATAAGGGCAGCCCTAGGCGCCTTCAGAATTACACCAACGAACAATCTTCTGATCGAGTCAAAAATAAACACCCTTGATAACAGATGGAATCTCCTTACAGGCAAACTAGCTACGAAACTGATCAACTCTTATGACTCCCCAATTGGCAAACTACTCAAACCCTCTAAAAGAAAATATAGCCTCCCTAGCACAATAGATAGATTCATTAACTCCTGTAAAGCCCTATCCCTCCCACGCTCCCCAACCACAAACCATCCTTCCAAAAAATACAACCCAGAAATAACCCTAAAGGCCACAAACACATCCCTATCATTTAAACAAAAACACTACACCTCCCATAACCTACCATCAACTCTTACACTTTATAAAAAACTCCCTGCATAACCACCAATTTCTCTACACCGACGGCTCTAAGGCCAACCACACAGTGAGCTTTAGTGTTTCAAAAGACACTAATACTATTAAAACTGGACTCCTACCCCAATATACATCTGTCCTTACAAGCGAAATTATAGCGATACTCGAAACGTCAAATTCTGCAACAAAAATACAGGCAAATACGCTATATCCACCGATTCCCTATCCTCCCTAAGATCCATAACCAACTGCGACAACCATTACTACTACCCCACTATAATTAGAAAGACAATAACCAAACTCTTCCCAAAACTTATACTAATTTGGATCCTAAGCCACATTGTCATAAAGGGCAATGAGAGAGCCGACAGGGCAGCCAGAGAAGCTTCCAAATATCCACTAATATTTACTCAAAACCTCAACTTCAAAGATATCACGCAACACCTTAAGAAACACTATACCCGCAAACACAAGAGAATGCGAAACCAATCGTCAGAATTATTCAATCGCACAAAACACCCCTCCAAACTTCTCTTTTAAAACCACAAACCTCAATAGAGAACAACAACTAATAATCAAAAGACTACGCCTAGGACACACACAACGCACAAATTCCCACTACATAGATAGAACCCTCCCTCTGCCCTTTATGCAATAATGCTGAGATATATACTCAACACATATTAACAGACTGCACTGCACTTTCCCAACACAGAACCTCATCTTTCTCCTGCGAAAACCCAATCCAACTCCTTGCAAACCCAACAGAAAATTCTAAGAAAATCCTCTCCTTCCTTCACAAAGTCAACCTCACCTACAACATCTAATCATTAGGTCATTAAACATTAATATCTGTATCTGTATAAACAAAAATCTGTATAATCTTATTCGAGAGGTAGGCCACAGCAGCCAATGCTCTTAATTATTAGTTAGTATTTAGTTTAATTCGTTCTAAAAAAATACATAAATAATAAAATTGAAAGTTAACATGTGTCTTGACCACACATCCCCTAGGTACATGTCAATAAAGAATTGATTTTACATTTTGCCTTATTAAATAGTAATAAATCTTTAATTTTAAGTCTTTAAGTAGCCAGATAAGGAATTTCTCTTGGCGAAATAAATTAACAAACAATAATATTGAAGTTAAAAGTATGCCCAAAACCATGCCAGTGTTTTCTGATATATTCTTGCCCCTATTACTAGTTCATTTGGAATAGATTTTGTAAGTCTCTACCGCCATGCGTTTTCTTCGTAGCATTTGCTCAAATTCCAATATGCAAGAATGTTCTGAATGTTTAATGAATAATGATGCATTGACGATGCATTCCTTGCAAAACCCTCCCCTGTTAAGGCCATGTAAGAATCCATAACAGAGGAGCGTAACAGCGCTTTGCTTATGGAATCTAACAGAACAAAAGATTTTGCAGACTGCAGTTTCAAGGCATCTTTTAGGCGTTTTATAATTGATAATTAAACGATTTCGTTCAGTTGCGCAAAATTTACGTCACGTTCCAAAAGCTGCCATAAAAAGCCAAAGCTGCAATATCCTCTCTTCTGTTAGATTCCATAAGCAAAACTTTTACGGTTTCTAACATGGTCTTAACAGAGGAACGAATTAAAAGTCAAATGCAAATAAATTATTTGCACTAAAACAATGGCAATGTGCCTACAAGGTGTTGAGTTTAAAATGCGGAAATACAGTTTTAAATTATGGAATATTTGCCCAAACTGTATCTGGCCGCATACAAATATTCCAAACAGAAGCCTCAGTATTCAGTCGGTAAAACGTTCCGCAGCGAAAAAATTTAAGTGTAAGAGCTGATTTTACTACCTGTTGGGCATTGACAAATGATCGGGCATACATGCTTGTTCACAATATTTTTAAAATGTCGAGAGATAAATGAATAAATGAATGAAAATAAAAACTACTATTGCTATAGTAGTAATCATTGCTGTAATGGATGAGAACAGTTCTCAACCAAATAAGAAGCGATCCAAGTATTGCCTGAGCTCATACCTGCGGGACAGATCAATTAAAGGGCGATATTCTTCTGATTGTTTACATCGTTTTATATAAATAATATACATTCTTACCATTATCTTTTGTTTGTTTTAGAGTTCGTAAACCTGCAGAAAACTCCTGTGATATTTTTTGAAAATTTAACGGATTTACGGAACTAAATTAAATAAAAAATTAAACCGAAATTCTGGAAAATTAAATTAATAATAATAGTTAATTATGCTGAGAAACAGTGTAGATATGATTTTTTCTTTTATTTTCCTAATAGTTCTGATGGCGGCTATATGATATAGTTGTCCGACTTTCATGAAATTAAAACCGAAATTCTGAAATAATATTAGATGGCCAAACATCGAATTTGGTGAAAATATATTAAAAACTGACAGTTATAATTTTTTTTTGAAAAATTTTTCGATTGATCCTATGGCAGCTATACGATATAGTCGTCCGATCCGGCTCGTTCCGACATAATTACGAGTGAGATTATATATCATATAAGGCTAACTGCAAAGTTTCATTCAGATAGCTTCAAAACTGATAATATAATCGGACAGACGGACGGATAGACGGACGGACAGACGGACATGGCTAGATCGACTCGGCTGTTGATCCTGATCAAGAATATATATACTTCATAGGGTCGGAGATATCCCCTTCACTGCGTTGCAAACTTCTGACTGAAATTATAATACCCTACAAGGGTATAAAAATTAATTGTAATAACCTATGAACGGAGCGTTATATTTTAAAGATTCAATTATATTATTATAATTAATTAAATTAATTTCCGTTTTAATACCTTTCCTTTAATGTATATTGTGCCTATGTAACATGTCATATGCATAAATATATGTATGTACATGTACCCGTTTTATTAGAATTGCACAAAATTAAAGAATTAAACAATTTTTCTTGTAACAACTTTTTTTTATTAGTAAGAGTACATTATTCAATCAAAAACATATATTTGTTTTAGTATAATTTTTTTATATATACTATACTTTTTAAATATAATATATATAATAATATAAGTAAATTTCAAAGACATTTCAAAATAAATATAAGTTATTCCGTTAATATTCTCTTAATTTTACATATTTAACTGGAGACATTGTTCGCTATTTTTCATATGTATATATGTATATATATATGCTATATATATGTATATATATATGCTATATATCCACATCATTACCTGTAAATTATTTTTTTTTAAATATTTAAATTATATTTAAAATTCGATAAATATGTTCAGCTTTAATTACCGGACTGTATAATTGCATCATGTGGTAGATTTGTATCAATGCCTGTCAATTGATGGTTTAATTGCTTTTTAGCTTCTGCGACTTCTGCTTCTGGTAACGAATTTCCTATTAAAATTTATTAAAATAAATATAATCTAATTCTTCTTTACACTTTTCATCAGAAGCACAGCGACTGCTACACTTACAGCACTCGAGTGAACTAAAACATACCGCTCGTCTTTTGATATCCTTCTGTTGTGTTGATATTATCATGATCCGATTTATAAATACACTTTTCTACTATATCGGAGCGATTTATTTTGTATAGTGCTTCCGCTAGGACATTTTCTTCAGCGGCTCTGCCACTACGTCGCTCAGACCACATTTGCAACATTATAATGCCTTGCCTGGCAAAATCCTCACCAGAATACTCCGTTTTGACCAGCTCGATATCGGCTTCGGGTACATCCAATTCCATAGCTAATTGCGGCCAATCCTGGCCTATATAACGACATATATCGTTTAGGCGAATATCAGCGGAAACATTTTCAATAAGTTTGTGATCTTTGCTATATTCTTCTATAATATTTTCGATAAGCATATCGTTTTTGCTTGTTGCTATTTCTATGGTTTTATTTCCCAAGTTGTTTAAATGATTTGTCTGATGCTTTGGCTCTTCTAGTGATCTTATTTTTGTTTCTATATCTAGAGCCACACTGAGAGAACATACTGGATTAAGTGGTGCTTCATTGGGCTTGACCTTTGGCTCGCTCATAAAGTTAATGCGACCCTGTGCCATTTCGGGATCTTTTATGTGAGCGATAAATGATAATCGATTCTCGCAGAAGGCCTCAAATTTGATATTCAGTTGCTCACCAGTTTTTAAAACGGGGACAAAGTTACCACTAAACTCTAGATAAATTGTTTGATCTTGCAATACTTCAATGCTACGACTCTTGGCAATCTCTGTGAAGTATTCCTGCTGTTCCAGTGTCTTATCCTCCTTATCGTCTGTCATGCAAAACACAGAAAACTTGGCTTCCGTTTGGGAAATGCGTTTGGCAAATACAACAAACTTGACAACAAATGGAACCTTGGCCAGATGAGTGTAGAGCTCAGTGGCCATTCGACTAGCATCACTAATATTTCGGCAATCCATTAACCAAAATCTAGCTGAAACAGTTGTCGTAAAGGTAATGCTGTCTTTGACGAATGATAGCGGTGTGGAGCCCGTAACATCTTCCCAAGCTGCCCGCGTCTGTCCACCGGTAATAGAACATAACAATCGCAGTGTGGGTGGATTGCCAGCATTTCCATCGCCAAAACATGCATTTACCATTCCGCTGGAAGATGCCTTCGGCGCTGGTATACTTAATGTTATTGCTTTGTGGAATTTCCGACGACGTGGTTCCACTGTAACTACTGGTGAGACGGCAACACCTTGTCCCAGAAGCTTGGAACATTCAACCAGGTCAACTGGCTGTGCCTGAAGACCGACACGAATTTTCTTAGTCAAGGCGTGACGTGGAAATGTCGCCTGAACTTCAGGTACCGCCGTGGAGTAAACAGTTCCTCCATCAGGTCCAATGGCGTGCACCTCCTGGCGGACGCGTGAAACGACGGCAAAGAAGTGTGGAACATTCTGTGTTACAATGCGAACTATGCGATTAGTGGCCAAATCCTCTATCGGCTTGTCGATTGTATCGTTCCTAATTTTATTCTCATCCTCACTCTCGTACAAGTTGTGTTCACGCCAACTTTCGCCATTATCGGATCTAAGTATGATGATTTCGCGTTCATTTTCTCTAAGAGTGCCAAAGTGGGGTACTTCTAAAGTAATGGGGCTTTAAAAGAAATATTGAAAAATTATTATTCAAAACAAATATTAAACGTATAGAGCAAAATTTGTTCGATAATATGCGAATTAAAATAATATGAACACTAAATGAGCCTAGGTTCCATTAAATATTTGCCGGATATTTGTTAGAAATATGTTATAAAACGGCTCTGTGAAATATACCTCAATAAAATAACTCCCAAAATAAAACAAGTAAGAAAGCTACAGTCGAGTGAGCTCGACTGTGAGATACCCGCTACCCATAATAGTTAATACATTTTTGAACGGCTAATAATTATTACCATATATTAAAATTGCTTCTCGAATTCTTATAAGATTCTTTTCCGATTCCAATCAACAACTGGTAAGAATATTTAGTTGGTCTAGTTGGTCAACCAAATGAGGCATGCTGCAGCGGACGTTTGGGGCCATACAAAATTATTTCTTTAATAACTTCAACAATTTGTATCTGATCACAACCAAATTTTCAGGAATCACACAGATTAAAGTTTTTAATATTAAGATTAAATTAACATACCACAATTAGCGACTCTAGCTTTAACATTACACTTTTTGATGAATTGCGGGGGCGGAAGTGGGCGTAGTAAAAATTTGAAACAAACTTGATCTGCGTGCAGTAACAATACTGTCGTGAAAAAATTAGAGCTCTATCTCTTAAAGTATCTGAGATCCAGTGTTTCATACGGACAGACACACAGACAGACGGACGGACATGGCTAGATCGTCTCGGCTGTTGACACTGATCAAGAATATGTATACTTTATAGGGTCGGAGAGGCCTACTTGTATCTGTTACATACATTTCCTGCTGGCACAAAGTTATAATAATAATAAATTTATATACGTCTCGGCTGTTGACGCTGATCAAGAATATATATACTTTATGGGGTCGGAAAATCCTCCTTCTACCAGTTACATACGTTTCCTGCCTTATGGGTAGCGGGTATAAAAACTGCTAAGTTATGGTTTATTTTTATTTTCCTGATCGTTCCTATGGAAGCTATAGGATAAAGTCTACCGATTTTTATGAAATTAAAACGGAAATACTGACATAATACTAGATGCCCAAATATTAAATTTGGTTAAAATATCTTGAAAACTGACATAGTTCTAATTATTTTCGAAAAATTTTCCGATCGTTCCTATGGCAGCTATATGGTATAGTCCGATCCGGTCCGTTCCATAGGAAAGTGAAAGTATATAGAAGACTAACTAAAAATTTTCATTCAGATACCTTTAAAACTCAGGGACTAGATCGCGTATAATCGGACAGACGGACAAAGGGACGGACGGACAAAGGGACAGACGGACATGGCTAGATCGACTCGGCTGTTGATCCTGATCAAGGATATATATACTTTATAGGGTCGAAGTTACTGCGTTGCAAACTTCTGACTGAAATTATAATAGCCTGCAAGGGTATAAAAAATAGGGTTGTTGATAATATATCAAAATATCGATATTATTCTCTTAAAAAAATAGAAAGATTTTTTAAAATGTTTTTGTTCAATTTATTATATTTTTTTTTATATTTTTATTTGATTCGAGATTTGGCGATTTTTATTCCAGAATTGAATTTGTAATTTTATGAATCAATTGCAATCTGCAAGGGTATACAAGCCTCAGCAAGCCGAAGTTAGCTTCATTTCTTGTATTAACGTATCTTAAATTATTTGGAGATCCTCTCGTTATTGTTTGGAACACTTTTATGTCTATATAGAAAATATCGAGTAGTGTAAAATAAAAATCAAAAATCTAAAATTTTAAATAAAAAATACATGAATGTATCCTATAGCATATAGACACTTCGTAAAGCTCTTCCCTAAACCTTATGCATGGATGAGGAAATTGAACAAATTTGAACATAGTAGCTTAATAGAAAAACAGTGTTTTAGTTAATGAAAAGTATGGAAATAAATGAAGACTCTAAATTGGTCAACTATGATATACATATGTACATACATATATATTACAGTAGAAATCATTATACTTGACTTACCTTAAAAACTTTCCCTCAACAGGTGTCATTTCCAAAATACGACTCACTAGAGCCTCACCTTCCATTAGGGGCGGCGGATTGGCTATTCTTTGCGGTTTTACATAACGGCAAGTGATTCGGGTTGGTTCAGAACACGCTTTTGGCGGCACAATAATCCTAACGCCACTATGACGATAGCCGCGCATCGAACCACCGCGTGCGTCCACCAAGAAGGAAACAAGAAAACTATAGAAAAAACACATAAGTTTTCAATTTAGGCCTAACGAAACTGAAGCTTACCCCAAATGTATCGGCGCTCGAACAATGGGGACATTATCCATTTTTTTTTGGTTCTCCGAAAAATTATTGCTTGACGACGTTAGTTGTATTGTTTCTATAAAAATAATAACTTAATGAAATGTAAAAAAAAATTATAGAATATTCCATTATATATATAGAACAACTAAGAAATTAAATGAAATGAATTAAATGAATTAAATGAATTAAATGAATTAAATGAATTAAATGAATTAAATGAATTAAATGAATTAAATGAATTAAATGAATTAAATGAATTAAATGAATTAAATGAATTAAATGAATTAAATGAATTAAATGATTAAATGATTAAATGATTAAATGATTAAATGATTAAATGATTAAATGATTAAATGATTAAATGATTAAATGATTAAATGATTAAATGATTAAATGATTAAATGATTAAATGATTAAATGATTAAATGATTAAATGATTAAATGATTAAATGATTAAATGATTAAATGATTAAATGATTAAATGATTAAATGATTAAATGATTAAATGATTAAATGATTAAATGATTAAATGATTAAATGATTAAATGATTAAATGATTAAATGATTAAATGATTAAATGATTAAATGATTAAATGATTAAATGATTAAATGATTAAATGATTAAATGATTAAATGATTAAATGATTAAATGATTAAATGATTAAATGATTAAATGATTAAATGATTAAATGATTAAATGATTAAATGATTAAATGATTAAATGATTAAATGATTAAATGATTAAATGATTAAATGATTAAATGATTAAATGATTAAATGATTAAATGATTAAATGATTAAATGATTAAATGATTAAATGATTAAATGATTAAATGATTAAATGATTAAATGATTAAATGATTAAATGATTAAATGATTAAATGATTAAATGATTAAATGATTAAATGATTAAATGATTAAATGATTAAATGATTAAATGATTAAATGATTAAATGATTAAATGATTAAATGATTAAATGATTAAATGATTAAATGATTAAATGATTAAATGATTAAATGATTAAATGATTAAATGATTAAATGATTAAATGATTAAATGATTAAATGATTAAATGATTAAATGATTAAATGATTAAATGATTAAATGATTAAATGATTAAATGATTAAATGATTAAATGATTAAATGATTAAATGATTAAATGATTAAATGATTAAATGATTAAATGATTAAATGATTAAATGATTAAATGATTAAATGATTAAATGATTAAATGATTAAATGATTAAATGATTAAATGATTAAATGATTAAATGATTAAATGATTAAATGATTAAATGATTAAATGATTAAATGATTAAATGATTAAATGATTAAATGATTAAATGATTAAATAATTAAATGATTAAATGATTAAATGATTAAATGATTAAATGATTAAATGATTAAATGATTAAATGATTAAATGATTAAATGATTAAATGATTAAATGATTAAATGATTAAATGATTAAATGATTAAATGATTAAATGATTAAATGATTAAATGATTAAATGATTAAATGATTAAATGATTAAATGATTAAATGATTAAATGATTAAATGGTTAAATGATTAAATGGTTAAATGATTAAATGATTAAATGATTAAATGATTAAATGATTAAATGATTAAATGATTAAATGATTAAATGATTAAATGATTAAATGATTAAATGATTAAATGATTAAATGATTAAATGATTAAATGATTAAATGATTAAATGATTAAATGATTAAATGATTAAATGATTAAATGATTAAATGATTAAATGATTAAATGATTAAATGATTAAATGATTAAATGATTAAATGATTAAATGATTAAATGATTAAATGATTAAATGATTAAATGATTAAATGATTAAATGATTAAATGATTAAATGATTAAATGATTAAATGATTAAATGATTAAATGATTAAATGATTAAATGATTAAATGATTAAATGATTAAATGATTAAATGATTAAATGATTAAATGATTAAATGATTAAATGATTAAATGATTAAATGATTAAATGATTAAATGATTAAATGATTAAATGATTAAATGATTAAATGATTAAATGATTAAATGATTAAATGATTAAATGATTAAATGATTAAATGATTAAATGATTAAATGATTAAATGATTAAATGATTAAATGATTAAATGATTAAATGATTAAATGATTAAATGATTAAATGATTAAATGATTAAATGATTAAATGATTAAATGATTAAATGATTAAATGATTAAATGATTAAATGATTAAATGATTAAATGATTAAATGATTAAATGATTAAATGATTAAATGATTAAATGATTAAATGATTAAATGATTAAATGATTAAATGATTAAATGATTAAATGATTAAATGATTAAATGATTAAATGATTAAATGATTAAATGATTAAATGATTAAATGATTAAATGATTAAATGATTAAATGATTACATGATTACATGATTAAATGATTAAATGATTAAATGATTAAATGATTAAATGATTAAATGATTAAATGATTAAATGATTAAATGATTAAATGATTAAATGATTAAATGATTAAATGATTAAATGATTAAATGATTAAATGATTAAATGATTAAATGATTAAATGATTAAATGATTAAATGATTAAATGATTAAATGATTAAATGATTAAATGATTAAATGATTAAATGATTAAATGATTAAATGATTAAATGATTAAATGATTAAATGATTAAATGATTAAATGATTAAATGATTAAATGATTAAATGATTAAATGATTAAATGATTAAATGATTAAATGATTAAATGATTAAATGATTAAATGATTAAATGATTAAATGATTAAATGATTAAATGATTAAATGATTAAATGATTAAATGATTAAATGATTAAATGATTAAATGATTAAATGATTAAATGATTAAATGATTAAATGATTAAATGATTAAATGATTAAATGATTAAATGATTAAATGATTAAATGATTAAATGATTAAATGATTAAATGATTAAATGATTAAATGATTAAATGATTAAATGATTAAATGATTAAATGATTAAATGATTAAATGATTAAATGATTAAATGATTAAATGATTAAATGATTAAATGATTAAATGATTAAATGATTAAATGATTAAATGATTTTGTGAACAAATTATTGTTAAATTAGTTTTGCCTTTTTCAAAATGTTCCGACGTGACGTGATCATGTTGATCAGGAATTGTGGTATCAAAGTTTTGCTGGTCCAACCCTACACAATGGGTTTTCAGATCATCCGTTTCCATATATTTATAATGATTATGGTCCAAAAAATCATCATCGCCGGCATCGTCGTCCTCAGAATCGGATAATAATGTCTCATGCATTATCTCCGGTGATAATACCTTGAATTTTTCATCAATTACACCAGTATTTTGATCAACAATGGACGTTTTGGTGACAATTTTTAGGGTTTCGATTGCTGTAACATATCCCAAATTGCTGGCAATATGTAAAGGTGTCTTGCCGGTCTGTTACGATCAGATAATGGAATTATGAAATTTGTTGAGGTCCATGTTTGTTGAATCTAAATAAATACTTACATTTGTTAAAGCTTCGGGATTGGCCTTGTGACGCAGCAAGAGATTAATAATCAAGACATGACCCTGTTGAGCCGCTTGATGCAGTGGCGTGTAGCCAGTATTAGTGGTAATTTCGATATCTGCATCATTTTCAAGTAAAAACTTTACCAAATTGAGATGACCATAATGGGCGGCAATGTGTAATGGAGAATACCCATTTTTAGTACGCTCCGAAATCGGAGATCCATAATCCAAAAGTAAACGTGCGACATGGACGTGACCCTCTTGTGAGGCTAAATGCAAAGGGGTCAGACCATTTTTAGCCGCTATACTTTTGGCATTATGTTCAAGCAGAAGTTGAACCATTTCAATGTAACCCTCTTGTGCCGCCAAATGCAATGGCGAAAAGCCATTCCTGCTCATAGAGTCGACATCAGCTCCATTTTGTAACAATAATTGCGCAACTTCCATATTATTTTTTTTTGCAGCAATATGTAGAGAGCTTTGTCCATTCCTAGCGCACAACTTGGCACAGGCACCCTCCTTTAAGAGCAAATCCACGACCACCTGATGGTTATAGTGTGTGGCTACCATCAAAGGTGATACATCATTCTTACCGAGAGAGTCTATACTTGCTCCCTTGTCTAGTAATATTGATACGATATTTTTCTTGCCATATTTGCTTGCCAAATGCAAGGGAGTAAAGCCTTTTTTAGTAACAGCATCAAGATACGCTCCATTTTCGAGAAGGAGTTGGATTACGTCTTCATCCTGACTCTCTTTAGCTGCTATGTGGAGCGGAGTGTACTTATCCTTGGTCTCAGCATTAATCTGCGCTCCATGCTGGAGGAGAAGCATTATAATATTGATATTACCCAAGCGAGAGGCAACATGGAGTGGAGTCTGTCCCTCGCGGGCAATGGAATCCACTTGAGCGCCGTTTCGAAGAAGTATGCGTATAATATCAGTCTTGAAAAAGAAATTATAACGTTCAAACATTCAAGCCACATACACAAACCTACATTTAAAGTGCAATTACTTATGTTTTTATAACCTTGCAGAGTATTATATTTCAGTCAAAAGTTTGCAAAGTTTGTAAAGGAGACATCTCCGACCCTATAAAGTGTATATATTCTTGATCAGGATCAACAGCCGAGTCGATCTAGACAATTTTCAAAAAAATATTATAACTGTCAGTTTTCAAGATATTTTAACCAAATTTGATATTTGGCCATCTAATATTATTTCAGAGTTTCGGGTTTAATTTCATTAAAATCGGTCAACTATATCCTATAGCTGACATAGAAACAATCAGGAAAATAAAAAAAAACCCATAACTGAGCCGTTTTTCAAACCATTTTCATAAAATTTAAGATTTGGAAACTAATTATTATTCCAGAATTTCGGTTTTCATTTTTTGTTTAAATTCTGCACGGGTATATAAACTTCGGTGAGCCGAAGTAAGCTTCCCTTCTTGTTCAACATATATTCAACATATTCATATAATCTGAGATTTTTTATTATTCCACAGTTTAGTTTTTAATTTTTTTGATTCAATTGCAATCTGCAGGGGTATACAAACTTCCGCAAGCCGAAGTTACCAACCTATCTTGTTATATCCTGTATTAATAGACTACAGATCTTTCAGACTTTGTAATTAGTTTTCTATATACTCTCACTCGTACATATGTCGGAAAGGACGACTATATCATATAGCTGCCATAGGAACAAACGGAAAATTTTTGAAAAGAAAATTATAACTATGTCAGTATTTAGCTATATAATATTATTTCAGAATTTCGGTTTTAATTTCATGACTATATCCTATAGCTGTCATAGGAGCTATTGGGGATTTAAAAGAAAAAATCATATCTTCGCTGTTTCTTAACATTTATTTTATCAAATTTGAGATCTGACAACTAATTATTATTCCAGAATTTTGGTTTACATTTTTTATTAAATTCTGCAAGGGTATATAAACATCGGTGAGCCGATGTTAGCTTCTTTTTATGTTTTAATTATTATTATTTAAATACCTGATTAGCTCGTGTTGCCAAATGAAGTGCTGTTTCGCCGCGTAATGTTGGTACATCCGGATTGGCATCATGTTGCATTAAATATATTACTATATTCATGCAGCCTATCAGATTAAGTTATAGAGAATTAAAAACTTAAAACTTCTTGCATTAATAAAACAAAAAATAACTCTATCAAGTCATTATAGTAGAACTCACCCATAAAGCTTGCAACGTGCAGAGGCGTTAAGCCCGATTCCGTGGTGGCACCAATATTAGCTCCATGCTTAATTAGCAATTCAACAATCTTTATCCTGTTCTTTTTGCACGCTATATGCAAGGGCGTAAAGCCATTAAGAGCTCTAGCATTTGGATTGGCACCATAGTCCAGTAATAGCTTAGCCACCTTAACATGACCGCAATGAGCAGCCACATGAAGAGCAGTTAGATAATCAATGGTTACTTCGTCCACGGGAGCCTTGTTATCCAAAAGAAGACGGGCTGCTTCATTGTGCTCCCCCTGGGCGGACATGTGGAGAGCGGATAAGCCATTTTTAGTCTTGGTCAATATTGGAGCATTCTGACTCAAAAGCAACTCAATGACCTCAACATGACCGGAGCGGGACGCGCAATGGAGCGGCGTTAGGCCATCCCGCGTTGCTGCATCAATTTTAGCTCCCCTCGAGAGTAGTAGCCGGCAAACCTGACCTTTGCCCCATTTACAGGCCACGTGCAAGGGCGATATTTGATGTTTTGCCACATAATTAACATCGGCAAAGTTATCCAAAAGCAGAGTGGCAATATCTACGTTACCATAATGAGCAGCAATATGCAAGGGCGTAAATCCAGACTTGGAGACAGTATCAGCATTGTTATCATTTTGTAGTAAAAGTGTTGCCGCCTTTACATCATTCTTTTTCGCTGCAATATGCAGCGCCGGGAGTCGAACCTTTCCGCGTATGTCGTTTTCGAGAAGAACAGCCACAATCTTATCATGACCCTGCTGCATGGCCACTGCTAACGGGGTGAAGCCATCTTCCGTGGCCAGTGAAGGATTGGCGCCATTGGCAAGAAGTAAGCGACAGCAATTATCATGATTTTCCTGAGCTGCCATGTACAATGGCGTAAAGCCATTTAACGACTGAACATTTACATTAGCATTGGATAAGAGAAGTTGTTGTATAACCTCTTGTTGTCCCGCCAACGAAGCTATATGCAAGGCCGTATTGCCCTTTTTTGTAGCATTATCTACCTTAATACCACGTCTCAACAACTCACAGCATATATCCACATAGCCATCTTTAGCAGCCAAGTGTAGGGCATTAAGTCCGTTCTATAAAAAAAGTTTATCAGAAAATTATTTGAAGAATTAAAAAGATATCAATTGAATTATAAGATGGGCTTTACACGTACAGCATTGCAACTGTTAATGTCCGAAACTTCCTCACTTTCTATAAAATCAAGCACTTTTTGAAGGTCTCCGCTGCGAGCAGCACGCAAAAATGATATAGTAGCGTCGTTCTATAAAGGCAAATAAATATATTAATACATAGATTATAATATAATATGGGCAGTTCAAAAATAAAGCACGTTACATTCTTACGTATTAAAAGTAGGGAAGAAGAACATTAAAATTAAGAATAATGGACTTAACTTAATAGTTTTTATAAGCTCTATAATTGGTACAAAAATTTATTTTGGGGTACATTTTCGATATACCCTTGCAGGGTATTATAGTTTCAGTCAGAAGTTTGCAACGCTGTGAAGGAGACATCTCCGACCGAAGTTAGCTTCCTTTTTTGTTTTTAAATGTTTCTGAAGTGCGCTTAAGACTTAGCTATTTGAGATGTTTCACAGGTACTAGGAAATGTGCATAGTCTTCTATGTATACGTGTAGTACTTTACTACACTGAAAAAAATGTATGGTCATGGTCAAACCGATTCTGGCAAAGTGGATGAGCCAATATAAAAAATTCAAATGCCATTATATTTTGGATGAATGCCTATGAACTAGGATATTTTGATTATGTTTAAAAATGTACTTTTTTTTGCCTATTTTGGTGTGTAAAAAACTACTACTTGACCAATCCAAAATAACCTAGTTCATGAGATGTCCGAAGGTATGCTGAACATATTCCATAAGTTTCATTACAATCGGCCAAGAAGTTTAACAAAAATCATGTTGACCAGTTGAAAAAACATGGTACCAAAAAACGCAAAAGAAATAATCGTTGCAGGAACAAACTGTTCTGAAGGGCATTCCTTTTCAGGGCTGTAACTATGCAAAAACTTTGAATTTTAAAAAATTATAATTTAGAAGCGATTTATGAATATTTTAAAACATGGGTCAACCCGCTTTCAGAGTAACAATAAGTTTTCAAATCATTTCAATTTAAAATACTTTAATTTTTAGAGTATTTATATCAAAGTGCGTTAGCTTCGATTTTAATAGTTTACGCAATAACGCAAAACTCGAGTGGATATCTTCGTTAAAGCAATAACGCCGATATTTATTTACATTAACATAACTCGAGTTATTGCGTTTATTTTTAAAAACTTTTTACAGAATTTATTTAACTATAATTTACGAAAATAAGCAAGAGACTCGTTTTTGTCAATCAATTTCTTTGGATAAGGGAATTGGAATTGTCTTGTACTCAGGATCCTTTACGGAATACCGTACTATAACTAGTCTCTCTGGCGTATCTGGAGTTATATTGTGACGGCATCCAACAGGATGTTCCAACAGGAACATACCAAAAGGATCACGGTAACCGTGCATCCCAATGCATTAAGAGCAAACATTTCAAGAAACTTAGATGGGAAAAACAAAAGTAACCGCTGGACGCATTAGGCAAGCGTTGAGAATATATTTTCTTGCTGGATATACTCATTAAATACTTCTATATATTTGTAGATTTATTTTTATACCCCGTACCAAAGGTACAAAGGTATTAAATTTAGTGCGAGTGCAATTTTCTGTAACAGGCAGATGGAGGCGTGGCAGACCCCCAAAAGTTACCTAAATATTGATCGGGACCACTTAAGGAGTCAATATAGCAATATCCGTCTGTCCGTTCGTCCGTCTGTCCGTTCGTCCGTCTGTCTGTATGTATGAACACCTAGATCTCAGAGACTATAAGAGCTACAGACACCAAACTTGGAATTTAGACTTCTTATATCTGCACGCAGATCAAGTTTGTTTTCAATTTTTTGCTGCTCTTCTTTTTGAAGGACCTATTTAAAAAAAAGAAAAGTGTATCTCCAAAATGTATAAAGTTATGTAAAGCATATTCAAAAAGTTTTTGTATTTTATCAAAATACTCCAAATAGCTCAACACGTTCATTATACATTTATGTTATGTTCACATTGTTATGAAATTAAGATTACTTGTTTTGGTAATTGGTAAGTGGTGCAGCTGACTAATCTGCAGTCTGCCTGAAATGGTTTTATTTAACAAAAATTTTGTTTGTCACGAGTTCGATTACCGTCCGCTACGAGTAAAAATTTTTTTATATTTTTTTTAGCAAATTATTATTTTTTTCCCCCTGTAAATCAAAATAATTACAGTATTTAATACTAAGAAATAAAAAAATGCAAGCAAAGAAATATCTTAATTTTTTTTTAATTAAAAAATTTTCTTATGTCTTGCGGCAGAATCTAACCCAGGCCAATTGCTTACAAAAACACACGCACAGTTTTACCCACTAAGCTATCGACTTTACTCCTTAATTGAAAACCATTTGCATGATATGTAAGTTTGTCTCCGTTTTTTATACCCTGTACCAAAGGTACACAGGTATTATAGTTTTGTGCGAGTACGATATTCTGTAACAGGCAGAAATATTGGTCAGGACCACTAAAGGAGTCGATAGCCATGTCCGTCTGTCTGTCTGTCTGTCCGTCTGTCTGTATGAACGCCTAGATCTCAGAGACTATAAGAGCTAGAGACACGAAACTTGGGATTTAGACTTCTTATATCTGCACGCAGATCAAGTTTGTTTTCAATTTTTGCTGCTCCCCTTTTTGGAGGAGCTATTTAAAAAAAAAAAATTTTAAAGTTATAATGTTATGTAAACCATTTTCATGTATTTTATCAAAATACACAGATTGTCCAAATTTCATTGCGATCGTGCCATTAATAGCGGAGATATAGCCTTTTTACTTTATACATATTATGTATACCAAAGGCAGCGCAGGCAGAGGGCTTCAAATATCCAAATCAATATGTTCTTTTCACATTTTTATGAAGTCAGAAGTTTGCAACGCAGTGAAGGAGACCTCTCCGACTCTATAAAGTATATATATGTCCGTTTCTACGCAAACTAGTCCCTCAGTTTTAAAGCTATCTGAATGAAACTTTGTAGTTAGTCTTCTATATACTCTCACTCGTATATATGTCGGAACGAGCCGGATCGGACGACTATATCATATAGCTGCCATAGGAACAATCGAAAAATATTTAGTAAAAAAATTTAACTTTGTCAGTTTTCAACATATTTTCATCAAAGTGGGTGGTAAGGGTGCATCAGACCAAGGCAAGATCAGCAGAGCCTCTGCTGATGTATATTCCTTGGACAACTGAAGCATCAAGTCGACTCGTAGGTGGATATCAGATTGATAGACACCACCTTCTCCTCGGAGAAGGTCCTCCGCGTGGTACCTCCTGGAAACGTACTACGGTACGGCTAATGCGAGCGGCAAACTCCCGTGTCTCCCTTACCGTTAAATCCCATGACTCCCATCCTATTCGACCCGTGCCTCCTGACTATAAGGTTCGCAGCTGAGGGGCATATCCAGCTGTGTTTGAACGGAGCCTTCCCAGGGCCGGGCAACCCTGGGTCGTAACTGCCTTGCTGTGGCTTAGGGGCGAAGCCACGGTCGACCATCTTCAAAGCCCCAAACCCCTCGGGCCCGCCGCGCTTGCCGTGCAGTGCTACGTCAAGCACTCCCCAAGCGCCACGACCACCCACCACAACCAAGGCGAGCCACGCCAAGGTTAGTGAGGCTAGCGATAAGCCAAAATCGCTAACCCACCAACAAAGGAAAGCGCAGGTCAACAAGGCCCGCTTCATTCTGGCTAAGATAGCCAAGAATGAAAAGGAGGGCAAAGCTGACCAGCGCGATAGAGAAGATAAGGCCCGATTCCAGTCAGTAATCGAGGACTTTGAGCGGTATGAAAAGGAGCACCCGGAAGCATTCCTTCCTCCCCAGGCCAAGCGAAATCGCTCCCAAGAGGTGAGCGAGAGCGCTCCGAAGAGAGCGAAGGATGCCAAGGGGGCTCCAAGAGCGACGTCATTCATAAGGCCGGCGAAAAGTTTCAGCGAGGTGGCTAGAAACAGCCTTGCCATGGCACTGGTGGACGAGCTCAATGACGACGGGCGCCTGCTGGCGGAGAAATGGGAGGAGGTCGAGACCCGACTGGCGGAGATGGTAACAGACAAGTTACTATCAGAGCCATCGGGTCCGACACCCTCTTTTGACTCCTCAGACATGGTTAGAGGGCACCGGCTGATCAGATGCGACGATGAGTATTCAAAGGACTTCCTGGCGGCATGCGTTGCTAGCATAAGCAACGCATGGAAAGGGCTACGCATTAAGCTAGTCCCCGCGAAGGATATCCCGAGGAGGCCCAGAGCTCGCATCTGGCTACCAAAGGGGCTAACTAACCACGACAGGGTGCTGCAGACGTTACGAGCTCAGAATCCAGATGTCGATATGGAGGACTGGGCCGTACTCAAAGCTGAGAGGGAGATGAAAACAAGTCAGCCTTTCTTGTTTCTCATCAACCGCCGATGCCTGGAGCAACTAAGGAAGTCCGACCACAAAGTGCGGTACGGAATAAGGAAGGCCAAGATCAAGGTCTTCCTAGCCGAGCCGGACGAAGCCCTCGAGGACGACGTCGATGATACCAACAGGCTGTTGGACGACCTCATCATCGACGACGTCACCCCAGACACAACGCCAAAGTAATGCCGAACGTCGTCCAGATCAATCTGAAGCGGAGCTCTCACGCTTCAGCAAATCTGACAGTTCTTCTCCGCGAGAACATCGACATCGGCCTCTTACAAGAGCCATGGACAAGAGACGGACAGATCTCTGGCGTGGCGACTAAAGGATATACAACTCTATACACGAACTCGACAGGTAGGCCGAGGGCGGGTATAATAGTCAAAAACAGCATTAACGCCCTTCTACATCCCACCCTTAGCAACCCAGACCTAGCAGTGGCCAGGTTTGAGACGGCGGATGGGACGGCAATACTAATAGCCTCCGGCTATTTGGCCCTCGACGAGAACGCACCCCCAGATGCGGTCATCAGGTTGATGAAGTGGGCTGAAGAGAGCAAGACGCTAATCCTCGGGTGTGACGCCAACGCCAGGCTCACACTGTGGAGAAGTAAAGAAACAAACGAAAGGGGTGAGTCTCTTTTCGATAGTATTATATGTCGTGACGTCACTATCTGTAATAGAGGGGATATACCGACATTCATTTTTCCAAGCACGGAAGAATTTCAAGGTTGGGAAGAAGTTCTTGACATAACTCTCCAAATGGAGAACAGTGGGTACAAGGTAGAAAATTGGAGGGTTTCGACACAGAACTCTTTTTCAGACCACAGGTACATATTCTTTGAAATCTCGATGCCGATGCGCGAGACGACACCGAAACGGAATCCACGCAACACAGACTGAAACAAATTCGCTAAGATTGTACAGACAAAGACAAAACACAGGAGGATCAAAGTCAGATCCGACCCGGAAAAGATAGACAAAGAAGTTGAGGACCTTACAAATATCCTCAGCAACGCGTACAAGGAGTCATGCAGAATCACATACTCCAAGAAGCAATACCCACAATGGTGGAGCAAAGAGCTGAGCGAGCTCAGACGTAAGGTCAGGAAGATCTTCAACAACAGCTACGGAACCAAAGACTGGCCGTACAAAGAGATACATAAAGATTACAAAAAGGCGATATACGTAGCCAAGAAAGAATCTTGGAGAAACTACTGCGAATCGCTAGAAGGAATAAAAGACACGGCTAGGTTGAGCAAAATACTAGCAAGAGGGCAAGCAAGCCCCTCACTTATAAACAGACCTGACGGCACAGGAACGTCGTCAGCTGAAGAATCATTAGATATCCTGCTGGACACTCACTTCCCAGGAAATCTAAGAATAAAACCCACAGCAACGGATGCCCTAAGGGCAGTCCAACAGCCACAAGTCGAAGAGATCGCCACTAGGGAAAGAATCCACTGGGCGATAGACTCTTTTGACAAATACAAGAGTCCAGGTCCGGACGGACGGACCAGCAATGCTGCAAACGACGAAGGAATACATATGGAACTGGCTGCAAGCAATCTTCCAAGCATGTATTCAAGCAGTACACGTACCGCTTCCATGGAAGGAAGCAAGAGTAGTCTTTATACCCAAACCAGGAAGAAGAGGACACATCCTAGCCAAGGATTACAGGCCGATTAGCCTGACCTCATTCCTTATGAAAACAATGGAAAGGATACTAGATATCCATATCAGAAGGAAAACGGAGAGAAACCTTTCGAAAGCCCAGCACGCTTACCATAAAGGCAAATCCACAGAAACGGCGCTACACGAAGTAGTACAATACATAGAGAAAGCCCTGCTGTTCAAAGACTACACGATGGCTACCTTCTTAGACATAGAAGGGGCCTTCAACAACGTAACCGCGGACTCCATCCTGAGCTCCCTCAACTAAATAGGAGTTGAGGGAGGCATCAGATCATGGATAGGCGAAATGCTAACGAGCAGGAAGATAACAGCCGAACTGAGTGGCACTCATCACACCAGGTTTGTGAAGAGGGGCACACCTCAGGGGGGAGTTCTATCTCCACTGCTCTGGCTAATCAACATGGACGACATATTGAAAGAACTCAATAGCGAAGGAATTAAGGTGGTAGCTTACGCGGACGACGTAGTCCTACTCACCACAGGACCATTCCCCGACGTTATCAGCGAACTGATGACAAGGGCACTCACCAAACTGAACTCATGGGCTAAAGCCTGTGGACTAGGCATTAACCCGAGCAAAACGGAACTTATGCTCTTTACGAAAAGAACAAAGATCCCTCGGTTCACAAAACCACAGATAGATGGAATAGAGCTAGAGCTATCACAACAAGCCAAGTACTTAGGGGTGATACTGGACACAAAACTATCATGGAAAAAGAACATCAATGAACGAGTCAAGAAAGCGAGTATAGCATTCTACTCGTGCAGACAGATGTTTGGAAAGAACTGGGGCATACACCCCAAGATCATAATATGGCTCTACACAGCGGTGGTGAGACCCATACTGACATACGGAGCACTAGTATGGTGGCCGGCACTAACTAGGGCATACAACAGACAAAAACTTACAAGGATTCAAAGATCGGCATGCGCAGGTGCCACGGGTGCACTAAGATCATGCCCCGCGGCGGCGTTGAATACAATGCTAAACATGATCCCAATAGAACACTTCATCAGGAATGCAGCAGCCCAAAGCGCGGTACGACTGAAAGCAAGCAAAAGCTGGAAGAACTATCACACTGGGCACTGTACGATCCTGAATGAAATAGACTATATGGGAACAACAGGAACGGACTACATGACAACCGAACTACGATTCGGCAACGCATACACAACAAGATACCCCACAAGGGAAGAATGGAGACGAGGGAGTGTATCCGAACGAGACGAAGTATCCCTCTACACCGACGGCTCGAAAATGAGACGCGGTGTAGGGGCCGGAATCTTCGCCGACAGCTGGGGAGAAGAAGAGTCCTTCAACCTCCCAGCGTCAGCGACAGTGTTCCAGGCAGAGGTATTCGCAATTCTGAAAGCTGTCGAACTCTCAGAAGACCGAGACCTCAAGAATACCAAAGTTAGGATATACTCGGATAGCCAAGCGGCTATCAAGTCTCTAGCATCAGCAAGAACAACATCGACTCTAGTAGCCCAATGTAAGGAGGCGCTAAATAGACTCGCGGAAGATAACACGGTACAAATAGTATGGGTACCGGGACACAACGACATTCCAGGAAACGAGAAAGCTGACGAGCTGGCCAGGCAAGGGTCAGAAAGGAGCTCAGACACCGCAGACATAAAAATCTCCCTGAACTCAGTCCAGAGGGAAATCCACGACCATTTCAAACGACTAGCCAGCAAAGAATGGTCAACGATGACTGAGAACAGAAGATCTAGGCTATGCTGGCCAGAATACAATAGGAGAAGGACAGCAGACCTGATCTCCAAAAGCAAAAAGGATATCAGAAGAATAACGTCAACCCTCACGGGGCATTGGCCAATAGGCACTCATGCCTGTAAAATGGGCCTTTCCCATAACACATATTGCAGAAGCTGCAAAGAAGAAACCGAGAAGGAGACACCGGAGCACCTGTTGTGTCACTGCCCGGCATTCAACCATCTTAGAGCCCGACACTTCGGAGCTCACCAGCTAGGGTCGCTAAGGGAGGTAGGGTGACAATCAGTGAATGCCATCCTAGCGTACCTGAACGACACTGGCTGGTACTGAAGTGAAGGAGCAGGCTACGACAGTCGAGGGAGTGGACCAAAACGGAGCTCAGCTCTAATTGGAGGCTACCAGGGTAGCCTCACCACTTTTACCTACCTACCTTCATCAAAGTTGGTATTTAGCCGTTTTTTACTATTTCTGAATTTCGGTTTTAATTTCATGAAATATTTTCACCAAACATGATATTTAGCCATCTTATATTATTTCAGAATTTTGGGTTTAATTTCGTGAGATTCGGTCGACTATATCCTATAGCTTCCATAGGAACAATCAGAAAAATTTAAAAAAAACCCATAACTTAGCCGATTTTCAAACCATTTTCATCAAACTTGAGATTTGGCAACTAATAATTATTCCAGATTTTCGGTTTTAATTTTTTGTTAAAGTTTTGCAAGGGTATATAAACTTCGGTGAGCCGAAGTTAGTTTCCTTTCTTGTTTTTAACCCTATTAAGTATTTATATGTTGGATCAGCTTCAAAAACTGAGTTAATCTAGACATGTCCGTCTGTCAGTCAGAAGTTTGCAACGCAGTGAAGGAGGCATCTCCGACCCTATAAAGTATATATATTCTTGATCAGGATCAACAACCGAGTCGATCTAGCCATGTTCGTCAGTCCGTCTTTCCGCCCGTCTGTCCGATTATACGCGAACTAGTCCCTCAGTTTTGAAGCTATCCGAATGAAACTTTGCAGTTAGTCTTCAATATACTCTCACTCCTACATATATCGGAACGGACGACTATATCATATAGCTGCCATAGGACCGATCGGAAAAATTTTCGAACAAAAATTATAACTATGTCGATTTTCAAGATATTTTCACCAAACTTCATATTTGGCCATCTAATATTATTTCAGAATTTCGGTTTTAATTTCATGAAAATCAGTCAACTATATCCTATAGCTTCCATAGGAACAATCAGAAAAATAAAATAAAAACCATAACCATTTGGCATCTAATTATTATTCCAGATTTTTTGTTTTAATTTTTTGTTTAAATTTTAGTTTGGGAGTGGTTCAGATTAATCATATTTGAGGGCTTATGCGGGTCTTTTGGTAAAAAAAATAGGTAATTTTTTGAATTTTTTCTCACCTCTGCGATAAGGCACAATATCGCATTAAAATGTTTTGAAAAAGGCCATTGCGGTGTCAAAAAATTCTCGAAAACGAATAGTCGTAAATCAAATAACCAAATGGATTTCATTAAAAGAAAAATGGCTCCTCTCCCCAACGTGTTTTGTTTCTTTTTTAATTTTTTCCGGATTTGAGAACCCTATAAAATATATATATCGGACGACTATATCATATAGCTGCCATAGGAACGATCGAAAAATTTGTCGAAAAAAATGTTTATGTCAGTTTTCAAGATATTTTATTTTCGACTATATCCTATTGCATCCATAGGAACAATTAGGAAAAAAAAAACCATAAAAAAAAAACGTTTTTCAAACCATTTTCATTAAATTTGAGATTTGGCAACTAATTATTTTTCCAGATTTTCGGTTTTACTTTTTTGTTTAAATAGGGTATACAAACTTCGGTGAGCCGAAGTTAGCTTCCTTTGTTCTTTTTAACTTTAAATAAATTAGTATAGTTTTTTGATTGCATTTTTTGTATTTCTTATTATAAATTTTGATTAACAATTAAAAATTACAACAACAACAAAAAAATTGCAAACAAAATAAAAATTTTCACTTGTTGCCGACGGAAATCGAACCCGTGACAACTTATTTTATTTTAAATAAAAACACTTCGAGTAGACTTCAGTTTAGTCAGCTGCACCATCAACCAGTTCGAAATCAGTAATTTTCATTTCATAAAAATGTGAAGTGAACGTTTTGATTTATTTGGAGCCCTCTGCCTGTGGGCTGCCTCTTGTGTGTATAAAGTAAAATCTCCGCTATTTATTTTGATAAAATACAGGTTTGAATATGGTTTACATATCTTTAAAAATGTTTGAGAAATACGTTTTTTTTTTAAATAGCTCCCCCAAAAAGGGGAGCAGCAAAAATTCAAAACAAACTTGATCTGCGTGCAGATATAAAGAGTCTAAATCCCAAGTTTGGTGTCTCTAGCTCTTCTAGTCTCTGAGATTTAGGCGTTCACACAGACAGACGGACATGGCTATATCGACTCCTTTAGTGGGCCTGACCAATATTTAGGTAACTTTTTGGCACGCCTCGTTCTGCCTGTTACAGAAAATCGCATTAGCACAAAACTATAATACCTGTGTACCTTTGGTACAGGGTATATAAAATCATATCTTCTATGTTTCTCAACGTATATTCATTTGAGATTTGGCAAATTCCTAAAATGTCGGTTTTAATTTTTTGGGTCTTAGTAAGCCAGCATTTAAACTTGAATTTAACTCCTACATAGTTATAATTCTCTTTTCTGATTGTGATGTTCATCACCAGCCATTTTTATTATTTTCATTATATTTCACTTATCAGGTGTGGCGGTTAATAATTTTTCTTGAAAGTAAATTGTCATTTGTGGAATGACATAAATAAGTGAATGAAATCGTGTGTTCAAAGTAAGCTCTATCGCTTGATAAACATTTTCTCATCTTTCTGGTAGATTTTGAAGATCCTCCAAGGAAACTGTTTATCCTGCGAATGAATCCCCTCACTAACCTTTTTTTCACTTCTTCGAAGTTTTTTATCTGCTGGCTCGAGAGCGCAACCAATATCCCACCAACCCACCAGATGCCAAATTTTCCTTTTTTTTCAAAGGGATTTAATTTTGCGGTGGATGTTAATGATTGACCTGGGTCAACCCATAATATTTTTTATCTGGGGTTCTCAAAATAGATATTTTTATCGCCCTCAGTCAAAAAACTTTTTTGTTGCGGCCGAGAAAGCAAATTTTCGAGCAGTATTTTTCTCTTTCCCGGGATTGCTCTTTATACGGCTCGGCGGTTGGCATTTTAAAAACGCTATAAAACTAAAACGCTAACTCGAAATCCAAAAATTTTTTATGTGGATTGAAAGTAGATACACATAGCTACGAAACGACCTAAGACAGAAGGGTGTGAACCAATGGGTGCACTCAGCGCAATCCCCTAAAAAAATTAAGAATTATTAACCGCCACACCTGATATATATTCGCCCCTATACACTTCACCTACACACTTCTTTTATATTAATGTAATTAAAGTAATTAATTAATATAAAATTTTAATTTAATAGGGAATGATTGGGGTCCTCTCTTATAATAACTTGGATATTTGTCATGAAAATTTGCTCACATCTCTTTCTCTCATCATCAATAGGTATACAAAAAAAAGGGTTCATGGTTCTTATAAGCTGGCCTGGTCCACTGTAGGGCTAAAAAAATATAAGAATCTTAGGAACAAATTCTATAAGCGTTTTGTCGAGCATGGTAATTCTGCTGATTGGGATAGGTAAGCTGGAATTTGAATTCCTAAACAAATTCTTGTATAGACAAAATACATCGGACATGGAAGAAAAACTGTTTAATAATCCTAAATCTAACAAGTAAGAAAGCTACAGTCGAATGAGCTCGACTGTGAGATACCCGCTACCCATAATAAATAGTTAATACATTTTTGAACATAACGGACAAATGCAAATGCAAGTGTAATATAATCACATGCATACAATAATACATACACATGTATGTTTGTAAAAACGCGTTATTATTGCATTAAAACGGCTAATAATTATTACCATTTATTAAAATTGCATATAAGATTCTTCTCCGATCACAATCAAGAACCGGTAAGAACATTTAGTTGGTCAACCAAATGAGGCATGCTGCAGCACCCGTTTGTGTCCATACAAAATTATTTCTTTAATAACAGACAGACAGACGGACATGGCTAGATCGTCTCGGCAGTTGACGCTGATCAAGAATATATATACTTTAAAGGTTCCGAACCTTCTTGCCTTCTTATACCTGTTACATACATTTCCTGGCGGCACAAAGTTATAATACCCTTATACCCTATGGGTAGCGGGTATAAGAACTATTTCCTCTATCCGCTCTCATATGATGTTCAATGAGTCAACGACATAGACAGATATTGAAGAGGCTAATCCTTTTGTCAAATAGTTTGAGTCGAACTTCGAGCCAATCTCTTCTGGATATAATGTCTTTGCTTCTTTCCATTGCGACAAGCTCTAATATTAGTTGCATACAGGTCTCTGAATTTGACTGCCACTTTTCTGCGGAGTTTTTATGATACGGAAAAATTCAATTGCGATGGTCTCTCACCTTTTAAAGATCTGTATCGGGGCTCTATTAGAGCCATGAAAAATAATCTTTTATAAATCTATCTCCTGAGGTGTTTATTTAGAAATGGAAGCTGGCACTAGTTACTCCACCCTTTAAGTGGGGAGCTAAAAATATTTTTTCTAATTACAGGCCAATTTCAAAGCCTAGCTGTGTATGTCTCGAAGATGTTTGAGCGAGTTGTAGCGATGAAGCTGGCCTTTCCTATGGGTTTCATTAGCCCCAACCAATATGGTTTTATGTCTGGGAGGTCGACTTTCACATAACATTCTATAACATTATTTTATTAATGCCTTTGTTATAGATATCGGAGTCCTATTTGATGCCAAATATCTATTTATTGAGCACATCAATTATTTAAGTCCCAAGGCGTATGCAATATATGGGTTCATAAGGCGTAATGCGGTTCAATTTACTGACCTTTACACCAAACTTAGCCTGTACTGAACGCATCCTTCCTATCCCACTCATACATATGTTTGTCGTCTTGTGCATTTGTCGTAGCTACATGATACGAGGAATGTACATATGTACATATCTAGCTACCATACCCTGCAGTACCACATCTCATCAATAAGCCTCCGTCATCAACATTTCATCAACGTGCCGGCTGCGACGTCGGCAGAATCAACGCTCTCAGTCGGCAATCGTGTCAAAGCCGACTCTCTCGCGCTCTCATTTTCTCTACGTTGATGAATTGTTGATGAAAAAATTGACATGCACTCTTTCAGTAATATAAGCGGGGAGGGTTTTATACTTGCGTTTTAACTTCTGAATAAGTTTGGAGTATTATATCTTAGATGGCAAAATTGAAAGTTAAAGTTAAATTGTTTAAAAATTACATTCAACGCTTGAGGGTTTGTAGCAATTAGTTTTAGTGTTAGTGAAATTATATGGAAAAACAGTGGAATTATATAGAAAACAGTGTAATTATATTAGATTATATAGAAATCAACCTTTTATCAGCATTTCATCGATGAATCATCAACATTTCATCAACCTTTCATGAATCATAAAGATTGTTGATGAAATTCTGTTGATGACAGCCTAGGACATGCCCATGTTAAATTCATCAACAGTTTCTAATTCTTCATCGATCTAATCATCGATGAATCATCAACAGCACCCCTTCGGCTGTTGATGAAATGTTGATGAATGGTACTGCAGGGTAATGATTGTCTTTGACTTGATTTCAAGCAAAATAGATTGTCCTGTGCTTTTGAGCCGTGTTCAGGTAGGAACCTGAGGTCACATGAACCTTTCACCGTCCATACATATGCATGTCCAATTATGCATTATATGAGCCCATTAATAGGGATTTTATGCACTTCAATGAATTGACGTTAAACATGCGATTGGACCCTAAATTAAATTAAAATATATTATAATTTATTTTTTTTTTTACAAATTTTCCGATTGCCCAATTTTTATGATTTCTGCCTTTAAAACAATTATCCAAATTAAAAAGTTGCCGATTTAATCGATGACGTAATAGCTGAAATATTCTAACATAATGTCATACAACATCTATGTACATACACATTATCAATTAAGCCTATTTCTTTTAATGTTGATAGATACACTAAAAGGAAACGCCCACACACAATTCACACATGCACTGATACATATATTTATTGTAAAGATGTATAGGTTTTGTGATGTGTATACATTTCCCTTACCTGCTTTTTATTGCCATTCATTTTGTCATTTACATGGACTCCATTATTCATTTCATGAGTACTGTATTTTTCACTGGTTTTCGGAGCATCGCCAAGTGTCATGATTGTTTAGTCAAATGGGTCTGAAAAATTGCCACAAACAAAACTAAATACATACAATATAAGCCACAAAATTTCAAAACAAAATTCCAACCCGAAATACTAGAGCTGGGAAAAAAAGCGATGTCAACATCGATTACATCGATTGTTTCTGTTTTGATCGATGCATCGATTAAGTTTTGGAACAATCGATTAATCGAATTTCGAAGGGCAAATAGGGGTAATTAAAAAAAAGTTGTAATATGAAATAGTTTTTTAATATCTTTATCTCTATCTTTATCTTTATCTTTATCTTTAAATAATCGTTTATAGATTTCCTTAGAATTTTTGTGTATTGGTGGATCTGGGAAGTATGGTTATTACTGATAGACGCGACGCTTTAAAAACTATAACTGTTAATAAGATCGTCTTTGGCAGGAGAAAAAACTTGTTCGTAATTAATTTTGAGTTTAATCCCTTTGAATTTGTGTTTTCGATTAAAATGTTTTTTTAATGTGAAAAAAATCGATGCACTGAGATACGATTTTTCGATAATACGATATTTGTGAAAGATTTACATCACTAATTTTTAATTGAGCTGGCAAAATAATGTAAACGTTTGATGTTTATAACTGAAAAGACCTTACATCATGGCACAAGAGACAATAATACTTATATTATTAGTAATAGTTATGCTTGTTGGTTCCTATCTGGCTGGGAGTATTCCCATGCTGATGAAATTAAGTGAGGTTTGTATCAGTGCATTATAAACATATAAAATTTAATATAATTTCTGTTGATTTTAAGGAAAAGTTAAAATCTGTCACTATCTTTGGCGCTGGCCTTTTGGTGGGTACTGCTCTAACTGTTATTATACCAGAAGGTATTCGTTCATTGTATACCATGGGGCCCGCCGAACACCAAGACTATTCACAAAAAATTGGGCTTTCACTTGTGCTTGGTTTTGTCTTTATGATGCTAGTGGATGTATCACAGCGACGGAGTAATATTGGAGGTGAAACGAAAAATGGTGCTACAACTTTAACACTCGGCTTGGTGGTTCATGCTGCAGGTAATAAATTTGTTGGTTGCCGATGAATTTTCATCAAATATTCGTTATTTATTTTTACTAATTTCTAGCTGATGGTATTGCCTTGGGAGCCGCGGCCACAACTAGCCATCAAGATGTGGAAATAATTGTATTTTTAGCAATAATGCTTCACAAGGCACCTGCCGCCTTTGGCCTGGTAACCTTCCTCTTACACGAAAAAGTTGATCGACAACAGATTCGACGACATTTAGCTATTTTTTCTTTATCGGCGCCACTGCTTGCGATTTTAACATTTTTTTGTATTGGCCAAGAACAAAAAGAGACATTAAACTCAGTCAATGCAACGGGCATTGCCATGCTTTTTTCAGCTGGTACATTTTTATATGTGGCTACTGTGCATGTCCTGCCGGAACTCACCCAAGGTGGTGGTGGACCTCGTCAGCATGATTATCGCTTATTAGAAGAATCCCCACGGGATATTGTTACGAGCGACAATGCTGGTAGCAACAGTATACAAGCATTAAAGTATAGCGAACTAGTTATAATGATTTGTGGTGCTTTGCTACCGCTAATAATTACTTTTGGACATAAGCATTAAAATAATTCAATCATTTTAAAAACTCAAATATTTACACAATAAGGGTTTATATGCAATAATATACGTTTATTATAAAGAAATATAAGCCTTAATTAATTGTTAAAAGAAATCATCTAATTTTTAAACCATAACTTCCTGTGTGTGCCAAAAGTACCTTCCAAAATAGAAAGTTGACAACCTCAAATTTTCTTGGTAAAGCTCCGTATCCAGACAGTAAAAAACCGTCTTCAAGCAGTGAGAGAGAGCGAGAGGCAAATAGTTGAAAACGGTTGTTCGTCAGCGGCCGTTTTATAGGTCGGTAACCTGACAAGAAAACAAATATACTAGAAAAGTGTGAGCGGTCTGCGAAAAAGAATAAAAATTTAATAAAAAAGACTGTTTGCGACCGTTTCCCCCCTCGTTGTACCTTCTTCAGTTCCGTAAATCCGTTAAATTTTCAAAAAACATCACAGGAGTTTGATGCAGATTTACGAAATATAAAACAAAAACAAAAGATACTGGTAAGAATGTATATTATTGATATAAAAATATGTAAACAATACGAACATCCGAGGAATATCGCCCTTTAATTGATCTGTCTTTATGGGCTCACCCAATAATTGGATCGCTTCCTATTTGGTTTAGACTCTTTCTCATCTAATATGGCAATAATTCATGCCTTGGCAATAGCAGTTTTTATGTTATTTTTAATTTTTTGTCATTTTAAAAATATTGTAAACAAGCATGTATGACAGCATCATTTCCCGGCCGAAAATGCCGAACAGCTAGTAAAATCAGCGATCACACTTGAAAAAATAAAACATTATTTTCGCTGCGAAACGTTTTTTCGTCTGGATACCAGCTTAATGAAAGAAAATTGCATTAGTGAGTCTTAAGGCCATAAGCAGTAGAGACAGCAAGATGCAAATAGTTGAGAACGGCTGTTCGTGAGTACCCCTTTTAAAGGTGGTATCCAGACATGAAAACAATATACTACAAAACGGTATTTAGTATTTTCCGAGGGGGTGCGAACAAAAATGGCAAATTGAATTAAAGAGGCTGTTCTCTACCATTCCCCCCTCGCTTTTCCTTCTACAGTTCGGTATGGGCTCAACCAATACTTTGATCGCTTCTTATTTGGTTCAGAAGCTTTCTCATCCCTTTCTCGCAATGATAACTGCCATAGTAAAATTAGTTTTTATTTTCCTGTTCATTTTTGTCTCAACATTTTAAAATTATTGTAAAAATGATATATGCCCGCATCATTTGCCGGCTAAAAATGCCGACCAGCTAGTATAATCAGCGGTCACACTTGAAAGGATTAAACTTTTTTGCGCTGCGAAACGTTTTACTGTTTGGATACTATTCTATAGGCTGTTCTCTACCATTCCCCCCTCGCTTTTCCTTCTACAGTTCGGTAAATCAGTTAAATTCTCAATGTTTAATATTCTTATTGATATAAAAAGATGTAAACAATACTTACATCGGAAGAAGATCTCCCTTTAATTTATCTGTCTGTATGGGCTCAACCAATACTTGGATCGCTTCTTATTTGGCTCAGAAGCTTTCACATCCCTTTCTCGCAATAATAACTGCCATAGTAAAATTAGTTTTTATTTTCCTGTTCATTTTTGTCTCGACATTTTAAAATTATTGTAAAAATGATATATGCCCGCATCATTTGCCGGCTAAAAATGCCGACCAGCTAGTATTATCAGCGGTCACACTTGAAAGGATTAAACTTTTTTTGCGCTGCGAAACGTTTTACTGTTTGGATACTATTCTATAGAACCTAGAATTAGACAACTATATGTGTTATTTTGCTCCGATCTTTTTGTAATGCGACTTGGGTCACATCGATTTTAAAAGGTAAACAATAACAAATACTATTCATTTCTGGAGTCATCGTTGAAGGACTCCTGTTTTTATGAATTTGGAAGCCCTTAAATTTATATTTCCAATTTTCTTTGGCATACAAATTTTATTATAACACCCAAATTTTTCATTTCATATAAGTTTGCAACTCAAGAACCTCGTCAACTAAAGCATAGTATTGTTCTCAATTTTTAAAGATTTTTTGCATTTTAGTTTCAACAAATAATTGTAAAACATCAACAAAAATCAATTTGAATTGTGTGCCCAATTTGACTCATGACCTCTTACAATTACATTTTTGTTTCATTTGAGCAGTATATTTTTATTGGTCAAACTTCCTATTTAATTTATTTTATGTAGATATATCGATTTTAGCCTCTAATGCATTGGCTAGTGCATTGACAATGCATTATAAATCTCTAATGGCGGTATAATACTAATACTGCTATAATAATACAGCATTAATTTAAAACTTCATTAGAGATTTGAAAGCTCAATTAAAATTTACACAATTGAGAGCAAGATGACTATACGGCACATCTAATGCATTGCCAATGCATTTGAGGCCAAAATCTATTAAGTATACTAGATACGAAATTTAACCGATGACACATACTGCTCTTATGAAACAAAATTGTAATTGAAAAGTATATTAGCCAGCTCATTAGAGCTTATAAGTCAGATTGGGCACACAATACAAATTAATTTTTTTGATGCTTTAAAATTATTTGTTGAACCTAAAATGCAAAAAATCTTAAAAAATTGAGAACAATAATATGTTTTAATTGACGAGATTTTTGAGTTGCAAAACTTACTTACCTATCGCATTTCGCGATACTGATAGCTTATATCGACGGTTTTTTATGTAACGTACAGAATAATATAAAAATAAAAACGAAACAAATGGAAAAATAAATTGTATGATAGTGAAAGAGTGGCATCCTTAGTTATCTTTATTAATTTGTTATTTTTAATTAATTGTTAAATCTTTCTATGTTTATTGTTTAATTTTTGTATGCACGAATGATGTGTGCAGGGCTGCAATGAAACGAAATAAAATTGGCAATACCTTAAAATTAGACGCCACATTTAGTAGTAAAAATATAGATAGTTAGAAAAGTATTTTTTTTTTCAAATATACGTACAGTAGTCAATTTAATCGATGCTTTTTGCAAAAAACATCGATGTTATTCGCCAAAAAGAGTCATCGATGCTTCTCCACCTGTATCGAATGCGTAACTTCCTTTTTTATGTTCAGTGGAAACGCTCGATAACTTTCGTTAGACTAGACTATTTTTATATTCGTGAAAGTATATCGGTTTTAAGAAGAGGAAGCACTTTCGTGTATTCTAGTTGCCTTTATTTTAGAGCAAAGATACATAAATAGTTAAGTTAATTGAAGCAATTGTTCGTTTGTTCGTGTGTGCGTACTCAACAAATTTTCACGGCAAGATCTAGTTAATTGTAGAAATATAACTATTGCGTTAGTATTGTTTCCGAAACTCAATATACAAACACAAAAAAGGAAAGTATGTATGTGTATGTATACTACATGCAAATTTGGTTACCAGACATAACCTTATATGTATATATATTTTCGAACTGATTTAAAGTTCTCCCAATACACGACTGCGAATCGTTTCAGATTTACATATAGCGTACATAAACTTTTGTTCTATTCGCATAGTGTTCATAGATATTTTAGTGCTTAAATTATGTGTAGATAATTCGAAAAAAGTGTTGCCACGCTTTGAATATTTTACATAATGACAATACTTTAATCGCTTTTTTTGTAGATCAGGTGGCAGCACTGCAAGCAAAATCTTAGCTGTGTGGGTTTCTTTGAAAACACTAGTAACTTGTACCGTCCCTGTCGTAAACGTGCCCTAAACCGAAAATTACATCGAAAATGTAATTATACTTTATATAAACTCGTTTTTACTGCAAAAAACCATATTAAACGTAAATAATTAAAAATTTGCGTATGAACTATAAAAAAATGTATTGATTCCGTGATGTTTGTGTGTGTATACACACTTTGTGAAATCGCCAAAGTGGCTTGGCTGTATACACAGCTATATACATACATATGTACATACATACACCAACTGATGCAGAGAAAATAGCCACTTCTAGTTTCGATACTAGGAACGGAAATTCTTTGCAAATATTTAAAAACCGAATGGCTTTACTATTAATTTATAATACATTTAAAATTGGAAGAGTATACTGTATCAAAACTATTGCGATTTTATTTCTGTTGGTTCGGATCTCCATTTTGTCAATTTTTTTCTGATCTTTGCTTGTATTTGAATAGAAAAAATTAACTTGTGTATGTATATAGCCCGTATACAGAAAAATCCACATGTTTACAAGTATGATGAAAGATTTGGCTAATTTAGATTTTAGTATGTGCATTTACAAAAGATTTTATTAAAATATTTACATTATGATGTGTATTTTTTTCTAAAAAAAAAAAGGGTAGAGTTAAAATAGGTTGATTGCGTCAATGGCGCGGTGCGGTCTGTGACCAGAGTTGTCAAATAAGTGCATATATGTAAATATACATATACAAATTGACCGAAAATAGTTGTGTGTGTGTATGCAATGGTTCTTAAAAAAATATATATACAGTGCAAATTATTTAGTATTACAACTTTGTACATTTTTTAAAAATGTATTGAATAAAAATGAAATCATTAGATTTAATTCAAGTTTAGCATTATATATATAAAGCCTGAATTAATACAATTTAATTATTTATTTACTCACAAAACAGTACTCAAAAAGGGAGAAACAACGCATACGGAATAGAAAACATTTTGAGAGTTTGTTTAAAAAAAAAATATTGCAATAATTGCCATCGATAATGACGTTTTCAACCAATTTAAGGCTGGAATAGTTGATGAACCAAAATATCAGTTAAAGTTGGAGCATATAAATACGATGCGCGAAGCACTATTTGCCCAAGATGGCTGGGGATGTCAGCATGTCAATCAGGATACGAACTGGGAAGTACCTAGTTCGCCGGAACCAACCAATAAGGATGCAAGCGGTGGACCGCCCATGTGGAAGCCAAGCATTAACAATGGCACCGATCTGTGGGAGTCCAATTTGAGGAATGGTGGTCAGCCAACGGCGCAGCAAGTTCCAAAGCCATCATGGGGTCATACGCCGTCGTCCAATTTGGGCGGAACATGGGGTGAAGATGATGATGGAGCGGACAGTAGTAGTGTTTGGACGGGAGGGTCATCGGGTATCAATAATGTCGGCGGATCTGGACCAACAGTGGTGAATCAAGGCGGCGGAGGTGGTGGAGTTAATGTTGGACCCGGTGGTGTAGTCTCATCTGGTGGACCACCGCAGTGGAGTCAAAATGTTATTGGCGTTGGACTTGGTGCAGCTGGTAAGTCACAATCAAAATCGAGATACGATCTAGATGCGTACATTTTATGTGCAGACTGTAACAAGTACACATTTTCTTTTATTTAGGTGCTAGTGGCTCTGGCAACCTAGCAGGTACTCCAGGAGGAGTCATTCCCGGTAGCGGTGGAAGCAATGCCACCAATACAGGCAATGGTTGGGGTGATCCTCGTGAAATTCGTCCATTGGCTGGAGGAGGCGGCGGAGGAAACAACGCTGGCGCCGGTTCGATGGATGTTAGAGGTGCGGTGGTGGATCATCGTGGCGGTACTGGAAGTGGTGGAGGAGCAGCAAACGACCCACGCGACATTCGAATGATTGTAGATCCAATGCGCGATCCCATACGCGGTGATCCCCGAGGAATCTCTGGTCGTCTCAATGGCACCTCCGAAATGTGGGGACACCATGCCCAAATCTCGCATAGCCAAAATATGCAGAATTTAAATAAAATGGTAGCACCAACTGGAGTTGGAACCACAGGAGGAGGAGGAGTTCCTGGTCCCAATTCCGTATCTAGCAATATAGCCTCGCAGTGGGGTCCACCCACGCAGGGTGTTGGTGTTGTGAAAGACATATCGAAGCAGATTTCAGGATGGGAAGAGCCATCGCCACCGCCCCAGAGACGAAGTATACCCAACTATGATGATGGCACCTCCTTGTGGGGGCAACAACAGCAGCAAGGTCGTGTTGTTGCTGCAGCTGCTGCGTCTAGCAGCGGTGGTCATTGGAAGGATATGACCGATTCTATTGGTGGGCGTGGCAGCCATTTAATGCGTAGCAATGTTCCAACTGTTGGGGCCAATCCCATGACCAGCGTTGTGGTTGGACAACAATCTCGATTAGCAACACAACATAAACCGGAAGGTAATAATATGTGGATGCAGGGCGGTGGCGTTAGGAATCCTCCAGGTGTGGTGACCAACACTTGGGGCGATGATGGACATGGCGCAAGCAGTAGTGTTCCGTCTGGCAACAATTGGTCGGATGAGAAGGCCAACCAATCTTGGAGCGATTGGGGAAGCAACAATAAGCCAAGCAAGGCATCTGCATCCGGATGGAGCGGTGTCGGTGTTGGAACTATGGACGGTGTTGTGGAACTCGGCAACGATTGGAATCCACATGGTGTTGGTGTAGGTGGAATCATTGGCAAAACTCAACAACAGCAAAAGCTCGTTGGAATGGTTAATGTGATTAACTCGGATATGATTAAGCAAAGTAAACAGTATCGAATTCTCGTCGAGAATGGATTCAAAAAGGAGGATGTGGAACGTGCATTAATCACAGCAAATATGAATATTGAGGAGGCAGCCGATATGTTGCGAATTGGTACATCCTCAACATCATCGTTGGTCATGGACGGGTGGCGGCGACAGCAGCAACACGATGACGGGCTTGTTGGATCCTCTTATTCCGATCACTCTGGCTCAGCGACAGGAGGAGGGAGTGGTGGAGGAGGTGGATTTGCTGGAAGATATCCAGTTGTTGGCAGTGGAGGACAACAGCCTACAATGGGATTTTCTCACGTAAGCACGATAAATCGCCTGCCTTGCAGATTTAGCCATATTTTGATTTTTTCTTTCGTATACATATTTTTAACCAAGAATATTTCGATGTATTTTCCAGCAAAATAATCCAATGAGCAATATGGGTAATACAGCTGTTACTGGCGGTGGCAATAACAATGCCAACAATATGACCGCAATTCAAGTGCAGAAGTATTTAAATCAAGGAGGAGTACCACATGGCCCTCAAACGGTTGTAGGCAATGCGGTACCCTCGGTGGTATCTGTGGGGTTCGGTGGCCAACAAAATACATCAAATGCAGCAGGAGTGGTTGGAGGAGCTGGGGCAGGCGTAGCTCCTGTTAATCTAACATCGGGAAATACAAACAATCAACAGCCTTCGGGCCAGCAGATACGGATGCTAGGCCAACAAATACAATTGGCCATTCACAGTGGCTTCATATCCAGTCAGATATTGACACAGCCGCTAACGCAAACAACATTGAATCTGTTAAATCAATTATTGAGCAATATTAAGGTGAGTTTAGGGGGGAAAACAATAGATTGGAACGAACCTCGACACAAGTGACCTGACTTGTGTCGAGATTCGTGACCTGACTTGTGTCGAGGTTCGTTCGAATCTATTGTTTCTATCTATCTATCTGTCACTGACTTTGCGTTCACTGCGGTCTGTCTAAGAGAGAAAAAACTAGAAAAAGAGGAAAAAATAAAATCTGATTCTAGGCCTGTGGAGACAGAGAGACAAGCTAGAAAAACGATTTGAGTCTAGTCAGAAAGTATAAATAGCTATCAATGTATACAGTTTTCTTTTATTTGTAAATTATATATTGTGTTTCTATTTTATTAGCACCTTCAAGCAGCTCAGCAATCGCTGGCTCGTGGCGGAAATGCAAATCCGATGGCGGTTAATGTGGCCATTTCCAAATACAAGCAGCAAATTCAAAATTTACAAAACCAAATAAATGCACAACAGGCTGTTTATGTTAAGCAACAACAACAACAAAATATGCAACCAAATTCACAACAGCAGCAACAACAACAGCAGCAACATCCTCCGGCACATTTGAATACTTCTAACAATGATTATCTTAGGGGTCACGATGCGATTAATAATTTGCAAAATAACTTTACCGAACTCAATATAAATAAGGCAAGTAAATACTTCATAATGATATGGAAATAATGTAATACATAATAAAATCCTTTACAGCCATCTGGTGGCTACCAAGGTGCGTCCAATCAACAATCCCGTTTAAATCAATGGAAGCTTCCAGTATTAGACAAGGATATCATAATAAATCCGGATAGTTCGGATTTTTCACGTGCTCCCGGTGCCACAAAGCAAAATTTGACAAGTAATTCAAGCAATGTTAGCTCTTTGGGTTTACAAAATGATAGGTGAGTGTGTGAACAAATAATTTGGTTTAGATTAAACCCTTTTTTTAAGAGATACAAATACAATCGTTGGGCTACGAATCGATAAAAATAATCCAAATAATAGACTAGTTCTTAATTATTTTTTTTTTATTTTACCTTTATTTAGTACTTGGTCAACTGGCCGCAACATTGCTGACGGTTGGCCCGATCCCACATCCGATAATGAGAATAAAGACTGGTCAGTTGCTCATCAGCAGCCAAGTTCGGCAGCAGCAGCTGCAACTGCCTACACCGATTTGGTACAAGAGTTCGAGCCGGGGAAACCGTGGAAGGTAATACTCAACACTTTAAAATAAATTCAAAGCATATCCCAAGCAGATGTTTGCTTTCTAAGGGTTCTCAGATCAAGAGTATAGAAGATGATCCCAGCATTACACCTGGCAGCGTGGCACGATCTCCATTATCCATCAATCCAACGCCAAAAGATGCTGAAAATATATTATTCACCAATACTACAACGACAACTGCAGGCAAAAACTCACCGACTGACTTGCCCGCATTAAGTTTATCGTCATCCACATGGAGTTTTAATCCAAATCAAAATTTTCCAAGGTAAAATTAAAGAAATTTCGGATTTATCAATTTAGACATTTTTATATGTGTATATAAAATCTTAGTTGGTCGGACAACACTCAACAATGCGCTGCCACCTCAGAACTCTGGACAAGCCCTTTAAACAAATCCTCGTCGCGCGGTCCGCCACCCGGATTAACTGTCGCTACTAATAAATCTGGCAATAGTGGCGGTAGCACATCCTCCACGTCCACTTCAACGGTCAATGGCTGGCTACAGCAGACTCCCCGAAGTGGCGGTGGCTCTGGTGTCCAAACAACAAATACAACTTGGAATTCTACCAGCGGTAATACATCTGCATGGGGCTCAAGTTGGTTACTACTTAAAAATCTAACAGCTCAGGTATGCTTTAGATAGTTGTATAGTTATTATGAATATAAATAGGCATAAATAGCATTTTAACAAGCAATGTTGGTACATTGTTGTTGTTTATCATTTCAAATGTTTACCTAAATAAACATACTTTTTTAGAACTTTATTAATATTTTCTCGAACAATTACTAACTTTAAGATCTTCTTGTTTACAGATTGATGGCCCCACATTACGTACATTGTGTATGCAGCATGGTCCCCTTGTGAGTTTTCATTTGTATCTAAACCAAGGTATTGCCTTATGTAAATATACAACGCGCGAAGAGGCCAACAAGGCGCAAATGGCATTAAACAATTGTGTTCTAGCCAACACAACTATATTTGCCGAATCTCCGAGCGATAACGATGTGCAGAACATAATCCAGCATTTACCACAACAACAAGGAGCTTCTCCCTCGGTAAACTCGAGTGTTGGAAGTAATACAAGCACCTCCGTTCCATCAAACAGCAGCAGCGCCAGCACTAACGGAAATGGCAGCGGCAACGGCAATAGCAGTCACAGTGGGAACGGTGCTTCTGGGAACAACGCGAACTCAAATTCAAATGTGAATAACTCGAATCTACTTAATTCTGTTGCTGCTGGTGGAGGTGGAAGTGTTTCAAATGCCTCAAGTGTAACCAGCTCAGCAACGAGTTCGGCAAATGCAGGAAATAATAGCAGTGGAACGGTTGGCAGTGGAAATACCGTTTCTGGTTCAAAGAGTAGTGGAAACGTTTCTAACAATGCAGCCAACAGCAGCAGCACAAATAATTCGCAATGGCGTCAAACTAGCCAAAATCAAGCTACAAGACCATCTGGCCGAGAAGCGGACTTTGATTATGTATCTCTCGTCTATTCCATTGTTGATGATTAAAGTGATCATCTTTGACTATATCGCATTCTGTGACTATAAAAACCCACACACACATCCAAGAAAAGCTTCAAAATGATTCAAAACTAAAGACCATGTTGTGAAGAAAAATATAAAAATATATATGTATATGTATAAATATATATATAAAGTATGGATCCGACTGATAGACGAAAATGGACTTAGAATTTTTTGTATGATGCCTGTAGATTTATTTTCTTCATCGAGTTCATAGAGATCTAAAAAAAAATCTTGTATCTGTGTAAGTTAACATTTAATCAAAGATATAAAAAACATCAGCTATAAAAAAGTACTACTTGAAAGAAAGCAAGCATTACCTTCCTATTTAAGTAAAAGTGGTTTGACTCTTGATTCTTAAAATGGAAATATAGAAATTCTCAGCAAGTATATAATGTAATATGTGTGCATTCAAAACTCATATAATGTATACATCTTGACATGATAAATAAATATTAATGCGACTGTGTTATATGGGAAATGTATAACAGATACATATATATTTTCCGATAACGAACTGAAGTCGAATGAATGTCGCGCGGTAGCATATGATTCAGGGATGTCTTAATGTAATTATCGTAATCTCTGAAACCTGGACATAGGAAAACAACAGAGAATTGAAGTAATGGATGCATATGATGTACATATATATATTTGTATGTAAAAGGCTACAACGTCCTATTTTTGCTGCTTGTGTGCATATCCAATCGAAAAAAAAACAAATGCCTAAATAACAACAACAACTATTTCATGAGTGTTTTTTGTGTTTCCTCCAATTAAGGAAAAATACCTGTGTTATATTCATTATAGGAAGTTATAATCTTATTACGGTTTTGCTTTCATTAAAGCATTCCCACCGAAAACAAAAAATTTCGGTTATACATTATATAAAAATCACAATAAAAATATTAATGAAGTTAAAAATTGCGTTTACTTTGGCAAATCCCCGAAAATGGGTCAACAAATAGCAGAAGACTGTTAATATACGAAAGCACACATCATGGTACAACTTTATAAAATTAGTTTAATCGAAAAAGCGGCTCCGTTTTAAGGACTTTATTTAACAGAAGCAAGTCTAACTCATGGGGACTCATCCCACGGACCAAGGAAGAAGGAAGATTTCATAAACACTGATGAAACTTGCTGTCCTTCCTTTCATTGATTAACCCCCACTTTTAACCATTGATTTTTCTTAAAACGATTATAATAGAAAATGCTATTAAATCACATTATATTTGTTTATTTATCATACATTTTAAATTTTATTGCTCAATGTAGTTTATTGACCAATATTTGGATTAAATAATAACTTTATAATGCTTTTCTATACCCTTACAGGGTATTATAATTTCAGTCAGATGTTTGCAACGCAGTGAAGGAAACATCTATAACATCTATCTGAATGAAACTTTGTAGTTAGTCTTCTATATACTCTCACTCGTACATATGTCGGAACGAGCCGCATCGGACGACTATATCATATAGCTGCCATAGGAACGATCGGAAAAATTTTAGAAAAAAAATTTTAATTTTGTCAGGTTTCAACATATTTTCATCAACGTTGAGATTTAGCCGTTTTATATTAATCCTGAATTTCGGTTTTAATTTCATGAAAATCGGTCGACTATATCCTATAGCTTCCATAGAAACAATCAGTAAAATAAAAAAAACAAGAAAGGAAGCTAACTTCGGCTCACCGAAGTTTATATACCCTTGCAGAACTTTAGCAAAAAATTAAAACCGAAAATCTGGAATAATTATTAGTTGCCAAATCTCAAGTTTGATGAAAATGGTTTGAAAATCGGCTAAGTTATGGGTTTTTTAAATTTTCCTGATTGTTCCTATGGAAGCTATAGGATATGGCAGCTATATGATATAGTCGTCCGATCTGGCTCGTTCCGACATATGTACGAGTGAGAGTATATAGAAGACTAACTACAAAGTTTCATTCAGATAGCTTTAAAACTGAGGGACTAGTTTGCGTAGAAACGGACAGACGGACATGGCTAGATCGACTCGGCTGTTGATCCTGATCAAGAATATATATACTTTATAGGGTCGGAGATGCCTCCTTCACTGCGTTGCAAACTTCTGACTGAAAATATAATACCCTGCAAGGGTATAAAAAAGAAATAAAACGAATATCAGAAACGACCCAACTTAAAATTTAAATGCGCGCGAGAGCCAAATAAGGACCACACTGGCGGCAAGGGGCACACTAAACGGAGAAGAAGAGGAAGATGCCGATCGTGTCGGGCACACTAAGACAGGCCGGGGCCTATACAATACGGGCTGGTGGCCCTTGGCAAATATCTTGGCAGGCGACATCGATCGGGAACGGTAAGCCTCTAGTAGTTAGCAGCCAAAGTCATCAATACATTTGCGCGCGGAAGACATTCGGGTCTTGGGCGATCTACCGCCGCCGACTCCACAGCTCGGCCCAAAACGCTCAGATGAGGGTCCCCAGACGCGAGAAGCCCGGACCACCCAGAATTCAGCGCCTGCCCGGGCGTCAGACGCAGTGCATCCTCAACTCTGCCAACTGATAACACAGGTCGACAAAAATGGACCTTAAAAAAGTACGGCGAATAAAACCAGATTGTGAAAAAGCGATATAGGTTCTGAACCTGACGTCCCACATCCAGGATCTATCTGAAATCTGAAAGGGGAAAGATTGGCCTTTCATAAAAGCCAAATTTTAACTTTGGTATACGCGCGGTTTCTGTGTTATGAGCGTTTAAAAAGTGCCAAAATATGTCATTTTTGGTACTTTGAGGACGATTTCCTCAAAATTGGGAAGTGATAAAAACCTTTTGGTTTCGGACTAGTAATATACAGACCAAGATCTTTCACAATCTGAATAAAGATTTCAACTTACTTAATTTAACCGAATTCTCTTCACTGTTCTCACTGGGAAGCGGACAACTTCTCTTACAGTAACAACTCGTACTAAGCTAATTTACAAAAAGGGCATGTTCTGCATCCTCCATGAAGTCTCTTCCGCAGTGGTCAACAATATGGGTCGGACCTGTGCAGGTCCGACTTGAAGCAGCCATGTCCTGTGATAAGTTGCGTGAAGTGGAAGTCCGTGTCCTCTCTGTAGCCAGGGGGCCAGGCAGCTGGATATGCGCAACGCGTAGCGTCTATAGACAGCCTTGCACTGCTGACTGTAGCTAGCCGTCTCCATGGCCTCAGCCCATATCGGCGCTGCACACAGGATGGTCGAAGTCACCACTGTTGCTATTAGCTGCCTACCGTGCTGCTTTTTTTCATCCTCGAGATGGCAGCGGTGGCCTTGGACGCCTTGGCCGCCGCATACTCCAGGTGTATCCTGAAGTTAAGCCTATGGTTGACCATAACTCAAAGATATTTTATGGCCGGACTAGACTCGACCGCCTTTCTGCTACTGATGAGTACTGCTTCCGTTTTGTGTATTGCAAGCGAAAGTCCATTGTCTAAAAGGCAGGACATCATCGTGTCGAATGCGCTGCTGCACTTGGCGGAGACGTTGGCTAGATGTTTATCTACGGTGACCAGCGCAATGTCGTTCCCAAATCCCACTACGGCGCAGCCATCGGGCAGTGAAGGCCGCAGGATCCCGTCGTACATTACGTTTCACAGGATTTGCCCCTGTATGGAGCCCTGTGTCACGCCTCCTGTCACGTGATGCGCCTGGTTGCCATAGTCAGATGTGCACAAGAGGAAGTAGTCGGCTATCAGGAGGGTGAGGTTTCAGGATATGACGCTACGCTGGAGTGCCTGCAAAATTAGGCTCCACTTCGCCGAATTGAAGGCGTTTTAGATATCTAGAGCGCAAACCAGGAAATATTGTTTGGTGCCTCCCTGCCATCATTCGCCTTCGATCGCGTTTGAGCTCCAGAAGATTTGTGGTTGTTGATCTTCGCTTAACAAATCCATGCTGACATGGACAAATTACTGATCTGCAAAGGTGCTGCAAATGTGGAGTAATAATGTTCTCAAAAAGTTTAGGGATGCCCGAAAGCTTAGAGATTCCTCTATAGTTATTGGCCTCCGATTTGTTACCTTTTTTGTGGAGACAAATAATGAATGATTCCTTCCAAATAAGGGGAAAGTGCGAGGTTTCTAAGGATAAGGTAAACAATTTCAGAAGGGGCGAGCAAAGGGCATCGGCACAATACCTAAGCAAACGCCCTTCACAGTTGCGTTTGCAAACGAAAGTGATGATGGTTATGTTACTGCCTTACGTTTAGTATTAACAAAATTATAAAACTGTTTAGGATCCTGAGAAAATTGGACCCTGCAACGAGTCAAATAGTTTTTATAACACTGTGCGTTTAGTACGGTGAAGTTTGACCGAGCCGATAAATAGTTAGAGAGGTCAGAACGAGAACCGGTTTTTTTTAAATTTTGTGTACCACCTTGACTTTACATTTTTCAAGCGATTCAATTCTTTAGTAAACCAAGGTGGTTTTTTTTAAATAGAGGGATAGTATAAGGGAACACATTCCGAGAAGAATGAATTCATCGCATTGTAAAAAATGTCCACGGCATCAGCCATGTCAGTGCATTTGTACAAATCAGACCAGTTAAAGTCCAAAATAAATTATTCAGCCGGTCGAAATCAGACTTGCGAAAGCAAGAATTATAAAATTAAATAAAAATAACAAAAATTAACCTGTTTTTCTTACGGAGAATAAAACCAACATATTGTGAAAGATCACGGTGTGTATATTGCTAGTTCGAAACCCAAAAGTTTCCATCACGTACCTATTTTGAGGCAATCGCATTCAAAGTACAAAAAATGGGCTATTGTGGCCTAATAAAACAGAAGCCGCGCGTATACCAACATATTAAATTACAACTTGGGGTATAGGGACACAATGGCATTCCAGGGAACGCAAAAGGAGACGAACCAGCCCGAGAAGGCTCAGCAGGGCCAAGTGCTGATATAGAGATACCGATATCCTTTAACTCGGTCCAGGCAAGGATCCATGACCACAGACCGCCAAAAAGGAATGGTTAAAGCTCCGTATCCAGACATAAAATGCCGTCTTTAAGCTCTGTATCCAGACAGTAAAAAACCGTCTTTAAGCAGTGAGAGAGAGCGAGAGGCAAATAGTTGAAAACGGTTGTTCGTCAGCGGCCGTTTTATAGGTCGGTAACCTGACAAGAAAACAAATATACTAGAAAAGTGTTTGTCACTTTCTAGTATTTTTCGAGCGGGCTGCGAAAAAGAATAAAAATTTTATAAAACTGTTTGCGACCGTTTCCCCCCTCTCTACGCCTTCTTCAGTTCCATAAATCCGTTAAATTTTCAAAAAACATCACAGGAGTTTGGTGCAGATTTTCTAATTATAAAACAAACAAAAGATAATGGTTAGAATGTATATTATTGATATAAAAATATGTAAACAATACGAACATCCGAAGAATATCGCCCTTTAATTGATCTGTCTGTATGGGCTCACCCAATACTTGGATCACTTGCTTTTTGGTTTAGAATCTTCCTCATCCAATATGGCAATAATTAATGCCTATCTTATCTTATTTTTAATTTTTTTATCAACATTTTGAAAATATTGTAAACAAGCATGTATGACCGCATCATAGCGATCACACTTGAAAAAATAAAACATTATTTTCGCTGCGAAACGTTATTTTGTCTGGATACGGAGCTGAAGGTTAATAAGGAACACAAAGGTATATATTGTATTAATGATTTATTTCTCCTTGTTGGGTTTAATGATTATTTTCTGTTAGGACAGAGCTACGCCTTTTGGAGTACTATTTTTAGACTAACTTTAGGGTCTGTTTTGGGCGCTGCCGCCCAGGTGCCGTCAGCATTTTGGTATCCGATCAGTGCGATCATCCGGTGAGTGAGAGTTTCCAGCGCTACTGCTAAAGCGCCGGGTTGGCAGTTGATATCCTCACAGTGACATTTACTCGCTTGGGGTAATTGCTGTGGTCTGTGTGTGAAGATGGTATAAGTTTTCAATTAGATAACCATCTAAAAAAGATGGTAATAACATTATGACACATAATGCAGTTTTCTTTATTAGAACCTAAAAGGAGACAACTATATGATATTTTGCTCTTACTTCTTTTGTAATGCGACTAGGGTCACTATGTATTTAAAAGAAATAAAATAACATATGTTAAATAATCTGGAGTCTGGAGTCCTCGTCAAACTACTCATGTTCTAATGCATGTGGACGTTCTTAAATTTACTTTTTAAACCATTTTCTAATTAATTTCAGTTTACGTTTTTTTAAATGTTTTTGAGTGACCACGTTGATTCTATCTTTCGATTTTAGCGGCTTAAGTTATTATGACACTACCGCATTAATTAAAGACTTGCACAAATGCGAGAAAGATGACTATAAGGCACTTCTAATGCATTGTCAATGCATTAGAGCCCAAAATATATATATATAGATTATATATATTATATATATTATATATATTATATATATTATATATATATATATATATATATATATATTTAATTTAAAAACAGACTGTCTCGCCCGTTTCCCCACTCGCTGGGCCTTCTACAGTTCCGTAAATCCGTTAAATTTTCAGAAAAAAAAAACATCACAGGAGTTTGGTGCGGATTTACGAACCATAAAACAAACAAAAGATAATGGTAATAATGCATATTATTGATATAAAAAATGTAAGAAATGCTTACATTGAAAGAATATCACCGTTTAATTGATTTCGCAGGTATGGAACCACCCAATACTTGGACCGCTTCCTATTTGGTTGAGAATCTTCCTGATCCAACACGGCAATAATTACTATCATAGCAATAGTAATTTTTATCTTTTTTAAATTTTTTTTGTCGACATTTAAAAAAAAAATGTAAGCAAGCATGTTTGCCCGCATCTTTTGTCGGTCAAAAATGTCAAACAGCTAGTAGAATCAGCGGTCACATTTGAAAAGATTAAACATTTTTTCGGCTGCAAAACGTTTTACTGTCTGATACTAATCTTTAACTTTTAAAATCGGTGTGACCCAAGTCGCATTACAAAAGAGATCCAAGCAAAATAACACATATAGTTGTCTCTTTCTAGGTTCTATTGAAGTCTCTAATAAAGGAAAACTTCTTTAGTGTGTCATAAGGCCATAAAGAGTTGCAATAGAATAAATATTGTTATAATGTCTAAAATCATAAATACGGTAGCTTGATATTTAATGCGGTTTTAGTGTGTTCAGTTTATTTTAATATAGATTTTAATACTTGTAGAATTTAGTGGGCCTACATCTTTGATATCGATTGCTTAATTATATTTTTATCCAAACACCGTTTTCTACAACATTTGGCATGCATACATTCATATTGTCAATTAAAAGCTCACTTATGTGTATTGTGTTTAGCCTTTAAACTTGGTGTGCCGCTGACTTTTTAGTACGTTGCAGACTTTATAGCTTATAATTGTTTTGTATGTACAATGTACATACATGTTAGTAAGCAAATGTGTATGTAACTAGAACTTATATAAGCAACTTTGTTTCGTTTCGTTTCAGAACTGACGCAAAATTAATATTGGATCGCATGCCATTTGCATGGTCTTCGCTGTTAATATGCCATGTAGCTCTCATTGTAGAGAAGTTAGTTTTACCATAAATGTATTATTGCAAGATACAACTCTTCAAATCAACTCGAAGTATAGACTTTTCTACATAAAGTGGCATTCAATTTATAATTCCTGAAGGTGCAAACGCGGAATAAAATTATATATATAATTGGAAATATAACGAACAACGTTTATATTCCCCCCGAATATCGAATACCGTAATGAATTTGGCGCAGCAACTGGAAAAAAGCAAGCTGTTCAAGTGGTGCTATTATAGTGTGTTCACACTAACTGTTAACTACTTGACTTGCGGCAACGGCGACGTTCTCAACCCATCAAACAGGGCGAGTTTGAGCTTGGCGATTCTACAAAAGGAGTACATCAAGCAGTTTTACTTTGAGAAGCGCGTGGGCAGCGGAGGAGGAGGAGTCTTTGGATGATGTTTTGAATGATTAAGGTGGAGCTGGTATTGTATCAACACTTTAGCAGCAGCAGCAGCCAGCAATCTAGCACAGATTCAACACCAGGTCTCTAAAGTTCATTGTGGAAAACGACAACGAAAACAGCGCAAGAAAACGCGCTTAAAAATTGTTGATATAATCGATTGGAAATAATGCTTACTGTTAATTAAGTAAGCAAGGCAGTGTTAAAATGAAATTAATGAAATTCATGGATGATCGTCTAAGCGGCTTAATAGTAATATTATTTTCAGAAGATCAAATGTTTAGCTGACACTAGAGTGGTCTAAAAATGTTTCTCAGTCTTTAGCTAAAAATCCGCATTAAACTTTTTCTCTAAGTTTTATACAATTATATTATTAGAAAATATGATTACTAATGATGACTCATCATGTGTCACTGACATTGCCTCTGCACGTAATGAGGCATTGCAGATGAATTCAATACCGCCGAAAGTCGTCGCAAAAAATCAACAATTTGGAGACTTCAAGGATTTCAATACTGAACACCATAGTTCTGAGCTCCCTGGAATAGCTACAAAAAACAAACTATTAAAGCTTAATTGGTGGCATTCATCATCAGTTCAACCGCGAGATGTAGAACAACAAAATAAGTTGGAAAATAATAATACTTTACCTAATGGCAAAAAAAAAAAACCGATAACATTACTGCTTCATGAAGAACATCATGATGCCAAAAGTGGGCAAAAAATTGAAGCTGTTTTAGACCAAAATATCGAGGAATATGAGTATTTAAAGGATTCTCATCGTCTTGTCGATGGTATGTACTTATTTATACACTTTAGGTTAAAGGCACTACTTACTTAAAACGTAATTTCAAATAATAAATAATAATAAAAACATGGTGTGTATGTACAACTAATCAAGGTAATCCACTCGGCAAAATCATAGTCCCCTGATATACAGTCGTTGACAACTAATTATAATGACGACTAGCTCGGTGCATTTACTTTGTACAAAAAAAATAAACGTGTTTTTAAATCCGGAATATTATTAAAATATCCTTCTTTAATAAATAATAAAGATTTGCCAAATAACTTGTCCGAATAAAAAAAAAAACAAGTAAGAAAGCTACAGTGTGTAAAAACGAGTTATTATTGCATTAAAGCGGCTAATAATTATTACCATTTATTAAAATTACTTCTCGAATATCTTATAAGATTCTTTTCCGATCACAATCTGGTAAGAATATTTAGTTGGTCTAGTTGGTCAACTGGGCGTGGTAAAAATTTGAAACAAACTTGATCTGCTTACAAGCATAACAAATACTTTCGATTTTAAAGTCCAAATTGAAGCTCTATCTCTTATAGTCTCTGAGATCCAGTGTTTTATACGGACAGACACGCAGACAAACAGACGGACATGGCTAGATCGTCTCGGTTGTTGACGCTGATCAAGAATATATATATTTTATAGGGTCGGAGATGCCTCCTTCTACCTTTTACATACATTTCCTGCCGGCACAAAGTTATAATACCCTTCTACCCTATGGGTAGCGGGTATAAAAAAAAATTATGAAAACTAATGAGAAAGATTATAGACTTAAATTAAAATCTTATGTTTTTTGTATTATTTTTCAAACATTTTAGTATCCTTTTACTCATTATGCCATTTATAATAAGAATTTGCCAAAATTTGTTGCCAAAAAGCTCCCAAATCTGACCAGGACTATGTATGAGTCCTTTTTAACGCTTCAGGACAGGACTAGGTCAAGTGTGGCTTGCACTAAAGTATGTAAATAAAACCGGTATAAGCGCAAAACTGTTCCCACCTCGTAACTATCAAAAATCCCTAGCAAGACGAAATTACTTTTCTACAAAATTCTACAAAAATTCTAGAAATCTTAATATATATCAAGTATGCAGAAAGACAGTTTAAAATGAAATGTTACTACATGTCTCAAATTTTCGTGGTGTATAGTTTTGAATATCTACTGAATAGTTCGAATAGTCCCGTTCTTGAGTTATAAACCTTGGAAAAATGCCACAAATGTGAATATATACATATGTACATATATATAATCTTTCTATAAAGTATTAAGCATATTCCGGGCTTACACAATTTTATATTAATCTTTTTATCGATGAAAATGCACCGAGCTTAATCGCCTTACGTATATCTGAGGCAATTTTCTATAAATATTATAAAATAAATGCCAAATTTTGTTTTATATTCCTACCAATATTTCTCTTCCCTATGGGAGATATAATAGTAACCCCTCTGCTAGAGTATTAAAAAGTGTTGCCAAGTTTATACAGAAATACGAATACAATCAAAAACTTATTGATCAACGGCGCTTTCGGGTACATACGTACATATATATGGATGTATATGAATGTATGTTTGAGTTTATTAATTGATGATTGTTTCTTCATTATTTGTCGACGTTGTGTGTCGCATAAAGCGCGATTAATTTGTATTAAAATGTTAAATGTTCCTTTAGACTATTGTGGTTAATACTTACTATCATATTTTGACTTTAGTGAAAAGGAAATTTTTTGTTTAAAATACTAATAAAATATGTACATATGTATGTAAATGAACGGACAGTCCCTCTTCTCTATACACGTTTTATGCATACAAGCTCTCTCTTATATATGTATGCACATATATAAATATGTATATGTACATAAGAGAGTGTAAAAATTATAAGCAATACACCAGTGTCTGGGCAAACAATAACAAGTGTGCGCGCTGGCTCTAAACTCTTATCATTTCGTTTTTATCTATTGATGTTGCCTTTTTGATTAAACGATTTTGCTGTCAGCTTACTTTTGCTCGTTTAGAAGTGTTCGCTGATCGGTTCTTTAAGGCGCCTTAATTAGTCGACACTGTATATAATACGCGGTGATTCAATACAAAATTACTCACTTATATTCCTTAAAAAAAGCACATTTTATTGTAATACCCTGTTTGCAGTAGATCTTGTGTATGTAACGTATCCTTTCTGGTAAACTAAGTGTAATTAATACATATTAATGTGCATATGTAATCCAGCAGTTTCGTTAAGCTAGTCTTCATGTTACAAGAATATTTTTATTTAAAAATTGGTAGAAAAACAGGCGTACTATGATTAACCAAAACACATTGAAAGGTATGCAATTTTTTTTTAGCAAAAGGAAACTTTCAGGCATGTTCCAGTTTTCACTCTTAAGTGAATTTGATAACCTTTTCGGATTTGTCTGTAACATAATCGAAATTACCTTTGTAAAAAATGTGAGGATTTATCGGAAGTAAAAACTGGAACAGGCCTGATTATTATAATTTTGATTGAAAATAGAATTGTTGTACAAATAATTTTATTATTTTACGTATGTATGTATAATATAAATATCTAACATTTACTAAAGTAAACATTTTAAATTCAATGATTAATTTTAGCTTCCGAACCATGTACTATTGGCGGCGTTTTAAATCAAGGCCAGGAGGATCAAATGCAAATATGCGGTTATCGGCGCTCACGAATTCGAACCATTTTGTGTTGGACGTGTATATTTTTAACCGCTGGTATCTTACGTCTCGTGTTGCATTGGTGGCGTCATTTGTATTTATTTGCCACTTGCTGCCAGTGTTCGTTAGAGGAAGCGGAGCAGGTGTTAATAACAGGTATGAAAAAACCAATCCAGGCTGAGGCGACAAATTAAGGAAATAAGTAATATTTTTTTATATAACTAAAGGCCTTATTATGCCCTTGCAGGGTATTATAATTTAAGTCAGATTCTTGCAACGCAGTGAAGGAGACATCTCCGACCCTATAAAGTATATATATTCTTGATCAGGATCAACAGCCGAGTTGATCTTGCCAAGTCCGTCTGTCCGATTATACGCGAACTAGTCCCTCATTTTTAAAGCAATCTAAATGAAACTTTGTAGTTAGTCTTCTATATACTCTTACTCGTATATATGTCGGAACGAGCCGGATCGGGCGACTATATCATATAGCTGCCATAGGAACAATCGAAAAATTTTTTGTAAAAAAAATTTAACTTTGTCAGTTTTCAACATATTTTCATTAAAGTTTGTATTTAGCAGTTTTTTACTATTTCTGAATTTCGGTTTTAATTTCATGAAAATCAGCCAACTATATCCTATAGCTTCCATAGGAACAATCAGGAAAATAAAAGAAAAACCACAACTTTGTCAGTTTTCAAGAAACTTTCACCAAACTTGATATTTAGCCATCTATATTATTTCAGAATTTTGGTTTTAATTTCGTGAGAATCGGTCGACTATATCCCATAGCTTCCATAGGAACAATAAGGAAAATAAAAAAAACCCATAACTTAGCCGATTTTCAAACCATTTTCATCAAACTTGAGATTTAGCAACTAATAATTATTCCAGATTTTCGGTTTTAATTTTTTGTTAAAGTTCTGCAAGGGTATATAAACTTCGGTGAGCCGAAGTTAGCTTCCTTTCTTGTTTTTAATAATATTTTTAAAAATACTAAAAATACTTAGATTGTCGATACATGATGATGATTTTTGTTTCAAATATCGAAATTCATAAATATCGATATTCATTCGATATTTCTCCAGCTCTAGAAGAACCCCTTAAAACAGTCTTAGAGATTGGTAATAACTCTTTTAAATTTGCTTTCAGAGGACTATCAAGGCAAGCATAAGCTTTATCATGTAAAGCAGATTCAAGTATTGAATGGAAACAATCTCAGGTAAGTAAATAAATTAACGTTACACATAATCATTACGAAAAACAAACATATATTGCTCATAGTTGATTTTAAATTATTCGGACGCTTGAACCCAATGCTTTTTTGGAATTTTTATTAGCCACACTAGTTGGGCTCCAACACGAATCTGTTTTAATTTGTCTTGCCGTATAATTGAACTTAAAATAAATGTATCTCTATTTTAAATAGAACCTTATTGCCAAAAGAGAACGACAGCATGGAATTGGAAAATACCCTGGACCTTTCTGTTCATTTCTCTTCTGCGCAGTTCAAAAGTAAGTGGACATAAACCAAGAATGTGAAATTTATAATAATACATATACTATATTTAAAAAACGATTTTAGGATGTTCAACCCTTCGAATATTTCGATGCAAACAGTTGGTTTACGCTTGGGATAATTCCCAAAATTCTTTTCGACGGGTTAATGGCTTGGACTCGAATATTTCTTGCTCGTATTATCATCAACAGGGAGGATTACATGTTGATGAACAGCTCTCGCGGCGTATTGTATTTGGAGATAATGCTATAACTGTACCTCTGCGCGATGTCAAGACTTTGCTCTTTCTAGAAATTCTAAATCCTTTTTATGTTTTTCAAATATTCTCAGTGATTTTATGGTTTACATATGATTACTATTATTACGCTTGCGTTATATTATTAATGTCCATGTTTGGCATAACTGTTTCGGTTTTGCAGACGAAAAAGGTAAATATTATATAGAATTTTTATGATATATTTAATTAATATTATGTATGGTGGCTTCTCCAACACTCAGAATCAAGATGTGCTGATCAAAACTGTTTACAACACTGGCAACGCTTGGGTTGTGGACCCGCATGGTTCATCCAAGGAATTACCAACGGAATCGTTAGTACCCGGAGATATAATTGAAATACCATCCTCTGGATGTACAATGCAATGTGATGCCGTATTGTTATCGGGAAATTGCATAATCGATGAGTCAATGCTAACAGGCGAAAGTGTGCCGGTAACCAAAACGCCATTACCCTCAAAACGTGATGTTAAATATGACAAAAAGGAACATGCCCGACATACGCTTTTCTGTGGGACCAAAGTTATTCAAACGCGGTATATTGGATCGAAGAAAGTATTGGCTTTTGTTATAAATACTGGGAATATAACTGCCAAAGGGGAGTTGATCAGATCTATTTTATATCCGCCGCCAGTGGATTATAAATTCGAGCAGGATTCCTATAAGTTTATACAGTTTCTAGCCTTAATTGCTTGTATTGGATTTATTTATACGCTCGTGACCAAAGTAAGTAACTCTACTGAGTTCGTTTAAGGGAAAATATATATGTGAATCAAAATATTTTTGGCGAACATTATTTACTTTTAAAAAATACTTTTTTTTTGTTATTATTATACAACTGTACAAAATTAAACAAATTTCTTTAATATGTTTTCAGATATTACGTGGTACAGATCCCATTAAAATAGCTGTGGAATCTTTGGACTTGATTACTATTGTTGTACCTCCAGCCCTTCCTGCTGCTATGACAGTTGGTCGTTTCTATGCACAGAAACGTTTAAAGGTTAGCGAAATATTTTGCATATCGCCCCGATCGATCAATGTGGCTGGAAGCATCAATTGCTGTTGCTTTGATAAGGTTAGTCATTCATATCTAAAATATTTTTACATAATTTAAATCTTATTTTTATTAAATTAAAGGGTATTATAACATAACTTATAGAAGTAGGCATCTCCGACCCTATAAAGTATATATATTCTTGATCAGTGTCAACAGTTAAGACGATCTAGCCATATCCGTCTGTCCGTCTGCCGGTCTGTCCGTATGACACACTGGATCTCAGAGACTATAAAAGATAGAGCTCTAATTTTTTTCGACAGTATTTTTTATGCTTGAACACAGATCAAGTTGGTTTCAAAGTTTTATCACGCCCACTTCCACCCCCGCAAATCATCAAAATGCGTAATTTTTTAAAGCTAGAGTCGCGAATTTTGGTATGTACATTAATAACTATTGTCTGGGTGATTCCAGAAAATTTCGGTTGCGAATTGTCGAAGGTATTAAGGGAATCATTTTGTATGGCCACAAACGGCTGCTGCAGCTTGCCTCATTTGGTTGACCAACTAGACCAACTAAATATTCTTACTAGCTCTTGATTGTGATCGGAAAATAATCTTATAGGATATTCGAGAAGCTATTTTAATAAATGGTAATAATTATTAGCCGCTTTAATGCAATAACACACATAGATGCAAGTCTTTGTATTTTTGTATGCATGTGATTATGTTACACTTGCATTTGCCTTTGTCCGTTAAGTTCAAGAATGTATTAATTATTTACTATGGGTAGCGGGTATCTCACAGTCGAGCTCACTCGACTGCAGCTTTCTTAATTGTTGTTATTAAATCCAATTACTTTTGTTTTTAACAGAGATTTAGCTAAAGCTTTTCAACTGAAAAATTTAAGCACGTATACATTGCTAGTGTTTTTAATTTTTTTGTTATTTTCAACATATATTAATTTCAAGGAAACATAGGATACAACAACCTTGATTTGACACATTGGGATTTATATTGTTGTATTCTTTGATTTTCATATGTTTTTAATCTAAACCAAACGAAATTGACAGCCTGGTTTTTATACCCTTTCAGTATATTTTGAGGAATTCTTGATCGATGTTTTATTAGTTTTCCATATGTACATGACAACATAACATAAGCTAAAAATATGTCTTTCAATATTTTTAGTTTTTAAATTTTCAGTTTTATCTTTTCAAATGAATATTGGTTTAGAAATAATTTTTACAAAGAACTAAGCCTTCGATTATAGCGATATTGAAAAACATCGATGTTTCTCTAGCTTTACCACCCAGCGCAAAAAGAGCTGCAGTCTTAAAATTTACGTATTTTTATATATCTCTTGCAAATGAATTGCTCTTTTTTTTATCTAATTGTACACTGTAAGGGTAAATAAACTACGGTGTACCGAAGCTAGCTTAATTTATGGTTCTTAAATACATTTTTGTGTTTCTATTATAAATTTCTTATAGACCGGAACCCTTACCGAAGATGGCTTAGATATGTGGGGCGTTCTACCGAAATCATCAACGAATCAATTTCAAATTCCACTAAAGAACATTGAAAGATTACCCTACGATCATTTTCTTTTTGGAATGGTCACTTGCCACTCAATAACCGTAATGAATGGCGTTATGATGGGGGATCCGCTGGACTTGAAGATGTTTCAATCCACTGGTTGGACTTTAGAAGATTCGAGCAATATACCAGATAATGAGAAATACGGTTTGCTTTATCCAACTATTTTGCGGCAACCAAGAATACCGATAACGGCAATTAATAACGATAACGATAAGTACATTACCAAGGAAATAAAACGACAATCATCGGTTGATGATCTATTGGAATCCGTTGGTATTTCCCATACTCAACGAACTTTTGATCATGGAATTGTACGGGAATTTCCCTTTACTTCCAGTTTGCAAAGAATGTCGGTGCTTACTCGGTGTCTCAGCTCGCAAGTTTTTAATGTTTATTGTAAAGGTTCACCAGAGATGCTACAGAAATTGTGTACACCTCAGAGTCTGCCCGATGACTACACGCAACAACTATCGATTTTTGCCAAAAAAGGTTATCGAATTATTGCCATTGCCTTTAAGGCATTGTCACCAAGAATGAATTATACTAAACTTCAGAGACTAGCCCGGGAGGATGTCGAATCAAATTTAATATTTTTGGGTTTCGTAATACTGGAGAATCGCCTGAAACCAGATACTGCACGAGTTATTAATGCATTAAATACCGCAAAGATACGCACTATAATGATTACGGGCGATAATATTTTAACAGCGATGAGTGTGGCTCGTGATTGTGGAATTGTAAGGCCCTCGCAAGCTGTTATAACAGTTCACGCTGATGCAGTAGGACCCACTAATCATGCTAGTGCACCAGATTCTGCGGGAGCTGGTCCCTCTAAAAGTGCTAACAATACCAATGAAGCTGCACATCACAAATTTAAGCTGCAATATACACTGGATTTGGGCAGTAAAATAACATCATCGCATCTGGAATGTAATGGAAACCTGATGACCATGAATTTATCATCATATTCATTAGCCAATAATGATGAAAACGATGGTACATCAAGCACAATCACTGTCCTACCCACAAGTGATAGTTTGGCAAGTGTTAAAACGACAGAAACATGGACACATAATGATGTAACAGATGTTGAAGTGGGTATAAAACTCCAGGATGATAATAGCTGGAGAAAGCAATATGTTTTTGCAATGGATGGCAAAACTTGGCAAATTATAAAAGAGCACTTTCCTGAAAAATTGGAGATTATATTGACTCGTGGCTCTATCTATGCCAGAATGTCACCTGATCAAAAGCAGGCGTTAATAATGGAGCTTCAGAATTTGGATTACTGTGTAGCCATGTGCGGTGATGGAGCCAATGATTGTGGTGCTCTTAAGGTCGCTCATGCTGGCATCTCCCTAAGTGAAACGGAATCCTCGATAGCATCGCCCTTTACCTCACGAAATCCAACAATTGCTTCTGTCATAAATGTTATAAAAGAGGGACGAGCGGCTCTGGTCACCTCTTTTGGAATTTTCAAATATATGGCCGCTTATTCGCTTGTTCAATTTATTTCTGTTATGATTCTCTATTCAATCGATTCGAATCTAACGGATAAACAGTATCTGTATGTGGATCTCGGTTTGATATCCATATTCGCCTTCTTTTTTGGCAAAACGGAATCGTTTGATGGCAATTTAGTTAAGCAGGTCCCTCTCAGTTCATTAATATCTTCAACCCCATTGGCATCCCTCTTACTGCATCTGACTGTGGTTACCGGATTTCAGGTGGCGGGTAAGCATTATACAATATTAATTTTAAGAATTAAAGGATTTATAATCAATAAAACTTCATTGTTTTCAGGCTGGGTCCACTTGCATCTTCAGCCCTGGTTCGAACCCTTCCAGCCCCAATCGGATGAGGAGCATTTGGGTTGTTATGAGAACTATACCATGTTTTGCATTTCCAGTTTCCAATATATAATTCTTGCCTTTGTCTTCTCCAAAGGTGCACCATATCGTAAGCCATTATGGTCAAACTATCCACTATGTTTGGCATTTATTATAAACTTAAGTATAATTATTTATTTAACTGTTTATCCGAGCCAATGGATAGCCAACTTTTTTCAACTTGTCGTACCTCCGGTAATGAGTTTTCGTTATGTAATGTTGCTATATGGCTTGGCAGCCTTAATAAGTCATGTTTTTGTGGAATGTTTTCTCGTTGAATATTTGGTGTTTAAAAAGTATCAAGTAAAGCGGGATCAGAACTGGCTAACATCGAAACAAAAGTACATGAGACTTGAGTACGATGTATTGAATAATGTTAATTGGCCGCCAATAAGTGAGGTTTACGTGCAGCCCAATGATTTTATTGAATGGGATGTCGAACAACAGCATTATGTTAATTTGGGAGCTGAGCAAAGCAATAATACGCCGCAAAATAGCAAGTTTCCGGGATTTTTTGAAGCAACATTAACTAAGTAATTCTTAAGTTAACGCGAAAGATAGTAACATTGTAGAAGGAAAAAGCAATTTGCTTACTAGGCTATACTGTTTTTAGAGTAAGCTCCTGCCATTGTAATAAAAAATATTTTGTACTTAAATATACTAAGTGTGTACAATATTTTGTTATGTTTTACTAAAAGGCAGTTAATTAATTAGGTAAATACGGAAGGACTTATGTTATATTGGTAAAATAATATTAGATGTATAAAAGCAAACAAAATAAATATAAGTTTTATTTATTTTTGAATTTTTTAATATTTTGGAAAAGATACGTTTTATTTATTTAACATAAAAAATAATGACATTTTCATAATTAAATAAAGTTAGAAAATATAAATATAAATTGTGTTTGTATGTATGTATTTATGTATTTTAATATATCCATCCGTTGGACGGATGTTCTATATGTATTTCTCGTTTCGAATCGTATCATTTTGTTCCACATCCGGTATACATCCAGTGTACATCAAAATTTGATGTACTATAGTTTTCTAAAACCACTTAAATGTCTTCTTATTCCCGGTGAAAATGTTTCAAAATTGACAGTTGGAACAATAAAATTGGTACGTTTGAAAAATGAAGGCTCCGAATCAAGATATAACAAGAAATGAAGATAACTTTGTCTCACCGAAGTTTGTATACCCTTGCAGAATTTAAACAACAAGTTTAAACCGAAAATCTGGAATAATAATTAGTTGCCAAATCTCAAATTTGATGAAAATGGTTTGAAAAACGGCTAAGATATGTTTTTTTTAATTTCCTTATTGTTCCTATGGAAGCTATAGGATATAGTTGTCCGATTTTCATGAAATTAAAACCGAAATTCTGAAATAATATTAGATGGCGAAATATTAAGTTTGGTGAAAACATCTTGAAAACTGACATAGTTATACTTTTTTTCGAAAATTTTTCCGATCGGTCCTATGGCTATATGATATAGTCGTCCGATCCGATAGCTTTAAAACTGAGGGACTAGTTCGCGTATAATCGGACAGACGGACATGGCTAGATCGACTCGGCTGTTGATCCGGAACAAGAATATATATACTTTATAGGGTCGGAGATGTCTCCTTCACTGCGTTGCAAACTTCTGACTGAAAATATAATACCCTGCAAGGGTATAAAAAATACTGTTCCTGAACAAGAACAACAGGATCTTCAAATAATTTAACATAAGTTAAAAATATGTCTGCAGGATCAGAGTCAATATTTTTTGTTTATTTAATGATTTGTTTTCATTTTTCAAATATTTGTTTAAAAATTTATATTACACATTTGATTAAACCCGTTTATTTATTTATTTATGATTTTTTTTTTATTTTGACCCAACAAAAACAGAAACAATGTCTTATATTTTAAATTTTTTTATAACAAGAGATATATAATGCTAAATAGAATCCAATAAAAGAGAACTAAAGGGACTTTTATTAAATATATAAATGAATATATTTACTGACTATTTTTACGCAACTTTAAGCTGTTGAAGCTGTTGGGGTAACCAATTGTTTGAGTGGGAATGGGAATATGAAGATAAAGTTGGTCAAAACCAGACAAACCACCTTTTGTGGTTTCAAGCAATAAGCTACGCAAAAAACCGGATGAGTTTTTTTGTATTTTCGTCTCAGGGAAATCAGTTCTCTGGCTTTCGTTTCTACGGATGGTTGTTGCGTGATTCGTCGTTCAAAAATTGTAAGAGAGGCTTGTTTTAAAACTTCACAATTATATAATAGATATTTACTATAAATGTGTCTTAAAAAACACATAAAATAAATTTATAAAAATTATACATTTATAAAAAGCAAAGAAAAAGAGTTCAACAAATAAATTTCGAAAATTTGAAATTATCTGTCAAATATAATAGTGAATTATATTACGCCTTCACCTGACTTTAGAGAAAGTAATACTAAAAAACAACACTTAATATATTTTAAAAAGGACTTGTAAGAATGCTAGAGCCACGTGAAACCAGAGGAATTAGAGATTATCGACCATTCAGCACAATGCATTTATTGTTTAATTTTAATGGTCAGCGCAATAAAGTGACACAAATTTTGTTAACATGCCTTATGTTAACAATAGGACATCACAGTGAAGCTTCCCTAATAAGCGGTAAGTCTAGAAAGCTTCTATAAATTAATTTAATCGATTGTTAAACATATTATTAACATTTTCTTTAAATAATCCAGCTGGTGTTTTTATACAAAATAAATTTGAATTTTTGCCTTATGAAGAGAGACTTGCCATATATATATATACTAGCCAAACCGGTTTTTGAACCGTTGGTATTGCACCTTAATTGGGTAAATACTTATGGGAATTTTTAATAAAAGAGATGTGATATCAACGTTTAACTTTGGCACAGGCGAAGTATCAATGTCTTTTACCATATATATAAATTAATAAATAAAAAGTAATACTAAAAAAAGACTAAAAAAGAAAATCAAACTAATATTGTTTATTTCTTACAATTTTAAATAAAATCAATGCGATATTAAATTTTGTTTAAACGTAAAAAATTTAAAAAGAATGCAACTGCAATTTTTTAATGATTTAAACTACTTGAATATTTATTTACAACTAAATTTTAGTTTTATTTTAGTTTTAGTTCTGATTAATTTGGTCTTGATATGTTCTATATTATTTTCAGATCAATCATATATAGTGAGCCCCACACCAACACTGCCAGCGTTCGGCGCTGATGGTAAGAAGTCTACGAATTTTTGTACATACCAACTTTAATCAATTAATTAACTTAAGTCACTTACATTTGTTTCTAAAAGTATTTAGGTAATAACTACCATAATTCTTATTCACATTTTTTTCTCTATTTTCTTTCTATGATTTCACCATCTTTTTGTGGAATGTACATTCTGGAAATCTTATTTTCTTACCTTAACTTATTTTCTAAACTTTCATAAATATTTTTACTTATGTACATTTTGTTTGAACTATGTATATATTTTGGTTTGTGTGTTTACTGTAAATCTCTATCTACAACAAAATAAGGTGTAACTACTGTACTTTTGGTAAATAATAGTGCTAATCATGGCCGATTCTTGACGGTACGACCAGAAATTGGACTTTTAACTTCAACAGTTAGGACATTTATACAGGATGGAATAACAACAGAATTTGCCACCAAAGTGGTTGGGACTAGATTAAAGAATGGCCGACTTTATGCGCAATATTTGAAGAAGAGTTCTCGAGTGTTCTATGACAATGAACACCTGCTTGTTCCATCGGTGGTCACAAGTTGGGTTGGCGGAGGCGGCGAGACGCTGTCTTTACAGAATCACAACGAACTATTCAACACGGATGACGTTGTTGACTGGCAGGATATAGACGATAATCTCGGTGTGCATCGTGATGATTTTGTGGTAAACACGGATTTCGTTGGAATACAAACCACAACCGATTTAGCTCCAGTTAGCGAATCAAATATTTCGGTTCAAGTTGAAGCCAATGTGCCATTTGCAAACAACAAAATAAGAGAGACATCGGTACAAACAAAACCGATGGATGTTATAACTAAATTAACTGATCACTTGGAAACATTTACAGTTAATAATAATAAAAAGCATTTCCAAGAAACAACCACAGTACTCCAAGACAATGTTTCAACAATTCAGCGTATTGGAAAAAATGTGGAAACTCCTGGGTCAAAACGTGTTTTAGCCAGTATAACCTATTACGGATTCGCCGATTTTACAACAATTGTAGGAGACAGTGTCATTGTTTTTTCACCGAGTACCATTCAGAGCAATTTAAATTTTGGACACGTAACGTCAATTAAAGGCAAGCCCACGTTAAACCCCGAAACTGATTTAGTTTTAAACGCATTTCCTAGAGCGACTTCAACTCAAGAGATACCGATTTCTACAGCAACTAGTGTTAACATTATATCTATGGAAGAAGATGAAGATAAAGTTGGTGCACTTTCTCTAGAAGGAGTTATCGCTAGTACAGTTTCTTTAGGAAGGGGTGTAGCTAGTACTCCCTTAGGTGAGAGCGTATCTAGTACATTTGCTTTAGAGGAGGAAGTATCTTTGTCTAGTACACTATTATACCAGCAAATAGTCACTGTGAAGCCAACTGAAATATTAGACACAGAATCCAAATCAAAATTTTTTCACACCGATGATAATTTACACATAATAACTAATCAGATAAACGGAGGTGCTACAACCGTCTTTCTTGATGATGATCCTTTCATGAATTTCACAGAACTTAAAACTGAGCAAAGCTTAAATTCGAGTGTTGGAATAACGAAAAAAGAAATCCCCGAAACTATTACCACAACAGTTGTGAACAACAATAGAATAAATGATTCACTAATTATTAAATTAAGCCAAGATGATAATGAGTCATCGTGTGATCACAATCATTTAACATCCCAAGTATTTCTTACTCAATTGCCAAAATCATTATCAACCCAAGTTCATGGCGATGCCAATCCACTTTTAGGTCTAGATATTGTTGAAACCACAAAATACTATTGTATTCAACCTGCAGACGACGCTGTGAATGAAGTCAGTAGTGATACATTTATTGCTTCTATAGATACGTCAACAGAAAGTGCACATGAAGAATTAATGTCCACAGAGTTAATAGATGATTTAGATGAAACCACAACTAAAAATGTAGAAGATTATGATATTACGACCGAGGCGGAAGATGATGATGATTACGATGGTAATTCTGAGGAGATTGATTTAATTTATAAAACTCTATACACAACATATACATATCTGACGACATTTTTTGAGAGCTCACAATCAACCGTATCAAGCCATACAGAGATTATAACAAATATAATTTCCTCAACACTTGATGTGGGAAAAACGAATCTAATGTCGATCGAAAATACACTTAAACAGCAAGATAATAACGGTTCATCTATGGCGACCAAGTATACAATACCTTTGGATATAGTAAAAGTTTTAAATTCGGAAACTGAAATCGCTAAACAGTCAATAACTAATGCCAATATTGACGATATTATATATACCAAAACTCTGCTTACAACATATACTTATTATACATCCATATTTACCAATAATGATACGGAAATAATGTCTAGAACGGAAGTGGTTACCAATTTTTTTACTGATAATAATACTTTAACTACAATTGAACCAAATAGTACTCATGAGAATAGTTTAGAAGATCTTGTAGATCATAAAATAGAAGAACATATAGAGTCAAGCAGTTTCATTAAGAAAACACCCCTGGACGATCAAATTAGCTCTGAGAGTAATGATCATGATGAAATTATGCCATCGGCAACGTTGCTTCTACAAACTAGTTTTACCACATTTACATTCTATACCACCATGTATGTGGGTGATGATACAAATATTATTAGTCGCTTGGAGACTGTCACCAACGTGGAAACCTTGCAACCTACGAAACTTTTGAGTGTTGAAGATGCCTCGTTTCCTATTACTTATTTTACAACATACACTTATTGGACAAAGTTGGCTAAAGATGGTGAGATCACAACATTAAGCCGAGAAGAAACATTATTTAATATTATACAACCGAAAAATAATAACACTGAAATATCATCTCCCTATAAAGCTACCATCGAAAAAACAGATACAGAAAGTAACATAAATCCTAGCTCCAGCTCCTCCACTGATATCACCACCTATTATACTACATATACCTATTATACAACTTCCTATGAGGCCAATTCTACAATTATTGCTTCAAACTTGGAAACTGTTACCAATGTGGTAACGTCCTCCCTTTCAGCTACAGCTCCAGAAATTAAACCAAGCTTTTACCCAACTCCCAGCGAAAAGAAAATATTCCCTACTACTACAAATCCCAATATTATTTTATATGATTATAAACACATAATAGATGCTGATGAAATAAGCACTTTGTATTTTACCACTGAAGTTGTCTCTTCAATGAACATTGACGGTTCTGCTATTGAAGTTACAAGCAGCACTTCCCGATTACACGTCGATGAAGTCAAAAAGTCTATTTTAAACACTCTAGATGGTGGTCAAAATGATTCTAGTAGCTTAAAAATTTATAAAACCGGATTGGTTCGGCTTATTGAGGGTAAACGTGTTCAAAATAATACAACCACATTATATCAATCAAAGGTTATTGGAACTATCATAGATAATCGTTATGCGCAAATTATTGAAAGTACATCTAGTTTTCTGTATGAAACAGTTATGTCTGATGAATTATTAGTACCAACAAATGTTCAAGAACCTCTAATCGAAGCGGAAACACAAATAGTTCAATCAACAAAAGATTTAATTGGAAACGAAGAAGATGTTGCAGACACAGAAGATCAAGAAGCTACTCGAGGAGATATACTGCAGCGTCCATTCGCACCGGTGATTCGACCATTTGCCTCACGAAATAGACCTACTTATGCGCCTAAACAAAAAACACTTAGCCCCAGTAGTGCCACCATAATTACCAGATCGGACATTACACCAACCATTACGGCAACGCCTGCCTTAAAGTCATCTTCTGGCAGATATATTTCTTCACGTCGTGGCATTATTTCCAGCGCACCTACAAATCCAAGCGAATCCAACTTGTCTCAATCTTCAAGGCGCCTCTTCGGTCGTCCATCGAAATCTTTGAGTAATTCTATTGATCAATCCATTAACCAGGCTTCTTTTCAACCGTCTCGAAACCGATTTTCATCTTCACGATTAAATCCAAGTTCCCGTCGCCCAAATATATCTTTTCGTCCATCGATAGCACCTCGGGCTTCTGGAATAATTAATAACCCCAAGTTACGAATTAAGCCAAGTAGCTTGGGATCAACTGTGACCATAAACGCGCAATCGAAAGCGGTCTTGAGTTCCGATCAAATTAGTAACGAGGATGAAGGAAATATAACGGAAGAAGTAAGCGAAGAAGATGATGAGGAAAAGACAACGAGACGCAATCCATTGCTTAGGCTTCGTCGCCCAATAAGTAGACCCAGTGGTTTTAGCACAATAACAAGATCCAGTTCTGGCGTTTCCCCCGCAGTTTCGTTAAGAAAGAACCCACTTCTGTCAGTACGCTCAAAACCTTCTACCACAACAAGCACTACAACGTCAACAACAACGCCGAAGCCGAAATCTCGTAATTTTCAACGTCCCGCTGGTCTTCAAATTAGATCAAGGCCCCAAAACAGCCTATTTCCACCCCGAGGTCTCTTCCAGTCACATAAGGAAATTAACCCTCTAGAAACTAAAGCTAGTGACGGTTTAATTGATACTGATTCCGAATACGACGACTCTTCCGAAGACGATGAAGACGTTAATCAGCAAAAGCTTCAGAACCAAAAGAGATCAACTAAACTCAGAGTTCGACGTCAAGTAGATCCTCTAAGTAAAAATCGCTTTCGATTTCGTCGCCAGAACGTCACAACGATAAGTCCGAATCTAAAAGTAGAAGCTGACCTCGGCGAAAGTACACTTAATCCGCGGGGGAGGACGAGCTCAAGATTTAGTTCTAGATTTCATACGCCAGATACAACAACTGCAATTATAAATCATAAGTCCATACGTCCCACTCGACCCACATCGAAACGTCCGCAGTTTACTTTGAGAGAGAAAGATGTTCCCACATCCAAAGGGACAACAACAGGACGTAGCAACTTTCGACGCCAGCCTGTCAGTGGAAACACATCTTTGAGACGTACAGCTACAAATACTGGGACTTCGAATAATCGAAGACTTAAAAGTTACGGGAACTTTGGAAATAATAAAAATACCGTTGACAATGGGCGATCGTCTATAAATACTTCCCGTTCCCGCAATACCAACTCGAATAAGGTTTTGAGCAGAGGAAGAGGAGGAAGTCGAGGACGTAATCATAATGATTATTCCTTAGATTTACCAGCCGTTGATCAGGAAACTCAACCCATAACAGTTACTCATTTTCTACCCGCTGAAGTGATGATACCAGTGATCAATGGACATATCACCGAGTATAAAAATATAGTTACTGCAAAAACCAGCACCGAAATTGTTGGACAAGATCAACTAAATCAATTTGCAGGATTAAATGGATTGACTTCGTTATATTTAAATCGGGAAGAAACAAATGTGAATAATGCTGGCATTACAGAGCATACAAAGTATTTGCTACATGAATCTATAACAAGTACAATTATATTTACACCAACAACTATTCGTGGCAGAAAGACGTCGTTTTCGCACATTTTACCATCTACTGCGTATTCCGTAGAGTATTTAGTAACGACTGTTCAGCCACAAATCTCGGCAAATGCTCCGCTAGCGAATATATTATTGTCCCAATTACTTTTGGGTAATCTCAATTTGCCAGGTCAACCCATAATTCAACAACCAAGTCCAGCTTTATTAGCGACTTCTGTTGAGCCCGTAACCGAATATCGAACTCACACCTCCACATATGTAACAACGATTTTTGATGGTAAATCTACTATACTTCCAGTGACGTTTCAAGGCAAAAAGATACTAACAACGGTCTATGATACAACAGCGGAGACAATAACAGCAACGGAATATAGCGTTGATACGATAGTTAATACTGCACCGATTATTCAAAATCAAATGCAACAACAGTCTGTTCAGCAAGTTAATAATTTGTTATTGCAACAATTACTTCTACAACAACAGCAACAGCAGGATGCTCAAGCCATATCTAAGACTTTGTCGCCACAGTTATTTCTAAGCAATAACCTTCAAGACTTGGATGATGCTACGCGATCTATATTGAATGAGGATTTTTCTGATTTGTCAATCAAAACGGAAGTTGAGCAGTCGACGAAAAGTCCGAGAAAAAAATCAAAAAAGTCTGGAGGAGGTCACAGTAGACGCCATAAACAAAATCATAAAATGGAGGTTTTAGAACAACTGGAACCAGACCAACAAAGCGTTGTTACTTTATATATATCTGGACGTAGACCTGGGGAATTCAGCACTGTTTTATCAACTGTAAATGGCTATGATCACTCGGCTTCAGTGCACAAAAGGCAAGCATATTTAAGCATTCAAGTAACGAATGCAAATCAATTTCAACCAAAAAATACTTTATTATCAAGGAATCCCAAAGAGATATACTCAAACGAAGAGGGTTCAACTGAATTAAACGGAAGAACAGCATCATTAGAAAGCATTGTTGGGGATGTTGATCGTTGGCTATCACAATCGACACGACAGTTAATGTTACCAGAAAAAAATACTTCTATAAATACTGGCCTTATAGATGATACAAGTACAACTATTTCTTAGACTTGAACATTACAAATATTATATAGTGCCAGCAAACTGCCCAAGCCCTTTGGAAGGTGTCCGATAAAACTAGTCAATAATTAACAGAAAAAAGAAGGAAATAACTACAGGAGCATTGGTAAACACCAACTACATTTTAAATTAAGTTTGCGCTATTAAAAAAGGCAACATATCAGTAAAATTCACACAAAAGTTTTTAGGTACATTTTCTATTTACAACTTAATAATTATATTTTTATACATCTGTCACTATTTCCTCATCTCAGAAAACTTTACTATTTCAACACGTTTTTCCTTCATTTTTAATTAAGGGATTAGACAACAAAAAAATTGATTTTGAATTATTTTAAAATATAGAACTTAAAAATAAAAATATTCTTATACCTATATATTATGATGTAATATTTGCAATTAAATTGAACTAATTTTCATTTTAATTATCTTTCTGGATTGCTAGTTTGTTATATAAAAATAGAGATACAAATGTTTATAAATTAATTGTGTATTAATGTACAAGTTTTGAAGCAAGAAAATATACTTTGTCAATATAAATTTACAATGTACATATTATATGAATTGAATTTATATTTTGTGAATATTTATAATCATCAATATAATACTTCTTTACATATTTCTAGACTCAACTCTAATACATAAATAAAAACAAATATATAGTAAAAAAAATATTCTTTTAATTAAAATTCTTTTTAAAAAAGGGAAGCTAACTTCGATAAGCCAAAGTTTGTATGAAATAAAAATATTTCGAAGGAAACATGTTTTTAAGAACAATTCTTAAATATTGAATTTAATTTTTACATAAATAGAATTTCAACGATTTTTTGCTGAGTAAATCGATGGTACTATAGATAGTATCCCACCACTTGTACGCTCTTTTGATGTAAAGGTAAGAAAATGTTAGAGCTTGTCGAAATTTAAAAAAATATATAAGCAAGAAACAAAAATTGTTTTTTTTCAAGAAATTGTAAATATTTGTAATATACTAAAATAAAATAAGAAATTTATAAATATAAATAGTTAAAATAAGTTGGATCCACTTTTTCAACATATGCTATATAGAACTAGCAAATTTACATAGTTAAATACATTTCTGCATGAATACCTCAATCAATAATCATTCCTAACATGTACTAATGGCTTATGACACAGTAATTTAGCTTTCATTAAATAGAGACTTCATTAGAACCGAGAAAGAGACAAGTATATGTGTCATTTTGCTCGGATATCTTTGTAATGCGACTTGGGTCACACCGATTTTAAAAGATAATCAAAAACATATCCCTGCAGTACCACTTGTCATCAATGGGCGTCTGTAATCAACATTTCATCAACGTGCCGACTGCGACGTCGGCAGAATCGACACTCTCACTCGGCAATCGTGTCGAAGCCGACTCTCTCGCGCTCTCATTTTCTCTCCGTTGATGAATTGTTGATGAAAAATTTGACATGCACTCTGGCTCTCTCAGTAATATAAGCGGGGTGGGTTTTTTAGGTGCGTTTTAGCTTCTGAATAAGTTAGGAGTACAAAATCTTAGATGGCAAAAGTGAAAGTTAAAGTTAAATTGTTTAAAAATTCCATTTATACTGTGAAAGTTTGAAGCAATTAGTGTTAGTCTTAGTGCAATTATATGGAAAACAATAGAATTATATAAAAAACAGTGGGATTATAAAAAATAAGTGAGATTATATAGAAATTAACATGTAATCAACATTCAATCAACATGTCATCAACATTTAATCAACATGTCATCAACATTTAATTAACAACATTTCATCGATTAAGAAGAGAAATCGGCCTGCGGGAGTTCAACTGCTCAAGCCGTCACAACTCTCAGTGTCCACTGCAGCACCTTCTGTCCCAAAAAACTAACCTCTTTACTACTTTCCTATCAGAATACTAGGGGCTTACGCAGTAAGCTCTCTAGATTATATTCAGATAGCCTTTCTTTAGCATCCCAGGTGATTGTATTTACAGAGACCTGGTTGAAGCCGGAGATCCTCTGCTCCGAAATTCTTCCATGTAAGTACACTATCTACAGATTAGACCGTCTTCTCCAGCGTGGTGGCGGAGTTTTAATTGCCGTTGACTCCTGCCTCATCTCGGAACGGGTGGTATCTAATGACTTTTTGGACATCGAATTTATCTGCGTTAAACTATCATTCACAGGTAGTTGCATTTATGTAACCTGCTCTTACATCCCTCCATCTTCGGAAGAGCCAATTTATTGGAAACACCTTTCGGCAATTCGGGCAGTTTCCAATAGGCTTTCTGATAGGGACCAATTAGTGGCTTTGGGTGACTTCAACATACCCGGAGCTCACTGATCTTCTGATGGTGTGTCTAACGTCCTTCACACTGCGGCACAGCCTGACCTTATAAATGGCTTGCTTGATTTATCATTATCTCAAGTTAACCATATCTTTAATTCCTTAAACCGCTTACTGGATCTATGCTTTGTCTCCGGTCCTGCAGGCGTAAACCTTATTAGAGTTCCTCCAATGACGCAACCTGAAGATCCTTATCATCCAACTTTCGATGTGACTAACGACACTGGGACAGTCTTAGCTACTACACCTGATAGCAGTTTAAACAGAGTCCGCTGTTTCCGAAAGGCTGACTATCAGATGCTAAACACTTTAATAGCAGAATTTAATTGGTCTAATCTTTACACGAACTCTGACATGGCATCCGCCGTTGACATTTTTTACAATGCCATGAACTCATTTTTCTCTTAATGTGTTCCTAAAAGCTACCCGTCGGTCTCTAATAAACCACTTTGGTTTAACAAGGAGCTGACGCGTCTAAAAAACGTAAAATCTAGGCTTTATAATAAATATAAACTCACTGGTTCAGAAACGGCTTTCTCATCTTATCTTAGTGCTCGATCTAACTTTACCGTGCTTAACGCTCAGTGTTATAAAAATTATTTGACTCGTTGTAAGGTCCAGTTTACGCAGGACCCTAAACAGTTTTATAACTTTGTTAAGTCTAAACGTAAACCCACGTTATACCCTCCCTCGCTGTCATTTAAGAATACTACAGTAAATTCTGATCAAGCAATTAATAATCTCTTTGCTGAGTTTTTCAAAACGAATATGGCGAATATGGCCCTCAACATCTTCAGATCATACATTTTCTACAGCTATGCCCTGTTCGTCCTTAATCTTCAGTCCTATTTTAAACGAAAGCTCACTTATTCTTGATCTTCAACGTGTTAAGCCAGTTTATTCGCCAGGTCCCGATGGTATACCTGGCTCTGTGCTTCGGTATTGATCCGAGGCGCTGTGTAACCCCCTTCTTAAATTGTTAACCTTATATTTAGAATCCTCAGAATTTCCCCTTATTTGGAGGGAATCATTTGTTATTCCTCTCCACAAAAAAGATAGCAAATCGGATGCCAGTAACTATAGGGGTATCTCTAAGTTATCGGCTATCCCCAAACTTTTCGAGAATGTAATTACCCCTCACTTGCAACATCTATACAGATCCGTCATCTCTCCATGCCAGCATGGTTTTATGAGGCGAAGATCAACCACGACCAATCTTCTGGAACTTACCTCTTTCGTTATTAGGGGCTTCCAACAAAACTTTCAAACCGATGTTATTTACACGGACTTTAGTAAAGCTTTTGACTCGGTTAATCATTCTCTTTTGGTTAGGAAACTTGATTCAATGGGGTTTCCTAGTGATCTTCTTACCGGGATTTCGAGTTATCTAAGCGACAGGACCCAAAAGGTTTTGTTCAGAAACGTTCTATCTAATAGCCTCAGGGTCACATCTGGCGTCCCACAGGATAGCCACCTTAGACCACTGCTTTTCACATTGTTTAGCAATGATTTGTAGCAGGTTCTAACCAAATCCAGAGTACTCATGTACGCTGATGACGTTAAACTTTGCTTGCAGTATAGGTACATTTCGTGCCAATCAGACCTACAATCGGATCTTGATAGCTTCCAAGCATGGTGTCATGCTAACGATTTACATCTCAACAGCTCAAAATGCAAACTGATGACATTTTCACGTGTCTTTCCCCTTCTTGCCACCTATATGCTTAACGATTGCTCTTTGGAAAGAATTACTATCGTTGATGATCTGGGTGTTCGCCTGGATCCCAAAATTTCGTTCTCTTCTTCGTCTTTCATCTAGAACTTTTATACCATTTGTAGTTAACCACTGTAGGCGTGAGTTTGAAGTACATGAGCCCTTTAGGGTTTTATGTACTGATTACAATCGTCTTTTTAGGATACACTACGGGATAGGCATTGAAAGCCTTCAAAAACTAAAAACTGTATTGCTTGTTGTACTATCCCGTAGTGTATCCTAATTTTTCCTCGTTCTATTTTATTTTTTTCTTCTCTGGCGTCTATTTAGTTTCGTGCCGTACGTCACACGGCTGCGACCCTCGGTCGGTTGGGCGGGAGGTGGGCGTGGGACCAGCGCGAAAAAAAAAGTGTTGATAAAATGTTGGTGATGACATCCTAAGACATGCCCATGTTAAATTCATCAACAATTTGTATGGCAATTCATCGATGATTCATCAACAACACCCCTTCGGCTGTTGATGAATTGTTGATTAAACGTTGATGACTGGTACTGCAGGGATGTTATCGTTGAAGTACTCCGGTTTTCATGCATGCGAAAGCCCTAAACTTTCTTAGGCATACAAATTATATTAACATCCAACAAATTAATTTCAGTTTACAACACAAGATATATTATTATTTTCAATTTTTAAAGATATTTTGCATTTTAGTTTCAAATAATTGCAAAATGTTAGCAAAAATCAATTTGTATTGTGTGCCCAATTTGACTCGTGACCTTTAATGAGCTGGCTAATATACTTTTCAATTACAATTTTGTTTCATTAGAGCAGTATATTGTCTCGGTAAAATTTCGTATCTAATTACTTTATGTAGATATATGGACTTTGGGCTCTAATGCATTGACAATGCAATATAAGTGCCGTATAGTCATCTATAATCCCTATAGAGCTTTAATGAAGTCTGTAATTAATGCGGTAGTATAATAACAGCTTAAATAGCAGGATCGCGATGATATCGATGGTTTCGTCAAAGAAATCGTAAGCTATCGATGGCGGCACTATTGGTAGTTTTAAAACTTTAAGTAAACGGTAATGTTTACAGACTCCAACCGGCCAATCCAGTACATCAAGGATAATGGTAACGTCCTTTCACAATTGCATAATGAAAGTATCAGGGACGAAGCGAGATACAATCTAGCCACTCACATTATGTCAAACGGCGTTGAACTAATAATTGCTAGTGATAATAATAAAATAAAAAATTTGGAAAAATCTAAATTAAATTTACCAAAAATGAATAGTAATTTTAGTCAGCAAATGAAACCAATTTTGATTACGCAAACGCACCACAAGCCGTTGACTTTGTCGCCGAGTACTTTACAAAATCAAATGAAGATCTTAACGATGCCTTTTAACAATCAGGTATGAACGCTGATGAAGAATGCATTTAGTTTAAGGGATAGATACGACTTTACTTCTTTTAAAATTAAATTCTTCAATGGAATAATTAAAATCTTGTATTTTTACTCCAAAAATTTAGAACAAATTAATAATTTTAAAAAATGATGATTCATTTGTTACCAAAATTTGTTTAACAACCTACACCTATCGTACAAATTATGTAATAAATGGCACTACACATTTGGAGAGCAAGAAAATGGTTATTACAAATAGCCTAACAGAAGAAAGAAAATATAGCCATCCAATTCCAGACGTTACTTTTTCCAAGGTAAGCAATAATGATATTCATTTAGACATTTATAGTTTATAACAACCTTATATGTATATACAGACTCCGGAACTAATTGTTGGCGTGTTCCCAACCACATATCACTTTTATAACACTTTTGATAAGGACAAGAACCATTCGCTGCCATTAGTGATCACCTCTCAATATACTATAACAAATACTATAACTGGTTCTGATTTGCGTATATCCGAGAGCTTGTTACCAGCATATTTTACAAACACCTATTTCAGTCGGATATTATTAACGCGAACTTTATATGATGATAACGAATTGCAAAAACCCCTGGCAACTATTACTAGTGAAAATTATCTCACTCAAGTGATTATCACGGAAACTCCATTTTTTCCTAACAAATATCAGCAGGTTATTCAACCAACTTCTATAACTAGTAATAATAATGAATTTAATAATAAATTTAATAAAAGTTTTCATACAGAATCCAAAACTCAGATTATTGAAAATGATTTTTCTGATAGTTATTATTTATTAGCTTTGAACTCAAAGCAAAAAGTCAATGAAAGTGCAAAGGAATATTTAAATACCATGTCAAGTTTACAACTATCAAAGGATATTCGAAAAAGTAATACTCTTTTTTCAAATAAATTATCCACGGAAATAAAACCTTCTAAACTCTACAACAACTTCATAATTTCGCCTTCTAAAATTATTAGCACCTTTAATTTGGCACGAATAAGGCCCATGTTAACTGCTGTGGCGCAACTATTAAAAAAACAATTAATAAGTACAAATATAGTAGAGATGAGTATCAAAGAGAAACGTCATAAAACGATTTCAACAAAGACAAATGAAATGATGCCGGAAAGCACCCTATATTATATACCTTTAGAGGAAACCAGGAAAGATAAAATAAAAGTAGCACAACAATATTTAAATGTAACAAATCGGCAAAGGGAGAATATAAATAAATTAGGGATTAATACCTTGTATATCAAACCATCCATGCTCTATAGGTACCCTTCTAAAAACAGACCCAAACAGGGGGTCTCTACTTCCCTCCATCGGCAACATTTTTTCAAAGTTTCCTCAAATGGAATTTATGAAAATGGTATCCTCAATACTGGCATACCTATAAGACCTGGTGAAGTGATAACAGCCAGTGCTGATGTTATTTTTGGAAGGCCAACCATACTTTCCGGCTTTTTTTCAACCTTAAACAATCGTTATTTAACCACGTTAAAGCCGTGTACACGCTTCTTGGATGTGAGGGCAATTACGATTCGAAGTGATATGATATTAAAGCCACCACCAATACCTATCCATACGCAACAGCTGCTTGTATTAAGCAGATCATCCACCAATAAAATCCAACAAAGTATGGACCCATATGCATCTCTTAAATTAAAATCCGCCTTTTATAGCAATCAAATCTTGGATATATTTCGAGTCCCGCAAATATTCAGCACCAGAAAACAAAATACCAGTTATACTTTAAAACCCACTTTATCCACACATATTCGGCAGGTAAATCTAAGAAATGGTGTCCTCAGTCAGACAATAAATATGCATGCCGCGCCGATAACATTTAAAGGAGAAATCGATGCGCACACTACCGATGTTTGGGATATACACGTAAATAGTATCAAAACACCGCTGTTAACACCGAAAAATGATTTTGTTAAGGACTTTGCAACTTCTCTTAAATATGAAATAAAATCAAGTAATATAAAGAATCCTGAAAATACAAAAAAAGAAATAGATATATCCAAGTATATCTTTCCATATCTTTCGAAACAAAAGGAAACTCCAAAAAGCCCTAACGAAAACTATGATGATCAAACTGCCGATTACTCTCATGATTTACTTCACTTTGGGAATTCCATATCGAAAAAAAGGAATGGATTTCTAGATAAGATACCCCTATTAAATGATTGGATTTCCATAAGCACAAATCTGAGTAAAACAGTCCTTACTAATAGCACAGCTAGTACCATAATCGTTATCAATGCATCAGATAGTCAACAAAAAAATCTAAAATATGCAGTTGGAAATTTTAAAGTTATGCCATATATAAACTTAACTAGATTAAGCACAATAAAAGCAATAAAGCCCAATAATTTGACTTTGAATAAGGAAGTCGTATTGCCAAAATCGTTAATTGAAACATTAGCGAATAGTACAAAATATTTAAAAGTCAGGCCAGTAACTAATACAGCATTACTAAGATCAACAAAGGAATTATTTATTTGGAATGCTCCAGTTATGCCGAGCTCAAATACATTTATTTCATTACAAAAGCTACTGGAACCCTCTGAAAACCTACAGGATGATGCTTATGAATTATCAAGAAAGACTTCATTAAATTTATTAGTTACGACAAAGGCACAAAGTACATGGAAATCTATTAGATATTATAATATATTAAAGCCTACGACAACTGGCAGCATAGAAAACACATTAATTTTAAAACCAACCAGAACAAAAAGTTTTTTAACAACGGATATCTATAATAATAAATATGGCAGTAGTAAAAAAAAAAAAATAAATAATAATAATAATAATAATAATAATAATAATAATAATAATAATAATAATAATAATAATAATAATAATAATAATAATAATAATAATAATAATAATAATAATAATAACAATAATAATAAAATAATAAATAAAAATAATACAACTAAAAATATACACAATTCTTTAATTAAAATTTCAAATAGTAACAACCATAGTCTACAAGGAGTAGATAATCATTTTAAAAATATAGTATTATCCGAAACTGTAATATTAAATAATAGTTATATAAAAACTTCAGACTGTACACAACAGATGTCTGATTTTATTACAGAAATAAGCACTATAAATGGCATAATCAAAAATATCGATAAGAAACATAATAAAAATAAAATCGATTTTAACAACTTGCCAATTGCTGAAGCCAACTCTGAAGCTTTTGTTATTAACTACCCACCAAAAGCTGCAAATTATTTCAAAGCTAGCTCCTATAATGATTGTCGTCCGTCATGTAAATCGAATAAGAATGAAATGTGTGTATCTCTAACGAATAATAACAGTAAATTGGAGGAAAGTCAGTGTGTGTGCCGCCCTAGTTTTGGACGAATGTTTCCGGATAGACCCTGCAAACGTAAGTACTTAATTATATTCTATATATTTATATATATATATTACAATATTTAACTAAATTATATATTATAGCTACCTATACCTATGAAATGCAGATTCAAGCAAATTTCGGCGAAAATCAAAATTTGAGGTTGATCGATATATTAAATAGTAATACGATATTTTTGGAGGCAGCTGATCGTATGCTTATGCAATCCGACCTTCGTGATATATATCATAATGTTCAGTTAAAAGCGGTCATTTCTACGAAACATAATGATTCTTTTATTGTTCAATTTATATTGCAGGTGAGATTGTGATATTTTTTAATAACATTGATAACGTGAAATTCTAAATTTAATAATTTAAAACGTCGATTTATCAAATTGTCATTATTTTAAATATAAATATAATATTGAGGGCAATTTTTTTACGATTCTAACAAAATATTCCTTGATACTACAAACATTATTTATTTATCTGCCTTAATATAATAATTTTTAGCTCTCCGAAAACAGTAATGAAAATCAACTTAAAATTATTTTTCAAAAATATTTACGACGAAGCCACTTTAGTATTGGAAATACTGGATTGTATTTCTCAAAGAATGGACTTGATTTGTTAGCTATTAAAGGTATGAAATATTTTTCTTTTATATTTATTAATTTTTACGTTATTATTACATATATATATATATATATATACATTTTTAGATTTCGATGAATGTATTTCGGAGAATTTTAATGACTGCTCAATAAATGCCTATTGTTTTAACTTAATTGGTAGCTATACTTGTAGTTGCAAGAATGGTCATATAGATATATCAGATAATGTTCTATATCCGGGCCGAATTTGCTCAGACAATACCATTGGATGCGATATATGCAATTATCATGGGAATTGTATTATTACAGAGAAGAATAATGTAAAATGCATGTGTCATTCCTGGTATGCTGGAACCAAGTGCCAAGTTAATCTTAAGATTATAGCAATCTTTATTATTGTTAGCGGTACAATATTGGCTATATTTTTACTATTTTATTTCTTACTTATAAACACTAGTAAGAAAAGAAAAAAAGCATTTATTACGGCCAACGCATTAAATTCTATAATAACAACAACGGAAAGTCATAGAAATGATACTACAAGTCAATCCAGCCCGGAATCTTCCCTTTCTCTGAAGGTAAAGTCAATCTTGGAGAAACTTTAAAGTAAATAATAATAATTATATTTTAATAACAGAAATGCCATGGAGTTAAGGCCATTCCGATACGTAATATGTACGATATTCTAAATATTAGAAAGGCAGTTGATAATCATGATAAATCCTATCAAACAGAACGCTCTATTGCTCTCATGATACCACGTGCAAAATATTGCTGGCCATATATCTCGTCTTATAATTATCATCATCGTTCAAATAACAACCAAGATACTAATAGATCATTGCCAGATATGACATGGAAAAGTGTAATACGTAAACGTGATTTCACAATAAATCGTGGCCGACCGCAAGGGAAATATTCAAAAAGTTCTTTAAATTTAGGAATACAGCCTAATATTGGAACAACTCTTATTTTTGGCGGTTTTCAGAGATCAAATGCATCTAAAATAAAGTAAGTAAATTATCTAAAGATTAATATCTATATACAAAATCATTTTTATACACATATGTATATAGATATATATATTTTTTATATTTTTCATATGCAGGTCAGAAGACGTCGGTTCCGAAACCACGGAGTTCAATGTAATAACCATTTTTGAAACGTTTTTTGTGTTAGTATTAAAGAATTTATTTTTAGTTTGAGAATGCGATGACAGAACGAGATTTGGGTTCAACGTTTTTGTTGCCTCATACACATCTTTACAAGCCTGATCAGGTAACATTCTAGGTTTATTATACCCTTGCAGGGTAGTATAATTTCAGTCAGAAGTTTGCAACGCAGTGAAGGAGACATTTCCGACCCTATTCTTGATCAGGATCAACAGCTGAGTCCATCTAGCCATGTGCTCTGTCCGTCTGTCCAATTATACGCAAACTAGTCCCTCAGTTTTGAAGCTATCAGAATGAAACTTTGCAGTTAGCTTTTATATACTCTCACTCGTACATATATGTATGTCGGAACGAGTCGGATCGGATGACTATATTATATAGCTGCCATAGCACTATGGTCCAGCGGACCACTTTTCTTGGCTAATATTAGTAACTCCGTTAATTTAAAAGGTATCAACTTGAAACTTTACCAATCGTATTTTGGTAATAGTAGGATGATACTGGATTAAAATTATGCGGATCAGAAAACTATATCCTATAGCTTTGATAGGAACAAAAAAAATTTTTTTGAGATAAATTTACAAAAATTTGGTTACTCTAAGATTATGCAATTTTACCTATATTTTTAAAATTTATCTAAATCGGATCACGAAATCCTATAGTTCTCATAAGAATCTGAATACTGCACTGCTTTTGCCAGAAAAATTGAATATAAAAACTTTGACCTATATACTATTTTTGTTTTATATTGTATATTATTTGAATGAATTGAATTAATAGTTTTTTAGTGGATTTTTATAAGTTTTCATTTGTTTTACGACCTTTTTGGACGATTTTAAGATGTAATTTTCATACAAAATAGGGTAATCTTTTAATAAAAATTTGAAATGTGGTCAAATTTGGCATTTCTGACTATATGCAAATGAATAAGTATAAAATTCCCTATAAAACCCATTAGGTCTTAAGGTCGGACTAGGTGGGACTCACTAGATATACCTTTTAAAAAAAAGTTTCATATTTTGGAACACATTTTTTAACTTATATTTACAAAATCATTACAAAAGCTACCTCAGCTGATTTTTTATTGATTGATTGATTTTAAAACAAATAATTCAAACATTGTAGAATAAATTTCAGCAAAAAAATTGTTCACTTCGGAATGTTTTTTCCTAGTTTTCATAATTTAAAAAATGTGCTTTTTTACGCACTTTAACTCTGTCCATTTCCTTGTGAGCAAACAGCTGACTTTAACAGCTCCGTGCTGGAAAGTGGCGCCAATTTGGCTATGCCATGTGATGGTCACTCTATTTTCAATCGATCGCAACCAAAATCAATTATTTTGGACAACTTAAAAAATGGTTTTTGGCCAGCTAAAGTGGTCGGCTTTACAATAGTGCATAGGAACAATCAAAAAAATGTTAGAAAAAAAAATTATAATTATGTCAACATATTTTCACCGAATTTGAGACTTGACCACTTAACAATATTTTAGAAATGCGGTTTTAATTTCATAAAAATCGGACCACTATATCCTATACAAACTTCGGCGAGCCGAAGCTAGCTTCCTTTCTTGTTAAATCATTACAGTAGAGCTGGAGAAACATCGATATTCATGCTCCGGTGGAAAATGTCGAGTATCGATGTATCGATACTAGATCGGTACTTTCTCAAGCTCTACTCCAAGGTTAAACAAGCTTGGGCGTCCCGAGGTTCGACTTTTCCTTATTTATATTTAATTTATTGATTAATTAATAACTCTTCCAGATACCATGTAACTCCTCGGGTGTTGAATCTTCAACGTAAATATTATCATCAAAAATGTATAATTAAGCTAAGAGATTAATTTATACAATTGAATATATTGAATTTATAAGTTAATTCATTTAATAAACTTTATTAAAACACGAAACAATTATCTTAAATGTTTATTTATTACCAGTCTAACAATGACCCTAATTTAATTGAAATAAAAATGAGCAAGAATTGGTACATTTTCTTGCTCAATATGAAACACTTGTGTTTATACATTTCTTTTATTGAATTTAGTACCACCTCATATTTTCCTATAAATATCTTTATATTCCAATAAAACACTAGATTGCAATAAAGAGATTTGGTATTTGGATTGATTTTAAAAGTAGCTACATTATTATTTCATAAAAACACCAAATAGTATAGATTTTCCTAATACAATTTAATTTGGATTTGACTATATTTTCGGGATTGGTTTACCATACATGACTAGTCAAGTGTATAGTAGTGTATGACAAGTATATGTGGTCAGCATTATGGATAAAAATAGTATTCATTAGTCAAATAAATAATTCTATTATATAATATTATTGGCAAGGTTTGAAAAGCTACGCTGCTCCCGCAGTATTTTGTATTTCTATTGCTAGTGCTGTCTTTTTGACGAGAGCAGTAGCAGAGCCGTAGCAATAAAATTTAAAACTTTGTGCTATGCTCTGTTTCGAGTTTTCTGACTCGTTAACTATTGCCAAGTGCTATAGCAGAAAATTTTAGAAAATTATCTGGGGATTAGTAGCCTTAGTAAAAATTTTAGAACAAAATGAGAGCAGAGCAAAAGGAATTTAAGTTGTGCTACGCTCTCACAAGTTGCCACAAGTAGAAAAATGAAACGCGTTTAGAGAAAATATTTTTGGGACTTTCAAGTATAAGTTCATTCATTGCGTTACAATGGCATTGAGAAATAAAGCCAAGAAGATATTTAAATACTTCGATGAGTTTATTGCTGGTCACGTGAAATGTAAGTGACAAAGTGACAGCGCCTGCTATAGCATAGCAATATTTTTATGAATCTTGCTGCTATGGAGCAGTAATTGCAAACCCTGATTATAAGTAACGTTCCATTTTACATTTATTTCCATCAAAAATGTCCCACATATAAATTGAAAAGGTTTTTCTTTTTTTAAGTTTTATCCACAACGGTAGATATTCGTGGTGCCGTTGTAGTGTTACGTCCATATTACCAGCAAGGGGGCAATTAAGTGTACATATATGGTAAAATAGGGTTGATAGGCCCAAAACCAGAAATGTATATATGTATGTATATATATTTGTGGACGTTATTTGAATGCAGTTGTATAATAAAAATAAGGGTAAGAAGTACGGCAACCATTAGGGGTCAATTTGAAATTACACTAAATGTACATACCTCAGAAAAGCGACCGCATGTTCAAGTCCACCTACTGACCACAGTCTAGTTTCGACCCTGTCTATAAGGCCGTAAGCCACTTACGTTTTGTCACTTTAGTAGAAATAAGGGGGTTGCTCCACAAATTTTTAACAAAATCACAGGTGCAGCAACATCGGAGTAGTGCAGTTGGTAGAAAAAAAAAATAAATAAAAAACGCAGGCATTATATTCCACAAGAAAGTACAGAAAGTAATGATTTCAAAACGTGCATAGGTATTACTTTAAAATTTTAAGAAAATATTTAAAAATTCAAAATATTTACTTCTTCAAAAGTGTTCAAATTTTTTATTTTTTTTAATTTTTAATAAAAAGTTACTTCAATAAAGCGACCGCAAATCCAAATCCACCTACTGACCACAGTCTAGTTTCGACCCCGTCTATAAGACCTTAAGCCACTAACGTTTTGTCACTTTAGTAGCAAAAACGGGGTTGCTCCAAAAATTTCAAGAAAATCACAGGTGCAGCAACATCGGAGTAGTGCAGTTGCTAGAAAGAAGTATAAATAAAGAAAAGAATGAATAAAAAACGCAGGAATTATATTTCACAAGAAAGTACAGAAAGTAATTATTTCAAAATGTTCATTATTAGTACTTGAAAATGTTATAGTTATTTCAAAGTACAAAACATTTACTTCTTTAGAAGTGTTAATACATTTTTTTTTGTAATTTCTTTTAATTATATGTGTATTTTCAATTTTATTTTGGTTGCTTATCTTGTTCTGTTACCAATTTTCGGATTGCATAACCTTCAGCAATTAGGTTTAAAGCTTAGTTGTCCTGCCATTTACTCAACATCAAACAGTTCGATTTTGTTGTTTGCTTATACATACATATGTGTATTTAAATGCAAAATAACATAAAATATTTTTTATAAATAGAAATTACATAATTCAAGTATTGAGGTGTTAGTGATTTATTTTTCAGTGAAGAAGTCCACAAATATATACATACATACATATGTACATACCTACTTGTAGGACAACTTATACCAATTTTAATCTGTTATTAAAGAGGCAGCACTTGTTAATTAAGGTCTCTGAAACTATCAAACTATAATTAATAAATAATTAATTTAAATATGTTTCTGTTTCTTTAACAGCTAAAGAATTTGCAAACAATAGTAGATTGCAGACAGTTACAGATTATAAGGATAATAATATAATTTCTCATTCCCTTTTATATACAGAAAATACAATGAATGAAAATAGCTGTAATTCGCATACAATACGAAATTCGTCAAATATTCCTTTGGAGGACGACTCCGACGAAGATCGTGAGCTGACCAATCTAAATTGGCTTTTATGGAATCAAAATTTAACGTGGCCAAAAACCATTATTGATTCAAATACAGAAGAACATTTAAAAGCCAGCTCTGAAAGCGACAACTCAAATATTCGACCAAGACACGCAAAACAGATATTGCTTACAAAATGTGCCACTAAATCGCAAAATGAATTAGACTCTAAAACAACACAAAAAGTTATACCAAAACGGCCTTCTCCAACTGAACGCTACGAGATATTTTTGAGCAAAGTTAAACGGTAAGATGATTATTACTATTAAAATTTTTTGGTACTAAAATGTTTTGTTTGAAATGTCAGGAAATATTCAAATTATCAGAATTATCGATAAATTTTCATAATTACATCTCGCGAGAAAAAGACTTTTAATTTTTATCGACATCTTAAATATCAAAAAGTATCTATTGAACACATATCTCACCAAATTATATATTTGTTTTTTTTTTTTTAATATTAGTTCGACATAAGAAATAAAAAAATTATTTATGACACAGTAATACAGTTTTTATTCATTAGAGACTTCATTAGAACCTAGAAAGAGGCAACTATATGTGTTATTTTGCTGGATCTCTTTATATTGCGACTTGGGTCACACCGATTTTAAAAGGTAAAGCATAGTATCCAGACGGTAAAAAACCGTCTTTAAGCAGTGAGAGAGAGCCAGAGGCAAATAGTTGAGAAAGGTTGATCGTGAGCGGCCGTTTTAAAGGTCGGTATCCAGACATGAAAACAATATACTAGAAAAGTGTGTTTAGTATTTCCCTAGGGGGGTGCGTAAAATAATGGCAATTTAATCTCCGTATCCAGACAAAAAAACGTTTCGCAGCGAAACAAATGTTTTATCTTTTCAAGTGTGACCGCTGATTTTACTAGCTGTTCGGAATTTTTGGCCGGGAAATGATGCGGTTATACATGCTTGTTTACAATATTTTCAAAATGTTGATAAAAAATTAAAAATAAGATAACAACTACTATTGGTAAGGCAGCATTTATTGCCGTATTTGATGAGGAAGATTCTAAACCAAATAGGAAGCGATCCAAGTATTGGGTGAGCCCATACAGACAGATCAATTAAAGGGCGATATTCTTTACTACGGTCTTTACTTTACTATCTGGATACGGAGCTTTAAAAAAAACTTTTCTCGACCGTTTCCCCCTCTTTCGGCCTTCTACAAATTCGAAAATCCGTTAAATTTAAAAAAAAAAAAATCATAGGAGTTTGGTGCTGATTTACAACCTATGAAACAAACAAAAGGTAGTGGTAAGACTGTAAATTATTGATATAAAAATATGTAATCAATGCTTACATTGGAAGAATATCGCCCTTTAATTGATCTCGCAATATTTCGATCGCTTCCTATTTGGTCATCATTCATTCCTATTTGGTCATTTTCATTCATTCTAGACTTCATAGAACCTAGAAAAAGACAACTATATGTTTTATTTTGCTCGACACTCTATGTAATGCGACTTGGGCCACACCGAGTTAAGAGGTAAACAATAACAAATGTTATTAAGTTCTGGAGTCATCGTAGAAGTACTCCTGTTTTTATGCATCGGAGAGCCCTCAATTTTTGTTTCCAACTTTCTAAGGCATCCAAATTTTATTATTAACACCCACAAAATTAATTTCAGCTAAGTTTGCAACTTAAGAACCTAGTCAACTAAACGATAGTAGTGATCTCAATTTTATAAGATTTTCTGTATTTTAGTTTCAACAAATAATTGCAAAACATCAGCAAAAATCAATTTGAATTGTGTGCCCAATTTGACTTATGACCTAATGAGCTGGCTAAAATACTTTTTAATTACAATTTTGTTTCTTTAGAGCAGTATATTGTCATCGGTCAAATTTTGTACCTAGTATGTTTTATGAAGATATATCGATTTTGTCCTCTTATGCATTGACAATTAGAAGTGCCGTAAAGTCATCTTGCTCGCTCTGTAAATTCCTATAGAGCTGTCAAATCTTTAATGAAGTCTCTAAATAATGCGTTAGAATATCTATTAATAAAAAATAAATAAGGTAGCGATATTTTCTGCATTTCTTAAATGATTTTTAAAATTAACAATATATTTGAACAGCGATTTAACAGAATATGAAAAGTTTGCCACCAAATATGAAACAGATTTTACTGAAAAACCGCCATTTAATTATTCTCATATTATCGGCATGGCAATGTTAAAAAATGGACGCGTAACATTGCAAGAGATATGTTCGTGGATTGAGTCTAAGTTTGCCTTCTTCCGAGTTCGCAAGAAATGGAATGTAAGTAATTACAGATTTGCAAAATATTTCAGTTGCACTTAATGTTATAATTTTAATTTTTAGAACTCTATCAGACATAATTTGTCACTTCATCACTGTTTTCGCAATAGGAAACGAGAAGAAAAGAAGGGGAAAGGCGGATACTGGGAGTTAGGTGTTGATCCCAAAAAATGTGAAAAAAAACGCATTCGTAACAGAAAACTATGTAAACAGGCTGTTAAGGATACCAATATGGAAAAATACCAGAAAATACCAGAAATAAATCAACCTATACCAAATGTTGCTCAATCTGAAGATCAATATTCATTACACACTATAAATGATAAGGAAACAAATCAAATAAGCTCTGTCGAAGGGCAAATGAGTATTTATAGCTTGATCTCTGATAAAAAAGAGACAACCACTATGGTAAGGTAAAAAAATACATTTTCGTATATAGATATATAACATATGTTTTTTATCAACAGATATCCAGGGAAGGCCGTTTTTCTTCTACATTCAATGGCATTGTAAAACCTACGTCAACTGCCGAAAACGTCAATATCCAAGAAGATAAAAATAATATATCTTCTGATATAATTATTTCTAGTCCTTTCCATCCCTGCAACATAACCGTTAATTATGATTATACCAACTTCCGACCATTGATAGACAGTTTAGATGACCAATTTCATTATTTCCAAAATACCGGAGAGTTCAGTAGGAACGATGATATTCTAGATAATCTTCTTGATGTGTGTGTTAATCACTACTAAAAATAAATACACTCACATTCATTAATTCATTCATTCATTAATCAGTAATCATTAATCAGTAATCAGTAAACAGTTTGTTGTCGATGTATGGAATGAAAATTGTTATTTAAAGTGATAGGACACGAAAAGCGATGAAATCACAAAACCTAATATCATTTAATACGATTGCATATTAATAAAGTAAAACAATCAAATAAAACAATTATTAAATGTACAATTTAACAATTAAGAAATCTAAGTCGAAGGAGTTTTGGTATAAGGTATAAATTTAATATGTTACATATGTATACTATGTACTATATAATTTTGTTTTTATTTTTATTTGCTATCTGTTATCCCTTTCATACACCTGTTTTTCGAATCCCTATTAAATAAAATGCACGACTTTATAGAATAAAAAAACACTCAACTAGATACTAGATAAGTAGGGGTGAATACCAACAAAATTATCGATGTAGGAAGGTGAAAAAGTTTGGTATACCATATTTTTACAACTATTCAGAAATGATAAACTTGTTAAAGAAAATTTTATTTATTTTAATTGGGTTTAACACTTATATAATTTTAATACAAAATTTTCAGAATAATTATTAATATTCAAGATTTATATAAAAGTTGACTAAATTGGGTCAGGATAATCAGGATAATCATACCGCTGAATAAGAGAGCGCGGTGATGAAAATAACCAACGAGACTTCTGAGAGGAAAATTAGTTCATGATGCCGACGCCGCTGCTCGTCTGCTTCTGAAATTCACGTGCAACGTGCATTGGGGTAATTCATGATGCCGACGCCGCTGCTTGGCTGACAGTGAAATTCTGGGAAATTCACGAAAAAAATTTTCAAAAATTATAAATAAAAAATGTAGCCATTTTAGTTTATATAAAGTATTTTTATTATATTAATTACGACACTATGTAGGAAAGTAAACATTTATATAAAATTTAAAACAGAGATATATAAACTTATTATTATACCCTGTACCAAAGGTACACAGGTATTATAGTTTTGTGCGAGTGCGATATTCTGTAACAGGCAGAAGGAGGCGTGGCAGACCCCCAAAAGTTACCTAAATATTGATCAGGACCACTAAAGGAGTCGATATAGCGATGTCCGTCTGTCCGTCCGTCCGTCTGTCTGTCTGTCTGTCTGTCTGTCTGTCTGTCCGTCTGTCCGTCTGTATGAACGCCTAGATCTCAGAGACTATAAGAGCTAGAGTAACGAAACTTGGGATTTAGACTTCTTATATCTGCACGCAGATCAAGTTTGTTTTAAATTTTTGCTGCTCCCCTTTTTGGTGGAGCTATTTGAAAAAAAACATATATCTCCCAAATTTATAAAGCTATGTAAACCATATTCCATATTTTATCAAAATACACAGATTGCCCAAATTTCATTGCGATCGTGCCATAAATAGCGGAGATATAGGCTTTTTACTTTATACACATTATGTGTACAAGAGGCAGCCCAGGCAGAGGGCTCCAAATAAATCAAACGTTCATTATACATTTTAGTTATGTTCACACTATTATGGAATTAAGAATATCAATTTCAAATTGGTTAGTGGTGCAGCTGTCTAAGCTGCAGTCTACCCGAAACGATTTTTCTTAATAAAAAGTTGTCACAAGTTCGAATACCATCTGCGACACGTAAATTTTTTTTTTTACTTTTAGCAAATTATTTTTTTTTTTTAATTTTTCCCTGTAGATCAAAGTAATTACAGTATTTAATACTAAGAAATAAAAAAAGTAAGCTAAGAACTATACTTAATTTTTTTTAATTAAAAAAAAAATTCTAATGCCTTGCCGGAGAATCGAACCCAGGCCAAATGTTTACAAAAATGTATGCGCAGTTTAACCCACTGAGCTATCGACTTTGCTTATGGTTAATATGAAATTTGCATTATATGTCAATTTGTCTCTGTTTTTTTAGTTTTTTGGCTTCTTTTTCTCTTTCTTTCATATGATTTTGGCACGCGCCAAAACATCCACCAAAACACTTGCAATTGCCACATTGCCTGCATACATATGTACATAAAGTTTACAAAATTCAGAGCTATTTTTACAACGTTCGTTAGAGTAATTGCAATTTGTCCAGAGTTTAATTCACGGGGAGGACCGGACCCAAGTAAAATTATATATATGGTATTTTTAGAAAATAATTATTATGTTGTATTTTTCCCGATAAATCAAAATAATTATATTATTAAATACTAAGAAATAATAAAAATGCAATCAAACAACTATAGAAATTTATAAAAAATTAAAAAAAAAACTTTTGTCTTGAGCAGAATCAAACCCACTCCAAGTGTTTACAAAAATGCATGCGCAGTTTTACCCACTGAGCTATCGACTCTGCTCTTTGTGAAGATGACATTTGCATTATATGCCAATTTGTCTCTGTTTTTTTTAGTTTTTTGGCTTCTTATTCTCTTTCTTTTATATGACATTGGCACGCGCCAAAAAGCGCGCCAAAACACTTGCAATTGCCACATTCTTTGTCTTTTTACTTTAATTCGTATCGAACGATTGACGCGACCGCTTGTTAAAATTTTCGATCACGATATTTTTTGCAATTATTATTGTTTTAATCGCAATTTAAATATTTTTTCAACTGTAATTCTCATTACGATCATCATAATTTCGGCTAAGATTCATTTTCGATATAAAAACTCGTTAAGAATATGTGTAAAATCAACCTAATTATTGTATTTCGCTTCGTCTGTGTGTGTCTGTGTGGTGCGTGGCAAACTATCCATAGCATAAAATTTTTGTTGATTTTTTTTTATATTTGTACTTCATTAAAATTTTATTGGATTTAAATTAAATTTTAAATTTTATTGGATTTTTATTGGATTTTTTTTAATATTCTTATGTTATATTTAACATTTTTAATATTTTCACGAATAATTTAATAATTTTAATCAGTTACAATGCCGCGTTTGCATAGGCAGTCTGCTAGTCAGCGGTCTTAAAGATCAAGAGAGAGAAATAGGGTTAATCGACAGGATGCTGAATACTTAGAAAGAGAAAGAGCCGAAAACGCTCTGTCTCAAAGGCGTAGGAGAGAAGATAGAGAATTTAGGGAAAACGAAGCTTTTCATGATAGCCAGCAGCATTCTGTCCGTAGAAGAAGTAGCCGATTTAGAACAAATGAGCAGCAGAATAACTCATTGCTACGAAACAGACGTAGGCAGGATATAAATGTGAGACAGGCAGAGCAGATAGCCGACTCACGGAGTAGATCCCTACGTAGGCAGGATGTAAACGTGAGACAGGAAGAGCAGATAGCCGACTCGCGACGTAGATCCCTACGTAGACAGGACTTAGGAGTCAGAGAGGCAGAGCAGATAGCCGACTCACGGAGTAGATCCCTACGTAGGCAGGACTCAGAAGTCCGAGAGGCAGAGCAGATAGCCGACTCGCGGCGCAGATCCTTACGTAGGCAGGACTTAGAAGTCAGAGAGGCAGAGCAGATAGCCGACTCGCGGCGTAGATCCCTACGTAGGCAGGACTCAGAAGTCCGAGAGGCAGAGCAGACAGCGAATTCACTGGGCCGCTCGTTACGAAGGCAGGATCTAGATTACCGTAGGAGAGAGCAGATCCTTAATACAATAGCGCATGTACGCCGACGTGCAAATTCAGAAATTAGGCAGCAAGAGCAACAGAGGAACAGTATACGTAGATCGGCGCGTAGGCAGGATATTCTGATTAGGGCATTAGAGCAGGTGCGCAATAGTCAAGATATGTCAGTCCGAAGGCAGAATATTGAAGTAAGAATATTAGAAAGAGGAGATAGAATTAGAAGGTCGCAGGCTCGGGCTGACACACTTCGCAGAATAGCTGAACAAGAGCGCAACACAGCAAATAGAAGAAGTGCTAGGATTAGAGCACGGCAAGAAGCTTTAAATTCGCGTCGAAATATCAGCCAGCGAATAAGCCAATATAGGAATGTTGAGGAAAATAGAGCAGCAGAAAGTCAAAGAAATGCTGCACGATATGAGCAGGAACGGGCAGAAGGCTTTGAAGAATACAGTCAGGCTACAAGAATACCGGGTATATTAGAGTCCTTAATTACAGTTTTTAATAGAATTTTTAAACAAGGCCCAGATCGCGTTTGTGTTTGCTGTAAAGGGCTATGGTTTCCCCACCAAGTAGAAGGGGTCACTAGAGAGTTAAATGAGCAAAGAAATATGTTTAGCGCAGACATTCTGTTTTTAGCAGAAGATTGACCTTCTGTAAAGCTTGTAGTCGGACGATAAAAGCAGGTGGAAAACCTAAGAACTCCATTACAAATGGCTTAGACTTTCCAGAAACTCCAGAATGTCTTAGGGTTTTGACTCCTTTAGAGGAAAGGTTAGTTTCTCCGCGGTTATAATTAAGTCATTAGATTATGAACGCCAAAATAGCATTAAAGGAGCTGTTGTCAATGTACCGATTCCAGTTGCAAACGTTGTAACTTCCCTTCCAAGGGTTTTTAGGGATGCGGAGGTAGTGCAGCTCCACCTCAAACGTAGGCTAGAATATCAGCATAGTTTAATGACAGAAACTATAAGCACAAAACATGTAGTTGATGCAATTAGGTACTTAATTGACACTGAGCTTTATAGGAAATATGACATTAGGGTTAATGAGGAATGGTTGACTTCATTTACATCTGAAGTTGTACCATTTATTGCATCAGCAGAAGATGAAGAATTAGTTAGGGAATTAAGCAATAGGCACGTAGCCCCGAACACAGAGCGGGTTTACCAGGTAGAAGAGGCAGAACATATTCCAGGGGGTGAGGAAACTTTAATTGAAAATTTAGAAAATGTAGGCGAGAATAGGATAGCTATAGCACCTGGGGAAGGACAACGTCTCCTGGACATGATCACGGATTGTGATTCAGAAGAGTTGTCCTTTCCAAGCATTTATGCAGGAAAGAAAAGAAATTGTGTAGAAAGCTACGCAAAAATAGTTAGATCAGAGCTTAGAAATTATGATAGGAGGGACTGCAGGACAGACAAGCTATTTTATAATTATAGGAAGGTAGAATTAATTAATATTAGGAATAATACTTCCATATGCTTAAGAAAGCATATAGCCCCACGGGGCATAACTGCTAGGACAGCCCTTAATGAAGACGAGATAGATAGATTAGTAAGTCATGATGAGGGATATAGAGTTCTCAAAGGAATTCGCTCGTCTCCTGCTCATTGGGAAGCAGAAAAAAAGAAGGTAATGGCCATGACAATACAATTCGGCATCATCATTTTTATTACTTTGTCGGCTGCAGAAAGTCACTGGCAAGAGTATTAGTTATTTAAAAAAAACCGTAGATAAAGTAGAAATTAGTGAACAGGTAGCGGAAGAGTTAGCTTCGAGTGAAAAAACTCGATTGATTAGAACAGATCCAGTGACTTGTGCTAGATATTTTGATTTTCTATATAGACAGCTTTTAAAAGTTATGAAAAAAGAAGGAGGTATTTTTGGTAGGCATCATGTAGTCAAATATTATTCGCGAGTAGAATTTCAACATCGGGGCTCACCACACATTCATGGAATGTTCTGGTTGAAAGATGCCCCAAAGTTTGATGCTAGTAAAGCGTCCTTAATTCCGACTGTTATAGAGTTTGTGGATCAATTTGTTACCACAGACATACAAGCTACCAATGCTGATCTGAATAGATTTGTAAAATACCAAAATCACAATCATAGCTTCAGTTGTCAGCGTAAGGTTAAAGATGGTTCGGTATGTCGGTTTGGTATCCCGTATCCTCCATTTCCTAGAACAGAGATTTTGTTTCCTCTTTCTGAAGATGTCCTAAACAGATCAGCTCACGAGAGTAATTTTAGAAAAATTAATAGTTTTTTAAATCAACCGTTAGATAGCTCGATTAGGGACTTTGATAGTTTTCTCACGCATAGGCAGGTTAGTCGTAGTTACGAGGATTATGTTCTAGCAATTCGATCTAGTCTGGGGAAACCTAAAATTTTTTTGAAGCGGAGTTGCGACGCTATTAAGCTTAATGCTTACAACCCTCACATTTTAGGAATGCAGAGAGCCAATATAGATATTCAGTTTATATTAGACCCGTATGCGTGCTGCAATTATGTTATTAATTACATTAACAAGTCTCAGAGAGGTATTTCAAAGCTTATGCGAGAAGCTGTAGAAGATGTCCGAAGGGGGAATTTCACCATTAAAATTTCAGCTCAAGAAGCAGTTTATTGTTGTTTAGGTATGTCCTTGTCTGAAGCTAAATATATGATGACTGTTAATGTAGATACAGGAGATGGTTTAGTAAATGGAGCAACAGGCATTCTCAGGCAGATAGATTTAGATCCAAACAGTCATCCGGTAGTTTTATGGGTGGATTTTGGTGAAGATAGGGTAGGAGCAGTAGCACGCTCAAAACGGACGAATCCATCAGAGCCAACGTGGACTCCTATAGTAAAATCAGTTAAAAGCTTTCTGTATAGAAAAAATGAAAATGTTAGTATAGATCGTAGGCAGTTTCCAGTTGTACCTGCAGAAGCTATTCAAAGGAGTCAGGGGGCAACATACAGTAAGGTTGTTGTCCACACTACCGTTCGGATGGACCGAGCTGCGTTGTATGTGGGTTGCAGTAGGGCCACTAGTGCAAGCGGGTTGTTTATTATAGGAGATTTTAGCCCCCCACAGGCTATTAGAGGTCGAGATGAGGTTCAGGAACAATTAGAAAAGTTACGCTCTGTTAGATTACTTAGCACTCATTTCGACTATTTAGTGAGAAGCACAGATTTAGAATTAATGTTTCATAATGTACAGAGCTTGCACTGTCACCATAGGGATGTTCAGTCAGATAAACTTATGCTTCATTCTTCTTTGTTGTGCTTTGTTGAAAGTTCTATCTTTGAAAATGAAGCATATGAAGTACAAGGTTTTAGGGTTGCTTGTCGTCTAGATTGTCAGGGTGTTCACGTAGTCAATAGGACGCGACCAAAAAGAGGTATAGTTATTTATATTAGAAATGAGCTTTTTGAGAATATTAGTTTTAGTCATTGTGGTCGCAAAGGTAGTGATTTGGCGGCTTTTGAATTTGCAGTTTTGATATATAGGGCCATAGGTTTGCTTATTGTTTATAAAAGTCCACGATATCCCTTTCGTAAATTTAAAACTGAATTTGCTAATTTATTTGAAGAATTTAGTCATATTTTAGGTAGCACAATTGTCATATTAGGTGATTTTAATCTTTGTTTAAGTGCTCTTACTCAGGCTAGGGAAATTTATAATGATTTAATTAGGATGGGATATAGATCCCTTTTAGAATTTAAAACACCGACTACAATTGACGGGTTTCATATTGATTGGGCGTTTTCCAATATTCCAATTGGCCAAACCAGCGGAACGATCTTTGAGACCGTACACAGCTTTCATAATGCCATTTCCGTTAGTGTTAGGGAAAGTAGGTAAAAAGTCTGTCGGGTAGGTTTTTTTTTTTTTCGATGGGGAACATGGAGTTTTTCAAATATAAAAACATTTGAACATCTCAAGTCGACTCGAAGGATTACAAATCCCATTGCATCTTCAATGGATACCGATTTGAATATAATCGGGAACGAAATCGAGCGGCGCCTTGTAATGGTACAGGGTATTCTACTGTCGGGACACCCGACTGTATGTCCATATTGTTAAAAATATATTTATGTACGTAGTTCGCTGCAATCTTAGCGTCGATATCAATGATGTCATCTTCATGGAAAACGAAAACAGATTAAAAACTGTTCAAATAATTAGAATTAGCGATAGCTAGGCATATAGATAGTTAGGGATATAAAAATTATAAAAAGTAATAAAGTTAAATACATACCTTTTCCTTCTTAATTTCGCACTCACTCACGATCACAAAAAAAACACAACGGATGACGAAATAACGCAGCGCGGGATAAAAGTCATAAAATAAGCCTAAAATTCTTGAATTAATCCCGTTTCGGGATTAAAGTAAAATCGAATGTATAGGCATTTTCGATATTCGAGTTAGCTGTGCGCGATTAAAGTGAAATCGAATGTATAAGCGTTTTCGATATTTAAGTTAACTGTGCCTCAGTTGTCGAGTGGTAAGCGGACGGTCTGCGAATTCTGGGACCCGGGTTTCAATCCTGCCGGGACGCAAAAATGTATTTGGAATTTATTTCCTAGTTATATGATTTAATTTAATGTCTCTTTACATCCAGATTTAAATCAATATTCTTTCAGATAAGATTGTCAAATTTGGGATTTAAATATAGAGTTTTATAAAGTTTAACTTAAGATTTATAGAAATAATTAGAAATTAATTACATTTCAATTTTACTTAAATTTAAGCCTAATCGGGCATCAAGAATTTTTAGGATTAAGTCAAGAACTTTTGGGAATTTGGGAATTTTTGGCCGTCGAAATGTCGAATGGGGCGGCACGGGTCGTTAGAGTCAACACGGGTTGAGTACCGGTAACGACATTTGGCAGTCCGGTTCCCCAACGTATGAAGCCTTCCGTTTTTGCAGCGCAGCGGAGTTTTGTTTGCTTTTGTCACAACAAAATTGAATTACAAAGTGGTCAAAGTGGCGCTTCTTGTAACTGCAATGTACATATTTGACCATTGGTGCACCTAAGAGGGTACAAATGCAGAAAGAATTCGTAATGTAATTAGTTTGATAGAAGAAACAAAAGTAAAAGTTATGTAGTTGATATGAATATACTTGCTAATTGTATCAGATACAGTTGAAAAAAAATAAATCCTTATTGGCTAAATACAATCGTAATAGGAGCTCAATCGTTAAATTTCAATCTGATTAACAGGTCAAAGAAAGCTACCAAAACGAGAAAAATTCAAACTTTTGCCAACTTCATTTGAGTTGTTGGAAGATATTTAAAAAATGTTTGCATTAAAATTATATATTTTTGATTAAAAAACTCGAGAATTTTATATCTTAATTTGTGGAGGTGGGCGGAGGGGGCGATGGGGCTGAAGAGGGAGGAATTGCGCTTTTAAAAGTGTAAACATATGATAATTAAAATATAGTAAACATCTTTGATGCCGATAATAACATTTTGGCGCTTCAACTCTACTGAAGGTATTTTTGCGGGCCTTATGCCTTACTACGGTGATATGGGAGCTTTTTTAGATTTTTGGGGAAAATTTCACATCTATATCTCAACGGGAAGTATTTATGGCCGCGGCTCCGTACAAGCGCAACCACTGTGCACTGTGCGTTGGCGGTTGATTGACTGGTTCACGACCGGTTCCAGCTCCGGAACTCGAGCCCTCCTTATAATTTTGAATGCCAAACTGTAATGCGATTTTCTGAAAATCTGTCGTTAGGATTTTATGAAATACTTCACCAAATGATCTCTATTCGATCCCCAATATGCCCATAATCCGTGCATATTCGCACGACCTCTAAGCGCAAAGCTCTAGGAACTTTAATATTTGCTCCCTTTTTTGTGTGGAGCGGATCCAGACGTTTGAACACTGTTGAGCAATTTTCGCAAAAACTGTCGTTGGAATATTAATGAAACTTTCTGGGATAAAATAAGTGCTCCAAAACCTGGCTTACCGTGCATTTGCACACAACCACTGTAGGGGGAGCAATCTCCAAAAAGGTGGATCCTTGATTTTTCAAATAGGTATTTAAGGTACTTGCGATGCTCAACTCTTCCCAAACCCAAGAAAAACTATTAGTAAATTTAATTCTTAACATGCTGGAAGTTTATTTTGTTCAAATTAGTCGCTTATTTTCCCACCGTTCCGTTTCGACGCAAACTCACCGATTCTAATTAGACGCACATTCACTAGACCGCTTTTTAGAATTTTAGATTACGATATTTTTTGCAATTATTATTGTTTTAATCGCAATTTAGATATTTTTTCAACCGTAATTCTCATCACGATCATCATAATTTCGGCTTAGACTCATTTTCGATATAAAAACTCTTCAAGAATAAGTGTAAAATCAACCTAATTATTGTATTTCGCTTCGTCTGTGTATGTCTGTGTGGTACGTGGCATAGTTAATTACAATATATGTAATTTGTTATATCAAAATCGTTTGTGTGATTTTGTTTTATACATTAGCATATTGCTAAATTGCGTGTGTTTGTTGTCCATAGACGCCTTTAAGGTTAACAAAAAATTTGTTAATTGTACAAGCGGTAAAAATCGCTTTCGGCCTTCGCGTTTTCTTAGACATTCAAATCGCTATCGTTTTATTGAGAGTTTTTTTTCGGGTTTTGCGCGATTTTTTCGTGTACCGCGCGCGGTTTTGTAAAGCGCGGGTTCCTTATTACCATAGAGTAAAGACGTGTTTTAGGCGGGCCATTCGACCATCGGTTTCGGGTGTTAGGCGGAATTCAGAGTAAGTTTTAGTTTTTGACTGATAAACTTTTTCATTTTTTTTGTTTTTGTATTTCATTAAAATTTTATTTGATTTTATTATACATTTTTGAACTATTTTTTAATATTACATATTGATTGATCCATATATTATATCCATCCATATATTATATATTACATTTTTAACACTTTCACGAAGGCGTTTGCATAGGCAGTCTGCTAGTCAGCGGTCTCAAAGATCAAGAGAGAGAAATAAAGCCAATCGACAAGATGCTGAAAACTTAAAAAGAGAAAGAGCCGAAAACGCTCTGTCTCAAAGGCGTAGGAGAGAAGATAGAGAATTTAGGAAAAACGAAGCTTTTCATGATAGCCAGCAGCATTCTGTCCATAGAAGAAGTAGCCGATTTAGAACAAATGAGCAGCAGAATGACTGCTACGAAACAGACGTAGGCAGGATGTAAATGTGAGATAGGCAGAGCAGATAGCCGACTCGCGGCGTAGATCCCTACGTAGGCAGGACTTAGAAGTCCGAGAGGCAGAACAGGCAGCGAATTCACAGCACCGCTCGATACGTAGACTGGATCCAGACTACCGTAAGAGAGAGCAGATCCACAATACAATAGGGCATGTACGACGACGTGCGAATTCAGAAATTAGGCGATAAGAGCAACAGATGAACAGTATACGTAGATCGGCGCGTAGGCAGGATATTCTGATTAGGGCATTAGAGCAGGTGCGCAATAGTCAAGATATGTCAGCCCGAATGCAGAATATTGAAATAAATATATTGGAAAGAGAAGGAGATAGAATTAGAAGATCGCAGGCTCGGGCTGATACACTTCGCAGAATAGCTGAACAAGAGCGCAACACACAAATAGAAAAAGTGCTAAGATAAGAGCACGGCAGGAAGCTTTAAATTTGCGTCGAAATATGAGCCAGTGAGTAAGCCAATATAGAAATGTTGAAGAAAATAGAGCAGCAGAAAGTCAAGGAAATGCTGCACAATAATTACAGTTTTTAATAGAATTTTTAATCAAGGCCCAGATCGCGTTTGTGTTTGCTGTAAAGGGCTATGGTTTCCCCACCAAGTAGAAGGGGTCACTAGAGAGTTAAATGAGCAAAGAAATATGTTTAGCGCAGACATTCTGTTTTTAGCAGAAGATTGACCTTCTGTAAAGCTTGTAGTCGGACGATAAAAGCAGGTGGAAAACCTAAGAACTTCATTACAAATGGCTTAGACTTTCCAGAAACTCCAGAATGTCTTAGGGTTTTGACTCCTTTAGAGGAAAGGTTAGTTTCTCCGCGGTTACCGTTCATGATAATTAAGTCATTAGATTATGAACGCCAAAATAGCATTAAAAGAGCTGTTGTCAATGTACCGATTTCAGTTGCAAACGTTGTAACTCCCCTTCCAAGGGCTTTTAGGTATTCGTAAGTAGTACAGCTCCACCTCAAACGTAGGCTAGAATATCAGCATAGTTTTTGGGAGAAACTATAAGCACAAAACATGTAGTTGATGCAATTAGGTAGTTAATTGAAACTGAGCTTTATAGGAAATATGATATAAGGGTTAATAAGGAATGGTTGACTTCATTTACATCTAAAGTTGTACCATTTATTGCATCAGCAGAAGATGAAGAATTAGTTAGGGAATTAAGCAATAGGCACGTAGCCCACAACGTAGCACAGAACGGGTTGACCAGGTAGAATAGGCAGAACATAATCAAGGGATTGAGAAAACTTTAATAGAAAATGTTTCTGTACAAAATGTAGGTGAGAATAGGATAGCCATAGCACCTGGGGAAGGACAACGTCCCCTGGACATGATCACGTATTATGATTCAGAAGTGTTGTCTTTTCCAAGTATTTATGCAGGAAAGAAAAGGAATTGTGTAGAAAGCTACACAAAAATAGTTAGATCAGAGCTTAGAAATTATAATAGGAGGGGCTGCAGGACAGACAAGCTATTTTATAATTATAGGAAGGTAGAATTAATTAATATTAGGAATAATACTTCCATATGCTTAAGAAAGCATACAGCCTCACGGGGCATAACTGCTAGGACAGCCCTTAATGAAGACGAGATAGATTAGTAAGCCATGATGAGGGATATAGAGTTCTCAAGGGTATTCGCTCGTCTCCTGCTCATTGGGAAGCAGAAAAAAGAAGGTAATGGCCATGACAAGACAATTCGGCATACCATCACTATACCCGGGTATAGTAGAAGGGGAATATAACTTTGTGCCGGCAGGAAATGTATGTAACAGGTAGAAGGAGGCTTCTCCGACACTATAAAGTATATATATTCTTGATCAGCGTCAACAGCCGGGCGATCTAGCTATGTCCGTCTGTCTGTGTGTGTGTCTACCGTATGTAACACAGGTTCTCAGAGACTATAAGATATAGAGCTCTAATTTTTTTTCGACAGTATTTGTTATGCTTGTTCGCAGATCAAGTTTGTTTCAAATTTTTACCACGCCCACTTCCGCCCCCGCAAATCATCAAAAAGAGAAATCAAATCATCAAATTTTAAAGCTAGAGTCGAATATTGGTATGTACATTAAGAACTATAGTCTGTGTGATTCCTGAAAATTTGGTTGCGATCAGATAAAAATTTTCGAAGTTATTAAAGAAATCATTTTGTATGGCCACAAACGGCTGCTGCAGCATTTGGTTGACCAACTAGACCAACTAAATATTCTTATCAGTTCTTCATTGTGATCGGAAAAGAATCTTATAAGATATTCGAGAAGCAATTTTAATAAATGGTAATAATTATTAGTCGCTTTAATGCAATAATAAAGCGTTTTTACACAAATAGTTACATGTGTATGTATTTTTGTATGCATGTGATTATATAACACTTGCATTTGCATTTGTCCGTTATGTTCAAAAATGTATTAAATATTTACTATGGGTAGCGGGTATCTAACAGTCGAGCTCACTCGACTGTAGCTTTCTTACTTGTTTTTTATTACTTTGTCGGCTGCAGAAAGAGAGATATTAGTTATTTAAAAAAAAAAAACCGTATATAAAGTAGAAATTAGTGAACAGGTAGTACAGGAGTTAGCTTCGAGTGAAAAAACTCGATTATTAGAACAGCTTCAGTGACTTGTGCTAGATATTTTCGACATAGTCAGCTTTTAAAAGTTATGAAAAAAGAAGGAGGTATTATTGGTAGGCATCACGTAGTCAAATATTATGTCCCAAACACATCAGCTCACGAGAGTCATTTTAGAAAAATTAATAGTTTCTTAAATCAACCGTTAGATAGCTAGATTAGGGACTTTGATAGTTTTCTCTCGCATAGGCAGGTTAGTCTTAGCTACGAGGATTATGTCCTAGCAATTAGATCTAGTCTGGGGAATCCTAAAATTTTTTTAAAGCGGAGTTGCGACGCTATTAAGCTCAATGCTTACAACCCTCATATTTTAGAAATACAGAGAGCCAATATAGATATTCAGTTTATATTAGATCCGTATGCGTGCTGCAGTTATTTTATTAATTACATAAACAAGTCTCAGAGAGGTATTTCAAAGCTTATGCGAGAAGCTGTAGAAGATGTCCGAAGGGGGAATTTCACCATTAAACAAACATTGCAGCACATAGGGTATACGTTTATTTCTGGTTCTGAAATTTCCGCTCAAGAAGCAGTTTATTGTTGTTTAGCATGTCCTTATCTGAAGCAAGCAACGCAGATGTTTATATAAACACTGGCTTGCCAGAGCATCGGGTGAAAATGCTCAAATCCAAGCAGAAGCTTAGGAATCTTCCAGAAGATTCGACAGAATTTTTTGAAGTAAAATTGTTAAATCATTATGTGCAGCGTCCTGATGAGCTAGGTAATGCATGACTAGCGGATTTTGCCGCTTTGTACTCTTTTAGTAGGACTATAGGTAGAACTCGCCAAAATAATAATAGCTACGATGATGATGCTGAATTGGAGAGTAGAATTTTTGCTCTTCCCAATGGTAGCGGCTACGTTAGGGAAATAATACGTCCACGGATAATATGATATAGAAGATTCAATGCTAATACAGATAGGGAGAATTATTTTAGGGAATTAGTTATGCTGTACTTTCCGCGGAGAAATGAACAGAAATTGCGAAGAGTTTTGTAGCCAAAATCAGCAGATTATAGATGCAAATCGTAGGAAGCATAATGTTTTAGATGACGAGGAGCTGCATGAGGCTCTCAGTAGAGCCCACAATGAGTTTTAAGAGGAGGAAATTCAGGTAATCAGGAAGAATTAGATAGTAGGTATAGAGCATTAAAAGCTTTAGCAGATATCAATTCACACGAAAATATTTTAAATTTAGATAATAACGTAGAAAATTTGGAATCGGTGGACCATAACGTTAGAATAGAATTGGGGTCCTTCCGGCCGATGTACTTAATATTATACATTGCATTCAAATTTAATTATTCTCAAACTTTTAATAATTGACGAAATTTATAAGGTAGGATCTAGAATGTTTAGTTTTATAGATATTAGACTAAAGAAAATATTTTGGAGTCCTTTACCATTTGGAGGAATCCCTATTATCGTTTTCAGCGATTTAAGACAGCTTCGACCTGTAGGGGATCGCTGGGGTTTCCAGTCTAACTCTAGCGATCCATATATTGCGTTATATGAAACGCTGTAGGATAGTTTTAGATTTTTTGAACTGACTGACCAACTATTTGCGTTAGCGATAAATAATATGGCATCTTGCCATATGACAGAACAGGATACTAGTTTAATAAGGACACGCATTGTAATAGCAGAAAATTTACCTGAAGATGTAATACATCTTTTTAGTACAAACGCCGCTACAAATGTATATAACATTTCAAAACTCAACTCAACTGCCACAGATCAATATATTTCAGAAGCAGAAGATTTTTTTAAAGTAGTAATGTAGGTGAAGCCAACAGACTCCGTATTTTGGAATCTGTTAAAGGTTTTAAAACAACAGAGCCACAAGCCCTTAGCTTTAAATTAATTTTAAAGACGACAGCTAAATATATAATGACTGTTAATCAAAACTCAAAACGGACTTATCCATCAGAGCCAACATGAACTCCAATAGTAAAATCAGTTAGGAGCTTTCAATAAAAATGTTAGTATAGATCGTAGGCAGTTTCCAGTTGTACCTGCAGAAGCGTTGTATGTGGGTTGCAGTAGGCTAGTGGTCCTACTACAACGACCTCTTGGTCATAATTATACCCTTGCAGGGTATTATAATTTCAGTCAGAAGTTTGCAAGTTTGCAGAAGTTTGAAGGAGACATCTCCGAGCCTATAAAGTACATATATTCTTGATCAGGATCAACAGCCGAGTCGATCTAGCCATGTCCGTCTGTTCGTCTGTCCGATTATACGCGAACTAGTCCCGCAGTTTTAAAGCTATCTGAATGAAAATTTGCAGTTAGTCTTCTTTATACTCTCACTCCTACATATATCGGAACGGGCCGGATCGGACGACTATATCATATAGCTGCCATAGGACCGATCAGAAAAATCTTCGAAAAAAAAACTATGACAGTTTTCAAGATATTTTCACCAAACTCGATATTTGACCACTAGTATTATTTTAGAATTTTGGTTTTAATTTCATGAAAATCGGCCAACTATATCCTATAGGTGCCATAGGAACAATCAGGAAAATAAAAAAAAAACATAACTTACCCGTTTTTCAAACCATTTTCATCAAATGTGAGATTTCGCAAATAAATATTATTCCAGAATTTCGGTTTTAATTTTTTGTTTAAATTCTGCAAGGGTATATAAACTTCTTTGAGCCGAAGTTAGCTTCCTTTCTTGTTTTAGAAGTATATCGCCGTATTTTGCGAAGAGAACGAAGTTTCTAGCGCATTTTGCCACTGAATTATATTAGGTTGTCAAAAAAGTCCTGCAGCATTTTTATTGAATTTCAATTGTTCATAAAATTGGTTATAATAATGCGATTTAAGTCAAATAGCCGTTTTGTTCGATGACGCGTTCCCAACGAGATGCCAAGTTCATAATGCCCCTCTTATAGAAGATCGCTTCCCTATTGGAAAAAAACTCGGAGAGCCAATTTTCACAGGACTCTCTTGTGTCCATCTTCAGATTACCAAGCGCGTTTGCCATGGAGGGAGGTTCTTTTGCATCCACCGTATTACTTTACAGTAGGGCAAAAACAGCGTTTTTAGCAACTTTAAACGCGTTTTTTGCAAAAAAAAAGTGATAGACAAATTCTGCTTGCAAATTCGGATTCAGCGTGCAAAAATCTATAAGAAAAGGTTTAGCTCATTTAAGATACAAAAATCGTGTTGCACTGTGCTATTAGAGGTCGAGATGAGGTTCAGGAAGAATTATAAAACTTACGTTCTGTTAGATTACTGAGCACTCATTTCGACTAGGCATTACTTTTATTTATAACCTTATTCACGGTGACATTGAAAGTACGGACTCGTTAGGTCAGCTCGATTTCAACGTTCCGAGTAGAGTAGCACAAACTAAAATTCCATTTGCTCTGCTCTTATTTGTCTCTAAAATGATTACTTAGGCTACTAATCCATTTTCTAAAATTTTTCGCTATAGCACTTGGCCATAGTTAACAAGTCAAAAAACTCGGAGCAGAGCATAGCACAAAGTTTTTAATTTTATTGCTACAGATCTGCAACTGCTCTCGTCAAAGTGACAGCACTAGCAATAGAAATACAAAATACTACGAGAGCAGCATAGCTTTTCAAACCCTAGTTCAAATACCCCAAACCCCGTAAAAACAAAAGTAAATTCGTTTTTTAGCATATATACCTTTTATTTTTGTTTAAATTAGTGCCTTATTTACAAAATAAAAAATTTTTCTGCCTTTCCATTTCGACGCTAACTTATGGCGCTATGACACAGTAATGAAGTTTTCATTAAAGCTCCGTATCCAGACAGTAAAAAACCGTCTTAAAGCAGTGAGAGAGAGCGAGAGGCAAATAGTTGAAAATTGTTGTTCGTCAGCGGCCGTTTTATAGGTCGGTAACCTGACAAGAAAACAAATACTTTTCTAGTATTTTTCGAGCGGGATGCGAAAAAGAATAAAAATTTTATAAAACAGGCTGTTTGCGACCGTTTCCCCCCTCTCTATTCCTTCTTCAGTTCCGTAAATCCGTTAAATTTTCAAAAAACAACACAGGAGTTTGGTGCAGATTTTCTAATTATAAAAAAACAAAAGATAATGGTTAGAATGTATATTATTGATATACAAATATGTAAACAATGCTTACATTGAAAGAATATCGTCCTTTAATTGATCTGTCTGTATGGGCTCTCCCAATACTTTGATCGCTTCCTATTCGGTTTAGAATCTTCCTCATCCATTACGGCAATAAATGCTGCCTTAGCAATAGTAGTTTTTATCTTATTTTTAATTTTTTATCAACATTTTAAAAATATTGTAAACATGCATGTATGACCGCCTCATTTCCCGGCCGAACAGCTAGTAAAATAAGCGGTCACACTTGAAATGATAAAACATTTGTTTCGCTGGGAAACGTTTTTTTGTCTGGATACGGAGCTTAATAAGAAACATTATTAGAACCTAGAAAGAGACAACTATATGTGTTATTTTGCTCGGATCTCTTTGTAATGCGACTTGGGTCACACCGATTTGAATAGGTAAACAATAACAAATGTTACCAATTACTGGAGTCATGGTTGAAGTATTCGGTTTTACGCATGCGGAAGCCCTTAAATTTATTTTTCCAACTTTCTTAGGCATACAGATTTTATTATTAACACCCAAAAAATTTATTTCAGTTAAGTTTGCAACTCAAGAACCTTGTCAACTAAAACATAGTATTGTTCTCAATTTTTAAAGTTTTTTTGCATTTTAGATTTTTAGTTTTCCTTATGAAATCTAACAGACGACAGGAATTTGCAGCTTTGGCTTTTGGAACGTTACGTAATTTTTGCGCAACTGAACAAAATCGAATTATCAATTATAAAATGCCTAAAAGATGCCTTAAAATGGCAAACAGCAAAAACCTCTGTTTTGTTAGATTCCATAAGCAAAGCGCTTTTACGCTCCTCTGCACTATGGGGTTTTTGACCACGTTATGTGGCATTAAGTCATTTTTTAAAAGTTAGTTAATTTAAAAAAAAAAATAGTGTAAATGTATTAACAGAACATCAAACTGTTATGCCTCATACTCGAAATGTTAATATTTAACAGCAGCTGTTAGCATAACAGCTGTAAAGTCAGCTGTTGCATCCCGAGGCGAGAGCGTTAAGTTTGCAATTTTTACAACGTGTTCTTGTAAATTAAATAACTCACGTAAAACACAATTTAAAGCAAAAGTAAACAATGGACATTGATTTCCAAGGTTTGTACTATATGTTAGAAGTATTAATTGTTCAAATTTTGCGTGTCTATACTAACATTTTGTCATTTTAAAAATTCACCTTAAGATGAATTTTAAGAAACAAATTTCAACTTCGGGTAGAGTTTTGAAATAGAAATATTCCTTGGGTTTAAATGAGTCTAAGTGTATGTAGCGTTGTCAATTCTGAGTAAAAGGCTGTTTGTCTTATTGTGCACTTTTCCGCACTATTGGTGCAATTTTAATATTTTTTAGATAACCTCACTGTTTTCAACGCCGATTTGGTTGCTGTTCGGAGTAGCAAAAATGGCCCGCTTGAGCAAGAAAAGGCTGTAACGTGTTTTTTCGAAATAGAAAACAAAATAAATAAATAATTAAACTAGTACTTAAAATAAAATATTAGTTATAACCCTTTGACGGAATTTGTTCTTTTTTGATTTAGCTGCACTTATGGAAAAACACTGCAATTCAGCATTTTAGTCTGATAGTTCCTAGGGAAAACTTTATCCGATTTAGTTCAAAATTTCTATATCGTATTAAAAGAGCAACAAATTTCAGCTCCTAAAATTTCATAAATTTATCTTTAGGTTTACCTGATCGTTCCTATGGGAGCTATAGGATATAGTTTCCTGATCCAAACTATTTCCATATCATATGTGCGTAGGGACAAATAATAACGATTTGTAAAGTTTCAAGTTGATATCTCCAAAACTGACCGAGTTATTAATTAATGCCACAAAAACAGGTCAAATACCTAATAGTGCTCTGTCATGGATTCTAACATGGACTTAACAGAGGAGGTTTTTGCAAGGAATGCATCGTCAATGCATCATTATTCATTCAACATTCAGAACATTCCATAAGCAAACACACAGTATTGTATACTAAAATGAATTAAATGACGAGGGATATTGCAATTGGAATTTGAGCAAATGCTGCGAAGAAAACGCATGGCGGTAGAGACTCACAAAATCTATTCCAACTGAACTAGAAATAGGGGCAAAATATATCACAAAACACATGGGCATACTTTTGAGCTAACACGGCCCCGCCGTTGCCCACGACTCTGACTGTGCCTCTCCATGGTGGCGACAAGAGCCGTTGGAGACGTACCCCCCCATGTGTTGCCTGACCAACCGGAAAAACTTCGCCGGATTGTTTTATATTTTTATGTTAGGCTTTTTAGTTAGACCGAAATTGATTAATTTTCACGGTCACATGATCACAAACTGAAAGGGCATTCAAACTTTGAAGTCATGAAATTAGCTTGCTTTTTAAATTATTATGCTAAACCCACCAAACAGAAATGAACATTTTTTTATTTATTCAAAATATTACTCATATTTTAAATGTAGTTAAATTACAAATTAGTTGTTAGTTTTACCAATTACTAAGAAAGTCAAAACCTTTTGGTATATGTAAATCCGTAGATAAAAGTTTATCCACCTCCTCCTGGCCGGTTCCTTCTTTAAATTCGTTATCACTATCATATAAATCAGTTAAAATGTTTTTTTTTGATCCAAGACGTTCAAATAGTAACAGTGATGTTTCATTACTTTGCTTGTTATAGTGTTGTCCAATACTGCTTAGAATTGGATCTACATCCCTTTTAATATGAGCTTCAGTAATATTTTTAATAGATGGCTTGGTATTGTTCAGAGTTTCAGCATTAATCGATTGTTCCGATCTCGACACACCAATTAGTGTGCTTGTTGCTCTTATAGATGCTATCGATGGAATATTTATTTGAGATTTGGTACGATAACTAAATGGAAACGAATGTTCATCCCTGCAATGGCCGGCATGGTTTTCATCATGCAACATTTTTATACCGACATTTTGATAAATATAAGTATGCAAATCTTGGCCGTTGTACGAATAAACCAAGTTAGTCTTTTTCTGAGAAAACTTTTCTGGTATCGTTTCGTCATTGTACTTATCATGAATATCTGGTTTTATAAAATAATGGTTCAGTACTTTTTCTTGATCGTTTAAGGTAAGCGATTGCCAAGTTTCTCTATCATACGTTGACTTTACTGCATTTATATCACGAGCAATCTTAAGAGAAAGTGAATTAAGATGAGGAAAGTAATTATCCAAAGTTAAATCCATTTGTTATCTGGAAAGAGGTTATTAATAACAATGAAATGTAATATTTATATAGTTAAAAATATTCTAAACTTACATTTTTTCTGGGATATAAATACATATGTAAATTTCACTTGGTCACATACATAAATATGCATGTTTCTTAACATACATATGTACATATGAATATGTACCTGCTTCTGTGCTGCTGAATTTTAAAATTAAGCCTGAAAATTATAAAAAGGTTCGTTTAAAATATAGTACATTTTATATCCGAATATACATTTGCTTGATAAAAATTTATATATAAATTTATTTATCCAAAACATATTTTTTAATGGATTAATGCAATGCAACATTTCTAACAAACTGTAGTTTTGTGTACAAACATATATATGTATGTAAGTACACATTAACAAATAACGTTTTTGCACACCCTAAATTTCAAATCAAGTTTGAAAATATGAAACGAAAAATTATGTATGTATTCAAATGGGCTAGTTCCGTTTCCTGAATAACTTACATGCGTCTGGTCGTTTTATTGTATACTTCTCCAAAATCACATAAAAGCAGCTGTGTTTTAGGGATGTGAAAAATATATCAATGTATCGATATTTTTTAATCTTAAATAAATGCTTATATCGTATACGGCTGATAAATTAAATACTTATGCGGTTATGATACTACAGCATAATTTAGAGACTTCATTAGAGATTTGAAAGCTCTATAGGGATCTACACAAGTGCGAGCAAAATGACTATACGGCACTTCTAATGCATTGTCAATGCATTAGAGGCCAAAATTGATATATCTACATAAAATATACTAGATACAAAATTTGACCCATGACATATACTGCTCTAATGAAACAAAATTGAAATTAAAAAGTATATTAGCTAGCTCATTAGAGGTCATAAGTCAGATTGGGCACACAATAAAAATTGATTTACGCTGATGTTTTACAATTATTTGGCGAATCTAAAATGCAAAAAATCTTTAAAAATTGAAAACAATAATATGTTTTAATTGACGAGGTTCTTGGGTTGCAAAACTTAATTGAAATTAATTTTTTGGGTGTTAATAATAAAATTTGTATGCCTAAGAAAGTTGGAAAAACCAATTTAAGGACTTTGACATGCATAAAAACAGGAGTAATTCAACGATGACACTAGAAATTAATAACATTTGTTATTGTTTACCTCTTAAAATCGGTGTGACTCAAGTTGCATTACAAAGAGATCCGAGCAAAATAATACATATAGAGAGAGATGTAGCCTTTTCACCAATAATCGTTCAATATATAATAGTATCGCTATACATTTTTTTTGCACACGATTTTTTCGTGCTGGCTTTAAAACTAGTGTTGTGTAAATACTGCTCTTTTAGGTGAACATGGTCACTTGAACTTTTTTTTTCAAAAGAGTACAACTCACTCATTGCTCACTTGCTCACTGATCATTGCTCAGTTGCTCATTGCTCAGATGTTAAGTTGCTCACTGGTTGTTCAGTGCATTACCAAGCCAATGAGCACTGCATCTCAACGACTTTTCAAAAATACATTATATGTTACATATTTTCAAACTTACCGATATTTCTACATTTTAATTTGTGGCGAAACTTTTACTCCCTTCATTGGGCATTTAAAAATAGTTAAATAAAATCCTTCATGGATGATTGAATTTACAAAAAAAAAATGAGCAAGTGAGCAAAAATGAGCAAGTGAGCAAAAATGAGCAAGTGAACAATAAAGAACAAAAAGAAAGGAACATATTCGCTCGCTCAGTTGAGTGAACAACTCTTTTTTGTTCACTCACTCATGAGCAACCCAACACTATTTAAAACTGGCTTCAGGCTCTCTTAAATTGTGTTTGCAATGAGACAGCATTTTAAAGCCAGTCCCTATATTGAACGCAAACAGCGACAGCCACCGAATGTTTGTGTGCGCACGTATTTTCATGCATCGTTACCCTGCAGTACCACTTGTCATCAATAGGCCTTTGTAATCAACAATTCATCAACGTGCCGACTGCGACGTCGGCAGAATCGACACACTCAGTCGGCAATCGTGTCGAAGCCGACTCTCTCGCGCTCTCATTTCCTCTCTGATGATGAATTGTTGATGAAAAATTTGACATGCACTCTCGCTCTCTCAGTAATATAAGCGGGGTGGGTTTTTTAGTTGCGTTTTAGCTTCTGAATAAATTAGGAGTAAAACATCTTAGATGGCGAAAGTGAAAGTTAAAGTTAAATTGTTTAAAAATTCAATTTTTAGTTTAAAAGTTTGTAGCAATTGTGTTAGTGTTAGTGCAATTATATGGAAAACAATGGAATTATATTAAATACAGTGCGATTATATAAAAATATGTGAAATTATATAGAAATTAACATGTCATCAACATTTAATCAACATGTCATCAACATTTAATCAACATGTCATCAACATTTAATCAACATGTCATCAACTTTTCATCAACTTTTCATCAACATGTCATCAACTTTTCATCAACTTTTCATCAACAAGTTGATGAAATGTTGTTGATGACAGCCTAGGACATGCCCATGTTAAATTCATCAACAATTTGAATGGCAATTCATCGATGATTCATCAACCCCTTCAGCTGTTGATGAATTGTTGATTAAACGTTGATGACTGGTACTGCAGGGTATTGTTGTTCGTGTGTTTACTCATACAAGCAAGCGCAAAAGCTTTTTACGCTCTTAACTTTATAAGTGCGGAGAGTGAGCTATATTGCAAAGCGAAGTTATTGACGTTTTTCATCTTAATGATTGCAATGTTTCACTTCTGCGACACGAATGAACAGATGGAAAATAGTATACACCATTTTTGTTTAGATTTTGGATGAACTTGACTGTGTGGGAAGACAACATAACGCAAATATTTGTTTTTTGAATTTCGTTTCATATTCTGAGTAATAACGTGAGTAGTATTGAAAAATGTACATTATAGTCTAGTCTTTGATGTTGGTTAAGACATATCTATTAAATCTGGCAAGACTGCAATGTCAATATTGCAAACACTATTTTTTTTAATGTTTTTACGAACTTAACATTGATACTATTTATGTTTTTAATCGTTTAATAAGTATTATTATTAATATTTAATTACCGTTTTTTTAGGATTTTACTAATCACTAAACTTTAAAAAGTACCAAAATAAATTGAAATGTAACAAATAATATTTTATTATAATATTAATTTATATTAACAAAAATCGCATATATTAGTATCAATAAAGTTTGAAAAAAAAATCATGTTATGTTTACCAGTTATTTTAATATGAATGAGTATAGGCAGATCATATTCTCAAAACATCGATAGTGCAAAAAAAAGATCAATCTATCCAAACATCGATAGTACCGATAGTGCTCCGATGTTTTGCCAGCACTAAGCCCTGATGTATACATATTCGTCATTAAAACTGGACATTTGTTTTATTAATTTTCGAAATATGCTTAACAACTGAATAATTTTAATGTCCTACATAAATTAATTTAAAAGTATTAAGTTAATAGGACTACTAATGTGCATCGGATAAACATACATCAAATAAATACATCGTTTTAGTGTATTACCGACTGATAATGTAATTGTATAAAATGTGAATGAGTATATATATACTCAAAACTGAACACAAAATCCCGAAAAATTGGCCAATTGTGTGTTAAAAATGCTACGAAAATATGTAATGTGTGCAGATTTTATAATTTTTATTTATGGTTTGGGTATTGTCCACTTGCTTGATTGGCGACAACACTCTGTGCGATGCAAACAAATGCCACCGCCGCCCCAACCCATCCCTGCGTTTACAACCAACGATATTGTCGCTCAATTTAATCTGCCGTTATTGGCCCCAACTATTTCATCGAACTTACTTGGCAATCAAACAAATAATGTAGAAAATGCCGTAGACACGCAATCGAAAAACTATTTCACACATTTAACATACGATTTAATGAACAATGTTTTATTTGCTGGCGCTACAAACAAGATATTAAAGTTTAATGAAAACCTTCGTGTGCTCGCGGAGGCTGTAACAGGACCATTAAATGATTCACCACAGTGTCATGCTGGCGGGTGTAATGAGGATATTGAGACATCGCTGGTAAACAATTACAATAAAATATTAGTTGTGAGCTATGCCCATGATGGAATCCTCATTTCATGTGGTAGCACTCGACAAGGTAAATGAAAACATATATGTAAATGCAAAGTGTTCTCTAATTTGTAATATTTAATTTCTGAAAATCTAAAATTTTTTTTAGGATCTTGTGAGATTTATAGCCTACCCAGATTTCCGACAGCCCCACAATTTATTGCCATTCCCTTGGCCGCCAATGATGAAAATGCCTCTACCTATGCATTTGTGGGTCCCGCGAGATATTCCTGGAAGGAAGAAGATATACTATATGTTGGCACAACCTTCACCAATGTCGGGGACTATCGTCATGATGTACCGGCCATCTCCTCACGTCGCCTTGATGACTTAAACTATGCAGAATTTTCAATTCAACAATCTATTATCAATATCGATGTCAAGTATCGTGATCATTTTCTCGTCGACTATGTCTACGGCTTTAACTCTTCCGATTATGCTTACTTTATAATCGTACAAAAAAAATCTCACTTGGCAGACGAAGCGGGTTATATAACACGACTGGCGCGCATTTGTATCACCGATCCCAATTATGATAGTTATACGGAAATAACACTACAATGCACTGCAACCAACAATAATATCGATTATAATATATTGCGTGATGCTAAGGTAACGCCAGCAAGTCAAAAACTAGCCCAGCAAATGGGAATTAAAAAAGATGATGACGTTCTAGTTACGGTATTTTCACCATCAAAAGAGATTAGTGATCAGACAGAGAACAAATCGGCCATGTGTTTATATAGCATCAAGGATATTGAGGATATGTTTATTGAAAATATTCATTTATGCTTTAATGGCACGATAAAGGATCGAAATTTGGGCTATATATCGGGGACAATTAACGACGGCAGATGTCCCATTGTCGGTTCACTTGGCAATATCTACAATTTTTGTTCCGTAGGACTAAAGATCAGCGGAGTATCGCCGATAACAACGCATGCCCTTTTTCATTTCGATAATATTTCGATTACCTCGGTGACTGCCACTTCAACAACGGATCAGCAGCATTCTTTGGCCTTTCTGGGCACAGACGTTGGTGTTATTAAGAAAGTACTGTTATCTGGACAAAACGCCGGTGAATATGAGGAAATTGTGGTAGATGCCGGCAATCGCATATTACCCAATACTATGATGTCGCCCAAAAAAGATTTTCTATATGTTTTATCTGTGCGAAAGATTACCAAGTTGAGAATCGAACACTGTTCGGTGTACAATAATTGTTCGAGTTGTTTAGAATCGCGAGATCCATTTTGTGGTTGGTGTTCGTTGGAGAAACGTTGTACGGTGCGTTCGACATGCAAACGTGATACTTCCGCTTCGCGGTGGCTATCCCTGGGAAGTGGCCAGCAATGTATTGACTTTGAATCTATAATACCGGAAAAAATACCCATTAGTGAGCTGACAAACTTGCATTTGATTATACGAACTTTACCGGAGCCTTTTAATGCAAAATATCGTTGCGTTTTCGGCAATTCAACGCCCATTGATGCTGAAATACTTGAAAATGGTGCAGGTCTTGCATGTGCGACACCACCCCTCGATCAGAGACCAATAATACCTGGTAATACCGATCATGTGCTCGTACCCTTGTCTGTGAGAAGTTCGGAAACCAACAAGGACTTTGTCTCTAGGTCTTTTGCTTTCTTTGACTGCTCACACCATGGAAATTGCCAAGAGTGCGTTCAAAGCTCTTGGGGGTGCAATTGGTGTATTTTTGATAATAAATGCGTTCACCAAAAGTCTCAACAATGTCGTAATATTGAAAATGCCATAAGTTCAATAGGACAATGTCCACATTTAAAACAGAATCGTGAAGAGATACTATTGCCAGTGCGAGTTCCAATGGAAATACGTCTTGAGGTTGAAAATTTACCAAAACCAAAAAGCGCACATGCTGGATTTCTATGCACTGTTCATATTGAAGCAGCTCAAATGCTACTGCCCGCCCACATTGAGTCTAATCGGATTGTAGTTTGTGAGAAAACTCCTTACTTTTACGAAAGAAATACGTACGAGTATCAGGCAAAGGTCGTTGTTACATGGAATTTCCAGCATTATGTGGATACAGCTATGGTTACACTGTACAAATGCGATGTTCTTGGCTCACATCGTGATCACGCCGATTGCAGCTTGTGTGTCACTCGTGATCAAAAATACCAATGCTCGTGGTGTGGCAACGCATGTGTTTATAATGAGACATGTAGTGGGGGAAATAGATCGATTATTGATGCAAAACAAATAACAAACGATTGTCCCTTGCCTCGAATCGATATTATAAAACCCTTATCGGGACCTATCGAGGGCGGCACTCTAGTTACCATTGAAGGCAGTAATCTAGGCATTCGCGAAGAGGATGTGAGAGGAAAAATATCGATAGGTTCAGTACCTTGCGAACTGGTCAACTATCAAATATCAGTAAAGATCGAATGTCGCACGGGTGCCGCGGTCCATGAAATGTCTGCGCCGATAAAAGTAATTAACGATGCCGGCTTCACCGAATCCAGTGTACAATTCCATTTTAAAAACGTACAACTAACTGGAATATATCCAACAATTGGCCCCAGATCGGGTGGAACGCAATTATCGTTGATTGGGAAGTTTCTAAATATCGGCTCAATGATGCGAGCTTTTCTCGATGAATATGAATGTTATATCAATGTTACCCAGGCCTCATCTTCCCAAGTTAGCTGTACAACTTCAGAGGCGACACAACCAGAACCGATACGCAGTCTTCGTTTAATTATCGATGGAGCCAATAGATCTTTGGAATGTCACAATAATATTACGAATAAAAATCGATTAAATTTCGGTTCTTATCCATATCATATACCTCCACCGCAACCTTGTTCCATTTTTAATTATACACAGGACCCTCGGATTATGCAAATTAAACCTTTACGAAGCTTTGCTAGCGGCGGACGGGCCCTAACTGTACATGGCATATATCTAGATTCCATACAAAAGCCGGAATTGGAGGTTTTCTTCGATAATGAAAAAGTGAACAAGACGGCATGCAGAGTTATTAACTCAAATCAAATGGAATGTCCATCGCCGCCGGTTAATCACAAGTTTCAAACTTTTAAACACAGTAGAAACGGAGTTGAAATGGACACAGATTTTATAAACTCGTCAACTGAAACTAATAGAAAAAGGCGACACTTTAAGGACGACTTAAACCTCTATACAACATCAGGAGGTTCAGCGAGCTATTTGATTAATAGCAACAATAATGATAATATGGATATGACAACCTTTGTTAAGGTCCGTGACACCCAATTAAACTTACAACTAAGCTTTGTTATGGATAATGTGCAATTAGTTCGTGATTTGAACAAATATTTCCATGATATAAGAAGTACGATTGTGTATCTAGCGGATCCCAAATATTTTCCATTTCCCAACGAAGAAGGTATTAAGTTATATAAGGGCGACAGTTTGGTTATAGAAGGAGAACTCTTGAATTTAGCAGCTGATGAATACGATGTAAATGTTACTATTGGTACAGCTCAATGCAATATTACCAGCTTGGCTTTAACACAATTATTATGCATTCCACCAGAGTATCAGCCCTTAGCTACAGATGAAAATGGTATTGAGCAATCGATAGATCTCCCTTTAGTTGTGGTCAAAGTTGGCAGTAACCTGCGATTTGTAATTGGTTATTTAAAGTACGATTTAAGTAAACCCTTTGTGTACTCGCACGCGATATTTATAATTATGCTGACGGTGACTGTACTTGTTATCATTCTGGTTATCGTTTTAATCATATTTCGAAGAAAATCTACGCAAGCCGAACGGGAATATAAACGAATTCAAATCCAAATGATTACATTAGAGAGCAATGTGCGTTCCGAGTGTAAACAGGCTTTTGCCGAGTTACAAACCGACATGACAGATTTAACAGCGGATTTAGAGAGTTCGGGTATACCCACGCTCGATCATGTCAATTATATTATGAAGGTATTCTTTCCCGGTGTTTCCGATCATCCCATATTGAATTCACCAAAGTTCCGTGGAGGAATCGGAAGTTCCCAACATACTAACTATGATATTGCCATGATGCAGTTTGAACAGTTGATTGGAAACAAATATTTTTTACTCATCTTTATTGAAACCTTGGAATCTCAGCGTTCGTCTTTTTCCATACGTGACCGGGTTAATGTGGCTTCCCTACTAATGATAGTTTTGATGAACAAAATGGAATATGCCACAGAGATTTTAAAATCTTTATTATTACGTTTAATTGACAAATCATTGGCGGGCAAACATCCTCATCTTATGCTGCGGCGCACGGAAAGTGTTGTTGAAAAGATGTTAACTAACTATCTGGCAATATGCATGTACGATTATCTTAAGGAATATGCTGGATCGAATTTATTTTTGCTATTTAAGGCAATAAAGCATCAAATAGAAAAGGGTCTAGTTGATGCTGTAACCAACGATGCTCGTTATTCGCTCTCAGAGGAGAGACTTCTCCACGAACAAGTTACACATTCGGTGGTTATATTACACATTCTCCAAGATGATCTCGACGAGAAGGTTCAGTGTCGCGTTAACGATTGGGATACAATTTCCCAGGTTAAACTGAAAATTCTAGATGCCATTTTTAAAAATACTCCCTTTTCGATGCGACCTTCGGTGCACGAAGTGGATTTGGAATGGAGACACGGACGCGGCGGTCACCTTACACTGCAAGATGAGGACTTGACTACAAAAACCATTAATGGCTGGAAGAGACTTAACACCTTGGCTCATTATGGCGTTAAAGAGTCGGCTGTAATGTCTTTAATAGCGAGGCAAAATGATAATTACCACATACCGTACAGTAAAAACCAGCACATGGCACCATATCATAATTGTAAGTACTAGTTAAAGCCTAATTTAAATAAAATATTAAGCATTTTTAGTATGTGTTCTCATTTCAGATTACTTTTTAAATAATTCGCAAAGCCATATTATAATTAATAACGATATCGAATCGGGCCTACAACAACCTAGACTTTACCATCTAATAAAGCCAATTGTACCAGACCACTATATGAATATTAAAAACTCTGCTATATCCGGTAATGGCGGAGGAGCTTCTCAAACATTACAATCGTCGCAATGCGTTAATAATGGCAATGATCGAGTTAATAAAACGATACCGGAGGTATATTTAACACGTTTACTAGCCACAAAAGGAACGATACAGAAATTTGTCGATGACTTTTTTGCAATTATTTTAACTGTTAACGAGGAGTTACCGCCAGCTGTAAAATGGCTTTTTGATTTATTAGATGAAGCGGCGCGACGTCATGATATCGCCGATACTGATATTGTTCATGCTTGGAAGTCGAATTGTTTACCCTTACGATTTTGGGTTAATTTTATTAAGAATCCGGATTTTATATTTGACGTAAATAAAACGTACAGCGTTGACTCTTGCTTAAGTGTGATTGCGCAAACGTTTATGGACGCATGTTCAACTTCAGAGCATCGACTAGGCAAGGATTCCCCTTCTAATAAGTTGCTTTTTGCAAAAGTAAGTACACAAATATATCGAATAAAAAATAAATTAAAAATAAATACGATATCAAAAGTAATAAAAAAAAATTGAGAAAATTTCGGGACACCAAAGTTTAAATACCTTTGAATATCTGGTAAAGACTAGAGATAACAAAGGATAAAAACTTATTAACCGTCAAAACTTCATAGAAAAAACTTCATACTTAAAAATTATCAAAAACTTTCCCACATTTTCGATTTTCCCTGGGTCCTTTTAGAAATTGACCGATAGCTTATATGGTAGCCATATGATACTAATGCTTTTATGACACTACCGGATATTATTGCGACTTGATTAAAGATTTGACAGCTCTATAGGATTTTATAAGAGCGAGCAAAATGACTGTACGGCACTTCAAATACATTAGCTAATGCATTGACAATGCATTAGAGGCGAAAATCGATATATTTGCATAAAATATAATATATACGAAATTGGACCGATGACAATATACTGCTGTAATGAAACAAAATTGTAATTGAATTATATATTTCCCAGCTCATTATGACGCTATAACACAGTGATGCAGTTTTCATTAATAAGATATTTTATTAGAACCTAGAAAGAGACTATATGTAACCTAGGAAGAGACTATATGTGTTATTTTGCTCGGATCTCTTTTGTACAGTGACTTGGATCACACCGATTTTGAAAGTTAAGCAATAAGAATGGTATTATTTTCTGGAGTTATCGTTGAGGACTCCTGTTTTTATGCATGTGGAAGACCTTACATTTATTTTTCTAACTTTTTTAGGAATAAAATTTTTAGCTTGTAATGAAAACTGCATTGCTGTATCAGAAGGCCATAATTAGAAGTGAAGGAAGTCTTGATATAATATCGTTACGATACTCGATATTTCCCATTTGGACATGCCATACTGTTCCGATTGTAAAATTCATATTTATTAAATATCTTTAACACGAAGCATTGGATTGGAAAGATTGATTTTCAAATTATTTATTTTTTATCTTCAAATTCTGGTTCTTGATTTGTTGATCATAAAAATATACTTGTTCACTGCTCTGCAAACATGTGATTGACATTTAATTAAAACTTTTACAGGATATACCAAATTACAGAATAATGGTCAAGGACTTTTATCGTGACGTCGCGCGACTACCACAAATAAGCGATCAAGAAATGAGCACAGCTATGCAGCAATTATCTGTGCGGCAAAACGATGAGTTTGATACAATTTCTGCTTTAAAGGAGCTGTATATTTATATAACTAAATATAAGAGCCAGGTAAAGATTTAATTCAAAGTTTTCTTATGTATTTTAAAACTTTAAGATAATTAACTTTTTTAGATAATGGAAGCTCTGGAAAGCGATATTAATTGTCGCAAGATGAAATTGTCCAGAAAATTAGAAAACGTCGCTGGCACTCTAGATGGCGAAGAAATATCTAACTGCTGACATAAAGAAGAAACATTTTTAGGAATTTTTAAGAAATTTCAAAAATTTTGCATTTGGATTTTGCAATTAAAAGCATTTTTATTATTATATTTAAACAAACAAAAAAAAATGACTGCTTTAATGATATTTTACTTTTTATCGTGTATAAAAATATAAACATAAGACTATACAAACAACTCTATTTAATAAGCTTGGCTAATAAAAAATATGGAAACTGATATTTGTATTTATATACATATATGGACATTTCCAGGATGGTAATCCAAGCTTTGGGGACTTGTCGTTTTGAAAACTTTTCTAAACCAGAAAGAAAGCTAACTTCGGCTTATAAAATTAGAAACGGAATTCAGGAACAATACAAAATGGTCAAATCTCAAATTAAAAAAAAAATAAGTTGAAAAACAGCAAAGTTATATTTTTATCTATTATGTTCCTAATAATAAATATTATTAAGGCGTCAAATTTTCATAAAGTTAAACAAAAAATTATGAATGTCCAAATCTCAAATAAAATTAAAATGTATTTTAAACTGGCAATGTTATAATTTTTATAACCTTGCAGGGTATTATAGTTTCAATCAGAAGTTTGCAGCGTAAACATCTTCGAACCTATAAAGTATATATATTTATCAGGATCAACAGCCGAGTCGATCTAGCCATGCAAAGTAGTTGCGCTTGTACGGAGCCACGGCCATAAATACTTCCCTTTGAGAAATCGATGTGAAATTTTCCCCAAAAATCTAAACAAATATTTTAAACATATAGCAAATAAATTGGCCCCATCGGACGACTATATCCTATAGCTCCCATATCCCTCTAGGAAGGCATAAGGCGCGCAAAAATACCTTCAGTAGAGTTGAAGCGCTTAAATGTTATTATCGGCATCAAAGATGTTTACTATATTTTAATTACACTTTTAAAAGTGCAATTTCTCTTCAGCCCGTTTGACCACTTTGAAATGCAATTTTGATGCGACAATAAAGCAAATAAAACTCCGCTGCGCTGCAAAAAATTAACACTTGGTCTCTCTTTGCATTCTTTTTTTGAATGTCTTGTTAGATTTCGAGACAAAAAGATTTTACCATAAAAAAAATGTGGAAATTTTAAAATAATTTGGCTAATTTTCGCAAGTGTTCGGAATTTTTTTTTTTTTTGCCTATGGGCGTAACCACAGTGCCATGTGCGTCTGTCCGATTATACGAAAATTAGTCCCTCAGCTATCTGAATGCAACTGTGTCTTCATATACTACCACTCGTATATATGTCGGAACGGGTTGGATCAGACGACAATATCATATAGCTGCCATAGGAACGATCGGAAAATTTGTAAAAAAAAATTTAACTTTGTCACTTTTCAACACATTTTCATCAAATTTGAGATTTAGCCATATTTTAATTTCTTAAAAATTGAACGACTATATCCGATAGAATAAAAGAAAAACCCATAACTGCAGTTTTTCAATAGATTTTCCTTAAATTTCAGATTTGATGACTTTTTATAATTTCAGAATTTATTTTTTAATTTTACAAAAATTGGACGACATATCCTATAGCTGACATAGGAACACACCATAGCTTTGCATTTTTTCAACACATTTTTATTAAATTTGAGAAGGTTTCCATTATTTTAGAATTTTGTTTTTAATTTTATAGTTTAATCTTTAAGGGTATATAAACTCCGCGAGCCGAATTAAGCTTCCTTTCTTGTTTTCTAAAAAAATTTCAGATTGGTTATGGCACCTACATATATGATACAGTCGTCTTATTTGGGAATGAGAATATATAGAAGACTATCTGCACTGCTGCATTTAAATAGCTTCAAAACTGAGACTAGTTTGCGTAGAAAGGGACAGACGGACATGGCTAGATCGACTCGGCTGTTGATGCTGACCATGTCGCCTTCACTACGTTGCAAACTTCTGACTGAAATTATAATACCCTGCAAGGGTATAAAAAGACTTAATATTAATTTTAAAAAATTTGAAACATTTAGCTTTTGGTTAGCACTGATTACTGGTGCTAAAATCTACGAGTTTAAGCAATTATTCGTTTTTAAGATAATTACAAAACTGTACGGAATTTGCATGCCACAATAACATAAGTAATTTTTTTTTAAACTCACTTAGCAAAACGTGATGCAAGATTTGAATGAAATTAATTTTAATGTATTATGCAAAGATGTATCTAAAAAGTGTATTTATTTTGAGATAAATTTGTAAATTGCTGCTCATGCTGTTTCTTTTTTTAAATTTAAATATATTGGAAATGTCAGTTGTTAATGTAGTTTACAAATGGAACAATATATTTGTTTGAGATTTAATATACTGTTTTAGCTATTTCGATATTAAAATGTTCAAAATTTTTTTTTGTCAATTCGCACGCCGCATTCTCATTCCTTTTTTAATGCTGTTATGATACTACCGCATTAACTAGAGACTTCATTAAAGATTTGACAGCTCTATAGGGTTTTACACAAGTGCGAGCAAGATAAGACACTGACAATGCATTAGAGTTAAAAATCGATATATCTACTTAAAATATACTATATACGAAATTGGACCGATGACAATATACTGCTCTAATGTAACAAAATTGTCATTGAAAAGTATATAAGCAAGCTCATTAGAGGTCATAAGTCAAAAGTCACACATAACAAATTGATTTTTGCTGATTTTTTTTAATTATTTGTTGAAACTAAAACTTTAAAAATTTAGAACAATAATATGTTTTAGTTTACAAAGTTCTTAAGTTGCAAATTGAATTGAAATTAATTATTTGGGTATTAATACTAAAATTTGAGTGCTTTTACATGCATCAAAAAATTGAAGCCTTCGTGGAACGCCCGAAAGAAGCGAAGCTTTTTATCAATTTTTTTCATTTTACACAATTATACAAATATAGTGTGAAGAGATCGTTTGTTATATGACAACCCTACACCAACCCAACCCACCCCCCTAGACCCGGCCGACGCTTCCCTGCGGTACCACTTGTCATCAATTGGCCTCTTAAATCAACATTTCATCAACGTGCCGACTGCGACGTCGGCAGAATCGATTCTCTCTCGCTCTCATTTCCTCTCCGTTGATGAATTGTTGATGAAAAATTTGACATGCACTCTCGCTCTCTCAGTAATATAAGCGGGGTTGGTATTTTAGGTGCTTCTGAATAAGTTAGGAGTAAAACATCTTAGATGGCGAAAGTGAAAGTTAAAGTTAAATTGTTTCAAATTCCATTTATAGTTTAAAGTTTGTAGCAATTAGTGTTAGTGTTAGTGCAATTATATGGAAAACAATGGAATTATATTAAAACAGTGGGATTATATAAAAATATGTAAGATTTAAGATGTAAGAATGTAAGAATAGAAATCAACATGTAAATCAACATGTCATCAACATTTAATCAACATTTCATCAACAATTCATAAACAATTCATCAACATTTCATCAACAATTCATCAACATTTCATCGATTAATTGTTGATGAAATGTTGTTGAAGACAGCCTAGGACATGCCCATGTTAAATTCATTAACAATTAGTATGGCAATTCATTGATGATTCATCAACAACACCCCTTCGGTTGTTGATTAAACGTTGATGACTGGAACTGCAGAGTGCATAGAGAACATATCTCTCTCTCTGTGTATTATGTGCATTTTTATGTGTGTTCACGCTTACACGCTGATCGACACAGAGAGAAAAAAGGGATAGGGAGCAGGATGGACTTTAACGCTGCATAGCTACGACAACCACTTTTTCTCTGTATATATTTTGCAAACAGGAGTCCTCAACGATGACTTTAGAAATAAAATAAAATTTGTTATTGTTTCATTTTTAAAATAGGTTTTACCCAAGTCGGATTACTAAAGATATCCGAGCAAAATAACTCATATAGTTGATTCTTTCTAGGTTATAATGAAGTCTCTAATTAAAGAAATCTGCATTACTGTGCCATAGCGCCATAAATACTTCTGATTCTTGACTGAACCCGCACTTATATTATTGTAAATAGCGACGTAATGCTTATTTATTATTTATTATAATTTTTGACACTTCTGTAAAAAGAAAGCATATAAGAAATATAAATTGCTTATTTATTTATATGTTTTACTTGTGATGGCGAACAACAAAAAGTTCAAATCGCTATACAACATTTTTCTGACCAAAATCTCAAATATATTAAATATTTATTTAAATATTGATTTGGAATACTTTCAGACTGGCATAACAAACATATTTTATATGTGATTCTTAAATTGAATTAATTGAAAATTGGGTATTGAAACTAAAATTTGTATGCCTAAGAAAGTTAGAAAAATAAACTTAAACGCTTTCACATGCATAAAAACGGGATTTCTCAACTATGACTAAAAAAAACATTTTTTATTGTTTAACTTTTAAAATCGGTGTGACCCAAGTCGCATTACAAAAAAAATCCGAGCCAAATGAAGTCTCTAAAGCTCCGTATCCAGACAGTAAAAAACCGTCTTTAAGCAGTGAGAGAGAGCGAGAGGCAAATAGTTGAAAACGGTTGTTCGGCAGCGGCCGTTTTAAAGGTCGGTATCCTGACACGAAAACAAATATACTACAAAAGTGTGTGGCACTTTTTAGTATTTTCCGAGCGGGCTGCGAAAAAGAATGGCAAGTTTAATAGAACAGACTGTTTGCGACCGTTTCCCCCCTCTCTATGCCTTCTTCAGTTCCGTAAATCCGTTAAATTTTCAAAAAACATCACAGGAGTTTGGTGCAGATTTTCTAATTCTAAAACAAACAAAAGATAAGATAAAAATATCATTTGAAAAAATCGTTGGAATCCTAAATGAAAAATTTGAATCGTTATAATGGTACAATGGTTCACTTTATAGGAATGTTAACATATGCTTAATTTATATACCCTTGCAGGGCATTATAATTTCAGTCAGAAGTTTGCAACGCAGTGAAGGAGACATCTTCGACCCTATAAAGTATATATATTCTTGATCAGGATCAACAGCCGAGTCGATCTAGCCATGTCCGTCTGTCCGTCCGTCTGTCCGAATATACGCGAACTAGTCCCTCAGTTTTAAAGCTATCTGAATGAAACTTTGTAGTTAGTCTTCTATAACTCTCACTCCTACATATGTATGTCGGAAAGGGCAGGATCGGACGACTATATCATATAGCTGCCATAGGAACGATCGGAAAATTTTTAGAAACAAAATTATAACTATGTCAGTTTTCAAGATATTTAAACCAAATTTTGGCCATCTTATATTATTTTAGAATTTCATGAAAATCGGCCAACTATATCCTGTAGCTGCCATAGGAACAATTAGAAAAAAAACCATAACTTAACCGTTTTTCAAACCATTTTCATCAAATTTGAGATTTGGCAACTAATTATTATTCCAGATTTTCGGTTTTAATAATTTGTTTAAATTCTGCAAGGGTATACAAACTTCGGTGAGCCGAAGTTAGCTTCCTTTCTTGTTAAAAATAAATATGAAAATCGATCCATTATACCAAATTGCTCCCCAACACATTATCTTACCATCTTCAGGCTTTTCAGATTTAGTTGGGTATCACAATTATTTTCCTTTTGATTTGACACTCCATAATACATTTTTCCAAAGTGAATCGTCTTTCTCCTCAGGAGCCTTTAAAAAGTCCAAACACCTTTTAATATTTATCTTTGGCAGGGTCTGCTTCATTCCATTAGAGTCAAGGTTTATTTCGACTTATTGTAACAACTATAAACTATCAAATAGACTTATTTATGAAGTTATCAATCTTTATCTCACAAGAAAACTTAAAATGGTTAGGGTAGATTTTTTCTTTTCAATTATAATTGTCACCAAACTCGGAGTATTTTTTCATCTTCTGTTGGGTTAAATACAAAGAACCTTTATCGACAAATCCATTTTTTGGAAACATTCCATGATATTCACCATCAATAATCAATCAGTATCGCAAAAGTGTAACGTACTATTTTTAGGCTAATTTTTTTCTGATCATGATCATTTGTCCATTTTTAGTTTTATTTTTTTAAGTTTTTAGTTTCAAATTACATACATTATTTTCGATATTTGGTTAACTTTTTATTATACCCTTGCATGGTAATATAAAGGAGGACTGGATATATGAAGGAGACATTTCCGACCCTAAAAAGTATATACATATATTCTTTATGAGGATCAACAGCAGAGTCGATCTAGCCATGTCCGTCGGTCGAACGGACCGTCCGATTATACGTAAACTAGTCCCTAAGTTTTAAAGCTATCTGAATGAAACTTTGCAGTTAGTCTTCTATATACTCTCACTTGGAAGACTATATCATAGGATATAGCTGCCATAGGAACCATTAGGGAAATAAAGGAAAAAATTATATCTTCTCTGTCTCTCAACAAATTTTCATCAAACTTGAGATTTGCCAACTAATAATTATTCTAGAATTTCGGTTTAAATTTTTTGTTTAAATTCTGCAAGGGTATAAAAACTTCGGTGAGCCGAAGTTAGCTCCCTTTATTGTTTACTATATATTATTTAAAAACAATTTTTTGCGTGATATAGCGCAAGATTTAATTTTAAGAGACAGATTATTTTTCTAAAAAATCTGAAGGCTTGAACAGCTTCATAGGACTGTTCTTGTAATTTTTATACCCTTGCAGGGTATTATAATTTCAGTCAGAAGTTTGCAACGCAGTGAAGGAGACATCTCCGACCCTATAAAGTATATATATTCTTGATCAGGATCAACAGCCGAGTCGATCTAGCCATGTCCGTCTGTCCGTCTGTCCGTTTCTACGCAAACTAGTACCTCAGTTTTAAAGCTATCTGAATGAAACTTTCTAGTTAGTCTTCTATATACTCTCACTCGTATATATGTCGGAACAATCGAGAAATTTTTAGTAAAAAAAAATTTAACTATGTCAGTTTTCAACATATTTTCATCAAAGTTGGTATTTAGCCGTTTTTTACTATTTCAGAATTTTGGTTTTAATTTCGTGAGAATCGGTCGACTATATCCTATAGCTTCCATAGGAACAATCAGGAAAATAAAACAAAACCCATAACTTAGCCGATTTTCAAACCATTTTTATCAAATTTGAGATTTGGCAACTAATAATTATTCCAGATTTTCGGTTTTAATTTATTGTTAAAGTTCTGCAAGGGTATATAAACTTCGGTGAGCCGAAGTTAGCTTCCTTTCTTGTTAGGTAATAATATAGTTTATTTTTTAGTAAGAGCAAACATTTTAAAATTAATTGACAAAATCCACTAACTTTAAAAGTACTATCGAAATGATTAGTTTATAAATGCATATATATAAATGTTATCCACAATTATACCTGCAGGTCGTTTTTTCTGCAGCTGTGGAATTTGTCACAGTCAAGGCACAACCTTTTCTGATGCCCTGGGGTGAGGGCAGTGCTTCCTCCAACAACAACAACTTGTTTCTTGTGAAACAAAAAGAATGTTCTAAATACGATCTCAGCAGGATTGAATCCCTGAATCGCTTGCTGTGCGCGCTTCGTCTACGTTCTCATTATTATTTTTGCGTCTCTGCCCTTTTGTAATATTTAACGTCTTACTCAAGTCTCGCCTCGTCTCTTCGTTCTGCCCTGAAAGGAGCAGCGGCACACATGTATGTATACGTACATATGTATGTATTTCAGTTCCAAACATGCATATGTGTAGTGTACATATATTTATCTTAGTATCTTTTGCATGTATTTCATGTGCAGCACATGGAATTCGTTTTATTTTTTATGAAAAAACTTTTGTCGGTTCTTGGAAAATAACAACAAAACCAGATATTCTTTAAATGTGTATATGTGCATAATATATGTATGTATATGTATTTACAATACAGATACACTTGTATCTTCAATTTCTTTTTTTTAAATTTTAGTTTACAAAAGCGAATTTAATATGAAAATAAGTTTAAAATAATAGATATAAAAATAAAAATATTTTCACCTTACACCATTTCGTCAATTTTGATGATTGACCGAGCTTCAACTTTCTACAAGTTTCTGTTAATTTATTGTTAAATATGTATATAAGACTTCAATTTGGATTGACATGTGAGCGTGTGACACAGTACATAAACCTACGTACAGGTACATTTCGAATGCCTATAAAATTATAAAAACGTTCAGATACATACATCTATAGAATTATTTTAATGTATTTACTCTTCTACGCACCGGTTTCCCTCTATCAAAACTCTTTAGTGACTGCAGAGGCCCAATGACTTTATTTTCTTCTCTCCTTTTTACAAATTTTAAAGGCTTAATTAGTCAGCGCGGATCGATCCTAAAGAGAAGAAAATAAAAAGAAAACACACATTTTTGTTTTTTTACACATACACATAAAACAACGTTATATTAGTATAGGCATTTATCTGTACACTCCTCTCACATACAACCACATTTTAAATCCAGTTTCTTTCTCCATTAAGCGACAGCACAGAGGCAAGGCACCAGGCACAGATTGAAGCATCATCATTATCAAGAAATTGAGCTGAGAGTTGGCCTTTGGAATTATGTTGTCCACCGTCGAGGCAGTAGGGAAAAAAACAAAATAAGAAGGGAAAAAGGCAGACAAAAAAGACGAATAAAAAATTAAAGGGAATACACACACATAAAGATACATGTATCAGATATACATATATGGTGGTTGCCTTAAATATTAATTTTAATTACATATATAAAAAGAAAATATCTCAATAATAGTAAAAATACAAAAGATCCTCAAGATTTTTAACAATAATTTCTTAATGCTAATATCCGGTCTGAAAGCAGCACAAGAAAAGCCATTAGCAATGTAATGATACATATAATTATTTAATATTTATTTATATTATTGTTTAAAATAAAACTGCTTTAAAACGATATTATTTAGGGTTAATTAATTAATTAACGAATTTATCGAATCTGGTATTTATTCGGTTCGATAAATGCGATAATTAATGATTCGTCTGTCCATCTGTCCGTTTCTACGTAAACTACTGTCTCAGTTTTAAAGCTATCTAAATTAAACTTTACAGATTGTCTTCTACATATTCTCACTCGTATATAACAATCGAAATATTTTTAGAAAAAAAGTATACAAAATGTAAAGATCAAGAAATGAATAGGAAAAATTATAACTTTTCCGTTTTTCAACATACTATACATTTCTACTCGCAGATATATGGTTTTTGTATTATTTTATAATTTCGGGTATATGATAATTTCACGCAAATCGAATGTAGAGGAAAATTAAAAATGAAAACCGAAATTATGACGTAATAATAAAATGGCTACATCTCTAAATAGAGAAAATATATGCTAAAATCAGCAAAGTTATAATTTTTCGAACGTTCCTATGGCAGCTACATGATGTAGTATTAACTACTATACTTCATAGGATCGCAAAAAGCTTCTTTACAGCGTTGCAAACTTCGGACTAAATTTATAATGGCCTTCAATGGTACATAATATCTCTTAACAACAAGAAATAAAAGTGTTGATAGTTATTTGGCAAAACAACATGATTACTTTTTTAAAATTGTTCTGTTATATGCAGCAAACAAGTACGGTAACTTTTCGTGATACTAATAGCTTATAAAAGGATAGATGTATCGATAAGAATAATAAAATGAGATGAATGTAAGCAAAGGAAATATAAATTATTAGTCATAAAATCAATAACCTGCTTTTCAATTTTTTAAAAATTAGTTAATAATATTTAAATAAAAATGTTTAATTTTTATTATTATAAAATTTTTTGTTGTAGCCGAAATGCAGAGTGCAGTGCTGCAAATGCAGCAGAAATATGTAATGATGTCCCGATCTGTTTTATACGTATGCGTACAGTTGGCCGATTCGGCCGATTATTTGTACGACGGCGTAATGTATCATGAGCGTTCAGCAGAACAACTTGATAAGTGAATACTGATCCACTACTATTCAGTGATTATGTTGTTGTTGAACAACTTGATTACTTATTACTGATTTACTACTGATCAATGATCTAAATGGTTGTTCTGCTGAACGTAACCAATGACTGGTAATAATAACATTAAACAAAAACAAGAAAGGAAGCTAACTTCAGCGCACCGATTACAAATTAAATAAAACAATTAAAAGCGAAATTCTGAAACAATAAAAAGTGGTCGAATTCGAAATTTAATAAACATTTCTTGAAAATCAGAAAAGTTGTGGTTTTTTCACTTGTTCCTATGGCAGCTATAAGATAAAGTCGTCCGATTTTCAAAATTTTAAACCCGATTTAGGAATAATAAAATATGACTAAATCTCAAATTTGATGCAAATCTGTTGTAACTGTCAAAGTTAAAATTTTTTTCTCCAAAATTTCCGATTGTTCCTATGGCTGCTATATGAATAGTTGTCCGATCCGGCTTGTTCCGACATCTGTACGAGTGAGAGTATATAGAAAACGAACTACAAAGTTTCATTCAGATAGCTTCAAAACGGAGGGACTAGTTTGTGTATAATCGGGATGACGGACGGACAGACGGACATGGCAAGATCGACTCGTTTTTTTAGAGACGGAAATGTCTCCTTTACTGTGTTCCAAACTTCTGACTGAAGTTATAATACCCTGCAATGGTATAAAAATAAGACCCTACATTTTAAAAAGGTTTTGTAGCTTGCAATCGTTCTGCTTTTAATTCAATAGGTTTTAAGAGAATTTTCTGGACCTTAAGGCTGCCAAAATAAAAATAAGGATGCCTAAAATAATGGTACAATTAAAGAATCTTATAAAAAATTTAAAATTCGTGAATATAACAGAGAAATATTAAAGAACTATTTAAAATTCGATGCCCAATGTAGTAAAATGTGTAATTAAAGTAAAATGGGGTACTTCAAAGTACCTGTTTAATTAACAAACAAAAATTTTACTATAAAGTGATACTGAATACAAAATAAACAAGAAAGAAAGCCAACTTCGGCTCATCGAAGTTTGTATACCCTTGCAGAATTTAAACAAAAAATTAAAACCGAGAATCTGGAATAATAATTGGTTGCCAAATTTCAAATTTGATGAAAATGGTTTGAAAAACGGCTGTTATGGTTTTTTTTATTTTTCTGATTGTTCCTACGGAAACTGAGGGACTAGTTCGCGTATAATCGGACAGACGGACATGGCTAGATCGACTCGGCTGCTGATCGACTCGGCTGTTGATCCTGATCAAGAATATATATACTTTATAGGGTCAGAGCTGTCTCCTTCACTGCGTTGCAAACTTCTGACTGAAATTATAATACCCTGCAAAGGTATAATAAATAAAATAATTGTATATGCCTAAGTATAATTATAATAATGTTTTTCTTAAAGTTTTCACAATTATAGACGGGCAGTAAAATTAATATGGGTTTAAAAACAGTAATAACATAAAAATTGCTATGTTCTTTTATTTTAAAATGTTCTATTAATCAGTAAAAAAAAAAAGAGTTGGACAAATCAGACAACATTTGTAATTCATAAAAGCTTGTGAATATTTGGGCTGCGCTGGGTGTACTATACCTTATTTGCAGTCTCTGAGACCGTATTAGATAGTGCGTTCCTCAGCGACTGTTTTCAAAATTGATACAGAATTATAATTTCTACTTGTACTTTAATGAAATGTATTTTCAGGAATACCATTATAGAAGCCCTGACCAGGAAGTTAGAATACATATATACAATACATATTATATATATTTAAATTATCGGTATTCGAGGTAATTGCATTCCATAAATATTTCTATCGATTTTGATCGATACGTTGCTAAATTATATGTTTATTAAATCCGCTGTCATGAACATTTTATTGTCAAACTGCTAGACTAAGTGTGCGTATACATATGTATATGTATCCATAAATTGTGTACACAGGCCAAAAACCCATACACACATTATCCGAAGAGGAATACCAACATACATATGTATGTAATTCATAGAGAGTATTAGCAAAATTCAGTAAGGGAGAAAAGGACCGGAGGTGCGGCTAAAACTACGTACGTTGCCTGCATAGAAAAACAGAAATTATTTCGGCTGATGTGCCATCAAGGTCAAAAAAAAACTACCTGCCTGAAAATTGTAGAAATTTATTCTAAGCAGTCGCATCTGATGGTAAATAGCCAAGCCAAAGCGGTCATCACTGACGACCAAAAAAGTATCTTGTTGATGCGTATGTACGTGTGTACTGTGTTTATTGTGTGGCCATCTTCGATCTGCCCGCCTTCGCTCGCTTGCGATCTGTGTGTAGCGCAAACACAGATACTCGGCGTTGCACTTGTTTATGTATTTCTTTGTTATATCTGTCTGTGTACCTAACGTATCTATGTTGGAATCTGTGGAGTATCTGTGTCATGTGGCGCAGGTATTTGTGAGAAACGATCTCCGAACTGCTTCATTTAAACTAAGCGAAGCATTGTAAGAGCCTAGCTGTTAATATCACTCAGTCCTCCTCCCGAAAGAAACACGGCAACAAGACGGCAGCATAAATGCATAAATATATTTATTGTAAAGCAAAATATGCTTATACATCACCTATTGAAACTAAATGAACAACAAATACTAAAGTGCAGGTGATTCTATGAAATTATGTGAAAATTATGATCACATTACATTACATACTTAAAAATGAATGCTTGTGAAAAGTTAACAATAATATGGTGTAAAGTTTTCAATATAATTTTATTACTTAAAAGTTATTCAAACGTTTTTAAATAGTGAATGTGCCATTATCTAATCGAATTTAACGTTTTCTTACGATTTTTTTTCAATCGTACAACACCGACGGCAAACCCATAATACATATATGTATATTTATATAAGAAATAATAATTCAAGGACTTTACTGGTAATATATTGGTAGCTGACACAACATGGACGCGTACGCTTTGCCAACCTACTTTCCACTTGCGTAAGTCTCATTTTTCACTATTTTCAATACCCTTTCAGGATCGGTTTAAAATATCAGTCAATTGCTTTTTCAGAAATAAATACATATAATATAGCTATCAGGAATTAATAGAAAACAAATTATGACTGTCAATTTTCAAAATATTTTAATTTTATTGGAGATTTTACCGTTTTTGCTTATTTAAGAATTTTGGTTGTAATATTAACAAATTGAACGACTATTTAATATAACTCTCACAGGAAGAATCGGGAAAATAATAGAAAGAAATTATAACTTGGCTATTTTGCAACATATTTTTATCTAATTAGCTTCTATTCTTGTTTTAACGTAAAACAAAACAAACAAGAAGGGAAGCTAACTTCGGCTCACCGAAGTTTTAAACAAAAAATTAAAACCGAAAATCTGGAATAATAATTATTTGCCAAATCTTAAATTTGATGAAAATGGTTTGAAAACCGACTAAGTTAGGGTTTTTTTATATTTCCTGATTGTTCTTATGGAAGCTATAGTGAGTGATAGTATATAGAAGACTAACTACAAAGTTTCATTCAGATAGCTTTAAAACTGAGGTACTTGCTCACATATAATCGGACAGACGGACATGGCTAGATCGACTCGGCTGTTGATCCTGATCAAGAAGACGGAGATGTCTTCTTTACTGCGTTGCAAACTTCTGACTGAAATTATAATACCCTGCAAGGGTATAAAAACACCATTTTACAAGTTTGTATACATTTGCGAATTTCACTGGTCAACAAGCTTCAGTTATTGGATACGTATTTTGAGATATTTGAGGCAATTTTTTTAATGTTTTGAGGATATGAAGGGGGACTCTAACAATGCAAAATAAAATTGTTCTTTAAATTCCTGTCTTAAATTCCTCATGATTTCAATTACGATTTTTGTTCGTAAAGTTATGGCTGTTCGAAGTTACGAATGGAAACCTTCATACATTATTTTACTTCGATTTAATTAGCATTTGTATAAAGCCTTGCATTCGTAATTTCAAACAACCATAACTTTTTGATCTTGAGTTCTTAAATTAAAGGGGAAAAATTGAAACTAAATAATGCAACTGGAGTAACAATAACAAAAAATTGTTGCGCCCTCCACATAACCTTAAAAATCAGTGACTTAAACAAATAAGTAAGTTTTTTACAAAACCTCAAATATACCAAAATTCGGACATCGGATTTGGATTCTACGCCTCAAATTCTTATGGAAATGAACTCCAGCTTCCCAACAACTCAAATGACCCCAATATTTGTATTATGCTGACTATAAAAATTAATATCTCAGGTTATGTTTATTAAAAAATAACAAATGTATGTTTATGTTCATATTATAAAAAAAATATTATTTAAACAGATTGGAATCATTTAAAGCGTTTTTTTTTTTTTTGTTAAATAAAAATCAAAATGTTTATTATACCCGGGTATATAACTTTGTGCCAGCAGGAAATGTATGTAACAGATACAAGTAGGCCTCTCCGACCCTATAAAGTATACATATTCTTGATCAGCGTCAACAGCCGAGACGATCCTAGCCATGTCCGTCTGTGTGTCTGTCTGTCTGCTTGCACGCAGATCAAATTTGTTTCAAATTTTTACCACGCCCACTTCCGCCCCCGCAAATCACCAAAAAGCGTAATTTTAAAGCTAGAGTCTTTGTAAATACAATAAAAATTGGTTGCGATCAGATAAAAATTGTCGAAGGATTTAAAGAAATATTTTTGTATGGCACAAACGGCTGCTGCAGCATGCCTCAGTTGGTTGACTGACTAGACCAACTAAATATTCTTACCAGTTTGTGATTGTAATCGAGAAACAATTTTAATAAATGGTAATAATTATTAGCCGCTTTAATGAAATAATAACGCGTATTTACACACATATGTAGATACATGTGTACACTGATAGAAAAAATAAAGTCGTCTTTTAAGATTTTGTGAATTCTTAAATTTAATTCTTAATATAAGTAAGAAAATTCTAGAAATGAGATTTTTATGGTTTATTCAGGCACACAATAAGATTTATAATTTAAATTCAAGATTTTCCACATTCTTAAAAAAAAAGCTTAAAAGAATATCAAATGTTCTCAAAACAATACGAAATATTCGTAAAACAATACCAAGAAGGATTAATATCAAGAAAAAATGTATTAAATTAAGATTTTTGTCATTCTTAGTTTTATATAATTCCTAGTTCACAGTGAAATGTATATTCATATCGGTGTCATAGTTCAAGTTATCTACGTGGCGCGTTGAGTAAACAACTGGTCTGAGAAACATAGAGTCCCAGGTTCGAACCCCAACGGAAAAATATAAAATAAAAATAAAGATAAATTGAAATATAAATAAAATGAAAAAGAAAACATAAAGAAAATAATTTTTTTGTCTTTTATTTGAATTTTTTACCGTTTGAAATAAGATTTATTTTTCTCAATTCAAACGTTTAATATTCTTATTTTAAACACTTTTACAGTTTGAAATAAGATTTTAAAAGTCTTGAATTGAAAGAATACAAAAATTCTTGAAACTAGATCAAAAATCTCAAAAGAAGACCGAAAAATGCTAGCGCTACTTTTGTAAACGAATGGTCTTGATTTTATGACCAAAATTCTTGTTTTTTTCTATCAGTGTATGTATTTTTATATGCACGTGATTATATTACACTTGAATTTGCATTTGTCCGTTATGTTCAAAAATTTATTAACTTTTTACTATGAGTAGCGGGTATCTCACAGTGGAGCTCACTCTACTGTAGCTTTCTTACTTGTTTTATTTATCTAAAGCTCACATTTAGCTAGTTAAATCATTTTTAAGTTTTTGTAGATTAAATATTTGTTCGATATAATATATTTAGATTCAGCTACAGAAACACACGTAAGCCATGGATATTCTTTTTGCCTTCTGTATAGTCTTAAAATAAATTATACTGTTGTGCATTCCATTTAGCAACCCAAAGCGTTGCCCCTCTAAAGGAGTCGATATACCTATGTCCGTCTGTCCGTCTGTCCGTCCGTCCGTCTGTCTGTTTGTCCGCTCTCTGTATGAACGCCTAGATCTCAGAGGCTATAAGAGCTAGAGACACCAAACTTGGGATTTAGACTTCTTATATCTGCATGCAGATCAAGTTTGTTTTAAATTTTTCATACTCCCCTCTTTTTTTAAATATTTCCCTGTAAATTAAAATAAGTAATTGCACTCGCAACTGTCGGGACACTGTATGTCCACCTTTTTAATAGTTACATATGTGGAGTATTATATATAAGTATATAGAAAAAAAATTATATATTGAATAAATAATAATAAAATAAACATAATTAAACAAAGCTCCTCACTCATTCATTAATGTTTTTGTGAAATTTGCGATAATATACTATTTTACGATGCTTAAGCTTATGATATTTTCATCTTAGTCGATTCTCCTATCAGACTTATTCTATATATTTCATAAATACTCATAGAACCAAATTTCATTTTTATTGAATTATTGATAATTGTCAACGGAGAATAATACTCGAGCTGGTTGGTGTTTCTAACAACGCAAGAGAGGATTTTTTAAGTATTAAGGACATTCTGACCAATTGCAACAGCCGGCAACTGCTAATAGAATGTATTATAATTGTAAAGGGGTATACTACTATACTATTAAAACAAGAAAGAAGTCTGACTTTAACGCTGACGCTGAAGTTAAGAATACCATTGCAGTTTTCAATTGGATCATTAAGCATTAATACCAATATGATAATACCCTCAAAGGGCATAATGACACAATGGCGACCACATCAGTCTACATCAGAAATCTGAATTAATTAGTGTCATTAAACGGTCTTATGTTACTCTTAGATGTGGGAAATAATCGATTTCAATATCGATTCTTTCTGTTTTGGTCGATGCATCTATTCATTTTTTAATTAATGGGTTAATCGAGGTATCAAATCCATTTTCAAGATAAATTTTATAAGATGTGGAATTAATGGTAGCTTAGTTAATTTTTTGATTTGAAATGATTAATTATAAATGAGTATTTTTAGATAATCATTATACCTTATCAGGGTGTTACAATATCAGTCAGAAACTTGCAACGCAGTGAAGGAGACATTTCCGACCCTATAAAGTATATATATTCTTTATCAAGCCATGTCCGTCTGTCCGATTATACGCAAACTAGTCCCTCAGTTTTAGAGCTATCTTAATGAAACTTTGCGGTTAGTCTTTTATAAACTCGTACATATGCCGGATCGGATGACCATATCATATAGCTGCCATACGAACGATCGAAACATTTTTCGACACAAAGTTATAACTATGTCAATTTTCAACATATATTTACCAAATTTGATAATAATATTTCAGAATTATTTCAGATAAAGAATTTCCATAGGAACAATCTGGAAAATAATAGATAAAATAAAATAAATAATTTTTTTTTTTTTAATTATATTATTATATATTAAGCCATTGAAACGTGTTTTAGTTTTGATTTAATAGAATTTAAAATTAATATTTGTGTTTCGATTAAATAAATTTTTTTTTCTAAGAAATCAATGCACTGAAAATCGATTTTTTTCTAGCTCTATTAAAAATGCACGAAATAATTATAATTGACTATAAAACATAATAATTTATACAACCTTTCTATATATTTTATTATTTTATAGGTATTCCGAATTGCAGTTTTTGGCGTCGCGAAGAGCTGCAGCCGTTGCCGCTGCGGCCTTGCCATCGGGTTCAGGTTCACCGGGTTGCATTTCTCATGTACATACAACAGATGTTTCCAGCTCGGTGTCGATGTCACCATCTATGATACAAGCCACTCCTGAAGCATCAGAAGCAACAATTAAAACTCCTTCAACATCGATTCTACCACCGAACACTGTACATCACCCGCAGCATCATCAGCATCATCATCATCCGCATCATCAGCATGTTCATGGACAATCTCAGCATGCACATGAATTTCATCCAGCTTATAGAATTCCTGGTTATATGGAGCAGCTATATTCCCTTCAACGTACCAGTTCAACAGCTTCATTTCATGGTATTTATTATATTTAATAAGTTTTTCTTTTTTATGTTTATTGATTTTTTTCTCTCCTTTTTAATTTAATATAGATCCATATGTTAACTGTGCCGCCTCAGCCTTCCATCTGGCCGGCCTAGGTATAGGTTCAGGTGATTTTTTGGCCACCTGTGGCATGGGCTCGTTGGGTGATCTGCATCATGCTGCTGTAGCAGCTGCTGCGGCAGCTGGATCACTGGCCAGCACGGATTTTCCATTTAGCATCGATAATGGTAATAATAGACGACCGCCACAGCCTGGTGGTAGTATTAGGACAAGTATAAGCCGTAAGCGAGCTCTATCTTCATCGCCATATTCCGATTCATTTGACATTAATTCAATGATTCGATTTTCGCCAAATTCTTTGGCTACGCTTATGAATAGTTCACGAGGGAGCAGCAGTGCTGCCAGTGGCTCCTATGGTCACATACCCATTACCCATCCCTCACACGCAACACTGGCACCACGCTTACAGCAGATACAAGCACATTTGTTACGCGCTAGTGCTGGACTTTTGAATCCCTTGACATCGGCAGAAGCAGCGGCGGCAGTAGGATTTCCCGTGAACCAAGGAAATCACTTAACCGAAGTGATTTCCCGAAACATCAGTGACTTACCCCTACAGTTTCCGAATCAAATGCCGACCTCTTCAACTGCCTCAAGAATTAAAGTTAATGATGAACACAAGGTAAGGTTAAAAAAAGTAATGAATAAAAAGTGAAGCCAAAGCTGGTTTTGAACCACTTCCTGTTTTATTGAAGCTCTCTTTTCCTTTTTATACCCTTGCATTATTATACCCTTGCAGGGTATTATAATTTCAGTCAGAAGTTTGCAACGCAGTGAAGAAGACATCGCTGACCTTATTAAGTATATATATTCCTAAGCAGTATCAACAGCCGCATCGATCTAGCCATATCCGTCCGCCTGTTCGATTATAAACAAACTTGTCCCTCAGTTTTGAAGCTATCTCAATGAAACTTTGCAGATAGTCTTTTATATTATCTCACTCCTACATAAGTCGGAACGGGCCGGATTGGACCGGATAAAGCTGCCATAGAAACGACCGGTAAATTTGTAGAAAAAAAATTTTAACTTTTAAGCAACATGATCCTTGTCAAGAATATATATACTTTATAGGGTTGGAAATGTTTCCTTCACTGCGTTGCAAACTTCTGACTGAAATTATAATACCCTGCAAGGCTTTAATGATAACTAATGACATTTGGGGCCAACGCTGTTTTTAATTAAATTTGAAATGACAATTTGTTTTATTATTTTTAGATTATAAAAAAAGGGCACGATCGTCAGCTTAAAAATATGGCACCAGCTGAACAGCCATCATCAACATCGGGTGGTGGTGGCCTTACTCAAGTAGCCCAAGTAGAAGCCGATAGCGCCTCATCGAATTTATCGGAACGTTTTGATAACGGAAAGGATAATATTGCTAAATGCACGCCCAATGCAGATTTAAAGTCAAGTCATCACAACAGTGAAGAATTATTAAATGAATATGATTGTGCCAATGCTGATACAACGGATATTAAAGACGAACCTGGTGATTTTATTGAGACCAATTGCCATTGGCGTAGCTGTTGCATTGAGTTCATCACCCAAGATGAACTTGTTAAGCATATAAATAACGATCATATCCAGACTAATAAAAAGGCCTTTGTCTGCCGATGGGAGGATTGTACGCGAGGTGAAAAGCCATTCAAAGCGCAGTATATGCTAGTCGTCCATATGCGTCGTCATACTGGTGAAAAGCCGCACAAATGCACAGTAATATACCATGTTTTTCTTATTTATTTTTATTTTTCTTATTTAATATGACTGAGTGACAAAATTACTGAAAATAGACGATATATTTTATATATGTATAGGAAGGATAAAACCAATTGCTGATTTCAAAAATTCGATCAAAGTTTAAGAAGTAAAAGCAAAATTATTTCAACTTTTGCTAAATAGACTGCAGTTTTTTAAACACTTATTATTTAGCATCCGAATACTTTAATTTATATAAACGTTGTAACCACACTAGCTTTTCATTCAGTAATTCAGTCAATATTTTCCGATTTAAAAAATGTTTGAAAATATTGTAAAACGCAGCCCAGTATGTATGGGAACAGTTGTTTTCAAATGCCGATATTTTCGCTAATTTAGTTTATTCAGTCGTATAGGAAATCCTCTAATGTTTTGCTAGCTCCAATTATTGACAATTATTGTTATTCCATAGAAATCACATTTACATATTCGACATTTACAGACTCGCTTATTTCAATAAATATAAATTCTTATAGTTACCCTTCAATTTCTCTTTTAAGTTTGAGGGCTGTTATAAGGCATATTCACGTTTGGAAAACTTAAAAACGCATTTACGTTCGCATACGGGCGAAAAGCCATATACCTGTGAGTATCCGGGATGTAGCAAGGCATTTAGTAATGCCAGTGATCGCGCCAAGCACCAAAATCGTACGCATAGCAACGAGGTATGTAAAAACCCCTTAAGTTTTAAGACAACATTCTTTGTTACAAATGGAACACGAATTTAAATTAAAGTAAATAAAAAAGATATAAAGTCGTATAGCCTAGAATACAGCAGAGGGTGTTTTCGTCGTCTCCCTATATTTAGACTACTGGCTTGTGTAACCAGTTTTTAGAATTTTCAAACGAAATCCATACATAAGTGAGACAGATAGTGCTGGGTTTTTCTTACACATCCAACTCAAGTTTAAGATATAAAGGCTTATAACTATGTAATTAATTAAATAAATTTTCGCTTTACTATCATCTTTAATAAATAAATAAATAAATTTTCGCTGGAAAAAGCAGGTATTAGACCGCAGAAAAAACATTAACACTAACCATGAATAATATATTATGAATATATGTACATGTAGTACTTAGCATATAACGTTTAACATATAACAAGAAATCGAAGAAACCGTTTATGGTATATTAGAGAAATAATTTAATTAGAATCGAAAAATAGGTTTAAAATTAAAATTAAAAATGAAATAAATCAATAAAAACAGCTAAGAAAAGGAGATAAACTCAAGATCGTAGAAAGAACATTTTACCTTCAATGCTAAAAATATAATAACAATATAATAATAATAGCAACATAATAATAATATAATATAATAAAATATATAATGTAATGTATACATGTTTTCTGTTGCAGAAACCCTACATTTGCAAAGCCCCTGGCTGTACGAAACGTTATACCGATCCAAGTTCGTTGCGTAAACACGTTAAGACTGTCCATGGCGCCGATTTTTATGCAAATAAAAAGCACAAAGGCTTGCCGTTAAATGATGTCAACTCTCGCTTACATCGGAACAACAATCACAGTGGCGGAAGTCATAATAATAGGCAGAGTCTGCAGGAACACAACATCGATTCGAGTCCCTGTTGCGACGATATGCAAGTTAGTAAGGGAATAATGTCCAGCCCGAGCATGAAGTCCGAATCAGATTGTAACTCTCCACATCAACACAATCATCAGTTGGTAAATGGAGCTACCGACGCGTTACATCATTATCCAACCGATCACATATTAGAAAATCTGACATTGGATGACAGCAACTGGAATTGTGAGGATGATGTCGATGTAGCGGATTTACCGATTGTACTCCGAGCCATGGTAAATATTGGCAGTGGTGGAAATGGAAATGGAGGTGGAAATGTTAGGCAACGTTTTAGAAGTCGTCTTCAAACGAAGGGATTATGCAACATACCTGAGAGTAATAATCATCACCGTGTAATTGGTATTAGTGAACTAAATCAGAGAATAACAGAACTTAAAATGGAACCAGGAGTTACCTCTGTTTCATCGCCAAACTCTGACATTTTAGGTTATGCCGATGATATGTCGTCACAGAATCAAGTGAATAATCGTAATTTAGTATTAAATAAGCAACAGAGCCTTCGTCGTGATAGCCAAAACTCTACAAGTAGCACTTATTATGGCAGCATGCCCAGTCGTCGCAGCAGTCAGACATCACAGCTATCATCTATATCTACTATGAGACCCTGTAACTCCCATACATCGCATAATGTCACGACAAATGCCGCCTCTCTCTATGATCCCATTTCACCAGGTTGCTCGCGTCGCTCTTCCAGTCAAATGTCAAATATAATGCCAAGTTGTTACAGCTTACCACCTTCGGGAAATAGCAACACCATAAATGGTCCTATTAATAAAACCGAAATTGAGGTAAATTTTCATTGCATCAGTTCGTATAATAACAACAATCATAGCCTTCCACCGCCACCTTCATCACATTTAATTGCCACGAATTTAAAAAGATTGCAAAATAATGACTTGGGAGGAGATTGCTACCCGAATCAATCGTCCCATTGCGGTCGCTATTCTATACCCACTAATATACGATCTGAGCCAGAGTTTCCCTATGATATATCCTCTCGACGCCAATCAGAACCAACTAATCAGCAAAATGTTGACCCAATTATTAACATTCAGAGTTCTGTAAAAATTAAAAATGGAAACCAGCAGCTTAGGAAGGAGCTTCCATGTAAAGTTGATAATGTTAATATACCTCTTCTCAACTCGACCTACGAAGTGAATAATGCACTTAACCCAAGAGGCATGTGTGTGCCGCCTCAGAACAATGATCAGCATCCCAATGAATGCATAAATCTAGATGAAGTTGAGGAGCTAATACTGCCCGATGAGATGTTACAGTACTTAAATTTGGTTAAAGAAGATAATGGTCAAGATCTACATCAAAACAAAACAACAAATCAATCAGACACTGAAGGTATTCCAATTTTACGTCCCGATTTCCATAACTTTCCAAGGAACGAACCACAACATATAACGAAACCAAATGAAAATCAAATAATTGACTCATCTATGACTAGTTTGCCCGACCTAAATGTTAACACTGCTGGCAAATCAATAAGGAATCAAAATTCAAATCAAAACAATTATAATAATGAGATACAATGCGGAATTGTAAGTCAGTCACAAATGTCCCCATCTTTAAATATTAACAATAAAGACCTAAGCACAACTAAAAAGATTCCACAAGCCGCAAATAATTCAAATATTAATTCAATGCAACTGGATACATATCAGCGTACTTTAGAATACGTTCAATCATGTCAAAATTGGATGGAGACATCGAAGAATACAACAACGATAACTAATCCAGTGCCAATGCCAGTGTGGCCAGATGTTAGCAGTTCAACGCATCCCTTTCCGGGCGCCAATATGATCATCAACGATATGACAACATCCCTAAACTCACTTTTAGAGGAAAATCGCTACCTACAATTGATGCAGTAGATAATAATATACGAACAATTACACAAATTTTTCTATATTAATCAAATTAGAAGACATCTATAAACAGGCCAGTCAATATATTTCCATTTTATACCAATTTTATACATGTAACTCTTTAGTTACCATCAAATTTTCTCCTATTTACATATGTGCTCCGCAAAAAAACCAATAACAATCTCTTGAAACTCATTTCATATTCAATGAAAAGCATATTTTGAAGTTAAAATTAAAATTAATATAAAATTAAAAGTTATACCTAAGTAATAATGTCCTACATTTTGAAATATTCATAATATAAAAAACGTCTTCCCAATTATCATAAGTAATAATGAAAATCATTTTTAATAAAAACCTTTGAAATATTAAGAGTACGATTATTTCTCATGCTACTTGAAATAAATTTAATTTATAAAATTTTAAATAATTTAAATATTTTTATCAAATATTTAAATATTTTTATCAAAAACGGTTGAGCAAGGGGACGAACAAAAAATTCTTTAGTGTGTAAAAACATAATACCGCCAAATTAATTTAACATCGAGAAAGGACCCTTCGGCTAAAATCTAAATTCTGGAGTAATAAATACAAATTCCAAATCCCAAATGAGGTGAAAATTGGTTAAAAACAACAAACTTGTGATTTAATAAGAATTATTTTATTTATTTTTATACCCTGTACCAAGCGTAATAATTGTGCGAGTGCGATTTTCTGCAACAGTATTGGTCAGGACCACTAAAGGAGTCAATATAGCCAAGTCCGTCTGTCCGTCTAGATCTCAGAGACTTTAAGAGCTGGAGACAAAAAACTTTGGATTTAGACTTCCAATATCGCAGAAAGACCGTATATTTCCTAAATTTATCAAGTTATGTAAACCATTTTCAAAACCTTTATGTATTTTATCAAAAAAACACCGCTTTTCATTTTTTACTTTATACATATTATGTATACAAAAAAAGCAGCTGTCAGAGAGCTCCAAATTAATCAAAACGTTCCTTATACATTTTAGTTTGTTCACAGTATTATGAAACGAATAAAGTAATGAAGTATTAATGAACGTTCTAATTGGTTGGTGGTGCAACTGACTAAGCTGTTCTTATTTAAAATAAAATTTGTTGTCACGAGTTCGTTTTTGTTATAATTTTTTTTCTATAAATCGAAATAATTATAGCATTTAATACTAAGAAATCAAAAAATGCAATCAAAGAAATATACTAATTTATAAAAAATTATAAAAATATGCTTTGCGGCAGAATCTAACCCAAGTCAAATGCTTACAAATATAAATGTGCAGCTTTATTCACTGAGCTATCGACTTTGCTCTTGAATTGGAAGACATTTGCATTATATGTAAATTTGTCTCCGTTTTTTTGTTTTTTGCCTTCTTATTCTCGTTCTTTCATATGATTTTGGTAATGGTAAATGGTTCTATTGCCGGGACACCCGACTGTATGTCTACCTTGTTTATATTATTTTCGCTCCTATGACAGCTATATGATAGAGTCGTCGATATGATATAGTAGCTCGGTCTAGCATGTTGCGACTTATGTACCAGTGAGAGTATATAGAAGACTATCTGCAATCATTCATTCAAATAGTTTATAAAATGAAGGACAAATCTGCGTAAGAAAGGATTTACATGGCTAGTTCGACTCGGCTTATGTTGCTGATCAAGACCATAAATAGCCGTTGACAGTTACTTGGAAAGAAACTATTTTTTAACCCGAAAAATACCTAATACCTTCTATAAATATGATGCTTTTTATTATCTTTTTTTTATCTTTGAATCATGTATTAGCTAAGACTTCTTGCAAAACCTGGACAGAATTAAGTTAATTATGATTAACTAATTATAATTATAATGTTGTAGAATAACAACATAGAACAAATTTTGAGTTAGTTCCATCTGAGACACCACAATTTGTTCTAAACTCCAGGGCTACAAAAAGAAAAGAAAAAACAAGTCAAAAATAAGTTAAGAAAGAGCGATATAGCTGCTGAACCTAAGGTCCCACATTCAGGATTCATCTTAAATTTGAAAAGCGAATAACTTTGGTATACGATATTTTGTAAATCTTTCTTATTAATTAAAGTACTTGGTGCTTTATGGTACTTGCACTGCGTACACCCTCCATTAAATATATTAAAAAGATGCAAAAAATAAATAAAAATAAAAATATCAATGTTTTTAAAATTAAAAATTTTTATGTTTTTATTTAGGTATTTAGGTATTTATAAAGTTTTTTTTTATTATTCCATTATTTGGTTTTTGTCGTCTTTATATCAAAAATAATTTTTAATAGCTTTGGGATATTGACTTAAAATTATAGAAATTACCTTATTTTTAGTCAGTTTTCACATCTAAGCATAAGAGTAAACACGCTGGTATTTTTGACAATTGTTTTTTTGTTGCACGTTCAGCAGGCCAACGTCTGACGGCTTCGTCTAAAAATAAAAAAAATACTTGATAAGATTTTAAAAGAAATAAATTTAATTAAAAATTTCATTTTAAGAGGGGTTCAGAAACAATATCTTCATCATATATAATTATAAGAGACGAAAAATAAAAGTTCATCACGTTAAAAAATTCATATTTTTCATTTTGGTCATTTCTGGTAAGACTTCACACAGAAAAGGCGCAAAGCATCAAATGCATACGCCACTGTGTTTGGTCTCTTACACATTATTTTATTTACGAATTTTCATAAATACTTACAAAAAATAAGGCTTTCCAGTAATCTATCCGATCTTTTTCCTGAAATGAAAAATATGTTAACAATAGCTTTATTATTATATAAGCTTATATTAAACTCACATTATATACTGCTTCGAGCTATCAATCCAGTTACCTAAATATAAGTAGATATCCCAAAATACTTACTAAAAGAAAAACAATAATTTCAATTTTGTGTGGATTAGGTGTGTATTTCTTTTAGCAGCAACACATTTGAAAAGCAATTCTAGACCGCTTCCTGGACTGGCGGCTCATAGCCCTCGGGACGATCGATAACGGCTCCCTCGGTGGAAACTACAGCTTCAGTGGATTTGCCGCCACCATCACCGTGCAGTTCCAAAAGCTTCGAGATATCAAAGCGGGGCTTCTTCAGCACCTTGACTTTGCGGATGAAGACATCGTGCAGCGGATAAATGCGCTGGCAGTTCTTCTCAATATCCTTAGCAATCGAATCCAATGCGAGCTTGTTGACCAATTGCTTTAAATCAGCTCCACTAACCTCATTGGTGATAATGTCAGTCATGCGAGCACGAATCTTGCGGACCTGCGATTGCTGAGCGTAGCAAGTTTTGCGCTGCGACTGCTGATCCTTGGCGGTGAAGCCAATGCAAAATACACGCAGGAGATAACCGTCAACGGTCTTGGCCTCAACAATGGCTTCAATCAGAGTTTGCCACTTCTTCACCATGGACCTAAAAGAGGATTGTCATTAGTATTTAACTTTATCTATACACATGCATTTGTATAAATGTATAAACCACATAAAGCTAACCTGTACTTATCAGTGGTCAAATCCATGCCATGAAAATTGCACAGCACATTGCGGTCCTGCACATCCTCGGCAATGAGACGAAATTTTCGGAAGGAGCGCTCGGGATCAATATCCTTTTGCAAATCGGCTAGGGAAACCTCAAAGACGCGTCCCTTCAGGTAATCGGAAGCGATTCGCTGACCCTGGGTACGATTCACGAGGGTTTTGCCGATTTGACGCGTTTGAAACATATTCGGTGCCTTGACATCGTACCAGTCCTTGCGTGAGAATGGATCGATCACCTTCTTCTTGCCGCCCTTCTTGCCACCTTTGGAAAGACCTTTATTTTTGCCGACTGCCATGTTGAACGAATACACCGGAAAAGGTCGAGGCACGTTGCTACCAGTTGTCAAAAGAAGGAAATAAGTGTTGGGCAGCGTCAACTAGGCAACAAAATCAATACCATATCCCAAAAAGACCCTTGTGCACGGTGCAATTCATGGATAAAACAAAAAAATAGGCCAACTTAGGTATGTGGTTTTTGCTTTGTGTTATAGCATAGTATCCTACAGACAGTAAAAAAGTCTTTTAGCAGTGAGAGAGCGATCGGCAAATAGTTGAGAACGGTTGTTCGTGAGCGGCCGTTTTAAAGGTCGGTATCCAAACATGAAAACAGTATACTAGAAAAGTGTGTATAGTATTTCCCGAGGGGGGCGCGAAAAAGAAAAGATCAGTCTGTTACCGTTTCCCCCCCTTGCTGTGCCTTCTTCAGTTCCGTAAGTGCGTTAAATTTTCAAAAAACATCACAGGAGTTTGGTGCAGATTTACGAAATATAAAACAAACAAAAGATAATGGTAAAAATTTATATTATTGATATAAAAATATGTAAACAATACGAACATCGGAAGAAGATCTCCCTTTAATTTATGTCTGTATGGGCTCACCCAATACTTGGATCGCTTCCTATTTGGTTTAGAATCTTCCTCATTCATTACGGCAATAATTACTGCCATAGCAATACTAGTTTTTATCTAATTATTAATTTTTATCAACATTTTGAAAATATTGTAAACAAGCATGTATGACCGCATCATTTCCCGGCCAAAAATGCCGAACAGCTAGTAAAATCATCGGTCACATTTGAAAAGATAAAACATTTGTTTCGCTGAGAAACTTTTTTTTGTCTGGATACGGAGCTTAAAACATAATTTTCGCTGCGAAACGTTTTTTTTTTTCTGGAGACTATGCTTAACGGACAATTGGAGCTGTGCGCCCTTGGGTACTTTTGGTGCTATGAACAGGGAATATGACAGGCTTCCGGGGAGTTAGGAAGAACTCCCTTATATAAATATACGGATATAAGAAATAAAATAAGTAGAAAATAAAATAAAAACAATAAAATAAAAAAAAATAATATTATTAAATAAAAATAAATTTTAAAAATAAGTATTCAAATCAAGAAGCATTTCTGGAGCGTTTCCCGCATGAAACTGTATACCCAAAGCTTGCCTAATGCGGTTAGAAAATTCGTTTGTGTTGTCTATCCAGTTTTCTTGAGCAGGTTGCTCCCAATGCGTGGGAATGCAACTAAATCCATCATCTTGGTAAGAGACTTGCAATAAGGCCGGAAATTATTTAGGACCTCGAAAGTTCGACATCCCTGGGGAGTCCATGAACTTCGCCATAATGTTGTTCCATGGCTGATTATAACAGACTTTTGTCGTTGTTAAAATTGTTCCTTTTTGGTCATTTTTTTTAGTTTTAAATTGCTGACAACTTGCTGTCAAAAACAAACGCAATAAGTTGTTTTATTGAGTGTAAACACACGTTCTATGTCATTGTGTTTCTCAAATGAATATTAGCCAGCTCATTAGAGATCTCGAGTCAAATTGGGCACACAATACCAATTGATTTTTGCTGATGTTTTATAATTATTTGTTGAATTTAAAATGCAAAAAATCTTTAAAAATTTAGAACAATAATATGTTTTAATTTACGAGGTTCTTCAGTTGGGGTGTTAATAATAAAATTTGTATTCCTAAGAAAGTTGGAAACATAAAATGAGAGCTTTCAGATGCATAAAAGCAGGAGTACTTCTACGATGACTCCAGAAATCAATAATATTTGTTATTGTTTAGCTTTCAACATCGGTGTGACTCAAGTCGCATTACAAAGAGATCCGAGCCAAATAACTTCTATAGTTATTTTTTTCTAGGTTCTAATGAAGTCTCTAATGAATGAAAATTGCACCATAAGGCCATAATGAGTTTGGTAATATACTTTTCAATTTCAATTTTGTTTCATTATATTGTCATCGGTCGAAATTCGTATAGTAGTAGTATATTTAATGCCTCTAATGCATTGACAATGCCTTAGAAGTGCCGTATAGTCATCTTGCTCGCATTGTGTAAAGCCCCATAGAGCTGTCAAATTTTGAATGAAGTCTCTAATTAATGCGGTAGTGTCTTAATAGCATAAGGAAGACCTGTGAAAACATCGATAGTACTTGCCCCTAGAGAGGGAAAGAGATAGCTGTATTACAAAATTAATTCGGCATCGACCTCCTGCTGATTCTGTTCGCCTGGTACTTGAAATCCCAGAACCAATTTCACACCAAACCAACCTAACGCTGACAACCACTTATTCTCACTTTACCCCCCATATATTTTGCAAGACCGTCCGTAATTGTAATTGTAATTGCCAGAAGAAAGTTATTACATAAGAAAATTTTGGGAAAACCTTCTGGAAAAGCTAGCGGCTTAACACACTGTTGAATGTAAAGCCGTTACAGTAACATACAGTTACTGTTATTTTACTGCAGTTGTAATTCACAGCTTAAAATGGGTATCATTATTGTGTATCGATGAAAACGGTAAAAACAAGATGGACATACAGTCGGGTGTCCCGACAGTAGAATACCCTGTACCATTACAACGCGCCAAAACTATATAAAAGAAAGCGAATAAAAAATTAAAAATGGAGAAAATTTATATATAATGAAAATGTCTTCAATTTTAAGAGCAAATCCGATAGTTCAGTGGGTGAAGCGGCACATGTGTTTCGTGTGTAAAATTATCTGGGTTCGATTCCTGCCGCAAGGCATAAGAACATTTTTTTTAAATTTTTTATTTCTTAGTATTAAATACTGTAATTATTTTGATTTACAGCGAAAAATTAGAAAAAAAATAATTTGCAAAAGCTCCGTATCCAGACAAAAAACGTTTCGCAGCGAAACAAATGGTTTATCTTTTCAAGTGTGACCGCTGATTTTACTAGCTGTTCGGCATTTTTAGCTGGGAAATCATACGGTCATACAGCTTGTTTACAATATTTTCAAAATGTTGATAAAAAATTAAAAATAAGATAAAAACTACAATTGCTTTAGCAGTAATTATTGCCGTAATGGATAAGGAAGATTCTAAACCAATTAGGAAGCGATTCAAGTATTGGGTGAGCCCATACAGACAGATCAATTAAAGGGCGATATTCTTCCAATGTAAGCATTGTTTACATATTTTTTTATCAATAATATACATTCTAACCATTATCTTTTGTCTGTTTTATAATTAGAAAATCAGCACCAAACTCCTGTGATGTTTTTTGAAAGTTTAACGGATTTACGGAACTGAAGAAGGCATAGAGAGGGGGGAAACGGTCGCAAACAGTCTGTTTTATTAAATTTTTTATCCTTTTCGCAGCCCGCTCAAAAAATACTAGAAAGTGCCACACACTTTTCTAGTATATTTGTTTTCTTGTCGGGTTACCGACCTATAAAACGGCCGCTGACGAACAACCGTCTTCAACTATTTGCCTCTCGCTCTCTCTCACTGCTTAAAGACGGTTTTTTACTGTCTGCATACGAAGCTTAAAAGTATAAAAAAAATTTTACTCGTCGTAGACGGTAATCGAACTCGTGACCACAAAACTTTTGCTAAGAAAAACTATTTCGGGTAGACTGCAGCTTAGACAACTGCACCACTAACCAATTTGAAATGAATAATCTTAATTTCATAATAATGTAAACATAACTGAAATGTATAATGAACGATTTGATTTATTTGGAGCCCTTTGCCTATGCTGCCTCTTGTACACATAATAATAAAGTAAAAACCCTATACCTCCGCTGTTTATGGCACGATCGCAATGAAATTTGGGCAATCTGACAGACAGACAGACGGACGGACAGACGGACATGGCTATATCGACTCCTTTAGTGGTCCTGATCAGAAAATTGCACTCGCACAAAATTATAATACCTTTTTACCTTTGGTACAGGGTATAAAAATCGAGTTAACGAAGCATTACCAAAGTGAGCTTAAACAATTGGAAATAATGCCTCCTTTTAGACGATCAAGATTTGGACGATGTACACATAACGCAATAAATAGTCAATATGTCCGTAATAGTCGGACGCAAGAGAAACGTGCAGAAATAAATGCATCAACACGTTCCCGAATGGCACAGCTTCCCGCGGCACAAAGACCACCTCAAGCCCTACAAAATATTAATAGAAAACAAGAAAGGAAGCTAACTTCGGCACACCGAAGCTTGTATACCCTTGCAGAATTTAAACAAAAAATTCAAACCGAAAATCTTGAATAATAATTGGTTGCCAAATCTCAAATTTGATGAAAATGGTTTGAAAAATGGCTAAGTTATGTTTTTTTCCTGATTGTTCCTATGTAAGCTATAGGATATAGTCGACCGATTTTCATCAAAATAAAAACGAAATTCTTAAATAATATAAGATGGCCAAATATAATATCAAGTTTGGTGAAAATATCTTGAAAATTGACCAAGCTATAATTTTTTTTCGAAAAATTCTCCGATCGTTCCTATGGCAGCTATATAATATAGTAAACCGATCCGAGCTTGTTCCGACATATGTATGAGTGAGAGTAAATAGAAGACTAAGTGCAAAGTTTCATCCAGCTAGCTTTAAAATTGAGGGACTAGTTAGCGTGGAAACGGACAGACGGACATGGCTAGATCGACTCGGCTGTTGATCCTGATCAAGAATATATAAACTTTATAGGGTCGGAGATGTCTGCTTCACTGCGTTGCAATATAATAGGGAAAACCTTCCGGAAATGCGCTATTGGCTCACCATTACTCAGTACTATAGTATACAGAACTCTAAATATTAATGTTATTGTTAATGCACTGGTAATGTCCAAAGCAGTGTTGGAAATCATACGAGTTGATTTTAAACTATTTGGTGGGGCTTTGATATTGCTGTCCGGAGATTTTCGTTAAACGCTTCCCGTCATCCCGAAATCTACGGCTGCCGATGAAATTTATATATGTATGTATGCCTAAAATCGTCCTATTTGTGGCAATATGTCAAGAAGTTTAAATTGACCACGAACATGATAGTTGCATTGCTGAATTCTCGAGACAACTGCTAGCGCTCGGCAATTGTGAAATTCCTTTTGATGTTTCGACTGGCCTAATATCGTTCAGCAAATTTTTGCAAGTTCACATCATCGTAGGAGGAACTCATCACAAAAGGGTTTCCCGACATTGCACAAAATTATAAAAATCTCGATTGGATAGTGAACGGGCAATACTAGCAGCGAAGAATAAGGACGTAGATTGTTCGAATTCCGTTATTCAAAGTCAAATCGCTGGAGAACTGCATTCATACAGATCCGTTGACAGTGTGACGGAAGAGGAGGAAGCGACCAACCATCCGACAGAATTTTTGAGCCCACTGGATGTACCAGGAACTCTGCCGTATAACTTGAAGGTGGGGTCAATTATTATAATGCTGCGGGATCTAAATCATCCGAAATTATGCAACGGTACGCGGTTGTCCATTTAGAAACTGATGAACAACGTGATTCAACGCGACAATTATCAAGGGCAAATTTAAAGGAGAGGAAGTTCTTATCCGACGAATTCCGATTATTCCAACAGATCTTCCATTCCAATTCAAGAGGATTCAGTTCCTAGTTCGATTGGCATTTGCGATGTCAATAAATAAATCGCAAGGCCAATCGTTGGAAGTCACATGGGCAGTTATACGTAGCCTATTCGCGTGTGGGAATGCCGTCATCATTATTTATTATTGTTTATCACATCGCTCTGCACTGATTTCGAGTCAAATGAATTGTTGTGAAATTTGAATTACCAGTGTTCTATTATTACTCTGGGTTTAAAAGAAGTCGTGAAATTGGGGCGAGACAAAGTTCGCCGGGTCCGCTAGTAACCTAGCCTTTCCCTTTGATACGGTCTTATTATATTATTCTAATCGATACTTCAACAATCGATAAATCAATATAATAAATAATAAGTATAAATATATTAATATAATGATAAATATTTTATTCATTTTTTACTTTCAAAAAAGTGATATTGACTAGATTTTTTTATATATTTACGCCACCCATGTTGTATGTATTACAAAATTGGCCAAAATATGTAGAATACATTTTAAATACATGAATGTTAGCTGTTGCTGATACTATTGCCTATCGAAACTTAGATTTTTGGCTAATTCCACGCTAGATTTTGAGTCTCTACGTTAAAATCCTCTCTTCTGTTAGATTCCGTAAGAAAAACGCTGTTACGCTCTCAATAACAACCTAACAGCGGTTTGCCTCTAGAATTTAACAGTTTTTACATGGGTTGCTACACATGAGTAAAAATATTGAAAATATTGATATTCGATATATCATACAAATATTTATTTTTATTAAAAATATCGATACTACTCTAATTTAATTTTTTATTCGAAAAAATTTTTTTGAACCATGCGGACGTGCGGCCTGTTTCTGTTTGTTCTTGAGCGCGATTAAAACGATAAATAATATTAGATTCTATCCGTAATAAATCTTAAAATTCGTGGCTGTTTGATAAGAATTAAATAAAACCCTGAAACAAAGTACAAAGAGCTGCATAACAAATTAAGAAATTATTGCGTGTGCGTGCAGCCGTTGTGGTTACGACAGTTTGAGCTTTGATGTATAAATATTTATGTACATATGAATATACACATATTGTTTTAAATTATACGGGGTGAATGTAAATCACAAGAAATATGTGAGTGGTAATCGGGCGCCGACATAACCAGAGTTTTTGCGATCATTCGTTATTCGTGCATGTGTGTGTGTGTTCAAATATGATATGTGTACATCAAGATTGATTTTCTTACAAATGGAAGATAATTAAAATATATGTATTATATCGCCCTCTTAATTGTGCAAACTTTGTCTTCGTCAACAGTCGGTAATTACTGAAGAAAACTAAATAAGCCATGAGTGGCCGACGGCATATCATTATAATATTTAGTAAAATCAAAATGTACAAAAACATCAGAGTACATCATTCTGTGTTTTTATCACTTGGATATTAATATACAAATATTAAGTAAGTAATAAAACATGAAACAAATATGTCTATCAAAACTGTTCGAAAGAAATACTAGTATGTATATATGTATGTAGTTTTAAAATTCATAAGAATTCCATTGCATTGGTATGTATACGTACATATGCATGTATTATACGCCTCGTTATATATATATGTACATACATATAGGCAAGAATGAGGATCGTACGTGTGGATCGTATGTATACCATTTACACACACACACGCTGTGACATCTACTTTGTTATTTATTTATTTATTTGCTGAAAAAATTAAATTCTTCTCTGTATTCTGTTTTACACGCATATTTTGTGTTGTATTTGCGTTGTCTCTACCTGTTGATATCCACACAATCATCTTCGTTTAAAATAGAAACTCGTTGTCATTAGTCTTGCGACCCCGACGCGTATTTTTCTTTGTTGTTGTTGCACCTTATGGAGGAGTTTCTTTTTTCCCTTTTTCTTTAACAAGCATGTAGTTAGGAACTACCTACCTATCCGTGAAAATATTACGACGGGATCTTCACCAGGTAGCTAACGAAATCCACATGAATACAGGCGAGGTCAATCTGATAGAACGGTTATATTATAATGAAGCTCTAGCAGAAAATCAAAAATATTACCTGACATTAATTATTTATTTAATGATACTATTTAGTTAAAGTTACAAGACCCTTAATTACATTGCAATTTATTGAGAGCACGAACGATCGATAAGAAAAATTGGAAATTGTTTTTGGGTAAATTTGAGGTGCTGTAACTTTAATAATAAAATACTAAGATACTACCCTTTCATATCAGTTTTTAATATTTAAAAAATTATTATTGGATATCGTATTTTGAATTTATATCAACCATACTTGGCGAATGACAAAGATTTTCCCAACACTTTAAAACTGATATTAAACGGCAAGAACAGTACTTTCTCAAACGTACTCCAAAACCTTACGTACAAGACATTTTTTAAGTTCAGCGCATCAAAAGCCTTCGGAAAAATAATTTCCGTTCTTGATTTTAAATCGCTGTCGGCCTGTGTTATTTTACTTAATATCAATTGTTTATATTTTCTAGCAACAACGAATTGAAAAAGAAGACATTACAAATTTTTTAAATACAGATAAAAACGGACATTTCAAATGCAATTTAAAGAGCTTCGTAAATATATATATAATAAGCTTCCAATTATTATAATATAATAATAAATTATAATATATTATAAATTAATATGCATCAGACTTTTGCAACAGAAAATGTTTTAAGGATAGATATCTTAAATACAAAACTTGTTTTTTCCTTTAACGCTTTTCGGATACCTGTTTTATAGATAAATAATAGAAAAAAAATGAAAATTATTGATAGAGGTTTAACTTGAGGTTTTTTAAACAATGAGTTTTCATAACAATCCTTCTTTCCACCTTTTAATTTTGGAAGTAAAACTTATTTCGATTTTATTGTAAAGTACGCAATTAACTTATTGTTTGCAAACTTTTTTTTAGGTTTTAGCTGGGTTTCTGCGATCATCGTTATGGATATAAATAGGTTACTTTGTACTGTACAGTTGATAAACTTATAAACCGTCGTCAAAACAAACGCCTGGAAAAGGAGCAAAAAATGCCGCATACACACACCAGGCATGGATCATCTGGGGATGATTTATGCAGCACAGATGAAGTTAAGATATTTAAAGATGAAGGGGATCGTGAGGATGATAAAATTTCATCCGAAAACTTATTAGTTGAAGAGAAGTCAAGCTTAATTGATTTAACGGAAAGTGAGGTAAGATTAATCTATTATTACCTTAAATAAAACGGATTCCAGTAAACTTTTTTTAAAATATATATATATATATGAAAATTTATTTATTTTTCTTCAATTTTATAATATTGTTATATATTTTTCTTTATATATATAGGAAAAGAGTCAAAAAGTAGCTAGGCCCGACCACAGCCCTGTTTTCAGTAAGTATACATTTTCGATTACTAAACAAAATAATATCGAGGTATCGATGATTTGGCACCTCTAATAGCGACACAAAAATAAGGTTAAATATATCTAATTTAAACGCATCATAAAAATCCATTGTATAGATTACTGTATTATTCTCGTAATCAAGTTGTTACTAATTTAAAGTGACCTGACCTGGTTTTCTTAAAACCGTGTTTTGAAAGACGATGACCAAAATAATTCATTAACGCTTGAACAGATTAGTTACCGCAAAAGTTCGGACGATTTGTAGTAATAGCTTCAAGTACTTTTGACTTTTTACTTTGGATTGAGCAATTTTTCAGGATTTTTTTGTTTTCAGGAAATTATCAAGCAACGGTGAGACTTTGAAGATAGTTTAAAGTAATTTGACACACCACATGTTTTTAGCTAGGCAGTCTATGTCGCCCATAGTTGGGAAACGAAAATTATTTGTATTAGAACTTTGAGGTCGAATTTGATAATAAAACTTTCACAGTATATTCTACAAGTAATAATCTATTTTTTACGAAAACAATTTGGCCAAAACAATTTTGGCCTGAACGTGTATCTCCCCTAAATTTTTTATTCTACAAGTAATAATCTATTTTTTACGCAAACAATTTGGCCAAAACAATTTTGGCCTGAACGTGTATCTCCCCTAAATTTTCAAAGCTACCATTTAATTGTTCTCTCTACCAAATAAAAATAAAACTTTTTTAAGCGTCCCAACTAGATCCTTAAAATAGAAAATCAATAAATATTGGTTTGGTACAAACTGTACTGGTATAAACCTCTGAATACGAAAACAACATTTTCACAAGAAAAGTCACTATTGAAAGTGAAAATGTTAAAAAGTCACTATAGATATTATTAGGGAAACGTTTCCAATATTTAACAAATTGATGTATTTATATATATATATATATATATTACCACTATACCAGCATACAACAATATTTATTTGTATGTATTCTACTGTGTCTGGTTGCAGTGGTATTGTTTTAATAACGTTCTCGCGCGAAGAGTTGTAGTTGCAAAGCAGAGCAGTGAGAGAGTCCACTTAAGGAGAGTATATTTTTACTAGAGGCAGAACTGCGTAGCAAGATGGGACGAGGGGGGAAAGGTGGAGCTTCGAGAAAAATAAACCGGCTGCCCTACGTTGCCTCAAACTTTGGGATCCACATCCACCAATATTCATGGTGCTAACAAGGTGATGAAGATCGTTCACCGGCGGACACGCTACTTTACTTTTTTTTGTTTCTCTTATGTATGAAGGTATATATATTTTTGTTTTAGTCGTATGTGTGAAAAACTATCACAGAAAAAAATATTGTTTTAACTTTAGCAAACCATAGAAATAAGCATAACTTTTGGTTGGTATAAAATGTATTATAATTTAAAAATATTATTGTCATTATTTTGACCGTATTTGGTGGATTTGTACAAGGTGGGTCCTGCATTAGTGCGGCAAGGATACATTAAAACTGAATAAAACACATTCAGTCATGATCTTTTTATATATAAGTGTATAACCTAAATACTTAATATATATAAAGCACTGGACTAAATTTCATTTTGACCAGTGTATCCTTGAAAATTAATGGCTTTTCATTGGAATTTTTAAGTCTTATTGTGCTTCCTTAACTTTGCTGATTTTGGTTCTGGACATTGTTACACATGTATGTATGTTGTCTGTTTTGCACGATTTGACATTCCTATTTTTGTGACCAAGTAAAATTAATAAATTAAATATTATACACATAACATTTTTAAATGTGTATGCCCTTGCAGTAATGCAAGATGGTTTTAATTTTTAATTGTCCAAAATAGACTTTAGTTAAAAATAAATATTCAATTAATCAATTAATTAAGTAATAACAAAAAGGAAAGTAATGGGATCTCAAATGGTACACAAAAATAGTCGGCGAAAGAAATTGAAATATTAAAAACAAATTTTTGTTGAATTATTATATCATAGGGCTGCCATTCAAATTCAGATTTTATATGTAAAACTATACATACATATAAGCTGAATAGGTAAATGCTATAACTTCTTTTCTTCTTCTGTTTATTAAAACGGAAAGATAAGCTCCAAACTCTTGACTAAAAAATGTTTATATTATATATATATTTTTATATATTTTTTTTTTCAGATAAGCTTGATACGCACACGCCCAGCTTCAATATGGGGTACCTGGTCTCACCTTACTCATACGCAAATGGCGCCGCAAATGGTCTGCCAGTGACAATGGTAAGTATATTTTATCATATTATTAATCATTTTTAATATTTTTAATGTAATGATAATAGGTTTTATTAATATATTAATCCATCAATTATAAACTGTAAGGGTATACAAATTTCGGGGTACCGATGCTAGTATTCTTTTATGTTCTTAAAGAATTTTACAAATTTAAATTTAAAATGTTTGATATTGTTTTAAAACCACCGCCATTTTTTTCTTTTTATTAAAGGATTTTTTGGGGGTTGAATTTTAAATTTTCAAATACAATTTTATACCCAATACTCCTCTTAGCTTTGGGGTGGTTATTTTTTTGTCATTCTTTTATTGCGTCTATACTACTTATTCCTCCCGTACATCTGAGGAAAACGAGCAGCAACCAATCTTTTAGGAGGCTGAGTACATGGAAAAAGGCAAAAACAGTGCACATTGCTCGCGAAAAAGCAAAACTAACTCGAGATGGAGTACAAACTAAGTAGTAATGATACCAAAGCCTATTTGCAAATTTAAGAAGTATAGCACATTATATTAAGAAATTGAGGGATCATTCGGTATTTTTAAAAAATAATCTATCTTTTCGTTCATCGGAGATTTTTGTAAAAATTATTTCTAAAACAATATAAATTTGTGGGAAAATTAACAGATACCTAAGGGTTTTGTTCATATAAACAAGAAAGGGAGCTGACTTTGGCTCACCGAAGTTTGTATACCCTTGCAAAATTAAATAAAAAACAAAAAAAAGGAAGCTAACTTCGGCTCACCAAAGTTTGTATACCCTTGCATAATCTAAACAAAAAATTAAAACCGAAAATCTGGAATAATAATTGGTTGCCAAATCTCAAATTTAATGAAAATGGTTTGAAAAACGGTTATGGTTATGGTTTTTTTTTTTATTTTTCCAATCGTTCCTATGACAGCAATATGATATAGTTGTCCGATCCGGACCGTTCCGACATATGTAGGAGTGGGAGTATATAGAAGACTAACTACAAAGTTTCATTCAGATAGCTAGTTTGCGTAGAAACGGACAGACCTAGATCGACTCGGCTGTTGATCCTGATCAAGAATATATGAAGGAAACATTTCCAACCCTATAAAGTATAAAGTATTCGTGATCAAGATCAACAGCCGAGTCGATCTAACCACGTCCGTCTGTCCGATTATACGCAAACTAGTCCCTCAGTTTTTAAGTTATTTGAATGAAACTTTGCAGTTAGTCTTTTATATCGGACGATTATAACTATATCGTTTTCAACATATTTTCACCAAATTTGATATTTGGTCACCTAATATTATTTCAGTTTTAATATTATGAAAATCGGACAACTATATCACATAGATGCCATAGGAACAATCTGGAAAATAACAGATAAAATAATAATTTTTCCATTCTTGTTAAATAATTTAATTAAAATACATTTTATTTCCCTGTTAAGGTTTTTTGACCGAAATATATATAAAAAATAATTGTTACTAAGCTATAATTAAGAATTAAAGCAAATAAACGACGTCGCCAATGTATATTTCCTATCTCTAAAATAGGGGTGATATCGCATGTATAAGCAACAACAGGAGCGAAAACGCCGAGCGTTTGCGGCACGTTTTATATTCTATTAAGCGGCGGCGACTTCAAAGAACATTTTCAGTATCATTGCTTCGTTTGCCGTTGTATTCTGTCTACAGCTTGTTAGTATTATTGTTTGCGTGGTGTTTATTTTCCTATACCCTGTAGATATAATTAGTGCAGTGATAAAAAATAAAAAGGTCTGGAACCCTTTAACAACAACGTAGAATTGAATAAAACAAACTCTCAGTTTTAAAGCTATATAAATACAACTTGAAAGAAGTCTTAATACTATTTTCATTAGTATTAAAAGGACGACTATAATATGTTTGTATATCCATTATAGAAGTAATAGGAACATTAAAAAAAGTATTACTTAGCCAGACGATTGTATTATTAATCTCCATAGAAATAATCGGGATATTAATAGAAAACATATTCTTATCTACTCTGAGATATGGACTTTTTTCCAGAATTTAATTTTTAATTTTATGCAAATCGAATCATTGTGATATTATAGTTTCTATATAGTAGCTGCCATCATTAGGTGTAAAGGAAAGGAATAACTGGAATAATGTAAATATGTATATTTATATGTATGTAAATATTTATAAAAGATACAACTAATAAAAATTAACATTACTTCGTTAATTTTGTTAATTTTTCCACAAATTAATATTGTTTTAGAAATAATCTTTACAAAAAATGTCGATTATAAATCGATGGTTTTATATTAAAATTATCGAAAGATTGATATTCAAAACCATCAGTGTTTGGCCAGCTCTATTGCCATCGGAAAGATAACAATAAGTTAACTTGTTCATTATTGGCACGGTATATATCCTTAAAACCAAAAGCTTCTACCAGAGTGAGGAGTTAGGAATTATTTAAATTGTACCCTTGCAGGGAATTAAACTTTTAGTCAGAAGTTTGCTACGCAGTGAAGGCGGCATTTCCGACCCTATAAAGTCTTTATATATTCTTGATCAGGATCAACAGCCGAGTCGATCTAGCCATGTCCGTCTGTCCGAATATAAGCAAACTAGTATTTATCTGAATGAAACTTTGCAGGTAGTACTTTGCAGGTAGTACTCTCAGCCGTACATATGCCGGATCTGACGAATATATCATATAGCTGCCATAGAAAAGTTCGTAAAAATATAAATCAAAACGTTCATTGTACATTTTAGTTTTGTTCATATTTTTATTATATTGACGTTACTTGGATAGTGGCGCAACGGACTAAGCTGCAGTCTACCCGAACTGGTTTTATTTAACGAAAATTAGATGTCACGAGTTCGATTTCCGTCCGCGACGAGTCAAAGTTTTTCTATTTTTAGGAAATTATTATACCCTTGCAGGGTATTATAATTTCAGTCAGAAGTTTGCAAAGCAGTAAGGTAGACATCTCCGACCCTATAAAGTATATATATTCTTGATCAGGATCAACAGCCGAGTCGATCTAGCCATGTCCGTCTGTCCGTTTCTACGCAAACTAGTCCCTCAGTTTTAAAGCTATCCGAATGAAACTTTGTAGTTAGTCTCCTATATACTCTCACTCGTACATATGTCGGAACGAACAATCAGGAAAATAATAAAAAAACAATAGCTTAGCCGATTTTCAAACCATTTTCATCAAACTTGAGATTTGGCAACTAATTATTATTCCAGATTTTCGGTTTTAATTTTTTGTTAAAGTTCGGCAAGGATATATAAACTTCGGTGAGCCGAAGTTAGCTTCCTTTCTTGTTTTTATTTTAGTTTTTCCCTGTAAATCAAAATAATTACAGTATTTAATGCTAAGAAATAAAAAAATGCAAGAAAAGAACTATACTTAGTTTTTTAAATATAAAAAAATTGTCTTATGCCTTGGGCAGAATTGAATCTAGGCCAACTGCCTACAAAAATTTGTGCGCAGCTTTACCCACTGAGCTGATGACATTGCTCTTGATTTGAAGACATTGCATTGAATCTAAATTTGTCTCCGTTTTTATATAAACTTCGGCAAACCGGGGTTAGCTTCCTTTCTTGTTTAAAAGTAATTTACTTTTGGGTAATGGTACTATTAATCTTTCAAAAAATGTACAAAAATATTTTGGAGTTTAAGGTTCCTTACTTTTATCTCTACTAGTTAAGAGTTTTCTTTGTTTTATAATTACAATAAAGACAATAATATTGTTCTGTTACATTTTTTGTTTATTTTAAAGGCCAACAAAATTGGACTACCTCCATTTTTTTGCCACAATGCTGATCCATTAGCAACACCACCGCCGGCGCATTGCGGTATTCCACCATATCAGCTTGATCCCAAGGCAATTGGTAAGTTAAAAATAGTGTATAATATTATAATATAATAATATAATAATAATCTATATCACAGTATATTAATTCTCCTTTTTAATAGTTTATTTTTTATATATGTATGTATAAATATGAACATTTCGGAACATCTAATCTTTAAATTAAATAATTAAAATTGAGTGTAATTTTATCTTTGACGAATTTTGAATTCGTTTAAAAAAAATTCGATTATAACTCAGACCAACCAACATTTCTCCTCAAGCGTATGTTAATGTATGTAAAAAAAATGTTTTTACAGGGAAACCGATGTTAATTTTCTCTCTTATCTATAGTATATTCAATAAAATTCAACAACAACAATAAATTAATAAATAAATGCTAGAGTTTATAAGAAACTTAAATTAGTGGCTATGCAAGAAGGAAATTATGGCAAATGAAGGCTAGGAAAGCTACACAAATCATTTTATACTAAGCAGAATAGAAAGAGCACTGCGGTGCTATTCATCAATATTCATCAATGATTCATCAACAGTTGTTGAATAATCGATGAATAACCATACAAATTAGTGATGAATTTAACATCAGCTGATATCAACAGTTCCTCGACAACTTATCAACGATACATGATTGACGAATGATAGCTTCGGATCGGTAGAAGTCGCCGTTCGCAGGTTGATGAATTGTTGATGACAGTGGCCTATTTATGACATGTAGTATTGCAGGGAGACTGCCTCAGTTTTAAAGCGATCTGAATGAAACGTTGCAGTTAGTCGTCTATATACTTTCACTCGTACATATGTCGGAACGGGCCGGACGAATATTTCATATAAATCAAAAAATTGTTCGAAAAAAATTATAAATATGCCAACATATTTTCACCAAATTTGAGATTTGACCACATAATAATATTTTAGAACTTTAGAACTTAATTTCATAAAAATCGGGCGACTATATCCAATTGGTGCTATAAGAAAGTCATGAAATTAGGAGAAAAAATCTTCGCTGTTTCTCAACATATTTTTATAAATTTTTTATTGCAATCTGCAAGGGTATACAAATTTCGGTGAGCCGAAGTTAGCTTCCTTTCTTCGTAATATTATTATTATTATTACTAGCATTATCATTACTATTTTATATATTAAATTAAATGTATTATTATTGTTTATTGTTTTGTGGTTAACCCTACTCCTTGCGATTAATGCTATTGACTTTCTCACCCTATAAATCAACCAACAACAAACAACAAACATATTATGAATATAATAATGGTTTATGGTAAGGACTTCTCGTTTGTTAATTATTATATGGCAAATGATCCATCCATTCAGCCAAATTTACGTCATTGTTTGCGGTCTCTGAATAGATTTTGTGGTGGGTTTCTTGGAAAAATTGAAACCGAGTGTACCGATCAAAATGGGAACAACCAGCGGCTTAAATAAAAGGTTTGCATTTACAGAGGTCCCATGGATTATACGGATTTATGAACCTTTTCAATAAATAATAATGACCCAAGCAATTCATAATTCATGGACGCCTGTATAAAACTTTGTATGGAAGGTTAAGGTGAAGGCTATGAATTATGAACTTGACTAAATATTGTAAATGTAATATTGCATATTGCATAATTTTCTGGTTATATTAAACTAAACTTTTTGTTTCATTTCTTATAATAAAATATAATATTATCAAATTTTTTAATAGGTGTCTTAAAAGTTTAAATGCTGAAACTAATTTGTATTAACAACAAATAGGGGCGTTTTTTTCCTTTTCAAGGATGAAAAGATAAGACCGCCCTCTGTGCTGTTTGCAAAGTGGTTAAAAGAACGTCGCAACGGTCTGAAAACAACCCCTGAGAGTTCATACGCGCTAGTCGCCGTATAAAGTAATAATACTTTTAAATCGGATGTATTTCATCTTGTTTCGACATTGTTGTTGCCTCTATGCATTACTCTAGATTTAAAATCAATGATATGAGATGAGGCTCGGCATTCAATACAACACAAAATTGCGATGATATCAGTTGTCTATTTAAAAAAGCATTGTACACATGAGTATGATAGTTTATTTTAGGGTGTTATAGTCAGAATAAGTGTACGAGTTACGGACTATTATTATACCCCATATACAGGGTATTATTATTTCAGTTAGAAGTTTGCAACGCAATGAAGGAGACATTTCTGAACCCATCAAAAATAAATTTTCTAATGCCGAATGCGACATTCGTACGCATTTAAACCAAAATACTATGGAAGATCATACATATATGAATTTTAGTTTGAATATTTGCATTCTTCTATTGATGTTAGAAAACGAAAGTCAAAGCATAATGCTTCTGTTCAGATAAAATAAGTAAAACAAAACATGCCTTTTTCTTAAGTTTTTCATCAAAATAATAAAAATTGCTATTGTAATTTAAAATATTTTGAAATTTGCTTTACAATATGAAGGCTATCAAATTTGATCAACAGTTTGACCATAGTTTAATGTAACTAAGTTGATAAAAATAATTTTAGAAAAGTTTTTCTCTTTTGGCCGTAGTTGCACTTTTCAAAAAATTGCCTATATGTATATATTCTTGATCAGGATCAGCAGTCAAGTCGATCAAGCCATGTCCGTCTGTTCGATTACACGCAAACTTGCAGTTAGTATTTTATATACTCTCACTCGTACATATGTCGGAACGGGTCTGACGGACAACTTTATCATATAGCTAGCTGCGATCGGAAATTTTTCGAAAAATATTATAATAAATCATTATATATAAATATGTCAGTTTTCAACATATTTTCACCAAATGTTTGACCACTTAATATTATTTCAGAATTTCTGTTTTAATTTCATGAAAATAGGACAACTATGTATATCCTATAGCTGCCATAGGAACAATCTGGGAAACTAACTAAACTAAAATAAATATAAATAAGAAAAAATCATAACTTCGCTTTTTGTCAACATATTTTCATAAATTTTGAGATTTGGTAAATTATTATTATTTGGGAATTTCGGTTTTAATTTTTTATTTAAATTCAGCAAGGGTAGACAAACTTCGGTGGGCAGAAGTGAGCTTCCTTTCTTGTTAATAATTAAATATAAACAGTTTGTTTTTGAAAGAAAACTGCATATTCTACAAGTTTAAGTCTAAATCTAAGTTAATATATATATGCTAATAATAATAGACGAACATCTGTTTAAATGCATTTATTTAAAATCTAACCGATACCGAAGATTTTTGTAAATCTTAATATGTATCACAAAAAACACCACGAGGTATTAGATTAACTGAAAAAATCCGCGGTTATTATACTAAAAGGGATGCTATCTCATCAGCAACATCACCACCGACCGTTAAAGTAGATGTATAAATATAGGATTATTTCGCTTGCAGAGCAAAATTTTAATTTAAATTGAAAATTTGTTGGCCTTTCTATTTCGTAAGCCCTTCCTAGACTGTGTTTTCTCTGCCCTTAAAATGTTTTCTATTGTGTTGTCGTTTTCAAGTTCAATTGTTGTACAAATTTCGGAACTAGGAAGGGAGTTAACCCTCCCGGGGCTACCCGCGGGCTAAGCAATGATGTGTTCTATAGAGGACACATCCATCCCATGAATTAAGCTAGCGACAAAAAGATGTCATTATTATGTGGTTGAGTGCAACATGTTTTTAATGCATTCTCCTTTTTTTCTGCCCTTAATAGAGACCCGCCTGGAGAGCCGGGAGCAGGGTCATGCCCTATTAGCAATATTATATATCTTCTTCCCCTAATATATTTGTGTTCTCGCTTGTCACGCAACCCTTAAGTGCGATTTTTTGAATTACTATCAATTTCAAATAAGGGAAGAGGCAGGCTTTAGAAGCGTGCTTAATTGTCGCAGATACTGTGTAACTTTATACCATTGTTTTTTGTATATATACACGATAAATTTATAGTATATCTGAGCCAGATATGAAATATTTTGATCACTCAATAGTGGTAATTAGTCTTATGGACAAGGACGCCCGTATTGTCATGCTCTCAAATTATAAAATGAGCCATTCGGGCTTGCGCATCAGGAACAGGGAAAATACCTGCAATAGAAACACCATCAAGTTTGTTTGTGTTAACTAACGATGGGCAAACATAAAATATTGATTATTTATATAATCTATGTATTATTATCACTCTGGGGTTTTAAAAAAACATCAAATAAGGCCGAGTCTAGGTTCGCCAGGTCCACTAGTACACGTGCAACTAAATTAATTAAAAACAAGAAAGAAAGCTAACTTTTATTTACTGAAGTTTATATACCATTGCAGAATTTAAAAACAAAATTAAACCCAAAATTCTGGAATAATAATTAGTTGCCAAATCTCACATTTGATGAAAATATGCTGAGAAACAGCGAAGATATGATTTTTATTTTTAATTTTTCTAATAGTTCCTATGGCAGCTATATGATAAAGTTGTCCGATTTTCATGAAATTAAAACTGAAATTATGACATAATATTAGATGGTCAAGTATTGAAAATGTCTTGAAAACTTACAAAGTCATACTTTTTTTTTCGAAAAATGTTCCGATCGTTTCTATGGTAGCTATATGTTATAGTGGTCCGATCCGACCCTTCCAGACATATGTAGGAGTGAGAGTATATAAAAGACTAACTACAAAATTTCATTTAGATAGCTTTAAAACTTCCATAGGAACAATCAGGAAAATAAAAAAACTAAACTTAGCAGTTTTTCAAACCATTTTCGTCAAATTTGAGATTTGGCAACTAATTATTATTTCAGATTTTCGGTTTTAATTTTGTGTTTAAATTCTGCAAGGGTATACAAATTTCGGTGAGCTGAAGTTAGCTTCCTTCTTTGTTCTCAAAATTTTTTCTTCAAATTTGAGATTTGGTAACTAATTATTATTCCAAAATTTTTGTTTTAATTTTTTGTTTAAATTTTGCAAGGGTATACAAACTTCGGTGAGCCGAAGTTAGCTTCCTCTCTTGTTTTATTATCATAAATCTGTACAATTTATATTTAATTTAATTATTAATGATCAAATTGCAATTTACAAGAGCAAATATACATTGGCTTGCCGAAGTTAGCTTCATTTAGATCTTATTAAATCTGTTTTTTTTATATATATATTCTCAGGATTAACTCGTCCAGCTTTATACCCATTTGCGACTGGCCAATATCCATATCCAATGCTAGGTTCAGACATGTCTCAAGTGGCGTCTTGGTAGGTTTTTATTATATAATAATAATTATATTAAATTATATTTATATTATTATTATTTGTATATTTACAGGCACACACCGTCCGTGTATTCAGCATCTAGTTTTAGAACTCCATATCCCTCGTCTTTACCAATAAATACGACGCTACCAAAGTAAATCTGTTTTTATTTCTATGTATTTATAAATATGTAATGTTTTTCAACTTTAAAAAATATTCAAAATGTATAGCTTTCTTTTTTTTGTGCTAATATTAATATTACTCAAATATCTCTTTATCGTTTGCAGCGACTTTCCTTTTAGATTTTCACCCAGTTTACTGCCTTCCGTACATGCAACCTCTCACCATGTTTTAAACTCACATTCTGCGATTGTGGGGAGCAACTCGAAACAGGATTGCGGTTCTCATCAGGATTCAACAACGAATAATAGATACCCAAGGTGAGTTTTTATAGCCCATTACCCGTAAAGTAACTTAGAGAAAACTAGAAATGTAATGAACAGTAAATGTAATCTTGATCGGTCTATCCGCTCGAGCGAGATCTCACGCTTAAGACGCTTAAGAGTGGACGCGAGAATTGAAGCAAAACGAGAAGCGAAAATACTTTAGGCTATAGCTCGGTATCCAGACAGTAAAACACCGTCTTTAAGCAGTGAGAGAGAGCGAGAGGCAAACAGTTGAAAACGGTTGTTTGTCAGCGGCCGTTTTATAGGTCGGTAACCTGACAAGAAAACAAATATACTAGAAAAGTGTGTGGCACTTTCTAGTATTTTTCGAGCGGGCTGCGAAAAAGAATATATATTATTGATATAAAAATATGTAAACAATGCTTACATTGGAAGAATATCGCCCTTTAATTGATCTGTCTGTATGGGCTCTCCCAATACTTTGATCGCTTCCTATTTGGTTTAGAATCTTCCTCATCCATTACGGCAATAAATGCTGCCTTAGCAATAGTAGTTTTTATCTTAATTTTAATTTTCTATCGACAATTTAAAAATATCGAACAGCTAGTAAAATCAGCGGTCACACTTGAAAAGATAAAACATTTGTTGCGCTGCAAAACATTTTTTTGTCTGGATACGGAGCTTATGAGAAAAGCGTCAGCTTTTCAGATTGAATGTTGTGATTAGTAAATACTAAATACTAAAAATATAAATATCATCGAAATTTTTTTAAAATATCCGATAACCCTACAGTCAACAGAATCATTCGATATAAAAGATAAGTTTCCCGAGGTTTTTCGCTTTAAATGGCCAGTACCACTTGGTATTTTGGTAACATGCTTTTTAAAGATAGTTGAAGTTATATAGCCGAACAAATTAAGTGTACTCGAACTTTTGAGGTTATGTGGAGGGCGCAAAAATTATCAGTTTATCATTTAGAGAAAGTTTTTCCCTTTAATGTAAGACCGAAAGAGATCAAATTCTTTTCGCAAAGTTATGGCTGTTTGAAATTACGCAGATTTCCCAAAGGCCTAATGATAATGCGAATCGTACATTTCGTTCAGTTAGATTCATTTCTGAATGAAATTGGTGCTTATAATCCGAATCCTCCATCAGAATTGGCTTATCACCTTGGGATTTCTAGATATATTGAAAAAGTCGCCGTTGCGGGTACATTACCTCGAATATCTCAAAATATGACATACTTATTTGGAAACAGTATCATGTCAATAAAGTATCGAGTATATTAAACCAAAAGCTTTTTGATAAACTGGTTTATCTTTCACAAGAAAATTTATTTTAGTAATTTTCGAATAATAAAGGGACAAAAATTACTAGTTTTAGAACCTAAGTTTTTTTTTATAATACAAAATAATAATAATATTACAAGAAGCCCTATAATAATAAAATGAGGTATTCCATTCCCATATTAAAGGGATTTCTAACGTTTAAATTTAAAGGGTAAAAGTCTAAAGAAGTGAAGGAGTGAAGGGTGCACCATTTACATCCGCCATCTTTAATTTACCAATGGAGGAGATTTCCTTCAATGCCTCCCATATTCACACACACACACACATATATATATATATGTATGGGGAATACAAATGGACAAAACTTTTGAAGGAATATATGGAAGAACTCTCTCATTGGTCCTCTCATTAAATATAGCGCCTGCGCATTTTCACCATCAACCCCCAAAAACATTCGGATTTCGAAACATTGAAATATTCTTCTCGAATTTCGTATAAAGTTTTTCCATTATTAGATTGCTTTACACTTTAAGGTCCATTTATAAAAATGGGAAGGCGGGGGCATTGTTTAACAAGAAGATTAAATATTACAAATGGAATTAATTTTTTTTTTTAAGCATGTTTTCCATTTTCAATTCTAGTATACATAAATAAATAGTTTTAATAGTTTAGTATAAGCAAATAAATATAATAAATAATTTAGAATTTCCTCCACTTCCTCCACATAGCCACTTGCCCCGACTTCCCTATAAAAAAGAGTATTTAATATGTTTGGCCACGCCTTGGTCTCCCATCTCCTCGACAATACGAAACACTTGTTAAATTCTAGATTCTAGATTGATGCCAGTAACTGAAAATTATATATATATATAACGTTAAAAAAACCCAGTAAGCATAATTTGGTTTTTATATATTTTAATATCGAAAACAATTTACCAGGTTTTCTATATAATTGTATTTCTCAATTCTGAATAAAAAAATACCAAAATATTTTGCACTATAAATTAATTTATAACAAAAAGTGTTTCGCAAAAGAAATTTAACTGTTAAAAAGTTGTATTGTATTTTTGAATTCTAAATAAAAAACATCAAAATATTTTGCACTAAAAATTAATTTATAACAAAAAGTGTTTCGCAAAAAATATGTATTTAAGATACTGTTAAAAAGTTATTTACAAGAAAATGTTGAAGTGTTTTTTAGAAACGAAAACACAACTTAATGGGCAAAAAAAATTTGCAAACGCCTATGCAGCTTAGTTATTACTTTTCTTTAAATTTAAAGAAATTTCACTATATTTGCAACTTTAATAGAGTATTACTCACAGCATAATGTTAAAGTTAAATCTACTATCGAATTCGACCAACAAAGTATATTATTATGAACATGAAACTTTAAATTTCACGAAAAATCGAAGGAAGCGCACTATAAAACTAAAGATTATTAATTTGCAATTAATGACTACACAAAATTATAAATACACATTATAAAATATTAAAGCACGTTTGATTGCGTTAGATTATATTACACACAAATTATGATAAATAAGGAATAGAAATTTCCAGAACGACACAACCTTGTGGATGGTAGCTTAATTTCTATGAGAAGAGACAATAACATATGTATATATATACACACATATACACACACATATATATATAGATACACACATATATATATATACGATATATACCCACAAAACTTTACTATTAACTTGAATTCTGCATGAATGTGTACTGAACTGAAATACTGAACTTATTAATTGCTATACAGTATATAGAGAGGCCAGAAAAATATAGCACACTTTAATTGTTCTCACTCTAAGTGAGAACAGTATATGGTTGTACTCTTCATAAATGTATCCTTTTTTAACACCACGTACATCACGCAGAACAGCGTATACAACTGTACAGATTCACTGAACTCAGTTCAGTATTCTAAATAAAATTTTAATTGAAAGACAAACTAGATGAAATCAAAAACGCTCGAAAATTTCCATAATGCAGACATGGTAAACAAAAGAGTGTTTCTTTACTCAAATATTAATAAACATATAGGATATTTTTTATCATACAATTTATTATCCTATGTCTATCATATGACATATTAGTCAATAAGTTTATTTCACTTTACAGTAAGTTACTGTACACCATAATACTGTACTTCATACTAATTGTGCTGTACTCATTAAAAGCTGTACAACTTTGAAGGGTCTGTCAGTTCAGGCAATTTTACCATGTTGACTTACACCCATTAATACTGTACAGGTAAGAAAGTGTGATCACTCCTAGAATGAGTGATTCAGTTTTGGGTGCATTAATGCATAAGTCTACTATTAACACAAAGTAACTGAGAGTTTTATGTATTGCAAATCTATAAGCTTCGTACGAAGCAAAGCTAAAATTTCGAAACACTATGAGTGCGAGAAGGAGCCTATACTATTTTGACTGCCTTTTTAGATAGTCGGTATGGAACACAGATAAAAGAAATACTAGAATGAACACAAGCCTTAGGTTCGGTAATTCGGTGCTAAACGGGCCACTTTTCAAGAAAAAATGCGTTTATTTTACGTTGTTTTTTTATTAAGAAAAAATGTACACATGTAAACCAAACATTTTTTGGTGAAAATTTTATGGACACGATTCACGAAAAACTATGCGACATATCGGAATGAATCAAAGAGTATTATAATCAGCATAAATATATATTCTATTTTGAAAGTCAAACGTACTGTCTGAAAACATAATTTCATTTGGATTTTTTATGTTCAAATAGAAGATATACTTATTCTTAATACTTGGATTACAGGCTGAATTGTGTCTATAATGGGGCACCTCGAAAATATAGGCGCTGCGGCTGCGCTGCCACAAATCCGCCATTTTGTAAAATGTTGCTAATTAAATATTTTTTTTTAACATTTTTGTTACTATTTTAATCTTTCTCTAAAGTTTTACAAGGATTGGTTAACATACAACAATTTTCCATATTTTTACTTTTTACATGTATATCCCCCCTTAAAAATTTGGTGCACACAGACATTTAAAGTAAACAACATTTAATTTCATAGTATTAAGTGTTTCATTTTTAAGTTAAATAATAACGGTTTTTTTTCGGATGAGCTGTTTTTGGCTATTTTAGTTTGTTGACCAGCTATAAATGAGGACCGATAGTTGGCAATGGCAATTTCAGCTCCAAATCGATTAAGCTTATTCGATTTTTATTCTTGAAAACTATCAACAAGTAGATAAACTTGTTAGATGCTTTTGTATCTCAACAAAAATTAAATATATTTAAACCTAAACAAACAAAAATTGCAGAATGTTTTAGATATAATAAACATTATTTTTAATAGGCACTGAGCTGTACTGAAAAATTGAAAAAAAAAAAATACTTTAGTGATTTATTAGGTTATTCATTCATTTTCACGAGTTATTGCGAGCGAATGTTTTCAAAGAGGGGAAAGTCCTGCGCAATGGTCCATACTCATTTAATTCGTCTCTCTCTCACGCGGAGAGTAAGAGTTTGCTTCGTCGTCGTTAAGTTTTATCTTTTAATTCCCCAAAAGAGAGATATTGTTTTGGCAGTATATACAATTTTAAGAAAATCTATATAAACCGAGAGATACTAAACTGTATTTGCAAATAATATTTAAATTATAAATGGATGAAATAATAAAATTAAGTGCGATTATAAGAGCTGACAGCTGGGATAAATAATAAAGACTTGCCAAAGCTTTTTCTTTTGTTTTTCAAAATAAACTAAGAATAAAATAGCTTTAAAATTTGTTGTGAATAAAACAAAAAAATTACGTGCAAATTACCATCAACTTCTAATCTTGAAAATAAATTGATTGACACACTTTTGACAGCAAAATCAAATCAAAACTAAAATTAAATAAAATTATTAAATGTTTCTTTTATTATAAGCGAGCCATAAACTTATCCTTTTGGAAATTCATGTAAAATCTAGATAAAAGTAGACTTGGTAAAATATATATATATATAAATATTACGGAACAAAACACTCAAATTTGTGCCAATAAAATTAGTTTTAAAAAACAACAGCAGACATTAAATTAATCCAAAACAAATGGCTAGAATAAAACAAGTTTATTCAAATGTTGAATATAACATAATAGTAACTTTAATTTTATAAAAAAAAAGTACAATAATTAAAAAAATATATAAACTATTGGACGAACAAAAGATCATTCAGTAATTGCGTTGGTTGAAGAAAACCAATAATAATGCCCAAGTCATCTTCGAGCTTTAAAGAAAGACAATCAAGCCGAAATATACAAGACGATGGCCAAATCGAAACACAACAATATCCTTCTTTCAGTGATTTATGTGAACTAAAGCAAAAAAACAACAGGCCTGTGGTAGGCGCGATTTTTGGATTTGGAGCTTTGCCTAGCAGCGAAAACCTGGTCAAACCATTTAGCATATATAAAAGAAGCACCCAAGATATTAACAGCTCATCGTCGGAAGAATGCCCTGTCGAAATAACACCTTCCACATTATCGAAGCAACTTTTACAGCCTCAACAATTCTGGCCACCGTTGCAACAAGAAGCAGCTGTTTGTCCAGAGGATGAGATGTTTCGTAATCGAAGTGAATTATTTTCTTCAATATACGATCAACAGAAATGCTCCGACCAGCAAATTTTGGCCACGCAGCTGTTCTATGCTCGATTATTCCAGCCACAGCAGTTTCCCGAAACGGATAATATGGAAAAAATAAATAGATCCTATCCGGGTTCAACAAAAAAAACAATAATACGACAAGAAGATCTGCCACCAACACCATCTTCTCAAGATAATAATAATAATAACGATTTACCCATTGGAGATGGAGACGAAAGCAGCTTAAGGTTCGAAGATCAACATTTTTTAGGTAATAAAACTCAAAGAAATGAGGAATTATTCGACATACAGTACACTTGCCAATTTATTAAGGAACATAAAAAGATACTTAACGAAGTCAAAACTAGGCTGGAAAAACTCTCTTTACTGTCCGTAAAATTCCAAAATAATTTGGGTAACACTAATAAAATCGATATGAATAGTTCAGATTCGGCTTTAGAGGCAACAGTTCGAAGACAATTAACGGATAATTGCAAGACAATTGATACGATATTGGATCAAGTAAAGCGTTTATACAATAAATGGAGCAGCTCGGAGCTATATTACCTACGAAGTTTACAACGCTTGGGTCTGTCGTCAGAAGAAGAAGCGAGTCCAACTGCAACGCATACGATAATGGCTTTAGCGGCCATAGCTTTATCGGAAGAAAGTGAAGAAATGAAACCAATTGATCTTAAAAAAAACGATAATAAACACAAAACTATTAATGAAATTGAGAATATTATAATAAAGTTAGCGTCAGCGATTAACACGGATAATTTTTATGGGAAAAGTGATGGCGAAGACTTACCCTCCCCCAACTGCATTTGGCATACGAAAAGAAGAAACTCTCCTAAAAGCAACAAGGAAGATATAAAGAATTCTACAACAGCAGCGGAAATTATTTTGGAATACGCTTCGTTTTCTTCTTCAGCCAGCAAAACTATTGAAAGTGATACAACTGGGAATTCACCGCCGAGTTTATTTAATAAAAATAACATAAATGAGCATCCTGTATTTTTGAATGGGATTTCTTCGCCATCATCGACGACTCTTTTAAATAGTTACTCTACCGAAATAATTTCTGGTATTTTGGGCTTATGCCAAAGTCGTAGAAAATCTAAACCAACAGAAGTAATTAAACTAACTAATCTAAATACAACAATAAATAGCGATCAATACACATCTAATGCCAAAACGATAGACAAAATATCTGCAATTATGAAACCCACACCATCTGTAAGAGAAAGCTGTTCCAACAGCATGTTCAATCATGTTGGATCCAGTCTGAACAAAGCTGAAATATTACCCATGCTAGATGCTCCGTTTGATCTAAGTACCAAATATCATGGAACCAAGCTAAAAAACATGTAATTGAAATTATCATAGTTATCACATTATGCAATCTTATCTCAAATATTATTATTAAGCCTTATTCATCTTCCTTGAACATGACCATAGTGCTTATATAAATTGTTTTTTATATATTTATTCTAGAAACTTGGATACAAAAAATACATCGAGTAATCAGTCGAATGACTCTCCGAAAGATATATCAAATGATAAGAAAAAGCCTCATATCAAGAAGCCATTAAATGCCTTCATGCTGTATATGAAGGAGATGAGAGCCAAAGTGGTGGCCGAATGTACACTTAAAGAATCAGCGGCTATCAATCAAATATTGGGGCGTCGGGTAACTATATATATATATATATCTTAAATAATCCATCTTTATCCCACAAATTTTATTTTAGATATATAGATTAGTTTGGCGGGTTACTCAAGTGTTTTACCAAGCTTAAAATAAATACAGCTAATTTTATCTAAAAATCTATTTAAAATCTTAAAATAATTTAAAAAAAAAAAACAAATTTTTTTCTAACGGATTTGTTTTAATTACCTTCTTTATTTTAATATTACAATATATTTTTGTAGTGGCACGAACTATCCCGCGAAGAGCAAAGCAAATATTACGAGAAAGCTCGACAAGAGCGACAATTGCATATGGAATTATATCCGGGGTGGAGCGCTCGGGATAACTACGGTTATGTCTCGAAAAAGAAAAAACGTAAAAAAGACAGATCGACAACGGATTCGGGAGGTATTGCACAAAATTTTAAAAAAATATATAAAAAAATTTACACACTTATTATTGCATTCATTCAACCATTTTTTATATAATTTCATTAACACCACATACTAATTTCAAAGCACACATAAAACAAGAACAACTAACCCACAAAAAAAATAGAAATTAACAGTTAGTTTCTGTATTTAGTGTAAATACTTGACTTGTAACATTTAACTAAAAACTGATAAAAATCTTCACTTGGAAGATGTACAATCTTCGCTTTAGTAGATTTTGCTGATAGATTTTGAACATCCGAGCCTAACTCTTAGATAGTCTATGTAAAATTTGTTATTTAGATCTTGACATTTTTTATATAAATTATAAATTGCTATTAGAAAGATATACGTCCAACTTGGATTTTTGTGAAACTTTAAATACTTTATGGCTTTATGGCTAACTATGGCTTATTAAAAGATAGTTTAAATATACAAGAAAAGTTTGCAATGTTATAGATTTCATAATGTGAAAGAGAAACAAAGTAGAGTTGGAAAAAACATCGACGATTTTGTTGTATCGATAATCGAAATTATTTCTAAACCAATATTAATTTGTGGACAAATAAACTGAAACTGGAATAAAGTCTCTTGTCATAATAATAACGTCTTGTTCATGCTCAAATTAAAAATATCAAGTATTGCAAATAAAATATTTAATTATATAATATAATTATATATATAATTTTAAATAACGTCGATGTTTCGTAGTATCGATACATCGATACTTCCTCCAGCTCATGGTTTCTTTTGTTCTGAATGGGAAGGGAAATACCAAACATTTTTCAACAGTTCTCTGGATAAGAACAGTAATGTATGCATCAGATGTCGTATATCGGATATTTGGATTTTAATTAATGTGATATATGTACATATAGGCATTGTATCACAACTATCATTTATAATATTTAATAATTAGTGCTGAAAAAAATTCGAAAAAGAACAACACATGTACAGACACAAACACACAAAACACAACTTAAGAAATAATAAATATAATATTGGAAAAAATTTGGAAACACGTATATATAAATAAGCAAAAATAAAACTATTACAACATATATATATTTAATTAAAAATTTTTTTTTTGTTTCAAGAGAATTTTTGCTTTTAAATCTCTTTAAAACTATCATTACGAATCGAAATTGAGCGTCCTGTGAAATATATAAAAAATTGGCGAAAAGCATGCGCCCGAAACCGTATTTAAAATCGATCAAGTCCATTGCCTAACAAGTTAATGTATTGTAGAACAGTGAAAGACATTAATGTTATTCGATATTTGCAAGGGTACTATTGCATAGGTGTATTATTTAAATGTAAATGTTGTTAGTTTTCTGTTTAAAATTCATATTATTCAATTCACTGGTATTAGCTTTATTTTATTTCAACGAAATTTAAAGATTGGAAACATCTTCTTTAAAGATCTTTCTATAAAAAAAAAATTATTTTTGTTTATATTTGGAAAAGCTTAAAAACTACTTTCTTTCATAAAATGAAAAACTTTACAGATATTTTGAGCCAAAGTTACCATTTCAGAGCTCCCAAAAAACTAACAAAAAAACTTATCATCAGACAGATATTTATATTGAAAATTAAAAACAGAAAACACAGCTCTCGCTCAACAGATGTTCCGATCAGAGCTACTTTTTCAACAGTACTCCTTGATTCTACTTTACACCTTTGGCAAAGGTGATTTGTGTTTACGTATGCCTGCGTCTGGCACGAATATATATTTTTATTGCTTATTGAAGTCTATCAGTTACTGCTGATATTTTCTTAACTTCTACACAAAATTCATAGAAGTGTAGCTTTATTACGTTTCCCCTTAGTCCTTTTAGTAAGGAGAAGTAAGAAAGTGAAGGAGACATTTTCGTCCCTATATATTCTAGATCAGCATCAACAGCCAAGTCGATATAGTTATGCCCGTCTATCCGTTTCCTCTTGCTTAACCCTTTTTTTAAAACAGTTTTGACGTGTGTTCATCTAAAAGTGTCTCGCTCAGTTGGTGTTGTTGTTGAGAGACTGATTCTAGACTGCGTTGGCAAAAAGAGTTAACTGTTATTTGCAAGCTATAACATTTTCCAAAACTAATTTTTTACCTCTTGAATATTACGATAGGTGCATTAAGCAGACTGAGCTGTATAAGATATAACTTCTATTTCTGCCTGCTAATAGCTATCACAGATATTTAAACAAATAAATACAAAATGTTATATATATAATATATATATAATTTAGTATTTAATATACAAATAATTAAAGGTTTAATACCCAGACGAGTGATAGGTCTCAAAAGTTAATGCTCCTAATTAAGAAGTTCGCTTTTAATCAACTGGAGACTTTTTTATATAATAATAAAATTGAATATTTAAAAAAAAAAAACTTATACAAATACATCCATAGAAAGGGCTTAATAATTTGTGTTATTTTTTTTATATGCTAGAAAGTTTAAACTAAAATATTAAGTAAAAGGTTACGGGACCTTCACATTTAATAGTTATTCAGAAACGAAAAGGTAGCTTTATTTATTGTAAAGAAATTACTTTAAATAAATATTCGATTGAGCTTGGTTAAATATATTCCCATATAATCCATAAATTCCGATATACTATGTTTGCATACTATATATTGTTACATAATATATATATATATATATCCCACAAAAAAAAAAAAAACAAAAAAACAAAAAAAAACCATAGTGGCATGCTTTGGGGCGTGAGGAGCAGGCGAAATATTACGAATTGGCGCGAAGGGAACGCCAGCTGCACATGCAAATGTATCCCGATTGGAGCTCTCGCACAAATGCTTCTCGCGGCAAGAAGCGGAAGCGGAAGCAAGATACCAACGAAGGAGGTTAGATCATAAATTTTCTTTAATTTATTTACGATATAAAAAAGATCAAAATATACAAAAGCCAAAATTATATCAATTAAAATATTAATACTGACAGAGACACCGGACGATCGCACTATATACAGTTTATAATGAAAATGCTTTAAAAATATTTTTATGTGTAAATATAATAATATATAACTATATTTTTAATTGGAAATCAGTTTCACAATAAATACAATTGGATTAATAATAGAGATTGTAGAGAAAATCATTGATGAAAACTTTTGAAAAATGTAGGAAACCAACCGCTATATACTTTTACTTAATAATAATAACTACAAAATCCATGAATGCATGTAGCATGCTTTTATACATTTCTATATTTATTTACGCTACAGTTTAGTAATGCTACTAGTAGATTTTTCTTCAGCTTTTCTGTATTCTCAAAAATATTTATTATAATCACTAATCTTTAGAGTCCTAACTAGTCATTATTAAATCTACAAGTAAAAATAATACATAAAAGATACAATAAAAACTTACTTTTTACCAGGCAATAATATGAAAAAATGTCGAGCCCGTTTTGGATTGGATCAACAAAATCAATGGTGTAAGCCCTGCAGGTATGTTTCTCTATCATCTTAAAATATTTAGTTTTACTGTTAATTTTATGATACACGAGATGGAGCTTACGCAAGATTCACGCAAGTAAAAAAAGAAAAAATTTGACAATTTTATGTGGTAGGAATATATACATAATAATTAATTAAAAAATATAATAGTATAATGACTAAAATTTTTAAAAATATAAATTATTTCAGGCAGAAAAAGACATTTTTAAGGTTGTTGAGTATTGAATATATTTTGAGTTGAGTATATTTGCCGAACATCAATCTCTTATTTCAGAAAATGATAAAACTACTATAACCAAATTTGTTAGAATTTTAAGTTATTTCATCACAAATTAAACAAAATTACTGCGGCAGTTTTTTATCGATGTTTTCCAAGGGTTTTCGATTTTTTTTTATACCGATGTTAAGCGATGCATCGATGTAATACTTTATCGAAAGCTTCGTTGTTTTCAGTCAGTTGTTGCAATATTATGATATAACTGTCGTTATTGTTGTCTTTAGCTTGCGTGAATTTTGATTTTATTAAATTATTATTGATATATAATATTAATTAGGACATTATAAAATGCACAATATAATACCTATTAGATTTCATTACAAACCAGCCCCGCAATTTAAAAAAACACACACAGACACAAATATAGGAACACTCCTTAATTTTAACATATATTTTATATTTTATTGGAATTGTATCGGTAATCACTATAAATGCAACCCCAACAGAACGAATATAATTTATTATTACTTTAATTAATTTGTATATTATTTATAAACTGATTGATTCGGCGGGTAATGTTTGGAGATATAGAGAACCATCAACGCGTTCTTTAAATATTATTTATAAAGTTATCTTTATAAAAAACAGTTTGTTTTGATTTTTGTCAAAAGGGGAAAACAAAGTTTTACATTTCCTTAGTAATCATATAAAACAAACTTCGTTCCTTACCAGAGCATCGGACATCCGATTGTCCGGCTTTATCTTACAATTAATTACCTATTAACGAAATTATTTGGTATTAAATACTTATATAAGAGTGCCCATTAAAGTAAAAAAAATTGTCTACAAATTATTTTTAAATTTAAAAGAGGTTTACTCTTAAACGGACACCTTATATAATTATAAAAAAAAAATTTTGATGCTGTTAAATCCTCTTAAATCTCCTGCCCTGATGATGTGATTTATAAATATTAATTATTGGACTACATTTTATTGACTTTTCCGTGTTGAATGAAGTCCCAATTTGGGTGCCATTTCAACTGTAAGCAACAATAATAATGGAGGAGGCGGCATGAGCATCAACACGAGCAGTAATAGTTCACCAGGTGCTGGTGTCGGTGTTGGCGTTGTAAACATGTTGGCACCCATTGTAAGTGGCATTGTAGGCGGTGCGATATCGTCATCCTCGTCCTCCTCATCATCATCCACCTCGTCTTCTCATACACATGTCCAATTAATGATGGCGGCACCGAATGGCAGTAATGGAAACGGATCAATAAATGGCATACAAGTGGCAGCTTGCTCACATCAATTGTCGCCACAACAGCAAGCACAGGCGCAGGCACAAGCACCACCAACATATGTCAATTTGTAAGGGATCGATATCTACAACAACACTAGAAATATAGACACGCGAGACAAACTCCTGACGTTCCACAGATCCCAGGATCAAATAAAATAGCAAGAGAACTCAAAAAATTGCACCAACGCTCCAAGAGAGAGAGAGAGACCAGTAATTAAACAAAATATCAAGCAATTAATAATAATACAAATGCATATCAGGGTTATATGTATATATATATATTATATCTATATTATATATATTATATATATATATATATATATATATATATATATATTTATTTATTTATTGCATGAAAACCTAATTTTATCCAAAATATTTGATTAATTCAATAAGAAAAATTTGTTGATTCATTTTCATTTTCATTTTCAAGTGTATTTTTTATACCCTTGTAGTAGTGCTGGAGAAACATCGATGTTATCGGCAATCAATCCATCGATATTTTTAAAAAGAAAACACGAACTTATCGATAGATAGTCGAAGTTTTTTGTAAAAACAATTTCTAAACAAGAAAGCTTCCTTTCTTGTTTAGAAATTGTTTTTACAAAAAGCTACTACGGCTCACCGAAGTTTATATACCCTTGCAGAACTTGAACAAAAAATTCAAACCGAAAATCTGGAATAATAATTAGTTGCCAAACCTCAAATTTGAAGACAATGGTTAGAAAATCGGCTAAGTTATGGTGTTTTTTTATTTTCCTAATTGTTCCTATGGATATAGTAAACCGATTTTCACGAAACCAAAATTCTGAAATAATATAAGATGGACAAATATCAAATTTGGTTAAAATATCTTGAAAACTGACAAAGTAAAAATTTTTTATCTAAAAATTTTCCGATTGTTCCTATGGCAGCTATGTGATATAGTCGTCCGATCCGGCTCGTTCAAACATATGTACGAGTGAGAGTAAATCGAGGACCAACTGCAAAGTTTCATTCAGATAGCTATAAAACTGAGGGACTAGTTTGCGTAGAAACGGACAGACGGACAGACAGACATGGCTAGATCGACTCGGCTGTTGATCCTGATCAAGAATATATATACTTTATAGCGTCGGAGATGTCTCCTTCAATGCGTTGCAAACTTCTCACTGAAATTATAATATTTGATTAATTCAATAAGAAAAATTTGTTGATTCATTTTCATTTTCATTTTCAAGTGTATTTTTTATACCCTTGTAGTAGTGCTGGAGAAACATCGATGTTATCGGCAATCAATCCATCGATATTTTTAAAAAGAAAACACGAACTTATCGATAGATAGTCGAAGTTTTTTGTAAAAACAATTTCTAAACAAGAAAGCTTCCTTTCTTGTTTAGAAATTGTTTTTACAAAAAGCTACTACGGCTCACCGAAGTTTATATACCCTTGCAGAACTTGAACAAAAAATTCAAACCGAAAATATGGAATAATAATTAGTTGCCAAACCTCAAATTTGAAGACAATGGTTAGAAAATCGGCTAAGTTATGGTGTTTTTTTATTTTCCTAATTGTTCCTATGGATATAGTAAACCGATTTTCACGAAACCAAAATTCTGAAATAATATAAGATGGCCAAATATCAAATTTGGTTAAAATATCTTGAAAACTGACAAAGTAAAAATTTTTTATCTAAAAATTTTCCGATTGTTCCTATGGCAGCTATGTGATATAGTCGTCCGATCCGGCTCGTTCAAACATATGTACGAGTGAGAGTAAATCGAGGACCAACTGCAAAGTTTCATTCAGATAGCTATAAAACTGAGGGACTAGTTTGCGTAGAAACGGACAGACGGACAGACAGACATGGCTAGATCGACTCGGCTGTTGATCCTGATCAAGAATATATATACTTTATAGCGTCGGAGATGTCTCCTTCAATGCGTTGCAAACTTCTAACTGAAATTATAATACCCTGCAAGGGTATAAAATGGATTAATTTGTGGAAAAATTAACAGAAACAGATTTAGGGGTTTCTGCTCATTTTTTACATTGTATAAAAATCTATTATATTTTGTTTTCTGTTTAGTTCAAAAAAATTAAAACAGAAAATTATAAAACGAAAAATATTGAGTCTGATCCTGCAGGCATTGTTTAAACTTATGTTAAATTATTTGGAGATCCCCACGTTCTTATTCAGAAATATTTATCATATGCACATGGAAAATATTGAGTATCGTATAGAAATATCGACTTTTTTAATACAATAAAAACATCGATGTATCGATACTTCCTTCAGCTCTATTATAAGTTTTTATACCCATGCAGGGTATTATAATTTAAGTCAGAAGTTTGCAACGCAGTGAAGGAGACATCACCGACCCTATAAAGTATATATATTCTTGATCAGGATGAACAGCCGAGTCGTTCTAGCCATATCCGTCAGTCCGTCCGTCTGTCTGTCTGTCCGTTTCTACGCAAACTAGTCCCTCAGTTTTAAAGCTATCTTAATGAAACTTTGTAGTTAGTGTTCTATATGTCGGAATGGGCCGGATCGGTCGACTATATCATATAGCTGCCATAGGAACAATCGGAAAATTTTTCGAAAAAAAAAATTATAACTTTGTCCGTTTTTAAGATATTTTTATCAAAGTTAAGATTTAGCTGTTTTATATTATTCCTGAATTTCGGTTTTAATTTCGTGAAAATCGGTCGACTATATCCTAAAGCTTGCATAGGAACAAGCAGGAAAAAAAAGAACTTTTTCAACATATTTTCATCAAAGTTGAGATTTAGCCGTTTTTCTTTAATTTCTTTTTTAATTTCGTGAAAATCGGTCGACTATATCCTATAGCTTCCATAGGAACAATCAGGAAAAAACCATAATTTAGCCGATTTTCAAACCATTTTCATCAAATTTGAGATTTGGCAACTAATTATTATTCCAGAATTTCCGTTTATTTTTTATTTAATTCTGCAAGGGTATATAAACTTCGGTGAGCCGAAGTTAGCTTCCTTTCTTGTTTTGTATAATTCCGGTTAGATTTTCTTTTCATTTATTCAAATTGGAATAATTTGAATGATCCGAATGTACATAAGTTTCAAGGGTATACAAATATCAGCGTGCCGATGTTGGCTTTCTTTCAATAAGTAATATTCTATTTATAACTTAAGCTTGTTTCTTAAATAATATTGGTAACATTCTAATAATAATGCGTTTAGAAACCCTGATATACATTTTAATTGTTGTCAGTTTTACCTGTTGTTCTATACTCGTTGTTTATTTAAAAAGTTAAATATTAAGTTAAATATTTGAATGTTGTTTGAAAAAAATCTTCACATAATATATATTACATTTATTTAATTATTAAATTGAGCGTACTGGCACTACTAGCAATAACTATATTATATATTTTTCAACATATGGGCAAATTCGCGGGTCGAGAACGTACGTTCATACGCTTTTAGTGAACAACAAATAAAGAAACGTTTTCTGAAATTGTGCTAATATGCTTTTCGATAGCATTTTGTTACATGTAAACTTAATGTAAATTATGGGCTTTGTTGAGCGGTCGGGAACGTATGCAAAATGGAAGTCGATTTTGGCTTACTTAAGTAAAATGCGAAAATCTACGAATTGTTAAGAAATATTCTAAAGCAATAACTTTTCTTTTTAAATTTATTCATGTACAGTGGCGTGTTAGTTTGAGTACATTATTATTTCAGTCAGAAGTTTGCAACGCAGTGAGGGAGACATTTCCGGCCCTATAAAATATATATAATCTTGAGCAGGATCAACAGCCGAGTCGATCTAGCGATGTCCGTCTGTCCGATCGTCTGTCCGATTATTCGCAAACTAGTCCCTCAGATTTAAAACTATCTGAATTGAACTTTGCAGTTAGTCTTTTGTATACTCACACTCGTCCGATTATACGCGAACTAGTCCCTCAGTTTTGAAGGCCATCTTATACTATTTCAGAATTTCGGTTTTAATTTCATGAAAATCGGTCTACTATATCCTATAGCTTCCATAGGAACAATCAGGAAAATAAAATAAAACCCATAACTTAGCCGTTTTTCAAACCATTTTCATCAAATTTGAGATTTGGCAACTAACTATTATTCCAGATTTTCGGTTTTAATTTTTTGTTTAAATTCTGCAAGGGTATATAAACTTCGGTGAGCCTAAGTTAGCTTCCTTTCTTGTTTTAGTTTGATTAATTTTTCCTATATATCAAAATAATTACAAATTAATAATTAAAAATTAATTATTATTAATTTTTCCTATATATCAAAATAATTACAGTATTTAATAAAAAGAAATAAAAAAATGCAAGCAAACCGCTATACTTAATTTTTTTTTTAAATAAAAAATTTTTCGTATGCCTCTCGGCAATCGAACCCAGGCCACAGGCTTACAAAAATACATGTGCACCTTTACCCAATGAGCTATCGACTTTGCTGCTGATTTGCAAGACATTTGCATTATATGTAAATTTGTCTCCGTTCTTTAGCCTTCTTATTCTCGTTCTTTCACTACATTCTACTGTCGGGAAACACGATTGTATGTCCACCTTTTTAACACTAAAATTGCTATTAAATAAGAGAGAGTGAGTACCCTTCTCTTGTGATTACGATTTTTGAAGTTTATTTTCTTTCTAAAGCAGAGCTAAAATTACACAGTGCGACAAAATTCAACTTTTTGTCTGTATCTGGAATGAGACAAACCTTTTCTTATAGATTTTTGGACGCTGAATCCGAATCTGTAATCAGAATTTGTCTATCACGTAACATTTTTGCAAAAAACGCTGTTTTTGCCCTACTTTACAGTAATATAGCTCGGTTTTAAGATGTGCTAGAAACTTCGTTCTTATCGGAAAATATAGCTAGATACTTCTATAATGATGACCAAGTGGTCATTCGCACTGTGTTATGAAACTCTAAGAGCTAGTCCGTATGGAGCACCAAAATAATTACTAGAATGAACACAAGCATTAGGATTTTTGTTAGAAAGAATTTTCGACTGGCGGTGTCAAAAATATTAAAAAATCATACTTTCAGCCTTCTTCGCTCTTTGGCCTTTCTCCTCTTTCCCTCATTACCCAAATATTATACAAAAATTTTAAAATTAAGAATTATTCTATAAATAAAACAATTATTTATCTTGAATAATAAGAATTAATTAAAAAAATTTGTATATTATAAGAAAATATTTTATATTTTTATTGTGAAAATTTTAGCTGTTACTGTAACAGTTACAGCAAAATTATTGCTGTTCAAACTTACGAATCCAAGGCTTGATGCAATATACCTCTTTAAAAAGTCATTACTTTGAACTCTTAAATTTAAATAATATAACTACAGACCCAAAACAAAAAGAAATGTTGCAAGTCTACATCACCTCAAAATTATTAAAAAATAAAATAAAATATAAAAAAAATCAGCTTTGTGGGTACATAACCTTAAATATATAAAAATCCAGTCGTGATAGGCCAGTTTAGGCTTGAATTGTACGCAGTAAATTACTTCGGACACAATCCATAGATTGACCCCGATATTTGTAGACCTGTGTAATGGATCTGAACTCAAAAGCATTATATTTTTCAAGACCGCAACTTTACAAGACAAGTTTGGCCTAGAGGAAAACGTTATGTAGTTAGTTTATTTTTGGTTATCCGCAAATCTGCAAATTGATCTAAAACTATCTTTTATCACATTTATTAACTCACAAATACACTGAAAAAAGAGAATGGGGGGCTGAGGGGCAACGCAGTTATAACTTTAAACTCAGCTTGTTAATTCGGTACAAAACGTACTACTTCAAAAAAATGTCGTTGTGAAAAAGCCTAGAGTGGGCTTAATTAATAAATATCATCTAATAACACACAATTTGAATGTTTCAACTGAATCTTCGGGGCACCAAAGTTTCTTTTCTTGTTTTTTTCTTATTTCAAAATTGGAAGTCAAAAACCTGATTTATGACAAAAAAATATTTTACGTTGTTAAAAGAAATATAAGGAAATAAAAACAAAAAAGGAAGCTAACTTCGGCTCACCGAAGTTTGTATACCCTTGCAGAATTAAATAAAAAACTTTAAACCGATGTTCTGGAATAATAAGTTGCAAAATTTCAAATTTAATGAAAATATGTGGAGAAACAGCGAAGATATAATTTTTTCTTTCATTTCCCTAATTGTTTCTATGGCAGCTATAGGATATACATAGTTTCGGATTTTCATGAAATTAAAACCGAAATTCTGAAATAATATTAAATGGCCAAATATCAAATGAAAATATCTTGAAAACTGACATAGTTGTAATTGTTTTTCGAAAGATTTTCCGATCGTTCCTATGGCAGCTATATGATAGTCGTCCCATCCGTTCCGACATATGTACAAAGTATATAGAAGACTAATTGCAATGTTTCATTCAGAAAGCTTTAAATCTGAGGGACTAGTTTGAGTATAATCGGACAGGACAGGCGGACGGACAGACGGACATGGCTAGATCGACTTGTTGTTGTAGATCGACTTGATCTGACTTGACCTGATCAAGAATATATATATTTCATAGGGTCGGGAATGTCTCTTTCACTGCAAACTTCTGACTGAAATTATAATATCCTGCAAGAAGATAATAAATTAAATTACCAAAAGCGCGACGGTAGTATGGTACATGTAGAATTTAAAAAGTTACATACGAAATTTCAAAACGATAGATCCAGTAGATGTTGAGTTATCGTGTTTTGCCCTATGCGGTAGAGCTGGATAAAACCATTTTTTTTTTGTTAATTTTCCCACAAATTAATATTGTTTTGGAAATAATTTTTTTTTAATTACTTTGATTATTAATACATTAATGTTTTCGTTTTAAATATATCGAAAAATCAATATTCGAAAACATATTACTTCAGCTCTACTATGGGGGCAACCAACGTGCTTTGCTTAGAAAATTTCACATCACACATTTGGCTAAACGAAAGAGCATTTTTTTTGTTTTTAATGGTAAATTTATAATATTAAAATAGTGTTTGTTTGTTTAAGGTCCCTGTAGTCAAAATAAAAGGCTTATACTCAAAAAATTAACTTTTTTAAAGAGGCGCATGCATTTAATTTAATTAAATAATAATTATTTTTAATAATTATAAAAGATGTGTTTATGTGTGTTATATTTTGCCAAGTTTCTCGAGTACGAGTACCGAGAAACTTCTTGAGCATGTGTTTCTGTATTCAATATTTTTGGAATGTCTATATCTTTGCACTTTTAAGATTTCAAAATGTTATATATAATCACTGATCATTTTTATTTTGTTTTTTGTTTTTTTTTATTTATTTTTTACTATTATTTTTTGTAGACGCAAGAAGAAATGTATTCGCTACATGGAGGCAATGAATGGAAATAGTGGAAATCTTGGAGACGGCAGCGGCATGGATGATCATGGAACCGACGACGATGAAGACGATGAAGACGATGATGATGTCAAGCTCAATGGAAGCTGTGGAAGTGTGGATGCTGATGAATCTGCGAATAAAATAGATGATGATGCGGAATCCTTAGATCATGGATCAATGTCCAGTTTTGCCCAGAGTCCATCGACCACTACCACGAGTCTAGCAAGTCCTTTAAATATGATTAATTTTATTAATCCTACGACACCAAATCCTTCCGCCTTATTGGTTAATGTAAATGCTACAGAGCAGCAGCAGCAACAGCGTTCGACATCAGACTCTACATCGTCTACATCAGTATCAGTATCGAGTGGTAGTGGTGGGACAACACCAAGTACCTCAAGTACAGTCTCACCCGTCACAACTGGTATGCCAGGGGTTAACAGTATTCCAGGAGCTAACAGTATTCAAGGAGGAGGTGGAACTTCCTCAACTTTAGCTGAACGCGCCATGTTGCTGGGCAATCGCTTTAGTCATCTGGGAATGGGGTTAAGTCCTGTTTTTGCCACGACATCAACCGCAGGTACAGGTACAAATAAGCTAGAACCATTTTTTGGGAATAATATTAGCTTAAATAATTTAAGCAATTCCACAATTCCGATTCCCGTAATGCCAAACATTATACGAAATCCAATTGGTGCTAATCCGCGAGACATAAACAATCCTCTAAGCATTAATCAATTGACAAATCATCAGCCGTCGTCGCAGTTAAAGAGCAGTTTTAATCAACATTTTCACCAACAACAACAGTTGATAAATGTTAGTCATATGACGACGACGGTAAATAATAGAAATAAAGTGACAGCGGCTTGTAGTAACATAAATGAAGCAACCACAATGACAATGCTGGCTATGAGTTCCCATCATGTTGAAAAAACTAACGCTGAATGTCGTGTTAGTCATGAGAAAACCACTGATCGTCATCAGCAATCTAATGCTTCCACCAAGACTTCATCAGGCGCTGGCGCTGCGGATACTGGAGCCATCAGCGTTTCATAACAGAAACGGAGAAGAAATTTTAACCTAGAAATCAATACTTGTATTCACAGCATGTTCTCCTACATTGTTCTGTAAAATAACGGGTCCCAACACTATTGTCAAAGACAATAGAATTTTTAAGATGCGTAAGGCCAGACGATTTTTTGGCACGCGACCAGTTTTTCAAAGTTTAAAAGCCTGTGACAGCCGCTCCCTTGTATGCATACAGCGACTGCCGCCGACTGTTTGTATGGTCGTTACTCATCTTAGTAATTCTATTGTCTTTTCTATTACATTAGCATTGCTCCGAAAATGTGTCCCTCTTTAACGTCATAACTTCTCTTTGCAATGAATCGTCAGATTTATAAGGAAAAAACAATTTGCAATAAAATATTTTTTTAGACTTCTGTGTGAGAATTGTATAAAAAACACAATGTGCAATAATCCTCCTCGACATAACCATCCCATCGCCATTCTTCCGTAAATAGTGGCCATTAAATGAATACTAATTAGTGCCAACAACTATACACTTTACTTATCTTTTAATTTAAAATAAGATTTAAAATGTATCCCTTTGCACAAAAAAACTTTACAAAAACAGCTCCGTTAGAGGCCAAATAAATATTTATAGATATTTTTCTGTTAAATATAGAAGCATTGTATACAGATCTATCCCAAGCTAGAGGCAATGCCAAATAGATCCGCATAATGAATAACTCTACAGAATACCAAACCAAGCATATACCTTAATTTGATCTATGAATTTTTGAAAACCATTAGAAACTTAAAGTGTAATTTTTCCGAATTATATTTAATAAATCGTCAAATTTGCTGCAATAATTATTTGTTATAAGTAAAGTCGAATTATACCCTAGCACTGCTTGGCTAGCAGGGTATTTAAATTACAGTCAAAATTTTATGTTCCATCGACTGATTAATGAATAAATCGAAATGAGCCAAGTCAGACCACTTAACCATATAGCTGTCATAGGAACGATCCCGAAATGAAAGAAAAAAAGATAATTCCACCGTTTTTCCATATATTTTCATTTACTCTGACTTAGATAGAATCAATAAAAAATACCAATCATTTTTTATACCCTTGCAGGGTATAACGACGCTATAAAGTATATAAATTCTTGATCAGGATCAACAGCCGAGTCGATTTAGCCAAGTCCGTCTGTCCGACTGTCTGTCCGATTATACGCAAACTAGTCCATCAGTTTTAAAGCTATCTTCTATATACTCTCACACCTACATATGTCGGAACGGGCCGGATCGGACGACTATATCATATAGCTGCCATAGGAACAATCGGAAAATTTTTAGAAAAAAAATTATAGCTATGTCAGTTTTTAAGATATTTTCTCCAAACTTGATATCGTATATTATTTCAGAATTTCGTTTTTAATTTCATGAAAATCGGACAACTATATCTTGTAGCTGCCATAGGAACAATTAGGGAAGTAAGAAATCATATCTTCGATTTATAGCAACACATTTTCATCAAATTTGAGATTTGGCAAATAATTATTATTTCAGATTTAATTTTGATTTAATTTTTTGTTTAAATTCTGCAAGGGTATACAAACTTCGGTGAGCCGAAGTTAGCTTCCTTTCTTGTTTCAATATAAAAAAACATTTCATAAAGATGTTTAATAGCAAATGGTCATTGCATACTTTCATTTATACAATATTAATTTTCTCTTATTTTTAAATCCAAGAAGGTATAATTTTGAAACTTAAAAAAAAATACAAAATACATAAAAACTGTAAATAGACAACAATTTTCTCATAAAAACGTACTGATAATAACAAATGCTTACGAATTTATTGACCATAAGACCTGATAGAACTACTTCCTATTCCAAACATAAATAAAGCCCGAGGAAATATAACAAGCATTATAAATTATTAAATGAAATGATCATTTGTTTCCTAATGGTTTATTTTTTTTTTGCAAATGTTTTAATGTTTAATGTTGTACTGCAAATTTTTAACTAGTCTTGAGATTCAGTTTTTGTTAAAGTTTTTTTCAAAAATTATCAACCAGAATAAAATATTATATTTTTCTACTAATTTTTGTTTTGTAAAATCACATTAAGATTGCTCTAAATCGTGCCTAGTTTTTGCTGTAATTATTCTCTGGCGATCACTAAGTACTTAATTAAACATATCTCGATTTCCGAAAAAATAAGAAAACACTCCATCATATCCCAACAAAAATGTTATATTGTGTAATTGAAATATTTTAAGCCCACGAAAATACGATAAAAACTAGAGCCTTATGTAAATCCATGTTCAATCATACATAAATTGCAAGAAAACAATATATGAATAAATAGAAATAGAGCACTCGATCGGCTAGTCAACAAATGGGTATTGTGTACTGTATTATTTATTTATTGAATGTCGGAGAAAAATATTAAATTTACACTTAAAAAATATTTACAATTAACTCTATTAATTTTTCAGAATCTATATTTCAAAAGCCCAAACTTAATGTTTTGTCTTTGTTGTGTTATTTGTAGATAAATGTATGCAGAGACAACATTGATTTTTTATTTTAGAAAACATTTGGACTATAATTTAAAGAATAAGATAAACAATTAGACCGCGAGCCCATACGTAATTAATAATAATTCACAAATATTTCGCAGCATGCGTATTTCTGGAAATATAAGAACAGACAGAACCCACAAAATTAATGAATAAATATATTGCTGTGATAAAATAATTACGGATTTATATATGGCTCTAGATATATGTGGATATTGTATATAAATAAAGAAAAAAAGTAAACTCGCAACAACATTTCAATCCATATAAAGAAATGAGTCTTAAGAGGACATGATGTATTAATTATATATTTGGAACAATGTATATAAAGCCATTGCCAATTTAAAAAGACTGTTTATCGCATATTATATATGTTTCGACTTCACGACAAAATTAAGTAATAAGACCATTATAATATAAATTAGATATACTTCGAAACAATTTTAAATTAAACCCTATTTTTCATATTTTGTATCTTAGTTTTAAAATCTCCTCACTATTATTTAATTTTTATTAAAAAATGTACTTTCATGCTTCCATTTTCTCTGTGTTTTTTCAATCGATTTTGCAATATTTACTTGATAAATTTTTTATTTATTGAAGTCACAGCCTTTAACCTTAAATCTAAAATGTAATGATAATTATCCATAAGTTTCTATGTTCTAATATTTCATTTGTTTGAGTCAGTTAAGTTTTTAAGTAAAGAACCAAAATCCTTTCAGAAAATAGCACACAAGTTTTGGGAAAAATTAAACCTATGTCTAAATGTGTACATATAGTATATAATAATATATAATGTACTAATAATAAATTACTTATACTATTGTTTGCAGCTAAGAAGTTATCTATGTAATAATTAAGAACCTTTTTAAGTCAATATATATTATTGGACTGATAGATAGTGGCAAGGGTTAACAACAATATGTATTACAAGATAATAATAAATGTTACATTATCATTTAAGTGGATAATACATAATGGCAACATTGATAGCAATCAGCCAAACTTAAGCTATTAAGTAAATATAATACTTGAACAACAATTAATTAACGTTAATCAAGTATATAGACTTAAAATACATTATATACGCTTTAATAATAAAAACAAGAATAATGTTGATATATTTTGAAGCGAAGCTTTTTTACGCACGGTCTTGCACAATATATGTGGGGTAAAATGAGAAAAGGTGATCGTCAGCGTTAAAGTCTATCCTGCTTTAACTCACTTAAACTCTCTATCTCTCTTTCCCTTTCTCTCTCTGTGTCGATCAGCGTGTACCAGGCAAACAGAATCAGCAGGAGGTCGACGCCGAACAAATTTTATAATATAGCTATCTCTTTCCCTCTCTAGGCGCAAGTACTGCTCTTCCTTTTACGCACACAATTTCTTCGGAAAGAACTCCATCTTACCAACAACTCACGAATCTCAATATTTGACCTATAACACAGTGCGACAAAATTCAACTTTTTTCTTTATCTTGAATGAGGCAAACTTTTTCTTATAGATTTTTGCACGCTGAATCCGAATATGCAAGCAGAATTTGTCTATTACATCACATTTTCACAAAACATTCATAAAAAACGCATTTTAAGTTTCCAAAAACGCTGTTTTTGCCCTACTTTACAGCAATACAACTCGGTGGCAATATGTGCGCGCGCGCCCGCTTTGTCCCGGGCGTTACCGAAGTTACAAGGGGCGCGCGCGCGCGTTATTCAATTGCATATCATTAATCAATTAAAAATGAACGACCACTTGGTCATCATTTTAGAAGTATTAAGCAGTATTTTGCGAAAAGAACGAAGTTTCTAGCACATCTTGCCACCGAGTTATATTGCTGTATTGCTGTGAATCTGGAAATTATAAATGTATTAATAATGATTAAACGCCCGTTAAATGAAAACAGTATTAGATATCCATTGAAGGAATGTAATCATTTATTTAAAAAGTAATGAATCTTTATTTGTGTAAATTTGTTTTTCAGTTTCTAGAATTAAATCCAAATTTAAAGTACATTACATTTTTTTATGGTTTCTTTCTGATTTGAATGATGAAACCACCAATACGTCCTACCAACGTCCACGTCCACCAGAGGAGCCGCCGCCTCCTCTTCCTCTATTGAATCCACCTCCTCCACCACCACGTCCTCTAAATCCACCACCACTTCCAAAATTATTTCTCGCGCCACCCCGCGCACCGCGAACACCTAGCAAAAAAACAAAAAAATATTTAATACAGTACAAAACTTGATGCATTATTGACTTTACCTTGTCCACCACGAGATGAACCTCCCCGAAAGCCGGAACTACCTCCAGTTCCACCGCGACTGGACTTCTTCTGAATACCTTTCGGTTGCGGAGGTTTAGGTAGAAATCTAGCAATTGGTAATAATTTGCCAGGATCTATATATAGTGACTGATTCGGATTGAAGCTGTTGGCATAGAGATTATCCGATAATTTTACGGATACGAAATAATCACGAACTGTTCCAAATATTTCATCAATCTTTCCGATTTGTTCCTTATTCTCAAGAAATATGGGAGCATTAAAATACGGAACATCTTGGATTTCAACTTTGCAAACCAAATCATTTTGGCACGAGTAAACAAAGTTTCCCAATGGAATAACACGATCTGGTGGACCTGTAAATTATATATTTGATTAACGAAATAAACTTTTAACTAACAAATAAATTACCATTATCAAATGTTCCTCGTCCACCACGAGGGCCACCACGGTTAAATCCGCCGCCCCCGCCGCCACGAAACCCTCTGCCAGAACCACCACCACGAGGCCGTCCAAATCCCATATCGAATTTTTTTATTTAATTTAATAACAAACTGAAATACACGTGCGCGTAATAATGTGTGACCGCACTTATCTAAGTCAAAAAATATTAAACAATATCTCTTTGAACAATAGAATGTAGTGTAAATATCGAAATACCTATTCGCACCATCAACTGAACTGAACTGAAGATGGTCCATAAAGTTGCTCCGAAAATTTCAATTTGTATTTTGCGAAATAGGTAATGGTTTAAAGGTGCAACTCTCAATTATTTTTCTTGCCAGAGAATTTTAAATTCATTAAAAACATGTAAACATGTAGGAGCTCAAAAGTTCGGATTTTTGTGGGATGTGAAACTCAAGTTCCCACAGAGCTCCATACACCTTCCACCATCCGATATCAGTTGATCGAACAGCTATAGCATAGTATTCAGACAGTAAAACGTTTCGCAGCGGAAAAAATGTGACCGCTGATTTTACTAGCTGTTCGGCATATTCGGCATTTTAAATGGTCGATAAAAAAATAAAAATAAAACAAAAACTACTATTGCTATGGCAGTAATTATTGCCGTAATGGATGAGGAAGATTCTAAACCAAATATGAAGCGATGTAATTTTCAAAAAACGTCACAGAAGTTTGGTTTACGAAATATAAAACAAACAAAAGATAATGGTAAGAATGTATATTAATGATATAAAAATATGTAAACAATACGAACATCCGAAGAATATCGCCCATTAATTGATCTGACTGTATGGGCTAACCCAATACTTGGATCGCTTCCTATTTGGTTTAGAATCTTTCTCATCTAATATGGCAATAATTCATGCCTTGACAATAGTATTTTTATGTTATTTTTAATTTTTTGTCATTTTAAAAATATTGTAAACAAGCATGTATGACAGCATCATTTCCCGGCCGAAAATGCCGTACAGCTAGTAAAATCAGCGGTCACACTTGAAAAGATAAAACATTCGTTTCGCTGCGAAACATTTTTTTGTCTGGATACCGAGCTTAAATCAAAATTATTATAGAATTTGATACTTAGAAATAAAAAAATTCAATAAAATTACTATACAAATTTATTTAAATTAAAAAAAAATATTATGCCCTTCGGCAGAATCGAGCCCAGGCCAATTGCATACGAAAATGCATGCGCAGTTTTGCTCATGATAAATGGTACTGCTGATTCCGCAATATGGTATTGGTGCTAAAATAATATTAATTAGACGACGAGAGAAGAGAAATTTTAATTTCAGAAAAGTTTAGGAGGTATGCAGTTCTTCAAACTTTGCCTTTTACCGGCCAAATCTGGCATTTTTCAACTAAATGCAGGAAAATTGTGAGCTAGCTGCTGGAAGGAAATTTGGCATTTTTGAAAATCAAAATTTTTAATACTAAAAAGGGCTCTGTTTTTTTAAATCTTACAGCATTTCAAACTGTCTGTCCCTCAAATTGAACAGATTGTCCTGCAGTACAATAATGCACATCTTATAAAATGGGAAAATACGGATTGCACTTAAAAATTTTGGGCTAAAGCAAACCGTTATGTGGATTCGGGAGGTAATCACCGATTTAAAGCGTTGGCTTCATTTGCAATTAACTTACTAGCGCTGCCATGGTCAAACGCGGAAGTCGAACGTGTTTTTAGCCAGATGAACATAGTAAAATCTAAGCTGAGGAACTCAATCGACATTGACACTCTAATACGATTTTACCCATACGGTAATTATTATTTTTAGCACAATATTAAAAACTTTTGTTTCTTATTATACATACATTAATTTATATTCACAGTTATGGATTGCGACGGCAAATAAATGTTGCCACAATTTCGAAGTGCCTCAAAAGTACTTAAAAATGATTGGCACAAACGACTCGTACACTGCTGAGGGGAATACAGATTTCATGCAGCTCGATAATTGCCTATCAATATTTAATTAACAATATGTTAAAAACTATTAATTGAAATTACATCTAAATTAAAATGGGTTGTTTCTGTTTTTTAGAACGTTACTTTATAGTCCGGAAAAGTTGGCAGTATAACAGGTACATATGTGGTTAGTGAGAATACGGTACTTTCTTAACTGTTCTTTTTTCTATTGTTTCATATCAAACGCTTAACAATATCATGGTATTAAAGGAAGGTCCACGCACGGTGACTTTAATCATGACAGCTTTGTTGACTTTTGGAATATAGGTAAACTTAATATATATAATGAATTATTATCATTGTTATTGCAATATATTGCTTATGTGTATATTTAAAAACAGTTGACAAGGACTTAAGCTGTGAGCATTGGACTTCGATAAAAACATACATAGCTTTGTTACATTTGTAAGCTCAGTATAAATATATACATATATACAAATATATACATTTTGTATGTTGTTTATGTTTAGGTACAACCAAAGCATTTGTGTAATCGGAAGCACTACGATTTTCTTAAATATTTTCCTAAATTATATATTTTAGTAAAAATATTAAACAAACGAGCAATAATGGGAAATTGCTTGAAAATAAGCAGCACATCCGATGACATTTCACTTTTGCGAGGCAATGACGGTGTTAATAGTTCTAATAACGGAACACAACAGGCAGTAAATCATGTAAGTAAATATTTACATATCTATGCACATCTTTTCTTAAAACTCACATCAGTTTAAATTGAATTAAGTCAAAATAAATATAAGGTATACATATGTACATAGTAAATATATTTGTAATTTTGTCATTGCAGCGGGTTGAACAATATCAAAGTGTGTTTCACCCCTCGACCTCCTCCGCTTCGGTATCCGTTACGCCATCTTTCATTCGCCGACAACAAAATCAAGCAGACGACGAGGATCACGTGAAGCTCGCAAAGCGAATTGGTTTAATGCAACATTTACCTATTGGGACATACGATGGAAGCTCGAAAAAAGCACGCGAATGTGTTATCTGCATGGCAGAATTTTGCGTGGACGAAACTGTGCGCTATCTGCCTTGCATGCATATTTATCATGTAAATTGCATAGATGATTGGTTAATGAGAAGCTTAACATGCCCAAGTTGCTTAGAACCCGTCGATGCTGCCTTGCTCACCAGCTATGAAACAACATAGCACCTTTCATAATTTTTACTGTTGTCAGGGAAAAATCACACTAAAAGCTATTTTCAACTTGGGGATATATTTCAAAAATATATTATTTTATCTCGCTTTGTTTCTCATTATGTTTAATATTTGGCAAATATTTAAAACCTTTATTAGAGGGCTTCAAGTAATGTTTGTTAAGCTCTCGTGTGTACATATATACCTATTTATATGTATTTTATAAGCTATTGAAATATTTATTTTATTAGCATATAAGACACATTTTATTCATAAATATATAAATATCATACGATTTGTAAATATATTGTTTTATTTGCGACTAATTTAAATAGTAGTAGCAATGACACCAAAGCTAACTGCCAGACAAAATTTTGACAATAATTTGCATTGTTTATTCCTCGAAAATCCGCCAAGAAAATGCAAGTTTATCCAATACTTGGCATATTTTATATGTTGTTATTTTAGCTGTTGTTGTAGGAAAAATCATGCGATAGATTGCTCCCATAATGGAAAGTTTCGTGAAGCTCAAATAAACTAAAAGACAATCCCAATTCTTAGTAGAAAGGTAAGGCAATTGTGTAGCTTCCTTAAGGCTGCCGAAGATTCACACGCACGATGGACTGCATTTTCAATAGTCTTTCAGTCTGCTATTCACCAGCGAATGTTTATTTTCAAAACGCTTAGGTTTTCTCAGGCTGAGCGGAAACGATCGTTGGTTGGTTGGTATTTAGATAGAATAACAATTCTACATTGGTCAGAATTTTTGGGGCGGAACGGGTTTAGAAGAGATCGTGACGATCTGTTAAATAGGCATCCTCCATAGGTCGTTGGTTCATATCCGGCTCGAAAGACCATGTTCTGGAGGGGGGCGGTTTTAATCTGCAAAATCACTCGCAATACGAAAACGACGTCATATATATATTGACCAGCACCAGGTACACTAGAACTAAAAATATATAAAACTTAAACTTAGCTTGGAGAGCGTATTGTAAGCTCTATGTCTTGGAGGTAGAGGGAGAGAGAGAGAGAGTGTACGGAGAGTACTTTGAGGGTGTAGGTGGAATTACACTGCCTCTCGAAAATAAGCGCACTTTTGGCGCGAGCCCTTTTATTAATAAGCCAGAGCCGGAGCGATAAAACCTTTTCCTGAGTTATGCCTCTCACTGACCTTCGATGTCAAGGAAGGCGGCCATCGGGTATTTCTTATATTGTACTACATCGGGTAGCACCGTTTCTGTCGACCGACGCTTGCGGTATGCATGTTCTGCATCCGATATATGGTGTTTCTCTTGCGTTTTCCGGATGTGAACATCCAGCAGTCTTTTTAATGCCGTCAGGACAAAGAAGGTAGGCCTTGTCAGCCTATAATTTTTTGCATGTGCATGTGCATTTTGGATGTGCCCCTTGTGCCTGGTTCCGGAAAAAAATTACTTTGGCTTTTCTCAATAGAAGCGGTATATGCGTCAGTCTAATGCAAGCTTCGTATATGGCAGTCATCTATAAATGCTAACATGGTCGAAACATGGGATAATGCCGTCCGGGCCTGGGCCTTTGTATTTGTCGAAAGAATCTATTGGCCATTGGATTTGCTCCTTGGTAATGCGATCTTCCGGTAATATGTCTGCTCTTGTAACTCTGCATTCCTCGGGTTCCGAGTTATCTTGTAGATTCCCAGGAAAGTGAGTTTCCACTAGAAACTCTAGTGACTCCTCTACTGTCATTGTGGCCATGCCATTTGGTTTCTTAATTATAGTAGGGTTTGCGTGCCCTTTAGCGAGGAGCAGTAGTACTTCCACGCTTATTTCTTGGTTGCGTACACTGCTTTCTTTTAGGCTTTTTGTGCTTCCTTGTATGGCTTCCATTCCTTGGTCTTATAACTAATGTTGAAGGACTTAATCGTTCTCCCCCTGAGGCTGGTGGGGAACTGCTTCTTCGAGAATGAAATCGTGCATGTCTCTTAGAAGGTATTGTTCATGATGTTTGCATTGCACCTTTAAACTTCTGTTGTTGATGTTGGGATGGACCATTTCGCCGAATTTGTTCCAGTTTCTCTTTCGGAAGTTGCGTCTCGGTACCGGTTTACTGGTACCTGCATATCAAAGGAGATGAACCTGTGGTCTGAGAAGGAATGTAGCAGCGATGCCCTCCAGTTCTCGATCTTGAAATTATCACATTCTATGTGTAAGGTGAGATCAAACACCTCTTCCTAATTCTGAAAATGCCACGTACTAGGAAAAAGGTTGGTGTGTTACCCCTCATACAAATAGTAACCTTAGGACATATGAAGTTATCTCGATCGTGAGTGAGCCATGTTAACCGAGGCGATAGTTATTCCGGTCCCATCTGCGAATATTCCGGTGTGTTGAGATCAGAATAAAGAAGAGCGATATAATGGTTCCTCATGGCCTCGACCTTCCTTCCGATTTTGAGCATAGTATTGTATATCCAGGGATTCTCCGGCCAAGGAATTCTCCGTCCCTGGCTCAAGGCTCCTGTAGAAGGCTTCAATAGAAGGAATTTGAGATTCGCTGAAGCATGCGACCAATGCTTCTGGTTATTCTGCACGATTTTCGATATCAAGGTTTGTTGGGGTTGTATCGGTGGAATTGTCGACGATGAAAAGATCTTTCAGCCTGTTGGTGTCATCGGCCTCTTAGAGTAACTCCTCCGGTTCGGTCAAGACTTTTATTATTGGTTTTATGTTTATGTTTTATGCTGCCGTTAAAGAAATTTACTTTAATTGTGTACATCAGCTGCGGAATGTTGAATACTTCGTTCAAATTTTGAACCCTTTTTGTTTGCTATGTTGTAGCCCTTAATTTTAAAGGGGAAATATTATGCTCTCATTCAAGCCCAATTTCAACTTCGGTATACGCGCTGTTTCTGTTTTACAAGCGTTTAAAAAGTGCCAAAACAGGCTATTTTTCGAACATAGAACACGGTTTTCTCAAAATTGGTACGTGATGGAATCTTTTTGGTTTTTTTATACCCTTGCAGGGTATTATAATTTCAGTCAGAAGTGACCTTATAAAGTATATATATTCTTGATCAGGATCAACAGCCGAGTCGATCTAGCCAAGTCCGTCTGTCCGTTTCTACGCAAACTAGTCCCTCAGTTTTAAAGCTATCTGTATGAAACTTTGCAGTTAGTCTTCTGAATTTCTGTTTTAAAATTCATGAAAATCGGTCGACTAAATCCTATAGCTTCCATGGGAACAATCAGGAAAATAAAAAAAAACCATAACTTTGTCAGTTTTCAACATATTTTCATAAAAGTTGAGATTTAGCCGACTTATATTATTCCTGAATTCCGGTTTTAATTTTGTGAAAATCGGTCGACTATATCCTATAGCTTCCATAGGAACAATCAGGAAAATAAAAAAACCTATAACTTAGCAACTATAGAATTTCGGTTTTAATTTTTTGTTTAAATTTTGCAAGGGTATATAAACTTCGGTTAGCCGAAGTTAGCTTCCTTTTTTGTTTTTTTTTTTTTTGCGCGAGTCCCACGCCCACCTCCCGCCCAACCGGCCGAGGGGCGCAGCTGTGTAACGTACGGCACGAAACGCGTGCTAGTAAGACGCGAGAGAAGAAAAATATAGAATAGGACGAGGAAAAATTAGGATACACTACGGGCTAGTACTAAAAGCAATACAGTTTTTAGTTTTTGAAGGCTTTCAATGCCTTCAATACTACTAAAAAAAAGATTGTAATCAGTACATAAAACCCTAAAGGGTTGAAGGTTGTACAATGTGAATAACAGTGGTAGGCGCCAGATGTGGATAGAACGTTTCTGCACAAAACCTTTTGGGTTCTGTCACTTAGATAACTCGAAATCCACTTAAGAAGATCGCTAGGAAACCCCATTGCATCAAGTTTCCTAACCAGAAGAGAATGATTAACCAAGTCGAAGGCTTTACTAAAGTCCGTGTAAATAACATCGGGTTGGAAGTTTTGTTGGAAGCCCTAATAACAAAAAAGGTGAGTTCCAGAAGATTGGTCGTGGTTGATCTTCGCCTCATAAAACCATGCTGACATGGAGAGATGACGGACTAGCAATACACAATATATACACTGGGATAAGATCTTTCACAATCTGCAGGTTTTATTTTCCGTAAAAAAAGGTACATTTTTGTAAGTCTATGTTATTTTTCACAAAATTTCCAGAGTCCCCCCAAGATCATGAATGTCACCTGAAAAATTATATTATGCATCATTAAAATCTTTATTTTCTTGCAGCGCTTGTGTTCTTTTAAAGTTCCAAAATAAACTGGAGAGTAGAGCTGGTGGACATTTGTTTTATTTATTCAATTACAAAACAATAGGAAATGTCTGCCATTATAAACCATACCCTTACCTCTGCACGACAAAAGGGAGTGTTTTTTTACGATATGCTCCGGCTCACACCAGGTGAGCAGAGGCAAGGATATAAGTCCTAACATATTTTGTACATTTAGGTCAATGTGCAATTCAACATATAACAGAAAGCTAGTAATAATAATTAAGGGAACACAAAACACGTAAAGGATCATGCTCATTAAAGTTCGTATTACATACATCAAGGGCTATTAGACGAAAATTACGAGATCTTACAGGGACTGACAGACAATTTATTGAATAGAAAATTTTAGCAAATATGTCTATTAATTAATTTAAACAGGAACATCACGTCGTGGCAAGCTCGACGGTCCTTAAGAGTGGAGGGTTTAAGAGGCGCAGTCAGTCCGATGTATGAAAGAAGTCGACGATGTGTGTCCCAGTAAAGTGCCTGTAGAGTGAACAAAAGGAATTTTATTTTTAACTGATTCAATTAGGTCTTGATATTTCACATATTGGGGTGGCCATACACAAGAACAATATTCAAGAATAGGACAAACAAGTGAGATATAAAGAACTTTTCAAGTGTTAGGATCATCAAACTTTGACCATCGCTTAAAAACGGCAAAAACCCCTTTAGCTTTAACAAGGATTATACCAATGTGGTCGTTGAAATTTAAGTTATGGTTAAACAGAACTCCGAGATCTTGCTTTCAAGATCGCTCGCACCTATAGAATAATCGGCGCAAAAACAATTCTTCTGATAAAACGACATAAATTTACATTTGGAGTTGTTAAGAAAGAGCAAATTGATTGAGAACAAGGATTGTATCAGCTTGCAGAAGCGTATGCGAATGAGTATTCGTCAGTGGCTGCGTGCTGCGAGGGAGGCATTATTAATCGGCATTGATGCTCAGGTGTCCAGTAATAAGAAGATCGAATAACTTAGGAATAGGTCTTAGTTTTGCAATCCCTCTGTAGTTTTCGATGTTGGATTTGCTCCCCCTTTTATGGAGAGGAATGATGAAACATTTCTTCCACCTTTTGGGAATAAATAAAACAAATATCAAACATCTTGAAAAGTATAGACAGTGGTCGCAATAAAGAACCAGCACAGTATCTTAAAACACAACTAGGTACGAGATCTGAAGCAGAAGAAAAGGAAGGCTTTAATGTTCAATATGTTTCAATATGTTCAATATGTTTAATTCAATTGTAGTGTGGAAGAGAATATGGATACAACGAGGTTGTATCGAAGCCAATACATTCTCAAAGGGTTAGCCCGGACTCATTTCTACACCGACTTAGTGTGATTTTTTAACATTCGGAATTGTGAGTTAAGAAGTTAGTGCGGGCTGTCAAATATCTAGAAAGGTCGGCCTGCGACTCAGTCCTAGTGAATTTCTTGTTAAGTCTAGACATCAAATTTTTAATATAGGAAAGTCGACGAAAAAACCAGAAACGTCAGGTGATGGAAACAATGGGACATACATTTTAAAAGCAGAGTATATAGTGTCATATACTCAAGAAATAATATTTTTACCAAAAGTATATTTAATTTTCTATATTATAATTGTTGCCGCCATAATTTAAATTTAATTTCATTTAATTTCTTTATTTACGTATCGGTAAGAAGTATCGAAATTGTAAGGAACCATTACCCGTTTTTTGTACGATCTCTAGAGGGACGCCATTATTAATTTTAAGAAAAAGAAGCGAAAAGAATACAAAAGTTTTTAAGCGTCTCACGCACCTTGCCTATTAAAAACATTATATATCATATCGATTCGGAAGCTGGAAATAAATAAACTTATTAAAAATTAGCGCTATCCATCTGTGGTTGTTTTTGTGGTGTGCTGCTGTAAAAACTACTAGCCTCTTGCCAATAACAATAATATTTATTATACCCTGTACCAAAGGTACACAGGTATTACAGTTTTGTGCGAGTGCGATTATCTGTAACAGGCAGAAGGAGGCGTGGCAGACCCCCAAAAGTTACCTAAATATTGGTCAGGACCACTAAAAAAGTCAATATAGCCATGTCCGTCTGTCTGTATGAACGCCAGAGAAATCAGAGACTATAAAAGCTAGAGACAGAAAACTTGGGATTTAGACTTCTTATATTCGCACGCAGATCAAGTTTGTTTTAAATTTTTGCTGCTCCCCTTTTTGGAGGAGCTATTTGAAAAAACCATATATCTCCCAAATTTATAAAGCTATGTAAACCATATTCAAAACCTTGATGTATTTTATCAAAATACACAGATTGCCTAAATTTCATTGCGATCGTGCCATAAATAGCGGACATATATATTTTTACTTTATACACATTATGTCTACAAGAGGCAGCCCAGGCAGAGGGCTCCAAATAAAACAAAACGTTCATTATACATTTTAGTTATGTTCACATTATTATAAAATTAAGAATATGAATTTCAAATTGGTTAGTGGTGCAGCTGTCTAAGCTGCAGTCTACCCGAAAGGGTTTTTCTTAACAAGGATTAGTTGACACGAGTTTGAATACCGCCTGCGAAGAGTAAAATTTGTTTTCATATATATATATATATATTTTTTTTCTCTGTAAATCAAAATAATTACAGTATAATAAGAAGAAATCAAAAAATTAAAATTTTTTTTAATTAAAAATATTTTCTTATGCCATGCGCGTCAGGAATCGAACCCAGGCCATTTGCTTACACGCAAAAGACGTGCAGCTTTACCCACTGAGCTATCGACTTTGCTTATGAAATTAAAGACTTCTTTTATATATGTTTGGCACGCGCGTTGTAATGGTACAGGGTATTCTACTGTCGGGACACCCGAAATATATAATATTTTGTTGCAGTCATTCGTTAATATTTAAAACTCTTATTTATTTATTTCGCAATTAGAAAAACCTAGTGATATCGATAAAATGTTTGTTGTTCCTTCCCTAAGCTGCGGAAGCCAAAATTCAGGTTTTTGAGCTATTGTCAAGTAAGAGCCCAAAGGATCATCCGTGAATCTTATCTCAACAATGCAGGCGAGAAATTGGAAAGTGCCTTTGTTCCTTCCTTGTTCTCGATAGACTACTTATGCCAGTGGTAAGTTTTAATAATTTAGTATAGTATAAAAATAAATTATTTCGTATAGATTGCCTATAGTTTCGTTTCTGCGGTGCATGCATTACTTTTATGTTCTCCTGCGTGTTCATGCCTGCATGTGCCAAAAGTCGTTGTCCACAATATACATAGGTACTCTGCTTCTGATTCCTGACATCCTGGTTTTGACAGCTTTGAAATGTGGGATTTTATTATATTTTTATATTTATTCTATTATTATGTATATTATATTATGCATATTCTTATTATTATTATTAATTTTAATATGTAGCGAATACTTTTGCCCTGCAGTCCAATGATGGATTGTTATTCCAAATTTTTATATGTAGATATAATTCGATTTGCTACACGTAGGCAGATTTGTAATATAGTTTCATAAATTTTAGATCATTTAAAATCAGTAAACTTGGATCACCTTTTGTTGACTATTATTTCAGATCACAATTTTATAAATGTAACAATTCCTTTTCCCTCTGCCCTCAGCATATGCTTTGGAACTGCAGGCACTGCCTGACCGCCTTGGCACAAACCTACTATTCAAATACTAACGTAAATAATTACATTTTTAATAAATTATATAATTTGAATTTCTTCTTAATAACGTACAATCAGAAATAACCCAATTAATTAATCACGCAAAGAGGTATTGCAGTGCCTTCGTTTAAACTATTGTTGTAAAGGAAATGAAAGAAATGGAAAAAGTAGCGTTGCATTATTTTAATGTTTGCCCAACCGCCAATTCCTTTGGAGCTTATTTTGCAACAAATAACAATCTTTAGGCTGTTGGTCAAAAGTCAAAAGTGGCTTGTTGCTTTGCGTGAGGCCATCAGTGAGCTACAAATAAGTCTAGAATACCTAGACAAGGGAGGCCTTCAATTTTACACCTCCCTTGTTGGTGTGATGGCGCTCTTTGAGTACCAAAATCACGAGGCGTACATTTTCACCTTTTTCTATATCTGTATTTTTCTCTCCTTTATCTATCTTGGGTTCCAATTTATTAAACAATTTATTTTTAATTTTTCTGATTATAACAATTTAATTTTTATTTTCATAGTTCTAACTTATACATATGTGGATTAGGCCTCCTGGGGAACCACTTTAAAGAAAACGCGCCAATCTCTCAACCTCCTGGGTGGGTTTGTCTTCCTTCCTATTGGTTGGTACTAAATTCTCTTAATGATGTTATTTATTTACCTTTTTAAATCGGTGTGACACTAGTCTCATTACAAATGATGCGGGCATTCATGCTTGTTTACAATATTTTAAGTGGTCGATAAAAAAATTAAAAATAAGATAAAAACTACTATTGCTATGTCAGTTATTATTGCCGTAATAAATTAGAAAGATTCTAAACCAAATAGGAAACGATCCAAGTATTGGGTGAGCCCATTCAGACAGATCAATTTAAAGGGCGATATTCTTCCGATGCTCGTATTGTCTATATTATGTGTGATTCCTGAAAATTTGGTTGCGATCAGATAAAAATTGTTGAAGTTATTAAATAAACAATTTTGTATGGCCACAAACGGCTGCTGCAGCATGCCTCATTTAGTTGACCAACTGGACCAACTAAATATTTTTACCAGTTCTTGATTGTGATCGGAAAGGAATCTTATTAGATATTCGTGAAGCGATTTTCATAAATGGTAATAATTATTTGCCGGCGATGTTCGGCGGCTGCGTAGTCGGGGAATGAGAGAGAGAGAGACCCTTTAGGCCAGCTAATTAGAATGGCCGAGTGAGAGGCCCTTGGAGGCAGTGCTGCCAACCTTTGATAAAAAAAAGCTGTTTTTGACTAGAGAGAAAGAAAAAAAAGCTAAAAATATAAAAAAAAAAAACGGAAAAAAGCGCAACATTTTTTTTGTTTTTAATCATTTTTAATTGTGTAAATTACAAAATGTTTAACAAGTCGTCCAATTCATTGCGACTATCATTAGTTTCGCTATCATAAGTTAAGTTTGTTCCGATCATGCGAAGATAATTTAATGGAACTTCGTAGTCATAGCAGCATTTTCCCAGTCTTCGTAAACTATATCTGTATATAAAAATAAAAGATATAAAAATTGAATTCATTTTCTAGAATTCCCGCTTCCCGCAATTTCCAAATTTTTCCCGCATTTAGACTTTGAAAAAAAGCCAGATTTGACGGGAAAAAAGGTGAGTTGGCAGCACTGCTTGGAGGTCTAAAGGTATGGGAACAGTTAGAGGCCTTTGAGGTCTACTACTAAGAGGTCTACTACGTGAGAACAGTTTTAGAGGCCTTTAAGGTCTACTAATTATGAGAACAGTTTAGAGGCCTTTAAGGTCTACTAGCTATGAGAACAGTTTTAGAAGCCTTTAAGGTCAACTAATTATGAGAATAGGTTTAGAGGCCTTTAAGGACTACTATGTATGAGAAGAGTTGTAGAGGCCTTTAAGGACTACTATGTATGAGAAGAGTTGTAGAGGCCTTTAAGGACTACTATGTATGAGAAGAGTTGTAGAGGCCTTTAAGGTCTACTAGCTACGAGAATAGTTTAGAGGCCCTTGAGGTCTACTAGTTATAAGAATAGTTTTAGTTCCGCTTACCCGGTGATCCTCCTGGTCCTTGGTAGATGCTGCTCGCTTTGGCTGCTTGCACTGAATGCCTTTCTAGGGGATCTGGCTCGCCTTATATAGCGGCCCTTGACCGTCTGGTGTGGCTTCCTCGTTCAGCCTTATCGATCCTCTTTGGTGTGGCCATCCCCGGTGTTTGGTGTGACCCTTCTTAGGCGCGCGCGCGCGTTTCATTTAAATTCTAAATCCGTTTCAGTGGCAGCACTGCTTGGAGGTCTACTAAAGTTACGGGAACAGTTAGAGGCCTTTGAGGTCTACTAATAAGAGAACGGTTTTAGAGGCCTTTAAGGTCTACTACGTGAGAACAGTTTTAGAGGCCTTTAAGGTCTACTAATTATGAGAACAGTTTAGAGGCCTTTAAGGTCTACTAGCGATGAGAACAGTTTTAGAAGCCTTTAAGGTCAACTAATTATGAGAATAGGTTTAGAGGCCTTTAAGGACTACTATGTATGAGAAGAGTTGTAGAGGCCTTTAAAGACTACTATGTATGAGAAGAGTTGTAGAGGCCTTTAAGGTCTACTAGCTACGAGAATAGTTTAGAGGCCCTTGAGGTCTACTAGTTATAAGAATAGTTTTAGTTCCGCTTACCCGGTGATCCTCCTGGTCCTTGGTAGATGCTGCTCGCTTTGGCTGCTCGCACTGAATGCCTTTCTAAGGGATCTGGCTCGCCTTATATAGCGGCCCTTGACCGTCTGGTGTGGCTTCCTCGTTCAGCCTTATCGATCCTCTTTGGTGTGGCCATCCCCGGTGTTCGGTGTGACCCTTCTTAGGCGCGCGCGCTCGTTTCATTTAAATTCAAAATCCGTTTCAATATTATTTTCTTATTTATTCTTATTCTTAATTTCTTTTCATGCTTTTCATCTATTTTCATTCTATTTATATTTCTATATATTTATTGTGCGCCCTGGGCGTCACACGCTTTAATGCAATAATAACGCGTTTTTACACACAGATACATGTGTATGTGTTTTTGTATGCATGTGATTATATTACACTTGCATTTGCATTTGTCCGTTATGTTTAAAAATGTATTATCTATTTACTATGGGTAGCGGGTATCTAACAGTCTCACTCGACTGTAGCTTTCTTACTTGTTTTATATCAATAATATACACTAATCCCATTATCTTTTGGTTGTTTTATAGTTTGTAAATATGAACCAAACTCCTGTGATGTTTTTTTTTTTAAATTTACGAAACTGTAGAGGGCACAGCAAGGGGGGAAACGGTCGAGAACAGTCCGCTTTTTTAAATTTGGCATTCTTTTTCGCACCCCCCTCGAGAAATACTTAATACACTTTTCTAGTATATTGTTTTCATGTCTAGTTACCGACCTTTAAAGCGGCCGCTCACGAACAACCGTTCTCAACTATTTGCCTCTCGCTCTCTCTCACTGCTTAAAGACGGTTTTTTACTGTCTAATAATAGCAGCATACCCCAATCCAACCACATTGGTGTTACTCAGATGGGCTTAGCCACCAGAAGAGAAGGGCGGGGGTCAAAAGAGCCCGTACAATGACCCAGTCGGACTTCGCTTCAGGCCATGAGCTGCTGATCAAGAAAAACTACATGAGCGGGCATGGGATTTTATTTTTATTTCCCGAAAAAAAAATCTCCCTTTCCATTTCGGGATATTTTTTTATCAAGCAGTTACTAAGCAGTTTCCAAGCAGTTACAAAGCAGCGCGCTGATGAAATAGCATTATGCATATATATATGCATATCGGCGTTGTACATTAAATTGGCTACGTAGCGCGATGTGTAAGCGGCTGGTCTGAGAAACGCGGAGTCCCGGGTTCGAACCCCAGTCCAGCCGAAATTTTTTTCTCTTTTTTTTATTTGAATTTCCCATGAATTACCCCCATGAACGTTGCACGTGAATTTCACAAGCAGACGAGCAGCGACGTCGGCATCATGAATTACCCCGGCCGCCCATGTATAAAAGCGAATTAGAACTTTACATGGACGGTAGGGCACAACCCCATGAGCGATTCGGTTAGAAAACCATATAGATTTCCTACTAAAAAGTCCGACTGGGGAAGTAAGCGACCTCTGGAGGAGAGCGAGAAAGTTCTCCAACATCAGTTAAGGGACCACGTAATGGAAGCCATACAAAGATGCACAAAAAGCCTTTAAGAAAGCAGTGTAGGCAACAAAAAACAAATTATCTGGGAAGAACTACTATGTATCACTTGAACTCAAAAAGAACACGGCGAGATTAAGCTAAATTCTCGCCAAAGGGCACGCAAGCCTAACCCTAATTAAGAAACTAAATGGCACGGCCACAATGACAGTAAAGGAGTCATTAGAGTTACTAGTGGAAACTCACTTCCCTGGGAACGTACAAGAGAACTCGGAATCCGAGGAATGTAGTTACAAGAGCAGACATATTACCGGAAAACCTCATTACCAAGGAGCAAATACAATGGCCAATAGGTTCTTTCGACAAATACAAATTTTTTTCCGGAGCCAGGCAGAAGGAGCACATCCTTGCAAGAAATTTTTGGCCGATAAGGCTTACCTCCTTTGTCCTGAAGGCATTAAAGAGACTGCTGGATGTTCGCATCCAGGAAACACTAGAGAAACTCCACTTATCGTATGCAGAATGTGCACGCCGTGAACGCCGATTCCATCCTGGGCTCAGAGCCATGAGAAAGGGGATCGGTGCTATGCTAAAGAGCAGGATGATCAAAGCCGAACTGCCGATGACACGCGGTCAGTGAACAGTGGCAGAACTCAGGACAGAGTTTTATCGCTCTGGCTTAAAAATATAAACAAAATATTTGAATGGATTTGCACTGAAAATATCCCATATAAAAGCCTTAGGTTAACTTACGTCACCAACAAAGCTCTTGTACAACAACTACATTTTTAAAAAACAACATTTTTGCGTTTGTCGCCGACCGGCCGATCACGGGAGATGCCATGTATCACTTAAAACAAATCGCTACTTGGTTTGCAATAGGACAACAGTTGATGTGTGAAATGTTCGATGTGTTTTATTCTGTAAAATGACAATCGTTCTTAACCTGTAACTTAGTTATTTTTCTTACGTACCGCCATTTTTCTCCCCTCTCATTGTGATGGCTCAAATCGGAATGTATATATATAGTTAATTGAATATATATATAGTTAATAGAGTTGGGCGCGTGTCGTGTTAATTCTCGTGTTACGTGAACGTCACATCGACTCAACACGCGTGTTCGTGTTGCACGCAATCAAATTTCGCGTGTTTGTGCGTGTTTGTGTTGCGCACTCCAACACGACAATACGACACCACGAAACAAAAAATTTGAGTTTTTTTGCCTTATTGCCTCAGCAAAAATTGGCAACACTGTACAACACATACGATCACATTGTTTCTTTGAACTGGATGCTAGAAACAAATGGAGAGACGCATTCAAATTCAAGAAGCAATTGCCAAAATTCAGATTGATTAACAATGCGAAAGCCAAAAGTCTTATTTGGCAGACGTTTAATTTAATTGAATGCTGTGGTGAGATCCTAAACTTTGTCTTCTGTAAAAAGTGCAATGTTGTATTTGCATACACGGCGAAGACCGGACCGGCGTATTAAATCGCCACATATGTGCCGTTCAAGCGGACACACGCCAACCCACATTGCCGTCTTTTGTTCATAAAAGTGAATAAAGTGAAAAAGTGAATAAAGTACCATTAATTTGAATAGGAAATTTAGCGCGTCTTTTTATTTATCCGGGCTTTCGCAGCCCGCTCGAAAAATAATAGAAAGTGCCACACACTTTTCTAGTATACTTGTTTTCTTGTCAGGTTACCGACCTATAAAACGGCCGCTGACGAACAACCGTTTTCAACTATTTGCCTCTCGCTCTCTCTCACTGCTTAAAGACGGTTTTTTATACCCTGTACCAAAGGTACACAGGTATTATAGTTTTGTGCGAGTGCGATATTCTGTAACAGGCAGAAGGAGGCGTGGCAGACCCCCAAAAGTTACCTAAATATTGATCAGGACCACTAAAGGAGTCGATATAGCCATGTCCGTCTGTCCGTCCGTCCGTCCGTCTGTCTGTCTGTTTGTCTGTATGAACGCCTAGATCTCAGAGACTATAAGAGCTAGAGACACGAAACTTGGGATTTAGACTTCTTATATCTGCACGCAGATCAAGTTTGTTTTAAATTTTTGCTGCTCCCCTTTTTGGTGGAGCTATTTGAAAAAAACCATATATCTCCCAAATTTATGAAGCTATGTAAACCATATTCAAAACCTTGATGTATTTTATCAAAATACACAGATTGCCATCGTGCCATAAATAGCGGAGATATAGCCTTTTTACTTCATACATATTATGTATACCAGAGGCAGCGCAGGCAGAGGGCTCCAAATATCCAAATCAAAATGTTCATTTCACATTTTTATGAAATTAAGATTGCCGACTTCGAATTGGTTGGTGGTGCAGCTGGCTAAAATGAAGTCTACGCGAAGTGTAGAAGTGAAGTACTCGCGGGTTCGATTCCTGCCGGCGACAAGTCAATTTTATTTATTTATTTCTTTTTTATTTTATTTTTTTTATTTATTTATTTTTTTTTTTAACTGTAAATCAAAATTATTATAGTATTTTATACGAAAAAAATAAAAAAAAATGCAATTAAAAACCTATATTTTATTAAAAAAAAAAAATACTATGATTTGGTGGCAGAATCGAACCCAGGCCAATTGCATACAAGAATGCACGCGCGGTTTTATCCACTGAGCTACCGAATGTACTTTAGATTCAGCTGACATTTGCATTATGCATATGTCAATTTGTCTCCGTTTCTTAGTTTTTGGCTTCTTATTCTCGGGAACCAAATCGGGCGACTTGTAATGGTACAGGGTATTCTACTGTCGGGACACCCGACTGTATGTCCATCTTGTTACTGTCTGGATACGGAGCTTTATATAAAAGAAGGAGATCGGAGAAACGGAACGGAGAAAAATGTACATATAATGCATATGTCTTCAATTTGCAGAGCAAAGTCGATAGCTCAGTGGGTACAGCTGCGCATGTGTTTTGTGTGTAAGCAAATGACCTGGGTTCGATTCCTGCCGCAAGGCATAAGAAATATTTTTAATTTTTTTATTTCTTAATATTAAATACTGCAATTATTTTGATTTACAGCAAAAAATTCAAAAAAAAATAATTTGCTAAAAAGTATAAAAAAAATGTTACTCGTCGCAGACGGTAGTCGAATTCGGGGGTCTGCCACGCCTCCTTCTGCCTGTTACAGAATATTGCACTCGCACAAAACTATAATACCTGTGTACCTTTGGTACAGGGTATAAAAAGCGACAGGTACAAACTCAAAGAGTTATCGATAACTTAGGGCTGTCAAACTGCAGATACACTGTTGATTGGGTTAAAACCTGGATAAGTTTAAGCAAAATGCCGGTATGTATGTATGTATGTATGCCACGCAGGCTAAGTTTCAGCTAATTACCGGCAGGTAACGAATGATTTTTACTCAAAATATCCAATTTATTGATGATTATGGTCAAAATTTAATTGCAATAACTTTGAAACGGAGCGGAATATACACTTGGCCCTCGCTTAACACGAACTCTTTTAGCACTAACTCGGTCTTTCACGGTTGCAAATTTGCACCCATTTCCCCTTTAACACGCTAAAAACCTCGTTCTTACACGATTGCAAAATATCGATATGTATTTTTTTTACTGCGTTTATCCATGTTTCGCTTAACACGATTTCGCTTAACACGACATTTTCTAGGAACGTAACCCCCGTGTTAAGCGAGGGTGAAGTGTATATAAGAATAAATTAAAATCAATTTAATTCATCTATGCTTTGATATTAAATAAGAAAATAAAAAATGATATTTATGATAAGAAAACAAGCTCATATATGCATTTTTATAAAAAATGAGACTCGAAGAGGATCAGAAATTGTATGACAATGAAGTTGTCTTCTAAGACTTCATTCCAATTGTTAATACTTACTTAAATATGCATCCACTTTTAGCATGGAATAAACTAATCACATTCCATTTAAATCTTTACTCACTTTATTTTAAATGTATTAAGTTACAATAATTGATGGCATCTGGTTTTTTCCGTTTACGTTTTAAGATTTTTTGTTATTGTAGGATGTTATTACTTTAATGTATTTTTATATAATAATTTAGTAAAGTGTAATTCTTATTTGGGCACGATGTTATCTAATTTTTATTATTTGTAACAATTTCATTTTCGGTTTATGATGTATATTTTTGTAGAAATCCAATTTGGGAAAGAGTTCTCCAAGTATCTTATTAATTATTGTAAGCAATTATTTTTAAACATAATTAAAGCAGGATTCGCTCTTTTGAATCTTAAACAACAGATTTAATATATAACATAGATATACACAGAGTTTCCACTGAGAACAAAAAAAAAAAAAAATACTTTAAAAATGTGTTAAAAAAGTAGGCGAATATTTTTAGGCCTTTTCAACTTTTTAAACTGTTTTATTTAAATTGATTCATAAATTTTTGGTGGTGGTATTCCTGGTAGTAATGATTTGGTTTGAAAAATATGGATCTTTTTTCTTCAGAAGAAATTCTGTAGGTTTTGTAATTACGTTTGTATGCAGAAATTGCAATTAATTTTAAGTGTGGGGCGAATCCTAGAAACGACGACTTTATTGTTCATCTTATAAACAACCGTTTTGGGTTTTATTAAACTGCCGTTTCTGTGTGACTGTGCGATGATAGACGTTCGACATCGATTTCGGGTATGGTTAGCTCATCGGGTATATTATCGGCATACTCAATGGAAGACGTTTCCGATAGTCGCTTGCTCAGCGATGTCTGCTTGCGCAGCACCTCAGCCAGCGACGTATTATTCGTATGATCACCATAACGGGCATCAAGGCCTTGACGAAAAGCGTTCACCACACGAATCTAATTCATAAAAATAATTAAATAAAAAAAGAATAGAGAGAGAGAAGAAAAAACGAGAAAGACACAAGAAATAGAAAACAGTGACAAAAAATAACCGGAGATACTACAACAATATATAATAGTAGGGCGACTTTTTAATCAGTGTCAGGCTTCGTTTAATATGGAATTAAATGCAATTAAATGCACAAACAAATTATGTTTAAGGATACACACATGTCCAAGTTAAGTTCTTATTAATATCATATGTATTATGTATGTAAAATAAATAAATGCAAAACAAAGTAATAAATAAAAGCATGACTCGTTGTTTTGTCCCCAAGTTTTATATCGGACGGACCAATAAACAAAGACAAACAAGCTACAATTAAGAATTTAAGTACTCAATATTTACTTCATTTTCTTTTTATTCGCATTTGTAACGCCGATCATAAATTACATTCACTTAAAATATATTCTTTCAATATCATGCATTATATACGATTAATAATTAATGCAAATTGAATTAAGATAGGGCAAGGAGAGGACCCAGAGTAGCAAACTAATAAAATATTTAATTAAATAAAAATTTTTAACCAAAATAGAAATAGAGATCTCTCTCTGACTAAAATTATTTCGGTTAGCTTAAATGGTTTATTTTATACAAACATTGTATAAGATTTATAAAACTTATTTAAAGTAGCTCTATGTGCATTTTATTTAATTTTGTAGAACTTAAACACAGGCACATAACATATTTAAGTATTTTTCTGCGGTATAAGATTCAGCAGATACAAATACTTAGAGATATATTTTTCATAATTCAGTGTAGTGTAGCTGGTAAACTTTAAAAAAATCTTAATCTTTATTAAGAGGATCCAACGAGCACCATAAAATACAGTTTTCACGTATGTATGGCTCTGAAGCAGACAGACTTAGTGTTAGGTTGCTCATGAGTGAGTGAACAAAAAAGAGTTGTTCACTCAACTGAGCGAGCGAATATGTTTCTTCCTTTTTGTTCTTTATTGTTCACTTGCTCAGTTTTGTTCACTTGCTCAGTTTTGCTCACTTGCTCACTTGCTCATTTTTGCGCCAACTCATTCATCCATGAAGGATTTTATTTAACTATTTTTAAATGCCCAATGAAGGGAGCAAAAGTGTTTCCACAAATTAAAATGCGGGGATATCGGTAAGTTTGAAAATTAAACATGTTAAATGTTAATAATAATAATGATTTCATTGCTTGTAGGATTAAAAAGTTTTTTTTTTTTAATTCAAACATCCATGAAGGATTTTATTTAACTATTTTTAAATGCCCAATGAAGGGAGTAAGAGTGTCGCCACAAATTAAAATGTAGAAATATCGGTAAGTTTGAAAATTAAATATGTAACATATAATCTATTTTTGAAAAGTCGTTGAGATGCAGTGCTCATTGGCTTGGTAATGCACTGAACAACCAGTGAGCAACTGAACATCTGAGCAATGAGCAACTGAGCAATGATCAGTGAGCAAGTGAGCAATATGATTGAGTTGACTCTTTTGAAAAAAAAGAACAAGTGAACATGTTCACCTAAAAGAGCAGTATTTACACAACAATAGACAGACTCTTAAAAGCTTGCATTCTTACTAGAGCTGGAGAAATATTGATGTTTTTATATATCGATCTTTCGATATTATTAAAAAGAAACCATTAATACTTCTAAACCAATATTAAATAGTGGAGAATTTATCAGAAACAGAAATAAGGGGTTTATTCATATATCAATATAATATTTTTAACTTATGTTAAATTTATCGAAAATATCATAAACACATTTTATTAAAAAATATATCGATGTATCGATACTTCCTCCAGCTCTAATTTTTACCATTTAGGGTTCTGACAATAGTGTTAATTTTTAATTAAAATTATTATTTTTTATTTAATTAAATAAATAAATGACAAAACAAAAATTGTAAATAATAATAATATAAATTTTTGGAAGGCTTACAGCTTGATCAGTGTTGCTCTTGCTATAGGGGACCGGTATCAAGCGTTCTTGCAATTCGCCGCCTATTACCTTTAAGTATTAAAAAAGAGAAAGATAGAAAAGTAAAAATATAGAAAACCATAATTGTGGGAAGAAAAGAGAGAGAGAGAGAGAGAGAAATATAAATATAAATATATATATATATATATATATATATATATATTTATAAATATATATATAAATATACATGTACATATACATATACAGACAATATGACGGATGAAATCTTAAGTTATTTAACTGCTAAATGTGTGTTTTTGTTTTTAACATAGTTTTTCTAGTTAACGAAATCAGATTAAGTTTAAAATATAAAATAAGAAAATATACTTTGACAAAAGGGTTTAGGTAATAGTACATCCATATGTATTCCTTATTTAGTATTGGTAAGTGAAGAAAATAGAGATTTTATTTTAAATTCTGGTAAGGACACGAATCACTTCTCATGGTAATTTCATTATTAGCGTAAAAAGTATGTAATTTACTAGTAATAAAACCTGGAACGAATTTTAATTCTTCACATAATTCCCAATGGAATTCCCGGATTTGTTTATTTCCTTGTCAAAGAGAATTGCAAAGGAATAGGAAATATCGATGATATTACCACAAACATTTTTTCATTTTGTTTTTGATTTAAACTTGACATGGATTTTAATAATATTAAATAATTGATTACACAGGTCGACAGTAGAGTAGAACAAACACCGGAATACATTTTTCCAAAGTCTTTCTAAGCATTCCTATACTACAGGTTTTCGGTATATTTTAACTAAAAACGGACATTTGGGAACATTTTCTATTTTATTCTATTCTATTCTATTCTATTTTTGTATAATCAGAGTGAGCGGTACGGTATCTTAAAGTACTGTTCTTTCCCTTCAAAATCAGCTGTGGAAAAGTCTTCATCGGTCACCTAAATATTGTCTTTTAAATTTATGCTCTAATATTTTCAAATATGTTTCTGCGTGTGTTAAATTTAATGCTATACAATCCTAATCAATTATGCTTACTCCAACTTCTTTTACCTTATATTTTTATTGTTGTTAACCAATTCCCATAAAATAGTTTTTATCTATAGTATTATATATGTAGATACTACCCGCAAAGGAATTCGAAAAACAACGGTTTCTCAGTTTTGTAGCTATCGAAATAAAATATTGCAGATACATATCTTCTATGGACCTTAATTGGATTGGACCACGGTATCATAAAGCTGCCATAGGACAAATCGGAAAATTTTTGGAAAAAATTATAACTTTGTCAGTTTTCTACGTGTTTTCACCAAAATTGTGACTTTGCAATTTTTTATTATTCTACTATTTCGTTTTTAAATTTTAGGAAAATCGTACGACATATAGCTGCAAAAGGAACAAAAGAAAGAATAATATAAAAGAAAACGTAACTTTTGTTAACTGTTTATCAGCATATTCTTATATTATTTCAGAATGACGGTTTTAAATTTATTATATAATTTACAAATTTCAGCAAGCTTAAGTTAGTCCTTAAGTTCTTTCTTGTTATTAATATGCTAATGGCCTTATGACACGTTAATTCAGTTTTCGCTAATAAAATACTTCATTAAAGCCTTGAAATAGACAATTATATGTGTTATTTTGTTGCCAAATCTCAAATTTTATGAAAATGATTTGAAAATCGGCTAAGTTATGTTTTTATACCCTAGCAGGGTATTATAATTTCAGAAGTTTGCAACGAAGGAGACATTTCCGACCCTATAAAGTATATATATTCTTGATCAGGATCAACAGCCGAGTCGATCTAGCCATGTCCGTCCGTCCGTCCGTCTGTCTGTCCGATTATACGCAAACTAGTCCCTCAGTTTTAAAGCTATCTGATTGAAACTTTATACTCTCATAGAAGACTATCTGCAAAGTACATAAGTCGGAACGGGCCGTATCAGACGACTATATCATATAGCTGCCATTGGACCGATCGGAAAAATGTTCGAAAAAAAATTATAACTATGTCAGTTTTCAAGATATTTTCACCAAACTTGATATTTGGCCATCTAGTATTATTATTTCAGAATTTCGGTTTGAAATTCTTGATCAGCGTCAACAGCCGAGACGATCTAGCCATGTCCGTCTGTCCGTCTGTCTGTCTGTGTATCTGTCCGTATAAAACACTGGATCTCAGAGACTATAAGAGATTGAGCTCTTTTTTTTGACAGTATTTGTTATGCTTGCACGCAGATCAAGTTTGTCTCAAATTTTTACCACGCCCCCTTCCGCCCCCGCAAATCATTAAAACTCATCTATAATCAATCTTTTTAAAGCTAGAGTCGCGATTTTGGTATGTGCATTTAGAACTATTGTCTTGCGGTCAGATAAAAATTGTCGAAGATATTAAAGAAATAATTTTGTATGGCGACAAACGGCTGCTGCAGCATGCCTCATTTGGTTGGCCAATTAGACCAACTAAATTCCAACTAATTCTTACCAGTTCTTGATTGTGATCGGAAAAGAATCTTATAAGATATTCGGTAAGCAATTTTAATAAGTGTTAATAATTATTAGTCGCTTTAATGCAATAATAACGCGTTTTTACACACATAGATACATGTGTATGTATTTTTTATGCATGTGATTACTTGCATTTGCATTTGTCCGTTATGTTAAAAAATGTATTAACTATTTACTATGGGTAGCGGGTATCTCACCGTCGAGCTCACTCGACTGTAGCTTTCTTACTTGTTTTTTTTCCTGATTGTTCCTATGGAAGTTATTGGATATAGTCGACCGATTTCCACGAAATTAAAACCGAAATTTAGGAATAATATAAATTGGCTGAAACTAAACTTTGATGGAAATGTGCTGAAAACTGCCAAAGGTATGGTTTTTCTTTTATTTTTCTGAAAATATGTCAGATTGCTCTTATGGCAGCTATATGATATAGTCGTCTGGTCCGGCTTGTTCCGACATATGTACGAGTGAGAGTATATAGGAGACTAACTACAAAGTTTCATTCAGATAGCTTTAAAACTGAGGGACTAGTTTGCGTAGAAACGGACAGACGGACATGGCTAGATCGACTTGGCTGTTGATCCTGATCAAGAATATATATACTTTATAGGGTCGATGATGTCTCCTTCACTGCCTTGCAAACTTCTGACAGAAATTATAATACCCTTGCAGGGTATAAAAATAATAAATTCATTTCTGGAGTCATCGTTGAAGACTCCTGTTTTTATGCATGTGTCCTTAAATTAATGTTTTTAATTCTCTTAGGCATACATATTTTAGTTTCAACTGAAGAACCTTGTAAACTAAAACATATTTTTTTCTAAATTTTTAAAGATATTTTACATTTTAGTTTCAACAAATAATTGAAAAAATTAGAAAAAATCAATTTGTATTGTGTGTGTATTTTCACTTTTGACCTCTAATGAGCGTGCTAATATACTTTTCAATTACAATTTTTGTTCGGTCCAAATTGGTGTATAGTATATTTTATGTAGATCTAACGATTTTCGTGGCTTATACTTTAGCCAATGCATCAGAAGTCCCATATAGTCATCTTGCTCGCACTTGTGGAGCTCAAGTCTTTAATGAAATCTCTAAATAATCCGGTAGTGTCATAATAGCATAAAATAAGTAAATGTTTGCAAAAATTGCAAAAATTTGAAATGAACTCGTTTACAAGATTAAATATATTATTTTAGCCTCAAAATTTGTCATCATCATACAAAAATATGTTGGATAATTGGCAAAGTATTAAACGAACATGTATTCAAGTCTATGGGACATTCAGTGAAACCCCTTTAATTTCTTATATATAATATCACCTAAAAATAAAAACAAACATTTATTTTATTGAATGTGCCACTGGAACAAAAGAAGATTGATGCCCAGGCACCTTTGTCGGTGGCTTTGCTAAGTATTTAAAAGCTTTTCTATAAATGCTTACTACATTTTTAAAGGACTGTGGCCATGCTGTTCTATTAAAACTTTTACAAAGTTTAATTATAAATATTATCAAAAACAATAACGAAACGTCAATTATTGAAAAAAATCAGAATCATTAAGATCATTGAATTAATATCATTATGATGAAAACAATTTATGTGTAAAAAATTGTAACAACTTAGATGCATATATTCTCTTGCTTTATTCTCTTTAGCTTTGTCCCATGAACGCAGAATATCTTTCGTATTCCTTTTCATGGGGCTTCTGCATAGATCATGGCAATTGGTCAACAAAAACAAAAATACAACTAAAAGATATTTGGATGAGAAAATAATTGATCGTTATGTAAATGCTTTTGAATAGGATTGTATACGGTTAATTTCCTGGAAAGAACATCAGCGGCCATAAAAATAAAACGTTCTCTAAAAAGATTATTTTCAACATAACTATGTACAATAAGAAATGTTCTAATTGATTAAATTTGAAAGGCATATTATATTTAAAGCATATTATTAAACAAATATTCGAAGAATTCGCATGCAAATTCGTGCAAACTCGATTTTGAATTGTGTTAATGAAAAACATCATAAAAAGGGCACATTTTGTTTTAATAAAAACTTCTAAAACAGATCCGTTGTTCTTTGACTTTTCTTTTTAACCTCATTAGGAGAATGCAAAGAGTTGAAATTAAAAACCAAATATGTTCTTATAATTAATGGTAATGGTAATTATTAATATATATAATGGTAATCTTGTAACACGTTTCAGTGAAATCATTGCTTGAATTTGTTTTTGAAAAACTGACTTATTTCTGTGTTGCGGACTGTGTAAATATCCTAAAAGCGAACAAATGTCGGATTCGACTTCAGAAATTTTCCCATATAAAAAATTTCGATACTCAATACGATTTCTTGGAGACCATAGAGATAGTTGACGCCGGATACTAGTTTAGCGCAACGAAAACAATCAAAGAAGAATATTCCGATTTTTGGTTCTGAGATTTTTTTTTATTTTGTCGACCGTGGTATTTTTATTTGATTGAAGCATTTTAATCTGATTTCTCGTCTACTTTTGTCAATGTTTAACAATAATGAATGAACCAGTACATATACACTTGTCTGTTAAATAAGATCAATAATTTGAATTATTTTGTTTTTTAAGCTAAGGCTGAAAGTATTTATGTACATAGGCTTAGAAATACTTTACTGCAGTTTTTGCTTCAGGGAGCACGTAAAAACCAAAGCCATTTTTAGTTTTGTTTTTCTTTACCTTACTTAAAACAAATCTAGTAAATAAATTTGATCTAAAAAAAAAAAATAAAAGTACTATTAGTCGCTTAGAAAGTTTATTTGTATTTTTGAGTCATACTCACACGAACCAACATAAAAGAAGCAAAGATAATACAAACAAAATGTTGATTTGGACTTTGTTAGTATAATACAAGTATTACAAAATGAAGAGTTAATATAAATATAATTGCATGCTTAACTTTTTGTAAATTACATGTATATAAATAAGCATTATTAATTACTAAAGTGCACACATTTTTGGGAAAATATTGAATTAAATCATGTCTGCTACAATCGGATAATTATTAGCTAAATAATTGGAATTCCTTTTTACGAATATTGGCAATTATAATTTTAACGAGCATTGAAAATTATTGCTTCAACCAAACCAGTGTTTGAGAGCTCTAAAGAGGTTTAAATAGAGATGTGGTATTCCGCTGTTTTAAGTCATTTTGATATTTTCCGAGCTGTATTTCATGGTTCAGTCGACTCTTATTGGGTATTATTTACGGAATTCTTAAATACTGGACTCAATGACAATATAAACTAAAATTCAAACATCTCTGCTTTAATTTGTTTCCTGAAGCAAGAATGTAATTTTCGAGCTGGAAGAAACATCGATATAGCGATATTTTTTCCACAATTAAGAACATTTTATTTGCATTTGATCTCCATGAAAATTTAAAATAAAAAAAGAATTTTAAGTAAATTCTTGAATAAAAGCAGGCATGCTTAAGAAAAATAAATAAAATAAAAATATTTTAAGCAACACAAAGAAATAAATAATTAATGATAATAATGATGTAATTACAATTTAGAAGAATAAATTCAAATAAAAAGAAAACATTTCGATACCTCGATGTTTATTTTCCAGCTCTCTGTGTTAAAATTATTTTTTTAAATTCGAGTCTCATTCTGTCCATTGGAATAATTTGAAGTTTGTTGTTGAATTGCATTTTCAGTGTTATTACAATGACTTTGCTGTTGTTGTTGTTGTTGCAAAATGTGAGCAATTTCTGAAAAGCTTGGCAGGGTAGAGGAGGTGTGCGGAGCAGACACGTTAATAGAGGGGAGTTGCGGCGATGTAAGCTGCTGCTGCTGCTGTTGCGGATCTTCGTCAATGTAAGATATATCCGATGGCAGCGGCTGCAGTTGAGGTTGCAGTTGCGGATGCGGCGGTGACTTTGGCTGCTGAGATTGCTGCTTGTTGTAATTGGGGCTCAGTAGGTGGTTAAAATTGTACAAGGGATGGCCCCCAAGGCCACCCGAACGTGGACTGCGTAAGCTATGCAAGCTGTGCATCGATCGCCGTTCATTTAGGTCTTCCAATGTCGAGCGAAAAGCGCGAATCACACGCAACTGAAACAAATGAAATTTGACAAAAAACGGAAACAGAAAAACGGTAAAACGGTAAACAAAACGAAGATAAACACAACCAATCAACAGAAAAAAATTGGCAATACATGTTAATAATAATAAAAATAATAATAATAATAGGCATATTTATTTTACAAACTAGTAATAAACACAATATGCATATGTTTTCTATAATAGAGATGTGAAAAAATCGGTGACACTATCAATACTATCGAAAAAGATTTCGATAACCTTTCATTATATGAATCCAAAAACAAGAAAGGAATCTAACTTCGCTACGCTTTTATATCCTTGTAATTTACATTTGCATCATTAAGCATTAATCCTGAATGAAGCAATTGCAATCTGCAAGGGTACACAAACATAGGCGAAGTTAGCTTGCTTTTATGTGCATAACATATTAAGAAATCGGAATATGGCTTTCTCTTATATAAAATTGTTTTTTATAAATATGCTCATTAAAAATGAATTATATTTTTATATTGAATTCATAACTATCTTAAACAAAAAGTATAAGAAAATGAGGTTTAAGCGGACGGAAATACGGACTCAACTTTGAACTGTACGAGGGTATTATCATATTTCATATAATATATATGTATATATTTTAGCAAATTCAATAAAAATTTATTTAAAAAATCACATACACATAATGCATGCAAACAATAAATAGAAAGACAGAAATTAAGGATCCTAGGTAGATTTACAATTATTATCAAAATTAATATGAGTCAATATCGTTCGTTAGTTAAACGGGTTTATTATCATGGTCAATTCAATTTGGAATCGTAACCCATAGACTGGAATATATTAAAAATATTGATAAACGAAAGATTGGTGCCACTTAAAATTTGTTTTTTTTTTTTGTAATAATAGTAGTGTAAAACAATGCAAAACAAAACTACTTGAATTATTCAAAATATCCAAGTCCTTGCAGTGTTCACATACACTCCATTTTACTAGAATAAATTGCTCGCACTATAAACCGAATAACTCCTAAATTAGGAATTTTAAAAATCCGTAATATTTATTTATGGATACCTGTTAATATATTTAACAAAACTTAAAAAAATTAAGAATGCAAATTCAATAGAAAGCCATTGAAAATTTGTTTCACTTGAATAGCACATTTTGTCATAAATTCATATTTTGGCTGTTTTTTCGGGAAAAATTAATTGAATATAAAGTAACCAAAGAATTTAAGCTTTATATGGCATATTTTATTAAAACTTGTAATCTTTGGATCCTCCACGGTCATGCATAACTTTATATATCCTACTGGGTATACATTGTTAAGGTAGTCCTTGTAAATGGTTGATCAGGACTTTTGGATGTTATCAATGAGATCGGATTTAGTTGAATATTGCTTGCCGGAGTCATAGACCCTTTTTGCTAGCCATTCCCAAACTTTTTCTATTATATTAAAGCCAGGCGAATATGGTGGCCAACGTTATGTTGTTACGTTAAGCAAAGATTTTACGGTCCCTTCTGTGTGTATTGGGTCTATATCATACTGAAACATAATTTTAGGCTTTCAAACAAGTTTTTCGCTTCGGGAAGGGTTTCTATATAGACATTTAATGCAATTCATTCATTCTTGGTGTCAAAACTAGCAGTTGAAGTGCGCAGTTGTAGGAAGTCGATCCCTATACCGGAACACCAACTTATCGATGATGAAATCTTAAATAAATATGTTTCTGTTTATATATTATTACGTTTATGATACGTTTACATATACAGAAACATATTTATTTAAGATTTCATCATCGACAAGTTGGTGTTGGATAGCAAAAAAGGTCTATGACTCCGGCAAGCCATATTTAACTAAATCCGACCTCAAAATCCAGTTCATCCATTTCCCAGGACTACCTTAATAATTTATACCCAGCAGGATATATGAAGTTATGTATGATCGTGAAGGATGCACTTATAACAAATTTTAAGAAAAACCTTTAATACTTTAGTTACTTTATAATTCAATTAATTGTTTTCGAAAAAACAGCCAGAATATAAATTTTTTACAAAATGTGCTATTCAAATGAGCCAAATTTTTAATGGAAATTTGGGTACTTTTCGGATTTATTATTTTTTTTTGTTGTTATTTCTATTCAAATTACTTTTTTAATTTTTTAAGTTTTGTTAGATATATAAACAGGCTTGCAAAAATAAATATTACAGTTTTTTTTTACATTTTTAATTTATGAGTTATTTGATTTTTAATGTGAACAATTTGGGTGGGCTATTCAAGTGAGCGGCAGTGTATATGTATAAACAGGTTTCCATAAATAAATATTACGGATTTTTAAAATTCCTAATTTACGAGTTATTCGGTTTTTAATTCGAGCAATTTGGGTGTGCTATTCTAGGGAAACGGAGTGTATTTGCTGTACATAACCTATAAGTATGACGGTCAAGTCGTTTTAGAAAAATCTTGTTGGCCAGTTGGAACGTATTTTCAAGAAAAAACGCAAAAGAAAGAACGTATTTTCAAGCAAAAGAAAAAAACATTTCAGAAGTACACTGCTTTGAAAAGCGATTACTTCGAAATGTATTGAATATTGATATATATGTAAACACATACATTACAAAGGTTCTATAACTATTTATGAAAGAAAATGTTTTTGTTATTAAAAACCGTCACATGGATCAACCCACTTAAGAATTGATTCATTTTGGTCAACTGAAAAAAAGAAAGAAAAAAGCCTAACATACTTATTATATTTACAGTGATATATTTCGATTTTCCTTTTCATTTACTGATAGTTTCTATGGTACATGCTAAAATCATCCAATTCATATAAAACTAAATCTGAAATTGTGAAATAAAGGAAAATCTCAAGGTAAATAAATATATGTATGTTGAACAAAAGTGAATTTATAATTATTTGTTTAGTTTCTATGGTAGGTACATGATATAGTCGATTTACCATATATAAAATTAAAATAGAAGTTCTAAAATAATACATAAGGACATGTCTTAAAGTAAATGAAAACATGTTCAAAGCCGGCAGTATTAAAATTTAAATGTTCCGATCGTTTCTCTGGCAGCTACATATGTAAGTATATGATATAGTGTTTTGATCCGGCCCGTTTTGGGTTATATAATAGTGAGAATAGATACGAATATCTAAAATCGGACAAGAGGTTCTTTATTGTATAGTAAATAACAACATTTGAAAAATCCGCAGATTTTAACTTAATGTTACGTTTTAAACAGTAATGAAGCTAACATTGGCTCACCGAAGCTTGTATACCCTTGCAGTATTAAATAATAATAAAATAATAAAAACGAAATTCTGGAATAATAATAACACAGTGCAACACGGTTTCTGTATCTGGAATGAGACAAACCTTTTCTTATAGATTTTTGGACGCTGAATCCGAATCTGTAATCAGAATTTGTCTATCACGTAACGCGTTCAAAGTTGCCAAAAACGCTGTTTTTGCCCTACTTTACAGTAATATAGCTCGGTTTCAAGATGTGCTAGAAACTTCGTTCTTTTCGCAAAATATAGCTAAATATTTCTATAATGATGACCAAGTGGTCATTCATCGAATACATTTCTAATAAACAAATGATATGCAATTGAATAACGCGCGCGCGCGCGCCTTGTCCAGGATGTTACCGCAGCAATATGGGGCGCACGCGCGCCTTATTCAATTGCATATTCACCAATTAAAAATGTATTCGACGTTTTTTTGCAAAAATTCTGATTACAGATTCGGATTCAGCGTCCAAAAATCTATAAGAAAAGGTTTGTCTCATTCCAGATACAGACAAAAAGTTGAATTTTGTCGCACTGTGTAAGTTGCCAAATCTCAAAATTGATGCAAATATATTGAGAAACATCAAAGTTATGATTTGTTCTTTTATTTCCCTGATTTTTCCTATGGCAGCTATGGGATAAAGTCAGTCTTTTGATTTTCATGAAATTAAAATCGAAATTCTGAAATAGTAAAATGTGGCCAAATCTCAAATTTTACGAAAATATTTTGAGAAACACCTGAGTTATTATTTTATCTATTATTTTCTTGACTGTTCCTATAGCAGCTATAAGATATTGTTGTCCGATTTTCATGAAATTAAAACCGAAGTTCTGAAATAATATCAAGTGGCCAAATCCGTCCTGACATACATATGTACGAGTGAGAGTATATAAAAGTTTCATTTATATTGCTTTAAAACTGAGGGACTAGTTTGTGTATAAATGGACAGACGGACGGATATGGCTGTTGATCGTAATCAAGAATATATATTCTTTATAGAGTCGGAAATGTTCCCATCAGCGTTACAAACTTCTGACTGAAATTAAAATACCCTGCAAGGCTATACAAATAAAAAAAGAAATGCATGCCGAAATACATGATGCCAAGTAGATGCTTCTTTGTTAGTTAGCGCGAAATAAGAAAATAGAAAAGGAATGCAAGGAAACGAACTACAAGCGTGCTGCTTGATTTTTGCTTGAATTTTAGTTTGGGAAGGATAGCTATGTACGTTTGTCGAATCATTATAATTTTAACACAAAACTCTAGAATTTTCATGCAATTCAAAAGATATTCTACAGTGGCTCAACAATTAGGGCATAAAGAATCTAGTATTTCTAATTGGTAAGTGAAATTTGAGCTGATCCAGTCAGTACTTTCTACGTCACCACGGACGGCAAGTTTATTAGAAGAAATCTACTAAAATAGGACGGTAACCTTCGGTTTGCATTCCCCGTAGAGCGAAAAGTAAAAAATTCTTTTGAACCGATTCAATGCGATTACTGTGGACGCTATACTGAAGGTTCGAAACGCAAGATCCTTATTCTAAAAAGTATATAACGATTTTGTAACATTGAATTCCTTCGACCACCATTTGACGAATCCAACGAATTAATCTCTAATTTCTGACAATTTTTTTTTTTCGTCTTCATGTGCATGATATATGGTCGGTTGTTTGATAACAAATTGGGGGAAAATTAGATAAAAATACAAATAATTTACGTACGTTTTTGAGAATGCCCATTTAAGGAATTTGTAGAGTTGTATTTTGTACTAGGATAGTATAGTACAGTAGTTTTTTACAGACATATGTATGTAGTACGAGAAACAAATACACATAATGTGGAAGATGTGTGGATGACTTAGATTTTACGTCTCGTTTTTTGTTGTTGCTGATGTTTGTTGAGCTTTGTTGTTGTTTAATGATGTCAAAAATTCTGGTGTTTATAAATATCAATTTCAGAAAATCTAAATAAGAAGACCCATTTCTTTTTAAGTTTGTTTAATTACATACTCTTTTCATATATAATTTTTTGTAATAATTTCCCTGATGATTTTTATACTTACTTATTGAACTCCCCGAATAACAAAATAAAACTGAACGAATCAATAACTTGCTATAAATTCACAAAAACATTGTAGGTAAATTTAAATTGTTCACTGTTTTTATTATTTGTATAATTGCATTTATTTAATTTTCTTCACTTATAGATTAGCTTTCTTGATCTTTTTGCGAGGAGATTACTGCTGATTTACTTTTTTTAAGTTGTGTCAATTTGTTTACACCTCTGTCTCTCGAATCGGTTCCGCCGGCTTTAAAATTACATAAAATTAACAAGAAATATATATATATATATATTTCGATAATTACTTTGGAAATAATTAATTATATTAATTATTAAATTAATTATAGTTGCAACAAATTATGAAAGCGTATTGGACTAATATAATAAAAAAAATTGTAAACGATTTAAAAAAGAAATCAAAATTAATAACAAATTAAAATAATACAGAACATGATGTATGTATGCGTGCGTGTTGCGTCTCTGATTTTTTTTTGTATAAAGGAAGAATAATAATAACCATTCAGCTGTCATTACATTTAATAAGTAATTAAGAAATAAAAATGCGTGGAAATATGTCAAATAACTATTTGCAATAAGAAAATTTTTCAATGAATGTTAGGTTTTTAACTAAATTGGAAGTAAACACTTCCAATTTAATTTTTGCAAAAAAATTACTTTAGAACTTTATATAGAAAACCAATTTCCTAACCATTCTTTCAGATTTTGTATGCTTCTTTTATACAATTATTTCGTATCATTTTGTTTTATTTATATCCTTCCTAGTTATATTATTAATAGAATTAGACAAAAAGAGTCTTAAACCAACTTAAAAATCCCTCTCTCTCGTAAGGAAAAACAAGAAAGGAAGCTAACTTCGGCTCACCGAAGTTTGTATACCCTCGCAGAATAAAATAAAAAAAAATTAAAACAGAAATTGTGGAATAATAATAAGTTTATAAATATCAAATTAAAGCCGAAATGTTGAAATAATACTAAGTGGGCAAATATCAAATTTATAAATATATATTTAAAATTGACATAATTATAATTTTTCTTCGAAAATATTTCCGATTGTTCCTATGACAGCTATATGATAAAGTCGTCCGTTCCGACATATGTGCGAGTGAGAGTATATAAAAGACTAACTACAAAGTTTCGTTCATATAGCTTTAAAACTGAGGGACTAATTTGCGTATAATCGGACAGACGGACATGGTTAGATCGACTCGGCTGTTGATACTAATCAAGAATATATATACTTTATAGGGTCGGAAATGTCTCCTTCACTGCGTTGCAATCTTCTGACTAAAATTATAATAAACTGGAAGGGTAAATTAAGGATAAGAATGCCCATCTATTTCATCTATATATAATGTAAACTATATCATCTATGTAATGGGTTCAGCTACTACCGGTCACGCAATAAGTTTTAAGTGTCCCGCACTACCATTGATCATCAATTCATCAACAGCCACGTCGGTGTTGTTGGTAAATAACACAGGCCGATACAATTTGACCTTTTTTATGGAGAATAAAACCTGCAGATTGTAAAAGATCTCGGTCTGTATATTGCTAGTTCAAAACCCAAAAGTTTCCATCACTTACCAACTTAGAATAAAATGTGGTTCCTCAAATATAGCTCACTCACAAGATTGGGCTTTCATTTAATCCCAATTTCAACGTTAGCATACGCGCGGTTTCTGTGTTATTAGCGTTTGAAAAATACCAAAATAGGCAATTTTTGGTACTTTGAACGCAATTTCCTCAAAATTGGTACGTGATGGAAACTTTTGGGTTTCGAACTAGTAATATACTATACAGACCGAGATCTTTCACAATCTGCAGGTTTTATTCTACGTATTTTTCGTTGTTGGCCTGTGTAATCGATGAATGGCCATACATCTTATTGATGAATTTAACATGGGTATGTCCTAGGCTGTCATCAAAAACAGTTCATTAACAGTTCATAAACAATTCATCAACAATTGAACAACAATTCCTAAAGAACACGAATGCGTCGGTATCGATACGATTGCCGACTGAGAGCGGCTCGAAATAAGTCCCAGTTGGTGAAAAGTTGATAGTAGAGGCCAATTGATGGCTTGTAGTACTGCAAGGTGATTTAAAGTTCATCTTTATACATACATATGTACATATTTGAGATATCATAAGACAACTTATACATATTATTTATAAAAAAAGATAACGGAAGACAGAAATGGGAAAATCGACAAAAAAAATTATATATTGTAGATCTACTCAAAAAAAAATATCAAAGTATTGGTAAAATAAAATAAATACCAAAGCATTTGTTAAATTTGACATAAAGACCGGTTCCAGAGTCAGAATATGTGAGTATTAGAGCTGGAGAAATATCGATGTTTTTGAACATCAATTTTTCGATATATTAAAAAAAATATATATATATATCGATGTATCGATAAGTAAAGTTTTTGTACGAACTCTTTATAAAACCATATTTATTTGTGGAAAAATGAACAGAAACAGAAATAGGGGTTTTATTTATATAACGTTTGAAAAACGTGAAAAGAAACATAAATATTAAGTCTGATCCTACAGACATAGTTTTAACTTATGTTCAATTATTTGAAGAACCTTTCGTTCTTGTTCAGGAATAGTTAATATGGAAAATATCGAATATCGCAAAAATATCGATGTTTTTTTTATTTTAAATTTAATAAAAATCGATGTATTGTTACCCCCGGATCTAATATACATATATAACTATATGAATATATAATATATGTATACATATGTGAATTTTCTTATATTACATGACAAATATTATATACTTTCGTTTCATAATCCTACGCATTAAAATTATTTTGAAAAATTCATTGAAATGTATTATATATTTATATTAATGGTAATAATATAAATATTTATACATATATTGTTAAATGTATTGTTACATATCTTTATTACTTTAAAATTTTAAAGCAAGTTTAACAGTATTAATTCAAAAGATACTATGTGGTTTTATTAAATCCTTATATATCCTTAAAATTCGCTAGAGCAGATATACAAATACATACCTGTTAAATTTCATCGTTATTAACTATTTTATCTTTATCTCCAAAAACAACAAAAAGAAAAGGAACGCTGGGTGGGTTAATAAAATCAATGCAATAGATCTTTTAAATCCACAACTATATAAGAAATCATATATAATTTATCTATGTTATATTATATAAATTATTAGACTTTTATAAATTAATTGGAAACCATGTCCTTGCCAGAATTGATATTATATAATTCTTTTGTTAATTAAACTGCACTCTTTTAGCCTTTTCCGAAACTAACAGCTATTAGAGTGCTAAAATTGTGTGTGAGGTATAGGAACATGAAACACGGTTGTTTTTTAATATATTTTTGAAATATATTTAAGGAAAGTCATAATTTAATTACACAGTATCAAAAGAGTATATTTAAACTTAATAAATAAACTTTAATAAAAAAATAACACAACAAAAACGATGGGGATATATACAGTATATTTTAGGATTTCCATAGGATTCCTATTGTAAAAAAATCAACATTTGCTTTCATATAATTTCTGGTGGCAACCCATACCATATATTTAGTTTATATTAATAGGTGACCTTTTAATTTCGCTAATTAATAAAATAATAAGCAAACATTTACACATCTATTTAAGGTTCTCGTCCATGTCGATAGTGCGAGTTTAATTAAATAAAATTATAAATTTTAATGAAAACTATAGATATATGGGGGATCAATAATTATTGTTTGGCTAATTATTTATATAATAAAAAAATGACTTGTCTAAGCTTGCCAATACATTAAAAAATCATATTCACAAATTCTTACCGGTACTGAAATCTGCTCGGTTTGCACGCAAGGATGATTCGGTTTTTTTAAATCGCAATTTTAATATTTGATTATAATTTTATCATTTTATTTTGTTATTTTTTAAATAATTTGTATATTTTTTTGAATTGTGTTTTTATTTAATATGTTTTTGATTTGATTATTTATATATATATATATATATATATATATATAATATATATATATATTAAATATAATATATATATATATATATATATAATATATACATATTTAATTTTGGTTGAATCAGTCGGGAATGTTTTAGCATTAGCAATTAGCATAGTTAAAAGGACGAGATAGTACATAAAATTAATAAATATAAGGTTTGTTGCACTTGGTTTTTTCTTGCAGGTTTTGTTTTTTCCTTAAGTTAATGTCTTAAGTTTTTGTATACACTCTCCCTTACTCTTATTTAAATTTATAAAAATTTATAATTGTCGGCTTTTTCGAAGCTAGTTGCCGACAGTGAAATTTATTCAAAAATAGTTAAATTGTGCTTTTTAGTTATTATAATACTGTTTCTTTTTATATTTTAAATATATTCCAAAAAAAATCATAGATACATTTTAAAACTTTTTTTTTTTGCAACTAAAAATTTTATATTTATAAATTTTACGTGTGACCTAGAGCTGGAACACATTGACGTTTTTGAAAATAGATCTTTATACTTTTAAAAAGAAAACATCGATATATCGATAACACAGAGCGACAAACAAATTACGGCGATTAAAACCGGCTGATTCTAAAAGAAATTGGTCTGTACATTGATAGTTCGAAAACCAAAGGGCTAAAACATAGCTAAAATATGGGGCAAAAGGAAATTTGGAAAAAGCGATCTAGCTGCTGAACCTGAGGTCCCACATTCGGGATACATTTTCAATTTTAGAGTGGAAGGATTAGGGTTTCATTTAAGTCTAATTTCAGATTTGGGTTTATTTGCATTTTAAAAGTGTCATAAAAGGCATTTTTGAAACTTTGAAAGATATTTTCTCAAATTTGTTGCTGTTGGAACTTTGGTTTTTGAACTAGCAATGTACAGACCAATTTCTTTCAGAATTAGCCTGTTTTAAATGCCGTATAAAAAAGTTAAAATTTTGTCGGCCTGTGTAATCGAAGTTATTTTTTTTAATTATGTATAAAAGAATAAATAATAAACAACAATAAAATATTGCGGTTTTTTTTTTAATAAAATAAACATTGATGTATCGATACTACATCGATGTCTACTCCAGCTCTAGGATAGCCCTGATATAGTAATATATTTTAATAATAATAATAATATATTTAAAATAAAATTTGGCCTGCAAACATAAAATAAAATAATTTTTGATATTTTACATTTTGTTTTACCGTCTTTCTAGATATAATTGTTTAAAATGTACTTTTTTAATACAAATTTTTAAAATTCTTTTGCCAGAAAATGTCTGAAATTCATGGAATCGAGACTTTATAACCGTTTAAGCTAATCAGCTGTCTATTTCAAATTTGTTATATCAAAATTAACTTTCAGGGACTTTCAGGTGCTTGGTTAGCATTCGAAAATTCTAACAACGAAGATATATTCTCTACTCTTTTACCGTACATTTTGGAATAAGAGTGGAGTAAGAGTGTGCTTAGATATGAAAGAGTATATACGTTTCGGTTTACCGAAACCCGTAAAACAATATTTTGGATTAGATATAAAACGGAAACAATAAAATATAACCATGCAGTTTTTGTGTAAAAAAAATACATAATGTGAATTATACCTTACAAAATGGGTTTATTTGTTATAATTACTTAAAATCAGAAGCATGAAGATGGTCAATCAATAAATCTGTTCTATTTTAGAGAGAAGAGCTCGCAAACAACTATTTATTAATTTTCATGATAAGTTATTGTAATTTGTATTATAAAACTTAGAAGCTACAAGGTAAACAATTTAAAGATGTTTCTATTTTCCCCATGTGTTCCTAGAACGCCCTTTCAATAAGTTGTAATTGAAGGAGCGTAATTGAAACCATCAAAGCAGAGAACGCCCAACGGAAATCGAAATAAAACAGAAAAAAATTATAATATTCAACTATTATTTACGAATTTTGCTTTCTTTTTACATATTTATTCTCTCAAATATTTAAAGCAAGTAAAAGGGCGTACAAATGTGCATAGAATTGGGGGTATTGCCTACATTAAATGGTAAGTTTGGTAATAACTGTAATTTGGAATTTTTCGAACACTCTCATTTGCAAAAAAATGCAACATAAAATATACCTCTCCTACAATTTATATTTCAAGAAGTTTAATGATTTTAATCTGCTTTAAGAATGCAGCAGGAAGATTGTAAACGGTAAATGCTATGTATTATATAAGCAGACAAAAAATACACTCATATAGAGAGGATAGATGTTATAATAGAAAAAGACAATAGAGCCAGAGGAAAACAGGAATAGACTATATAGAAATTAGAGAAAGAGAGCTTAACATCAAAAATATATATCTATATCTAAGTTTATATATATTCTGATCTACAGAAAATCTAAAGAAAGAGAGCAGCAAGGAATTGGTACTTCCGAATTATGATAACACCTCCAATATATAAAAGTTCGTTCGCAGGCAAATTTATTTACATACATACATAGGACGCCAAAGTAACTTTTTCCTCTCTTCGGCTTGTGCCGAATATATAAAAAGCTTTCTTTTTTGTAGGAGTTTTAGTTTTAAAGAGGGGTTCTGTTTTTAAAAACTTTTATGTCTTTTCGGATATCTTTAAAGACTCTTCTCTTTTAGTTTATCTGGAAGTTCCTAATCTCTTGTTTTTCTGTTAGCAAAATCTAAAAAGATTAAAGTCTCAGTGTACCCCACAGGCACTTTTAAAGGACACTGATAAAATTATACAATTAACATAAAAAAATAATATACACAAAGTGAAAGTAAATAACAAAAATATAAGCCTGGTGCATGCAAAACCAGAAAATAAGTAACAAGTCTTGGTTTTTGTTCTTTTTTAAACTGGGCTGGATAAATAATCTATTGCACTGTTTATCTTTATAATTATTAATTAAAAATCAACAATAAATAAAAACGATGTACTAAGTATCTGTGTTAAATAGATATTATTTATGTCAAAATGTATGATCGAATGTATACAAATTAAATTTATAAATTAAACCGAAAAATGATTGGAAATTAAAATAAATATATTTTGATATATCATAAACCTATTAAAAATGCTTTCGATCCTCCCGAAGAGCAGATTAACACTACTAGATTTATGTTAAAAATAAAAGGACGAATTCTGCGAGACTTACTTGAGTTTGCAATCGAGTTAAGCCACGAATCCATAAAATCTGACCAGCTCTCGGCTTTTTATCCGAATCAATTGAATCGAAACGCTCCTCACCCAAATTCATTGCATTTGTATATTCCTCGGGATGTCCACGCCCCCATCTGTAATATATATTTAATCAACAATAATTATAATTATAAAATTATAAATTATAATAAACGCTATAATTAAATATAAATTATGTTTTATAGACGTCAAAAACCTAACTTACAAAATAATCTACAAAATATTTACAAATTGGCAAATATTTTTTGGGGCAAGGATTTCATTCAGATAAAACTGAAGGACTAGTTTGCGTATAATCGGACAAACGGACATGGCTAGATCGACTCGGCTGTTGATCCTGATTAAATATATATTACTTTAAAGGGTCGGAAATGTCTCCTTCACTGCGTTGCAGACCGAAATTAAAATACCCTGCAAGGGTAAAAATATGTTCTGCTCTGATTTACTTCTTACCAATTCATTTTTGTACTTTTTAAGTACTTTTAAGTAAATAATAAAACACTAATTAAATTAGTAATTCTACATTAATAATAATAATTATTATAAAAGTACCCTTAAAACAAGTAAGAAAGCTACAGTCGAGTGAGCTCGACTGTGAGATACCCGCTACCCATAATAAATAGTTAATACATTTTTGAACGGCCAATAATTATTACCATATATTAAAATTGGTTCTCGAATTCTTATAAGATTCTTTTCCGATTCCAATCAAGAACTGGTAAGAATATTAAGTTGGTCTAGTTGGTCAACCAAATGAGGCATGCTGCAGCGGCCGTTTGTGGCCATACAAAATTATTTCTTTAATAACTTTGACAATTTTTATCTGATTGCAACAAAATTTGCAGGAATCACACAGACTATTGTTCTTAATGTACATTCCATTAATGTCACATTCGTGACTCTTGCTTTAAAATTATGAAATTTGATGATTTGCGGGGGCGGAAGTGGGCGTGGGAAAAAATTGAAACAAACTTGATCTGCGTGCAAGCATAACAAATACTGTCGAAAAAAAATTAGAGCTCTATCTCTTATAGTCTCTGAGATCCAGTGTTTCATACGGACAGACGGACAGACAGACAGACAGACAGACAGACAGACAGACAGACAGACAGACAGACAGACAGACAGACAGACAGACAGACAGACAGACAGACAGACAGACAGACAGACAGACAGACGGACAGACGGACATGGCTAGATCGTCTCGGCTGTTAACGCTGATCAAGAATATATATACTTTATAGGGTCGGAAATGCCTCCTTCTACCTGTTACATACATTTCCTGCCGGCACAAAGTTATAATACCCTTCTACCCTATGGGTAGCGGGTATAAATATCGACCCCTTTAACTTGTAATATGTCTAAGTATAATGTATATGTGTTGAATTACTTGCATAATAAACATAGCCATAGCAGCTAATGCTCTTATCCATTAAGTTAGCTTGTATTTTTAACTATATTGGTAGCTTCATATAAATAAAAATATATATAGATATAAATATATATAAATAAAACATAACATACAAACATAACATGCAATTAATTATGATACTTATCACATACTTACATTTGAAGAAGAACTTACTTATATGTTACCTTAAATGACCAGTGTTGGCCAAATGGAATAATATAAGCACCTATAATGTTTGTTATATATATATTTTTATACTAATGTTAATTGTAGTGGTTTAGTTATTTGAAAAAGACTGCAGACAACCATAATATATTCATTTTATTAAGCATATAATCTAGAATACTAAATTATAATTCACTATTGTTTTCAAATTAAATATATTCATTAAACGCAGTACATATCAATTTTAAATATATAGGAAGAAATTTTAAACAATCATTAAATACACTTTTTCTCTTTTTTACGCTTTTATGTATTTCTTAAGTTTAAATATCTAAATAAGTAATTCATCCAGAAGCGAGTGTGTTTTTAATCGTAATAACAAACGCTAATAAAACATTTACTCACGATAATATTTTAGGTAATTTTCGCGTAGGCACTGAGGTTATTAGCTGGCCCCAAACAAGCGTACCAATGCCAAAGAATATACACCAGAGCCATTGATCCAGAGACAAGGCCTTGGTTGAAAATGCCATTTTTCCATATTGTATTATTAACACCTGGAAACAACAATAACACATTATTAAACGAGGGGAAGGAATTTAATTATTTTGTTTCCTTTTTTATTATTTACGCCTAATTTCTTGAATACCTTTTTAGGTATCCGATATTTTTATTGTGCCAAACTTTTACAGCCAAATTGACAATGTTATGTTGAAACAAGAAAGGAAGCTATCTTCGGTTTGCCGAAGTTTGCAATTGAACTATAAAATTAAAAACAAAATTCTGAAATAATAAAATATTTAATGAAAATATAGTGAAAACAGCAAAGTTATGATTTTTTCTAAAAATTTTCCTATTGTCCTATGGCAGCTATAGTCGTCCGATTTTCATAAAACTAAAAGCAAAATTCTAGAATTATAGAAAACGTTCATATCTCAAAATTTATGAAAATGTATTGAAAAACTAAAAAGTTATAGTTTTTCGTTTATTTTCCTGATTGCTCCTATTGAAGCTATAGGATATAGTGGTCCGATTTTCATGATATTAAAACCGAAATTCAATAATAAAATATGGCTAAATCTCAAATTGATGAAAATATTGTATATTTTGACTGAAATTATAATACCCTGCAAGGATATAAAAAGGCGATGTTCACTGTTTGAGCTTCTAAAATCATTCGATTTGTTTCAAAAATAATTTTTAAAAATTTGTCGATGATAAAAAAACATCGATTTCTTTTTAAAAATATCGATATTCAAAAACATCGCTGTTTTTCCAGCTCTACCTTGTACTCTTTGAGTACAATTGAAGGGATAGTTGGATAACAGAGAAAAAAATGTAATCGAAACTTAATAATTAACCCACTTTTAGACTTTTCAGAAAAAAAAAGACATTTTAAACGCAAGACTTATTTTAATATACAAGTTAAAAATGAATTTAATTTAGATTAAAGTAAAAAACTTATAATATATGAACAACTTGATCTTTCAAGGCGTTATTTTCAAAAATCAAATATAACTTACTTGCGATATCATTGTGAATATCCAAATTGTATAAAATATTGGATTGGTAAAAAGTCCTTCAATAACATTCCGCTGACCATGAATTTTTCGGGCATTTATCTCATTGAACAAAGTCATCATGACAAAGGTGTTAAAGATAATTGTAAAATGTTGTGTTGGGCCAGCATTAAGTTCTTGTCCACGTCCCGATTCGATATCGAGTATCAAGTCACCTGTAAATATTAGGAATTGAAGCTTGGTATCTTTTCTGAGATTTTCTGAGTTAACTTACCCACAAAAAGCAAGCCAAATATGATAACTAACTGATACAAAGCCTGACCCAATATATTCTTCATCATTGTGCGTGAAATCAAGGGCTTCGTGCGACCATAAGGCTTGCGTAACAATAAATCTGGTGTTGGTAGTTCGGTGGCCAGAGCTAAAGAGGCCAACGTATCCATAATAAGATTAACCCACAACATTTGCACCGCCTACAAAATATACATATACATATATTTACCAAAAAGATATATGTATCTTACCTTAAGTGGTGAATCCTGCACAGCGCACGCACCAATAAATGCAACAATAACAGCAACCACATTGACCGTCAACTGAAACTGCAGGAATTTGGCAATCGAATCGTAAACATTACGACCCCACATAACAGCCTTAACAATGCTGCTGAAATTATCATCAGTCAAGATGATATCAGATGCTTCTTTGGCTACATCAGTGCCGGCGATGCCCATGGCAAAGCCAACATCTGCTTTTTTCAATGCAGGCCCATCGTTTGTACCATCGCCAGTTACCGCCACGACTTCACGGTTTTCACTAACTGTGCTGTCAATGATTCCTGTCGTTAAAGAATTTCAAAAATATTTCATGAAAAAACATCGCTATTTAAGACTTTTTGAACTATTTTTTATATTAACTCATTTGAGCTTAAAAACTTGTTTTTGTTTTTGTATGTATTGATATTTTTAAATCAATTTTGATATTTTAGCCAAATATTTTTCCGGATATTTCCACTTAGTATATATCTCCACCTTCTTTTATTTTTGTTGTATTTAAAAAGTATAGCACCTACCTTTTACTAAAGTATACTTGTCAGTGGGCGATGAACGTGCCAAAACACGCAATTTGGGCCAGACCTTGTCAATCAAATGCTGTTGAATCTACATAAGGAATATTATATAAAAACATTAGAACATTATATATCATATATAAAAATTTTAAAAACTAACATCTCCATTGCTATCTCTTATCCGGCGATTAAATTCCTTGCCCTCGAGTATGAGAAAATCATCATTTGGACGCAAAATGCCACATTTACTGGCTATCGAGCGTGCCGTATTTATATTATCACCGGTCACCATTCGGACTGTAATGCCGGCTCGTTGGCACTTTCTGATGGCATCGGGGACCTCTGGACGAACGGGATCTTCAATACCAACCACACAGAGGCAGGTCAGGTTTGTCATTATGTTCTCCTCATCGTCCCAATTGGGTTCACCATCGATGTGAACTTCGTTTACAGCCGCTTTGCCGGGTACAAAGTCACGATAGGCAACTGAAATAGTGCGCAGGCCATCACAAGCCATAGGTTCGATCACTTCACGTATCAAGCGCTCTTGCATATCGCGGGTGAACTTCTCTAGGGTACCCTCATGACCGTAGATAAAAGAGCATCTATTATAAACGATTAATTGAATTATTATTAATAATATTATTTTTCAGTATTAACCATTTTTAATAATAATACAAACTTTTTCATAATAATTTCGGAAGCTCCTTTAGTATATAACCGATACCCGCCATTGGGTCGCGGGATAACCGTACCCATGCTTTTCCGAACTGAATTGAAAGTATAAACGCGGGTGAACTTATCCTCCGGAATTTCATCGCGAATCGATTGATACTTTACGCCAAGTGCTTGGACAAAGCCCAAGAGTGCACATTCCGTTTTGTTGCCAACTTGAATGGGTAAGTCGCCGGGATTTTTGCCAGCCTATTTTATAATAAATAATATTTATAATATTTTTATAATATATATATATCAGTATTTAATTGAAAATACTATACTATACCATAATATTGGAAGTGTAGGCCGAGTTCACAGATATTCCCATTGTAATCAAATTTCCCACATGCTGCGGTATATCGTTTAATGTTGGCAATACTTTGCACAGTTTTTCACAAATGTACGATTGAACGACAGTCATTCGATTTGTGGTTAAAGTTCCAGTTTTGTCGGAACATATGGCAGTGGCATTGCCCATTGTTTCACAGGCATCCAGATGACGTACCAAGTTATTATCTTTCATCATTTTCTACATAAAAATAAAAACAAATATTTTAAAATTTTTTATTAATTTAAACAAGAAATGAAGCTAAAACCGTACGCATGTATCATCTTTATTTATAATAAAGAATTAAACTTACCTTGACAGAGTAAGCCAGAGAAAGCGTCACTGCCAGAGGCAAACCCTCCGGCACAGCCACCACCAAGACAGTAACACCAATTATCAAATGTTTCACCAGATTATTGGCATAAGTATTCTTCCACGGCTTTTCATCAATCACAAAGGTCTTGAAGCAAAATTGAATAATCAGTATTATGACTGTAAGTACAGCTATTGTTGACCCAGCATAACCGATTTGAATTGCCAATTTTGTTAGCTTTGCTTGCAGCACCGATTTCTCCTTTTTATGTCCAGTTTCGGGAGCAGCTGCTGTGGCTGACGATGAAGATTGGGGTACATGATTACCCTCCGATTCCGAGGACTTTGTTCCTTCGCTATGTACAGCCTGATGTTGAGTTTGGGGAGCAGCTTGGGTACTTTTTCCGCTCTCACCTGTTTTATGATATAATAAATGTGTTTAAAAAAAGTGCCACCATATTAACATTAAGCTATGAAAATAAGCATTTTCATGTTTTTCTGTAGTTTTTAAGTTAGGATGTTAAATATAAATTATTTAAAATAGGAATATATATTAAATTGCGCGATAGATTCACCTGTCAGACTCTTTTGCTTGTTCGCCTTTTTAGCTTCTGAATATTTCATTTACATTTTTGGTTTCGTGTAGTTTAATTTTTCATTTTTGGCGAATTTGTTTTAATATTGTTTGTGGTTGAGGTTGAGGTTGATATGTTGATTGGCAGGTATTTGTTTATTTCGGTTGATTGATTTGGGTAGATGATGTAAGGTAGATGATGGGTCAATCAATTCACATCATGCATGGAATATATGAAAAAATAAGAACAAAAACGCAATATAAAAATGGGAAATCAATAAATAAATATTAAATTTGTATTAAAAAGTTATGGGTTTATTGGGTAAAGTGCTAAGGGGCCACCTTTGGGCCTCCAATTAGACCTGGGCTTAATTTAAAAAAAACTATATTCTTTACGATACTTGATATTTTTCATATGGAGATGACACTGTTCCTGAGCAAGAACGAAAGGATCTCCAAGCATAACCAATTTAACATAAGTTAAAACGAGAAAGGAAGCTAACTTCGACTTGCCGAAGGTTGTTTACCCTTGCAGATTAAAAATTATTTTATTTATTATTTATTTATTTAAAAAAAATATATAAACAAAATTCTGAAATAATAAAAAGTGGTCAAATTCCAAATTTATTAAACAGCAAAGTTATGTTTTTTTCTTTTATTCTTCTAATTGTTCCTATGGAAGCTATAGGATATAATAGTCCGATTTTTATGAAATTATAACAGAAATTCATGAATAATAAAATATGGCTAAATCTCAATAAATTTGATGAAAATATGTTAAAAACTGAAAAAGCTGTTAAGCTTTTTTTTTTGCTAATAATTTTCCGAATATTCCTATGGCAGTTATATGATATAGTCATCCTATCCGGCTCGTTCCGACATATGTATGTACGAGTGAGAGTATATAGAAGACTAACTACAAAGTTTCATTCAGATAGCTTTAAAACTAGTTTTCGTAGAAACGGACATGGCTAGATCAACATGGCTGTTGATCCTGATCAAGAATATGAATATCGGAAATGTTTCCTTCACTGCGTTCCAAACTTTTGACTGAAACTATAATACCCTGCAAGGGTATAAATATGTCTGCAGGATCAGACTCAACATATATTTTATTTAATGTTCTGTTTTTAATGATTTTTGTATCAATAAAACCCTTATTTCTGTTTTTTAATTTAATTATTTTAATTTTTTTAAAATAATATTGTTTTAAAACTAATTATTACATAAAAATTCAATTATAGATATATCAATGTTTTCTCTTTAAAAATATGGAAAGATCGATATTCAAAGACATCAATGTTTCTCCAGCTCTACTAGATATACATACATATACATAATAGGTGCGCAACTAAGATTTTGCTGTTTTTTTTTTTCGATAAAAACGTAACTTTATTATAAAACAAGAAAGGAAGTTAACTTCGGCTCACCGAAGTTTGCAGAATTTAAACAAAAAATTAAAACCGAAAATCTGGAATAATACTTAGATGCCAAATCTGAAATTCGATGAAAATGGTTTGAAAAACGGATAAGTTATGGCTTATTTTTATACCCTGTACCAAAGGTACACAGGTATTATAGTTTTGTGCGAGTGCAATTTTCTGTAACCTGCAGAAGGAGGCGAGGCAGACCCCCAAAAGTTACCGAAATATTGGTCAGGACCACTAAAGGAGTCGATTTAGCCATGTCCGTCTGTCCGTCCGTCTGTCTGTCTGTCTGTCTGTCCGTGTGTATGAACGCCTAGATCTCAGATACTATAAGAGCTAGAGACACGAAACTTGGGATTTAGACTTCTAATATCTGCACGCAGATCAAGTTTGTTTTAAATTTTTGCTGCTCCCCTTTTTGGTGGAGCTATTTGAAAAAAACATATATCTCCCATATTTATAAAGCTATGTAAACCATATTCAAAACCTTGATGTATTTTATCAAAATACACAGATTGCCCAAATTTCATTGCGATCGTGCCATAAATAGCGGAGATATAGGCTTTTTACTTTGTACACATTAGGTGTACAAGAGGCAGCCCAGGTAGGGGGCTCCAAATAAATCAAAACGTTCACTATACATTTTAGTTATGTTTACACTATTATGAAATTAAGAATATCAATTTTAAATTGGTTAGTGGTGCAGCTGTCTAAGCTGCAGTCTACCCGAAAGGCTTTTTCTGAACAAAGATTTGTTGTCACGTGTTCGAATACAGGCTGCGACAAATGAAAAATTTTTTTTCTTATACTTTTAGCAAATTTTTTTTTTGTCCCTGTAAATCAAAATAATTACAGTATACAATAATAAGAAATAAAAAAATTTAACCAATGGACTATTATCAATTTTTTAAATTAAAAAAATTTTCGCATGCGGCAGGATCCGAACCCAGGTAATTTTCTTAAACGCAAAACACGTGCAGCTTTACCCACTGAGCTATCGACTTTGCTTCTGAAATTGAAGACATTTGCATTACATGTAAATTTTTCTCCGTTTTTAATTTTTTTATTCTTCTTTTATATAATTTTGTCACACACGTTGTAATGGTACAGGGTATTCTACTGTCGGGACACCCGACTGTATGTCCATCTTGTTTATTTTTCTGATTGTTCCTCCTATGGAAGCTATAGGATATAGTCGGCCGACTTTCAAATTAAAACCAAAATTCAGGAATAATAAAAAACGGTTAAAACTCAACTTTGATCAAAATATGTTAAAAACTGACAAAGTTATGGCTTTTTCTTTTGTTTTCCTGATTCTTCCTATGAAAGCTATATGATATAGTGGGCCGATTTTCATGAAATTAAATCAGAAATTCAGGAATAATAAGAAACGGCTAAAACTACACTTTGATAAGAATATGTTGACAAAGTAAAAAATTTTTTTCTAAAAAACTTCCGATTGTTCCTATCACATAGCTGCCTATATGATATAGTCGGCTCGTTCCGACATATGTACGAGTGAGAGTATATAGACGACCAACTGCAAAGTTTTATTCACATAGCTTTAAAACTGAGGGACTAGTTTGCGTAGAAACGGACAGACGGACATGGCTAGATCGACTTGGCTGTTGATTCTGATCAAGAATATATATACTTTATAGGGTCGAAAATGTCTCCTTCACTGCGTTGCAAACTTATGACTGAAATTATAATACCCTGCAAGGGTATACAAAAGCATGCAATCGCTTGATTGGTAACTTCTTATTCTGAAGCAAGCTCTTCTTGAGTTTGGCACTAATCCTCTCCGAGCTAGGCCTCCAAAGCACGTCTGGAAGGGCCTTACTTCACGAGGACGTCGGTCAACATCAAAATCACCGTCTTTGAAGCGACGAAACGAATCACGGCTTGTTGTTTCGCTCAGAAAAGTTTCTCCGTACACTTTTTGGAGCTCTCGATGCGCTTGAGCTGCCGTTTTTTTCAAATGGAAGAAGAAAATCGGCACTTCCCGCAAATGACTTAACCAGAAGTATATAATGCGAAAATTAAATCGCTCATGTGTCGTAGCTGTTTGTTTACCAAGCTTGGTTCCTGACGTTTTGGATGTCAAAATCGACCAACTCTTACTGCTAGATCCATCTACTGACAAACAGCGAGAACTTAGTTGCGCACCTATTATATATATATATATACATATATATATAGTTGCAGCTCAATATATATTAAGATATGAATCTACAGGGATAATGTTTTGTTAATATTCTTACTGCTAGATCCATCTACTGACAAACAGCGAGAACTTAGTTGCGCACCTATTATATATATATATATATATATATACATATATATATATATTGCAGCTCAATATATATTAAGATATGAATCTACAGGGATAATGTTTTGTTAATATTCTTGTAATTGTTTTAAATTAATATACTGATTTAAAAGTCATTTTAAAGTATTTGTTTATATTTTGAGATTTTTAGAATTTGTAATTAAATATTTTGTAAATTTATTTATTTATATAATTGATATTTTATTTTATATTGTGAAATCGTTTTTTAACTATATTTTTTTCAATATTGAGCATATAATTTTCTTAACGGGGACGATGTTTTTTTTAGAAGTTTCTTTTGTAAATTGATTTATTTATTTATTATATTCTCCTACCTTTTTTCATTTTTTTTATTTCAGCTTCCTGTTCATCAACAGCTGCGCCAAGAAGCGTGAATATAATTCCAGCCTGAGAGTTAACCCCAACGGCTGTGACGATCATTTTACCGCTGCCTTCCATGACATGGGTCCCTGAAAGGACCATGGGATCAACGTCAGTTCCCTTTTTGACATGATCCGATTCACCAGTTAGTGATGATTCGTCAACCTGCAAGGATGTTGGACAAATTGTAAGGTAAAAATATAAATATGGATCTGTTTTTACTCTCTGAATGTATATAATATATTTCAAAGTTTTACCTTCAAATCATTGCTTTGAATAAGGCAGCCGTCGGCGGGTAACAAGTCTCCATATTTAATCTGAGCTATGTCACCAACGAGGATATCCCCAACAGAAATCTGGCAGACTTCTCCTCCTCTGATAACGGAGAACTTGTGCTCGCCTTCGATGCGACTTTGAAGACCACGGAATTGTCTTTCCTTGGAGTAATCATTAAAGGCTGTTACAATAACAACGACGATAACAGAGATGAGAATGGCTAAGCCTTCGATCCAACCATGATGCTCCTCCTCTTCTTGCAGTAAAGCTGCAATATTTAATATTTTGATATTTTAAATTTAATATATATTAAATATATTCCTTTTCTTGGACTTACGCGCATCTTCATCGGCTGGTTTATAAAATGATAGGCCAAGTGAGACTAAGGCAGCTACCTCTAAAATAATAAGGGTTACATCCTGTAGGGCTTCCCAAACTAGTGTCAAAAAGGTTTTTGGTGGCTTGGGTGGTATTATATTTGAACCGAATGTTTCCCGCCTATGCTCTTCATCACTCTTCGAGCCACTTAGACCTTAAAAATATAATATAATAATAAATACTTATGGTAAATATGCAATCAAATTGAGAAAGCACCTACCTTCATTTGGTGATGTGTATAGCTTTTTACATAGTTCATGAATACCACCAAATTCTCCAATCTTCGCTACACCTTCTCGGCCACGATGCTCCATGAGCTCGCGCAATTGCTTAAGGGAAATACCATATTGCGCTGGTCTTCCATCTATGGTGGCCATTTGTTATAATTGGCTAATCTGTCAATATAATGAATTAAGATGGATGTTCCTTATAACATCTAGGGTCTAAACTAACTAATTATGCCGCTTGAAAAAATTATCAACGTAGAGCTGGAGAAACACATAAGTTCTTTCGATATTAAAATCAAAATAAAACATTGATTATAATTGAATTTTGTTGTACAAATTATTTCTTAAATATTTTTAAAAATAAAACATCTATATATCGATAATTATCGGTTACAATTTAAGTTGTTTTGTAAAAATTATTTCTAAAACAATATTAGTTTGTGAAACAATTAACAGAATTAGTCAGTTTAAAAATAATTGGAAAATTAAAACAGAAGGTAAGAAATATTATGTTTGATCCTGCAGACATATTTTAAATGAGTTAGATCCTCTCGTTCTTGTTCAGGAAGTGATGACATACATATGAAAATATCGAGTACCGTAAAATAAATTTTTTAAGTTAAAAATCTATGTATCGGTACTACATAGATACTTCCTCCAGCTCTACCTCTACCTAGCGCACTATTAGGCTTAGAATGTACATATGTGTGTATGTATCTTTTGTAGTGACGCATTATGATGGATGCGTCAGAGATATGGCCGAATGATGACTTCATGGACCGTCATAAATAACTAGCTCATAGTGGATCGATCCAAGTACGCTGCGACAAAGATACCGTCGTCAGTACGGAGCGTTATCAAATGTTTTCAACTGAAAAGGTTGTCAATTTGATAAAATCTAACAATGACGTCAAATAAATCAAATACCAGTACAAACCAAATTCAACCAAAACAGTCGAAACACATGGCACATAAGGGACGGAGAAAGAGACAGAAACGAAAGTTTTATCAGAATAATGAGGTATGATCGTTTTCCATAAATAGATATACACACGCACCTCGAATTCTTTTAGATGTATGTATTTGTGTTTTTGCTTGAGAAAGGTACCCTAAGCAAGGAGTAAAAGGGGTCTCGACCTTCACATAGGTGGGCAAATCTCTATTTTCATAGATGAGTTATTTATGCATTGAATGTATGTTTTATAGCTATATTTTTTGTTGCGTTCGTTTGATATAAAAAAAAAATTTTTCCTCAGTTAAATACTCATAAAATCAAGAATATTACGTCACAACTTGCATACATATTTATACATTGACAATGAAAATTTGAATATGCATGTACATACATAGGTACATATGCAGGGAGAAAAACCTTCAACATAGCACACTTATACACACTTATTATATTGATCCCGTTTTTCTAACTTGCTATCATGTTGGGCATGATATCACCTCACTTAACTAATTTGCATTCATCGCAAATTCTTGTTCACATATGTCCACTTAACTTATATACAAACATGTACATACACAATAATTAGCTTTTAATTATTACACGCCGACGACCACAAGATAAAAACGCCGTGAAAAACTATAGGCGAAACTATTTTTTAAGCTAAATTCCGACGCCTTGTTTTCCACACTCGATATCTAAATATATCGATGTATCGAAACGTTGCGAGTATCGAGATATTTATGTACGCCTATTTGTCCTTATTTAAACACGCTCGGTTCACCTTGTTTTTTTTTAAACAACACTAATAATAATTTTAATACAGGAAACTGGCCTGGCGGAGTATAAAGCAGACTGCGGGCTGTCATGCTAAGCGACTGCGCTTTTTGTACCAAATGTGGTTTGTTTTCAAAGGCACGTATGAGAGTACATCTGTTTGTATTATTATTATCTTACTTATCATTTTGTTTGTCTTTATTACGCTAGCACTGCGGCGTTTCTATGCATGAGAGTGATAAGCAGCACAAACATTAAAACACTTGTAAACGATTTTTTTTTAAACATATTACTTGCCTACATGTATTTCTAAATTTTTAAATTGTTTTATGTTGTAAAATATTAAAAAACTGTAATTTTGTTTGTCTTACAAATTTAATGTCAGTGGACATATTCAACTTTAAATGGGCAAAACAAAAAAAAAAAATAATACTAATCAAACAAAAAATAAAAATAAAAAAATTGGAGTTCACCTACAAGGAAACACTGTAGAAACTATTTTCTGGCCAGTATGAGCAAAAACTGAAAGTCACATAATTTTCGTAAAGTTTGCTATTAATGACAAGGGATGTTGGAATTGGAATTGGAGCAAATGCTGCGAAAGTGTGCGTGATAGAGAATCACAAAATCTGTTCCATATGAACTACAACTAGAAATAGGGGCAAGAATATATAAGAAAACACCGGCATGTCTTGGGCATACTTTTAAATTTGGGGCCTTCCATATTCCATTTTTTCCGGTTAAAAATATATTTTAAAAGGAGAATTCATATTCGATATATCAGGTTACAATTTATCTTGATAAAAACTTTTAATTTTTTTAAAAAATGTCGCTATTTATATTTTCAAGAACCCTAATTGACAATTTTCCACATCTAATTTAGTGATAGTTTTTCATCGTTTAGTGATATTTACACAATTTTACATACCGGGCACGGACTTCTACACGTAGAGACCAAAGATGAAAAAGCAGCGATGATTCTCAGCAAACATTGAAGACAGATGTATCGATGGCATTAATTACAGATGTATCGATAGCATATATGTTGGCATCGGGGATTTCCCACCACTAGTTTCGTGATTTTTTTTCGGCTTTTTCGGAGTATCTTCAGGAGATTGTGTTTATATATAGGTATTTTTATATCTATATGTGTTTTGTTAGACGTAGCAAGGAAATTGACTTTGAATAGCGTTGTAAGTGCTTTTGGTCTGTGAAACAGCATTGAAAAATTATATGTAATTTGTATATTTGGGATTCCAAATACACTAAATGGTTAAGCGTCTGTACCCCGGCATTGCCAGGTTAAACAAAATTGTTAAGTTCACTGAGAGTTGGAGAGTATATTGGTTTGGTATTTTTATGCATACATATCTTTATAGTATTTCTGGTTTATTTCCGGTTAATATGTATTTATGAATATATGTGATTTGTTTAAAATAATTTAAATAATCTAGAAACAATATTAAATATACACAAGAGAGTATAATATACCAAAAACTACAAATGAATATTAAATTACTTATTAAATGATTTATTAATTTGTACTATTGTATTGTAATATTATGTTGTTTTTAGGTAAACCCAGTTGGCAAAGAATGCATTCTTAAATGCTTAGATGCTGGCTGTATTACATAGAATCGATAAATACATATTTCTTTTAAGAACTGGACTTCAGAAGACTTTAAATTATGGAATGTTCGGACATCGTTGCTGAAAAATCAGCGCCAGAAACAGTTTTAAATACAGAGTTTATGGTACAAACGGAGGATAATACTCGCATCGATGTGGATAATCAGGAAAACTTTCTTCATCGCCAAGCAGCTGTCTCGACTGCCGTCAGCGAATCGTATATGTGCGGATTTCGATGGAAACGAGTTCTTAATCCTACGGGACCTCAACCGCGTCCGAGGCATGGACATCGTGCCATCAACATCAAAGAGCTAATGGTGGTTTTTGGTGGCGGCAATGAAGGAATTGTAGATGAATTGCATGTTTACAACACGGGTATGTGTATAATACTAAGCTTTTTATGTATATAAAAGTTAAACAAGTTAATATATATGTAATTTTTCTAATAACAGTTACTAATCAATGGTACGTGCCAGTGCTTAAAGGAGATGTACCCAATGGATGTGCTGCCTATGGCTTCGTTGTGGAAGGAACACGCATGTTTGTCTTTGGCGGAATGATTGAATATGGAAAATATTCTAACGATTTGTACGAGCTGCAGGCCACAAAGTGGGAATGGCGGAAAATGTATCCCGAGTCACCCGATGGTGGTTGCATGTCGCCATGTCCACGTTTGGGTCACAGTTTTACCATGGTTGGCGATAAGATCTTTCTATTTGGCGGTTTGGCAAATGAATCGGATGATCCGAAAAATAATATACCCAAGTTAGTACAACAAATTCTGGATTTTACAAGTAGATTATATATATATATATATATATAATTTTTGTATTATTAAATAGATACCTGAACGATCTGTATATACTAGACACGCGCGGCGTTCACAGTCACAATGGAAAGTGGATAATTCCAAAAACCTTTGGCGATAGTCCTCCACCCAGGGAGTCACACACTGGTATAGCATTTACCTGCAAGGCGAACGGAAACATGAATCTATTGATTTATGGCGGCATGAGTGGCTGCCGTTTGGGGGACTTGTGGTTACTTGACACAGGTAAGTATTTTAACAACATTCTTAGAGTGTCTCGAAAGATGTATTCCTTATTTTTAAGAATCGATGACTTGGGCTAAGCCGCGAACTCTGGGCCAAGCACCATTGCCACGCTCCCTGCACAGCTCCACAATGATTGCAAACAAAATGTATGTGTTTGGTGGCTGGGTGCCATTGGTGATGAATGAATCTAAGTCAACAACAGAGCGAGAATGGAAGTGTACAAATACATTGGCTGTTCTTGATTTAGGTGAGTAATGCTATTTATTTATTTATTTCTTATTTTTAGGCAAAAGTGCAAAATGGACGTATATTTTACTTTGATCTATTTTTTTTATAGTATCGGTCTATTAAACGCTGTCCTTGATACGGTTGTAAAATTAATTCGGTGGAAAACTGTCCGTTTTCAAAAAAAAATTAGTGAAGAAACGGATAATGTTAGCGTAATAATTAAAAAAACCATAAAGTAATACACTATTTCAAATGTTTTATTTGTATTTACTATATTTAATAAGAAACATTTACATTAGATGCCTTCAAAAAAAGTTGGTTTGTTGGATGTTGGATGTACATTCTAACTTCCCATAGAATGCATTACTTAAAGAATAAATGTGCCGACAGACTCAAAGTCAGTTCAAAAATCAGATTTTTGACTAATAAGAGATAAAATGTTAAAAAAAATTATAATAAAATTAAAAATATAAAAACGTGCGACGTGAGTACCTGTAAAATTAGTTGAACTATATAAAAATTCAGTGTATTGGACTTCTTGCGACTTGCTCTGTTTCAAAAACATAAACTCAGGGCACCTTTGAAAATTTGTTTTGACGAATCGGATGAAACTATCATATTATCTAAACAACTATTTACGTATTTTTTATTAAAAACAAGGTGGACATACAATCGGGTGTCCCGATTGAGAATAAGAAGACTAAACAAGAAAGGAAGCTAACTTCGGCTCACCGAAGTTTGTATTTCCTTGCAGAATTTAAACAAAAAATTAAAACCGAAAATCTGGAATAAAAATTAGTTGCTAAATCTCAAATACTTTATAGGGTAGAAGATGTCTCCTTCGCTGCGTTGCAAACTTCTGACTGAAATTATAATACCTTGCAAGGTAAAACCGCTAAATCACAACTTTCATGAAAATATGTTTTAACAAAGTTAAATTTTTTTTTGTGATATGATATATATGATATAGTCGTCCCATCCGGATCGTTCCGACATATGTATGTACGAGTGAGAGTATATAGAAGACTAACTGCAAAGTTTCATTCAGATAGCTTTAAAAATGAGTTTGCGTAGAAACGGACAGACGGACATCGCTGGATCGACTCGGCTGTTGATCCAGATCAAGAATATATATACTTTATAGGGTCTGATATGTCTTCTTCACTGCGTTGCAAACTTCTGACTGGAATTATAAAACCCTGCAAGGATATAAAATGAAAAATTGTTACAAAAAAGTATAATAGATATATGTAATAGAATTAGTTGAACTGTATTGTTGCAAAATTAAAAAACGGTCGGGCTAGTAGATTTTGCTTTAGCGTGTACACCGATTTGGAAAATGCAATTTTTTAGTGCACACTAAAGGGCTGCACGGCCGCATTTAAAATTGTTTATGAGACATTCATCTGCGAATGAGTTGAATGAATTCGGCTGCGAATTGCAATGAATTCGAATGAATGTGTGCTCGATCATATACAATATAAAAAAGTTATAGTTCATTGAACGGAGGTCGCTTAGTGTGCACTGCATGTGCTTAAAAAACTTTGAACCGCTCTCCTGAAAAATGGCATTTTGCGAATCGGACCGATCGACTTGAAATTTTGCACAAATATAGCCTTACTAATTTTACAGGTACTCACGTGGCCCTTTTTTATACCCTGTACCAAAGGTACACAGGTATTATAGAAGGAGGCGTGGCAGATCCTTCTGCCTGTTACAGAAAATCGCACTCGCACAAAACAAAAGTTACCTAAATATTGGTCAGGACCACTAAAGACGTCGATATAGCCATGTCCGTCTGTCCGTCCGTCTGTCTGTCTGTCCGTCTGTCTGTATGAACGCCTAGATCTCAGAGACTATAAGAGCTAGAGACACGAAACTTGGAATTTAAACTTTTTATATCTGCACGCAGATCAAGTTTGTTTTCAATTTTTGCTGCTCCCCTTTTTGGAGGAGCTATTTTAAAAAAACCGTATATCTCATAAATTTATAATGTTATGTAAAAAATATTCAAAAGATTTATGTATTTTATAAAAATACACAGTTTGTCTAAATTTCATTGCGATCGAGCTATAAATAGCGGAGATATAAGCTTTTTACTTTATACACATTATGTATACCAGAGGCAGCCCAGGCAGAGGGCTCCAAATATCCAAATCAAAATGTTCATTTTACATTTTTATGAAATTAAGATTCCTGATTTCGAATTGGTTGATGGTGCAGCTGTCTAAAATGAAGTGACTACGCGAAGTGTAGTTCTCGCGGGTTCGGTTCCCGTCGGGGACGAGTCAAATTTTTTTTTTGTAATTTTTAACTGTAAATCAAACTTATTATATTTTATACTAAAACAAGTAACGAGTAAGCTCGACTGTGAGATACCCGCTACCCATAATAAATAGTTAATACATTTTTGAACGGCTAATAATTATTATCATTTATTAAAATTGCTTCTCGAATTCTTATAAGATTCTTTTCCGATCCCAATCAAGAACTGGTAAGAATATTTTGTTGGTCTAGTTGGTCACCCAAATAAGGCATGCTGCAGCAGCCGTTCGTGGACATACAAAATTATTTCTTTAATAACTTCGACAATTTTTATCTGATCGCAACCAAATTTTCAGGAATTACACATATTATAGTTTTTAATGTACATTCCAAAATTCGTGACTCTAGCTTTAAAATTATGCGCTTTTTGATGATTTGCGGGGGCGGAAGTGGGCGTGGTAAAAATTTGAAACAAACTTGATCTGCCTGCAAGCATAACAAATACTGTCGAAAAAAAATTAGAGCTCTATCTCGTATAGTCTCTGAGATCCAGTGTTTCATACGGACAGACAGACAGACAGACAGACGGACAGACGGACATGGCTAGATCGTCTCGGCTGTTGACGCTGATCAAGAATATATATACTTTATAGGGTCGGAAATTCCTCTTTTTACATGTTACATACATTTCCTGCCGGCACAAAGTTATAATACCCGTCTACCCTAGGGGTAGCGGGTATAAAAAATGCAATTAAAAAACTATACTATTTTATTAAAAAAAAAAAAAAATTACTATGGTTTGGCGGCAGAATCGAACCCAGGCCAATTGCTTACTTACTTACTTTTATCCACTGAGCTATCGACTGTACTTTTGGTTCAGCTGACATTTGCATTATATGTCAATTTGTCTCCGTTTTTAGTTTTTGGCTTCTTATTCTCGGGAACTAAATCGAGCGGCGACTTGTAATGGTACAGGGTATTCTACTGCCGGGACACCTGACTGTATGTCCATCTTGTTTAAATTGTATTTTTTTGTTGTATTTTTATTTTTAACAATTTATCTTTTTTTTAGTTAAAAATCGCACTTTTGACTTCAAACTTAAATAAAAAATCAAAAAAAAAAATAAACGCTTCGTGAGTACCTCGGGCATTTATCCTTTAAGTAACGCATTTAAATTTTTTTGAAACGGGTGATCCTATGAGCAGCTAAGATGTTGATGATGGCTTGGGAGATTCGCTTTAACTCTTAAAACTGCAAATGTTTCTTAATAAATAAATACAAATAAAATTGTTGAAATATTGTGTTATTTTATGGTTATCCGTTTCGCTACAAAATTAAAAAAAAACAAACGGCTGTTGATGCTGATCAAGAATATATAAACTTTATAGGGTCAGAGATGCCTCCATCACTGCTTTGCGAACCTCTGACTGAAATTATATTACCCTACAAGGGTATAAAATTATGAGGGTAATTTTAGAAGTTATTTGTTGCGTAGAATTTGAATCTGTCAGAACTGGCCCATCACGACAGGATTTTTAGATGCACACTGCTCAATCTCACTTCGTAGATTGATTATTGAGGTTGCTCTATCTGGGGATCTAACCCTGCAGTGCCACATGTCATCAATGGACCCTCTCGAGCTCTGATTTGCTCTCGATTGATTGTTGATGAGTTGTCGATGAACTGTTTTAATTTGTATGGCAATTCATCGGTTATTTATCAATAACAACGACCTAGTTGTTGATGAATCATTGATGAAATACTGATGAATGCTACTACAGAGAAAAAACTGCTCAGAGTTAAAACACTAAGCTCCCCGTTACATATATTAAATTAAAATTAATAAGCAAAATTAATTACATTTATCTTCTTTACATCTATTTGTTAATTGAAATTAATAAATAAAATAAATAACATTTATCTGAACCTTGATTAAATATTAATATATTTTCAGATACTATGTCTTGGGATAATATAACCTTAGATACTGTCGAAGAGAATGTGCCACGTGCCCGTGCCGGCCACTGTGCTGTGGGCATACAGAGTCGTCTCTATGTGTGGTCTGGTCGGGACGGTTATCGAAAAGCATGGAATAACCAGGTTAGGGTGAGATATATTCTGTATATATTCTATTTAAATTATATTTCTGTCTACCAAAAGGCGCGGTAATGAGAAAAAAAAAGAAAAGAATGAAGACCTACATATGTGTTCTATTTAAATTAAAAGTTTTCCATAATAATTGTCTTCTACAGGTTTGTTGCAAAGATCTTTGGTACTTAGAGGTCACTAAGCCCCTTTATGCTGTCAAAGTGGCGCTAGTACGCGCCTCCACGCATGCTTTGGAGCTCTCCTGGACAGCGACCACATTTGCGGCTGCTTACGTTTTACAAATACAGAAAATAGATCAACCTTCTGTAAATCCAGGCACGAAACAGCCGCAAAACCTCGTTAATCAGGGAATAACAGCCACGACAGGGACACTCAATGAGCCAACAGCAACAGCTGTACCAGAAAATAACCCCGAGAGTGCATTGTTGTTGGCTGAAGCTAATTCAAGCACAGATGGTAAAAATACTATGAAATCCGAAGTAAATCTTCAACCTAGAGAGGGAATGAGTTCACGATCGCCACCCACGTCCCCACACTTGAAAAAGAGAACCGTCACATCTGTTGTTCAGCCTCAAATATCGGTTATCAGTAGTACAGCTGCTTCTGCTGCCGTTACAACTAGCGGAAATACCGCTGTCGGTAATATATTGCAAAAATTTCGACCAATTGCAACATCAACAGCGAGAACGGATCCTATGGCATTGCGTACTTCCAGCTCGAATGTTGTCCTTAGCTCAGTAACAGGAGCAACCACAGTCGCTGCCTCTGGCAATGCCTTGCGTATTGTGCCTAGTGTGGCGGCCACATCATCATCACAAGCATTGCGCAACAGCTCGGCCACAATAAATATATTAAAAACATCAGCTCCAAGTGCTGGATCACCGACAACGACCACCTCCACATCCATTGGTGGCAAACAATATTTTATCCAAAAGCCTCTCACATTGGCACCCAATGTTCAACTGCAGTTTGTCAAGACGAGCAGCGGTGGCATGACGGTTCAAACATTGCCCAAGGTTAACTTTAATATGGCCAAGGCTGGTGGCCATCCATCACAAAGTGTTTCAATTGGGAATCCACAAACCCAAAGTCAAGTGAGTAATAAGAATATTTCGAATATTTGGTGCAATACAAATCAGGTACGGTTTCTTTGTAGAAGCGGAAACTTTTCTTTTACGAGGTTCTTGATTTGCAAACTTATCTGAAATTTATTTTTTGGTTGTTAATAATACAATTTGTATGCTTAAGAAGTTACAAAAATAAATTTAAGGGCTCCATATACTATTACAAAAGAAATCTGAGCATAATAACACATAGTTTTTATACCCTTGCAGGGTATTATAATTTCAGAAGCTTTCAACGCACTGAAGGAGACATCTCCGACCCTATAAAATATATATATTCCTGATTAGGATCAACAGCCGAGTCGATCTAGCCATGTCCGTCTGTCCGTTTCTACGCAAACTAGTCCCTCAGTTTTAAAGCTATCTGAATAAAACTTTGTAGTTAGTCTCCTTTATAGTCTCACTCGTACATATATCGGACCGGGCCGGATCGAACGACTATATCATATAGCTGCCATAGGAACAATCGGAAAATTTTTGGAAAATATTTTAACTTTGTCAGTTTTCAACATATTATATTATTCCTGAATTTCTGGTTTATTTTCGAGAAAATCGGTCGACTATATCCTAGCTTCCATAAAAACAATCAGGAAAATAAAAGAAAAAACCATAACTTTGTCAGTTTTCAACATTTTATCATCGAAGTTGAGATTTAGCCGTTTAATATTAATTGGTTTAATTTCGTAAAAATCGGTTGACTATATCCTATAGCTTCCATAGGAACAATCAGGAAAATAAAAAAAAAACATAAAATCATAAAAAACCATGGCAACTAATTATTATTCCTAAATTTCCGTTTTAATTTTTTGTTTAATGAAGTCTCTAATTATTAATGATAATTGCATTACTATGTCATAAGGTTATGATTATTTTTTGTGAGATTTAATATATATTTAATTTTTTTAGACCTCCCCCTTACCGGTAAACCAACAGCCAAAGTCATCTATTGTTTCCGGTAACGTCCTAAAACTCGTCTCTCCACACACCATGACCAGTGGCGGTAAACTTATAATGAAGAACTCAAACATTCTGCAAATGGGCAAGGTAACGCCCAATGTAATGGGCGGCAAGCCCGCTTTTGTTATAACAAACAAGCAGGGAGCACAGTTGGGCAATCAACAGATAATAATTGTAACGACTGGCGGTGGGACCGTGCGAACTGTGCCAGCTGGAACGGTAATGAGTACCGCTGGTTCGGGCATGGCAGGGACATCGACAACTGGCACAAGTATTGTCAGTATAGTTAGTCCGACATCGACTACGGCTAGTCCCTTGCAAGTTAGCTCTGTTGGTGGTCATCGAACTGTTATATCAAGCAATCCGAGTGGCGTTAAAATGGTGCGAAGTATCTCTTCCGTTCAAGCCACTGCGGGGCAGAAGGTAATAAGTGGCGGAACACCTATCCATCAAAAGGCCGCCCTATATATAGGGGGTAAAGCTGTTACGGTCATGAGTAGCACAAATCCAAATCTAGCAGGAACCAATGCAACGACTCTAAGTGGCAGAAAAAGTTTTGTTTTTAACTCTGGGAGTAGTAGTCCTCGCGCAGTTACATTGACTACCAAAGGAATTCATGCTAGAATTCTGCCATCCACATCAGCTACTGTGTCCAAGGAGAGCTTAAAGGAAATATCAGATAAGAAAGATAACACCGACCCTATGGATGATATTATAGAGCAGTTGGATGGTGCCGTTGATCTATTGAACTCACAAGAAAATGAAGCTAAAGAAGAAGATAATGATAATGATGACAATGCCACATCCACATCGACAAGAACAGCTACTAGTGCTGACATAACAGTGCCAATAGCGGTGTCTATTAATGAGGATGTGTCCGCTGTGAGCAGCACTACGGATGCCAAGGAAACAGCGGCTGAAAGCCAAGAAGAAACGCCCAAGTTAACGGAAGAAAAAATAAATGTGGAATCAAAGGTAAGTAAAATTGATTTTTATTCCTTTTCAAACTTCCTTATGCAAACATTTAAACATACTTATATTTTTGTATATAGATTAAGTCCAAACTATTACCCAATGATCATCAGAATACTCGACCAACCACATCGGAAACTGAAGCCGCCACTATTTTAACCAATATCAAGTCCGCTGAAGTCGCAGGCATCAACAAGGACCCCTGTAGTTCATCTTCAATTGTTACCATAGGAGACGATATTAGAGCTCCAGATTTGTCAAATAACAAGTTTAACCAAATGGCAGAAACATTTCAGAATGGTTTGTATCCCTTTTGAATCTATATCTATATTTATATTGTAAAAACGCACATGTATGGGTATCTCACAGCCTGTCAATCTTGACTGTAGCTCTTCTACTTGATTTTTATTCACAGTTGATGGCTCGCATTTGGATGCGTTGGCTTCTGCTGCCGTGATGCAGGCGGCAACGGCTGATGCATCAGCACTTAATTTAAATTGTGGACAAACAGTAAAGACTTTGGTGGAAGAAAGATCCAGAAAGAGCAGTGCTGATAATTCACAAAACCAGGTAAAGTTAAAAAACAAAAAAGGAAGTTATATACCCTTGTATACCCTTGCAGGTTGCAATTGAATTATAAAACAAAAAAGACAAATTCTTCAATAGTACAAAAAATCCAAATCTAAAATTTGATGAAAATATATGGAAAAACAGTAAAGTTATGATTTTTTCTATTAATTTCCTGATTGTTTCAAAGGCAGCTATATGAAATAGTCAGTAGTACACATTCAAAAGATTTTTTTCTTTCACGAATAATTAATAATGAAATAATTATTATAAGTCAAGTTTAAGAGGGTCTTCGTTCCCCGTTAATTATTCCAATTATTTAAATAATAATTAAAGGCAAATTGTGGTAAAATCAAAAGTTTGATTTTCCAAAGTTGCTCTGTTACCTGCACATAAAATTAACTGCAAAGTTTACTTCAGATAGCTTCAAAATTTGATAGCCTTTACCATATTCTAAAGCAAATTTCAAAATATTCGAAAGCATATTCTCGCAATCGCAATTTTTCATTATTTTGATGAAAAACGGCAAAAAAGGGCATGTTTTGTTTTGCTTATTTCTTCCAAACAGAGGACTTATGCTTTGACTTTTATTTTCTAACATCTCTAGAAGAAGGCAAATATTCAAAATAAAATGCATATATGATCTTCTAATGTATTGAAATAATAAAAAACAGCGTCCAAAGTCCGATGGAAAAATCGTACGTTCGCGACCCGTACTTAATTTAATTTTAAAAAAAACTAATGGAGATATTTAATTGGGAATAGGCTCGATAGAAAGCTACATGCCTCTATTTTAAAAGTAAAGTTATTGCATTAAAATATTCCATTCCAATTCGCTGAAATTTGGATTTTGCTAGAGCAAGCCAAAACCGACTTCTATTTCGCGTACGTTCGCGACCTCATGTTTTTTGCCAATATTATGAAAATGAAAAATCTATTAGAACCTTAATATATACTAAGAAAATAACTCACCAAATGCTATCGGAAACAAAAAAAAAGTTTCAGAAAATGTTTTTTTCTTTAATTTTTTTGCACTAATTGCGTACAAACGTACGTTCGCGACCCCCGGAATAGCCCATTAATACTTTATAGGGTCGGAAATATTTCTTTTACTACATTGTAAACTTCTGACTGAAATAACAATACCCTGCAAGGGTATAAAGTGGCTTTTATCCGTTTTTAAAAAGAAGTCGTCTTAATTTAGATACTGATTTACATAGTAGTCCTCTTGCGAACCACACTTTCGATACACTTCGTTACTTCGTAGACGTAAACAATGCTTCCTTTGTATATTTTTATACCCGCTACCCATAGGTTAGAAGGGTATTATAACTTTGTGCCGGCAGGAAATGTATGTAACATGTAAAAAGAGGAATTTCCGACCCTATAAAGTATATATATTCTTGATCAGCGTCAACAGCCATGTCCGTCTGTCCGTCTATCTGTCCGTCTGTTTGTCTGTCTGTCTGTCTGTACGTCTGTCCGTATGAAACACTGGATCTCGGAGACTATAAGAGATAGAGCAGTAATTTTTTTTTGACAGTTATGTTTGCACGCAGGTCGTTTGTTTCAAATTTTTACCACGCCCACTTCCGCCCCCGCAAATCATCAAAAAGCGTAATAAATAATTTTGTATGGCCACAAACAGCCGCTGCAGCATGCCTCATTTGGTTGACCAACTAGCCCAACTAAATATTCTTACCAGTTCTTGATTGGAATCGGAAAAGAATTCGAGAAGCTATTTTAATATATGGGGAATAATTATTAGCCGTTAAAAAATTTATTAACTATTTATTATGGGTAGCGGGTATCTCTTGTTTAGATAGAAATTCATTTACAATCCTTAAATATTGTTAAATACACTTTTCCTAAGATTTTGATCTCTTAATTTTAACAAATCGTATTAATTTTGTGTGTTTATATATTCTTATTTTTTACCAGGTACAATCAAATGCAGTTATCGCTAGCCCCCAACTAGAAGCCCAGAAATGGCACACCGTTGGGATTTTCAAGGATCTCTCTCACACCGTTACGAGTTACTTGGACTCAAATTCCTTTAATGATTCTCTACTTGACGACTTTGTTGATGTTGATAATCTGGCGGATTTTAGTAAATATCCACGCATTAATTTGGATCCTGGAACAGCGTATCGGTTTCGGCTAGCGGCCATCAATTCTTGCGGGCGTGGCGAGTGGGGAGAGGTTTGTTAAATTATTTACAGAACTTTATATTGATTTTTCCTCCAAGCACTTTATTAAAAAATTCCCTCATTATACAGATATCCAGCTTTAAGACCTGTTTGCCTGGCTTTCCCGGTGCTCCATCGGCCATCAAGATTTCCAAGGATGTCAAGGAGGGCGCTCACCTGACATGGGAACCACCGCCGGCACAAAAGACCAAGGAGATTGTTGAATATTCAGTATATCTTGCTGTAAAACCAACAACCAAGGATAATAAGACATTAACCGCAACACCACAATTGGCATTTGTTCGGGTTTATGTGGGTGCAGCCAATCAGTGCACCGTTCCCAATGCCTCCCTCTCCAACGCCCATGTAGATTGCTCTAATAAGCCAGCAATTATTTTCAGGATTGCAGCACGCAATCAAAAGGGTTATGGTCCAGCAACACAAGTTAGATGGCTGCAAGGTAAGTCGACTTTCAATAAAAAAATATTATAACCTATATAGTATACAAAGGTGTAATTATACAATGAACAAATATTACCAAATTCCTTTGAAATGTTTCAATGTATATTTATATTTATAAGCTATTCGAAAAGGATTGAAAAAGATAACAGCTTATAGGACAATTCTATTAGTTGGTCGCCGATCGGATTTTAAGATATTTGAGTTTATGTCCCCAAAAAACGGTGTTACTTTCAAAATTTTAAGTTAGGCTTGTTACTTCGAAAATAATACTCAGCTTTTCAACAACTGACATGACCTCAATATTTGTAGACCAAGTTTTTTTCTACTCGTGATGGAAAAAATTTGCATCATGATCAAGTTATCAAGTTATGAAAGTTATCAGTTATCATGTTGTTCTGCTGAACGCAATTTGATTGCAATAGTTTCATTGAAAATCTATTCATTTTGGTTATACAGAGTGCGTTAGTAATAGATCAAATTTTAAACATACTTTTAATATCGTTATAAATAAATATATCTCAGCGTATATTATAATATGCTGAAAAACAACCAAGTTGTTTAGCTATAAATACTTTATTCTTGTTAAAAAATTATGCTCTTCATTTACTTAATTCCTTTTAGATCCCACTACCACAAAACCACCCACGTCAACTAGCACGCCAAGTCTAAAACGTGCACAGGATAAACCTCCTACAGGAAGCACTAATAGCTCAGCTGGTAGCACCTACTGTTCACCGCACAAACGTGGACGGAGTGGCCTAAATGATTGATTTACTATTGCAGAAAATAGGATTTAAGAGAGGAAGAGATGTCACAATAAATCCACGAATAATATCTCTTCAATTTAACACATTTTAAAACTTGACTGGGAGTTTAAAAATTTGTTGGCAGGTATTTGATTCAAGAATTGAATGTAAGAATGTAAGTACTTCTCCTGAAATACTATGTATTTAAAAATTAAAGAGATACAATATATTTCTTGGCGAGCAAATAGATAATGCAAATGTTAAATATTACAAACTTACAAACTTTCTTCTTCTTCTTTGGCAACCCATTTTTGTATTGTTTAATTTTATTAGAATTACAAGCTAAGATATAAATCTTAAGTTACATGTAACTAAATAAGAAGTGTATGAAACTTAATTTACATAATTAATAATAAAGTATATCAAGAAAATATGTTAAATTTTAGCATTTACTAGCCAATTTTTGGAATATTTTCTAGCTGGCTTTGCTTTTCAAATTTGTTGTTTTTGGTTTTCTGTGTTTAGGTTTAAAATGGCTTTGTTCGTTTGTGAAACAAACCGAAGCAGAAATGCTTTCTTTATTTTAAAATGCTAAATTTTTCCACTGGTCCCGATTTGTTTACCTTTTCCTTTTACCTATTACTATTCATATATAGAAGCTGTATTTTAAACTACTTTATCTATATAATTTAATTAATTCCAACTTTATTTTACTAATGCATCCCTTTGAAGCTTAGTATGTAGCGGAGCTAAGCTCTATGAGTATGGGAGGTATGCCTATACGACGTTGATTGCATTTTTAGCTAGTCGGTAAGGAGAACAGATAAATAACAAGAAAGGAAGCTAACTTCGGCTCACCGAAGTTTGTATACCCTTGCAGAATTTAAACAAAAACTAAAGCCGAAAATCTTGAATAATAATTTGTTGCCAAATCTTAAATTTTATTAAAATGGTTTGAAAAACGGCTAAGTTTTCTTTTTTTTCCTTTCCCTATGGAAGCTATAGGATATAGTCGACCGATTTTCATTAAAATAAAAACGAAATTCTTAAATAATATAAGATCGCCAAATATAATATCAAGTTTGGTGAAAATATCTTGAAAATTGACAGTTATAATTTTTTTTTCGAAAAATTTTCCGATTGTTCCTATACCGATTGACCGATCTGGCTTGTTCCGACATAAGTATGAGTGAGAAAATATAGAAGAATAACTGCAAAGTTTCATTCAGATAGCTTTAAAATTGAGGGACTAGTTTGCGTAGAAATGGACAGACGGACAGAAGGACAGACGGACATGGCTAGATCGACTCGGCTGTTGATCCTGATAAAGAATATATATACTTTATAGCGTCGGAGATGTCTCCTTCAATGCGTTGCAAACTTCTGACTGAAATTATAATACCCTGCAAGGGTATAAAAACTAGAATAAATTCATATAAAACAAGAATAAACATAAGCGTTAGGTTTTTCTATTCGAATGAGTTTTGGACTGGAGATAACAAAAGTGTAAAAATTTATCAATTTATTGACTGCCCTCCCTTGAAATTGGTGTCAAGCCGTATGTGCAAAGCAAAGCTGTATAGCTTCTGGATTTCGTTTGGGCACACGAGCCAGTTGTCGAAATATATAGAGATTTTTATTTAATATTGGAAAGGGGATTTTTACTTTAAATTTCGACAAAACCAAAACAAACTTAACCGTTTTAGTTTTTTGATCCAATTTTTCATTAGAACCCCAAAGAAAAATGCTTTAATTGATTTAGATGCGCAGCTTTTACTCTTACAATAACCGTAAACATAACACGAAGTTTTTACATTTAATTTTTGTAGCTTTTATAATATATTGCACAATTATTTTTTTAGTCGTTTTCCTTTGACCTTGGGCTTATATGTTCTATCTTTTCTATATATGTATGTACTTACGAAACATATATATGTATATACATATATATAACTTACCTACGAAACATAATCTCGATACATCTTGTATTTTGTGTTTGTTGGAAATGAGTTTTTATCATAGAGATCCTTATCCGTTCGTAATTATATTTAGTTTTTAATTTTATTTAATGCTAAATGTTTTAACTGCGAAATCGTTGTACTTGATTCTGTTCTCGATCATGCTTTCCTCTATTCTGTCAGATTTCTGTTTTATTCTTTTGATCTCTCTTGTCTTTTGTCTGCTTTTTGCCGTGTCTGTTCTGTCCACCCCTTTTTCTACCGACAGTGTTCATCGATTTAGCTTCCTGAACTGGAGGGCAGCTCATGGTGATCCGGCTGATGCGTAAGAAATCTGTTACTGGCATTATTGCTTCCATTAAGATGTTGTTCCGCCTCGCTTTTCACTCCCGCCGCGCCGGTGGCCAGCCGAAAGGCTGCCTCTGTGTGCGACCGTAGGATCGCCTCTGCCTGATGAATCCGCAACGCAGTTTCCGGATCCGGATGCAGGTGGTGTGAGGCGGTGTGATGTGGATGTGCATGTGGATGACTGCTACTGCTGGTGGGTGCCACGGCATGCTGCGAAAAGTTGGACGTCTGATGATGATGGTGTTGCTGATGGATAACATCTATGGGGTGCATGGAGCCCAAGTGAGAGGAGGAATCCTGATGATCCAGAGAACCGCGCATCATATGAACGTTCATGGCGGCAGGCGAGGATTCGCTTTGCAGATTTGGCACAGTTATATTTGGCGATCGTTGGGAACGGGAGGAATTGGTGTTGCCAGGATGCGGATGGCCCAGTAAATGGGACAACTGTGGCTGCTGCGGAACTGGATGATGCTGCTGCTGCTGCTGTGGCTGTGGCTGTTGCTGTTGATGATGATGATGATGATGCGGGGGCTGGGGGTGTGGATGTGCATGGTGTGAATTTTGGTGTGGGTGTGGCTGCTGTACCTGAGAATGGTTGTCCTGGTAACAAAACATTGAACAATCACTACAATTCTTCATCCTCCGGCTCTTGTAGTCATCACTACTTACATGCTGCTGTTGATATCCTCCCGCCGAGCCATTGCTGGATGTGTTCATCCTCATAGCCGCCGCCAGGTTGACCACGGCGGCCTGTACTGCTGCACTGGGTACCACGGCGACACTATCAACGCTTCCTCCGTCTTGCTGTGGTCTTGAAGCTGCCACAGCGGCTGCCGCTGCCGCCATTAGAGACATCCTATTGGCCACTTGAAGTTCAGTGTCCATGGAGTCGATGTGTCCATACTGACCAGGATTTGCACTGGGCAAGCGTCGCAGCTCAGTCATTTTGTTTAAATTTGAGTTGGAGTTATTATTGTTCAAACAATTCTCGTTTTCACTATGATCATGTTCCTGATCTTGATCAGAGGTTGTGGAAGATGAGAGACGTCCTGTGGAGGAACATTCGGAATTGGCTGATGGCGATGGGCACTTTGAATTGGAACCATCGGAGTGTCGGGAAGACCCGCCAACTATTGGTAATAAGTTTCGGGATGGGTCTACTCCCAATCTGGCAGTTCCGCCGGAGGTGCCGCTGGCCGCTAAGGTTACTGCTAAGATGGAGTCACGCTCGCGCTGTTCAGCCGCCGCTCGAGACTAAAATATATGAATTTTTCAACAATACCTATATACTTTTTTATTCCGAAGCCTTACCAAGACATATTGAGCCGCAAACTGATGCTTTGGATCCATACGCATCGATTCCATGTGGGTTAGAAGACCTAAAATGAAAATGCATTATTGATTTTTCTCGAAAACCAATGTGTCTTTGAGGGTTTGTACCATTTTCATGTGTAAATACCGCTTGACAAACGCTACAGGGCCACATTCGCAAGCTGTTGGCCAGCTGAGAGGTCTCCGCGTGACAGGCCAAGTGTTTTCTTAAAGAGCCCTCATTGACATAATGCTTGCCACACACTGGACACGGATGGTTAGCTGTTCGCCGCTTGCCTAGGTAGCTATCGACAAGGTTTGAGCCACTCGGAGCTTGGACACAGCTTGATTCCGAGGATGCGCACAGCTGTTCCCCGCTGCCATTTCCAGTTCCATTCCCACTTCCTGTCGCTGTCGCCTGATTGAGATCGCTAAATTGATTTACGGCTAGGGAACAGAAAGTTCACAAAAAATATAATGAGCAGAAGCACGTGATTTGATGTTTAAACAAAATTTGTATTCATATGAAATATTTTTTATTTTTTTTGTACCCTGTACCAAAAGTACACAGGTATTATAATTTGTGAGAGTGCGATTTTCTGTAACAGGCAGAAGGAGGCGTGGCAGACCCCAAAAAGTTACCTAAATATTGGTAAGGACCCATAAAGGAGTCGATATAGCCATATCCGTCGGTCAGTCAGTCTGTCTGTCAGAGACTATAAGAGCTAGAGTCACCAAACTTGGGATTTAGGCTTCTTAGATCGTTTGCACGTAGATCGTTTGTATTCATTTTTTTTTTTTACGAAAATATATGTCACTAATTCGATTCCCGTCCGCGACGAGTCAAAGTTTTTATTAATTATTATTTTTAATTTCCCTGTAAATCAAAATAATTACAATATTTAATACTAAGAAATAAAAAAAATCAAAGCAAAGAACTAATTTATTTTTTAAAAATAAAAAAAATTTCTTATGCCTTACGGCAGTTGCTATAAAAATACATGTGCACTTTTACCCACTGAGTTATCGACTTTGTTCAGGGTTTGGAAGGCATTATATGTAAATTTGTCTCCGTCTTTTAGAATTTTTATTCTCTTTCGTTCATATAATATTTACACGCGCCTTATAATGGTACAGGGTATTCTACTGTCGGGACACTCGACTGTATGTCCACCTTGTTTTAACTGTATAGGTGAATGTAATGACCCTGCAGAACCATTCAACAACAATTCTTCAATAATTCATCAACAGCTATGTACCAATTGTTGATAAATTTAAAAAGGGCATTTCCCAGGCTGTCATCAACAATTCACCAACGAGCCCGACGTCGTCGGTTTTGACACGTCCGACTGAGATCATTGGCTCGGTACAAGTCGCAGTCGACACGTGGATGCATTGTTGATAACAGAGGTCTATTGATGACTTGTGGTACTGCAAGGATGTGTCTTTAGGCCTTAGATATAAATAAAATAATAGTAATTATAATTTTTACCTGATCCACTAAGCGTTGGACTTTTATCCTTGTGAACATGTTTCATATGATCCACCAGGGCTTCAGTGCCGAGGAAGAGCTTGTGGCAAACGGGGCAGGAGGTGGCATTGGGACCGCCAATGAGTGCCGCATGCTGCTGCAAGACACCAAGATGCAGCTGTAGCTCCTGTGCAGAAAATTGTTTGACGATGAGTCGAGGGGACACGATCAGGTTCAGGCAGGGTAAAGGATTATTAGAAATTGGCGATGAAAAAATGAAATTTATTAAGTTATGACGGATGACTTCTACTCACTTTTGATGTATGCGTGCGTAAGCTTGATTCCGTGGCGAACCCTTTACCACATATATTGCAATGAAATGGACGATTCTTTGCCCTTTCCACCTGGGCATCATGGTTGCGTAGATGTTGTTGAAGGTTTGAAAGTTGGATAAACGCGCGACCGCAGTCCGGCAAATGGCATTTGTAGGGTCGTTCTCCTAGAGGAAAATTAATAATGCGAAACTTAAGCTTTTGTATTTAAAGCTTTGTATTTTTTGCCATCATCCACATACATATTTATATTAAAAATCGTGATTTCCTTTCTAAATACCATTATTTATTGACTGATTGACTTAATTCTTAATGAGAATTAATGAAACGAAGGAAGTTTCCTTGCTTCCTAAAGACATCTTTCTTCTGGTCATTATAGAGCATTCGAAATTTTTGAAGCCAAATTAATTTCATTTGAACGCGCTCAGCAATTAAATAAAAAAGGCAAGGGTCCACCAGAAGGAACTGAGAGATTTTAAGCTACTTAGAGTCACTTTGCAATCTAAGTAACATTAAATACAAATAAATACTCACAAAGTGCAGCCGTGTAGACGTAAATGCTGCGGTTGGGTTTCAGGAGTCTCAGCAGCCCAGACCGAGACTCAACCCTCAAGCTATTCTAGACTTTCTGATGTTTCGCACCTTGAAAGTCACGTAGTTACTCCGCCTAAACACCACTTCATTTGACCTGTCGTCCCAGTTAAGAGCCCCTGAAAAATGCAGTGTGGGCTGCGATGCAGCGTTGCTCCGCTTAATGGGCTTTCGCTTACCATTTATCCACACCATCGCGCCACCTACACAGAGAGGAAATATTTAAAAATCCTCTTAAGATCTTCGACAGTAGTCTGAAGACAATCAGTACTAAGGTGCTTATATAGTAGTAGATTTCCTTTGGCTACCTATTGTTTTTTTTCCGGTGTGTCGTTTAATACAACCGGGCGCCGCCAAAACACCGCACAGTTAAGTATAATTACCAGATCCAACACCTTTTTGGCAAAGGGAAAAGGGTACGGCCAGGTAAGAGTAGCCCCCTGCCGTCTACGAAAAAGGTTATAAATGCTGTCGCAAACTGGTTTTCAATTAAAGTGTATTTGATTTCTTGTTTAGTCTTGGATTCCAAAAAGGATGAAGAAACAAAATTAAATTAACTTTCGCAAGCCGAAGTTCATTTACTCTTGCAGTAGAGCTGGAGAAACTCCAATGTTTTTGAATATTTACTTTCGATATTTTTAAAAAGAAAACGTTAATGTATCGATAATTAGATTTTTGTATAAAAATTATTTCTAAAACAATATTCATTTGTGCAAAAAAATTACAGTAACATAAAAAAAAACATTATATAAAATAAAAACATTTTAAAAATTAAAACTAAAAATGTAAAAAAAACGACAAATCTTGATCCTGCAATATATATTATAATATCAAAAATATCCAGTATCTTACAAATCGCTGTGTTTTTAACTTAAAAAACATTGATATATCGATACTTTCTCCAGCTCTAATAAGTCTGTTTCCAAAGTTTTACAAATATATTTCCAAAACTGAAAGCAGCGTTGAAAGCTAAAATCTGGAAACGGACGAACGAAACGACAAGATGATTATAGAATATAGGGTCGCATATGTCTCCTTCACCGGGCTGCCAACTTCTGCGTAAAATCGTAAAACCCTTTGCAAAAAAATATAAAAAAAGTAAATAGCAATTGTTGAAACTGTAATCAGGTGTGAATCAAGCTCGGATCCGGATACGGATTTAAGTTACATTGAATGCAGCTAATGATGTTGAATAATTTCTCAATTTTTGCTGCCTGGATATCCCTTCATCCCTTTCATCCCTTCCATCAGGAGTCCAAAGACGAGAACTGTTGAGGCTACCGCCACAGACTCGTGAAAAGCACTCAAAAAGGTTATTTAATTATCTTCGTCATTGGCATTTTCTTTGCCAGCTGCGAATGCAAAATTATAGAAATGCGCGAGTGCAAACAAAAAAATATATATTATGAAAAAGCATTTGAGAATATCAAAAAATTATGAGAAGTAGAATATAAAACAAGATGAGGCTCAGGGATTCCCATGGCGGTTACTAGGAGAAATGGGCATTTGATCCCTGGAAGGCGGTCAGTCGACATTTTTAATTAATCAAGCAAAACTGTTTCATCTAAAGCTAAGGTAATTGAAAACAAGTAAGGAAGCTAACTTCGACAAGCCAAAAAGAAAATAACCTTGTCTTTGCAAATAAAAAGGAAAACTAGCAGGAAATAATACAAATATACAAATTGTGTTTTTATCAAATTTAAAAAACATTTTAAAATCTGAAATACCTAATATAATTAGGAGAAAATACGGAGATGTATTGCAGTAGTTGGTGGATGTTTTCAGTCGGATAGGAAACGGATCCAAAGGAAGCCCTGGACTGAATTGTTGAACAACTGTCAAAGTGTAAGGAAATAAAAAGGAAGAAAAAAAGAAGAAAATTCCACAAAAAGGCAAGAAAGCTAACCATAACTATAATGGAAGAATATAATGGTAAGTAATGAATTCTTTTTTTAGTATTCGGTCGATATTTTCAACGACATCTGAGTCTGAACGTCTGAACGACTGAAAATATCGTATAAACAGTTTGTATGGGACCAGGACCAACTGCCGATATTTTTGGTAATTAAGGGAATTACCTGAATATACATACATACATTATAAATATAAATGTTGAAAAACAACAAAGTAATGGCAACCTTCATATACCTATACATATAATATTTAAAGTTACAGTTTCCCATTTACATTTTCGTCTACATTTAACGGAAATTTCTATGACAGCTATAAGATATTTTCGTCAATATTTCACGATCATTTCTATGGCAACTATAATATGTACATATATAGTTGTCCAATTTGCATAAAATAAAAATTGGATAAATCTAAGAATAATACAAATTTGTTGAACAGGAATGGAAGCTAACTTAAGAACGAAAAGTTGATAACCCTAGCAGTTCATAATTGAATCAAAAAGAAATAATCAATTTTGATGAAATTAAAAGAAAAACAAACAGAACTTGATATTTAAAAATAGCAATTATGGCATTATAAAGCTACCATCGAAATTTTTGGAACAAAAATTATACTGGGCCATTCTTATACCCTTGCAGGGTATTATAATTTCTGTCCGTCTGTCCTATTCTACGCAAACTAGTCCCTCAGTTTTAAACCTATCTGAATGAAACTTTGCAGTTAATAATCTATATACTCTCACTCGTACATATGTACGAACGAGCCGGATCGGACAACTATATCATATAGCTGCCATAGGAACAATCGGAAAATTTTTAGAAAAAAAACTTTAACTTTGTCAGTTTTCAACAAATTTCCATCAAAGTTGAGATTTAGGCGTTTTATATTATTGCTGAATTTCGGTTTTAATTTCGTGAAAATCGGTTGACTATATCCTATAGCTTCCATTGAAAGAATCAGAAAAATAAAAAAACCATAGCCGATTTTCAAACCATTTTCATCAAATTTGAGATTTGGCCACCTATTATTATTTCAAAATTTCCGTTTTAATTTTTTATTTAAATTCTGCAAGGGTATACAAACTTCGGTGAGCCGAAGATAGCTTCCTTTCTTGTTAAATTAATAACTGGTCTTTTTCTGTAGACACACACCCTTTTTATTATTTTAGAATTTGGGTTTAATTTTATGAAAACCGGACGACATATTGATTATATGACATACATACATGGCTGTTACAAAAAAAATAGTTAAATGTAATCGGAAATGTTGAACTGTGAATGTCAAACTGTAACTGTAAAACTTTTAATAACTATATATGTATACATATATGTAAATCTAAAAACTTAATTATTTATGAACTGTACTATAGTTTTGTTTATAATTCCTATTAGTTTTCTCTTCATTTGATCAAATTCGATTGCTTGTTAATGTTTCAATTGTTAACGCCTCTATAACTGGTTATAAATTTGAATGGTATTAGGTAAATTCTTGGGGTGGTACTCTACCTGTGTGCAGACGTGTATGCTGCTGGACATGTGACAACTGCTTAAATCTACGATCACAGTAGGAACACTTGTAGGGCTTCTCGCCGGTATGGACACGAATGTGCTGGACGAGCTGGTGGTTGCTGGAAAAGCTTTTCATGCACTGCTGGCACTGATGCGGCTTGGTGTCCGTTCCGAGTCCTGGCGTGATGCTGCCACCAAGATTAGAAGTCCCAGTTCCGCCGCCACCCAAACCGACGCGTGGTATCTGCTGTTGGATCTGCTGCATGGCGCTCTTGTGCATGAAGAGCTGCAAAAGGGAAAAGGTTTTGATTAGTATGACAATTGTTATAAATACAAATAGTAATAATTATAATCACTCAACCTCAACGCCTCAAGAACCTCATAAATACTGCTCGCGCGCTTTAGATTATTACTGTCATTTATAGATTTGACTTGTATTTCAACTCGACATTTCTTATAGCATTACATTTTTTATTTGGGTATCGTTTATGATTAAAAATGTGTACCTTAGCATGTCTTACAAGTGTTATACAAGTCAGCACAAACTCAAAAAATGTGGACTTTATTAAATATACATATGTACATAAGCAATTATATAAGTGAGCTTATTTTGGTGCAAGGTTATCAACACAATATTGCTGATTTCGTATAAACCAAAATTGAGGCCAATACCAAACCATATGTAAAACAAATAAAGAAATAAATGTGAACACATTCAATTTTAAATCTCTTAATGTTTATCAGGCTTGTTTCAGGTTGCACTCCGAAGTGATAACATTTTCAGATTATAAAGGAATTTTATTTATTAATTTGAAAAATGCGTTGGTTTTCTGTCGAATTTTAGCCCGCAGTAATTAAATACTTATTTATGCAGAAAACACAAGAAATAAGCTTTAGAATGAATCAAATATTTTAAATATTAAAATTACTTTGGTGTCTTAGTCTCGACTTTTCCGTTTTGAAACGAGAAAATTTGAATTTATTTGCTTATAATTTGCTTAATCAATTGCCAAAGCGTTATTGAAACACCAAAGAATGAAGTACAAGATTTGCAATTTATATAAAGAAACAGGCATATTCCAGTGTACTTTTGGAAGTGAATTTTGTATCATTTTCGGATTTCGTTTTAATATACAAAGCGAATTTGTCTTTTCCCTTTTATTGTTCCGATTCTGAGGTGCAACCACAAAATAATCATTTATAAATCAAGTAGTTACCTTTAACTAATTCAGTTATGCAATACTTTTCTTTAAACATCAGGGAATTAAGAACAATTATAATTTCTAATTTATGTTATTGCAATGTATTTCAAAATATAATCCGATTGCACAAACGCAGATGAATAGTTTCCTCGTGGTTAACATAAGGACTTAAGAGAGGAAAATACGAATATGATAATACGAAAATATGAAAACGAACCGGTCTGGGAAATTCGAATCCGTGTAGATTTTTCGGAAGTGAAAACTGGATAGGACCTGTATGTTTTTGCTAATAGAGAACTCTCAAAAAAGTAAAATCAAAATAGGCCAGAATGGATTAATTTTTTGCTGAATTCTTGAATTCGGGAACTAGGGCTCGCGAAAAAATGTATTATAATATTATAACTAAAAAAAACTAGATCTTATTTGTTTTCTCTGTACATTAATTATTATGCGATATATCGTCGGAGAAACACTCCCCGATGTGCTGCTGTTTTTTTACTAATACATATGTATGTATGTATATCCATATATACAAATCCCATTTGCTGGCTGTTGGCTGGTGACCGTTGGCTGTTGGCTGACTCTGGACATAACCGTCCGCCTTTTGGGCCTCTTAAGTCTGCGTTTGCGATTCAAGTCGGAAAAGGGAAAAGAAGAGAATAAAGGCAGCAAAGCAAGTATAAAAATTGCATTATTCTCCCAGCCAAATAACCGGAGTGGCCGTCGCTACTGCCAGTTGGAAACAAACACTATAACCGGATTTCGAGGCTCCTCGCCAACCAACCAGAGAGAACCAGCATGAAATTAGTTTTCGCTTTTTTTCATACACTTGCAAAAATAGGGGACTAATTTTTTTTTATAATATTATTATTTTTCTACGATGAACAAATACTTTATCTTTGCATGTATTGAAAGATCCGTTATTTCGATCTATGTATAGTATTTATAAATTACAAAAAAATACTAATCTCTCTTTTTAAGAAATCAACATTTTACCAACAATGAAAAAATGCAATATTAATTTTTTTTTGTATTCCCCTAACTAATTAAAAAATCTTCATTCCTATTAAACTAGAATTTTTAAATCTTTAGATATCTGTGGTTCAGGAGTATGTCCAGGGGCTAGCCATATTGATTTTATATTTGTCTCTTTTATTTATTTTCTTGGCTGCTTTAAATGGGGTTATCTGAAAGATTTTTTTGACGTATATGAAAGGAAAACCCCCGATAAGATGTATCGAAAAAATATCGCGGTCAATGGTATATTGAAAAAATATAATAAATAAGAATTAGCTAAGAGATTTCGTTAAATAGTACAAAAAAGGACCACCATAATAAACAATTCCATCCAAAGGAAGTCTATGGACAAAACAGGAGAGGGAGGAAGAGCGCGAGAATTAGAGAGAGACATGACAAGGCATAGAGAGAGAACGACAGGATGGGACGGGCATAGAGACAGAGAGAGGGAGAGAAAAACCAAGATAAAGTCGTATTTAAGTTGCATTTTTCGTTTTACTTACGTGCAATATTATATATAACAAAAAATTTTTTTTTCAGTTTCAATTTATTCTATTTTAATTTTTTTTTTTTTTAATTATTCGCTTATGTACCAGTACTTCCTCCCCCCCCCCCCCCCACACCTAAAAAAAATACCGACCCCTAACGCAGCAGCAATTGAAAAAAGGGATGGACTTAAGTCCAGGGGACGGCGCTCCTTTCTTTCACTCTATCTTAGGGGTAGCGTAGCACAGAGGAGGCGGTAACCATCGCTTCTTTTCGGTCTCAGTCACACGCGGAGCTGAGGTGAGTGGTGGCAAGGTGAGGGGCATCGTGAAACAAAAATGGTTGAAAAAAATGTGTAGGGGTGGACAACAAATAAGTATAAGCTGGGCTAGGTACAAGTTTATTGTGCCTTTTTTAAGTAAAATTATAGGTACATTTAAATATATGTACATATATGTATGTCTAGAATATTCGGTAGGTCAGCAAGGAATTTTTCTCTGATGTACAATTTCTTGAGGTATTCGATTTATGGATTTTATTGGAAAAGAGGGAATTCCCTACTACTATACCTAGTTGTGTATGAGTAACAACTATCGGGTATTCATTAAATCACTGTTCGCTGAGTTTCATTTTTGATAGCTCGAAAAGGATCCGTGATATATTGTGATAAAATTGTCACAAAACTATCACGAATTGGCAAAAAAATATTTTAAACTTGCGCTACAATTTGCGATTTTGTGTTTGTTCTTAGTCTACAAACATTTTTCGATGGTTTCGTTTTGTTACCCTGGAATACCATTCCCCAACCATTTCTTCAACAACCAAGTCGGTGTTGCTGATGAATAATACAAATTATTGATGAATTTACCATGGGCATGAGCTGTCATTAACAACAATTCATCAACAGTTTAACGACAACTCATCTCCTATTCACCAGTAAAAATATTCTAAAAGCACATAGGTAGATGATGCGGATTTGTAATACCAACTCTCTCCAGTTAAAAAAAAAACAAAAATGTACTAAAAATATTTATTGTAATTATAAAATAACAAACGTGACTCCCGTTCTGATGAAAGCAAAATATATAATATAACACTCTTGTTATACACTTTATGAAGTAAAAAACTAAAAGTAATTTACAACTAAAAGCTAAATTAAAGATAAAACAAGGATCTCGACTGGCTTGGCTGCTGGTCTAGTTTTTAGCTCCATTTGTGGCCAAGTTTTACTGTCTACTATCTCGCCTGTGTGTGTGAGTGTGCTCTCTGGCTTGGCTGTATGGGTGTGCAATATGTGTGTGTGTTTTGACGAGGGAAGAGTACTATACACAACGGAACAGATGCCAACTCACTCGTTGCAGGGTTGACCAACATTCTTCAAGGGTGCGTTCACTGATCGCGGCCGCGCTGCTCGACCGGGATAGCTGAAGCTGAAAAAAAATAAACGGAAATTTGTACATATCATATAATAATCGCGCCATAAAAACAAGTTTTTTAGTTCTCGTTTTGCAGGGCTAAAAGCTACGAAACATTCATACATACGTATGTATATTCCATAATAAAATAATAATTGCAACTTTTACTTTATGTAAATGTAATTCCCTTAAGTTCTTAAAACTAGAAAAAATGACTTTAAAACAATTCATCCGGTGAAACTCTATGGAGACGTCCTTGTAAGAGGCTGGCAACATCATTTAAATTAATTTGGTTTTTGCCAAAAATTTGGAGTTTATGTTTGTCCTAGAAATTTGTAAAACAACCTGTTTTTAAGTTAATATTATTTAAATGGAATCTGGACTGTTTCCATATAAGTTTTTATTAAAGCTTGAATTGAATTTATAAACTATACCACAGAGATTTAAAGTGTTTAAAAGGTTTTTATATATATGTATGTATATATATATATATTTAAATGTCGTTTTTCATTAACTTGAAAACCTTTCTATATATTTTGTTTAGTTTAAAGGCTTTATTGGTTTATTCTTAATTTTGGTACATTGTGAACCAAAGTTCACATCAAAGCGTTCAATAAATGTCTTGGCCAAAGGTTTAAAAGACAACTTTAAGGCATGGTTTCAATTGTTTTCTTGAACTTCAGCCAAAGAAACCGTTGGAACCTCGTTTTCTTTCTGACTTCAAGTTAAAATAAGTAATAATAATTAAGGAGCATAATAATAATTTATGACAAACGATTACGTGAGATTTGGACCTGCTTCCTACTCGTTAATGAGGAGGAATTACGGCTTAAATTTAGAATTTAGAAATAAACAATTGATAAATATCAAATAAAAGACAACTTTTTCCTGCATTGCTAAAAATTAAACATGAACAATTACATCGTGGTCCTTTTCACAGTCAAGTGTCATTTTCTATCAACCATAAACGTTTTATCTTAGGTACTGCTGATCGTTTAGGGAAACAAAATGAAGCGGAACGGAACGAATACAACACTGCTGTAATTTAAACATCGGGTTTATTCTTGTTTTCGATTCAACGACTCCGATTTATTCTTCAATACTTGAGACTCGCGGCACTTTTTAGAGACGGCAAAACTTGAATTAAAAACCTTTCGTCTGCTTTTAGGGTTAGAAAAATATGTGGTCCTGGTACATATGTATATCAATGGATGTTTGGGACTTTTTTAACGCGATTACGACTAGATTTTTAAGGATCCACATGACTTTCGCGGGAACAGAGCTTATTTTTATACATAACTTTGCTTTGGTTATGTTTTTTAGAAAACGCGAACGAGGAGAACACAACCTTACGGTCTGATGTCCTTTGAACTTCTGCCGGTGCCCCGGTGTGCGTTTATTATCAGCAAACGGGACACTGCGTTCATGAAAGGGGGTTCTTCTTAAAACTATCCTGTTTGTTGTTGCGTCGCCGCCGCCGCCGTCATCGTCCTCGTCGTCGACGTCGTCGTCGTCGTCGCTGCCCACTGAGTCGGACTTCTAATTCGATGTCTCTTTTCTCTACGCGGTATTATTATTGTTTTCCTTGAAGACGAAGTTGTAAAAAGCCGCAAGGAAAAGCTCCCAGAAAAGAAATGAAACATCTTGCGCTCAGCGCTCTCTCTTTTCTCATTTTTGCTGAGAAAGCGGCAGGATTTACGTTTGGTGTTGGAACACCGAGCTTGCTTTCAAACATCCAAGGGGCTGAAGGGGTCTTGTATACTGCATACACAGAAACACCCAAGCCTACCCAAAGGACACGGCACAGAAACGAGGACGAAGGGGATTGTTAATAGGAACGAGCCCCGGCAATCGGGGTTACTTCAAGAAAAAGTACAGCAAAGTATACACTAAGCAGAAGGATAAGACTCTTTGCCTTCTCTGCCCTGCTCCTTTGGTATCGCTTTCTCGCTCTGTCACTGGCCATTCGCACTCGCATCCCCTCAATCCCTTGGCATAGGTACAACCTTCGGCATTTCCCACTGCCCCTCCATTTATTCCATTTTTCCTTTGCAATTTCTTTTTTAGTCTCTCTCTAAGCGAACGGAAAAATAGAAAGAGAGAAAATCTCTTCCCTTCAAATATTTTTTTCGTGTGCTAAAAACCGGCTTGTAGAGAGCACTAACGGACTTACCCCTTTAGAACAAAGCTTTTAAATTTCCCTGTGCAAAAAGGGGGGTTGTCTATTATCCTTGATGAGTGTTTGTATTTTTGTTGGGGTGTTTAGATCAAAACTCTTAGAGAGAACATTAAAAAAGTGAGCTCTCACTTGGCCGAAGAGATAACTTTTAGGGCAATAGAAGGCATCCGTCGTCTCGAAGTATCAGTGGTCAAAAACACAACAGTTCGAATTAAAACTTTTGAATAAAAATTAAAAAAGAAACCACTTTCAAGGACGTTAATTCAAGCCATGTTCGTGGTAACGGTACCTCAGTCGATTTCATGATTTCCAGACTCTTTAACTGAAAGGCTCATCTGCTCTCAGTCTCCCAACAATGCTTGTCTTATTTAATAACTTTATCTGATATAGTTTTAAAACATTTAGTATCTTTGTAGCACTGCTTCGCATTAAGATCAATTTGACGATGTAGTTCGAAAAACAATTACCAATCTACACATAGAATTTAATCGCGGAGGAGGGGACTATTATAATATGTATTTACACATTTTTGTGTGAATAGTATTAGGGAAACTATATGAATATTACCTGAATATCGTTGACCATTTTATCCTTGTTGTATTTAATTTCAGGCGTTGAACTGCCGCCGGAGGGCGTTATTGAATGCTGCGGCGACTGCTGCTGGTGGCTATTGCTGATGATTGTCGTCGGTCTAGACTCTGACCCCGGACCCCCGACCGACTCCGCACTGGCTGCTCCGCATTCTCCTCTAGGGGGTCCTGGCGATAGAGTAGCTTTGCTGCCGAGTTCTGGCGGCGCCTGAGGACATCCACTGCCGGTTATAACTACACTTTGTTGCGACTGCGACTCTGCATCGGTGGTGGATCCCACACTAGCCGTTGTTTCCGTGGCTCCCGGTCCTCTATCATCATAGAAATCGCCGGCATATGTTAGCTGCTGCTGCTGATGGCAATCGTTTAAGGACTGTTGTCGATTCGGCTTGACCTCGACTTCCAGCTTCGGTTTGATCACGCACAAGCCATAGTTCTGTTTCTGATCCCGCAACGGCGACGACAGATTGTTCTGCATGGCAGCAGTGGACTTGAGATGAGCAGCAGCCGCAGCAGCGGCAGCGGCATTAAAGAGCAAATGATGATTGCTCAGTTGTGGAGCTGCTGAGTCTTGCCCGGCATAGGATTGCTGATGTTCCGCCTGTGGCATGTGTTGTTGCAGGCTGTGGTGATGATGATGATGATGGTGGCTGGCTTCAATCTTCTTCGGAGGATTCTGTCCTGCCCCGGAGTCAGTTCCGGTAATAGTCCCGTCTTGGGGATGAATGTCTGACAACAGATCGTGCTCCTCCTGCGGAATGATGGTCGAGTGCATGGCGTTGTTATGGGGGTGGGAAGTACTCGGGTTTGAGTTATACTGATGCAATGCTGTTTGCAAGCCAAACGGAGCACGAGCCTGTTGCCAAAAGTCAGCGGCATCCATATTCAAGTGGGGGTTGGGTTTGGGATTAAGACAAGATGGGGTTGGAATCAGGATTGGGATCGGGAACGGGATCGGGATCAAAGGAAGAGATATTGCCGTGAATTCAAATCCAGCTGAACTCAGATCTTTGGGCGTTGTCTCCCCAGTCCAACTGGTTCTGTGAGCCTGATAGCTAAAGCATCCTTATATCCATCATTTCATGTCAGGGTCTGTAAAGTAAGATATTCACAAGTGAGTTTGTGTTCGAAAATGCTGCTTACTGTGAAAGTTTTGACGATAAATAAAAGCTGAATTATTTCGGTTCCCACCTTATATCTTTACTAAATAGATATAAGGTGGGAACCGAACATTTAAAACCTCTGTACCTTTTCTTCAATAGTTTTGCCATCTATATTGGGTTTATAAAGTATGTAAATTAAATTACTCGGCAGCAGCTTTTTATATAAGTTTATTTATTACCTACCTATCCGTGCATCCTAAACTAGACATTCTGGAATAATAATAAGTTGCCAAACCTCAAATTTGATGAAAATATGTTGAAAAACAGCGAAGATATGATTTATTCTTTTATTTCCCTAATTTTTCCTATGGCAGCTATAGAATATAGTTGTCCGATTTTCATGAAATTAAAAACGAAATTCTGAAATAATTTTATCAATCAAGTATCAAGTTCGGTAAAAATATCTTGAAAACTGACATAGTTATAATTTTTTTTCAAAAAAATTTTCGATCGTTCCTATGCCAGCTATATGATGTAGTTGTCTGATCCGCCCCTTTCCGACATAATGATGCGTAAGGAATTCCCCCTCCTCAACCCAAAAAAAAGTTTATTTTATTATTTTATCATTATTTTTGGTATTATTATAGTTTGTATGCCGGGAAATGCACAATTATTTAGCACATTTGTATTATTTATATAATTTTGTTTTATTATTCTTATAATTCACAATTATTTGGCACAATTACTTTGACAAAATAATCGCTGTGACTATATCACAACATTGTGAAGGATCTCTGGATATCTATCTTTTCTAAACGGAAGTGACCTCAAAAAATTTCCACAAAACTGTTTTTTTTTATTTTAAAAAGACACAAGAGAATCCTTATAATATTAAATATTTTAGCTAAGATAATTTAAAAAATTGATACCCCTTCAGGCTTTGTGGCATGACCTATTGTGTAACAGGTCACTTTTCCCCTAGAGTTAGAAAAGGAAAAGCATTTTCGACTTCCACATATTGTCCCTCCTCTCCTTTTTGCAAACGGGTTATATTTTTTTAACTTGTACATAATCTTATGTTATCTGTTAATAAAGCACTTCTCCTTAACCTCCTCGTTCAGATATTCTTTTGCACTAAACCAGCCTTGTAAGCTTATTTGCCTCTTAAATATATGACACATCCTTAGCTTTTAGTGTCTTAAAGTCCTGTTCATTTAAGCGTCGACACACTGACTTAAAATATATTCAATTAATTCCTGTAGAAGGATCCTGTCTTCATAGAGTCTTGTGTTGCGTCTTGGGCTTATTTTTATACCCTTTCAGGGTATTATAATTTCAGTTAGAAGTTTGCAACGCAGTGAAGGAGACATCTCTGACCCTATAAAGTATATATATTCTTGATCAGGATCAACAGCTGAGTCGATCTAGCCATGTCCGTCTGTCCGTTTCTACGCAAACTGGTGCCTCAGTTTTAAAGCTATCTGAATGAAACTTTGTAGTTAGTCATCTATATACTCTCACTCGTACATATGTCGGAACGAGCCGGATTGTTTATTAAATTTGAGATTTGGCATATAATTATTATTCCAGATTTTCGGTTTTATTTTTGTTTAAATTCTGCAAGGGTATACAAATTTCGTGAACCGAAGTTAGCTTCATTTTTTGTTATTTACGTCATTATAGTTTTTATAAGTTATAGAGCTGATACTGTCGCGAAACATTGAACTCATTCAAATTTTTTTTAATATAATTGTAATTAATTTGATGACCTGACAACAAACTTATTTCAGCATTTTCATCCAGGACTAGACTATAGTTTTTCGATTTCGATTTCCGATTCTTACCGCAACGGAGAGCTAAGTTTCGTGGATTTGAGTTCACTACGCAATGATTTTGATCGCTTCACAATAAAAACTTATTACTTAACAGTTTTCGAATATAATGCAATACATTTTGCTAGGATTTAAATCGTTTGCAGGCAAGCTAATGGTTTACCTTTTTTTCTTAAAACTTTCTTAATCATTTCCAAGTCTTGAATTTTTAACCGGTTCAAGATAAAGGATTCATGGCTCATGTTCACTATAGCAGAATCGTTGAAACGAATTTTTGAGAACAGCTGAGATTAATTAGAAGTGTTTTTGGTTGCCAGTTACGAACTAAAAGATAACTTGGCGGCACGCGAGTCATAGAAAAACTAATTTTGCCGCCGCCACCGACCAAGTATAAATATGGCGTTGACTGTTGCTGGGGTTCAGATAGTAGTATGTCTCGCGTTTAGAAATAGAAAACTTGTACACAAAAGCCGGAGTCGAAGACATTGCCACGTCGCCCATCGTCGTCAACGTCCTCGTTGGTGCGGCGCAAAGTAAGCCAAACGTCTTCGTTTTCCTGACCTCAGCCGCTAGGACCTTCGGCACCAAAATATATCCTTCGTCGCTATCTTCGCCGTCTTCGTGTCCTGTCCGCCAAGCATCCTTGCCCATGCTCAGTACTCGAAGATGTTATTGTTCTCTCTTTCAACTCGCTCTTAGTTGGCGAAATACTATATGTATGGCGGAAGCGAAATAGAACTAAGCACATAGGTTTGGCTGTGATCTCGGCGTACAGAAAATAAAACCATATATCCCACTTGATACTATATATGTTTAATTCTCCCAACAACAATTAGAAAATTAATAATAAATTTTGAGTCAGGCACAAAGATTTTTTATAATAAATGTAAAGGGCGAAGCAAAACATATTTGACTCGAAAATTTGTATACCATAAATATTAATGAACAGCCGCAACATCGGCGTCAATTCAACAAATCTCTGTGAATATAAAAGCTACAACTGCTAAATCAATTTTGTTTTGAAACTTACCAAGGGACTGTAAATAATTTGATTTCAAATTCTGAGGTCTGTGCCATAGGAATTAAAAAAAAAACTCGGGTCTTCGGGTCGTAACGTTTAAAATAAATATCTCCGTTAGTTTAGCTCGGAATGACTTTGACATGATACAAATTTGGAAAATTTTTGACCCACCAATGCATAAACGTGTGGGTACAAGGATGGTCGTCTGACTCATCATCTTTAGCACTCTCAGTCATTTTTTATACCCTGTACCAAAGGTACACAGGTATTACAGTTTTGTGCGAGTGCGATTTTCTGTAACAGGCTGAAGGAGGCGTGGCAGAAGTTACCTAAATATTGGTCAGTACCACTAAAGAAGTCGATATAGCCGTGTCCGGCTGTCCGTCCGTCTGTCTGTCTGTCTGTATGAACGCCTAGATCTCAGAGACTATAAGAGCTATAGACACCAAACTTGGGATCTTGAATTCTTATATCTGCACGCAGATCAAGTTTGTTTTAAATTTTTTCTGCTCCCCTTTTTGGAGGAGCTCTTAAAAAACAAACGTGAAATAATATTAGATGGCCAAATATCAAATTTGGTTATAATGAAAAATAAATAAATAAAATAATGAAAAATTTTCCGATCGTTCCTATGGCAGCTATATGATATAGTCGTCCGATCCGACATATGTAGGAGTGAGAGTTATAGATGACTAACTACAAAGTTTCATTCAGATAGCTTTAAAACTGAGGGACTAGTTCGCAAATAATCGGACAGACGGACAAGGCTAGCTCAACTCTTGATCCTGGTCAAGAATATATATACTTTATAGGGTCGGAGATGTCTCCTTCACTGCGTTGCAAGCTTCTGACTAAAATTATAATACCCTGCAAGGGTATTAAAAATTTTAATTAAGAACTTGAAACTTGAGTACAGAAGACTGTGTAAAAATTAAATGCTAATGGAATCGTTTCTAAAAAACGTTAAGCTTTGTATTTTTAAATAAGTAAATAATTAGCTAGGATATTCAAATAATTGAAGATTTAAATATTAAGAATTTAGCAAGTATTTACCTGGAAAATCCATTTAGATCCTGGCGAAAGATTATGACGGCTGCATACCCTTCCGTTTAATTTGTTTTTAGCCTTTACCTACTACTACCGACTGACCTTCTGTTTAGTTTATTTTTATTGTTTTATTTTTGTAATATATATATTTTTGCATGAGTTAAAAACATAAGGCCGGAATAAGGCACACGGTTACGGTGTCGCGAAATATTTCATTCTTCGCCAAAAATGTTCTCGGTTTAATGCTCAAAATAACAAAATCATTTTGTTTTTTATGTTTGGATTCCAGTTAGTTTTGGTATATAATTAAATTTTACAATCACATTTTGTTACCCGATAACTTTGGCTTACGGTTTACGCTTTCTGTATAATTGTTCTCTTTGTTTTCTAAAAAAGTGGTTCGTTTTCTTTTCGATACATTATGAATTATGATTATAAAAATATAATTTTGATGCTATAATTTCCTTAAATGAGGTGTAGAATAAATCGATTTCAATCAAAAATATGTCAAGGGTATTTTCCTTGTTTTATAGTCTACAAGTAATATTTTTGATGACCGTTCTGATATTATGATATAGTGATTGGATATTATTTCGTATTTCTATTTGGGTATTTAATAAAGTTTTTATTAATTAATTAATCTCTTTATTAATCTTCATGTATCTTTTTTTTAACTAATATTACAAAAAGTATTATTATACACTAGTGGGTTCGAGAGGGCTCTAGTCGACTAGGGATGTGACAAATGCTAGCTGTAGGGTATGTGGTATTTGTATTTCAAACTGTTTGTTCCGGTGTCAGTGTGAGTAGTGAAAGCATTCAATTGATGTATGTTGTTGCTGTATGGATATTCCAAAAATGCCAAAATATCTATCTTTATTCGTTAGACGTATGTTATATATACAAAAGGAATATTATTTTACGTAGTAATGCTGATTCCTTGGAAGTAACTTTAAAGTATATATTTATGTATTTGTTTGGTTGAATATATCTTTTTAAATTTATATTTCGTTATTTTGTTATTTTTCTTTTGTACTTTTGATTTCAATTTTGCAGCATTTTATATGGTTGTTATATTTATTTTCGCGTTTTTGTTAGAGAAACGCTTTATTTTTGATGGTTTTTAAAGGGCCGATTGGCTTTTTCGTTGGTCGTGGTTTTTGGTTTTGTTTTGTTTTTGGTTGGTTTGAATGGTAAGTTATTAGTTGTTTAAGGTTAATTACATAAATCAGATAATTAATTGCATCTGTTCTATTGCTTATAAAACTGAAAGATGGTTGAGTTGTTGGATTGGTTTGATCTCTTCATACGGATATTAGTTTTATTATTTCATTGAAAAACGTTCTTTGGTCTATTGTTTTTGTTAAAATTATGATGATCTGTAAAAAAATAAGAAAAATATAAGTTAACAAGTCAACTATAGCTATTATTTAGTTATTAATTTTTAATTCACTATACACTGTAGCTTAACACGATTTAAGTATTTTTATGCACACATTTGATAAATAAAAACGCTGCACGAGGACGATCCGCAGTCTGTTGTTCTACTCCATGGAATATTACGTCTGTGAATGCCAAAATGCCGCATTCGAAAAAATAATTTGAGAATAAAAATCATCATCATCATCACCGACTCTAGGGGAACACCTACGTGGCAAGGGGAAGAGCTACTGGGGACAGACGGCGTTGCCTTATTATAAGATAAAAATGTTGTGTGCGTTTAACAAAAAGCGACAGCAACAACAATGAAAGCAGCGAATACGGGGGACTCAGGTCCTTGCACTCGTACTGTATGGCAGCGGCAGCGGTGACTTCAGCGCCGGCGCTCTTGGCAACACAACTGCAGTTGCAACTGCAATGCCAGTTTGTGCTTTCGGACATGGTGCAACCCGACACTGTCAAAAACACTCTTGCCTAAGATATGACATTTAGTTCCGACTTGAAACTTGACTTATAGCGTCACCTATCGAAATCGAAGTTAAAGTACGTACATAAGTGTAAATACACTATAAAACCCCTTACTTTTTATACCCTTGCAGGGTATTATAATTTCAGTCAGAAGTTTGCAACGCAGTGAAGGAGACATCTCCGACGCTATAAAGTATATATATTCTTGATTAGGATCAATAGCCGAGTCGATCTAGCCATGTCCATGTTTTAAACTTTGCATTTGGTCTTCTATATACTCTCACTCGTACATATGTCGGAACGAGCCGGATCAGACGACCATATCATATAGCTGCTATAGGAACAACCGGAAAATTTTTAGAACAAAAATTGTAACTTTGTCAGTTTTCAACAAATTTTCATCAAAGTTGAGATTTAGGCGTCTTATATTATTCCTGAATTTCGGTTTTAATTTCGTGAAATTCGGTCGACTTTTTCCTATAGCTTCCATAGGAACAATCAGGAAAATAAAAAAAAACATTACTTAGTCGATTTTCAAACCATTTTCATAAAATTTGAGATTTGTCAACTAATTATTATTCCAGATTTTCGGTTTTATTTTTTGTTTGAATTCTGCAAGGGTATACAAACTTCGGTAAGCCGAAGTTAGCTTCCTTTCTTTTTTTTTAATAGCTTGAAGGTTAATTCCGTGCAAATCGGGCCACTTTTAAAAAAACTGTTAAAACACCATATAATTATTTATTATTTCAGAAATCTGTTTTTGTAATTTGTTGTTATAAAGATTTACAGGTATAGGGGTTATTAAGAATCTCGCAAGTCCTAACTGTCATCTTATATCCGATAACATTCCATATCAGAAAAATTGTATGTTAAAGGATAAGTGTCCCAAGGTACCTAAGTGGCGTTTTTATTTTTAATCTTTTTTATGATTTTGTATAAAAATTGAAAGTATAACCTCGATTTAGTTAAGCTGTTAAATAAAGAAATATAATAAAATTAGAAATTTAAAATAAAAACGCGATTTGAGTACGTAAATATTTCGCTAGCGCTTGCATCCTATATTCGTTTTACTAGTATAAATTATAAGTGTTTTTCTCAGTGCAATTGCATTAGCTGACGCCAACGCTGTGTCGATAAGCTCACAGACGCGATTCGCTCTTTGTGCATTTCAGTGTGTGTGTGTGAGTTGGCACTAAATATGTCTGACCCATGCCAACCGCGTTTCCAGATGCATTTAAATTGCATCATCATCCCTTTGCGCCACCCCGCGAAAATGATTACTCTCACACACATGGCACACACACAACATATCGGCAGGGGAGGCAAAAGTGCACTTTTCGGTTGCAGTCGTTCGCGTCTCTCCAAGTTGCATTTCCGCTAGTAACATCCCTTATATACATATATATATACATACATATATATATAAATATATATATACGTATATACATATATATATATATATATATATATATGGCAGCGATATGGCACTGATGACCACTGCAACCACCACCCAAAATAAACCCCAACCTGCTCGCTGCAGACCTGCTGTTCTGTGGAAACCACAGCCAGAGCCATGAGCCTGAATCCTAAACCTGGTGGTATGCAAATTTGTGCATGATTTAATGTCTACTTCAAGGCCTCCGCTTGGCCACCTTCTCGCTCCTACGTCTGCTCGTGCCTTCCTCCTTTTTCGTCCCTTTTTCGCACACGGTCATGGCTCTATTTGCTGTCTAGCTTATGTTTATACATTGCACTTTGCTTTGCATGTGTGTGTGTGAATACATGTTTTTGCCTGTCAGATCTGGATGCATTTCCGGTATATACAAAACACACACATCTCTGGCAGCGAAGTACATATCCACCCTCCGAACCCTTATGGCTGCAAATCGTGTGTGTATGCTCACATATACATATTTACATTAATACATATATCGTAGAAAAGTCTAACGCTGTTTTTACCGGAAGTTTAATCGATTTTCCTCCAAGCATATCGAGTTGCATCGATTTTCAATTAGTTGCTGCCAAAGTCTACTTGAGACTGTTCCTAAACAAAACACAGTTTTATTGCTTTTCTCTTCATTTTATTCACAATTTTGTCAGTCAACCCGAGCTTAAGTCAGGCTTAAATTTAAAACATGTCGAGGAGCCTTATTCCTAAAATTCTGTTTTAATTTTATGAAAATCGGACGACTATATGTATGTATATCCTATAGCTGTCAGAGGAACAATCAGAAAAATAATAGAAAAATCACCATAACTACAGTTTTTTAACACATTTTCATCAAATTTGAGATATGACTGTTTTTTATTTCTCAGGATTTTGTTTTTAATTTTATGAAAGTTGGACTTCTATACCCTATAGACAATCGGAAAATTGAAAGAAATTATAACTTTGTCAGTTATCAACATGTGTTCATCTAATTTTAAACATGGCCATTTTATTCTGGAATTTCGTTTTTTGGCCTAACAAGTCAGTACTTTCCACATCACCGTAAATAAGGTTATAAATAATGGTAATGCCCAGCATAGTTCCATATTAGGAGGGTAATCTCTGTTCAGCATCCCAGTTTAAGCCGATGCGATGCGTTTTTTTTTTATAAAATATTTTATTATTTCAGAATTTCTTTTTTAAACAAGTAAGAAAGCTACAATCGAGTGAGCTCGACTGTGAGATACCCGCTACCCATAGAAAAAACCTAATACATTTTTAACATAATCACATGCATACAAAAATACATAAACATGTATCTATGTGTGTAAAAACGCGTTATTATTGCATAAAAGCGGCTTATAATTATTACCATTTATTAAAATTGCTTCTCGAATATCTTATACGATTTTTTTTCCGATCACAATCAAGAACTGGTAAGAATATTTAGTTGGTCTAGTTGGTCAACCAAATGAGGCATGCTGCAGCAGCCGTTTGTAGCCATACAAAATTATTTCTTTAATAACTTCGACAATTTATCTGATCTCAACCAAATAATTAGGAATCACACAGACTGTAGTTCTTGATGTACATACCAAAATTAGCGACTCTTGCTTTAACAAGAAAGGAAGCTAACTTCGGCTCACCGAAGTTTATATACCCTTGCAGAACTTTAACAAAAAATTAAAACCGAAAATCTGGAATAATTATTACTTGTCAAATCTCAAGTTTGATGAAAATGGTTTGAAAATCGGCTAAGTTATGGGTTTTTTTATATTTTTGGTGAAAATATCTTGAAAACTGACAAAGTTATGGTTTTTCTTTTATTTTCCTGATTGTTCCTATGAAAGCTATAGGATATAGTTGGCCGATTGTCATGAAATTAAAACCGAAATTCAGAAATAGTAAAAAACGGCTAAATACCAACTTTGATGAAAATATGTTGAAAACTGTCAAAGTTATAATTTTTTTTCAAAAAATTTTCCGATTGTTCCTATGGCAGCTATATGATATAGTCGTCCGATCCGGCTCGTTCCGACATATATACGAGTGAGAGTATATAGAAGACTAACTACAAAGTTTCATTCAGATAGCTTTAAAACTGAGGGACTAGTTTGCGTAGAAACGGACAGACGGACAGACGGACATGGCTAGATCGACTCGGCTGTTGATCCTGATCAAGAATATATATACTTTATAGGGTCAGAGAGGTCTCCTTCACTGCGTTGTAAACTTCTGACTGAAATTATAATACCCTGCAAGGGTATAAAAATATTAATGATAGATGCATTTTCATGGTTTGACGGGGCTGAAGTGGGCGTGGTAAAAATGAAACAAACTTGATCTGCGTGCAAGCATAACAAATACTGTCGAAAAAAAATTAGATCTCTATCTCTTATAGTGTCTGAGATCCAGTGTTTCATACGGACAGACGGACAGACACACAGACAGACAGACGGACATGGCTAGATCGTCTCGGCTGTTGACGCTGATCAAGAATATATATACTTTATAGTGTCGGAGATGCCTCATTCTACCTGTTAAATACATTTCCTGCCGGCACAAAGTTATAATACCCTATGGGAAGCGGGTATAATTAATATTCATAAATATTACTTCCGATAGTTAAATAATTATATATCCATAAAAATAACAAAAACATATAACCTTGATCAACTAGATCAAAGTTAACATATGGTACTACACAATTTTCAGGTTATTAATTTTGATTGATTCACGTGTTTTCATATTTGCGAAATTTTTTTTTGATTTTGTTTTATTTGTTTGGAATCCAGTTTCCCATTGTTTTTAAAGTTCAAGGCATACCTACAAAACATTTAATTTCGTTTTCTTTGACATTGAAGACCAAAATCTACTTGTGAACTACAATGTACAAGGAGACAATTCGGATTTCTACTATTTATTTATTTTTTTAAATATAAAAAAAAAATTAATAAATTAAATCAAACTTTATAATATCATTATTTTTAATGGGATAATTTCTAAATTGCCCAAATAGGAAACGGCTTATAGAAGGGCCGCAGCATATAACAAAAATGTAAATAATATGAAAAAATAAGAAAAAAACAATATGATAATGCATATGATAAATATTGGAATTATATGGCAAACAATGAAATTAAGTCTCTTAAATATAAAATAGCTAGCGAGAATGGATCAAGCGGTTCAACCAGCAATAAGCCGGCAGGCGAGGAAAAGGAGGCAGAGGAAGGTCGAGTTCCTCGCTGCCCAGGCCCTTCTGGCGTGGAAGTGCCACGGCCAACAGGCGACCAGTCCGTCGCCGGCGACAGCACATTAGAAGTCATCAAGCTGCGTGCAGGCAGTCTGGCAGCGCAGTTGGGCCCCGCGCCCGCCCACGCTCCAGCCAGATCAATGGTAGCTCCAGCCGGCCCCGCCGTAGCTCCCGCGCCCGGCCCCGCCACCGCTTCGGCAGCGCCGATGTGGCGGGGGCTCCGAATTCCGGGGATGACGAGCTGGGGCTATCAGTGGCAGCCCCGCCGCAGCTCCCGCGTCCTCCCCCGCCCTCAAGTAGTAAGTATATACATACCTGTGTATATAATTATAGTGTGTGTGTGTTTGTGTACAGTTAAAATGCCCAGCTTGTTTATACACTTATGTAGATATTATACGCATGTTCGTAAATAGCATATATTTTACCCGGACTGCCATTCCCAAGTATTGATTGTCTACTGTACAAATCGTATAATGCGATTCTGTTAAAGTGGAACTAATACAGAATATACATATGTACTTACATTTTTTTCGTAGATGTAGATTCTTCAAAATTCACTAGACTCATAAGATCAATCTAAACTCAAACTTTAAAAATTCAATTATAAAACGTGTTTGACAAATATCAATAAAGTAGTTTTACCGATTCACCAGACTTTGATTATTGTTAGCATTAAGGAATAACTTCCCATTGATTGACGCACACTTTGTAAAAATAAGAACTAATAAAAAATCGATTAGAATAAAAAAATTCACAATATAAACTGCTTGAGCTTATATATTTCATGCTTAACATTTAGAGATAGAATTATGCATAATATATGCATATTTTCCGCACACAGAAAACAAAAAAGAATGTCCAGGCCCACATAAATATGCATATTCACGTACAATCTATTATTATTTTTATTTAAGTATGTATATCATATATATTATATGCTTTTGCTGGAAACTAGTGTTTTCATGGCAGCCTCATGTGCCAACCTCGATAATTATTTCCAATTTGGAAATATGTATATGTTTATATATGCACAGGATGCGAATAAATACATAAGTAAACATGGGTGATGTGCATACAACGCTCTTATGGTAATTTGCATGTACTGCGACTGTGGCGGAGCACCGAGTTAATACTTATAAATTAATAAATACAATGCGCGCAGTCCTTCCCGCTCTTGACATCCTAAAATGTTATAAATAAATTGAGTATATTTTCAAGTTAGCATGTTTTAAATTTAAGACTGAAAATGTATATATTTATGAATCATATTGTAAAACGGATTTGTAAATAAAAGATAAATTTTTGTATTGTTTTTATTGTGATTGCCTCCTTTTCCTCCATTGTGGCCAGAATAGGCAAAGAGTAAAAACCGTTTTAAAGCAGAAACAAAGATATATAAAATATTCTGATCAAATAGTATTATAAGTTACCTTAAACCTCTTTCAAATTGCACCACGTATTGTAAACCTTTAAGAAATACGTAGCTTCTAGTAAGGCATGCCTGAAACCGCGACCACGATTTGCGGTCAGGAAAACAGATGGTTACGCAGAGGAAGGGGCGCTTAAAAAAGCATAAATTTAGCCAGCGGAGCGAATAACCTCTTAAGCTCTTATAGGTATTTCCATACCCAGTATTTGCGGGATATAATAACTTTTCGCAAGACAGAAGCGTGTCCGACCCCATAAAGGTTTAGACCGACTCTGTGAGGGCTAAGAGACTGAACAAAGCTATGGACAAAATTTTTGGGACCTTTGCCCGTCTTCCTAGCTCGATCCCAGGCGAATTCCTTTCTTGGGTATCTCATGCGCGAGAGACTCGCGAGTGTATCTCTGTCTGCCTTGTGTCTGAACCTGTATCTGGAAGCTACACACATCTGCTGCCACTACATTCATTCATTCGGAGGAATGGAAGAAGTGGAGGAGTGACAGGTGACCATGGCTATTAAATTATATCGACCTAAATGCCATTTAAATCGTTTTGGAGCGAATCGGACCTGGTATGATCAACAACTAGTCAAAAATCTATACTGTTTTTAAAAGATACTTACCGTTCCATTAGCTGTCGATCTGTGCACAGGCAGCAGATGTAAGCTAGCTGACATGACCACAGGGTCACGCAGCCACAAGCGCAAAAACAACCCCTGGAGAGGGTTAGGTCCCGGTCTGAGCCCCAATCGGTCCAGTTGCTCAGCTCTCCCTCCTAACCCCCTTCGAAAATCCATTACGCTGCTTCGGGTTTAAGAGGGGACTCTCAACGATGTACCAGATGGCTCCCAGTGAGTAACGGTAACGGCAGCGGTGTATCAACGATCATGCCGCCGAGGGTCGCTGTTCGCTAATTTATGCATACAGCGGACGGACAGCTAACGGCGGCAAAAGGGACAGCGGAAGCGGAGGACAAATAAAAACCAAAAGCAATCACTCTGTCAGGACACACATACATATGGAGGTAGGAAGGATATGGGTCAGGTCAGACCAGGCCGATGTTGAAGAGTTGGACTTTGAAAGTGTTAAAAAGGGTTGGAATATTCGGACACTGATTTTTCTAAACGCTTTAGGCTTCATCATCATCCCCATCCCTCGTGTCTTACCATAGATCATTTACATATTCCTCAATCAAAATGTACTACCGTTTTTTTTTTATTTTTCGGGTTTGCGACGATGTTGAAGAATTATACCATATATTGTTTATGTTTTAAGGGAATGAAAGTAGCGACGAAAAGCTTATCGTTGTCAAAATGTAGCAAGCGGTAGCGTTAACGAGGCTTTTTTAAACTGAACTTATGTTCTTATATTTTTTTTATATCATAAAATCCAAATGGAATAATTTAAAATTAATAATATCAAAAAATAATTTCAACAATATCTATTTATTTATTTAATTATTGAGAAGAAATCCCGGAGATTAATGGGATCAAGCTAAGGATTGCATTTTTACGACAATTTATTTTTTTTATTTTGATTCTGGCGTTATCAGATTCCAATATTAAGTGGTCGTCCATATATAACAGCGTTTTATCATTTTAGTCAGCAGTCTGTTGGAGGATGTGCGGTCAAGACACATGTTAATATGCAATTTATTAATTAGAATTAAAGCCTAACAACGGGCGCATTGAAAGCATAGTTGGTCCTACACGTATGCGCAGCAAAGAGCTCACGGTTCCATGGGTTTCTACCTGGGACACAAAAATTTATATGGCTCAAAAGCACAGGACAATCAATTTTGCCTGAAATCAGGCCAACGACAAACAAAATGGAAGCTATAAATCATGACGTGACGACAGATGAGCAAGTCGATATTTAGCAGGATAAGAAGGAAAAGGATCGTGGAAATTGAGGAAATCATTAAATTATTAAAGTCGGACGAGTATATCATGTAGCTGCCATAGGAACAATGAGGAAAGTTATAGATAAATCATAGCTTTGCTGTTTTCAATATATTTTCATCAAATATTTTATTATTTCAGAATTTTGTTTTTGATTTTATAGTTAGATTTCAATCTGCAAGGGTATATAAAATTCGGCAACCGGAGTGTTTTCTATTAATTTCCCGACCGTTGCTATGTTGTTCCAATGAATGGTATATGATATAGGAATCCGATCTGGCTAATTCCTATTTATATAAGAAACTTCTCACTAAATGTATAAAAACCTGGCAGGGGTATAAAAACACTAAATATGTTCGAGGCCATTTTCTTTTCCAAAAGCAAAAAGGCAGCCCAAGACTCCCACCCAACATCCAACGTCCAGCAAACCAACCCCCACCCGTATAGCTTCCTTGCTACCTCCCTTCCTCTACCGTAGTAGTTGCCCTTTTTTGTTGTCTTTCATTATATTTTTTTTCTTATATTTCGTCAGAGTTTTTTAAATAAACGTTGTTGGCATGGCGCGGCCCGCTTCCTTCCGCAAGAAGAACGCTGCTGCCAAGGCCGACTTGATGGATGACGCTGGCAGTGCCATGGCAATTGGAATAGGAATACGAGAGTCCTGCACCAGCTTTAAGTTGAGTGCCAGGGGAAGTTGGGGACGAAATGGAGAGACAACTTTTGCGCAAATAAAATGTAATTGAGGGGAGAAAAATCTGGTGAGGGCGATGCTGGAAAGGTTCGTTCCTTCGTTGTTTTCTAAAGAAAATGAAGGGTTTTTTACTCGGAGTCGGAGTCCGTCCGACCAGAGAGTGGGTGCGGGTCCGCAAGCGGGTGTGTTGGTTACACAACACTCCCGATAATATTTAACCGGACGCGGCCCAGTTTTCTTCTTCGCGCTAAAAAACAATTTAAAAATTAATTTCGAGAAGAAGAGCAAGAAAAATCAACAGAAAGGTGGAGGTGGAGGTGGAGGTGGAGGTGTAGGAGGGGGGAGGAAAGGGGGAGAAAAGGGAAAAGTATCTGAGGGATACAAGAAATGCTACAAATTTGTTCTACTTTTTTCTGGTTGCCTTTTGTGTCGTATTTCTTTATATTAAAATGTTCTTTTCTTTGTCTCCCGATTTCAGCTTCTGATTTTGACCTTTTTTTCATCAAGTTATTATTTTTATTATATATATGTTCCAAATTTAATTGCCCGAAAGAAGGGTTTTGAGAAATTTAGGGAGAAGGCACTCATTGATGTGCAAACCGAAAAGAACGAGTTTGTCGCCAAGATTTTACAAGTCTCCAACAAACGCCACCTACCTTTATTTAGTAATACCTTTATTTTAGTAATTAAATTAATTGTATTCGCGTTTGCAAAGCTCTTGAACGGCTTTGCTTTTCACTGCTTGCTCCCTTCTTAGAAGGGACACGAAAGATAACAATTTTTTTTTTTTGATAGCCATCCAATCCACATCATTCTACTATTTATCATATCTTGCTACATACCGACTTGTTCTCATATAGTTGCTAAATTTTATTACTACTCGGGACTGTTCTATAATAGGGCGCATTATTGCAATAAGTTTACCTGAATACGAATGCTTTTAAGAATTTTTAGCCAAGAGTAGAAATAACAAGAAAAGAAGCTAACTTTGGTTCACAGAAGTTTGTATAGCCTATTAAATTGCAAATCAAATTAAAACAAGAAAGGAAGCTAACTTCGGCTCACCGAAGCTTCTATACCATTGCAGAAACCGAAATTGATGAAAATATGTTGACAAAAGCGAAGTTGTGATTTTTCTGGTATTTCCCTGATTTCCCTTTGAGAGCTAAATTAAATCGTCCGATTTTCATGAAATTAAAAGCGAAATTCTGAAATATAATTAAGGGGCAGCTATAAGATATAGTCGTCCGATCCGGCATATGTAGGAGTGAATGTATAAAGAAGACTAATTGCAAAGTTTCATTCCTATAGCTTTAAAACTGAGGGTCAAGTTTGCGTATAAACGGACAGACGGACGGACATGGCTAGATCGATTCGGCTGTTGATCCTGATCAAGAGTATATATACTTTATAGGGTCGGAAATGTCTCCTTCACTGCGTTGCAAACTTCTGACTGAAACTATAATACGCTGAAAAGTTATAAAAATTAGTTTACACTAAAAATCTGACTTTAAAAAACTGTAAAATTGGTTCCAATATGCATTAGCATTAATGTTAAATATAATATGCACACACTTTGCAAAATTTCAAACATATTTATTTTACATTTAATTCATTTCGATGATTTTTGCTTTTTAGTTTTTCCCAATCATTTCTATGCCTTGCAACTTCAGACTAAAATTGCAATACTCTACAAGGGTATACAAAGTGACAATTTTAACAGATTTATGAATTACAGCATGTTCCAACAAGGATCTTGAAACGACCAGCATCCATCCTTCTTATGGCGAGAATTATTTTCAAACTGGAAGGGTATATATACATAGCTTCTGTTAAATATTATTTCTACTTACCGGATATTATTTTACTTTACTTTATCATTAGCTTTATACATTTATAAAATATATTTAATTTTATTTTCGTATTTAAAAAACAAAAAACATGCTGCTGTCTGAGTTAAAAAAGATTGCATTCCAATTTTAAATCTCTCTCTGTCGTTCTCTTTCGTTCTCTTCATACTCTTCGTTATCTTTCGTTCAGTTGCGAAAAATTACGTCACAAATTTCCCTTTCGTTTATAAAATTCCCTTTAACCAAAAATTGTGAAGCCACCTAGCGGATGACAGCTGAAACAACTTACAAACAATATTTTTGAAATGGTCATATTTTTTCCTTTACCTGGGCGAATAAAGTTAATATTAATAATCATTCTTTTAAGTTAGAAAAAAATTATATATATACCATATATCTATTAATGATACTATATATATATATATATATATATCTCTTCGCAAAGAATTGATCATTCTTTAATTAAGAAATTTCTATTAATATATATATATATATATATATATATATATGATATAGTCGTTCCATAAAATTCGATCATAAAGCGAATATCAAAGTACACTTGATATGTATATTTTAGTAGCATTTTTAAAAGCTAAGGTAACCATGCAAATTGATTTATAAAACTCTTTAATCCGCTAAGCAATTAATTTTCTTACGTACGATGTGGTATGAGGCTCTGGGAGAGATAAATAAATCCGATTTACATTTTTTCGAAACCACAAACTCCAACGAGAGGCTGTGCAGAAAGAATCTGTTGGTCCACCCATATCCGCATGGGAACCAGAGAAGTAATTGCCGCGATTTTCCGACCTTTGAACGGCAGTGTTTTTTGTATGTTAAAAAAAATTTTTTTTTGCACACCCACCGCTCAAATCGCTGACTTGGGAAGACCGATTCGCATGGTGCTTCGAAAGCAAACACATTATATGTTGGACAAATATAGCGCGGATGCGGCGTAGGACGAACCACAACCGCAGGGGCCTGTGTTGTCCGGTGGCCAAAAGAGTGCCACAAGTCACGTTAATTAACAAACGACATAAAAAAATTAAGAGCCAACTTTGGCACGCCGAAGTTTGTATACTCTTGCACATTGCAATTAAATCGTTAATAACCTATCCATTAATAACAATAAATTATACATATTAACACACAAGAAAGTATTGTTAACTGACATTTAAAATTATACAAATAGAAAAATTAACAGAAACGGAAATAAAGTTTTTTTTAAATTAAAACAGAAAATTAAAAACATTCATTCTGATCCTGCAGACATAGTTTTAACTTATTATTATTATTTTTCATGTCCATGTGGAAAACATCGGGTATCGTAAAAAATCTATGTTTTTTGTTTTTATTATTTCAACTTTACTAGAAACGGTCAGACGGATTTAAACGGATGCAAATTGTCGAAAATAACTCCATCACTGCATTGCAAACTCCTGCTGGAATTTAAAAAACCTTGCAAGGGTATTAACTGTAGAAATGGTAAGAGAATTGTGAAGTCAGGAACCTGTTAACTTCACAAGAAAAAAGCAGACAAGCCTGTTGCTTTAGCCGTCACACAAAAAAACGGAACGTGCGAAAAAAAAGGAAAAGAAATTACGAGTAGAAAAAATGTATTCCCATTGGACAGTTTTTTTATCTTGTTCACATTACAGTGTTTTCCCGCAACGAGTCGATTAGCTTTTGTTAGAGGTTAAGGGTCCCCCAAAAACACGTGGGCGATTAATTGGTCTGATTTTTAAATAAAATAATAAACGGTCTCCGTTTATGATAAAATAAGTGGCGAATATTTTATTAGGACTTACATTTAACAAGCAGAAGTTTATCTGGAAGCTGTAACAGCGACCTACATACATACATAAATACATATATACTGTCTTGAAAAAATTAAGAAATTATCTGCTAAAATAAAGACGCTATGATAGATCTCAAAAACTTGCATTCAAAATAAGTTCAATGTAAAATTTTCACATCAGCCTTTCTTGAAAAATTAATATTAGCCGTCAATTAGAGCTTATTTTATCGAAAGGGAATTACTAAGCAGTCACAAAAATTTGTATAAATAAATAAAATAAAAGAATAAAATTGTAATAAAATTAAAATAAATGATTATGGAAATTATTAAACTTATTATTTACCACATGCGCCACAAGGACACACAGATGAGGACTATGACCCCCAGGAAGAAGGAGATGTCAACCTTGCTAGTTGACCCCTAATAAAGAGAAGAGTCCGATAGAAACAAATAACACCGCATGGCCCTATACGTGTGCCTGTAAAAAAAAGAAGAATAGATACAGTTTAAGTTGTGGTATATTGGAACTTGGCTGTTGATCATGATCAAGAATATATATAATTCATAGGGTCGGAGATGTCTCCTTCACTGCGTTGCAGACTTCTGACTGAAATTATAATACCCTGCAAGGGTATAAACATAACTTAGCCGGTTTTCAAACCATTTTCATCAAATTGGCATCTAATTATTATTCCAGAATTTCGGTTTAAATTTTTTTTTTTTAATTCTGTTCGGTGAGCCGAAGTTAGCTTCCTTTCTTGTTGTTTTAATTTTTTGTTTAAAATCTGCAAGGTATATGAACTTCGGTGAGCCGAAGTTAGCTTCCTTTCTTGTTTTTCAGTTTTTGGAGTTCCGTAGTTAGCTTCCTTTACTGTTATCTTTATAACAACTTGTTTTTCGGCTTACTTAGCTTCTTCTGTTTCTTTCAGTACCAGTTCCGGAGAGGATGCAATGCAATCATAGCCTGAGAATATCTATAAGTTAAAATTAGGGGATGACCGAGTCAAGAATGAACCTTCGCGAAGAAATCTGACAAAAGACAAATCTGACCGATTGACCGACTACCGTTGGGACTCTTATAGTGCGAAAAATACAATATGTTAGGTACTTCGTAATGCCTAGAAGATTTCCAACTGGTTTCCCTTCTGGGAAAGAAAACCCGTTTTCGGACATCGCCAGCTGAATGGACTCTTTCGAATAAGCAGAACGAAATCTCTTCGTTGACCAGAAGGACAACATTTAAATGCAGCCGGTCAATTGTCCCGTGATATTTCCGTGATATTTCAACCCCTTTTCATTTAAAATTTTCTCAATTTTATGTACTTTTTTAGTCGGTTTCAAACTTATTTGCATAATTTTTGTGTTTATTTTTGAATTCCCGAAACTGGACACCAGCCCCTGACACATTTTATTTGGCACACATCTGCCTGGTATTAATACATATGTTTTTTATACCCTTGCAGGGTATTATAACTTTAATCAAAAGTTTGCAACGCAGTGAATATATTCTTGATCAGGATCAACAGCCGAGTCGGTCTAGCCATGTCCGTCTGTCCGATTATACGTAAACTAAACTTTGCAGTTAGTCTACTATATACTCTCCCTCGTACATATGTCGTAACGCTGGCTGGATCGGACGACTATATCATATAGCTGCCATAGGAACGATCGAAAAATTTTTCGAAAAAATATTATAACTATGTCTGATTTCCACATATTTTCACCAAATTTAATATTTGTTCACATAATATTATATCAAAATTTCGATTTTAATTTCATGAAAATTGGACCACTATATCCTATAGCTGCCATAGGTACAATCAGGGAAATAAAAGAAAATCATAACTTCACTGATTCTCAACATATTTTCATCAAATTTAATTTGTAAATTAAATAGCAATCTGCAAGGGTATACAAACTTCGGTGAGCCGAAGTTAGCTTCTTTCTTGATATACCCTTGCAGGGTATCATAATTTCAGTCAGAAGTTTGCAACGCAGTGATATTTTTGATCAGGATCAACAGCCGAGTCGATCTAGGCATGTCCGTCTGTCCTTTATCGGGTCGAAAATGTCTCCAAACTCCAAAATGTCTGCAAACTTCTGGTTGAAATTATAATACCCTGCAAGGGTATAAAAATCATTTTATTTCAGTTTTTCAAAATATTTTCATTAAATATTTTATTATTTCAGAATTTTGGTTTTAATTCTATAGTTCAATTGCAAGGGTTTATAAACTTCGGCGAGCCGAAATTAGCATCCTTTCTTGTTATTAGTAATTTTATTTTTAGCCAAGACAAGACATTGTCGAAAAATAACTGTTGTTAAACTCTTTCTTTCATTATTATTATTTTTAACTCTATTTTGTTTACTAATTCCTGGAATTTCGCTATTCTGTTCAGATAAATAAGTTTAATGTGATTTGATGTAAAGAACTCGAATTTTTAATTTTTGTACTATACCACAATCGAAATCAAGGGCTTATATGGTATATTGACAATGAATTGAGCCCTTGATTTTGAAAGTGGTATAAGTAAACATTTTTCATGTCAGCGTATTGCTTGAATATTGAAGTTGGTCATTTGATTATATTATTGCGAAAAATTAATCCACCATAACTGTTTAATGGCACCAGATTGGCAGTAAAAAAGTTATGAATTGATTCATACCATACCACCATATCCCTATGATTACAACTGATTCAAACGATTGCAATATCCTATGCGTTTATCAAATGCCAAATGGTTTGGATTAAGATTTAAAATAGCTAGCAATACATACAATTTTCACACAATTGAATTCCTGAAATGATTTAAAGTGCGTTTCTAATATGGAGAAGCACAAATATTCTTATATTCTTATATTCATATATTGAAATAATAATAAAATCTACCCAACATAGACATAACGTTATTCGACTAACGAGTATATAACGCATTATATAATATAATGTTCAGTAGCAATAAAAATAGGGATGTTGCGATGTCTAAAAACCCTTCAGTTTATTGTAGTAATCCTGAAAACCTTTTCCTTAAGGGCCTTAAGGATTTTTTGACTGGTGGTGGGTTGTAAAAAACTTTGGGGTGTTGACTCATACAAAAGACATGTATTTTTATTTAAATTGAGCACGTAAACACAAAAAAAAATTAAAACCTTGAAAAATCTTGGTCTGCTTATTCGAAAAGGAAAAGATTCCATCCCGAACCCATTTTAGAAAAATTACGGTGAAATTATGAAAAAAAGGGCTTGTTTCGAAACTTTTTCAAAGCCTAATAACGCAAACCGTGTAAATTTAATTAAAGTTATTTTAGTATTGAAAAAGAGTGACCTATGAGGGTCCTCGGGTTATGTTGCATTTTGGGAACTTAACATACTTACTCTCACTCGTACATAAGTCGTAACGTGAACATAATAACAATCAGGAAATTAACTTTGCTGTTTTTCAAAATATTTTTAAAAAAATTTGAAATTTGGTCATATTTTAATATTCCAGAATTTCGTTTTTAATTTTATAATTCGATTGGTTTTAACTTTATAAATATCGGACGATTATATAAATTATTATTAAGAAAAAAACCTTAACTCCGCTATTTTACAAAATATTTTCCAAACATTTTAGATTTGGTCATATTGCAGTATTCCAGAATTTTGGTTTTATTTTATAATTCAATTCCAATCTGCAAGGAATCTGAAGTGAAAATAAAAATTTTGTTAACAATTTATTTGTCACTGTAAAAATTTTAAATCTGATATTTGATGTATATATGTATATATATATATTTAATAGTTCCAGATTGTCCAAATTTGTGTTATTGTGGTCATGAATTTAAAAGACATACGGTACATCGTTTTTTATCCAATTTGAAACATTATTCGAAAATCGCGTAAACAACTATATATAACGGTTGTAAATTTTAACATAATATTAATTATAAGTATATATTTTGAACAACATCGAAGAAATGTGAACATTTTTTACATTTACTTATATTAACAAGAAAGGAAGCTAACTTCGGCTCACCGAAGTTTATATAGTTGTTGATTGGGATCGGAAAAGAATCTTATAAGATATTCGAGAAGCAATTTCAATAAATGATAATAATTATTTGCCGCTTTAATGCAATACTAACGCATTTTTACACACAAAGATACCACTATATAATATTGCCGTACGATCTTTTAAAAGCGTATTATAATTGAAAAAAAAATATATACAACATAAATGAAATGTATATGCATCTCTTCTGGACAATCTCTAAATCACCTAAAGTGAGGAGTAGGGTTCTTGCTAACTAAATATTAAAATAAGGTATTATGCATATCCCATGAAATGTCGACTTTCCCCGAGAATCCTCAGCCACCCCGTCTCCATAACGGCGGGACAGCCGCCATTTTTGTACTCCGTTCAAGGCAAGGCAACCACCAACCAAATATTGCCTCACCACCATTCTGATTTTGCTTAGCAGAAACTTCTGATCCAAGGCATTAGCCCTTTTCAAAATAAAAACTATGATCACGGGGTATTTTTGCTATTTTATTATTGGGAATAATTACTTAGGAAACAAAATTATATCTTTAGGAGATAAGATGAATGTGACTCTGACACATTTAATCTAGGAGAAAAAAAGAGTAAATTACAAATACTTCAGCTTTACTGATACTTAAGTCTTATATTTATTTGACAATATTTCAAAAAATTAAATGTTGAAATATTGCATTTTTTGTTTATTATAATTGATATTTTGTTCTCAAGTAAATTTTTTTAATTACAGCCTTTTTCTCATCTCCATACCAGTTCCATGAGCTGTGCTATATTCATCTCCCAACATCCACACTTAAAAAAAATCATAAGAACCTGCGAGCAGATGAAGAAAGCTCCACGTAACTGTATATACATAGGTACATACAGGCACTATAACTTCCTTTTCTGCTTTCAGACGAACACAAAAAGAAGCACATGGGCTTGGAACCAAAGTATGTATGTAGTACATACTTAGAGCAGCGGAGACGTGGATTGAAGACTGAGCTTAGTGCCACGTCGGAAATTTGCTACAACGCAGCAACGAGTTAACGATTTTAAAGAAATAGATAGATTTAGATAGTTGGATTTTGCTTGATATTTTAAAGTTTTACCAAAAACTTGCATTCTTATATTATACAAATTTAATAAGAAAAAAAGCTAAAATGTAGGAAAATAAATCGTTTGTCAAATATATCATATGTCGATCGGTTTATGTTAAACGCGTATATCATTTTTATTAAAGTCTGCACATATTTCCAAAAGTTTTATTTTGACTAATTTATTTAACTGATTTTCTACAAGGTTAAAAGATATGTATGTATATGTATACATATAGCAACCACATTTTCGCGTACACGAAGGTGTATGGAAAGATAATGGTGCCGAGTGTTCTTTATACACGCAGGCATCTGCGCATATCTACACACAAAGCTCAAGTCGCTTCCATTTTTGTTAGCGCCCCGAATGCCATAGCTAAATTTTTTGTTTAAAAATATTTCTTGGAGTTAACTTTCTTCAATTTCCCGAGAGCATTTTTTTACCCCTTTACCTTCAGCCAACGACATTTGGTGTATATAGTAGAGAGAAAGAGGGTGTGTGTGTGTGTACGTGAGCAAAGGATGTTTTTTAATGAAAACACAACCCACACTCAAGAGTCGTCTTGAGTTTTAGCAAAATGCTCTGAAAAGAAACCGGCAGCGATACAACTGTGGCGGTGTGTGTTTAAGGGTGTGTGGGTGTGTGGGAATGGAAGCTGAGGGAACGGAAGAGATGGAGAACAGAGAGCCCTACACCCGTGTTCCTTTGGTTTTATATGTTATGCTGAAAGGGAGAAAGGCAGAAACTTATTTGGGAGGCGAAAAAGGGGAGGAATATGAAAGGCACAAAAAAGGCTAAGTAAGGTTTTTTGGAAAAATGAAATGAGAACCCAAAGCTTTTCGGGGTATTTAAGATAAAGGAAAATTTTATGTATAGCCCCGTGTGCGGGTGTATGTATATATTTATGCATATATTTATATATATATATATATATATTAATTTGGTGTAAAACGTGGTGGTTTAGACCAAGAACAAATATAAAAGTATGAAATTAGAAACACAATTCTGTCAAGGCCTTTTTATTTATTTATTTTTCTTTTCTATTATAATCGATTATGACGATGGTAGATATTCAAACTAAAAAAACCTGTGCAAAGGCTTTATCTTAATTCAACAATATTTGAGTCTTTATCTCTTGGTTAGAACTTTTTATTTCAAACTATATATTTTCAATGTATTTACAAAAATGTAAGGTATTCGCACGCGACAATAACAGAACTCACTGATTTCAGCAAAATGGGATTTAAGATTTTAATGCAATTATTTTTAATGTATTATGCCAAAATTTGTCTTAATAATGTATTTGTTTATTATACCCTTGCAGGTTATTATAGTTTCAGTGAAAAGTTTGAAAATATCTCCGACCCTATATTCTTGATCAGAATCAAAAGCCATGCCAATCTAGCCATGTCCGTCGGTTCGTTTCTACGTAAACTAGTCCCTCAGTTTTAAAGCTATCTGAATAAAACTCATACATATGTCGGTACAGTACATATGATCGGTACAGTACATATGATATGACTGAATCATAAAGCTGACATAGGGACAATCGGAAAATTTGTAGAACAAAAAATGAACTTCGTCATTTTTTGAGCATATTTTCATCAAATTTATTCTTGAATTTATTTTAGTTTATTAAAAATCGGACGACTTTATCCTATAGCTTTCATAGGAACAATAAGGAAAATAAAACAAAAAAAACATAAGTTTTTCAGCACATTTTCATCCAAATTAAGATTTGACTTTTTATAATTTCAGAATTTATTTTTAAATATTATGAAAATTGGACAACTACATCCTATAGCTTCTATAGGAATAATCAGAAAATAATAGACAAATCATAACTTTGCTGTTTTTAACATATTTTCATCAACAATTTTATTACTTCAAAATTTGGTTTTTATACTTTGCAGGCTATTAAAATTTCAGTCAGAAGTTTGCAAACTACGCAAGTTAGTCCCTTAGTTTTAAAGCTATCTGAATGAAACTTTGCAGTTAGTCTTCTATATACTCTCACTCGTACATATGTCGGAACGAGCCGGATCGGACGACTATATCATATAGCTGCCATAGGACCGATCGGAAAAATTTTCTGAAAAAATTATAACTATGTCAGTTTTCAACCTATTTCTATCAAAGTTGAGATTTAGCCGTTTATTATTATTCCTAAATTTCGGTTTTAAGAACCGAAGTTAGCTTCCTCTTCTGTTTTAAATTGAATTTAAATCCGTGTTGCAGGCGAATTTTTCTCCATCGTGTTTTTCATGTTGATTTTTATTTTTTTAATATATTGGAAGAACATAAATGCGTTTTATTAACTCTTTCTTCGAGTTATGTTAGAAACACAAAAGTCAAAACATTATTCCTGTGGCGTGGAAGTTTTTATAAAAAAAAAACATGCTGTTTTAATGCTCGTTAAGAATCTAAGTAAAATAAAAAATTAATAAAAGCGAGAAGGGAGTACCTATAGAATTAGTTTAACTGTATTTGTTTCAAAATTTCAAATCGATTGGTCTAGTAAATTTTGCGTTATCGTGTGCACTACTTGGGAAAATTCAATTTTCCAGGAGAGCACTCTAAAGTTTTTTAAGCACATGCCTAACATGCCCATAACTTCATACATTTTTATATGATCAATGTTACATTTTTAGACAATACTCTAAACATATTGCGCTTTTGTTGAAAATGAATAAAAATTCCGAAATAACAAATGAAATACCTTAATGTAACTATGTTGATAAAAATATTTCAATTTAATTTAATTAATTATTACATTTTTTAATGTACCATGTTGCTAATAATAACTTTAGAGAACTTGTACTTTCAATAAAAATTTGATCTTACTTTTAAAATCTATAAAATGTATATTAAATTAAAAACAAGAAAGGAAGCCAACTTCGGCTCACCGAAGTTTGTATACACTTGCAGAACCTAAGCAAAAAATGAAAACCGAAAATCTGAAATATAAATTAGTTGCCAAATCAGAAATTTGATGAAAATGGTTTGAAAATCGGCTAAGTTAAGGGTTGTTTTATACCATGTACCAAAGGTACAAAGGTATTATAGTTTGTGCGAGTGCAATATTCTGTAACAGGCAGAAGGAGGCGTGGCAGACCCCCAAAAGTTAGCTAAATATTGATCAGGACCACTAAAGGAGTCGATATAGCCCTGTCCGTCCGTCTGTCCGTCTGTCTGTCTGCTGCTCCCCTTTTTGGTGGAGCTATTTGAAAACAAGAAAGGAAGCTAACTTCGGCTCACCAAAGTTTATATACCCTTGCAGAACTTTAACAAAAAATGAAAACCGAAAATCTGGAATAATTATTAAATCTCAAGTTTGGTGAAAATATCTTGAAAACTGACAAAGTTATGGTTTTTTCTTTTATTTTCTTGATTGTTCCTATGGAAGCTATAGGATATAGTTGGCGATTTTCATGAAATTAAAACCGAAATTCAGAAATAGTAAAACTGACAAAGTTAAATTTTTTTTACTAAAAATTTTTCGATTGTTCCTATGGCAGCTATATGATATAGTCGTCCGATCCGGCTCATTCCGACATATATACGAGTGAGAGTATATAGAAGACTAACTACAAAGTTTTATTCAAATAGCTTTAAAACTGAGGGACTAGTTTGCGTAGAAACGGACAGACGGACATGGCTAGATCGACTCGGCTGTTGATCCTGATCAAGAATATATATACTTTATAGGGTCGGAGAGGTCTCCTTCACTGCGTTGCAAACTTCTGACTGAAATTATAATACCCTGCAAGGGTATAAAAACCATATATATCCCAAATTTATAAAGTTATGTAAATTATATTATATTCAAAACCTTGATGTATTTTATCAAAATACACAGATTGCCCAAATTTCATTGCGATCGTACTATAATACGCAGAGATATAGGCTTTTTACTTTATACAAATTATGTGTACAAGAGACAGCCCAGGCAGAGGGCTCCAAATAAATCAAAACGTTCATTGTACATTTTAGTTATGTTCACATTATAATGAAATTAAGATTACCCATTTCAAATTTTTTAGTGGTGCAGCTATCTATGCTGCAGTCTACCTGAAAGGGTTTTTCTTAGCAAAGATTAGTTGTCACGAGTTCGAATACTGTCTGCGACGAGTAACATCTTTTTTTTATACTTTTAGCAAATTTTTTTTTTTATTAATTTTTTGCTGTAAATCAAAATAATAAGTATTTAATACTAAGAAATAAAAGAAATTTTAAAATTTTCTTATGCCTTGCGGCAGGAATTGAACGAACCCAGGTCATTTGCTTACACGCAAAACACGTGCGGCTTTACCCACTGAGCTATCGACTTTGCTCTTGAAATTTAGGATATTTGCATTACATGTAAATTGTTCTCCGTTTTTAATTTTTTTATTCTGCTTTGTTTATATATTTTTGGCACGCGCGTTGTAATGGTACAGAGTATTCTACTGTCGGGACACACGACTGTATGTCCATCTAGTTTATTTTCCTGATTGTTCCTATGAAAGCTATAGGATATAGTTGACCGATTTGCATGAAATTAAAACCAAAATTCTGAAATAATATAAGATGGCTAAAAATGGTTGAAAACTGACATAGTTATAATTTTTTCAGAAAATTTTTCCGATCGGTCCTATGGCAGCTATATGATATAGTCGTCCGATCCGGCCCGTTCCGACATATGTAGGAGTAAGAGTATATAGAAGACTAACTACAAAGTTTCATTCAGATAACTTTAAAACTGAGGGACTAGTTCGCGTATAATCGGACAGACGGACATAAATAGAATGACTCGGCTGTTGATCCTGATCAAGAATATATATAGGGTAGGAGGTGTCTCCTTCACTGCGTTGCAAACTTCTGACTGAAATTATAATACGCTGCAGAGGTAAATCTATTTCTTCTTTTTCAACCCAATTACATACTTTTAGGGACACTTTTTATGTAGCATACTTTAAGGCATACATTTTTTCGTTGTGACGTTAATTTTGAGTAACTGAACGAATCGAACGAAAAATAAACAATTTGAAATTTTAATCATTCAATTCAAATTATCAATTTATAAAATACCTAAAAGATCCCTTAAAATTGAAATTGCAGAAATATCACAAAAAACATATTGCAAATAAGAATAATAATTGTTAATGGCACAATTATGTTTTTATATATTTAATTTTAGTAGCTAATTAAATTAACAAGAAAAATTAATTAATTTTTCTCAAATTATTAAAATATTATTTATATTACTATTATATTTATTATTATAACAATCGCCTTCCCTGAGATATCGGACAGATTTGCTGTTTGGCATTGCTGGGGTAATTATAATATAAATAAAATGATTCTGTATTACATATACTATAACTTTCGTTGTCTTAGAAGCTGAGGGTGTGGTAAGTAAACAAAATATATATAATACTCAAATCTAACTATATATTTTCTCTGATTTATAAGATCCTGGCAATTGAGGAAAACATGGCCACGCTGGACATGTGCATACTCCTGGATTTCTTTGGTTACTGGAAATACGGCGATGATTTGGGTAGTATTATCTTAAATAATACCCAATCTGTAATGTGAGTTTCTTGAACTGTTTTATCGTAAAATTATTTCATTTTATAAATTTTTAGACCCGTTCAGGTGGGTGCTTATCCTTTGGGATAAGTACCTTTCCAATCATGTCAGGAATCAAGTTGTTTGAGCCGCTTTTCAGGGCCTTGATTGTGCTTACCTGTGAGCTACTCTCCCTTATTTATTTTTAGTTAATTTTTTTTTAATATTCTTTACAATTTCAGTATCTTGTGCTATTACGATTCCTGATCTTTCTGTCTTCCTTTCTCTGATCGGATCCTTTTGGGTCCTATATTTCCAACCCTGCTTCAGATTTGCAAATCTTACACCCTTTCCCCTTTCTCATATTTCTTCCCTTGGAAAAAGCAAATGAAATCCCATTAAAAATACAATAATAAGCAAAGGAATGGGCTGAGGCAGCAGAAAGCGCCAAAAAGCGTGTATGCCGTGTCTAGAAAAAAAGCTACGAGAAACTCGGAAAATAGTGGCTGGGCGGGGCTTCGTTTTAAAATATCCAAGCCAATCCCCGAGACTGGGTCTAAGAGACAGGGGGCTTTGCCGCCCCCTCTCTACCCCCTTCCAACTCTTAGAGGCAGGCCCCTCTCTACCGCCTTCTACCCGCCTGTGCGCGAGTTTTAATTTTTTACTCGGCTCTTACCAAGAGTTTCTTTCAATTTGCATATCTCTTTTTTTTTCGTTTAAAATATAAATCTCAATTTTCAACTCATATTCTTGTTTTCTTTCTTTAAAAATAGTCATTCTCTAAAAATTTATTATTTTATTTATTTATATTTTCTTTTTTCAATTTTTTTAAATTTTCTATTGTTAAAAAATAGTTTTTTAATACAACTTTTTTAACAGAAAAGCTTTCATGGTTTGAAACCATACTCTTTAAAAAAAAGCTCGAAGCAAAAAACAGAAAAATGTTTAAAAAAATTTTTCACCACGCCACATTTGGTGAATTATTTTTAGAGCGAAAATAGCCATCAAATGAAAAAGCTAAGTAGATGACAACTTAATTGGCGGTGGATTTGAACTTTTAACTCAAAAAATACAAAATTTAATTCTTTAATAATCTTCTGATTATTATAATTTCAGTCAGAAATGTATATTCTTGACAGGATCAACAGCCGAGTCGATCTAGCCATGTCCTTCTGCCCGTCTGTCCCTCAGTTTTAAAGCTATCTGAATGAAACTTCTATATACTCTCACTCCTACATATGTCGGAACGGGCCGGATCGGACAACTTTATCATATAGCTGCCATTTAATATTATTTCAGAATTTCATGAAAATCGGACAACTATATCCTATTAGGGAAATAAAAGAAAAAATCATATCTTCGCTGTTTCTCAACATATTCCAGAATTTCAGTTTAAATGTTTTGTTTAAATTATGCTAGTTCGGTGAGCCGAAGTTAGCTTCCTTCCTTGTTTTTTATATAATTATAATTTCCGAGATACATAATAAGAGGTATGTATAGTCATGCTGACCTAATTTTTTTGCAAATTGGGAGGGCCAATTTGAAAAATTTAATTTCCAGTATAACCTTAAATATGGCCCCATTTTCGAGATAAATGGTGTTTAAATACTACACTGAAAGAAAGGGATAGTAATGGTCAACACAACTCTGGCAAATTGGATGGGACGATTAAAAAAAATTTAAATGCCATTATAAGCTGGATGAATGCGAACAGGAACTAGGAATGTTAAAAATGTTAAAAAATTCAAATTGGCCTCACTTTGAAATTTATTTTTCGAAAAATATACATATATATATATATATTATATACGTTCGCTAATATTAAATGTAAATACTACCTAAGTACCTACATTTTTACATATATAAATTGTAATATTGCATTAAATAAGATGTGGATATATAAACTATGTGAGACATCCTTTTGCAAGACGAAGGAACTCTTTTTAAATTAGGGGTGGGTTTTCCTTTTCCCCTGCTTTTCTTTGCCTTCTCTATGCTTGCCTTTCCATGCCTTGAGATTCTGCTTTTGCTCTTTCTAGCTTATTTTCCTTGTGGCAGCATCATGGCGGCTGCTGCGCCTCTGTTTAACATAATGAGGGTGCTCTTTATGTATGTATTAACTGCCACATACTCAGAAATTTATGTGCAGCGTTACACATATGTATGTGTGTACATGGCCCAGGGTTGAATGCTTAGTTTTCTCTCCTTGAGCACATATATTTCTGGGTGTGTTAAGTACTCCCACTCCCTCTCTGTTCAAATTTGTCTTTCAACTTTCTTTAAGCACCGAAAATATAGCGCTAATTTCGTAAAGTAAATAATCAACTCCCGCTTTGTAATCGAAATATTTTTCTGGTGCCTCTTGGCGTCACGTCACATTAGTTTTAGCTCTTTATATTATATACATGTTATTTAATATTTATAAATTTTAACGGCTTTCCACTCTCCCTTTAGACATGTTACGCCGCCATCCTAATTTTTACAGTTTTCACGAAGGACCTCAAAACACATTCATTTTTCGGTGTATGCTTGTCAGTAGTAAGAAAACTGAAAACTCACCCCTAACCCAACCCTAGTGGAAAACCCCGCCCAGCCTTATCCTATTTCTTCCGCCTTTCAGCGTATTGCCAGTCGTGATGTTTTATAAAACGGCGTCGTGCGCGACATGCTGCGAGGCCACGCCCCTTCTAACAGGGAACGAGAATTTTCGTTGGCGTCCTAGAGAAAAATATATCTATTTCACTAACAGTGTTTAACATTGTATATACATACATAGCGTAAAATCCACTAAGGATCTTGAAGAAATTACGTTTTATTGCTGGCAAATAGAGAAATTAAAATTGGGCATGGGCGCAGCTTTGAGGCTTAGAACCTAAATTATATTTATCTTACGGCATTAACACGATTTTTCTGTTAAATCAGATAAAAGTCAGTTTCGTACTTAATTAGCTGTGTAAACACATTTTGCAACTGTTTATAAACTTTGTCCTTAGTACCATCACCGAAAATGTTTTCGAAATAGCAGCATTTTTAATACACGACACACTAATGGTGTATTGCTATTTGAACAAGTTTCAAGTCTTACTTTCACAGGATTCCATTTTGATTGTAATCAAAAAACTATATATATTCAAATGGGAAGTGTTTTTGTTTTAAAAGCTAGAAGCTGCAGTTTAAACATATTTTGGTAAGATGGCCAAGATTTTACCGATTTGTATATATTTGTTTTTGATAAAGAATAATTTCCTAAATAAATACAACATATATTCTTTCTAACAGCATAATTGTAAATAAATATACATATGTAATATGTATATGGTATATTATATATAGTTTTCCGATTTTCATGAAATTAAAATCGCAATTTTTTGAAATAATATTAGATGGCCAAATATCAAATTTGGTGAACAAATCTTGAAAACTGACATAGTTATAATTTTTTTTCAAAACTTTTCCGATCGTACCTATGGCAACTGTATGATATAGTCGTCCGATCCTGCCGTTCCGACATATGTATGTAGGAGAATAACTACAAAGTTTCATTCATATAGCTTCAAAACTAAGGAACTAGTTTGCGTATAATCGGACAGACGGACGGACTGACGGACATGGCTAGATCGACTCGGCTGTTGATCCTGCTCAAGAAAATATATATATTATAGGGTCGAAAATGTCTCCTTCACTGCGTTGCAAACTTCTGACTGAAATTATAATACCCTGCAAGGGTATAAATACCATATATAGTATTACTAAAGTATGAATGACGCCTCTGAAATAGGCATACTATTGAAAGAAAATGTACATCATTTCTTTATGGTCAGCGACATGGATCGACTCGGCCGTTGATCCTGATCAAGAATATATATTCTTTATAGGGTCTGAGATGTCTCCTTTACTGCTTTGCAAACTTGTGACTTAAATTATAATACCCTGCAAGGGTATAAAGATATTGAACGACAGCAGTAATGCATTGCTTAACACTTGTCTGCATACGATATACATATCTGAAGATGCACTGGAAAATCCCCACTCGCACCCACGGCGGTGGTCTAGTTAGAGTTAAGATTAAAACTGCGAATTTCATGCTAGCTACCTAACTCCTTTACTGCGGTTCACTGCGTTCTGACTAAAATGAAAATTAAAAAACCCTGCCAGGTATAAAAATGTATATAATTGGCAATCGGTTAGATTATGATACGACCTACATAACGCTGTCTGACGACTAACCACGACTAAGAACACGCCGCAAAAGAAATGGAAGCTGTTTGGGCAGAGGACTCTTCACTTGACCTAAGAGCGAACTCTGTTTGCTCTTCCTTGTTAGTCCACAGAACTGACCAGATGCTGGCGTTAGGGCGCATGCACCTCACCGATGGTCAATCGGAGGACCTCTTGCTGATTATTCACTCTGCATTAGTTTTCTATTCCCCCTTTCCCAGTAGACAATCTCATCTCTCCCGCACTAAGTGTCCTTGAAACTATGCAAAATATTTTAGTACAAACCTTAAATTGACCTATCTCTTCAAGTCAAATCGAGTTTTACTTAAAAATATTGAAAAACATGTAATATTAATACCCTGTTTTTTCACTTAGAAGTAATTATAAATTTTGTGTTTTTAAAGCGGAAAATCGTTGCTAGAATTCTATAAAGGATTAACCGTCCTTATATTATGCGAACAAGATTCCGTGAGAACTTGAGTCGGGAGCTCCTCTTCGCAAGGGTGGTTTCGGTTCTGGGTCCGAAGGCACCTTTACCCTTCTACTGTCCAGCGGTCAGTACTTGCACTTTTTCTGTGTTTTATTTCCCTTTTTGGTGCCCAAGAAAATAATTTAAATTTGGTGAGAAAAACTTCTGGACAGACGGGTTTTAAGAAAAGGAAACGTAGTTATCTTGCCAGAAATGTATCCTAAAACTGGTCTGCTTTCAAAAGTATTTTACAAATAATCAAGACAGCTTTCATGGAAGGGAAAGATAGAGGCAGGAACCTCTAAAAGTCTGCGTAAAAAGTTGGCATGGTAAACGCGAAATCTTTCGCTGAAGCTGACAGATGGGGGAGAAGATCTGAAAGTGAGCACATGTAGGGAGACTTACGACCAAGCCAATGGAAACCAAGTTTAGGAACGAAATGGTATGCGTTTCCTTTTTGTTGATTTGCCATTGGGCAAAGTAAGAACGAAAGCAAACTTGGGGATGTCGAATTTATATTGCATTGAGAATCAATCCATTTCGGTGAAATAAAAAAAAAAAAATAACATAACAGGAGATCAGATAAATTGATATGTGAAAATTAGAAACTTTTGATGATTTTCCAGACTCTACAAAACATTTACAAAATTTCAAACACTATGTTAAAAACGTATATAATATATGCTAAAATATAACAAATTTTCTCAGACAGCGCAAAATTTGATTTGAATATAAAAAAATATAAACGCAATACATTTTTGTAAAAATGCGACAATAAATAAAGAAAAAACTTCGAAAGTATATTATTTAGATCTTATCTTTAAACCAGAGGCCTCTTTTTATACCCGCTACCCATTTACAACATTTCAAACACTATGTTAAAAACGTATATAATATATGCTAAAATATAACAAATTTTCTCAGACAGCGCAAAATTTGATTTGAATATAAAAAAATATAAACGCAATACATTTTTGTAAAAATGCGACAATAAATAAAGAAAAAACTTCGAAAGTATATTATTTAGATCTTATCTTTAAACCAGAGGCCTCTTTTTATACCCGCTACCCATGGGGTAGAAGGGTATTATAACTTTGTGCCGGTAGGAAATGTAGAAGGAGGCATCTCCGACCCTATAAAGTATATATATTTTTGATCAGCGCCAACAGCCGAGACGATCTAGCCATGTCCGGCTGTCTGTCTGTCTGTCTGTCTGTCTGTCTGTCTGTCTGTCTGTCTGTCTGTCTGTCTGTCTGTCTGTCTGTCTGTCTGTCTGTCTGTCTGTCTGTCTGTCTGTCTGTCTGTCTGTCTGTCTGTCTGTCTGTCTGTCTGTCTGTCTGTCTGTCTGTGTGTCTGTCAGTATGAAACACTGGATCTCAGAGACTATAAGAGATAGAGCTTTTTTTGACAGTATTTGTTATACTTGCACGCAGATCAACTTTGTTTCAAATTTTTACCACGCCCACTTCCGCCCCTGCAAATCATCAAAATTCATCTATCATCAATCTTTTTAAGGCTAGAGTTACAAATTTTGGTATGTAAAAAGTTAATACATATTTTAACATAACGAACAAATGCAAATGCAAGTGTAACGCCTTATTATTGCATTAAAGCGGCTAATATTTATTACCATTTATTAAAATTGCTTCTTGAACATCTTATAAGATTCTTTTTCGATCACAATCAAGAACTGGTAAGAATATTTATACCCTTGCAGGGTATTATAACTTCAGTCAGAAGTTTGCAACGCAGTGAAGGAGACAGACGGACGGACAGACGGACATGGCTAGATCGACTCGGTTGTTGATCCTGATCAAGAATATATATACTTAATTGGGCCGTAGGAATATTTTAGCCGTATCCCCTACCTCCGGGTGGTATAGAAATGGGGATTCTTTTTAGTTTCAGTAAAAAACTGAAAGTGTAAAAAAGAAAACCTCAATAACACCAAATTATATAGTTAATACTCTATTACTTTTAAATAAGAAGTCCAGCATTAAGATAACGAATATACAGATATGCAGAGTTATCCGCAAAATTATCCACCGCAACCAACGCTGCGGGCATCTTGCTAGTTATGTATACAAGAGGCTGCCCAGGCAGAGGGCTCCAAATAACTCAAAAGAAATAATTTTGTATGGCCACAAACGGCCGCTGCAGCATGCCTCATTTGGTTGACCAACTAGACCAACTAAATATTCTTACCAGTTCTTGATTGGAATCGGAAAAGAATCTTATAAGAATTCGAGAAGCAATTTTAATATATGGTAATAATTATAAGCCGTTCAAAAATATATTAACTATTTATTATGGGTAGCGGGTATCTCACACTTACTTGATTTTATTTTCCTATAGTCGGCCGATTTTCATGAAATTAAAACCGAAATTCCGGAATAATAAAAAACGTCGAAATCTCAACTTTGATTACAATATATTGAAAACTGACAACGTTAAAATTTTTTCTAAAAATTTTCCGATTGTTGTATAAATACATGTATCTATGTGTGTAAAAACGCGTTATTATTGCATTAAAGCGGCTAATAATTATTACCATTTTTTAAAATTGCTTCTCGAACATCTTATAAGATTCTTTTCCGATCACAATCAAGAACTGGTAAGAATATTTATACCCTTGCAGGGTATTATAATTTCAGTCAGAAGTTTGCAACGCAGTGAAGGAGGCATCAGAATCAACAGCCGAGTCGATCCATGTCGCTGACCATGAAGAAATGATGTACACTTTCTTTCAATAGTATGCCTATTTCAGAGGCGTATACTATATATGGTATTTATATCTTTGCAGGGTATTATAATTTCAGTCAGAAGTTTGCAACGCAGTGAAGGAAACATTTTGGACCCTATAAAGTATATATATTCTTGAGCAGGATCAACAGCCGAGTCGAGCCTTGTCCGTCTGTCTGTCCGTCTGTCCGTCCGTCTGTCCGTCCGTCTGTCCGATTATACGCGAACTAGTCCCTCAGTTTTAAAGCTATCTGAATGAAACTTTGCAGTTAGTCTGCTATATACTCTCACTCCTACATATGCCGGATCGAAAAAATTTTCGAAAAAAAATTATAACTATGTCAGTTTTCAAGATATTTTCACCATACTTGATATTTGGCCATCTAATATTATTTCAGAATTTCGGTTTTCATTTCATGAAAATCGGTCAACTATATCTTATGTATAATTTTAATGAATTATTATTCCGACTTTAGGCTCTTGTAAGTTTTTTAGAATTGACCTAGGTCTTCAGGAAATCCACCATATAAATCATTAAAATAGCAGGATTCGCTCTATTTAACGGCAAACCGTTAGAAAAAAATGGGAAGGAATTTCAGATTTTCTAAAACGATTAATAATGGTAAACATTGAAATATCTAATATTAAATGAAATGGAATCTTTATTAGGTAGAGGACTTCATTTTGAATAAAAATCGCATCGATTGATTAACGCGTTTAGAGTCTTAATTTTTATACCCGCTACCCATAGAGTAGAAGGGTATTATAACTTTGTGCCGGCAGGAAATTTGAAATTTAAAAACAAACTTGATCTGCGTGCAAGCATAACAAATACTGTCGAAAAAAAAATAGAGCTCTATCTCTTATAGTCTCCGAGATCCAGTGTTTCATACGGACGGACGGACGGACAGACAGACAGACAGACAGACAGACAGACAGACAGACAGACAGACAGACAGACAGACAGACAGACAGACGGACAGACGGACATGACTAGATCGACTCGGCTGTTGATCCTGATCAAGAATATATGTATATACTTTATGGGGTCGGAGATGTCTCCTTCACTGCGTTGCAAGCTTCTGACTGAAATTATAATACCCTGCAAGGGTATAAAAATGAAAATATGAAAATGATATTATTCCTGAACATGAACAGAGTATCTCCATAACTATATGTCTGCAGGATCAATATTATTTTGTTTTTAAATTTGCAGTTTTAATTTTACAAATGTTTTCCATATGACTAAAAACCTTATTTCTATTTCTGTAAATTATTCCACAAATTAATATTGTTCAGAAATAACTTTCACAAAAAACTTTAATTTTCCTTTTCAAAACTAAGAAAAAATCGATATTCAAAAACATTTCTCCAGCTCTAGTGTCCTGGCTTGTCTTATGTCCCAGGTGCAACGGCACTTTCCTCGTATATAATTCGTTTACGGTATGTGCTTAAGTTAAATTAAGTTTTGAAACATTTAGTTAATCATCTTCTGGACAGACGTCGCAGGAATGACGCGACTTTTTCACTATCCCCCCATCGCAAACCCCACTCGCTGTCGTGTCCCGACTCTTAAAATCCAACTCCAAGACATGACTCCAAAATCGTGGAGGCGCAACGCGAAATCTTGTCGACCAATCAAAATTTCGCTCCCCGCCTTCTTCTTTGTCGCTTCGCTGGAGGAAGTCTCGAATGATTTTCCTTTTGGCTTAGGTAATACCTCCGCCGCGTCATTTCTTTGAATATGTGTGTGTACATAAGGGCGAGTCCTGTGTGCGTGCCTGCCTAAATGTATGCACAAATCGCAGTATGTACGAGAAAACAATTATAAGGAAAATCTCGCGACTTGTGGTTATGTACGCAGGCGGGCAAACTTTCTTGCCAGAAACCATTTTTAAGACATGTGGAAATAAAACTTAAAACAGCGCGCGGCGAATAGTATGTACATATTATAATAGATTTTACAGCACAACTGTACCTTTTGAAACCCCAATAAAGAAGAAGAAAATTTTGGACACGACAAAGTTTCCCTAATAACTAAAACCCTCTAGGAGTATGCTTGGGGCTTTATTTGTTGACTAAATATATTTTTAAGCTTCAAGCTTCATAAAAAAAATCGTAACTTTGAGTTTAAAACAAAAAATTAAAACCGAAAATCTGGAATAACAATTCTATGCCAAATACCAAATTTAATGAAAATGTTTTGAAAAACGGCTAAGTTATGGTTTTTTTTTTTTGATTGTTCCTATGGAAGCTATAGAATATAGTAAGCCGATTTTTATGAAATTAAAAGCGAAATTTAATAATAAACAAGAAAGGAAGCTAACTTCGGCTCACCGAAGTTTGTATACCCTTGCAGAAATTAAACAAAAAATTAAATCGGAAATTCTGGAATAATAATTAGTTGCCAAGTCTCAAATTTGATGAAAATGGTTTGAAAATCGGCTGTTATGGGTTTTTTTTTCTTATTTTCCTAATTGATCCTATGGAAGCTATGGGATATAGTCACGAAATTGAAACCGAAAGTCAGGAATAATTTAAAACGGCTAAATCTCAACTTTGATGAAAATATGATGAAAACTGACAAAGTTATGGCTTTTTCTTTTGTTTTCCTATGGAAGCTATAGGATATAGTCAACCGATTTTCATGAAATTAAAACCGAAATTCAGGAATAATATAAAACGGTCAAATCTCAACTTTGATGAAAATATCTTAAAAAAATGACAAAGTTAGAATTTTTTTTCTAAAAGTTTTCCGATTGTTCCTATGGCAGCTATATGATATAGTCGTCCGATCCGGCTCGCTCCAACATATGTACGAGTGAGAGTATATAGAAGACTAACTACAAAGTTTCATTCAGATAGCTTTAAAACTGAGGGACTAGTTTGCGTAGAAACTCGGCTGTTAATCCTGATCAAGAATATATATACTTTATAGGGTCAGAGATGTCTCCTTCACTGCGTTGTAAACTTCTAACTGAAATTATAATACCCTGCAAGGGTATAAAAACGGCTAAATCTCAATTTTTATGAGAATATGTAGAAAACTAACAAAGTTATGGTTTTTTTCTTTTATTTTCCTGTTTGTTTCTATGGAAGCTATAGGATATAGTCGGCCGATTTTCATGAAGTTAAAACCCAAATTCAGGAATAATAAAAAACGGCTAAATCTTAACTTTGATGGAAATATGTTGAAAACTGACAAAGCTAAAAATTTTTTCTAAAAAGTTTCCGATTGTTCCTATGTCAGCTATATGATATAGTCGTCCGATCCGGCTCATTCCGACATTTGTACGAGTGAGAGTATATAGAAAACCAACTGCAAAGTTTCATTCAGGTAGCTTTAAAACGACTCGGCCGTTGATCCTGATCAAGAAAATATATACTTCATAGGGTCGGAGATGTCTTCTTCACTGCGTTGCAAACTTCTGACTGAAATTATAACACCGTGTAGGGTATAAAAATCAGCCATAAAACGGCAGAGTTTTTTTAGTGAATAGTTTCGCCACCTATCTTGCAACCTTAAAAACCAAAACGTACCGGATCGTTGCGTGGACAACAGAGGGCGCCTGCAAATAGTTGTGCTTTGAAGTGGTCAACAGATGGCGCTGAAGTAATGTCTTACTTTACATACATGTAAAAATAAATTTCCCTGTTTTAGGAGAAATTTTTAAGAGTTTAGAACACAAATCTAATTAGAAATGAAACACGTCATTGTTTGGAGAATAATATTTTGGAGAATTGTCGAAAATCAAAATTTAAAACCAATTAATTTAAATAAATTAAAGAAAATTAAAAAAATTCGATTTTTACAAATTAATATAAATTCAATTAAATTGAAATGATAGAAGAATGATAGAAATTTCCGATATCTCTTAAATATCTTAATAAATATTGTTATTAAACACTTTCGGCTGCTGGTTGGATCGCAGTTTTCATTTTAAAGTCAAAGCTGGTAAGCGTCATGGTCAGGGGTGGGGCGGAAGTTGGGGGTGATGAACTGGACCAATCAGCAAATAATGTACTAGACTTCTCCTTTTCTTCCCCGCTTTTTTAGAACAATACTCTCTTTTTTCTCTCGTTCGTTAAAACGCTTAAAAGGGATGGTGGGCGGAAGTTGGGGGTGATGAACTGGACCAATCAGCAAATAATGTACTAGACTTCTCCTTTTCTTCCCCGCTTTTTTAGGACAATACTCTCTTTTTTCTCTTTTTCGGTAAAAAACTTACAATTAATATACTTGTATATATACGTTATTGTCAGGCAATCGTACATAAAATTGTCCAACTTAAAATCCAAGCAAGACAACGAAATCGAATTGTTCAATTCAAGTTAAGGTTTGACCACTTTTTCCCCATTGTAGTAGTATTATTACTGAATGTTATCATCTGGATTATATTGCAAAGAATTTTTGTATATTTTTTTAGTTTTAGTAGTTAAACATTTCAAGCGTCATTTCAAGTCATTCCGAGACAAACAAACGGAGAAATGACTTTTTAAATAGATTTTAGATATTTTTAAATTCATATTTTAGTGCAAAAAACACGTTTATAGAAATTCCTTTTGTTTTTATGCTTGTATGCTGCCATTGGCATACTTTTTATACCCTTGCAGGGTATTATAATTTCAGTCAGGAGTTTGCGACGCAGTGAAGGAGACATCTCCGCTCCTCTAAAGTATATATATCCTTGATCAGGATCAACAGCCGAGTCGATCTAGCCATGTCCGTCTGTCCGTCCGTCCGTCTGTCCGATTATACGCGAATTAGTCCCTCAGTTTTAAAGGTATCTGAATGAAACTTTGTAGTTAGTCTTCTATATACTCTCACTCGTACATATGTCGGAACGACGACTATATCATATAACTGCCATAGAAAGAATCTGAAAATTTTTAGAAAAAAATTTTAACTTTGTCAGTTTTCAACATATTTTCATCAAAGTTGAGATTTAGCCGTTTTATATTATTCCTGAATTTTGGCTTAAAATGAAAACGGCCGACTATATCCTAAAGCTTCCATAGGAACAATCTATAACTTTGTCAGTTTTCAAGATATTGTCACCAAACTTGATATTTAGCCATCTTATATTATTTCAGAATTTCGGTTTTAATTTCGTGAAAAACTGTTGACTATATCCTATAGCTTCCATAGGAACAATCAGGAAAATAAGAAAAAAAACCATAACTTAGCCATTTACATGATTTTGATTTTAATTTGAGATTTGGCAACCAATTATTATTCCAGATTTTCGGTTTTAATTTTTTGCTAAAATTTTGCAAGGGTATATAAACTTCGGTGAGCCGAAGTTAGCTTCCTTTCTTGTTAGTATTATTATTTCCACTTTGATAAAAAAAAATTCTGCAATAAAATAAAATCAAACAAATTTTATTGCAATAAAAAACTACGAAAATTACTTATTCTTCCGATCAAAAAAAATCTACGGCCTTCGGCGATTTGTAATTTTTTGAAGCAATGTAAGAGATAGCCTAACGATTTAAACAACCATAAATTAAGCCAACATTTCCACAATTTAAAAGAAAATGTATTAATCCGATTTAAAAGAAATAAAATGCATTATTTAAAGCATAAATGTCCCGATGCGTTGCGTTTTTATTTAATTTTTTTTTTTATAAAAATTAAAAGTGATATAGTCATCAGATTTTCATAAAATTAATACCGAAAAATCTGACAAAAAAATTAAATTAAAATAAATAAATAAAATTAAATAAAACCAAAAATGTGTACTATTTATTTATTATTTTTTCTATTAATTTCTCGATTGTTCCTATAACAGCTCATGGTAAAGTCCGATTTACAGTAAACTAAAACCGAAAGTTGATAATAAAGCAAATTGGCCACATACAACTTTGTAAATTTTGATATGATCATCGAATGTAACTCAGTCACTCAGTTCTAAGTTCGAGGGATACAATATAGCAAAAGAAGGGACAAAAAAAAGTTTAGAAAAAGATGCTGAGCCTGAAGTACAACATTCGGGATTCATCTTAAACTTTAAAGGGGAAAAATTTGGCTTTCATTTGAGCCCAAATTAAGCCTTGGTTTCTGTTTTATTAGCGGTTTTTCTCAAAATAAAAAAAAATGTATGAAAGCTTTTGGGTTTCGAACTAGCAATATACAGATCGAGATCTTTCATAATTTGCAGGTTTTATTCTCCGAAACGTCAATTTTTGTCGGCCTGTGTAATTATTCATGCATTAATACCAAAAACAAGAAAGGAAGCTAACTTCGGCTCACCGAAGTTTATATACCCTTGCAGAACTTTAACAAAAAATTAAAACCGAAAATCTAGAATAATAATTAGTTGCCAAATCTCAAGTTTGATGAAAATGGTTTGAAAATCGGCTAAGTTATGGTTTTTTTTATTTTCCTGATTGTTCCTATGAAAGCTATAGGATATAGTCGCCCGATTTTTACGAAATTAAAACCAAAATTCTGAAATAATATAAGATGGCCAAATATCAAGTTTGGTGAAAATATATTGAAAACTGACAAAGTTAAGGTTTTTTGTTCCTGATTGTTCCTATGGAAGCTATAGGATATAGTCGACCGATTTTCATGAAATTCAAAATTCAGGGATAAAAAACGGCTAAATCTCAACTTTGATGAAAATATCTTGAAAACTGGCAAAGTTAAAATTTTTTTTCTAAAAATTTTCCGATTGTTCCTATGGCAGCTGTATGATGTAGTTGTCCGATCCGGCTCGTTCCGACATATGTACGAGTGAGTGTATATAGGAGACTAACTACAAAGTTTCATTTGGGTAGCTTTAAAACTGAGGACTAGTTTGCGTAGAAACGGACAGACGGACAGACGGACATGGCTAGATCGACTCGGCTGTTGATCCTGATCAAGAATATATATACTTTATAGGGTCGGAGATGTCTCCTTCACTGCGTTGCAAACTTCTGACTGAAATTATAATACCCTGCAAGGGTATAATAATGATTTATATTATTTTATAAAAAAATATACAATATTTTATAGTTTAATTTGCTATTTGAACATTGTTTATGGGATAAATTAAATTTGTTGTATCATTTTTTTTCTGAAATTGATTACATAAATTTTACTAAAAAGTGGACTTATGGCAGCGCAGTCGTAGCACCTAGATCTTCGAGTACTTATTGTTTTTTACAAATAAGTTTATCTTCTATTTGAAGATAAGAACCCTAAATAACTAAGAATGCCGCCATACACATCAAGTTGTTAAACATCAACGTCAGCCCTTTTTTGGTAGCTCTAGTCCTTATCCATAGCCTCAAACTGCGTAATTCTGCTCATATTTCTATAAAAATACAAAGTACAAAAAAGCAAAATTTATCGACTCAAAAAAGTAAAGCTGGATAACGTTTAAAAAAATGGTTTGAATAAGATGGAAAGAATAGCAACCACCATTCCGTTTGTAGTGACTCCTTGGATCTAATGCTCTACCCCACCAACCCATTATTTATTATTTCTCTTCCACCCCCGACTCGGGCATTAAAAAACCGAAACTAAAAACCCAAGCACCTCGTCTAGAGCCCAGCTCGTCGCCTTTCTGCCAAAAGAAAATTGGTTGTACAGTCCTTTGCCTTCTTTTCCACTTGCCTTGGCTCGCCGTTCATCATCAATATTTGAATTTAAAATTTCTTGTTTCGCGCAACACGCGCGCCATATTTATTTCTTTTTCTTTTGATTTTTCTCGCCTGTGCGTCCCATTTTCTGTTCGGTCCAGTTAGGCAATCTGTAAGGAAAACCCACCACTGCCATCAGTGGACTTTTCTCCACTTCCTCTTTCAGTCACCATCTCTACCCACCCCCACTCCATTCTCCACCCTTGACGTCCCTTCGGTTTGGCCCACAATGCCCGTTTTTGTTTTATTACGCGAGCATTTTCTTTCATTAATAGCCGCGGGGCATTAAATTTTTAAATCATCAACTGGCGGGAGAAAAGAGAGAAAAAGCTGGCAAGGAAAGGAGAACAAAGCTGGCAAGGAAAGAAGGAAAAAGCATGGCATGAGGAGGTGCAGGGTAAGAAATGGCAATGGCGATTGAATGGCATTGGGTATGGGATTGAGCGTGGGCGTGGGAGAACCAAAGAAAGCCCCCGCTAATGATGTCTTTGGTACAGTCGTGTTTAATTATATACACAGTTGGGCATTTGGCATTGTGTGCAACGCTAAATGTTAGCCCCAGCAGAATCCTTCCTCTTTACACATTTAGGTCAAATCATAGAGGAACGTGTTTACGGTTAAAACTCGAAAATATTCTTTACAAAAAAATTTAGTCCAATTAGAGCTGGAGAAACATAGATGTTTTTGAAAAGAAAACATCGGTGTCTTGATAATCGAAGGTTTTTGTGTAAAAATTATTTCTAAGCCCATATTATTTTGGGAAAAACTAACAGAATAGAAAATTCAAAAACGAAAAAAATTATTGGGGATCTTCTCATTCTTGTTCAGGAATATATGAAAAAATCGAGTATCGTAAAAAAAATATTTAAAATATCGAAAAACGTTAATAAAAAAACGTCGTTGTATCGATACATGCTTCAGCTCTACATTAAGGTTCTAGTTGCAGTTTGTAGGCAAAAAACCTTCCCAAACTCCCGAATTAAATAAAATTTTCTTAGACTTCAATCAATGATTAACATCAAACTTGCTTCAATATAATTTAAAATATAAATATATATGCAAAAAGAAATAAATACATTTTTTCTCTATCAAGTAGCGCTCAATGCTTCGTCCTGGACTTGGACCATTCTACGTACCTCGAAAAATTGAGGATCATCATATGCAAATTAGATGAGATCTTAAACACAAACGGGAAATGTATCAACCCCCTAGGACCTGGAACCGGACCGCTTTCCAAAGCGAAGGCTAAGGAGCCCTTGGCAGCTGTGCGTGCGCCTGGACCAGGGTCATAATGTCAGTCCGTTACCGGACACTTCAGCGACTCTGACCAAGAAGGGGTTTGCAACGCTTTGCATCATCACGGAAAACTGGTTTTCTCACGCTAGGCAAAGGGCAGCAGTCCAGTAAATCCGGTCTAGGACACAGACACTTGTGGAGAACAAAACCCGTACGTTAGGGTTGGGTTTAGGACACGGCTGAGCTCGTGGCCATGTAGGGGTTGGGTCAGTTCTGTTAAAATTTGCATATATGTGGTTCCGACGGAGTCGTCCTTCGACCTCCCGGAACAGGGACCGATAATATAAACTGGTCAAACTGGTTTCACTGTTTGTACTCTTTTGAGATTTATGATAAAATATTCGCCTGATGTGTGCTCTCCTGCTTTTTTAGCATCTGAGCGCAACTCACCACACATCCTTCGCTCTCACATGTGGCACATATGCTGCGAGGACCGTGCTTTCCCATTCAAGTACCTCTTTGACAAGCCTTCATTTCGGATTTGGCTTCGAGCCATAGCAGTTGAATTTTTGATTAAGCAAAGAAGAATGAAACGAAGTCCCTGCGTACTTTTACTGTTCGTTTTATAATTTCTTGTTAACGAAGAATAATAAATTCCAGTGAGACCCAAGTGACCTTGATAGAGTAACAGTGAAATTCCACATACTTAAAGTTATTTAAAGGACTAATTTACAGCCTTTCTCCACAATTAAAGGATTTTAGTTCAACGGCAAGTGGATGATCCACTTACTTCAAAATAAGAAATATAAATAAAACTGGGAAGCAGTATGTGTTCCGGAAAGATATACATATGTATTTACTTGGAAAGTAAAGTTGCCCCGAAAAATTCTTTAAGAGCTTAAAAATGCACATTATCCCAGGATTATACATAGGTTTCTATTTCAATAAGATGATTGAGTTAGTACAAAAGACAAACTTTCAACCGTATGTATTGTAAAACTCAATAAGACTTTTACAATATATATAAAAACAATTTTTTGAAGGCACACTCACGAAAAGAAATTATTTGTATACTATTGGAGGGCATATTTATCTTGAAAATTAACATAAACCCTGAGCTACAACAATGAAAAAGATTTCATTTCTTAATTAAACTTCATTATTTTGCTTTTATAAAATAAATTGCCTTTAAAAAGTCTGTAAAATTATTGTATGATTTTATATTCGTACTGTACAAATAACGTTCTTAATGTTTAATACTTTTCTATATTTTAAAATTATACTCTTCTATGTTTAGTATTTTTTTGTGTTTTAAAATTATATTCTTTTCATACAACAACGTAACAAAGCTGTTGAAAATCAGTAAGCAATGCGATTATACAAAAAGATCTTTTACACTTTATTTTTATATACATATATATATATATATATATATACATGTTTTGTGTACACATACACAAACTAATCTAGATGCACAAGAGTTTAAACTTGATTTAAATAAAGGAACTTAAGCATAAACAATGTTTATAAGTCTTAAAATATAACTTTAGGATATTATATTTATTAAAAATTGGAATCCAATAAATAAGATTTATTAGTATGTATAAATGTACATGTATAATTAAAATAATTAAAAGAACTGAGGTAAAAATTATAATAAACGACTTTGCACCCAGAGGGCAGTATATTAAATTATTATTAAATTGTTATTCTTGAACTATTGAAACTACATTTTGTAATCTACCAAAGTACATATTAAGTAAATTAAAAAAATAATACAAAAAATTTTAATAAATTTCAAATTTAACCCCTATTTTCTCTACACCATTTTGTATTTGGTTCATCAAAATAAGTAGGAGTGTCCCATTTGTCGATTGTCTCAGTTTTTCATTTTTTTCCTTTTCGTTTTTGTTGTAAAACTCTGGCAAAAACAGGGTGGATTTGTTGAGAATCGTGGATGGTTTCCCGAACGAGCGGGCCAACCATTTTGTTTTCGTTTCTTGACACTTCCCAAAAGGTACACTCACCCCCATTAAGCGCTGAACGGAAAAATTTGTGGAAATACAAAAGTTTTTTACAGCTTTTAGGACCACAAAATGATTTTCTTAATTTTGTAACTATTTTGTGACTTTTGTAACTTTTGTGATAGCTTTTCAGCTATCAATAAATAACTTAACTTTTGACCAGTATATATTATCATATTTCTTATTTACGAACAAAAATATTTCCAGATTCGATCCTTATATCGTATTGCAGAGGCAAATGAGCAGAAAAAGTGAAGAAACATATTAGTTTTAAGTACAAAAAAATTTAATTATTAAATTAAATAAAAAACAAAGTGTATTTATTAATTTAATGCCACCCAAACGCCAATTGTTTATCGGGTCAAATAAGAATAAAACTTTCAAAGTATTTAAACGTTTTTAATGTTTGTCGTTTCATTATCATATTTATAATGGAAGAATTTACAGTTCTCTCTTAAGATTTCAATTACAAAAAGGATTACAAGTGATATATATATATCGTTTTACATACATATATTTATTTGCTTATGTTTGCATTTTGAACACAGAGAGCAACAAATATAAATATAACGAATATAAAGAAATATATCTCCTAAAAATAAACTGAAATACAGTTTCGATGTATTTTTGTACATATAATGAAGCGATCGCGGGGTTATCATTGTTTAAATATACATATATTTGAGAGCTGCATTGATTTCTATTTCACTTTGATTGTATAATCCAAACAAATATTTTGTTTTTGCAAGATACAAAATACACATTTATTTTCGAAAATATGTGTACTGTTACTGCGGGGAGAGACTAGTTATTTGGATCGAGCACAACATTTGGCGATTTCTCTTGATAGACATTTTCTTTGCCCGATTAGCATTTCCTCTGCATTTCTGTTGAGTTGCTCGGTTCGATTACATAGGCGAACGAGCAGTGGATAAAGAAGAAATAGAATACATGCCGCTCTATCTACATTAGAAGGGCAGGAGACAGCTGCTATATTCTCTGCTCTATTTTCTTTATTTACTAACAAAAAATGCTGGATTTGGTGATAAATTTGGAGGCATAGTTAGCATATTGCCTTGCTGCTGATGTATCTGCTGCTGTTGTTGTTGCTGCTGCTGCTGTTGACTCCTTGTATTGGTGGCATAAAGCTGCTGCTGGAAGCTATGATATTGCTGAGCGTACTTCAGATCATTTGAAGAGGGTCCCACGAAATTAACATTGGAAGCTACTCCACCGTTAGACGGTACATTTATATTATTATTATTGGATCCTGGACCTGGTCCTGGTCCTGGTCCTGGTCCTGGTCCTGGTCCCGGTCCCGGTCCCGGTCCCAGTCCTTGTGCCTGTAGCTGATGCAACTGTCCAATTCCTCCGCCTCCACTCGCCTGATTCTGGCACATTCCCGCTGGCATCATAGACTTTAGAAGCTGAGATTTTGACTGCTGCTGTTGCTGGGACTGTTGCTGCGGCTGTTGTTGAGAGGCTGTCAACAAAGCAGCTGGTGGCCCATTGGCACTGTTAAAAAATGCCGTGGGATCCCCTGTACTACTGCAATCGAGATCCGATCCGTGCCCTGTAAACGGTAACTGTCTGTTAACAGCAGGCTGCTGTAGTCGTGGACCCATAACATGGGGACGCAGCATGTTGCTGTTATGGGGACGCATGCCCCGTATCATGGAAGGCTGATGGCCAATAATCATGCCAGGATCAAGTCCTCCACCTCCGCCTTCCTCCTCGATAATAGCTAGCTGTTGATTGCAGTTTTGAAAATAGTTGTTTCCAGGATTGTTGGCCATCTTCTGCTGCTGTTCGTTGGGTGAAGCCATGAGCATGGAACCGGTCCCAGGAGGACCCACCATCATCCCTGGCATAATTCCTGGGCCACCATCAATCGAAGGCCCATTGCCAGCAGTTCCTCCTCCAGCCATTTGTGGGTTGGCAAATCTCTGAAGAAAGTCCAGGCTAGGCGGCATTCGTACATTGCCAGCTCCTCCTCCAGTTCCTACTCCTCCTCCTCCGTTGTTGTTATTATTGTTATTATTATTAACATTTTGCGGTCTCACTGGCATATACTGTATGGTATTCGGTGTGCTGGCCTTAACCTGGATATTGGGATTAAAGTTTGAACCGAAATTCAGGGGCATTCTGCCCATTAATCGAGCACCGGGGGGAACGGCACCTTGGCTTTGAAAATTAGCTGGTGAGGGTCCAGGACCAGGCACAGGCAGCGGGCCAGAAACAAGGCCATTGGGTGAATTTGGATTAAAGTTGGGACCAGGGCCACACATTTTAGTATTCATCAGGCGCTGCTGCTGACCCATCGAATTCATCATTGCCGGATTCATGGAATGACAACTATTGGTCTGATTAAGTGAGTCCAAAGTAGATGTAGCATCCAAGCCTGTTAGCAATGCATGCTCCATGTTCATATCCGGGATGTTCATATTCATTCCAGCGGGAGGAGCACCGCTACCGGGACTGCCTCCCATGCCGCTCACACAGCTCGTTAGCTGTTGAGACATCTGGGCCAGCGATGAGATGGGATCAAAGCTCTGGCTCATCATTTTGTTCTGTGGTGACGGGCGATGAGTGCCGCCACTATTGGGATTCAGGGGTATGTTGTCCGAACGCCGAGCAAACTGAACAGATCCTCCAGAAATCTGACGCTGAAACCCAATTAACGGGTAGTAAGAAAGTCGTCTAATTTCCGAAATAAGGCAGGTAAAAGCTCTTTTACTTACCTCCAATTGTATATTCGGCGTGTTTACTTTGTAGGCAGCATTTAATGCTGAATTGACATTGCTTTGCAAATGCGAATGGGGGTGAGGATGCGGAGGATGGGGATTGAAGATCACGCCAGGACTAGATGAGGAAGCAAAGCGGGCCTCCATATTTGCTTCAATTAGGCTGTTACCCGACGGTGACCTTGGTAGACCACCTTGGCTTGGGCTAGGTCGTCGACCTTTTATAGAATCACCTTTATGGAATTAGGAAATAAAAATTTGAATAAAAACAAGAAAGAAAGCTAACTTCGGCTCACCGAAGATTGTATACCCCTGCAGAATCTAAACAAAAAATTAAAACCGAAAATCTGGAATAATAATTAGTTGCCAATTCTCAAATTTGATGAAAATGGTGTTAAAAAACGGCTAAGTTATGATTTTTTTCTGATTGTTCCTATGGCAGCTATCGTATATAGTTGGACGATTTTCATGAAATTAAAACCGAAGTTTTCAGTACTAGACGTCCAAATATCAAGTTTGGTGAAAATATCTTGAAAACTGACATAGTTATAATTTTTTTAAAAAAATTTTCCGATCGTTCCTATGGCAGCTATATGATATAGTGGTCCGTCCGGCCCGTTCCGACATATGTAGGAGTGAGAGTATATAGAAGACTAACTACAAAGTTTCATTCGCATATAATAGGGTCGGAGATGTCTCCTTTACTGCGTTGCAAACTTCTGACTGAAATTATAATACCCTGCAAGGCTTTAAAAATAACCAAGAGAAATATAATGTTGATAACGTATATATAGAAAATTACCAGCGGACGATGACTGCCCAAATGAATCCAATTCTTTGGGTGACAAATGAGACAGCGGTGTGCTTGGATTGCTACTTAAATGATTTCGGTTTCGATTTGCCGGGTTGTGATTCGGCGGCGATTCTTGGGCGTCCGTTTGAAAGCAGTTCTTGGATGTCGCATGTACTCCCCCTACAACACCTACTTGCTGCGATCCAGAGGATGTCACAACTGCTTGCCCATTCGGTCCTGATCCCCCCGTCGGCCCGTCCATATTTGGCGAGTTCGTTGGCAAGCCCATAACAATTGGCCCACCACTTCCCGTTGTTGTTGTGCGCGGCGAGGGCAGGGAAAGGTTATTGGGACTGGAGGGATTTGGCGATTGTTGTGTAGCTATCGGCACGGAGGCCGATCTTTGTGTAGAATGATATGGCGGCGGTGGACCCTGCAAGGAGCGCTGACCGACAAGATTAGAAGGTTGCTGCTGTCCTCCTCCAGTCACTGGTCTAACTTTCCCACTTTTTAAACGATCTTCGAAAAACTGATTTTGTATCTTAGACCATTCCATATGGGCCATTCCTCCTCCGCCGCCTGGTTGATGAGGATGAGTTTGCGTTAGGTTTGGTTCTTGGTTCGAAAGTAATTCCTTTGATATATCATTGTCAAACGAGGCCATTAGCTCAGTTGAGTTCACTATTCCTCCCACTCCTTCCACGCCTGATCCTGGTCCTCCACATGGCAGGTTGCTTTTTTGCCCGCAGCCTATCACAGATCCTATATCGGATATAACATCACCAGGCAGTAGGACGTCTTCCGTTGTCATTGTGTGGTGCTCTGGCTTTAATTGTCGCATTTGAGAATTTATGTTGGAGACACCCCCGCCTCCGCCACCTGCCATGCCCATTATTAATTCGTTGGAAATCTTCGTTCCACCGCCCATAGCATTCTCATTCTCGGGGAATAGAAATTGATTCATTTTCTTGATCTTGGCCAACTGCTCCTCTCTGTGCTGACGCTGTTGTGGCGTTAGGTTCTCATCCGGAACTTTGACGCCCTGCAGCGATACAATGTTACTTTCATGGCTCGGATCGGTGATGTTTCCTGCCTTTGATGAAGAGCTCTGTCCCAAATCCACACCTGCGGCTTCCAATATCTTGATGGCCTGTGATTCGCTGGTAACATCGATATTATTGTTGCGTGCATTTGGTGCGGAACAACCACTCTCCCAGCACATTAAATCGTTTTCATTTGATACCAGGGGATCGGGCGGATCGATAAAGGCGTTGCGTTTAATATCACCAGGATTATATTGATTTTTTAAGAGATTGCCAGCGGGTTTTTGAGCATGCTTGAGGGGAGCAACTGCTGGTCCCCCCGGTCCCATGCCTATCCATGGCATACCCAACGACGTGTGTCTCTGCTGCAACTTGTTCATTTTTAAAGGATTCTTCATAAAGAAATCCTCAAGAAAGTTTTTGGTGGCCGGCTGAGTGCAATGATAGGCGATAATTGTTTGAAATTGCCCGCTTAAAACCGATTCGGCACCTTTGTTAGCCAATTGTGTGGAAAATACAAAGATGTGATTCTGTTGCTGCATGTAATCCAAGCAGTTGTTGCTACCGGTACTCGAAGTGTTGGCAATGATGTTACCAGGTACTCCTCCTGGTACAGTGCCAGCTCCTGTCCCTGGCCCCACTCCTACACCAGTTTCTACAGCAAGTATGCTGGAAATTGGCGTATTACTCAAAGACTCATTGTTCATATCAGGATTCATTTGATTATTGCAATTGGCATTTTCCATGACCATTTCATCATTGTTATTTATGACCAAGGACGAAGATATCTTTTCAGTGCTGCTGGTACTATTTATTTCAGTTTTTACTAAAAAACCAAATGAGAAAAGTTATTAGTTATTTGAACATGGCAACTACTAGCGTTCACATAATTATTACTCAGCTATACAAAAAGAGATATAGTGGTCAGATGTGGATCAACATACCAGTCTTAGCGGCAGTGTCCTGGATATTGCCACCAATGGAACCGAAGCCCACAGGCGACATGTGCGGAGAGTTATCTCTTTCTTCCTTTTTCATATTCACCAAACTGCTTAAGACATCGGTGTTCGGCTCTTCCTTAATGGCAATGGCTGACGTTACTTTTGCCTTATTAGATCCGATTTCTGTTTGGTTAAATTATATCAAATAGAACAAAATAAACAAATCCAACAGCAGAATAATACAAATAGTTAGCAGGCGTTTACCTCCTTCTTCCTCTTTAACATGCACCTTCTTCTCGTCCTGCTTGTTACCAAGATCACTTTCGACCATTTGAGTGCTGTTAAGCGCAGCAGAAACAGTGCTGCTATTCGAATGTTCGCTCATGTTTGGCGAATTTACGCTGCTGGTAGAGCTTTGCCTTAACATGGGGGTAACGGGGTTAACTGAAGATGGCTGTCCTTCGGTAGACAAATTATTATTTCCACCTCCGCCTGAGTTGCTACTTCCTGTTGGATTGGCGATGCTTTTGTTATCATTATTTGATACACCATTTTTCTCTTCCTCTATTTTGATTTGATCTGCAAAAGTACATCAGTTTGTATAGACAGCAATTAAGGAAGTAAGTACAAACCTGGGGACAATGTGGAGAAAGGTGGCTCACTCTTAACTGACTTTGGGGAGTTTCTATTCGCAACACAGGTAGGTACACTTGTTGTTGTTGACGCATCTGCGGCGCTTGATATTTGCGACCGTGGTTGAGCTGATGGACTGCGGGGCATTTTTGTTGTTGATAACGACGTTTCCTCAATTATTTAAAGCGATTACGTTCATGAAGAAAGCCATTATTTGGTCATATCAGTTGAATATCCAGCTGTCCTCTCTAATGTATGTTTATGATGGAAATGTTAGTCCAGGCGGATACTTATACTTATGTATGTATGTATTCTCACACACTCGGCACTATTTATAAAAATACCATTATTAAAATATATATATAGAATGGAGACAAAAAATTTACCGTAATATGTCAGTATTTGAAGAGAGATCTCCGTTTGTTTTCAATTTTAAATCGTTCTTCCACAGTCAGTTTTTAAAATTTTATGTATGTGTATTTATGTATATATACTATTAAGCACGTAGTCCCTATTCATTGAATGTAAAGGTTGCCAAACGTTGCTTTTAATATCATGAAAACAACAACATTCTCTGGGCAAATGTATACCAAAACTATTAAGACGATAATTCTTTTTATGAAAAAAGAAAACAAATGTAAAAAAACTATCACAAATAGTTTTAATATTAAGAGTTTATGTCTTTTCAGAGTGACCAAATTTCACCTATGTCTTTTCCTTCGTAAAGAAATTTATTTAAAAATTACTTAAAACTCACTAATGCCACGTTTTCACTCTTATTCACACCAAGAAAAACCTAGTGATTTTTAATGAGCCGACTTAGTACCATTATCTTTTACAGCTAAAGCTTCTGCAGACAATTGTGATCAATTGGATCGATCTACAGTAATACAGTTAATATCGATTGTTTTTTTTTCAACAATCAGCATTGTTTTATTTAAGTTGTTATGATACTACCGCATTAGTAGAGACTACATTAGAGATTTGACAAGTGTGACCATACAGCCCATCTAAAGCATTGTCAATGCATTAGAGGACAAAATCGATATATATACATATATAAGAAATTTGACCGATGACAATATACTGCTCTAATGAAACAAAATTGTAATTGAAAAGTATAAAGAAAAGTATCCAGACAATAAAACGTTTCGCAGCGGAAAAAATGTTTAATCTTTTCAAGGGTGAAATCAGCTTTCATTAACTGTTCGGCATTTTTGCGGGCATACATCTCTTTTACAATATCGATAGGAAAACAAAAAAGACAATAAAAACTACTATTGCTATGGCAGTAATTATTATGTGCGTCAAATTAGCGTCGGTCAGTTAGCGTCGAAACGGAACGGTGGGAAAATGGAACACGGAGACATTTTTTATTTTTTATTTATTTTGTAAATAAGCGACTAATTTGATCCAAATAAACTTCCAGCATGTTGAGAATTAAATGTACTAATAGTTTTTCATGGGTTTGGGAAAAATTGAGCGTCGCAAGTACCTTAAATACCCATTCGAAAAATCAAGGCTCCACCTTTTTGGAGATTGCTCCCCTTTAAGAGGTCGTGCGCAAATGCACGGTATGCCAGGTTTTAGAGCACTTATTCAAGTATTATCCCAGAAAGTTTCATTAAAGTCCTAACGACAGTTTTTGAGAAAATTGCTTAACAGTGCTTAAACCTCGGGATCCTCTCCATACAAAAACGGGGAGCAAATATTAAAGTTCCTAGAGCTTTGCTCTAAGAGGTCGTGCGCATATGCACGGATTATGGGCGTATTGGGGATCGAATAGAGATCATTTGGTGAAGTTTTCAATAAAATCCTAACGACAGATTTTGAGAAAATCGCATTACAGTTTGGCATTCAAAATGATATTAAGGAGGGCGCGAGTTCCGCAGCTGGAACCGGTCGTGAACCGGTCGTGAACCAGTCAGTTAACCCGCCAACGGACTCATGTTACGCATTCAAAATGTGTAAGGGAATGCAACTGAGGAATTAATAAATAAATTAATTAGAATTAAGTACTAGCATTCTAATTCATTCAAGTTTTTCTTTTCCGACTTGATTCCAAGCATTGGCTCCGTGTTGACTCTAACGTCCCGTGCCGCTACCGCCCCATTCGATATTTCAACGCTAATTTTTTTGAGGTCGTGCGAAGATGCACGGTATACCAAACGATAGAGAATAATGCCTATAATATACAGTCAAAATTGCAATATGATCCCAACGGCAGATTTTTAGAAATTCGACTTTTTCTTTTCACATTGCTCAATCGCCCCATTCGATATTACATTCCAAGCACTGGCCCGTGTTGACTCAAACGTCCCGGGCCGCTATCGATATTCGACGCTAACTTTTTTGAGGTCGTGCGAAGATGCACGGTATACCAAACGATAGAGAATAATGCCTATAATATACAGTCAAAATTTCAATATGATCCCAACGGCAGATTTTTAGAAATTCGACTTTTTCTTTTCACATTGCTCAATCGCCCCATTCGATATTACATTCCAAGCACTGGCCCATGTTGACTCAAACGTCCCGGGCCGCTATCGATATTCGACGCTAACTTTTTTGAGGTCGTGCGAAGATGCACGGTATACCAAACGATAGAGAATAATGCCTATAATATACAGTCAAAATTTCAATATGATCCCAACGGCAGATTTTTAGAAATTCGACTTTTTCTTTTCACATTGCTCAATCGCCCCATTCGATATTTCGACGCTAACATGAAAGGTAAATCGATAAAGACGCCTTCAACGCCATATCGATCATTTTCGGCAAAATTTAAATTCTTATTGACAATTTAAACAATTGTGTAAAATATGCATGACAAATGAACGGCGTCGCCATTTTAAGCAATTTGGTAGATGTTTCATTAAATTCCGTTCAGTATTTCAGGAGAAATTGGCTATTTCCCACTTATTTAATTATTATTGTATTTACAACGGCAGCATGTGTTTGCAGCCCTGGTAACACACGCCATGTGAATTCGCCGCTAACTTTGAAAAAATTCTGCGAATCAAAAGCTTAAGTGTGCAAACATGCACGGTACCTCATTCGATGGGGAAAATTAATCCCTAATTTTGAATCAAATTTTATTGCATTTGATCCGCTGCATTTTGAGAAAATCCAGTTTTTCTCATTTACATATATATTAATATCGATATGAGCAAGACTCATGCCCTATCGATGCCATATCTCCCATACGATACGCGCATCCAACGCCATATCGATAATTCCCGCAAAAAATTAAATTCTTATTGGCAATTTAAGCAATAAATTATGCATGCCAAATTAACGGCATCGCCATTCTAAGCAATTTGGTAGAGATGCGGAGATATGGCATCGATAGGGCATGAGTCTTGCTCATATCGATATTAATATATATGTAAATGAGAAAAACTGGATTTTCTCAAAATGCAGCGGATCAAATGCAATAAAATTTGATTCAAAATTAGGGATTAATTTTCCCCATCGAATGAGGTACCGTGCATGTTTGCACACTTAAGCTTTTGATTCGCAGAATTTTTTCAAAGTTAGCGGCGAATTCACATGGCGTGTGTTACCAGGGCTGCAAACACATGCTGCCGTTGTAAATACAATAATAATTAAATAAGTGGGAAATAGCCAATTTCTCCTGAAATACTGAACGGAATTTAATGAAACATCTACCAAATTGCTTAAAATGGCGACGCCGTTCATTTGTCATGCATATTTTACACAATTGTTTAAATTGTCAATAAGAATTTAAATTTTGCCGAAAATTATCGATATGGCGTTGAAGGCGTCTTTATCGATTTACCTTTCATGTTAGCGTCGAAATATCGAATGGGGCGATTGAGCAATGTGAAAAGAAAAAGTCGAATTTCTAAAAATCTGCCGTTGGGATCATATTGAAATTTTGACTGTATATTATAGGCATTATTCTCTATCGTTTGGTATACCGTGCATCTTCGCACGACCTCAAAAAAGTTAGCGTCGAATATCGATAGCGGCCCGGGACGTTTGAGTCAACATGGGCCAGGGCTTGGAATGTAATATCGAATGGGGCGATTGAGCAATGTGAAAAGAAAAAGTCGAATTTCTAAAAATCTGCCGTTGGGATCATATTGCAATTTTGACTGTATATTATAGGCATTATTCTCTATCGTTTGGTATACCGTGCATCTTCGCACGACCTCAAAAAAATTAGCGTTGAAATATCGAATGGGGCGGTAGCGGCACGGGACGTTAGAGTCAACACGGAGCCAATGCTTGGAATCAAGTCGGAAAAGAAAAACTTGAATGAATTAGAATGCTAGTACTTAATTCTAATTAATTTATTTATTAATTCCTCAGTTGCATTCCCTTACACATTTTGAATGCGTAACATGAGTCCGTTGGCGGGTTAACTGACTGGTTCACGACCGGTTCACGACCGGTTCCAGCTGCGGAACTCGCGCCCTCCTTAATATCATTTTGAATGCCAAACTGTAATGCGATTTTCTCAAAATCTGTCGTTAGGATTTTATTGAAAACTTCACCAAATGATCTCTATTCGATCCCCAATACGCCCATAATCCGTGCATATGCGCACGACCTCTTAGAGCAAAGCTCTAGGAACTTTAATATTTGCTCCCCGTTTTTGTATGGAGAGGATCCCGAGGTTTAAGCACTGTTAAGCAATTTTCTCAAAAACTGTCGTTAGGACTTTAATGAAACTTTCTGGGATAATACTTAAATAAGTGCTCTAAAACCTGGCATACCGTGCATTTGCGCACGACCTCTTAAAGGGGAGCAATCTCCAAAAAGGTGGAGCCTTGATTTTTCGAATGGGTATTTAAGGTACTTGCGACGCTCAATTTTTCCCAAACCCATGAAAAACTATTAGTACATTTAATTCTCAACATGCTGGAAGTTTATTTGGATCAAATTAGTCGCTTATTTACAAAATAAATAAAAAATAAAAAATGTCTCCGTGTTCCGTTTTCCCACCGTTCCGTTTCGACGCTAACTGACCGACGCTAATTTGACGCACATGTAATTATTGCCGTGTTGGTTGAGGAAGATTCTCAACCAAATAGAAAGCGATCCAAGTATTGGGTGATATTCTTTCATTTTACATTTTTCTTTCATTTTACATTTTTATATCAATAATATATATTATTACCATTATCTTTTGTTTGTTTTATAGTTCGTTAATCTGCACCAAACTCCTGTGATGTTTTTTTGAAAATTTTACGGATTTGTGGAACTGTAGAAGCGAGGGTGGAACCTGTCGAGAACAGTCTGTTTTTTATACTCTTGCAGGGTATTATAATTTCAGCAGAAGTTAGCTTCTTTTCTTGTTTTAATTTGCAATTCTTTATCGCACCCCCACTTTTCTAGTATATAGTTTTCATGTCTGGATTCCGACTTTTAAAACGGCACTTTTTAGTATTTATTTTTTACTTTTAGTATTTGGTTTAGAATCTTCCTCATCCATTACGGCAATAATTACTGCCATAGCAATAGTAGCATTTATCTTATTTTTAATTTTGTTATCGACCATTTAAAAATATTGTTAACAAGCATGTATGACCGCATCACTTCCCGGCCAAAAATGCCGAACAGCTAGTAAAATCAGCGGTCACACTTGAAAAGATAAAACATTTTTTTCGCTGCGAACCGTTTTTTTGGCTAGATACCGATCTTGAGCTGCCGTTTTAAAGGTCGGTATCCAGACATCAAAACAATATACTAGAAAAGTGTGCTTAGTATTTCCCGAGGAGGGTGCGAAAAAGAAAGAATGGCAAATTTAAAAAAAAACAAACTGTTCTCTGCCGTTTCCCCCTCGCTCGGCCTTCAACAAATCCGTAAATCCGTAACATTTTCAAAAAAATCACAGGAGTCTGGTGCATATTTACGAACTATAAAACAAACAAAAGATAATTGTAATAATGTAATTGTAATTACTGCAATAGGAATCGTAGTTTTTATTTTATTTTTAATGTTTTTATGGACTATTTAAAAATATTGTACACAAACATGTATGACCGCATAATTTTCCGGCCTAAAATGCCGAACAGCTAGTAAAATTAGCGGTCACAGTTGAAAAGATTAAACATTTTTTCCGCTGCGAAACGTTTTACTCTCTGGATACTATGCTTTACATTGGAAGAATATCGCCCTTTAATTGATCTCGCAAGTGTGGCCTCACCCAATACTTGGATCGCTTCCTATTTGGTTGAAAATGGCAATAATTACTGCCATAGCAATAGCAGTTTTTATCTTCTTTTTTATTTTTCTATCGACATTTTAAAAATATTGTAAAAAAGATGTATGCCCGCATCATTTGCCGGCCAATAATGCCGAACAGCAAGTAAAATCAGCGGTTACACTTGAAAAGTTTAACATTTTTTCCGTTTTACTCTCTGGATACTATGCTTTAGGTCATAAGTCAAATTGGGCACAAAATACAAATTGATTTTTCCTTTTTAATTTTCAATTATTTGCTAAAACAAAAATGCCAAAAATCTGTAAAAATTTAGAACAATATGTTTTAGTTGACGAGGTTTTTGAGTTGCAAACTTAACTGAAATTAATTTTTGGGTGTTAATAATAAAATTTGACTGCCTAAGAATTTAAGAAAAATAACTTTAAAGGCTTACACATGCATTAAAACGGCAGTCCTCAACGATGACTCCAGAAATTAATCAAATTTGTTATTGTTTAACTTTTAAAATCGGTGTGACCCAGGTCCTATTACAAAAGAGATCCGTACAAAATAACACATATAGTTGTCTCTTTCTAGGTTCTAATAAAGTTTCTAATTTATGAAAAGTGCATTACTGTGTCATAGCGATTCCCGTAATTTTATGGCACCAAGAAAGAAGTACTAGCAGAAGTTATTTAGATAGTAGTGGTTATAAAGAAATAATAAATATATTATCTGAACCATTGTTTTTAATAATATTTTTCGTTGCTTACTTCACACTGCGCATGCTTGGGCGTTAGGGGTGGGGTCATATGGACTCTTATGGTATAGTGCCTTTGCCTTTGGCAACCCTTAAAAACGACGACGATACGAAGGGTGGTGCATTTTGGTGCTGTTCATTTAATTTCAGTTCCGTTCTGTCTGAGGAAGCTTTATATGGCAACGCGGCGGAGGTTTTTCGGTAAAATCCACCCACATGTATACATGTGTGTACACTTATACACATGCGTAAAGGAGAATTTTCCTAGCCAAAAACTTTTTGCAGGAGCTTCAGGTTTCCAATCAGCTTGAATCCATTAAATGCAAAAATTTTCATATTTAAATTAATGGAATAAATATGCGGAAGCTTGGAGAATATATATAATAGTTAAAAGAAAATGGAGTGAAAGTAAATTATAAAATAGAAACCAAGTTATTTTGTGAATGTTGAGTGTTTTTTATACGTTTTAAGAAAACATGTGTAAAGTGAAGATGTAGCTCAGAACCCTGGCTCTGATTTAGGTAAATAAGAACAAATGATAAATTTAAACATGTAAGCCAATTTAAACACATTGACAAACGTGTGGAAAATATTTTTGATAAAATGCAGGTGAAGCAACCCCAACCTTTGGTTGATGTGTATGTGTGGTGTGCTTGAAAGCAACCCTTAAAGGTCGGTCGGTGCGGCGATGGCAACGAGTATCTTACTATATTGGTGAACGAAACTCTCACAAACTAAATAAGTGAAAATTCAATTTAAAGGCATATAAAACTGCCGAATGGCGAATAAATAAATAAATAAATATTTACTAAAACCTTTTTTTTATTTTTAACGTTTTTATTACTTTTAAGTAGGAGCCAACAAATTTTGTCCTAGTTATGTAAAACAAATATTTAGTGGGATTAATATAAACAAGCGTTCATTTTACTATTTCCAGATGCTTTTTGCATCTTCCTTTGATTAAGGAATGGAATCTATTAATCAGCTAATTGATCCGCGGCCAACATTTAGCCAGGAATTAGATGAAGATGCCACTGAGTTTATCACAGGAAATCAGTGTCAGTCACATCAGAAGGGAGAAAGTTCTGGGTCTGGTCCTGTTTCTGATCTTGATCCCGATGAGGTTTTATCAATGCAAACAATAATTAGCGAAAAGAAACATCGTTCACGGCAGGATTCGGCTGCTGTTGTCATGGTTATCGATGAAATGGATAGGCAGACGACGACCACATATCAAATTGTGCCTCACCAACAACTGCAGCAATTGCAGCAGCCAAGAGCTATGTCCTTTGGAATGATTCAACAGGATCACCATGATCAGCGCATGATCAACAGCAGTCCCGTCGACTCTTTTGTGGCCTCCGATATAAGCTTGGATGCCTTGACAGTGGATGCTATTAGCCAGGCAACCATTCTTCCCCAAGAATTGACTACAGTAAAGCCAGAGACAATGAGCAAGTTACTTATAGTGCAAACAAAGTCAGGGTTGAATCGAGCAAACAATAAGCGTATAAGGATGCATGTGGACGTATCGAGTGTAAATGTTGGACTCGGCAATGATGTTGATGATCTGGATGAGATTTCATCCGATGGTGACAACTGTGACGAAGGAGTAACATTAAATCAGCATCTTCATCAGCAGTTATTGGATGACCACCAGCAGGTGTACAGCCTGTCCAGCCATCATCATCAGCCCCAGCATCACCTACATGCACATGGTCATGGCCAAGCAATTCTTGGTTTACAGCACAATAGATCCGGTCAGTTGGACATGGGACATAGTATGGCAGGAGGGGTTATAGTTAATTCCCAAGACAGTGAAAAAGTCGTGGATGACGAAGATGATAATGGCAATGGAGATCCGGATGTTGTCGAGGATGAAGATGATGATGAAATACGAGATCGAGGCCAGTTAATTAGTCAAAGTTCTTATCAGACGCTGACTTCGGTTAATGATCGTTTGTCGCCACAGGGCTTTAGCCCAACATCATATGCAACATTGACGCCCATCCAACCCCTTCCACCTATATCAACAATGTCGGAGAAGTTTGCGTATTCTGGTCACATTTCTGGAAGCTGCGATAACACAGATGTCAATGGAGGAGAAGGGGCCAAGGGTAAGTAACTCTTCCGCCCTACCATGACCGTTATTATTATTATTTATTTTCTAATCCGTTTTAAAATAGTAATCATAATAATGGTTCTTCTCTTCTGCTTGTTGCTTATCTCATTTATCTCGTTCTTTCTCGTTTTCGGTGTCCCACATGACTTACTTAACTTTATGCGAACAGGGTCTAAGGATAATAATTGGGTAAGAATTATAAAGATTATATGATTTGTTTTAAGAACAAGTATTATTTTTATACCCTTGCAGGGTATTATAATTTCAGTCAGAAGTTTGCAACGCAGTGAAGGAGACCTCTCCGACCCTATAAAGTATATATATTCTTAATCAGGATCAACAGCCGAGTCGATCTAGCCATGTCCGTCTGTCCGTCTGTCCGTTTCAACGCAAACTAGTCCCTCAGTTTTAAAGCTATCTGAATGAAACTTTGTAGTTAGTCTTCTATATACTCTCACTCGTATATATGTCGGAACGAGCCGGATCGGACGACTATATCATATAGCTGCCATAGGAACAATCGAAACATTTTTAGTAAAAAAAATTTAACTTTGTCAGTTTTCAACATATTTTCATCAAAGTTGGTATTTAGCCGTTTTTTACTATTTCTGAATTTCGGGTTTAATTTCATGAAAATCGGCCAACTATATCCTATAGCTTTCATAGGAACAATCAGGAAAATAATAGAAAAAACCATAACTTTGTCAGTTTTCAAGATATTTTCACCAAACTTGATATTTAGCCATCCTATTATTATTATAGAATTTTGGTTTTAATTTCGTGAGAATCGGGCGACTATATCCTACAGCTTCCATAGGAACAATCCTGAAAATAAAAAAAAACCATAACTTAGCCGATTTTCAAACCATTTTCATCAAACTTGAGATTTGGCAACTAATAATTTTCCAGATTTTCGGTTTTAATTTTTTGTTAAAGTTCTGCAAGGGTATATAAATTCGGTGACCGAAGTTAGCTTCCTTTCTTGTTAAATCAAGAATATATTTAAATCAGGGCTTAGTAGTTGATAAAATCCATATTTGAAAAGAGATAGTTTTATATTAAAAACAGTTTTAAGTGCGATATTACAATATTAATATGCCTTTATCCTGTGACCGATCGCAGGTGTCATCTTACAATTCAAGCATTTATATTTAAATATGATCATGATTTATTTCTCTTCCTGCAAATAATCTAATCATGAGAATATACAAGTCTAGATTTATCTATATATTAGGAAACATTTTAATGCATTAATATAATTTGTTCTATAGATTAAGACACTACTACCCAATTTGGATCCTGGAACACCATATTCTTCATCACCGCCTAATAATTACCTGGTTTCCTGTGACCTGCATGCAGCCACCGTTGTCACGTCGTCGTCGGGACGGCCAAATCCGTCCCAGCTAGAGGAGTTAAGTCATAATGTAAACAGAAAGGATTCGGCGACACAGGAGAATACCGAAGACAATGCAGTAGAAGGAAGTGGAGGAGAAAAATTCACGTACTCCGGCCACATATCTGGTGGGGGAGATAGTGCCGATACAGATATCCATGGAGAAAAGTTCTCGTACTCTGACCATATATCTGGTGGGGGAGATAGTGATGACCCTGATGTTCATGGAGAAAAATTCTCTTACTCTGATCATATTGGAAGGAATAACGTTACTGATGTCAACGAAGGAACGTAAGTATAACAAGTAAGAAAGCTACAGTCGAGTGAGCTCGACGGTGATACTTATAGTAAATAGTTAATACATTTTTGAACATAACGGACAAATGCAAATGCAAGTGTAATATAATCACATGCATACAAAAATACATACACATGTATCTATATGTGTAAAAACGCGTTCTTATTTCATTAAAACGGCTAATAATTATTACCATTTATTGAAATTGCTTCTCGATTATCTTATACGAATTTTTTTCGATCACAATCAAGAACTGGTAAGAATATTTAGTTGGTCTAGTTGGTCAAGCAAATTTTCGTGCTGCAGCAGCCGATTGTGGCTATTCAAAATTATTTCTTTAATAACTTCGACAATTTTTATCGGTTGATGATATGCTGGGGCGGAAGTGGGCGTGGTAAAAATTTTAAACAAACTTGATCTGCGTACAAGCATAACAAATACTGCTCCATGTCTTATAGTCTTTGATATCCAGTGTTTCAGACACACAGACTCACAGACAGACAGACGGACATGGCTAGATCGCCTCGGTTGTTGACGCTGATCATAGGGTCGGAGATGCTTCATTCTAACTGTTACATACATTTCCTGCCGGCACAAAGTTATATTACCCTTCCACCCTATGGGTAGCGGGTATAAAAATGTTAAATATTAATGTTTTCTTATTAATTGTGAAACTATTTTCTTAATTTAGAAATTTTAGGTATCTGTTCATATATTAAGTCATTTACTTTTTATATTTATTTAAAAGGCCTTGGCTCCAAATGGCTTCAGAGCGGGAGTCACAACTTCACATGCCATCAGAACACAGCCTAGAAGACCGATTTCATTTGGAAACCGAACGAAAAACGCGACTCAACATGACGACACAGGAGCGGACGACGTCGACGCGCTTGCAAATGCCGCGTCACCTGCATCATCAGGCGACAGCAGAAGCTGTTCCTTCAATCTGTACCACAGATTGGAAGCCAGATGATGATTGGAAGCATGGAGCTAATACAATTCTACCCGTGGTTGTTTCATTAACACCGACTTCGCCGCCACCGCCCATAATAACAGATGTAGATGCGGCATCGGCCGTGGGACTTAAGCTGAGCGATCGGATGTCTCCGGTACAACAAAGATCCCAGCCATATTTCGTGAACAAGAGCCAACAGCAGGAAATTGGAGCAACAGGTCACGTTACCCCAGACTCCTCAGTTTGTAGCATTCAACAGTCTAGTCTCTTGAATGGGTTTCAAAATATACAACAGCAATGTGCAAAGATCGCTATCTCCGCCTCGCCCAAAAACGGAGGAGGATCTAGCCGGTCTAATGGAAACTCCACAGACATGGAGGAGATCAATACCAAGGATCTGGCACAGCGTATATCAGCGGAGCTTAAGCGATACAGTATCCCACAGGCGATTTTTGCTCAACGTGTCCTTTGCCGTTCGCAAGGCACACTGTCCGATCTCCTGCGCAACCCAAAGCCATGGTCGAAACTAAAATCGGGTCGGGAGACTTTCCGGCGAATGTACAAGTGGCTCCAAGAGCCAGAGTTCCAACGGATGTCGGCATTGCGCATGGCAGCGGCACAAATTCCACAACGTATGACGCCCTTGGGTTCCGGTAATACTGCTGCGACTGGTCTACATGGATCAGCTGGAACGGGAACAGGAACTAATGATAACAGAGACGTTATGACGACGGATGCGGATACCCACGGGGGTTCATCAAATATGTCACCAAGAGGTAGGTGTCAGTGAAAACAATAAAGTCCGATTGGGGAAGACTGGCATTTATTGTTAATTGTTAAAAACTGAAGAGACCTAACTGTTTGTTTGTTTTGTTTTTTTATTTCTATCTCAGCCGCACTTAATGAACCTGTGTCTACAGTAGGAACTGCTGCTGGCTCTAATCTCTCCGTCTCCTCCAACGTTGTCGTCAATTGCCGACGAAAGGAGGAGCTACAGATCGAGCAAATGCCGCAGCCCAAGAAGCCACGCCTGGTTTTCACTGATCTACAGCGACGAACATTACAAGCTATTTTTAAAGTAAATAATTTGAGAAATATAAATCATATTACATATATATATAAATCAATGATCTCTTTTAGGAAACCAAGCGACCTTCAAAAGAGATGCAAGTGACTATAGCCAGACAATTGGGTTTAGAGCCCACAACGGTGGGTAATTTCTTTATGAACGCAAGAAGGCGATCGATGGATAAGTGGCGCGATGATGATACAAAAAATAATACAAACATACAGCATGTCATGCAAAATCGGCAGCAACAGCAGCAAGACGAGCAAGATGATGATCACAGTCATATTTCCAATCAAAATCATAATCCTAGTCAGAGCCTATCGCACGACAACTACTCGAGTCTCCACACGACAGCTATGTCTCCGCTGGGCGCCTTTGACGAAGATACCGATATGGATTTGGAGTTGGAAAGTCATGATTTCGATTTGGTTGATCCCGACCATCAGGGTGATACTAATAATGATCGCCATGGCGACATGTTGTGACAGCATAGCAACAAACCGGAGAAGACGGAAAACTCTCTTCGAGGAACATTTACGTACTTGAGTCCTAGTAGATCGAAAGAGAGAGCAAAGTTAGTCGCGGCAAGCCGAGAAGTTGCAGGTAATAAGGATGAAGCCAAGCTGAAACTAGAGGATAAGCCGCAATGGTCGCAAAACCAGCGGCGCCATATAGACGCCAATATCTGTATGGATGAAATGATGGGCATATCCGATTATTTGGATGATCTCAAGCTAATGATAGTCTGCTGAAAGAACACACACAAAAATGGCATACTTAATTGCAAACCCTTACTACACTTTTCTGATATATTTATCTAGGTAACTTGAGATACAATAATGCGAATAACACAATAACTTCATTTGACTTAATTAGCAGTACATTTTCTTGAATATTTTTCCTAATGTTAAAGAAATGTATTAAAATTTTTTTCAAATGGTAGCAAAATACGTAACTATATTATGCCATTTTTCAGCAATAATGTATTAACAAGCTTTTGGTGCTTAGAGGGTAAAATTTTTACAATTTAATTTAACTTGTTGATTTTGTACTTATACATATATGTTTTTTAATTTATTAAGTTTGTTTTTAAGCTTTAGAAAGTAATTTTCTATATTTATTTTTATTTTACCCTTGCAATTGATTATAAATTTGACTAGAAGTTTGCAACGCAGTAAAGGCGTAAAAAGTATATATATATGCATATATATTTGATAATCATGTCTGTCTGCCTCTTAATTTTTAAGCAAACTATTTCTTAATTTTTTAGCTATCTGAATAAAACTTAACATATAGCAGGTGGTATAATACATCATTGCGAGGGTATGCAAACGTCGGCGTCTCGAAGTTAGCTTCTTTTCTAGTTATTGAAATATTTAGGTTCTTAATTTCTGTACTTGGATTTGCACAGCAAATAACAGCGTTTTCAAACTATTTGCGTTAGTAAATATATAACGTAAATGTTGATATAGTTAAGGCGTGTACTATATTTAAATTAGCAGTGGCTATTAAAGTTTGGCCCTAGGCGAATCATGTAAAGAGTTTGGTATACAAAAGAGCAGTGTATATCTATGTAGATATATTTAGAAAAAATAACATTAATAAATCTTAAAAATAATAATGAAAAAAGATTTCAAAGGAAGTCAAAATTATTGTGTATCTAGTCAAATTTATAAAGTAATCATGTAATAACCGAAGCGATTATTTTAAAATTATTACTTACACCATAAATATATTTAAAGTCATTAGCATCTTAAATCTTAAAAATTACTTCGAAATTTGATTTTGAAAGAAAAACTATGTTTTGTTTAGTTGTGTGCATACAATTATATTTACATAAGCAAACATATACAAACCAGATTTTAATTAATGAAATAAATTGTATATAACTGTATGAAATCGTCATCTCTCCAGACACCAAACATTTATTTAATATTATATGACAAGAGCGAGCCCTTTTCCCAATAAATCCCAATAATTATATATAATTCTTATTTGTATAAGAAATGTTATGAAAGATACTCATTGACATTATATTCATGCACTATATGTTAATCGAAATAGGTTTTATTAAGAATAATAACGCTAGTCAATTTAGTTTAAAATACAATTTAGAAACGTAATGCAAATGATGGAACGATGGAGAGTACAGTCACCTCTTTAGGCACATTAATATATTTTAATATATCTATGTAAAGAACAAATCAAGCAAATGCAATAATAAAATAGAGGCATAAAATCATTCTGTAAGGTAATCATATCTTATCTTATCTATGTTGCCTTATATGTAAATTAACAGAGTAAACACATTTGCAAACTAGCTGAAACTACTTATCTTTTTTTCCAGTTTTCATTCCAGAAGGTAATATTTAAATTTCAAAATATTTAGCAAGATTTCGGCAAGATTTCCAGCGGCTTTCTTTAAATGCGGGCCAAAGAAGACGGAATGGTAAATGTTTCTCTTTACAGTTAAGAATTTTTTAGTGCAAAATTTCAACTTTTTTATTTGGTTTAAATTGTAGTAAGTATTGTATAGTTTTTTATAGTTCGTCGTCTACGTCGAGAGCTCTGAAACCCAAAATGTATTTTTATTTAACACTCAGTAACGATTTATTTATTATTTAAAAGTTAAATGTATGCGCCATATATATATTTTTATATTTAAATTTAAAACATTAACAATGCACCAGACTTGCTGACTTGAAAAGGTACTCTATTTGTTTATAATATTTTAGGATGTCAAGCTTAAGCTGTAATATTAAAATGCATGCTTTATTTTAATCCAAGACATAAGCTTGGCTTTTTAGTAACTTAAGCTTTTGGTGTCTGTTAACTTTCTGTGCGCATTTAGAATGCAATAACCGTTTTTAAGTATGGTACATAGATCTGATGGAAATAAAGGACTAACTAGTAACAACGACCTCCTGATATATTGCAATTGATTTTAAAATTTAAAGTCTCATACAGACGATGTCACGTTATGTCTATCGCTGTCGATGGTTAGACTGGACGCTCGCATACTTAGCGAGGCCAAAGATAGGTTACTATGATATAAAGTGACATTTTCCGTGTCCGATGGCTTTGATTGATTAATGTTACAAAATACAGTTGATGGTAAGAGAATATCTGTGTTGATACCGAATAAGCCATCAACAGAAAGAACATTGGCATTAATAACACTGCTGCCGCCTCCATCCGTGCTGTCCACGTCGGCTGGTATGACTCCACTTTCGTTTCCGTTTCCGCCAAGTTGCAGCCGAGAACTCATCAGTTTATTGCACGCCGGACATGATCGTGACATACTTTTGTCCCGACGCCGTAATATTTCATATGCGCATCTATTGTTTAAGTGTAAAATTGAATAAACTGATAATGAGAAAGGCCAACCTCTCACCTCGCATGGAGAATGTGTGCACAGGGCAGAGCCTCCAGGTTTTCGGGCTGCAGCCCAAATAGCTCTCCACAGGCACCACAATTCAAGCCCAATGCCGCATCCGTTTGGTTAGCCAGGCGAAAGTGTGAGTTGTATTGATCCTCGTCGCCCAGGGCGCGATATATTAAAGCCAACCGACAACGGATCTTACGAACAAGAAACTGTGAGATGAGATAGAAGAATTAATAAGAATTTGAGATAGAAGCTGACCATACCTTGGCCCCAATGGAGCTAGCAACCTCTAAAAGACGCGTATTGAACTCCAGCGGTCTACAGTTGCAAATTTTATTTTGCAAACGCAAAGTTTCTAAGCAACGAGCAGCACCGTCCATGGCCTCCATTTGTGCCATGCGATCGCCCAAGTTGGCAGAAGTGCCCATTGCTTGCTCATATTGTCGAAAGGCCCGCTGAAATTATATATAAATATGCATATATTTTATATACTTAATATATTTTCCGATTTGCAACTTACTTCTACATCCATTTTCTTACGATAAATGTCACCCATGATCCGAATACTGCGGGTAAACGTAGCTTGATCACCGGATATAAGCGATAACTTAGTTGCTTCCTATAAAAATCTATTGGTTATTATTATACATATCACTGGGTCATAAGGCCTTAGATAATACCTTACAATAATCCTGAGCATCTCCCAGCTCACCCTGTTTTCGCAATGAGACCGCCATGCGCAGTAACGCTGCCCTATGATGGCACGAGTTAAGATCCCCGAGTTGTAAAGATCGCGATAGGTCGTAGGCTTTGGATGCATAAGTGGCACTCTTATCGTTATCTTGCAGACGCCCAAATAATTCAGATAGGGCTACATAGACCTGCAGCTCTAGCGAGGGATCACCAATGGCCATAGCTATTTTATATGCACCCTGCAGCCCCTCCAACGCTCTGGAAAATCCACCCATTTCCAGGTAAACCCGAGCCACCGTCAAATGAACTAAGCCACTGCGGCACTTTGTACCACATTCATTATAGAGCGAGTGTCGGGCATAGCTCAGGGATCGTTCCAGTCCTCCCAGGCTGGCATGGGCTCGGCTTAAGTTTAAATACGTTTCAGCTCGCATATTTGGTGAGTCAAGCTCCTCAGAAATACTTAACCAGAGTCGAAAGATTTATTTGTTATAATTAATATTGTAAATTTTAGCTAGTGTTACTCACCCTAATTGTTGATGACTAAATTCAATAGCTTCGCGAAATTTACCCCAGTCCATGTGGGCCTGATACAAATATCCCAAGAGCTGAAAGCAATCCTCTCGCTGGCAGGTGCCCTTTAGAGCACTGCGCCACGTCCGAACTGCTTCGGTTTGGTTGTTTTGCTCATAAAGTCGACGTCCACGCTCGATCTGGGGATTATTTAGTATTATTCTATTTGTAATTATTTTTGAGAAAAAATAAATTCCAAATTCTTTGCCATACTTATAACATTTACCTTTCTCTTTGCTATATATTGCCTTAAACTCTGTTGGCATGACAGAAAACAACCGATTACCGAGTTGGTATGCAGCAGTCCCTGACCAGATGTCCAACAGGAACGGGATCCGGCATCGGGACTCGAGCCATAGCCAGCCACACGCGAAAAGCTTTCATCCAATTGACTTAGTTCTGTTCTAGGCAATATAAACCATTAAATTCAGATAGAACTATTGGAAGTACTTGTTACCATTCGAGTTATCCAAAAGATAGCGCGATCCATCTGGCGATGAGAGTAAATGTGTGGCTGAATGATTCTGGCTATGTGGGATGCTGAAGACCGAAAAAACTCTAAATAGGATATGTATCTAGGAGTTTCGAAGTGTCTCATTACCAAAGTAGATCCTTTGAGGCAATGCTCTCCCATGACATGACAATTTCTTTTGTTAATTAAGCTATATTGCAATAGCACTGAAAGATGAATTAAATTAAGCCTTAGTACTAACATATAATAAATCCGCTTGAAGAATGTTTTGACAGCGAAATTGCCTTGGTAAATTTTTTATTACTTCCGAATTTATCTTTATATAATTTAAATGCAGTACAATAGATCTATAAATGTAAAAGAAAATGCAAAAAATATATAGGTATTATATTATATAATATATTTTAACACTGGATATAGTTATTCTATACGTCTTTAATATAATTTTGAATTTTGAAAATCCAACGTTTTTATTTTTTGATAAGGTTAATCGACTCAAATTTTTATATACATTCTTGGATTTCAAGGGGCTATCGTCACTTTTATCTGACCTTGTTAGGAGTTTTTGCTGATTCGAAAAAAGGCAGTGATTAAGTTTTTGATTAAAATATTGAGAACGTTTTTCTACGAATGTTAAAATAAAGTTATTTATAGCATATCGCCCTAAGAACAGATGTTTAGATTTTTGTGGCATTAGTAGTAAACCTTGACCCAGCTGAAGCTACTTTTGATTATTACAATTTAGAGTGACCTTGTTCGGGTCCTCCCTCCTCAGCAAAGTATCTCGGGTGCTGACGTATCTTATACATACGTGCATATTTTACAAATAATAACAATATCATGAATGATTTCATACATGCAGTATCAGTGCATCTAAAATGGTTGGCAATGTCACGCAGAATATAATTTTTCACTCAAAACATTTGCTTAAATAAATGGTGTTGCTTAAGTTACTGCTGTGCCGTCCACGAAACTGCGGTAAAATCTGAGAGGATGCGATGGTGGATGTTTTTATCTCCCATTAAAAAGCAAGGAGGCTGCGCGAGGCTGATAGCCGATATTTATATCGCACCGTGGTTGCATCTCTACACACTACATGGAAGGCTTGGAGCAGATTTTAAATTACTGTTATATGCATTATTACAAAATCATAATTATAAATTTCACTGAACTCGAACCGAGACTTAAAATATTTATTAATTATTAAGTTTCAATTTGTATGTAAAAGCTGACTTATTTTAAATTAAAAATGAAAGTACATATTATTATAAAATTTTTTTTTAGACAACTTTTATTTTAAGAATTGAATTGCAAAAATTTTAATACCTTGCGTATATATAAATTGTATTATGCATTAATGCCCGTGCACATATTAAAACGTAGATTAATAAAATTATTCAAAGTTTAATATTTAAAATATACCGCCACCTGAAGGTTTTTTGCTGAAACGCAGCCGGTATATCCGAGCTTCAAACCAATTAAGCAGTGTACATCGGTAATAATAATTTTAGCAGCTCCGTGTTATCGATTAGCCACGTAACTGGTGTCCAGTTGCGGCAAATATACCCTAATTTTTAACACTCCATTCTGTTAGATTCCATAAGCAAAACGCTTTTAGTCTCTTCTGTTAGATTCCATAATGCCGCTATGACACAGTAATAGCGGAGATTGTGAAAGATCTCGGTCTGTAAATAACTAGTCCGAAACCCAAAAGTTTCCATCACGTCCCAATATTGAGGAAATCGCCCTCAAAGTACAAAAAATTACCTCTTTTGGCACTTTTTAAACGCTAATAACACAGAAACCGCGCGTATACCAAAGTTGAAATTGGTCTTTATATACTAATATATATACTTTATAGGGTCGTAGATGTCTCATTCACTGCGTTGCAAACTTCTGACTGAAATTATAATACCCTGCAAGGGTATAATGAATTAAATGACGTGGTATATGGAATTGGAACTTGGGCAAATGCAAAAAAAGTGCAAATTCTATTCCAAATGAACTAGAAATAGGGGCACAGTCACAGCCACTAGCATCTCATCACTCCATGAAGACGGCAGGAGACGCGTACTCACGCAAACTCCCGGCTCCCAGGCTCTTAGTGGACTGCCTCCATGCGCCGCCGGGGCAACAGGTTACAGGCAACTGATGCAGATTTCGCTTGCTGTCCTTTTCCGCTACGGAGGCGTTTGGAGCCGTGCAGGATGCATGGGATTCCAATGTGAATACGGAGGCGAGTCTGTCTGCCTTTTGTTCGCCTGATATCTCAAAAGTACCATAAAATTTTCATTTTAAAATTCAAAATATTAATTCCGTAAATACTTACTTTAAGCTTTATTTGTATAGAAGAAGTAGAAACTGTAAGGCACCTTAACTAAAAAAAAATACTTGCCGAAGCATTAAATTCAAAATCGATTTTTTATTTGCAAATATTACATTTTTATCATCCTTACTGTTGCAGTTGTCCGCTTTTACGTAGTGTCAATATGCATCTCGCTTATGTATTACGCTTTAAACATTTATAAGTTTATAAATATATAAATATGCTGAGCCAATGTTAAAAACTACTCTTTATACTCTTTTCCTTCCGTATCTGTCAGTAACATACAAAATATGTTAGGGAAATTATTTTTTTGAGATTGTAATATTATTTGTGGCTTTTCAAATGTAATATTTTTCTGTGATTTTGTGTTGAAAATAAGAAGTCATTTAACTATTAATGAAACTAAAAAATAACTGAATCCCCTAATAAATAAAAACATGAAAGCCCCGCTCAAATAATTTTTACTATTCTCCGGAAAACAAAAAATTTTTAGCCACATGTGAACATGTTTAAACATGTTTAAAAAAAACGAATTCAAGAACTGGGAGAGGGAGAGAGAAGAGAGGTGGTGGTCGTTTAAATACAAAAAACCTTCTGTTTAATGTAATGCGTAATTATCGAGTTATGTATGTATATGCTTTTATCCTATAATATTTTCGAGCTCTTGATGTTTATATTGCGGTAAGAATTTACGGTTCTATTGTTATGAATCTATAATTGCATGCTTTTTATGTACGTATTGTATTGTATTGGTTGTTGGTTTTGTAAGTATGTTTTAATTAAGTTTTCGGGTTGCTTTTCATTTAAGTTAAAGAGTAGCTTATAAAGCCCAACATATTGCAAGAATATGGTCGGAACCCATAGAAAGTACCATTGAGAAGGTGCTTTAAAGTTGAACATTTTTAATTTCATTATAATTTATTTAAATTTTCGTGTAAAGCTTTATATTCCACTTTTTAACTTAAGAGGGCAGAAGCTTGGAGAACAAAAATTCAATACTATTTAAGGACTGAATCTAGATATCTGTTTTTATAAATTCGGTTTCGTGTTTCAGGTTTTTTTTTTGTTCGCAGTGTGGCAGTTATAATTCCCAAAAGGATTTTTTTCTTTGAGGTTATATTTATTGATAAAGAAATATTACGAAATAATAATTTTAATTCTGAGAGTAGCAAGAAAATCGGCAGAAATTGAACTTTTTGTACACTTTTTAACATTTTTTCCTTTCCAAATTTTGCAAGAAATGTTGTTTCTTGTCACTAATATGTAGATTATGTAAATATACATTTCTTAACTTGTGTTTTTTCAATCTAAATGTTTATTTTTTATATAAGTTTGAATTTAATATTTTAGTTACTTTTGTCGTTTAAATTTACAAAGTTTATAACGTTTCACCTAAACATTTCTTGTATATATTATGCCATATGTTATATACACATATATTATTTTAATTAAATTTGTAATAATCACTTCGCTATACTGTTGGTTCGCATTTACAAAATAAATGTAATAAAAAAACAAAAACAAGAATCAGAACATAAAACTTATAGTTGGAGTTCTTCGAATTTTCACCTTTACCATATTCAAAATATTCCTACGCACATTTTTTGTATATATATATATATATATACTAAACAAGTACAGTACATTCATATTAATTTTAAGATATCTTAATTATTAAATGCGCTTTATTTTTTATATAATTAAGCGTGTTTCTAATCCTAATGGTATTATTATTTCTTTTTATAATTTCAGTCGAAAAAACCCTTGCTATGAGGATTTAAATAATTTAAGTTATTTTTCTGAAGGTTCTTGTGATTTTTTAGTAAGATAATCTCTTATAGTAAAGATAATCCATGGCATTACGGCTCTTATCATTACATTTGTGGACATTTTCTTCTTTTAGCTTCGAGATGAGAGACAATGACAGCTTTTAAGGAATGATTCAGCGTTATCAAATGTTCGAGTATTACGGCAGTGATGCTAAACGCTCTAAGGCTTTATTATTTTCTCTCTCTGATCCCTGCTCCTTTTAAGCTGTTCTTGAAAGAGCTTAAGGTAAGGGGACCGTCAAGTTCTTATATATGAAAGAACAGTTTCCCAAGCGGATAAATTTCTTAACCACTGCGCAACTTACAAAGAACCCAAAAATGACACAATTATTTTTAAGGAGGACGACAGTAATAGATGTAGTGGCTCTTAGGCACTTGCTGGTTCTATGTATACCTGGCCTGGCAATAATACTGCATCTTGATCTGTTGTTCTATACCGTCGTTTTTCTGTTCACCTTTATCTTTTTATCTATCTCTATCTCTATATCTATCTCTATCTCTATTCCTATATCTAAATTTAAATTTATATTTAAATGTATATTTTTCTTTATCTTTTATCTTTATCTTTAAAGATGTATCTTTTGTCTTAAACGTTAAGCACTACTAATCTACTCTTGTGATATATATATTTAATTTGTTTACTTATGAATTCTATTTTCACCTTTCTCCTTTTCTATTTTCTTTTCTATATTATTCTTAAAATGTTTTCAAAGCCAAATCAATATTGTTTTTATAACCCATTACCAGTCCTTATCACTTTCCAATATTCATTTTAATTGTTTTATATTGTGATGAATAGAGTTTTGGAGAAAAGATATTTATCAAGTGACGTTGAAGGTTTAACAAAAAAAAAACCAAATTCACCGTTCATATTTGATGTCCCTGCCGGAGCATACTGGCCTTGCAATTGTCGTCTCAACCATATAGTTAATGCCAAGGACGGCTACAATACCCAAAACTAGCGTCGAGTTGATCCAAAGAGACAGATATGAGCCGCCACTATTGTAGGTTAGCTCTTCATTTTTAACAACTTCGTTGGGATGCTGTTTGTTGTAATGATTGTGATCATCTGTGGAATAAGATATATATTTATAAAATTAATTATTGTTCTAATTATAAATCTAATCTTAGTTTCAATTCAAAGTAACAATTTAATAAACTTGATTAGGTCGGTCTTGTTCAAATTAAAGTCATTTCAGGTTTGTTTAATCCCTGGAACCAAATGTATTATTATTAATTATTTGTGGTTTGCAAAGTACATCTTAAAGCGTTTGTTAGTTTAAATGGTTTCTGATTTTTTATCGAATTCGGTAGTCCACGCCAGACGAAAACATTAGCGAGCCACACTGATTTTATTATTTATAGTAAAGAACAATATGTTCGCCATGTTCAACTTTTAATATACTTAATATCTTAATTTCCTTATATTCATAATGTATGTGAGTTTACACCCAACAAAGTCCCGATATCAATTAGTATTTTTATAAAATGTTGCAACTTACCATTGTTATTTCCATTGCTGTTAATAATACCCTTATTGTGCGAAGGATAGTTGTTGTTATGCTGCGTTGGCACATTATTTATACGAATACCGGTTTGAATATGATGATGTCCGGGATAGGCAATATTTATTCCACTACGTCCGGGTTGCAGCATATTGATGCTGCCATGACCGTGGTTAGAGGTGCCAGGTGTTAGTATGATTCCACCAGAGCCCACATTGTTACCAATGATATTTGGTTGTTGTATGGGAATCCGATTAAACTGATCAGTGTTGGAATTAACAGTGGTTGCTATTCCAATGCCTGTGGGATTAATTCCAGCGGGCATTAGGCCACCAGAGCTACCCGTAGCTATGTTATTGCCATAGACCATGCCATGCCCATGGTGACTTTCATCATTATTGGCTGCGATATTAACACTATTGCCAGCATTATCTGCTCCAGATCCTGTACCCGCAACCTCAACGGAAGATGTGACGACTGGGCTAGTTTTATTTTTATCTTCATTCGCCGCACAACATACTTTAAAGACAACTTTCATATTATTTGTGGAGCATCTTCCACCAATTCGGCGATATAAATCATCCTTTGATGAAGTTGCTATATAATTAAAAAGATAAATGATATACATATAGAACATTATATAAGCATTAAAACATTAAAACAAACGAACACTCACAAATGAAGTAATAATCATTTCCAGGTAGGAACTCCAAACCACCTGGTTGCGGTGTAAATGGCCGGAAAGTTATTGTAAAAAACATTAACTTTTGAGGTTTATCACATATAGCTATTACTCGCGGATCGGCATTCGTTATTCGGCATGTTTCATATTCCACCTTCGATACATTGTAGATTATATATTTCTCCGTTTCATTCTCAAATGTTCCGGGCTCATAAACAGGACATATAATGTGCACCTGATCGAATTCAAATGCCAAATTGCCCTTATTCACATCAATTATATGATCGGTGTTATCGATACGAAATCTGTAAATAAATAATATATACAAATAAATAAATTAATAATTTTTTTTAGGTATACCGAAGTTTGTATACCCATGCAGATTGCAAATTTAATCAAAAAGTTAAACTGAAATCTGATGAAAATATGTAGAAAGTCGGCGAAGTTGATATGGCAGCTATAGAATATAGTCTTTCAAGTTTTATAACAGTCGAGTCGATCTAGCCATGTCCGTTTGTTCATCCATCTGTCCGATTATACGCGAACTAGTCCCTTAGTTTTGAAGCTATTGAATGAAACTTTGCAGTTCGTCTTCTATATACTCTCACTCCTTCATATGTCGGAACGGCCCGGATCGGACGACTATATCCATAGGAACGATCCGTTCCGACATATGTCAGAGTGAGAGTATATAGAAGGCTAACTACAAAGTTTCATTCAGATAGCTTTAAAATGGATGGACTATTTCGCGTATAATCGGACAGACGGACGGACATGGCTAGATCGACTCGGATTTATAGGGTCGGAGAGGTCTCCTTTACTGCGTTGCAAACTTCTGACTGAAATTATAATACCCTGCAAGGGTATACAAATTTGAAATATTAAAAATGACTATATCTCAGAGACAAAGAAAATAAGAAGAAAATCAACGAAGTAATTGTAATTGTTTTCCATTAACTTCCCGATTATTTCTATTACAACTATATGATCGTCGTTCGATTTACTCCAAACTAAAACCGAAGCACTCAAATAATACAAAATGGCCATGTGTCAAATTATATCGGCACATTGATGAAACGTTGATGACGGTGTCCACTGATGACATGTGGTAAGATAGTAATATACCTTTGTATTTAAGCTCACTCCAGTGCCAGTGAGTGGATTGTAATGGTGCAAAGACAAGACAGTGGAGTCAATATAATAACAACGAATAGGGTACCATCCAAAAGTCCTGATCAACCATTTACAAGGACTACCTTATCAATTTATACCCAGTAGAATATCTATGGACGTTGATGCATTACGGTCAGTGCACTCAAGTGGCCCTTATGAGACCAGGCACGTGCCTGTTAGGGTTAGGTATTAGTAGACGCGATGGAAAATATAGAAAAGAATACGAGGAAATAAACTTCCGGCGAGCTGCCTGAATGTTTGCATGCATGCGATCTAAGTGGCTAAGGATAAAAGTTTTTAGTTTAGGAAGACTATCAACATACCGAATACAAATCATTATAACTTGCACACAGTACTCTAAAGGGATCATGCAGTTCATAGGAGGTTCTACAATGCGCAAAGCTAAGGGTATATTCGATCTAGTATTTCTACTCGGAACGTGAAAATTAATTAGGTTATAAATAAAGGTAATGTCTAGCATAGTTCTACGATTGGTTGAGGAGGGTAAGTAAATTAGGAGAAGTCTACTATAATAGGAGGGTAATCTCTGGTCAGCATCCCAGTTTAAACCGCGTAGAGCGAAAAGCAAAAAGTTCTTTTGAACCGATTCAATGCGTTTACTGTGGACCCCAAACGCAAGATCCATATTCTAAGATTGGACGAACTAATGAAATATATACAGTTTTTGTTACATAGGGGTTATCGAATTCTTTCGACCACCGTTTAATAAATCCCAGCATACACCATACACGAAATATGATCGATAAAGTCAAGTTTGGGACCCAGGCGGACACCCAAGTCATCAACTGAGTTAATTCTTTCCAAAGAGCAGCAGTTAAGCGTGTAAATTGCAAGCTTGGGAACGACACGAGAGAATGTCATTAGCTTGCATTTAGAGCCATTTAAGTTTAGTAGGTTTATGCGGCACCAGGCTTGAAAGCTATCAAGATATGTTTGTAAATCAGACTGGTAAGCGACGTCCTTGTTGTACACAAAGCTTGACATCATCAGCGTACATGAGTACTATAGAATTTGTCAAAACTTCGGGCAGATCATTAATAAATAATGTAAGCAACACGGGACCCAGGTGGCTCCCTTGCGGGACACCTGAGGTGACTCGGAGAACATTGGATAAATTATTTTTAAAGTGGACTTTTTGCGTCCTGCCAGTAGATAACTAGAACCACCAAAGAAAATCAATTGGAAAACCCATTAAGTCGAGTTTCCTGAGGAGAAGGGAATGATTAACGGAATCAAATGCGTTACTGAAGTCAGTATAAATTACATCCGTTTGAAGGTTATTCTGGAAACCCCTTATAATGAAGGAAGTGAGCTCCAGAAGATTTGTGGTTGTTGATTTCCCTTAACAAATCCATGCTGACATGGAGAAATTACTGATCTACAAAGGTGCTGCAAATGTGTTACCTTGTTACCTTTTTTGTTACCTTTTTTGTGGAAAGGAATAATGAATGATTCCTTCCAAATAAGGGCAAAGTGCGAGGTTTCTAAGGAAAAGGTAATCAATTTCAGAAGGGGCGAGCACTGGGCATCGGCACATTACCTAAGCACACAGCACGGTATTCCGTCGGGACCTGACAGATAAACAGGCTTTACACCATGAAGATCTAAAAGGAGAGAGCTTTCGTTTAAACATGGACTGAAAATTAAGTTCGATCTGGGCAAGCTATAAGAATACGTCTGATTTAGGTCAGTGAAAGTGGAGTATGTCGTTTAAAAAAATTGGGCAAATAGATCGGCAATTGCCTGATCGCCCATTACAGTTGCGTTTTCTTCTGTATATCAGCATCAATGTCCAGTGTCACATCGAAAGTAGGATGATAGAGATCTGCAAATGTGGCCTCCGATTTGTTACCTTTTTTGTGGAAAGGAATAATGAATGATTCCTTCCAAATAAGGGCAAAGTGCGAGGTTTCTAAGGAAAAGGTAATCAATTTCAGAAGGGGCGAGCACTGGGCATCGGCACATTACCTAAGCACACAGCACGGTATTCCGTCGGGACCTGACAGATAAACAGGCTTTACACCATGAAGATCTAAAAGGAGAGAGCTTTCGTTTAAACATGGACTGAAAATTAAGTTCGATCTGGGCAAGCTATAAGAATACGTCTGATTTAGGTCAGTGAAAGTGGAGTATGTCGTTTAAAAAAATTGGGCAAATAGATCGGCAATTGCCTGATCGCCCATTACAGTTGCGTTTTCTTCTGTATATCAGCATCAATGTCCAGTGTCACATCGAAAGTAGGATGATAGAGATCTGCAAATGTGGCCTCCGATTTGTTACCTTTTTTGTGGAAAGGAATAATGAATGATTCCTTCCAAATAAGGGCAAAGTGCGAGGTTTCTAAGGAAAAGGTAATCAATTTCAGAAGGGGCGAGCACTGGGCATCGGCACATTACCTAAGCACACAGCACGGTATTCCGTCGGGACCTGACAGATAAACAGGCTTTACACCATGAAGATCTAAAAGGAGAGAGCTTTCGTTTAAACATAGACTGAAAATTAAGTTCGATCTGGGCAAGCTATAAGAATACGTCTGATTTAGGTCAGTGAAAGTGGAGTATGTCGTTTAAAAAAATTGGGCAAATAGATCGGCAATTGCCTGATCGCCCATTACAGTTGCGTTTTTGCGTTTTCTTCTGTATATCAGCATCAATGTCCAGTCTCACATCGAAAGTAGGATGATAGGGATCTTCAGGTTACGTCAGCGGCGCCACCCTCACCAAACTGACACTCGCCGGATCAGAGACAAAACAAAGATCAAGCAAGCGCTCTAAGGAATTTCGTACATGGTTGACTTCAGACAGCGAAATGTCAAACAAGCCAGCAATAAAATCATGTTGTGTTGAGGATTGAAGTGTGTTAGAGGAGCTATTTCGGTTTTAATTTCATGAAAATCGGCCAACTATATCTTATAGCTTCTATGAAAGTTTAGATTTAGCCGTTTTATATTATTCCTGAATTTCAGTTTTAATTTCGTGAAAATCGGTCGACTATATCCTATAGCTTCCAGGAAAATAAAAAAAACATAACTTAGCCCTTTTTCAAACCATTTGTATCAAATTTGAGATCTGGCAAACCACTATTATTCAAGATTTTCGGTTTTAATTTTTTGGTAAAATTATGCAAGGGTACACAAAATTCGGTGAGCCGAAGTTAGCTTCCTTTCTTGTTTTTTGTTTAAATTCTGCAAGGGTATAAAAACTTTGGTAAGCCGAAGTTAACTTCCTTTCTGTTTTTTTTTTTTTTGTTTTGTTATATATATAAAAAGGTTTTCATAAGGAAATATTACTACTACTACTAATTTTATTAATTTTTAAGTATATTTTTTCCAAAGCTATTGAAAATGCGTAGGCTCGTCATTCGTAATTTGGGGGTGATTTTACACGGCTTGAGGAGGTGCAACAATGGACGACGAAAGGAACGAAGAAAATGTCGACAAGTAAATAAATATAATGCGTTCTGGGCGTGCAACCGTTCAGGTTCAGAGGGGTGCAATTTCTCAGAGAGGATGAGTAGCTCCTTAGAGTTTTTCATATAATTCTAGTTTATATTTTATTAAATAAATAAATATATAATATAATTATTATTTTATTAAAACGAGATGTTATTGCCTTTATAATATTCTAAAGCAAAATTCAAAATATTCGAAACCATATTCGCGCAATCGTAATGTTTCATTGTTTTGATGAAAAACTATAAAAAAGGGCATGTTTTCTTTTGCTTTTTTCTTATAAACAGAGGCATTATGTTTTGACTTTTGTTTTCTAACATCATTAGAAGAATGCAAATATTTAAAATAAAATCAAATATGACCTTCCAATCTATTTTAATAATAACAAGATGGACATACAGCCGACAGCAGAATACCCTGTACCATTACAAGTTCCTCGAGAATAACTGAAAACTGACAAAATTATGGTTTTTTCTTTTATTTTCCTGATTGTTCCTATGGAAGCTTTGAAATTAAAACCGAAATTCAGGAATAGTAAAAAACGGCTTAATACCAACTTTGATAAAAATATGTTGAAAACTGACAAAGTTAAAATTTTTTTAGTAAAAATTTTCCGATTGTTCCTATGGCAGCTATATGATACATATAGTTTTCCGATCCGGCTCGTTCCGACATATATACGAGTGAGAGTATATAGAAGACTAACTACAAAGTTTCATTCAGATAGCTTTAAAATTGAGGGACTAGTTTGCGTAGAAACGGACAGACGGACATGGCTAGATCGACTCGGCTGGTGACCCTGATCAAGAATATATATACTTTATAGGGTCGGAGATGTCTCCTTCACTGCGTTGCAAACTTCTAACTGAAATTATAATACCCTGGAAGGGTATACAAAATAAAATGATTAATATTAAATTAAATAGAATGGGACCTCTTTTTAAGAATTTATCGGTCTTCGCCCCTACATTAAAATGGGGCCTGTTGGGGGCTTAAATAATTCTTAGCCAATCAATGTTTTTTATGAACGAAATCCTTATTTTAGTTTTTGTTTAATTTTTTGACAAATTATTATTGTTTTAAAAATAATATTTACAAAAAAACTATGATTGTTAATACATCGATGTTTTCTTTTAAAAAATATTGAAAGAGAAATATTCAAAAACATTAATCTCTCTCTAATTTATTTATAGATTTACCTTAGAACTTTAAAATTCAAATGATTTTTTAGGACTTTAAGTTGGATTAAAATTACAATTTCTATACTCACATGCTGTTTGATGTATTCCAATGCATGTAAAAGGTTTTGGCGCAACTGGACATAGTTGATAGTAACACCGTTTCCATACAAATCAAAGCAAATAGGGTTACAAGGGATGTGGCCCCCAAAGTGGGTAATGGAATAATCATTTTTTTACATCTCACAACGAATAAAGATGAACGTTTCCGATCTCTATTTCTGCTGTTACGTGGGTATAATTTTTCTGTGGCAGGAAAGCTTTGCGACGTTTTCAGTAGTTTCGTTTTCTCAGATTTGCTTTTTACATTTAAATGCTGTGACTGTGGAAACTTGCTTTTACTAATCGATTTTCTATGCATAGCTGGTTGCTGTTGTTGGTTATTCATCGTCTGATTTCGATTACGGCTTCTCTGCTCTTTCTTCTGGCATTCATCGTGGTTACCGATAGGTGTCGAGGTTATCGAAATTTTTCGATCATCGTGTTGCAACATTTTAACGATTCTTCTTGCTCGGGTTTTGTAGTCTTTTGCCCTTCTAGCATTCCAATTTTTGTTGTTTTTTTGTTAATTCATTTAAATATTTAAGACCGTTTTATCCAACTAACTATAAGTTATATTATTCGTGTAAGCCCATGCAATCATATATCCTTGTTTCATATCTGGGGGAAATAAACATTAAATAAATATACATATAATTATTTTATAAAAATACAAAAACAAATTCATTTAAAATAACGTAATTTGCACATTCTATAGAGGGTATGTTAAATTTGTATTATTATTCAAAATATTTACACATTAGCTTGTATTGAAAAAAATACATATATATGTATACTTCTAAAAAAGTTGTTTGTAATATTGTAGAAACAAATTAAACAATTTTTGTTCATATGTATGTATATGGTGGTCACTGTCTGAACAAATTTGACCCTTCCATTCAATTTTTCATACTATCATAATACGAATATAAATTGTATACATGTATATTATTTACAAACTTTTTGTTGTATTAATTCGATTTTTTCCGTTGTTTGCTTTTAAAAAACATCACAATAGAATGATATACGGCAAGGAATGTATGTATACACTAAATGGGAGTACGGTTTTCCTGTATACATACACAAGGTACGAAGAGTCTTAGCTAGCGAAAAAGAAGTTCGTTTCCATTATCGGGGGGAAACATATTCTAATTGCTATTTTAAGACACATTTAAATAATGCCATCAAACGGCGTATTATACATTATTTATTCATAAAAATACACACACAAAAATTCAGTCCCTCTCTTTACGTATACTTTCCAAATACACAATTTTCACACATTTTCCACTTGCCGTTCAACGTTGCAGATCGCGAAAATGTTTGCCTCTGTTGAGATTAATTAGAAAACAATTAATTTTGACCGTCATTTGTGTAATATTGCGATAATACAAAAAATATATGTATATAAACATATATTATTTTTTTCTATGAACTATTAATAAAGCAAAAGTGTAAAAAATTTGACAGACAAAGTGTGACCGTTGCGAGATAATAAATAAATACCATTTCTTGAATTCTTGCATGTCAAATATAATGTCGATAAAGCATAGTATCCAGACAGTAAAAAACCGTCATTAAAGCTCCCTATCCAGACAGTAAAAAACCGTCTTTAATCAGTGAGAGAGAGCGAGAGGCAAATAGTTGAAAACGGTTGTTCGTCAGCGGCCTTTTTATAGGTCGGTAACCTGACAAGAAAACAATTATACTAGAAAAGTGTGTGGCACTTCCTAGTATTATTCGAGCGGGCTGCGAAAAAGAATAAAAAATGTATAAAACAGACTGTTTGCGACCGTTTCCCCCCTTCGCTGTACCTTCTTCAGTTCCGTAAATCCGTTAAATTTTCAAAAAACATCACAGGAGTTTGGTGCAGATTTTCTAATTATAAAAAAACAAAAGATAATGGCTAGAATGTATATTATTGATATAAAAATATGAAAACAATGCTTACATTGGAAGAATATCGCCCTTTAATTGATCTGTCTTTATGGGCTATCCCAATACTTTGATCGCTTCCTATTTGGTTTAGAATCTTCCTCATCCATTACGGCAATAAATGCTGCCAAAGCAATAGTAGTTTTTATCTTATTTTTAATTTTTTATCAACATTTTAAAAATATTGTAAACATGCATGTATGGCCGCATCACTTCCCGGCCAAAAATGCCGAACAGCTAGTAAAATCAGCGGTCACACTTGAAAAGATAAAACATTTGTTTCGCTGCGAAACGTTTTTTTGTCTGGATACGGAGCTTAACGGTTAGTAGTGGTAACTGGTTTACTACGAGCGTTTTTTATATTGTTTTACCGTTTGAAAAATGTTTATCTTATCTTAAGTTATTTTCCAGCAGTTCTCTTTCGACGCTAATTTGATAAATTTATACTATTTAATTTAATAAAATTAAACACTTTAATTAAGCCATAAACAACAATTAAAAATTATTACGATTCACTGGATTTATCACCTTGTGCTCCAAAATCCTCAAGGTGTAATTTTTGTAAGCATTTCATAAAAAGATATTATTATAGTCACCAAAACATTTATAATAAATGTGTGTATTTTATTCTTATTTAACGATAATGTATTTTAAACAAAATTGTTAACATATGTAATCATGTAATCAAGAAAATGGAATACCAATCTATTATAGATATGTGTAAAATAATAAGTTTATTAACTTAACAGACTTAATTCGGACTTTACGCTATTTACTTACCCGTTTCTACATGTAAGGATTCGAGATGGAAGAACTTTGATGATTCTCCGGCAAAGTCGATGTTATCGATGTTTCTCCACTCTATGGCATTTCTCCACCCCTAGCAAAGAGTGAAAAAGAATAATTAATAAATATTTTATATTTCATTAATGATGGCATTTGCCAATATTACAAGACGATCCCTCGATGGATTATTTCGCTTAGGATTGCGACCACCATTTATGGGAGCAGCTTCAACGAACATACTAAAGTATAACATACAGCTTACATAATACCTTATGTATTTCTTTGATACTTGATCAACTTCAGTTCTCGAGGCGCCGCAAAATGGTATCCAGACCCCGAATTTATGAAGCAATTCAGTGGACCCGTCATGTATCCAGATGACGTGACATCGCTGTGGAGTGTCCCACCATGGAACAGTGTGTAGTTAACATCCAGTAATCCTTCGCTTAGCATTTAACAATTATTAACATTTAGGCAAGGTAATACCCGTGGAGAAGTCGGTACGAAATTTGACCCTTAACTTTGGCCCCCAACATCCTGCTGCCCATGGAGTCTTGCGCTTGGTGCTCGAACTGGATGGCGAGGTATGTTAATGTAAATGTGTAGATGCTAATACATAGTTTATGCTAACATCGTCGAACATATTCTTTACAGACTGTAGTGCGAGCGGATCCCCACATCGGCTTACTGCATCGAGGCACTGAGAAGCTAATAGAATACAAAACGTATACCCAGGCATTGCCATACTTCGATCGATTGGATTATGTGTCGATGATGTGCAATGAACAATGCTATTCGCTGGCTGTGGAAAAGCTACTTAACATCGATGTACCGCTAAGAGCCAAGTATATACGAAGTAAGTTTGAACCTAAGGCAACAAGGTACTCATTTCTACACGCATTAAGAGCATTTATAAACCGCTTACTCGATATTGATAAAATTTAAAAAAATCCTTTAGCGCTATTTGCCGAAATTACCAGGATTCTGAACCACATAATGGCTGTGGGTACTCATGCTCTTGACGTTGGTGCTCTAACGCCATTCTTTTGGCTTTTTGAGGAGCGCGAAAAGATGATGGAGTTCTATGAGCGTGTGTCGGGCGCTCGCATGCATGCTGCCTACATTCGTCCTGGTGGTGTTTCGTTGGTAAGCCGATTATAAATTTAATATTCTATAATGCACTTGCTAAACTCACAAACTCAAACTGTTTAAAGTTGATAAATAGGCGTTGTTCCTAGTCTCACGAAACCGTACATTTTCGTTTAATAGAAATTTTTGTAAATTGTTCTGTTATTGCAGTGTGTTTATACCCTGTACCAAAGGTACACAGGTATTATAGTTTTGTGCGACTGCGATATTCTGTAACAGGCAGAAGGAGGCGTGGCAGACCCCCAAAAGTTACCTAAATATTGATCAGGACCACTAAAGGAGTCGATATAGCCATGTCCGTCTGTCCGTCCGTCCGTCCGTCCGTCTGTCTGTCTGTCTGTCCGTCTGTATGAACGCCTAGATCTCAGAGACTATAAGAGCTAGAGACACGAAACTTAGGATTTAGACTTCTTATATCTGCACGCAGATCAAGTTTGTTTTAAATTTTTGCTGCTCCCCTTTTTGGTGGAGCTATTTGAAAAAAACCATATATCTCCCAAATTTATAAAGCTATGTAAACCATATTCAAAACCTTGATGTATTTTATCAAAATACACAGATTGCCCAAATTTCATTGCGATCGTGCCATAAATAGCGGAGATATAGCCTTTTTACTTCATACATATTATGTATACCAGAGGCAGCGCAGGCAGAGGGCTCCAAATGTCTAAATCAAAATGTTCATTTCACATTTTTATGAAATTAAGATCACCGACTTCGAATTGGTCGATAGTGCAGCCGACTAAAATGAAGTCTACGCGAAGTTTAGAAGTGAAGCACGCGCGGGTTCGATTCCTGCCGGCGACAAGCCAAAAATTTTTTTTTTTTTTTTGTAATTTTTAACTGTAAGTCAAAATTATTATAGTATTTTATACTAAGAAATAAAAAAAAATGCAATTAAAAACCTATATTTTATTAAAAAAAAAAAAAAAAAATACTATGATTTAGTGGCAGAATCGAACCCAGGCCAATTGCATACAAAAATGAACCCGCAGTTTTATCCACTGAGCTACCGACTGTACTTTTGATTCAGCTGACATTTGCATTATATGTCAATTTGTCTCCGTTTCTTAGTTTTTGGCTTTTTATTCTCGGGAACCAAATCGAGCGGCGACTTGTAATGGTACAGGGTATTCTACTGTCGGGACACCCGACTGTATGTCCATCTTGTTTTTTTTTATATTTTATATTATATTTTAATTTTTCTTGTTTTGTAATATTATTTATATATTTTTTGTAAGTTTTTTATTTACAAGAGACTTTCAAACTATTCAAGCTGGTGGTATCTCCTTTAAATTAAATAGATTTATAATATATGGTACCCTCCTTTTACAATATTAATCCTTAAATTTTACTTAGATAAGTATATTAAAAAGAGTTTTTTGTTCCACATAAGTCTGGCAACCTTAGAAAATGCTTTGCAAATCCGAATGCAATCAAAAAATAGTTATATTTTAATAGACAAATGAGTGACCATATATTCCATATCATTGGAAGATCAAAACCATACAAATTGATTAGATTTTGTGACAACAGTTTGTAAATTTTGTTTGAAACGTGTTTTGTTACATACTTTGAATAAGTAGGGGATTTACAAAAGCTAGCTATTTCTGAGGCATTCCTAAAAGAATATTAAGACAGTATTATATAAAATACGTATAATTGATCACTAATTTGTTGCAGGACATGCCACTGGGTCTTATGGATGACATCTATGAGTTTTCATCCAAGTTTGCTGAGCGTCTGGACGAAGTCGAAGATGTCCTAACCACCAATCGGATATGGGTGCAACGAACCGAAGATATTGGCATTGTGACCGCTGAGGAGGCTCTAAATTATGGATTTAGCGGCGTCATGCTTCGTGGCTCTGGTATCAAGTGGGATCTGCGCAAACAACAGCCGTACGACGCCTATCATCTCGTTGATTTTGATGTGCCTATTGGTACCAAAGGCGATTGCTACGACCGGTACCTTTGCCGCGTGGAGGAGATGCGTCAGAGTCTCAGGATTATCGATCAATGCTTAAATCAAATGCCAGCGGGAGAAATTAAATCGGATGACGCCAAGGTGACTGCACCCTCGCGGTCCGAAATGAAAACTTCAATGGAGGCGTTGATTCATCATTTTAAGCTATTCACGCAGGGTTATCAGGTGCCTCCGGGGGCCACATATACCGCAATCGAAGCTCCGAAGGGGGAATTCGGGGTATATCTCGTTTCTGACGGTTCAAGTCGTCCATATCGCTGCAAGATTAAGGCTCCTGGCTTTGCTCATTTGGCAGCGCTGGAAAAGATTGGCAAACAGCATATGTTGGCCGATGTTGTTGCCATTATTGGTACTTTGGATGTTGTTTTTGGGGAAATAGATCGTTAGATTCCTATGAATACTTGTAAATTGGAAATATTGATGATTAATAAAACTGGAAAGACAAATTGGTGTTTTTTTTTCGAGATTTAAAAAAGGTATGAAGACATCCTTGTTGCGATGGAATGAATGGCTGGTCTAGAGCGGTCTTCGATGGTGAAATTGGAGTATATAAATAAAGATAAATATTTCAAATTAATATACTCCAGTTATGTGTAAAAAAATTTAAAAAAAAACTGTCGTTTTGTGCAATAATTATTTTAATTAATACATTTTTTAAATTAATAAATTTGAATTTACGTACAGAAGTTTATAGAAGTTTATATAATTTCAGTCAGAAGTTTGCAACGCAGTAAAGGAGACATCTCCGACCGAATATAAAGTATATATATTCTTGATCAGTATCAAAAGCCGAGTCGATCCAGCCATCTCCGTCTGTCCGTTTCTACGCAAACTAGTCCCTCAGTTTTGAAACTTTGCAGTTAGTCTTCTATATACTAAACTCTAACTCGTGCATATGCCGGAAAGAGCCATAGGAACAATCGGAAAATTTTTAGAAAAAAAATTTTAACTTTGTCAGTTTTCAACATATTTTCATCAAAGTTAAGATTTAGCCGTTTTATATTGTTCCTAAATTTTGGGCTTAATTTTGTGAAAATCGGTCGACTATATCCTATAGCTTCCATAGAAATAATCAGGAAAACAAAAAATAACCATAACTTAGCCGATTTTCAAACCATTTTCATCAAATTTAAGATTTGGTAACTAATTATTATTCCAGAATTTCGGTTTTAATTTTTTGTTAAAACTCTGCAAGGGTATATAAACTTCGGTGAGCCGAAGTTAGCTTCCTTTCTTGTTAAAAATGTAATTGTTTTGTTTTCGCCAAAAATGGTCAAAATGTATCAGTTACCTACCTTTAAAATGCGTTTTTGATATAATGATCTACATAAATACGTATTTTATGCATTTTTCGGTTTTATTCAACTTTATTACCATATTTTCTTTTCACAAAACTCTTAAAATATTACAATTAGGGATGCCCATTGCCAAACAACATTAAAGATATACACTCACTTTTTTAGTTAAATCAATTTGTTTTTTTGATCTCTGTAATATATTAATATATATTATATGTATACATATATTGCGCAGCATTACATCCATTTTTGCCAGGTAAATATATGTTTATACGATTTTTGTTTGCTTTATAGTCACATATTAACTCTGAGACTCTAATATGATGTAATAATCAACGAAATAAAAATAATTAAATATGTTATATAATTAGTATGGTTTTATCAAGTAAATTAACACTTGCTTCGAAATTTGAATATACTTTTAACTTTTTTTCATAGCACTAATATTATTTAATTTATTAATATTCAATAGCACTAAATTTTTAGGTTGCGTTTGCAAATCTGTACATGAGAGACGTTCTATTTGGGGAAATAGATATTCGGTAGGTGTTAAGTTTTACGCTTTTGCTATGCATTAATTTTTTTTCATACTTTATATTTTATTCTAAGTGATCACATTGAAACTTTTGTTTTAAAAACGCTTTTTATTTTATAATAAATAACATTTTTTCTATAAGCTTTAACAATGAATTGAGTGTGTTTTAACTACATAAACCTTATATCCATATGTTTTATTGATCTTACTGAGAGAGCTATTTAGACTCTAAACTGGCGCAAAGTACATTTAACAAAGTTTATGTAAAACCGGTATTATAAAAAAAATAAATAAAAAACTAAAAAAGAAACCAAAGAAAGGCTGAGAAATTAGAGGTTTTTCTTAAACAAGTGTTTATAATTTCTTAATTAATCATTATACTTTAAAGGGAATTTTTCTAAAGAAAAGAGGTCATTAATTGTTAAATTTTCTCTTATTAATTTAAAAAATTTTCAACTGTAGACTCTAGCTAAACGTATTGTATGAATATATTTTTTGTTGATAAAAATCATTGAAATGAGCTTTTTTACTAAATGCTAACGATGTCAAATAAAAATAAGCTTAACAATAATTAGTTTAGTAAGCTTTACGTTATTCTTCTTTGTTGGTCAATCGCCATTAGTATATATATTAATTTTGCCTTTTATAACCATATGAATCACTCTTTTTTTTATTTAAGACTATTTGAGGATGTCGGTAGATTTATTTCGGCAGTAATCGATTCGGACGATTTTTTCATTTTCTCACAATAATCATTGAATATGTCACGAAAGCGTATCCAGCATTTTTCCGGTATAGTTATCGATGTACGAAAGTTATTTTTTACCTTATAATTTTGGTGTTAGTATATAAACATTTTTTGTACATATTTTACATATTTTAAACTCACTTCGCTTATCCTCATGTATACACCTCGATTATTTTGTCCAATATCAAAATAAAAGTTTTTATTATCCACCTTCATATGCCGCTCCTCGGGCAAATCTCCTTTAAATCTGCTAAAAAAAAGGAGAGGGGAGTACACAAAGAACAATAATAAATAATAATTAGTATTTTATTTCATACCCTCCATCGTTTGCTCCAAACTCCTCTAGCAAATCGGTGAGTGCATCACGAAACTCGATCATCCCTTGAGCTGGCAACGCTATTTGAGATCTAGGTCCACCTCTGGTTATGGTTTGTGAAACCTATTTACATTCCATGAATTAAATAATTATGACTTAGTCGATTAATTGATTAATAAAAATTTTATTTAATAAAGTTACCCGTAGAAACCGGCCTCGAGCATTTTCCTTTAGATCCAAATAATATCTTCGATAATCCTTAATCATCATTTCGGATTTCAATTTCCCATCCTCCGGCAAATTGTCAGTATTTGGTGGACCTGTGTTATTATTTGGGGATTTATTATTTACTATAATATACATTCTAAAAAAAAATACCTAGAGAAGAATAGTAATCACTAAAAGATGACAAGTGATCACGAAATTCGGCTGCCGTTGAAAGGGCCAAATAAATTTGACTTCGTCGACCATCGGCACCAATCTGTAAATTATATCACATTATAAAGAAATCATAACATCATATAACATGTTAATAATATAAAATCATAAAGGAATTTTTATAGATTTTCTTATCTTTGATAAACTTCAAATAAAGCCTTAAAATATGTAATTCCAAAGTTAAAGCAAGCTTTCCATTTTCTGCGTTTTCCGCAAAGTTGTTTTTCCAGCAGATCTCGATTACATTTATTAAAGAAAACACCAATGTATCTATAATCGAAATTTGTTGAAGAAATTATTCCAAAAAAATCTTAATTTGTGGAAAAATTAACAGAAACAGAACTAATGGTTTAGTTTAATATAAAAAAATATTACAAAAATTAAAATACATAAAATAGGGAGTCTGATCCTGTGTTAAATTATTTGTAGATCCTCATCCTTATTTGTTGTTAAAAATTAAAAAAAAGGATTTAAGAAAATGTTCGATCACATTATAACAATGTTCATTAGATAATATAACAATATTATTTAATAATATAACAATAGGCATCCTGAAATTGGTAAAATAGAGATGTAACCTACATATTTACCTCGGCAACTTTTATAAAGCGACCTCTTCTATTCTGCTTGACATCCAAATAAAATCGTTTCGACTGTATCTGAAGCATTTTGGTGGCCAGTTCTTGCTCAACGCCACTGCCACCTGAAATCGAAGACCCACAACTATTTTATTTATTTATCAATATATATTTACATTTTCAAATGTGTACCTTTTACGGAGGAATCAAAATCATTGCGACTGGACGAGCCCTCCATATTCGCCACATTATATTCTGGAACATAACGAAGTATCAACTTATTCTACTATGTATTAGCTTTATATTTATATTACTTGATCCGGAGATGCCTTCATCTCCACTTCCCAAATCTGACATTATCGTAATCTTTGTCGGTAAATATTCTGTATAATTCCTTTCGTTTGCCTTCCCTCGCTGCCGATCTGCCAGTTAAGCCGTCTCAATCCCTCGTCGCTTCCTAACCATTAATCTTATTAATAATATTAATAATATATAAGGTTAACCTATATTCCAATAATCAGCCAGATAAATAAAGTACACACAGTCACACAAACATCACACATGTCAGCTGTTTAACTTTTTCGCTCTCGTGCAAGGCAAAAACAAAGGTTCAAGGATTTTACATAAATACGAATGTAGCTTCAATGTATTTGTATATATATATATCTGAATATGTATTTATCGGCTTGGAAAAAACAGATTTAGACTATTAATTATATAAATTATTAAAATAATTAAAAATTTAAAAGTTGGTTGTGTACATTTTTTTTTGGTATTTAAAACGTTTGTTACATATTGTATGGGAAGAAGACTTGCTGTCATCTCTTTTTATTTATACATAAATAAATAAAATACAAAATATATATATATACATACACACAGACACAGCACAAGCGAAAATCGTATTTTATCCCTGATAATACCATTATTTATCCTTCTAGATATTTTTTCGGGTACCACAAATCCGTGAGATCGCGCAAATCTTTTGCAAATACCTTAACGCATATTTCATCTCGAAAGAAAACTTTTTCAGTTTGGAATTTATTGCAGAATGTTTTAGCAACTCGAGCTAAAGTTTTGTTTTTTTTTTTTTGTTTTGTACGTCACGCGCAGTATCTAATGAATAATGTGGCGTTAGGGTATTACTCAGAATCGAGTTCTCAAAATACCGTAACCGAGCTGCAAGCTTCAGACACAAAGCTTTTTACTATGTTGTCATTCTATTTGCGTCTTTGTTTGGTTGCATCTGTTCGATAATTAAATTTAATAATGAATTATTAAAAATAAAAAAAGATATACCTTTCAAAGTTCAGGGGATATATTAGAAGAATTTCTATACTTACGTTCCTTCGTTGACATCAATTATAGATTCAGATTATGATCAGGGAACTTTTCTCCCTAAACATGAGTGTCAACTCTATCTCCACCAGATATATGGTTAGGAGTAGAAGAATTTTTCTTCTCCACTTCCTCTTACTGCATTGTCTTTGGAATTCTTCTGTGTCGCCGAATGCTCTCCTGCTGTCCTTCGGTCGGAGGGAGGCGCCGGATGAGGAGAATGGGGAGGAGGAGGATCCGTCTCGTGACACATCTCCACCTTTTCTAATAAAGATCCCAGAAGCCATATTCGTCGTGCGTCTTCACTGTCCTTTCAGTGGAACGTGGCGTATTTGACTAAGCCGTTGAGGTTTTTGCCTAAGCTGTCAATGATATAATTGTTGGCAGTTTTGAACGTGAAAGTCTTGTCTTAAACAAAACACAGCTCCATAAACTTCAAGAAGCATTTACACACTTCTTCAGGTTTAAGGAGCTGTTAACTGGCAAGGTGCCCGCTGCGTTGCTTGCGGTGGATAATTTTAATTTTGCGGATAGCTCTGCATATCTGTATATTCCTTATTCGCATTTATTTTAAAGCTGGAGTTCTTGTTTAAAAGTAATAGAGTATTAACAGAATAATAGAGTATTAATAGAGTATTACAGAAACTAGAAAGAATCCCCATTTCCACACCACCCGGAGGTATACGGAGCGTTTTTATTAAGGTGGTTTCCCCAAATAAGCCTTGACCACAATTGAAATATCCCAAATATTTTTTTATTTTATATCTTTCTATAAACAACATTCTTTGTTTGACCATCATGAAATAGGATCATCAGACTCTTTGCCAAGCTGACTCTTGAACAGGCCACATATGTAAATTGGCCGTTGGAGAAACACTCGTCCCTAAGACCCAATCCAGCTACTTTCAAAGTCTGTCCTTGTAATTTATATATTGAATGACGGGGTTTATTTGAGTTTTTTTTTTGTATTCGTTTATTTGGTTTATTAAAAAACAGCAGTAACAATAAGTATACAAGGTGTGTGCCAATTAGAGGACCCTGGTCGCGCAGTATCGTCGCCAAGCATTGCTTCGCGCAAGCGGTAGGTCTTCTATTCCGCACGTGCCTTTTTGTCGTCTCCAGGGTCCGCAGCGATTTAAGGACGCTGGCCGCGAATTTGGCTATCGCATCACAATCCTCCTGGGTCGCAAGCATGGTCGGCACAAGGTTATCGGCTGTCATGCTTGTTCCCACGGTGGTTTTCAGCTCCTCCCGCTCGTGGTTGTCCTCCTCTTCGTGTCCGAGATTGCTCCGGAAGCACCCATGTCCACTGAGCGCGTGTGTCAGGTAGAAGTCTACCCCCCGTCCTTTCGGCGTATGCAGCTGCTGATGTCCGGTATTAATCGGTGGGTCCATCGGCCTTTGGTTAAACTATCCCACTTTACTTGCCACCTTGTTATGCTCCTGTGTCTAGTATCCCGCCTCGTTGTTTCGATGTCCGGCCGAGTAAGGCGAGTTTCTTTTGATAGCTCGCCCAGCGATACCAGCCGCCATATACAGCCGTCATATACTGTTCTGAAGGTGCTAGCTACCCTTAATGCACATAAGCGGTAAGAGGCTTCTACTCGCCGCATATAGCTTCTCACTTTGTACGCCTCCGCTCATACTGGGGCTGCGTAGAGATGCTGGGACGCGACCAAGACCAAGATCCTCTGCCACACATTCCCATCCGTTTGTGCTAGTAGCCGTATCCGGCTCGCTAAGCACCGCCACCTCCGCATTAATATCGTGCACGGTCTGCATGAGCAGGTCCTGCGCTGCCCTACAATGATTCCGGTTTAGCTGAATCAATTGCATACTGCTTCATGCAGGTCTTGCTGCCAGCCTGTTGATTCGTCTTCTTCTTGCCAGACGAAGCACAAATATAGCACTTCGCTGCGTTGGAGCACTTGCGCCCCTGCTCCCCGCATCTAATGCAGCACCCACTCCTATCAATTGCGCTTTTGCAATTTCTTGCCAATGGGCCCTAGCTCCAGGCATCTATAGCACCTATGCGTAGTACGCCTCTTTTGAGGCTACATGGAAGGCTGATCACTGTTGTCTGGAATTCAGCGTAGCCGGGCGGATGCCCCGCACTGTCGAGCTTAAACTTCTCTGCGATCGCTGCCAATAACTTTAACTCCAGCTCCCGAATCTCCAAAATGGAATCCTTGGAGTCCTGGCCCTGACCTCCGCTATGTAACCCAGGACCTGCGCAATGCTTGTCCTCTCTTCTGGTGACCAGGGCCAGTATCTCACTGTTCGATTTCCCTTTCTCAGTGACAATCACTGCGTCCGGGCGGGATGGTGTGTTTGTATTAATATATTTTAATTTTATTTTATTGTTAAGTTTAATTTAATTTTTAAGTTTTAAAAAGATATCAAAATCAGCAGCAATTAAATTATTGTAGTACAGAGAGCCAGAGAGAGGGCGGGAGAGCTGTCTGTTCGTTTAATGCGTATTAATTATTATTCTGACTTTAGGCACTCGTAACTTTTTTTTAGAATTGACCTAGAGCTTCAGCAAACCCACCATATAAATCCATTAAGTATAGGATTCTCTCGATAAAATTTCTTATTGCTAATTGACTTAGATCAGTGCTTTTTTTTGCTGTTAGAAAAAATGGAGATTTTCTAATATCGATAAAAATAAGTAACACTGCAATATACATTATTGAAATTAAATAGAATCTTTATTATGTAGAGAATACATTTAAGCGAAAAATCCCATCGTTTAGCGTCCAGATTTTTATACCCGCTACCCATAGGGTAGAAGGGTATTATAACTTTGTGTCGGCAGGAAATGTATGTAACAGGTCGAAGGAGGCATCTCCGACCCTATAAAGTATGTCGGAAAGTTGAAGCCTGCTCCCTGAAGGCTCCCATCGGATGTCGGGAAATTGGAACCTGCTCCATGGTGAATCATTTTAGTCGCAGCGAGGCTTTGTTGCCTTTGTTGCTCATCTTTCATTAACCATTTTTCTCTGACGGTTGTCACAGTTCTGACAGTTAACAACGGTACACCTCTACCAGCACGACCCATGGTCACCTCAGAGTTTCATGCCAAACGGAAGACTAAATTACCTCCCTTCCGACACGGCCATCCTGACATATACATGTCTATAATAAACACCTGAATTTCTTTTCACTTTATAATTTTTATTGAATGCTTCCGAAGAACATAACCACATAATCTCAAATCCATATAATATTTATTAACATAACTTAACTTCTATTTTTAACATGTAGGCTATTTAAACATATCTCTGTTATACTCTTTTTTTTTTATTTACATTTTCAAACAAGAGATCAATAAAACATTTTCAAATAATACATTAATCAGTTCAAATCGTTAATTCGTAAATCAAAATAAATAACTTGACTTTTACTAGCCAACTTTTAAATTCTTCGCCAAACACCATTGGCTTCACACATTTTCATACAAATTAAATTGTCCATCGCCCATAACTTGGCTTCACGAATTCACCAACTACATTTCTCGTCCATCGCCCAACTTTTGGCTTCACGAATTCATCAACTACATTTCTCGTCCATCGCCCAACACTTGGCTTCATCAAACTCATTTCTAAAGCAACTCTTGTCCATCTTCAACCACATCACTTCACGAATTCATCAAACACGTCTCTTAAGCAACTCTCATCCATCGTCAATCACATGACTTCACGAACACTCTCTTTTTCAACAGCCTTTTCCAACTGACCTTGTCCTTTATAATTCACATCAAGCTCTTCTGGAATTTTCGCAACTTTCGCAAACTTTCGTGTGGATACTTGTAACGCCTATTGTTCTGTGCAGACTTTAAAACGTATCGGTCACCGTCCAATACCTCGACCGCCGAAAAGAGTCCTCTGAACTTTGGATCTAATTTCGTGTGCTGTCTCTCGCTGTTTTTAAGCAGCACAAAGTCACCCACACAGAACCTTATTACTTTAGCTATATTTTTATCAAATTTTGTCTTCTCAGATCTAGCGGCTTCCTCCATGTTCTTAGCGGCCGACTCCCTTGATTTAATTTTCTCAATTTCATTTTCGGTATCAACCTCAGTTGTCGCCCAACTTAACCAATCAAAAAATCTAAAGGACTACACTTTACAGTTAAGAGCTAACTGTATATTCCCCAGTGCATCCTGGCGCGATCTAGAGCTAGTCTTAACAGCCGTTAACAGATTCTTCAGTGTACTCATGACCCTTTTAACTTGACCGTTGGCTGGGCTTGCTCCCGTTCCAATTAAATGTGATTGTATGTTTTGGCTAGACCAAAATTACAAAAACTTTGGGCCCGTGAAGCTGCGCCCCTGATCGGCAATTAAACGTGTTGGCACGCCAAAAAGGGCAATCGAAGATTTAATTGCCTTTATACAAGTATTGACATCCAAGGACCGATTTGTACAATAATATATTCTTTACGATCACTTTTCCAACTCAATTTTCTCGATATATCGATGTGAACAGTGTGCCAAGGAATGCTTATTCTTAGAATTGGGTGTAATTCTATTTAAGGATTTTCTGACGTACCCTTAGAAACTCTGCATGTAATGCAGTTCTTCACAAATCTTCGAACATATTTTGCCATTCCCGAAAACCAGTAATGATCGTACACCTTATCCGGTGTTTTCTCCCAACCTAAATGCATGATAGACTCATGTACATGATTTAAAACTGACCAGCGAAAAGTACGAGGTACTACAGGTAATTGAATTCCTCTAAATCTTTCTATACAAGACATTTGATCTAACTTCATAAGTGGCAACTAATGCCAAAGGTAAATCGTCATTCTTAAACTTGGTTAAGATTTCTGCTAGTTCTGGATCCTTTTGTTGTTCCACTAGTATCCACTTCTCCGATATTTTTGTTAAGTCAATTCGCTTTTTTTCTATTTTTCATTTATTAATTTCTTTAAAGTGTTCGTATTGGAGGTGGGGTCCAAAGGCATGTTGGAGTTAATTTTATTTATGAGAATTAAAGCTGTAATTATAGGCTCATCTAAATGATAATAATTCGTTCTGCAGGTAGGAGTAGCAAAGAGCTCATGGTTCCTCAGGCACCGGGGACACAAAAGTTTATACGACTCAACAGGACAGGACAATCAATTTTACCCGAAATCAGATCAAAGACAAACAAAATAGACGCTATGTGCCTCCTATCACACAGTAACGACAGATGTACAAGACAACAGTTAGCAGGATAGGAAGGAACAGTGTCAAGGAAATTGAGGGACGAGAGGGCAAACGAAAGGAATTTTTTTTTGACACATTCAATGCGGCCTGAGTGTGTGGTCCCTGCCGGGTTCCAAATAAACGAAGCGTACTCCAACTTGGACCTTACAAACGCAAATTTTATTTGGTACTGACTTATTCTTTAGACACACCGGGTTCCTAGATAGAAAGTCCACGTGTCTCATACGTTAATATTCAACTGCGAATTCAAATGTTTGCAGAGACTCCCACCAACGATAAATCCTAGGTGACAACTCGACAACTTGAATTACAGTCAGTAAAAATCACAAATTTTCTGCCATGCATATAGTGACGAAAATGTTTTTAAGCATTCACTACAGCCAACGTTTCCAATTCATATGATGTATATCTGGACTCACATGGGATAGTTGCGCTGCTAAAGTATTTAACCACATGAGGCTTACAGTTTATACGGTGCAAAAGGATGGCACCCTACCCGATAGACTGGCGTCGGAATGCAGTTCTATCGGAAATCAAGGACCAAAAATAATCAAGAAAGGCAGACAGACAATTTGTTCGTGTTGTGTTTGCCAATCAAAACTATTCTTTTCAGATGTGAGAAAATATAAAGGCTTCATCAGTTCAGAAAACCCCGGTATGAATTGACGGAAATATGATGCTACCCCAATGAACCTAAGAGAATCAACTAACTTCGGTGGAGGCAACGCCACTAGTGATTCTGTTTTGTTAAGATTTGGACGTATCTCCCCCGCTTGTATCTCATAGCCAATGTAGCGAACTGTAGTTCTCAAGAAAAAGCACTTGGAAATGTTAAACGTGAATCCTGCCTTCACTAACACGTCTAATACAAACGCTCATAAGCTTCTTCCTTCGTTTTTGAAACAATCGTCCATATAAACAATTACAAACGAATGAGCATGGCTGCCGAGGGTCTTTAATACAGCTCTCTGAAACACTAAAAGGTGCGTTTTTTAATCCAAAAGGCATCGCAAGAAACTCGTACTGCCCATCAGGGGTAACAAAAGCAGTATATTCGATTGAATCAGGATGCATTGAAATCTGGTAATACCCGCTAGTCATGTCAAAAGAAGTGAAATATTTAGCTCCCCTGAGTCTAGCTATTTGGTCTGATATTAACGGTAATGGGAACTTATCAGCTACGGTATTCCTATTTAATTCTCTATAATCAACACAAAGTCTTGCTGAGCCGTTTTTCTTCTTTACTAATAGTGCAGGACTCGCAAATGGTGAGTTACTAGGCCTGATGACTTTATATTCAATCAATTTTTTAATTTTAGCTCATACTAATTCCTGTTTGCTTGGACTAAACATGTATGGTCGCCTTTGCACAGTCTTAGCCGGTTCAATCAAACGAATATGCATTTCCCCAGTACACACACTCGTCTGCGGAGTGCCTTCGATAAAAGCTTTAGAATGTTGTTTTAGCATGATATTAAAGTTTCTTTTTCGTTTTCGACCATTTCAGTTTCAATCTTATCAAAATTAGTAGGTTGAGTGGTTTCACAAATGTTTACAGCTTTGGTTTGAACAATTTTAAAATTATCGTACACAGATAGAAAAATCCGGGGTATTGTAGCCGAAATTAATCCCAAATGGGATTATCTTAGTGCTCTTATCTTAGTGCTCGATCTAACTTTACCGTGCTTAACGCTCAGTGTTACAAAAATTATTTGACTCGTTGTAAGGTCCAGTTCACGCAGGACCCTAAACAGTTTTATAACTTTGTTAACTCTAAACGTAAACCCACGTTATATCCTCCCTCGCTGTCTTTTAAGAATACCACAGTAAATTCTGATCAAGCAATTGCTAATCTCTTTGCTGAGTTTTTTAAAACGACATATTCGCCCTCAACATCTTCAGATCATACATTTTCTACAGCTATGCCCAGTTCGTCCCTAATCTTCAGTCCTATTTTAAACGAAAGCTCACTTATTCTTGATCTTCAACGTGTTAAGCCAGTTTATTCGCCAGGTCCCGATGGTATACCTGGCTCTGTGCTTAGGTATTGCTCCGAGGCGCTGTGTAACCCCCTTCTTAAATTGTTTACCTTGTCTTTAGAATCCTCAGAATTTCCCCTTATTTGGAGGGAATCATTTGTTATTCCTCTCCACAAAAAAGGTAGCAAATCGGATGCTAGTAACTATAGGGGTATCTCTAAGTTATCGGCTATCCCCAAACTTTTCGAGAATGTAATCACTCCTCACTTGCAACATCTATGCAGATCCGTCATTTCTCCATGCCAGCATGGTTTTATGAGGCGAAGATCAACCACGACCAATCTTCTGGAACTTACCTCTTTCGTTATTAGGGGCTTCCAACAAAACTTTCAAACCGATGTTATTTACACGGACTTTAGTAAAGCTTTCGACTCGGTTAATCATTCTCTTCTGGTTAGGAAACTCGATTCAATGGGGTTTCCTAGTGATCTTCTTAAATGGATTTCGAGTTATCTAAGTGATAGGACCCAAAAGGTTCTGTTCAGAAACGTCCAATCCAATAGCCTTAGGGTCACATCTGGCGTCCCACAGGGTAGTCACCTTGGACCACTTCTGTTCACATTGTTTATCAATGATTTGCCGCAGGTTCTAACCAATTCCAGAGTACTTATGTACGCTGATGACGTTAAACTTTGCTTGCAGTATAGGGACATTTCTTGCCAATCTGACCTACAATCGGATCTTGATAACTTCCAAGCATGGTGTCATGCTAACGATTTACATCTCAATAGCTCAAAATGCAAACTGATGACATTTTCACGTGTTACTCCCCTGCTTGCAACCTATATGCTTAACGACTGCTCTTTGGAAAGAATTTCTATTGTTGATGATCTGGGTGTCCGCCTGGATCCTAAACTTTCGTTCTCTGAACATATTTCTTGTATGGTTAACAAAGCCAGAGGCATGCTGGGATTCATTAAAAGGTGGGCGAAGGAATTCGATTCTCCTTATGTAACGAAGACCCTCTTTACTTCGTTGGTTCGCCCTATATTGGAGTATGGTTCGTGCGTCTGGAGTCCTCAATTCGGGGTCCATAGTAGCCGCATTGAATCTGTCCAAAAGAACTTTTTGCTTTTTGCCCTTCGTGGCCTACCCTGGGATGCAAACCTTAGATTACCGTCTTACGCTAGTAGACTTCTCCTACTTAATCTACCTTCTTTAGCTAACCGTAGGACGATGCTTTGCGTCGTCTTTTTACATAAACTTATACACGGTGATGTGGAGAGCCCCTACCTTCTAGGCCAGCTCAATTTCCATGTTCCCCGTCTTTCTTCTAGAACTTTTATACCACTAGTAGTTAACCGCTGTAGGCGTGAGTTTGAAGTACATGAGCCCTTTAGGGTTTTATGTACTGATTACAATCGTCTTTTTAGTAGCATTGAAGGCATTGAAAGCCTTCAAAAGCTAAAAACTGTATTGCTTGTAGTACTATCCCGTAGTGTATCCTAATTTTTCCTCGTTCTATTCTATTTTTTTACCTTCTCTCGCGTCTATCTAGTACGCGTTTCGTGCCGTACGTCACACGGCTGCGCCCCTCGGTCGGTTGGGCGGGAGGTGGGCGTGGGACCCCGCGCGAACAAAAAAAAAAAAAAAAAAAAAAAAATTAATAACTAGTTAAGTCCTGATTTTCTTGTTTTAAAACATTCTTAAGAATGAAACCACTTATTTTTTTTCAATTCCAAATTTCTAGATTTAATCCCGACCATTCTTAGATATTTTAATCCCAAGAATTCTTGATTCAATTCTAACAAGTAAGAACGCTACAGTCGAGTGAGCTCGACGGTGAGATACCCATACTAAATAGTTAATACATTTTTGAACATAACGGACAAATGCAAATGCAAGTGTAAAATAATCACTTGCATACAAAAATACATACACACGTATCTATGTGTGTAAAAACGCGTTATTATTGCATTAAAGCGGCTAATAATTATAACCATTTATTAAAATTGCTTCTCAAACATCTTATAAGATTCTTTTCCAATCACAATCAAGAACTGATAAGAATATTTAGTTGGTCTAGTTAGTCAACCAAATGAGGCATGCTGCAGCAGCCGTTTGTGGTCATAGAAAATTATTTCTTTAATAACTTCAACAATTTTTATCTGATCGCAACCAAATTTTCAGGAATCACACAGACTATAGTTCTTAATGTACAGACCAAAATTCGGCTCTAGCTTTAAAATTTGATGATTTCATTTCGCTTTTTGATGACTTGTTTGTTTGGTAAAAATTTTAAACAAACTTGATCTGCGTACAAGGATAACAAATACTGTCGAAAAAAAATTAGAGCTCTATGTCTTATAGTCTCTGAGATCCAGTGTTTCATACGGACAGACACACAGACAGACAGACTGACATGACTAGATAGTCTCGGCTGTTGATCCTGATCAAGAGGGTCGGAGATGTCTCCATCACTGCGTTGCAAACTTCTGACTGAAATTATAATACCCTGCAAGGGTATAACAAGTAAATCCGGACTTAACTAGTTATTAATCCCATTTGGGATTAATTTCGGCAACAATATCCCGGATTAATTAATATATATTATAATACATATAATAATATATATAATAATACTGTTAGGATGCCTGTTTCATACGGACAGACACACAGACAGACAGACGGACATGACTAGATAGTCTCGGCTGTTGATCCTGATCAAGAGGGTCGGAGATGTCTCCATCACTGCGTTGCAAACTTCTGACTGAAATTATAATACCCTGCAAGGGTATAACAAGTAAATCCGGACTTAACTAGTTATTAATCCCATTTGGGATTAATTTCGGCAACAATATCCCGGATTAATTAATATATATTATAATACATATAATAATATATATAATAATACTGTTAGGATGCCTGTTTTCCCCACCCCGACGCCCTAACCTCAGTCACGGCCTGGAATAACCCAACGGTCCAAAAATCCTGACTCGTGGCTCGCAAAAGCCCGTGGCCACGCCTTGGCTAATCCCTGCGGCGGGCCCCTGAGACTGGCCCGACAGCTTGGAATGTTCCCAACAGCCGCCGCCCGCGCCTGCGCCCTGAAGAATTCCCAGCGGCGTGGCGATCCTGTTCCCGTCCTTCCCGGATCAGTGCCTGGAATAGCCCAACGGCGACCGATTCGGAGAGGAGGGGTACGTGGTTCTTTAGGTGGATCCGGGGAATAACATGACGGAAGTGGTAGTTTTCAATGTATTTGTCGTTTTATTTCATTGTGTTTCTAGATATTTCTATGTTCCCCGTTTTTCTCTCTCTGTCCAAGCACACACAGCCTCAGTGGAGTTATTTTAATTTCCAGGTCTATGCATATGAAACTGCGTTTTACTTCACTGTTAATTATCAGTAACAAAAGTGATCGATAATTATTGGTAAACATTTTGTTTACCTTTTTTTTTGACATCTGGCAAAACTGCTCAAACGTTATTCGCGAGTTTTTTCCAATAGCAATTTTTTATCTAATATTGAAAATGTCGAGTTTTATACCCACAAACCATGATTCGCCCAAACGATAAAAATCCTATGTTGGCCCAGGCCAGCCGGCCCAATCCCAATCTCGTCCAAACCGTTTTGGCCGCAAAGCCATTCTGTGCGTTTTCTGGGATCAGACCGGTATCGTTTGGTATGAGCTCCTAAAACCGGATGAAACCGTTGATGGCGAACGCTACCAGCAACAATTGGAAGAATTGAAAGAATCCCACTCGAAAAACGACCAGAATACGCAAAAAAGGCAGCACAATGCCATTCTTCTGGACGAAAACGCGCCATCACACCGGGCAAGAGGCACAAAGGAATTGGTAGCCACGTATAGTTGGGAGTCCTTACCTCATGCGGCTTATTCACCTGACTTGGCTCTATCAGATTACCATTTGTTCGCCAGTTTGGGACACGGATTAGCCAACCAGCGCTTCGATTCCTATGAAGACCTTAAGGATTGGCTAGAAGACTGGTTTGGGTCGAAGGAAAAGGAATTCTTCTAGCGAGGAATTCATAAATTGCCCGAAAGATGGGCAAAATGTGTGGCTTCTGAAGGGGCATACTTTGAAGATTGAAATTGTCAACATTTTTACCCTACCCTATATTTTATTATAGGGTAGAAGGGTATTATAACTTTGTGCAGGCAGGAAATGTATGTAACAGGTAGAAGGAGGCATCTCCGTCCCTATAAAGTATATATATTCTTGATCAGCGTCAACAGCCGAGACGATCTAGCCATGTCCGTCTGTCCGTCTGTCTGTCTGTGTGTCTGTCCGTCTGTCCGTATGAAACACTGGATCTTAGAGACTATAAGAGATAGAGCTCTAATTTTTTTTCAAGAGTATTTGTTATGCTTGCACGCAGATCAAGTTTGTTTCAAATTTTTACCACGCCCACTTCCGCCCCCGCAAAACATCAAAATTCAGCTATCATCAATCTTTTTAAAGCTAGAGTCGATTTTTGGTATGTACAATTAAAACTATAGTTAGTGTGATTCCTGAAAATTTGGTTGCGATCAGATAAAAGTTGTCGAAGTTATTAAAGAAATAATTTTGTATGGCAACCTGCCCTACTAGATTATATACATATTTATACCCTTGCAGGGTATTATAATTTCAGTCAGAAGTTTGCAACGCAGTGAAGCAGACATCTTCGAGTCGATCTAGCCATGTCCGTCTGTCCGTCCGTCTGCCCGTCGGTCTGCCCGATTATATGCGAACTAGTCCCTCAGTTTTAAAGCTATCTGAAAGAAACTTTGTAGTTAGTCTTCTATAGCTCCGAAGTTTTTCCAGCTGCGTTCACGATTTATCGGCTAGATCGGCCTGTCAGGCGCGGGGGTGGGGTCTTCATAGCGGTCAACTCCACTCTCACGTCAGAATTAGTAACTTTCGAGGAAAGCAACGAAGTTGAATTCCTTTGTGTGAAGCTATCATTTAATGGTCGCTTTGTTTTTATTACATGTTCCTACATTGGAACCACCTTTCCGAACCACCTTTGGCGCCGCTACCGCAACCTGAAGATCCCTATCATCCTACTTTCGATGTGACACTCGACATTGGTGCTGATACACAGAAGAAATCTGATAGACCAGCCAAAAAAATTGTACTGCTTTCGCAAGTCTGATTTCGACCGGCTGAATAATTTTATTTCTGACTTTAACTGGTCTGATCTAGAGGGATCTCTATTTGAAATAAACCACCCTGGTTTGGTAAAGAATTGAGTCGCCTGAAAAATGTAAAGTCAAGGCTGTACACAAAACTAAAAAAAAACCGGTTTTTGTTCTGACCTCTCCAACTATATATCGGCTCGGTCAAACTTCACCGTACTGAACGCACAGTGTTACAAAAACTATTTGACTCGTTGCAGGGTACAATTCTCTCAGGATCCTAAACAGTTTTATAATTTTGTTAATACTAAACGTTAGGCGGTAACTCATCCTTCATCACTTTCTTTTGCAAACGCAACTGTAAAGGGCGATCAGGTAATTGCCGATCTTTTTGCCCAATTTTTTCAAGCTTTTTAAGAACATTATTACTCCACATTTGCAGCACCTTTGTAGATCAGTAATTTCTTCATGTTAGCATGGATTTGTTAAGCAAAATAAAAAAACCATAGCTTTGCCGTTTTTCAAACCATTTTCATCAAGTTTGAGATTTGACAACTTATTATTATTTCAGATTTTCGGTTTTAATTTTTTGCTTAAATTCTGCAAGGGTATTTAAACTTCGGTGAGCCGAAGTTAGCTTCCTTTCTTGTTACAGAATGATTTAACTACTACTAATACAGAGAGAGAGGTAGAGAAAAAAAAATGTGCTGTATGCAGCGTCTGTTGGGTAGTCTTGTAATTTCTAAAATATTCCTGGAATTCCTTTAGGACTGTATGTGTGATTTCTGCGGATTCCTCTCTGATTTTGTTTGCGACTCCTAGATGATTTCGCTCTGATTTTGATTCGTTTCGAAATTCACGATGGATTCATGGAAGGAATTTTGAAGGATTACCTCATGATTCCTCGTGAATTCAGAATTCCTTTTATATGGGAACTACTGCCGCTGCTCCCGCTTCCGCCCCCGCCACCGCTCTCAGCAGCGCGGATGCTATAGATGACGAGCCGGGTCATCAATGGTAGCGCCAGCGCCCACGCACCCACCACCGCCGCATCTCAACATCTAGCAGCTCTCCCGCCAGCGGCCCCGCACCAGCACCTAGCACGGTAGCCGCATCAGCACCCAGCAGCCATTTTTGTTTGTACATAAATAAATAAAACACTAAATATACATGTATGACACACATACATACACACAGAGCGCAAAAGAAAGTCGTTTTAATCCTGAATAATACCAAATCCGTGAAATCGCGCAAATCTTTTGCAAATACCTTAACTAATTTTTCATCTAAAGTTGTTTTTGTTTTTGTTTTTTTACTGTGTTGTATGTCACGCGCAGTATCTAATGAATAATGTGGCGTTAGGGTATTACTCAGAATAGAGTTCTCAAAATATCGTAACGTAACGTAAGAGCTGCAAGCTTCAGTCACAAAGCTTTTTACTACGTAGTCTTTCTATTTGCGGCTTCTATTGGTGCCTCTGTTCGTGTGGCTCGTCGTCGTGGTCGTCGTCGTCGGGTTTTTGTGTTGTATATTGGAACAGAAGAAACAGTTAAAAAATTATCATAAATCTCACACGAAAGTTCTGAGTTTTGTTTTGATTGCTGCAGAGTGTGTACGCTATATCGGGTAGATACGTTTGTTGCCCTTAACGAATCTGTGTTGCAGGCAGTCCTATGTCGCCTACATATACATACCAAAAATTTAAATTACATACAAATGATACCTAGGTACATATGTACATTTGTATGCAAAAATGTGCAGTTCAAACTGAAGAAGGAGCAGCAGCAGCTTCTTCGTTGTGCATGTGCAATGTATTACGTATGCATACCATTGTACCTATGAACGCAACGTGAGTACATATGTGTACCACATATTTATGTACTCGCATTAAAAATATTATGTAAAATACATACATACATGACGTTCTCTCATCCCATCTCCGCTTGCCATCAGCCACACACACAGAGTAACTCATTAACTCGGTAAAAAAAAGCGAAAACTGAAACGGAGCGAAGCAGAAAAGCATCTCTCAGGAGAAACCAAAATTCAGATACAGATAGTATATGTGCATATATGTATCTTTTATCTTTTATTTTTGTGCCATGTCTGTGCGTATATTCGTAAGTGCGAATATATAGGTAAGAATATTAATCGTGAGCAAGAGTACACACAAATAATTCGTTATATATGCATTTTGTAGCACTAAGAAAAATAGTATGGACCTAAACAAAAATTTTAACAATTTAAAATTTTTTGAAAAAAAGTTAAATAAATAATATATTAATATAAATATAAATATAAAGTTATACAAACGGTTTTTTCAGATTTGTTATCAGTGTAAAATAAAGTTTTTTAATTTGTCAAAACAAATATATAATATAATTTGTACATATTTTTATTTATTTTGCAACTGTATAAAAGAGCTTTTACTCATTTATTCAATATCCCACTAAGGTGATGGCTTCGTTTTCTCTGAGTGCATTTTTAGAGAGTTACTCTCTGCCGGTTCTCTTTCCGACAGGAATACCGATACATGATAAACCCATTCTCTTAGATGTATGTATGATACAGGAACACTTGGCCAAAATATGTAATGAACTAAGTCTGTCTATGGCTAAAAAATAAAATAAAATTACTCTCATTGGAGCCATCTATACAAATCTTCCTATTTGTATACAACTTAACGGTCTTTAAATATTATGTCTAAAAACCCATTATAGCTCTAAGCGTATGAGATCTATATTCTGTATTTTTATAGAGAAAAAAAATTTTAATCTACAAATTACTCTCATTGAAGCCATCTATACAAATCTTCCTATTTGTATACAACTTAACGGTCTTTAAATATTATGTCTAAAAACCCATTATAGCTCTAAGCGTATGAGATCAATATTCTGTATTTTTATAGAGAAAAAAAATTTCAATCGACTAATGTGTCGCGATGAAAACAGAAAGGAGGCTAACTTGGGCATGTTGAAGACGAGATACCATTGCAATTAGGTCAAAACTAATCAATCCATATTCAATATAAACTATACCTATTTATGTTAAAAAACAATGAAATAATGTCTACATTCTTCGTAAAACGAATGCCCTGCTTTATTTAGCAAGTGATCTTCATAAGAACCACATAAGAAATTATTTTAATATTTTTCGATAACATCGATATTTAAATTTAGAAAAAGTGTTATATTATTTGAGTATTGGTTTTATCGAAAAGTTTATTTTAGTCTTTTCAAAATAATGTAAACTTATATTTCGAGTAATTGCTTCTTATCATCTCTGGCAACACTTTTTCGTCCCTCTCAAACAAACTCGCAGTATGAGCTTTTTCGAGAGTGCGTACTCGTTTGAACGTTTGTTGTGTTTACGTTGTTGTTGTTTTCGTTGAATTTGCTAAAGTTTTCTGGTACAGTAGCTTTGACATATACATGTACATAAACGCCTACATAAATGCATGAGAGATGCACATGAACATGTATGGGGGGATAGGAAGCATGAGCAGAGCTTGCCGCCTGGCCAATTTTCGCTTGGTTGCATTTTGGGGCTTTGCTTAAAAATATTATGTGTATGCACATTTCTATCAAGTGTATCTGCTATATATATTTTTCTTGGATATATTTCTATACCCTGTAAAGAAGACGACAGTTTAACTGTGTAAATATGTCACCAAATATATAATTTAATGTAGTATTATATTTCTTTGTTTGCAGACGTACTAACGACGTGTTTGGCATTTAACCCATTTTGGAATTATCTAACTTAAAAAATAGGCCTGGAAACTTAGAAATGGGATTGGAATTGATAGATAGAGTATCTCCTATTAAAGGACACTAACGGTCATCCCTGTAAATTAAACGTTTTCATATATATTTTAGGAGATGCAAGTGGAAAGTAAAGAAATCCCACTGATAAGTAGTTCCTTCACATATGCGCCTAAAATAGATTTTTCTATTATTTTACGAGTAAATCGCACACGAGGCATAGAAAAATTAATCAGAATTCTTAAGCTTATCATCGAGCTTGCAGCACTGATCCTTCAGGAGAAGAAAGCGAATAAGAATAACAGTTATAGCAATAGTAGTCTAATGGCATCTAAAGTGGATATTAACCTGGCTACAACAGTAGGTACAGTGCCGCCTACATCATCATATTTAAGCAGTGCGACTCCTGTTTGTGGCAGTAACTATGCCTCCAGTCTACCGGAATCAAATCAAAAACGCCAGAAGCTGTCCACCACCAATCACGGAGAACCAAACAGTTGTGATGGTGATATCAATCCCACAAGTAAATCGGACAACAAGTCTGAGGACTATCATGAAATAGACTCTATCGAAAGGACATTGAATGTGGATATTTTGGAGAAAAAGACATCACCCAAAAATGAGTGCTATGTGGCGCCAGAGCAAGCATTGGTCACAAGCGTAGAGCTTGTGGTTCCAGCACCTCCTCCCGCTAGAGATTTAGAGTTGGATCCAAAGCCTAACGCTGGTGGTCTGTTTAATAGCTCTAGTAGTAGTTCCTGCGATTCGTCAAGATTATTATTAGCAAACGATAGAATTGATGGTTGTGTAAATGACTCTTCTTCCAGCTTGAACATAAGAATTCCTACTAAGTTAGCAATAACAACCACAGCAACAGCAACAACGGGTGATATTATGCTGTCCGATAAAAGAGCTTCACTATGGACTCCTCACCAGGATCAGTCCGGACGCATCCCGGATGATACCAACAAGCCGGAGACTATAAACCAAGTAAGTCCCGAGTTGCCATACCAACTGCATCATCGGCACTCTGAGCTTTTGCTTCAAATCGAAAAGGATACCACGGAAATAGGAGCATTTCCAGTGCCATTGCCACAGCACCCCCAACATAATGCTCCAACACAGGAGCAGCAATATGGACGACCAGCGGATGCCCATTCTATTATAGACGGCCAGTTACGCAATAGTTTTTATGCTCAAATGCTGCAGCAGCAACACCTTCAACAACAAAATCAACATCAACAACAGCAACAAAGTTTCCATGAACACAGTCCGAGGCATCAAGAACAGAATACAAGCTACAGCAATTATGACGCACCATTATTTCATAACGCTCCATTATTTGATTCACAACAAAGTGATCATCATCTTCGTCAGCAGCAACCACATCCAATGGAATGTCATGCCTTACTAGATCAATCGACATCTCTTTCCCACCAACAACTACAGCAGCATCACCAACAGCAGCTGCATAATCAAAATCAACATCATAACCAACTCCAACAGCAACAGCACCACCAGCAACTACAACAGCCACCCCAGCATCAACAGCAACTCCAACAGTCACAGCAACATCAACAACATCTCCATCAACTTCAACAACATCAGGTCCAACAGCACCAACAACAGCAGAAGCAACTGCAAGAGCATCATCAACAACGACAATTGCACGAAACCTATAACGATCTCATTATGGACGATTTTCACGAGGAACCTAGCTCGGCCTATAAACTGTGAGTACTGCGTATCATTTATTAGACGTTTAAAATAAATAAAAATAAATAAAATGGAAATAATATAAGTATTCATTAATTTGAACAAATCAATTTTTATCTTGAATAATTGACCAATTAGTTTATCTAGAACTCTCTCGCCGAACAACGTTAAATCTGAAAATCAAGACGATGGATATGAGACAAGTGCCGGCGATGTTTTAACACCAAACTCGCATAGTTCGTCTACCAATTCGGGGACGCCGCAGCATCAAATGCAACACCATCTAAACATCGGAGTAATGTCTCATATTTCCAACCAGAAGAAGTCTGATGATCAACTGTTGTTGCTATCAAAGAATCAAAACAACATTGATTCACCTGCTTCCTCAACAACCACAGTTGCCCATGCTCATTCTCACGTACTTGATGGCATGGCGACGGCACAACCTGATGGATGTCAAAATCTTACCACAACTGCCGTTGATCCGTTCAGCTTTATGGGCGAGGAGATGCGTAGCATGCTTTCAGCGCCGGCAGGCCATCATCGCCATATGCAGAATACAGGTCTAGGACCGTCGACAAGATATGCGACAGAATCGGTGTCAGGACTAAAGTCAGAACAATTACCAGTGCCAAGTGCCGATGATGATATATTTCAGCATCCTCCGCAACATGGTAAAAATAATACAGAAAGCTCTAATAACTCCAAGCCAACGCCCAAAAAAAGGGGACGAAAGAAAAAAATTGTTACCACAAATGAATGTACGACAGAAGCAGCGATAACAGTGCAAGTCACTAATCAGGAGTAAGTTATAATATTCATTCTAACCAATTTTATATTATCCTTTACAAAAACTTCACAGCGCCCTTCTTCCTATCTGTGAAGATTCCTCTGGCGATATGCTACACACTCTAAAGCCGAAGGAACGGAAAAAGCACGATCGTTTTAATGGCATGTCCGAAGATGAGGTTATCAAAAGGACAATACCTGATCATCTGTGTGATAATCTCGATATCGTTATAGTGAGTTGTAAATTTCGGATAATCCACAAATAAATCTTTACCAATATTTTACAAAGTATAAAACTTAAGAAATTATTACGAGCAAAACCAAAATATTTCTTTACAGGTCGGTATAAATCCAGGGTTATTTGCCGCCTACAAAGGCCACCACTACGCAGGGCCTGGCAATCATTTTTGGAAATGCCTTTACCTAGCTGGACTCACCCAAGAGCAAATGAGCGCCGATGAAGATCATCAATTGCTAAAGCAGGGCATTGGTTTTACGAATATGGTTGCTCGCGCCACTAAAGGTTCAGCCGATCTAACTCGAAAGGAAATCAAGGAGGGAAGTCGGATTCTTTTGGAAAAGTTGCAAAGATTTCGACCGAAAATTGCCGTCTTTAATGGAAAATTAATCTTTGAGGTGTTTTCCGGCAAAAAGGAATTTCATTTCGGTAGACAACCAGATCGTGTCGATGGCACTGATACTGTAAGTTCAGTTTGTTTTATACCACTGATCACAGATCACCTTTACTATTTTACTATTTTAGTACTATACTCTACCGCTCACGTACACTATAAACGCAATAAACTTTTACCCTCTTTGTGAAATCGTAGTGATGACTGTTTATAACCTAGAAGAGTATTAATTGTAACCCAGTGAAAAAGTTATTTCCGACCCTGTAATGCAATAATAATATTATTCATTACCATCCACATTCGCTTCGATTAAGCAATATCCATCTGTCCGTTTTTCTTTTTGCCCGTCTGTTCGTTACTATTCTAGTTTCTGTCTAAGGTTTTACGCAATTTAAAAGTAATATTGCCTTGCCCACTTCCGCCCCCGAAAATCATCAAAAAGCGAAACGAATTTTGGTATGTACATTAAGAACTATAGTCTGCGTGATTCCTGAAAATTTGGTTGCGATAAGATAAAAATTGTCAAAGTTATATAAGAAATAATTTTGTATGGCCACAAACTGCTGCCGCAGCATGCCTCATTTGGATGGCCAACTAGACCAACTAAATATTCTTACCAGTTCTTGATTGTGTTCGGAAAAGAATCCTCTAAGATATTCGAGAAGAAATTTAATAAATGTAATAATAACGCGTTTTTACACACATGGATACATGTGTATGTATTTTTGTATGCATGTGATTATATTACATTGGCATTTGCATTTGTCCGTTATGTTCAAAAATGTATTAAGTCGAGCTCACTCGACTGTAGCTTTTGTACTTGTTTAATTATTTTACTAATAGCTCCCTGTTTTTATTTTTTAGTATATTTGGGTAATGCCGTCATCATCGGCGAGATGCGCTCAGTTACCACGTGCCGCCGATAAAGTACCATTTTATGCTGCATTGAAGAAATTCCGTGACTTTTTAAATGGTTTAATACCGCAGATTGATGATTCAGAGTGCGTGTTTACAGATCAGCGGATTAGGCAGTGCAGCGAGCTACAGCAGCAACAGCAGCAGCAGACTATAGATAACAAAGCCAATCAGTCGACACTCTCTTTTGTAGATAATTGTGGCAGCTCAAGCTCCGTTGCTGGGGACTGTGGGGGGATTGCTGACGTTCCAGATACCACACCTTCTAATAAATTATTGCCATCGCATATAATTTCGAACGATAATCCTTACACCAACGATGGGGTAGATAGTCCCATGAGACTTCAAAATAATACTACAACGTATCTCTCAGTGTTTGGGCCTCAATCCCTGCCGCAGCCACAACCCTTGGAGAAAAAGAAACGTGGTCGTCCCAAAAAAATCAAGGGACAGCCAGAGCAAATAATGGATCATCGTGCGCCTCAGTACCATCACCATGATTTTAATAATATACTCAATCTCTCTGTGATTGAGACACCCAAAAAGAAACGTGGCAGGCCAAAGAAACTAAAGCCCACCGCTAGCCTAGATAGCATATTGGTGAACAAGCAGCAGGCAACCACCAGCAACCCCTTGCCTGCAACAATAGCAACAACGACTGATGCTTCGCCGCCACAAGGCAACAATCTACCGCCCAGTCTGTACAATACTCCGCCGCCATCGCACATCCTGTACACAGCATCGGCCTCACCGATGGCCTCACCCGCCTGTAATTATACGCAGGTTCATAACCATGGAACTCCCACTGGTGCGGGTGTGCAGGAAACGTCTCCCAATGACCACTTATGCTTAGCAAAGCATGGATCTTCTGTCGAACAACAACCCCATTTGGGCGAAACGCCGCCACCAAGTTCCCCAAATATGTGCGGCGCTGTAGACTTCGAGCAGCTGCCTGAGAATCATTCAGAGTCCAAAAAAATCACATCGCTGGCTGTGGAAAAGGAGGAGTACAATGACAGTACCGCTCATGATCAAGAAACGGGACAAATCCAAGTCCCAGTCCATTCTAATGATAATCACTATCACCAGCAATGGCTTTCGTCGCCGCATCATCACAGTCCTCAAACCAAACAGTTGCCTCCGCCACAGATGCAACAGTATCATCAGCAGGAACAGGTGGACCACTGGCGTGGTTACGAGGAACAGAGCCCCCATACTCACAGTCCCAATCCCTATTTATTAATCTCTTCCGCAAACCAAAGTAATCAACACTTAAGCCCAAGGAACATCAATTTTGGTTCTGATGTGGCCCGCAAGAGCTTGTGTGGCTTGGAGTCACTGGTGGATCAAATTCCTGCCATTAGAGAACATGATGAATCCATGTCAGCGACGTCGCAAGCGGCAGCTGCAGCTGTTGAAAGTCGATTATTAGGCTTGCAGCAACAGCAACCACATGGGAAACGTCAAGGTGAAGAGTCCTCTGGCCCTTCCGATAATAACAACGTGATTAGTAATAATAACTTCTCGGTCTCGAGTCTTGTGGCTGTTAAAACGGATAACGAGAATTTATATCTCAACGATATTGGTGAACACCGTGTAAACATTGGTGACAGTCACAGCAACACCAATGCCAATATGGAATATTATCATCATCAGCATCATGTGCCCCCTCATTTGATGAATAGTTCAGAACCAAATCTCCAGCATCCACATGCACTCCCTCCTCACTCCCACCCGAATTCTTCTCCTCACACTCATTCCTCTCCCCACTCACATCCGTCTCCCCATTCACATCCCTCTCCTCATCCTCATCCCCATCCCCACCCACATCCATCTCCCCACTCACATCCCATGTATATGGAGCTTAATCACTTGGGTCACATCCCCACACTCAATGTAAACTCGGCAGTTTACGCTTCAACAGCCTATGGCTCACACCTGCAACATGGTACTGGATCAGCGTCAGGATCAGGGGAATACGCAACAGCAGGTAGCCATCATGGACATTTTAGTCCAGTGCAGTCCTCCACGGGGACAAGCACTACAGCAACCCTACATGTGCCGAGCCCCAACTATCCGTTTCATCATCATCCATACGGAGGTCATGCGGCGCCTCAAGCCTCTTATCCAAGTTATGTCCATCCCACGCATCATGGCCACCATCACCCTCCGCCACCACCACATCATCATCATCATCTGAGCGTTTTTGATCATTTGAAACCGTCCGACATCGGTGGTTATGGCAGTTTTTGATTTAAAATCGACGAAGAACTAACGAAATTTGAAACGGCAACTGAAAATACGCAACGATCGATCGAATATACAGGCTTGAATGTAACCCGTTAATCGTCGATTGATTATAGTTGATCACAACGATTACGGGCGTTTAAAAAAAGCGGCCTGAACCTAAATTGTCGCATCTCCAGCAATATTTATCAATCTCCGGCTTTGCCGACACTTTCTACTTTTTAAAAAACATATTTTAGAGTTTTAGACCTTATATAAAATACAAAAAATTTAGAAGTATAAGAATAACCAAAGACTCCGCCTAATATATATAATTTTTTAAGCGTTACATTACATTACAATAATACATAAATACTACATACATATAACGATAACGATAATACATATATACGTAAACGTACAGGAAAAACTAAATTATACTTTATTATGATTTAACTCAAAGGGATTTACAAATAATACAAAAAGTAGATAACATAGTTTTATGAGTAAATCGAAAATAAAGCAAATTTCTTAAAGAATGTTTCGTGAATGTGAAAATATTAATTTCTATTTTATAATTTGTTATATACATATATCTTTGTCTATTAATTGCTTTCAGAATGACAAGGTTTTCGACAATATTTACACAAATGTCAATATCAAATATTGCTGGTAATCTTTAGCATTAGCTTTATCCATTTGTTTATTTAATTGTTAAATCCACCTCTTTCTATTATATATCTTTATAAAAATCTGGCTTTCTATAAATTGAATTTATTTATATGTATTGGGTTGATGTAAATATTATTGATATATTTATTGATTGGTAAGTATAAAATGATTTATTAATTTATTTTTTTTTTTTTAAATATGAATCAAGTTTATTTCACAATCGAACATTTAATTAAAGTAACATGCAATGTTCTTTTTAAAAACCTTTATAAATTTTTATAATAATTTAAAATTTGTTATAAACCGAATCAGCAAAATTAAGATAATTTGATTAATACATTTTTTAAGGTAGATATAAAATAGTCAAAATTAAATTATTAATTTCATATGAACAAAAATAAGCAGAGAATAAATTAAATTTATTTACAACTATTCCTAGGACTTCTTTGAAATTGATTCGTAATTACTTCAGGGTCATAATTGAGGATTCTTAATAACATCTCAATAAATTTACCTCGTTTCAAGTTACTTTAAGAAAAAGCTTTTGTTTAAAAACTAATCATTGGGACAACATTAAAAATTAAATATCTTAAATATTATTTATTTGCTAAAAAAAATAAATGGTTTTCTTATTATAAACAAGTGTGTCTTTAGTTGTATTTATATAAGCAAACAAAAAACAATATTTATATTATTTATATGTTTAAAAAGATTTTTTCATTTATTTAAGTCGAACTTTGAACAGTTTTATTTTGACTATTACATAACGAAAATAAGACTACTATGTATAAATAAATAATATAATGTAATTTAATAAATAGGATTAAGATTAAATCTAAGAATCTGCTATAATTATTATAAATATTATATTATAATTAAAATTACAACAATCGGATGTAAATGTATATATGTGTAAGTTCGTTATAAAATAATATATAGATAAATTATTTAGCAATATGCAAATATTTCCTATTAAATAGTAATATTCAATTTAATGCATTATTGTGCATATATTTCGAATTTAATTTTAAAGACAGACAACAGTAACTTTAAATTGAATACTTTGTATATTTTTTTAATTAACGACAAAACGACTTAAACGTAAACATAAAAAATAAAACGGTGCAATTAATGAGTAGATATAATCAAATGTATTATTAAATGAATTAATTAATATTAAATTGGACAATTTCCTCACATATTTAAAGAAATATGTAAATAAAGAAAAAAAATGAAAAAATATTATACCCAGACGAACCCATTCTTTTTTATGGGCTACAAATTAAAGTATAATCGTTTATTAACCTTATTATCGTCGTTTACCTTTTGACAGGCAACATAATGCATTAAGGGAAACATTTGACAATATTATTATTAAAAATGAGTAACTTTTTTAATTTATGCAACCTTAAAAACTTTGAAACTTGTATATTTCATTTGTTTGTCTATTAAATAAATAATAAAACTTTACTACCGACAGTTACCTATACATTTTAATATGCATTTATGTTGCAAAACGTAGATTAATTAAATGAAATACAAAAATAATCTTTCAAATATATCGCCATCTGCTGCTATTTTGCTTAACAGCAGGCTAAGCTTATCCTGTTTTAGCTAGATTTCACGCCAATTATATTGATATTAGCAGTCTGGCAGCCCCGAGTTATCGATAAGCCACTTAAGTGTGACAGTGTGAACAGACAAATATTCTAATTTTATGGCTTAATTTCGGCATTTTAAACTTCATAGACACTTTACATTTAACATTTTGCTTATGCGGTATGATACTACAGCATTCATTTGAGACTTCATTAGAGACTTAAAAACTCTATAGGGATTTACAAAAGTGCGAGCAAGAGGACTATACGGCACTTCTAATGCATTGCCAATGCATTAGAGGCCAAAATCGAAAATCCTCTCTTCTGGCTTATCGATAGCTCGGGACTGCCAGACTGCTAATATAATTAACTATGAACGCTGTTTAATTAGTGTGAAACCTGGCTAAAACTGGATACGTTTCATCCAAATACCTGCAGGTGGCGCCCCTTCTGGCAAGTTCAAGCTAAATACCGGTAGGAGGCGATATATTTAAAAGATTAATTATACCCGCCACCCATAGGGTAGAAGGGTATTATAACTTTGTGCCGGCAGGAAATGTATGTAACAGTTAGAATGAGGCATCTCCGACCCTATAAAGTATATATATTCTTGATCAGCGTCAACAGCCGAGTCGATCTAGCCATGTCCGGCTGTCCATATGAAACACTGGATCTCAGAGACTATAAGAGATAGAACTCTAATTTTTTTCGACAGTATTTGTTGTCCGTTATGTTAAAAAATGTATTAACTCTTAACTATGGGAAGCGGGTATCTTACAGTCGAGCTCACTCGACTGTAGCTTTCTTACTTGTTTGTAATTAATTTAATTAGTCGCCATTTTAATACCTTTCGTTTGTTGTATATTGTGCCTACGTAACATATAGCATATGCATTAATATGTGTAGGTACATAAATGCATCCACATAAAAAATAAGTTTTATAATCGTGTTTAAAATAAACTACATAGTATATTCTGTTTTTATATTATTTATTTAGTTATAATTTATAATTTTATAATATATGCACATCTGTTGCCAATTTATTAAATATATAGGAACTTTTATATATATGTATTTATATCTTCTTTCTTTTTTTGTTATTGGCATTACCCAATAATTGTGGTAACTTTCGATTAGTACATATTATGCATAATTAGACATTAAAAGTACATTTTTAGTTTTTACTTTGAAAGTGTAAGAAAATAATCAATGAATGGAATACTCTTCAAAAATAATTGAAAACAAAACAAATTATTATGGATTATATTTAAATAGAGTAAATTAAACAAATAAAACTTCGGTATATAAAATATATCTGAAAACAAAAATAAAAGACAATAAAATCTGATGAAATGACACAGTAGTTAATTATAAGATGTAATATTTTTGTGTATGTCTTTTGATATGTTATGTATATTTTTACACATACATACATAAGTACATATGTAAATGGTGGTTACACAATTTTGAGCAATATCTTGTTCTATGTATACATATGCACGAGTGCCATCAAATACATACTATATATGTATGGTTTTTTCGTACCTTATAAACAATATTTATTTTTATTATATATATAGTTTTTTTGCGAGGGCTTAAGTTCATGTTAGGAATATGTCTGCTATTATGTCATGTATTTGTTAACCTGTTGTTTTTTTGTTGGCAAATTGAATGCTTAATTTTAGGTATGAAAATAATTATTTTTGATAAAACTTTTTATGGGTTTTCGTGTATAAGATATTATTTATTATTTAATTATGGACATCGGGTTATTTTTATTTTATTTACTTTTTAGCTTGTTATTTGCTGAAATCTAAAAATTAAATTATAGGAACTTTTTATTTACGTTTTTTCACTTATGTCACTTAATTTTTGTAACAACTATACTTATACCTTACGATTAATTATAATATAATATAATGCTTGGGAATGCATGAAATTAAAAGTTTTCCTATTTAGTTATTTAGTTTAAGGAATCAGTCAAATGGTATGTATTAAATTTTTGTAAGTTTTCAAAAGTATATTTCTCGTTTCGGCAAGGGAAAATAATAAAAATAAGTATAAAATATTTGTACTAATTTAATTTATTTCGTTTTTAAATTAATTTTTTGGAAGCTATGCATGTGTTTAAAAAGTAATACCATATGGATAATTTTGAAATAGTAAACATCGCCCCTTATAAAAATGTACATATGCCTTCTACAAAGGAACAAAATAAACATATTCAAAAACCAATTGAATGAAATTTATATTGTAATAGGCAAAAATCGCACCCTGTAAACAAATTTGTGTCTGTAACAAGAAAACGCATATTAAACTTTAACCATAATTTTGTTTTCATTTTTCAATTTTGTATGTTAAAATTAATTAATTTATTAGTTGGTAATTAAGTTCATTAAATAATTCATTAATTTAAAATTATATTTAAAACCCTTTTAAAGTTAGAAAGTAAATCATTGGCACGTTTTTCACTCTCTTAGCATTGAAACGAATGAATTAGTAATAATAATAATAAAATAAGAACGCTTCATTTTCATGTACAGTTTTTCGAAAAATTGTATAGGTCTTACAATTAAGTAATTGTTTTTTATTTGTTTCTATAATCGGCAGGCCGAAAAAAACAGTATCCTTAAATCGATGGCATATTTCTAATATACATATATATAGAAAAAAAACAAAGGCATAAAGCAATCAAATGCTAGGAACTCAGTTTGCGTTTCATATTAAATGTAAAATTCCATGTCGTATATATTTTACGAAATATATATAAATTTTTTGGTAGGAGCTGCCACTATGTAATGTTTTTTTGGTTGCCACCATACATAGGTATTTTAAAAGCTAATATTTTGAATAGTTAGGAACACACTTCCGTTTTTTTTTTGTTTCAGAAAATTCTTACTAAATTTGGAAATAGTAGGTATTTTTTTCAATAGAATGCCAATGATTCTTATAAATGTTTTTATGTTTTTTTTTTTGCTTTCTGTAAAATAGGAACTTTTTAGTTTTTTTCGTAGTACGTTTGGTATGTGATCGAATCCCTCCTTGTCATCACCATTTATTCACTGGAATATATAAATATTTTTATATTAATGTATTATATTCTAAAACAAGAAAGAGAGTTAACTTCGGTACGCCGAAGTATGTATATCCTTGCAGCTTACAATTATATAATTAAGAATTTATCAAATTTGATCAAATGAAAATAAAAACTAACATGAACTATATGAACATATACCATATATACATTGCATACAAATTCGATTTATACATTTGCGGTTGTACTTTCACAGTTTTGGAATTTCCTTTACTTTTGACGATTAAAATAGTATTCCGAGTGAGTATATAGATAACTGGCAAGTTTCATTCGAAGGGCTTCAAAACTGAGAGACTAGTTATTGAGATAGTGAGTCTTGTGCGTTCCAGCATCGATGTTTTTGATTAACAATAATTCAATATTTTTAAAAAGAAAACTTACTAAAAGAAACTTATTTCTAAAACAATAATAATTTGTGGAAAATTACAGAAATTAGGTTTTTAGAGAGATTAGGTTTTACAGAAAATTAAAAAACAACAAATTTTGAATTTCAGTTAAAAAACATCGATTTATCGATATTACATGGATACTTTCTCCAGCTCTACAAGTTTCCGAATAATCAAACAGGCTGACATGATAGATCGACTCGGCCTATAACGTCGGAAATAAGTTCTTCAAACTTCTGAATAAAATTATAATACCCTGCAAGGGTATAAACACTGGAAGAAAATGAGTACTTACTTTTATTTACTTTTAATTCTTATCCAAGGTTTTTTAACGGCCATATACAAAATAACCTGAAATCTATTACTTTCCACCTATAACTAATAGAACGAGAGGTTGCAGTAGTTTAGTTTAGTTTTGTAATTTTTGAATATTATAATTTCACTACAAAAATGAAAAAACATTTAAGTACAAAAATTAAAGTTAAGAAAAAACGCAAATAAAAATTGTGATTTCAATAAAATAAAACATATATTTATTTTGTTTGTACACATTGTTTTCAATATTATTATTACTGTAATAAATGTATATTGTATTTTTAAATTAAAATTATTACTAATACAAACATATAATGTATTAGGAATATCAGGCATATACAGGCCTAGCACCAAAAGCTGTGCTTATCTTATCTTTTTGCTTATTGATTTTTATCAAAAGTAATATTGATGCTTTTCAATCGTTTAATACCAAAATTAATCGATATTGTTATGAATTGATCGATTTGAAAATTTAGTTTGGTATATAAATATCGATACCAAACTGAAATTGCTGATTCTGTTTGTTTCTTAAAGACAATGGCATAGTTTGGGGACAGAAAAAGGCACGGTACAAAACAGTAAAGCCCAGGGAGTACCAAGTACATCTGACTGTGTTTCCAGTTTTCCAACACTTTTAGTGTTAGGCGTCTCTTTTTTATTCACATAAATTACAAAAATAACTAATTTTCTAGATATTGTTATTTTGTTATAATAGTTGTGTTTTTCTTGCGAGGCATTAAAATTATATTCTTATTAATTGTTAGGGATTCTTCCACAGCATTTACTGGGAAAAATCGAAATATATCGATCGATTTCTGGTGATTGCTTTGTGTTCTCTTAAATACTTAGTAGGGAAGATGTTTTTTTTCAATATTAATAAAATAATAAAGGAAAGTACCAAGTTAAATAATCTGATCAACAGATAAAATTTAATTTTTACAAGCTCAGTCGAAACTCGCTTACCGGTGATATGGTTTCGATTGAATAGCTTCTGCATTAGGTCCTGATTACTGGCTTCTGTAACTCGAACATCGGGAATGTTGGCATCATCACCTTTAGCATCGTAGTTAAGCAAACAGTTCTCCTCTTCCGGCTGTGAGTCCTGTCCAGTATTTCCGGTATTACTTGTTGCATTATTACTCTTGGCAGCATTTGATACAACATGTTGAAGGAGAAATGCCTTCGATAGGTTATAGAAATGCTTTTCTCTATCGGAGTCACTGTCATCGCTGCCATAAAGCTCACTTGTGGTTTGTTCCAGGAACTTTTTCATCTTGTCAATGTGTTCTACGCTGAAAGCATGCTTCTGGAGATTCACTTGGGTGACTTGACAGAGTTGGCAGTCTTGCAAGAGATTTGTTATCTCACTATCTTGTCCAGCATTGTCTTTGCTACTAGAACCACAGTCATCATAGCTGTTATCATCCGAAATATGGGCATAGTGCCGTTGATTACGGGATTTTTTATCCTTTGCTCGAGAATTTTGAAACCAAACCTAAAGATAAAGGTAATTATTTTATATAATTGAGGGAAATATATATATATAAAATAAAGGAAATTATTAATATTAATTACCTTACAAGTAAGTTTTTTGAAGTTTTGAAAACAGTGTGTCGTGTCTGCCACGGTTTTACTAAAAAAAATATAAAGTAAACACAATAACATAATTAAATAAAATATATTAATAAAAAAATATAAATAAATACAATTATATAATTTTTTTAAAATATATAAATAAAAGAAAATAAGTGAAAACCATTTTAGGAACTTCAAATCTAGCTAAAAAATAAAAATGTTATAATTTCTCAAAAAAAATGTTATTGGTTTTTTTCTTCTATCTTTTTGCTTAACTGTTTTTAAAATTTTCATATTCGACGAAAGTTTGAGAGCTGAAAAAGAATAATCTTCGAATAATCCTACTCCTGAAATGATTATTACTTTTGCATTTCTCTCAAAAACACTTTTTTCTGGCAATAAACTTTCCGGAATCGTTATAGCCAAGCGAGGACTTTTAATTATTTACATAACTATATTTATAAGAAAATAACTTACTTGTACAACACGCTTTTTCAAATTAACCTTTTTTGATATTTCTTCCAGCATTTTGCGACTTGGGTTCGATTCTGATTGGTAGCATTCATATAAAAAGTTCAACTGTTCCGGAAGTATGGTAGTGCGCAAGCGTTTATTTTGCTTTGATGATGAAACATTTACGGGAGATACTGACGATCTTTTTTCTAGTTCATTAGCTTTAAGCATTGATTCATCCTTCTGACTGCCATTATTCTCATTATCATCGTTAAAAGTTAATGTTTGTGAATTATTTTCAATCATTGTGGCATCGAGAAAATCTTCCAAGTTGTGCAAATACTGTGACTTATCTTTTTCATCGCTTTGAAGAGGCTGCAGGGATTTTGATCTAGTTGCTGATTCCAGTGAGTCCTTCTCCCCTGTGTCGTTATTATTGTTAAGTTTGGTATCATTTTCCCAGTCTTTTTCCAGCTCCTTATCTAAGTCCTTTCCTTCTACAATACCTTCTTCATGTTGCTTCATTGTTTCCCCCTTGCGAACTTCTTTAATGATTTCATCGTCCTCCATTTTCCCTACTAATGGCTGAAAGTTTCCTCCTGGTCCATCATCAGGTACTCTTTGTGGCGAGGCAACTAACTGAAAAAACTTTTTTGATTCATTCAGTTGATAATATTGCAATAGAAACTCAATTGTTGGACTTTGGCTAGAACTAAAGTTTGTCGATGATTTCTCCTCTTGGCTGCGATAGTATTGCAATAAAAAATCATAGTTACTGACTTTCTTCAGTTCGTTTTGCTGATAAAAGTTGGTAAGGAATTCCAATTCGAAATCGGATGACTCATTTGATTGTTTATTATGCTGTTGCTGCATCAGAAATTGTTTCTTCAGTTCGCCATTTGTTTCATTTTGCAAAAAGTATTTGTGAAGGAAATCAATTTTTTTTTCGAGAGCTTGATTATCTTCTGCCTGGAAAGAGCAACTATCATTGGATATTTTTCTCTTTTTCGCGGGAGGTAACTGAGAGTGTGATTCAGGTTGTGCCTCAGACTTCAATTGAAGTTGTGACTGCGTTTGCGCCGCTTGCTGAAGACTTTGTAAAATATTTCCAAAGGGACCAAAGTTGGGGTCCAAATTGGACTTGATGGGATTCATAAGATGCAAGAGTTGATGTTCACGCAATTTCTCCACGTGGCTGAATTGTAGTTCACATTTATCGCAATCGTAGCACTTGGCATGATGTCGCTGCTGTGACTGCGGATGATCTAAGCTATTGCTGCGTTCACGTATCGCCTGTTGCGGTGGCGTTGGCGTGGTCGATGGGCTAAAGTCCTGCAGTGATGATGATGACTTGGTAAAAAAGTTATGATGCGGCGAGGGCACTGCGGCCAATTGTGCCGTCATATTTTGATGATGCACATCCATCGAGGAGTCCATTGAATCTTCGGAACTCAAGTTCTGAGCAATTTGCGCCGCGGCAATCTGTGCCTTGGCGGATTTTTTATTATTCTCCTCTTTGAAGCAATGATTTTTCTGATGTCTTATAAGTTCGTAGTAACGTTGAAATACCAAGCTACACTTCTTGCAGGCATAATTAATGTTTTGCTTTTTCGTTTCCTCATTTTCAAAAAGCGTATTATTCGGTTGATTCTCATAGATTTTACGTTGCTTTTGGCGGGCATTTTGAAACCAAACAACAATCACTCGTGGCGAGAGCAGTAACAGCTTACTTAAGTACTCCAAGTCACTGTCTTTGGGATACGAATTGTTTTCAAAAAATTCTTGCAAGACTTTAATTTGATAATCAGTGAAGCGTGTGCGATTGGCTCGCTTTCCGCCTGATGTCGAGGACGAGCTGGATGAGTTGGAAGAGTTGTTGCTTTCAAATTGGCTGCACGTAGTTTGGTTTATTGTTGAACTTGTGGATGAACTTGTTGTTAAACTTTTTTCCATAGTTTTTCCACTACTTTGAAGCTTTTTTACGGGTGGACCCATAGTTTCCATTAATTGTTGATTTATTAAATCGTTCATGTTTCCATAAAGATTGCTTCCACCAATAGGATTTGGTGTTGGAGGTCGCGACATGACATCAGAGCTTCCACTTTCCGATTTTGTTTCAAAATTATTTGTCAAGTGAGTTTGTTGTTGCGGAAAATTAGTATGATCGATTAATGTATCTATTTCTGGATTTTTTATGGGCTGCTCTTGCTGTTGAATCTTTATAAAGTTTATATTTTGTTGTTGTTTTTGATAAATAAGATCATTATTATCTATTTCCTGGGGCTCCGATTTGATGTGCATTTCTGTGGGAAATTGGGACTCTTTTCCCCATAGATTTTGGCTTAAATAATCAGAGATGTTGCCACTGGAATTTGTGGACTCCGGCCGAGATAAGGATGAGGATGCAGGGATTGGAATGGACACAGAAACGGATGCTGTTCTTGTGGCATTTGTTGGAGCTTCTTTGAAAGAGCTATTGAGATTGACATTAGAAGAAGGTATTGGTGTTGTCGACGGTGTATTTATGGTTGTAGCAATAACGCTATTTCCACTGCTTCCGATATCGTTTAAAGGGGTAACCTTAGCCTGGCCTGTTCGTTCATACTCCTCCAAATTAAGTGTAGTTGATGGCGGATTATTAAAGTTATATGGCGAGTCCTTATTGCGTTGCCTTTCCTTGAATAAGGTGTTGCGGAACCAATGCTTAACGACCTGTAATAGGTATGTTGTTAATTTGGGATTTAGGAATATTACTTATTAAATTAAAATTTAAGAAAGAACGGATAGCAAAAATTTATCAGCAGTCTAAAGAATTTAAGACGCTCATTGTGCGAACCCTAAAATAAATCGATTAAAAACTTGATTTATTTGCATTCAAACTTAAATTCGTTCTGACATTCGTTCGTTCTCTTACTGATAAAGACTTACTTTCATTGGCAAATTTGCCTTCTGTGACATTTCCATAATGCTTTCCTCGCTGGGTGAATTATTAATATCAAAGTGAGCGCGCAAAATTTTTAATTGATCATCGGTTATGCGTGTACGAGCGCGCTTTTGGTTGCTGGCAGTCAACTGTAAATACGTAGTATATAATAAAATGGAAAGCAGTCGCATTAACTAATTCATACATACATACATTAATAGATACACACTTACATACCCTGCAGTACCATCATTTGTATTTCATCAACGATTCACCAACAGACAGATCGGTGTTGTTGATGAATCATCGATGAATTGCCATACAAATTGATCATTGCCATGTCCTAGGCTGTCATCAACAGCAAATAGTATTTTAATAAGTTTTTAGTTTTTTTTTTTTCATTAATTTAAATGTTGTATATTTCCAACTACCACACTCACAACCATTCTCTTATATTGATTATTTTCAAAGCTATGGCAATTTAACAAGATCGATTTTCAATATTTTCACTCAAAATTGTTTATAAGTTAAATATTTTATAGTAAACGAAGTCGATTTTTTAATAGAGGTGCATGTTAAAGCTTATTCATATATATAGGAATAAATATAAGCTTTGTGCTTAATAAATTAAATAAAATAAAATATTAAATTACAGTTGCTTACCTGAGTGCTGGAGTTTGCGACAGCAGGGATTGCCGCAGTTGCTTTACCAGAATCACCACTGCTTATTTGTTGAATGTCTGCCGCTGAGGAAGAGCAGGAGTTGAGATTGCTGTTATTTTGATGGGTTGCTCCTGCTACTACACTGCCTCCTCCTCCTACTCCTCCGCTGCCACCGAACACCAGTGGCGGTGCCAAGTTCATAAAGTTTAGTGACATTAAATGATGAAACTGCATTAAGTTGAGCATATCCACTGGATTAATTGGAGCCCCAAATTGCTGCTGCTGCTGTTGCATGGACTGTAGATTCTGTAGGCTCTAAGTAATTTAGAAAAATATTTTAATATAATTTACGATTCTTAATTATAACTGGCTTGATTTACCTGTAGATGTTGGGAAAATTCTCCCGTTGGAAGCAAAGACTCTGGCTGCATGGCCAAAACCTCTGAGTTGCACTGCTGTTGCTTTAGCAAATTCGTCAAAGTGGCGAGATATTGGTGTTGGTTGGGAGTATCAGATATGGAAGCTATGGAAGGACTCTGCCGGCTGTTGCTAGTTTCCTTGGCTAGCAATTGTGGGTTCTCAAATCGTAGTGGTGGCGACATGGCATCATTAACAGCAACGACCTCTAAAATAGCATATTAATAAAAATGTACAAACATGTATTATTTTGAAATTTAAGCTTCCTTACCTCCTTTAATTGCAAAGGCTTCTTCGGTAGGCAGTTCGGTGCTAGGTGTGGATTGCGGCGGCACTTGTGGACTACTGTTCGACCTGACTCCATCACCGCCTCCGCCTGCATGCACCTGCTCCATATGCTTTTGTAGAGCCTGCGTACTTCTAAAATTTCGCTGGCAATGTGAACACTTTGTTGCATCTCTCATCGTGTGATATAGCATGTGCGTTGTCAATTTCTCTTGGGTTTTAAATGCCAACGAGCACTGCTTGCATCGATATTTGTAAACGTGACGTTCCGATATCACAGAGCTCATGTGCGTGTCCTGGTAGTGATTGATCATGATAGTGAGGGTTCGAAATCTCAGATAGCAAGGACGACTTGTATGAGTTAATCCCAGGCACAGATATTCCCCATTTTGCATGGGAAAATGTTGCGTTTTCTGAGCATGTTGAAGAAGTTGCTCATCATGCTTGAAGCTGGCCTCGCATTTCTGGCAGCCAAGTACATTCATCCCTATTACATTGGTGGTGACAGCTGCCAGACTAGAAGAGGAAGAGGATTCTTCAGGTGTTCCTGTTGCTTCTTCTGTAGAAGAATTGCTACTTTTATTATCTTCCCAAACTTTTGGATCAATTAACATTAAGAGTCGGGATAGGCCATCCTTGGCCACGTTGTGTACGCGGGTTAAATGCATCTCCAAGCTTGTCTTCTCACGAAAATGATTTTCCAAGCACAATGGACACTGTATGCCTGCATGAACCTTTTTCTCAGCTTCCTCTGATACCTCTATTGACTTGCTAACTTCCTCCACTTCATCTTCATCCTCTTCCTCCCGCTTAATGTCCGTTACTGCTTCGATGGCATTAGCTCTTTGCTGGCGTACCGCTGCTATGGCTGCTGCTGCTACCGCAGTTTGGAAAGCCTGTAACGCCGCCGTATTAGTTGGTATACTTAGAAAGTCCACACTGGGATCACCACAAGGATGATCCGTTGCGATATGACTTTCCATTTCGCTTTTCGATTGGACAAAATATTCACAGAGATTGCACTTGAACACGGTCGTTGGAACACTGCCAGCAGGAACTGAAACAGAAGCAGGAGCAGAAGGAGGAGTACTCAAAACTAAACCAAAATCATTCACAGTTGGTGTTGGAGATGTAACGCTGATACCCAACGTTTTGCCACAAGATGTTGAACAACTTGAGGGTGAAGTTGTTGTCGGGGACATTATACCGACATCTGCTCCAACGAAGACGGCCGAAGAAGATGATGATGATGATGGTTCAGCAGCTACAGAAGATAATGATGCTGTTGAAGCAGCAACAGCACAGCTGGTGGCGTCCGAGGATGAGCTCTCATTGGCCGTAGCTGTGTTGGCGCTTCTTGTTAAATTAACACCGGATTCGTAAGATATTTCTGAAAATATATATATCGCAAATCAGATAAGAAGGAAAATAGAATTCGGTTTTTTCTTATTAAAAATATAAGATTTGAAACACCAATAATACCAAGAGAAAATTAAGAAATATGTTAGTCTACACTCTTGTTTGAGCTTTTTTAACTTTTGTGTAGAATTCCGAGATGTAGGGCAGAGGATCGTGGTGCAATTATCAGCATCTAAAAAGGAGTGGGCGCTATGACTCTCTGCACACATATCTTCTGACTCCCTTCTCCCTCCCTTCTTTCCATCATTCCGCATAATTTAGGCGGGTATCGGTCTGTACAGCTACGGCCATAATAATAGCAATAAAAAAGGAAGCTAATTTCAGTACGCCGAAGTTTTTGCAAATGTATGTATGTATATTGATCGATCGGTAATATGGTGGCTTTATAATGGTAATACGATTTTGATATAATTTTAAAAATTATCTCCTTTTTTTTTTAAATCGTATGTTAACTACATATGTCTCAAGACTTATATTTATATTAAAAAAAAAAAAGAAATAATGTTATGTTCATTAAATTTGCCTATAGATTTTATATGTACGAGCAAATTGAATAAAATTAAAACCAGATTTTAAATAATGTCTGCGAGTAGATAAAAATAACTGGAAATTTAATTTTCTTTCGATCGTTCCTACAGTTAAATATATATGATAATGATATTGATATTGTTCGATCTGGCCGGTGCCTTTTTTATACTCATGATGAGGTAAAAGGGTATATGCAAAGTTGTACACAGATTTAAAACTAAGGAATTAAATTGCGCAGAAACGGACAAACATACCAGGCTGTTGTTGCTGATTAAGGATATATATTTTTATTCGACCAGCTTAAAAAAAATATAATTGTTAAATATTTTTTAAGAAAATCGACTTCTACAAAGCAGAAAAAATACTTTTATATTAAATGGCCTTCTATTAATCCTAATTATAAAAAATAAATATATTAATTATAAAGTGTATAAGGTGTATTTATTTTGGCGACGCTATTGTTTGTATCTGTTGCGGTATGTTTGTAGGTGTCGATGGAGCGGCGACTGTTGTTTGTTGTATGTCTCTGCAAGAAAGCCCCACTGTTTTGCGGTTATACGCTATGCCTGCTGCGGTTCATACCCTGCACAACGCTTGCCGCCTCCACTGCCGCCGCCACACCAGCATCTGATATGGGAATCTCACACTGCTGGAGAGCTTGGAGTTGAATTTGGTTTTTAAAAAGACTAGTCTGAGCCTCAGCCAGAGCCCGTTCGAGACTGGGGAAGAGCAGCAAGCAAAGTGTTCACGTCACTAATTGCAAATTCGATGGATACACATAATCGTTTTTGCATTCTTAAGTAATTTGTAATAATTTCCTTAAGGGTCAGCGTCTCGGCGTATAAATCTCAGAGCAGAGCGGAGAAAAAGAGAGGGCGAAGGCGAAAGCAAAAGAAGAATTTAGGTAAACGCGATGATGATTCCTGAACGTGAGAGGATGAGGTGAGAGGAGAGGTATGAAGGTACGGAGGCTAAGGATGAAGTCCAATGCGAAAGACGAACGATAATAATCAAGGAGGAGGAGGAAGGGAGGCCGAAAGAAGAACTAAAATTGAACTGAAATCAGCGCTTAATGATGAGTTACGAACCGAACGAATACCGAACCAAACCGTATTATAGCAATATGCAATATGGTTATTGTGATATGGAAGACGGGGGAAAACTAAAAAAAAAAATTATATACACACATGATTTGTATTGTAAGCTTGGGAAAATTTTAATTGATTGTCTACGAAATATAATTTTACTATATAAAAAGTGAGTAAAAACGAAATTTACCTTCATTATCATAAATCCATTCTGTTATTTTAAATACATCATTTAAATCAGGAATTTCTTTATTCTCACTACGACGCTGTAAGCAAACGAATTGCTCCACCTGCATGTGCCTCATACTCTTTACATGCTGAACCATTTCATGGAGATTCTTGGCAGTAAAATTGCACAGCTGACAAAGAAGTACTAGAAGTTTTTTATTACTTTGATCTTCATCGGGACAGGAATCGTCGTCGTCCTTTCTCAAGTTACTCTGCTGTACAATATACAGTAAATGTTGAAATATCATTCGCATGGTATCGTGTCGCATTTGTTGTGTGTGCAGCGATAGTTTTTGAATCGAATTTGTGTTGAAATCACAACAATTGCATTTCAATTGCACAACATTGGTGTGTTGTTGTTGAAAGTGTTGTTGAAACTTGTACTCGTTGCGAATGCCGCCCTCCTTAATGTGATTGATATAACTGAGTTTCTGCAAATGCTTATCCGTTTTGCTATGCAGTTGAAAGTTGGCCTTAAGATTGGTTTTATAATTACAAAGTCGACATATATAGTTGTTGTTGTGAATTATCATTATTTCTGTGGAGCACGAAGAGGTGGTAGATTGTGATCGGGACCGATCTACTAGCAAATGCTGATTAAGATCATCCAAATTGTTAGTGTTAAACGAGTCGCAAATGAGGCAACTATATAGGGCCGAGGGCCATTCGTTGGGCTTTGATATGGGCTGAGATAAATCTCCCGTTAAATCTCCCCCGCTTTCTATCATGCCTCCAACAATTGGCATGCCTAGTCCTTGATTGTGTGCCATCTTCAAAACGGGCTTCGGTGAAATGGCAAAGTTAAAAGGATCTGGCGATGTGGATGTTGGTGATAATTTGGTATTAGCTGAGGACTGTTGCTGTTGATGGTGCAGCAACTGAATCATCAAGGCTTGATTATAAGCCAAATCTGCCAATGCCACTTCCGGCAGGAAGGAACCAGCTCCTCCGCTTGAACTAACTGCTCCCGAAACACTAGATTGTTGTTGTTGCTGCTGTTGCAAAAAGTTAAATGTCTGTATATGTTTTATGTTATTCTGCAGGACTGCCATATTATGGGTATGCTTTTCGCTGGTCATATGAATCCGTAAATTTCGAGCAACTGATGTTTCATAGCTACAGATGTCGCAACGAAATGATGGTTTTGGCTTTAGGTTAACGTTCGAGCTGGAGTTGGCGACCGTGCTGGTGCTAGCATTTAAGTTGTTGGAAACAGAAGGATTTCCCACAACATTGTTCGATGTTAGGCAGGATGAAGAACCAACTGGAGGAGGAGCACTATTGGAAGAACCAGCACCCTGGGGCGATGTGGAGCTGCTGGATAGCAGCAATTTCCCTGTGGCCACGGCCGCAGCGACCATATTCTGTGAACTATTCAACTCTTGCATATTATTTAAATGCTTATCAGATTGCATGTGGATCGATAGATTCCCCTTGGTGGTCGTGGAGTAGTTACAAATCTCACAACGATACGGCTTATAGCCGCAGGAATATGATTCTCCACGTGCCAAGCGAGGGTGTTGCTGTCCTGTTAAATGTACGCAGAGGTTAATAAGCTAATAGTTATTCAAATAATATATTTATACAATTCTATTATAGAATAAATAATAATAGAGCTAGCTTTGGAGCGCCAAACGTATTTCCAATTTTTCGGTATTTTTCTTAAATTTTTATGGCATACATTAAAATATATATTTTTATAGTAACAAAATACGAAAGCTATCTTTGGCTCGCCGAAGTTTGTATACCCTTGCAGATTGCAAATGAATTGTAAAATTCAAAGCAAAATTCTGGAATAATAAAAATGAAAATATTTCAAAATTTATACAAATATGTGAACAAGAAAGGAAGCTAAATCTCATTTGATTAAAATTGTTTGAATGGTACACAGGTATTATAGTTTTGTGCGAGCGCAATTTTCTGTAACAGGTAGAAGGAGGCGTGGCAGACCCCCAAAAGTTACCTAAGTATTGGTCAGGACCACTAAAGGAGTCCATATAGCCATGTCCGTCTGTCTGTATGAATGCCTAGATCACAGAGACAATAAGAGCTAGAGACACCAAACTTGGGATTTAGACTTCTTATATCTGCACGCAGATCAAGTTTGTTTTCAATTTTTGCTGCTCCCCTTTTTGGAGGAGCTATTAAAAAACGTATTTCTCCCAAATTTTTAAAGTTATGTAAACCATATTCAAAACCTTTATGTATTTTATCAAAATTCACACATTGTCCGAATTTTATTGCGATCGAGTTAAGTTATATATATATATGTCAAAATTAATATAGTATTTTATACTAAGAAAATATAAAAAAGCAATTAAAAAAACTATACTAATTTATTTCAAATAAAAAAATTTTCTTGTGTCTTGAGGCAGAATCGAACCCAGGTCAATTGCTTACAAATATGCATGCGCAGTTTTATCTACTGACTGTGCTTTTGGTTTAACTGTCTCCTTTTTTTAGTTTTTGGCTTCTTATTCTTGGGAACGAAAGTGATCGACGACTTGTAACGGTACAGGGTATTCTACTGTCGGGACACCCGACTGTATGTCCATCTTGTTTTTATTGTTCCTATAGAAGCTATAGGATATAGTCGGCCGATTTTCATGAAATTAAAATTAATTCTGAAATTATATAGGAAAACCAAATATCAAGTTTGGTGAAAATATCTTGGAAACTGACATAGCTATATGATATAGTCGTCTGATCCGGCATATGTAGAAGTGGAAGTATATAGAAGACTAACTGCAAAGATTCATTGAGATAGCTTTACAACTGAGGGATTAGTTCGCTTATAATTGGCTATTGATCCTCATCAAGAATATATATACTTTATAGGGTCGGAGATGTCTCCTTCACTGCGTTGCAAACTTCTGACTGAGATTATAATACCCTGCAAGGGTATAAAAACAGTGAAGATATGATTTTTTCTATTAGTTTTCTGATTGGTCCAATGGCAGCTTTAGATATACATAGTTGTCCGATTTTCACCAAATTAAAATCGAAATTCTAAAATAATAAAACATGTCCAAACCTTAATTTTAATAAAAATATACTGAAAACTGACAAAATTATATTATGCGTAGAAAAGGACAGACGGACATGGCTGATCAAGAGATGTCTCCTTTACTGCATTGCAAACTTCTGATTGAAATTATAATAATTATAATACCCTGCAAGGGTATAAAAATATATATTACCTGCCAAACAATAACCGCACGCACTTTCCCCATCTGGATGCTTTTCCCGCATGTGAATCTCCAGCGTTTCCTGATATTTGTAATGCCAATTACACTGTGGACATTTTAGGGTCTTGCAGGAGTTTCGTGTTGACATTTGGACGCCGCTGTTTAGTCGCGCTGAATTAAGCAGCATTTCACAGCTAAAATAAGAGTATAATCTGTATTAACGATATAAAGATGCATGATTTGAACTGTAAAAAAAAAAAACAAAATAGAAAGCTATCTTGTTGAACCATTAGGAATAAATATAATATAAATTATACATATTTATGTTAAAGAAACGCCAAAGTAATACCTTTTTACAATACTTGTACATTTTATGTTTACAGTTTTCCGTTTCCTATTCATTTACCGATCGTTCCTACATATGTCAGCTAGATCATACCCCTAACCGCCTTAGTAAACAAATCCTGTTTCTCAGACAATGATATTACGGTTGCTCAACATGTTCCATCAAACATTTACCTTTTTTTAAGTGTTCTTAAAATATTCTTCTCTATTAAACCATATGTAAGTTCATTTTTAATTTAGCCACAATGCTTTACGTACCGGTCACTGTCGGTCTCACTAAACTGTGGCTTTTCTACTTGTTAGAATCACTTAGTTGCTTTGATTATTTTTAATTTGATAAATGCAGCATCCCATTCAATAAAGTGTTGGTAAAATTTTAATGATACCCGGAGAACTCGAACCACCACAGAGTCACCGTGGTAAGCGACACCATTAAATTTGTGACAATTGAGAAACTGGGGGAGCCTTTATTAAGTGACATCAGCGCAATTGGTTTAATGTTTGACTCCCCATCCTGCACACGCAAATCATAAAAAAAGATTTCTCAACGCTTCTGTTAATTGAAACACACAGGCATACAATTTAAACATTTATATTGCACAGGGAAATGCTATATGGAGACATGTTAATTGTTAATAATAGCTAAATCTTCGTGGTTTTCAATTAATTAATTTCATTAGGTTATTTAGAAAACTTTTCTTAAGATTTTAATAAATCAAAATTCAGGGTAGTTTTGATTATTTTCATAAATGGGATGATGATTGAAGCATTTTATTAGATCTTATTGTACCTTTATTTTGTATACTGCAGTGTCAAAATTAGCAATAATTGTACAAGGCCTGATTCGACGTATGATTCGGGTTCTAAGCTACAAAAAACAACTTATACATATGACGCCAATACCTTTGTTAATATTCAAAAATTATTCAAACAAAGTAATGACATTCAGTGGACTGTTATCTAACACGAGTTCTGTGTGCTTTTAAACCCCAAATCCCAAACGTCATTTGCGTTTAAATGAACAAGCTAGTCCAGTCATGCCAGCCGAAATCACCTAAGGGCATAGCATAACTCCTCATCAAATATATTTATATATCACAATTACTGGTTCCCGCTTCCTTGGCCTAATGACTTATTGTTCAGCTCAGCTCTCTCGTTACTGTTACAGTTCAAAAGTTCAAACGCACAGCCTTAAATAATTAGCCATATTAGGGCTGTGCTTGAACGGACTCGGACACGTAATCGCAACCCTTTCTCTCCATCCGACATAATAATATTTGCACCCTTTTAGTTAACAACCCTTTAACAAGTAACCTTAACAAACCGCTCGGAGGTCTTGTTAATGGTAAATGTATATGTATGTATATGTACATATGTCGGGAATACTTCACCTATGAGAGTATGCACGCCCAAGTACCCATCATAAGTATTTCATCAAAGATTCATCTACAGACATTTAACGTCGGCACGTTGATGAATCGTTGATGACAGTGGCCTATTAAAGACGTGTAGTTACAATAACTACTGTTAGTGTCTGAGTACTGAATATGCACTGGGAATCAATGCTTGAAATAAAATTTAGAAAATTGACCAATTCTGTAGGTATATTTAAGAAAACTTTGTGGTCAAAATGCGCCTTAATGCTACTACAGCTACATTTAAATTATATCTTTGAAATTTATTTAATTATTCAATGTACAGAGTAACATAAAGATATAATTTTAAGTAGAGATTTTAGGCAATAAGTAAAAAAAGAATAAGATCCTATCAATATGATTCTGCATCTTACCATACCATACCTTACCTGATCTGTGACTAATTCAATAAGCTTTTGCTGTTTAAAACAGCTTAATCAATCCATTCTGATCTTCTTCTTAACAAAAATAACAACATTTTAATGAAGAATAGGGCATTAAGTCTCTAGAAACCAGGAAACAGCCCCGACCTGAACCCAATTGAAATTGTGCATACCATCTATGTTATGAAAGTTTAAAGGAGATACAACAAAGTACTAAATAAAATAAACAAAAAAACTATATATATATTGACCCAACATATAAATATTTTTCAATGAATCTAAGAGTCGGTTCTTTGGTCCTTTTTTGTATTACTTTTTTATATCTACCTTCTATAATCTTGAAGTAACGAACGCATACATACCGCGCACAGTCCACACCCTGGGGACGTCCATTGATGTGATCCGAACAGGCACCAATGGTGAAGCTAGACGTGGCGCCTGTTGCTGCGCCCGCGCTTGTTGCCCCTGCATTTCCCACGCTAGTTACTGATGATGAACTAGGAGACATTGCCAGGCTGGAGGGTGAGCGATGTGGTGGAACCTGAAGCTGTGGCAAAGATGGTGACTTTGTCCTTCCTTGGATTTCAAGGAATTCACAGGTTTTACAATCGACGCCATTAAAATCAGGATGTTCGAGACATTGGCTGGGAAATAAGGAACTTTGATGTTGCTGTTGTTGTTGTTGTTGTTGTTGTTGATGTTGATGTTGCTGCAGTTGCTGTTGAAGGAACTCGGTTATCAGCTTAACACGATTGCCATTTGTTTCAGTACTGCTGGCGGCTAGAGCTGCTAGCGAAGCGTGGAAAGAACTGACTTGAGGAGGGAATATGCCAGGAGCAGTGGCTGCCAAGAAATCAGAGCTGGGAACCTCTGATAATTCATTTCTATGAGGTGACAATGTTGAGCCTGTATTCATTTCAACTCCCAATGCAGACTCTACTGACTTATTCTTATTATTACTTAGTATATCAGTACGGGATAATGATGAGACCTCGCAGGAACTGGTTGAGGGCGATGATGAGGGTACAGATTCTTTCGATAGTTTATTAGTCTTTGTTGTTTCTGTTTCTGAGTTTAAGGAACCAAATTTCACAGATGACTTCACCTGATGATGATGATGATAATATGCACTAGGTGCTGCCATTTGATTATTACTAGTATGATCAGATCCGTAATCGATTTCAGGATCATTCTGTGGATCATTTTCGTTTTCTTTCTCTTGTTGATCAGTTTCGGTAGGAATAGGAGCAACCGCATCGGTAGATATCTGCTGTAGAGTATTCCCATCGGCAACATCACCGGTGGCATTAATATCCAATGGCTGCAGAAATGATATTGATGGCTTCTCATCCATATTTCGCTGTATTATGGCGCTAGAATACTCCAGTTTAAGTAGCTGCTGTTCCAGCTCGATTATATTGAGCTTGTGTTCTGTGTTAGCATGCAAGCTAAAGGACTTGACGTTGCCAAATGATAATTTGCATATAAAGCACATTAATATGGGTTTTTGGATCTTGAATGTTATATCTCTAGTGGGATTTGAGTTAGCATCCTGCGCCGTTACAACGCGAAATGAATGGATTTTGGGACTGGTTTTGTACAGAGTCTCCGGCTCTTGCTCCTGTTCCTGCTGTTTTTCTTTTTTTTCCTTCGCCTCCAAAAAGCAGAAATCTTTGGCATTAGAGAATTCCTTCTTTACTGAAATCGATGCTGTGGCTTGTCTAATCTCCGATTTTTCACCACTTCCATTATCATGGGCATTATCTGCATCGATGATATAGGCGCTGCTGCCATCGATATTGTATACTATTTTGCCATTAAAAGTTTCAACATCAGTACTGGACATTGGAGAGCCGTCTTCGTCATTACCATTATTATTGAAGCTGAAATAAATTATAACAAAGTGATAAATGTAATTACTAAGCAATCAAAATAAAATAAAAAACAAGATGGAAATACAGTCGGGTGTCCCGACAGTAGAATACCCTGTACCATTAAAACGCGTGTGCCAAAATTATATAAAAGAAGGAGAATAAAAAATTAAAAACGGAGAAAAATTTAGATGTAATGCAAATGTCTTCAATATCATAAGCAAAATCGATAGCTCAGTGGGTAAAGCTGCAAGTATTTTGCGTGTAAGCAAATGACCTGGGTTCGTATCCTGCCGCATAAGAAAATTTTTTAATTTAAAAAAATTGAGATAGTCCTTTACTTAAATTTTTTTATTTCTTATTATTAAATACTGTAATTATTTTGATTTACAGGGAATAATAAAAAAAATAATAATTTGCTAAAAGTATACAAAAAAAAATTCATTCGTCGCAGCCGGTATTCGAACTCGTGACAACTAATCTTTGTTCAGAAAAAGCCTTTCGGGTAGACTGCAGCTTGGACAGCTGCACCGCTTACCAATTTGAAATTGGTATTCTTAATTTCATAATAATGTGAACATAACTAAAATGTATAATGAACGTTTTGATTTATTTGGAGCCCTCTGCCTGGGCTGCCTCTTGTACACATACTGTGTATAAAGTAAAAAGCCTATATATCCGCTATTTATGGCACGATCGCAATGAAATTTGGACAATCTGTGTATTTTGATAAAATACATCAAGGTTTTGAATATGGTTTACATAGCTTTATAAATTTGGGAGATATATGTTTTTTTTTCAAATAGCTCCACCAAAAAGGGGAGCAGCAAAAATTTAAAACAAACTTGATCTGCGTGCAGATATAACAAGTCTAAATCCCAAGTTTCGTGTCTCTAGCTCTTATAGTCTCTGAGATCTAGGCGTTCATACAGACAGACAGACAGACAGACGGACTATATCGACTCCTTTAGTGGTCCTGATCAATATTTAGGTAACTTTTGGGGGTCTGCCACGCCTCCTTCTGCCTGTTACAGAATATCGCAGTCGCACAAAACTATAATACCTGTGTACCTTTGGTACAGGGTATAACAAGAAAGGAAGCTAACTTCGGATCACCGAAGTTTATATACCCTGCAGAATTTTAACATAAAATTAAAATCGAAAATCTGGAATAATAATTTGCTGCCAAATCTCAAATTTGATGAAAATGGTTTGAAAATCGGCTAAGTTATGTTTTTTTTTATCTTCCTGATAAGTTGCCAAGTTATGATTTTTTCCTTTATTTCCCTGATTGTTCCTATGGGTGCAATAGGATATAACCTTGCGATTTCTATGAAAATAAATCCGAAATTCTAATATAATATTAAGTGGTCAAATATCTAATTTCATGCAAATATTTTGAGAACTGACATAGTTATAATTTTTTTTCGAAAAAGTTTCCGATCGTTCCTATGGCATATGATATAGACGTCCGATCCGGCCTGTTTAAACTGAGGGACTAGTATTCGTATAATCGGATAGACGGAAGGACAGACATACATAGCTAGATCGACTCGGCTGTTGATTTTGATCAAGAATATATATACTTTATAGGATTTGAAATGTCTCCTTTACTGCGTTGAAAAATGAACTGACTAAAATTATAATACCCTGCAAGGGTATAATTAGTAGAATCCAAGTGGGGAAGCTTTTTCGACACGTCGAGGCTTGTTCGAAATTTAGGTCCGGTCCATAACGGGGAATATCGTTTTTGTGTTATTTATTCCCTTATACAATTGACAATTGACATTCAGATACCTCAAATAATTAAGGACTAGTTGGCATCGTAACGACAGGACTTTCATTTCAGCACTGAATTCCCTACTGCATCTCTCTGAATTATAAAGATTCATTTTGTTCGATTATTGATCTTGTTTCTCATTTGGGAATTTTTTGAAGTAGTTGTAAAAATAGTAAAGTTCAGTGTCTTATGGTTATGCGCAAGACAAAGGAAGTCAAGGTTTCCCTGCCGTTTGACTTCCCCCGATCCGCATCCGTTCCTCTTTTGATTCGTTCGAAAAATATTTCGCGCGTGCCTCTGCTCCTTCTTTTTTTTTTGTATGTCTTTATTTCTGTGGAGTCGTTGTCGTCGTTATCTGTTCTTCATATTCTTCAACTGGTTTCAAAGTCAGAGTCAAGTTTTTCTGCTGCCTTTACACCCACATACAAAATTCCGTGATATATCAGCCACCATCGAGTGGTGCGGTGGTGTTTTTGCTTTTGATTCTGTTCCAGGTATACACAGTGATAAAACCGAGACCGAGTTAAATCGGATTTCCTTTTAGCCTCTTATAGATATAAAAATGCTGTTGGAATTGATTGTTAGATTCGAACCCATATTGTTTTTTTCTCTGTGTAGCTACAGCAACCACTTGAGCCTTGCTTGTGGCGTTTTAGCTCCATCGCGGCTTTTGCAGTTGTCTGCAGTTGAGGTTACAGTTGGCTTGGTATGCAAAACGACTTTTGGATGCAAAGCCGGAGAGAAACCGAAGAACCCAGGACGAGATTCAAGCATTGCACCTTTAGTCTATAAGAATGGATTTTGTGTTCTTTTCTTCTCTTTAGGAATGCCAATATTCGTCGTACAACGCGATGAGCAAAACCGACTTAATTTGTTGCGTTACCTTCCCAAAAGGTTTCCGCAGTTTTAACCATCAACTTAAGTACATCCAACTATATAAAATTTAAAGTAGCATTGGTTTGCTTCTTATACCTAGATTTCTAATGCCTAGATTTTTGTTGAGAATTCTAAAAATCAAAACAAATTATCCCACTATATGTATACCATACATGCTTACAAAGACTAAAAACTTTCCTTTTATATCTGCAAATCATTTGCTACTTTTAACGATTTCGTAAGCTTTTAATATATTCCCAATTCAGATTATATCCATATATATGTTGATCATATATATGTTGATTACATCTTAAGCTAAAAACTATATTCTGAATGATTTCAATAAATTTTCGATATAATTTATGATATTTTTGTGAGCGCAGCTGTATGCATATAAACCCTTTGTTATTCCCAAAATCGGTAGGTAGGTAAGCACTTACATACAAGAGCTTTATAATGCATGTATATTCGAATAAAATGAGTTAATAACAATAGTTGGTTTTGTACTCACTCACATACACTGCCTGCTAATTTGTGTGCAACTGCACGCACACATTATATTTAAGTTGTCATCAGGAAAAATGTACATATGCTGGGAAAACGCATTTTCAGATAATTGCCGAGTGAACTGACGAACTGAGTTGGCTCGAGAGTAATTACCCGGTTAGATGATTATTGTTCTTTTTTAACCTTTTATTGTCGTCTAGGTAGTTATTGTTAGTACGCTACTGCTTCCTTGATATTATTTTGTTTGTACGCTTAGGTTGTGGAGGGAAAGAAAACAAGTAAGAAAGCTACAGTCGAGTGAGCTCGACTGTGAGATACCCGCTACCCATAATAGTTAATACATTTTTGAACGGCTAATAATTATTACCATATATTAAAATTGGTTCTCGAATTCTTATAAGATTCTTTTCCGATTCCAATCAAGAACTGGTAAGAATATTTAGTTGGTCTAGTTGGTCAACCAAATGAGGCATGCTGCAGCAGCCGTTCGTGGCCATACAAAATTATTTCTTTAATAACTTCGCCAATTTTTATCTGATCGCAACCAAATTTTAAGGAATTACACAGACTATAGTTCTTAATGTACATTCCAAAATTCGTGACTCTAGCTTTAAATTAATTTAAATTATGAAAATTATAAGCTTTTTGATGATTTGCGGGGGCGGAAGTGGGCGTGGTAAAAATTTGAAACAAACTTGATCTGCGTGCAAGCATAACAAATATTGTCGAAAAAAAATTAGAGCTCTATCTCTTATAGTCTCCGAGATCCAGTGTTTCATACGGACGGACGGACGGACAGACAGACAGACGGACAGACGGACATGGCTAGATCGTCTCGGCTGTTGACGCTGATCAAGAATATATATACTTTATAGGGTCGGAAATGCCTCCTTCTACCTGTTACATACATTTCCTGCCGGCACAAAGTTATAATACCCTTCTACCCTATGGGTAGCGGGTATAAAAATCAGCAGTCAGCAGTTACTTGGGATTTCTTTAAATGTTTTTTGAATTTTTAAATAAAAATGCATAGCTGTTTTTATGTTATTAATGTTAATTTTTTTAGAGATTTGTTTCGCAGACCCATATTTTACTGATTTACCACAACTATACCAACTTCAAAAATGTCATTCTATGTTACGGCCTGTTGTTTAGGGGGCTTTTAGAATTTATTTTTCATGACCAGTAAATAGATAAATCTTTAAGTTTGTTTTACTTATAACATGTATTTCGAAAGTATACATTTAAATTGTAAGCTAAAGAAAATATTGTGATCACACTTCCTCCACTAATTCTTAAAGGCTTCAATCTGTAAGTGGGAGACATTTGAAAAAAAAATCAAGAAAGGAAGCTATCTTCGGCTCACCGAAGTGTGTATACCCTTGCAGAATTTAAACAAAATTAAAACCGAAATTCTGGAATAATAATTAGTTCCCAAATCTCAGAATTGATGAAAATATGTTGAGAAACAGCGGATATATGATTTTTTCTTTTATTTCCCTAATTGTTCCTATGGCAGCTATAGGATATAGTTGTTCGATTTTCATGAAATTAAAACTAAAATTCTGAAATAATATTGATGGCCAATATCAAGTTTGGTGAACATATCTAGTTATAATTTTTTTTTCGAAAAATTTTTCCAATCGGTCCTATGGCAGCTATATGATATAGTCGTCCGATCCTGCCCGTTCCGACTTATGTAGGAGCAAGAGTATATAGAAGACTAAATACAAAGTTTCATTCAGATAGCTTTAAAACTGAGGGACTAGTTTGCGTATAATCGGACAGACGGACGGACAGACGGGAATGGCTAGATCGACTCGGCTGTTGATCCTGATCAAGAATATATATACTATATACTATAGTTCCTAATGTACATGCAAAAATTCGCGACTCTAGCTTAAAATTACGCTTTTTGATGATTTGTGGGGGTGGAAGTGGGTGTGGTAAAAATTTGAAACAAGCATGCAAGCATAACAAATACTGTCGAAAAAATTAGAGCTGTATCTCTTATAGTCTCTGAGATTCAGTGTTTTATACGGACAGACGGACAGACGGACAGACAGACAGACGGACATGGCTAGATCGTCTCGGCTGCTGACGCTGATCAAGAATATATATACTTTATAGGGTCGGAGATGTCTCCTTCACTGCGTTGCAAACTTTTGACTGAAATTACAATACCCTGCAAGGGTATTATAAGTAATACTTGAGTTTACGTTTTCCTTCTTTTTATTATTTTAATCGGAATTTAACCCGTGGATATATGGAATCTATGTAACATTTATATCATTTATCGCTCCTTTTTCGCTGATCGGTTATCATAGCTGTTCAGAAAAACTGTCGTTAGAAATCCATCCAAAAATGATCAGTTCCAAAGAATGGTTATATTTGTTTATGGCTCCCACAAAGGAATTGACCAAATTTACTCTCGTTGCAAAATCACCCCGAAAGATAGAATAAAGGTGGAGTGGTTGAAAGGAACAAGGTACAATCTACCAAGTACAATATATGAATTCTGTACGACGTCTGTTATTGTATTCATGTTTTTTTTTACTAAGAAATCGCCTTTTGTTCTCAGGAGAAGATATCCCCAGCAGCAGCAGAGGCATAAAAAAGTTGCGAATATAAAACAAAAGTGTCACTTGCCGAGGGTCTGGAGGTAAACCAGACGATGTCCGAGCTTGAGCTTGCATTGTTATTATTCCCCTTTTGTCTTGATTCTTTTTTTGTTCTTTTTCATTTATTTGTGTATTTGTGGAGTGTGTAAGTGTGTAGGTATGGGTGAGTTTTTACCAGGAGAAGAGCCCCACAATCATTCATTTCGGTAAGATCAATGAATATCGATACGACAATATACCTGGGGAGGCAGAAAAGAACTGCTACAAAAAAGGTAGCCAGAAGGCGAAAACCAAGGGATTCAGTTTGATGAACTGTTTTCAAAAATGTGCAAAAAAGAATATATAAAAGAAAAAACCACCATAAATTAATTTTTTTTAGCCTTCATTAAAATTGTCGCCACATTGTTTCTTCAGCTGAATGAATATGTTAATGAGTGTGAGATTGTGAGCCTTTCGCAGACACAGTGTGCAGTACTCACATATGTACATATATACATACATAGATAACGAAGAATAAAAGTCCCTATTAACGATTAACTTCGAGATGTGGTTTACAATTGTCAGATACAAAAACACATCTAACAAGACAGATAGAATACAATTGTGTATAAACTGTAGGCTTTCGGTGACTTTCCTAGGCTCTAACATAAATCGACCTATACATATTTAATCGATTTTAATTAAATTTAAAACATAATTTTGAAATCATGTACATTTACCTATATAGTTTCTATGTATACCTTTTTTATTTTCTTTGCCATCAAATATGTAAATAATATGCATAAATTTGAATTCTAGATGAACGTTTGTATGTTCAACAAGAAAGGGAGCTAGTTTTGGAACACGGAAGTTTATATACCCTTGCAGTACACGATTGGATCATTAAAATAGATAGATATTTTTTAAATAGATGAAATATGTAAAATAAAAATCTTTATACACATGCTATATGTGTATATGTTTAAAAGAAATCATTTACCTACTATCGTCGACTATCGAAATACTATTGACGACTATTGATTGTTCAAAATGTACTATCGTCGAATATGATGACACAGATAGTTCCCAGCCTCTAGTATCTAGACATATAATATTTTCATTTATTCATATTCATATTTTGTATTAATTTCCCGATTGGTAAGATTTTTATAAAATTAAACACGATTTCTGATAGCTTTATATATGTATAGTCTTACAAATAAATATATCGAAACAGTCGACTAAATCATATATCATCTGCCATAGGAAGAATTATAAATTTAAAAAAAAAGGAAATGAAATTGTGAAATAATAATATGTGGCCAAATCTCAAATATAATGAAAATTTTTTGCGAAACAACGGAGTTATTATTTGTTGTTCCTATGTCAGCTTTAATATATAGTTGCCCGATTTTCATGAAATTAAAACCGAAACTTTAAAATATTAAGTGGCAAAATATCAAATTTGTTGAAAATACATATGTTGAAAATTTACATAGGTGTAATATTTTTTCGAAAATTTTTTCCGTTCGTTTCTATAGTCGTCCGGTCCGGCCGGTTCCGACATTCATATATTCGAGTGAGGGTATTTAAAAGACTAACTGCAAAGTGAGGGACTAGTTTGTGTTTAAGGACAGACGGGCATGGATAGATACATAGACTCGGCTGTTGATCCTGATCAAGAATATATATACTTTTTAGGGTTGGAAATGTCTTCTTCACTGCGTTGCAAACTTCTGACTGAATTTTTAATATACAAAAATCATTTCACTGCTTTGCAAATTCCTACTTAAATTATAATTCTCTGCCAGGGTATAATAACAGTTTACGTTTTTAAAGTATTTTTTGTGTCTAAGAAAGTTTAAATATACTACAATATCCCCTTATTAAGCTCAGGAGTAAAACACGATTTGAATTTATCCTTGAATTTACTAATAACAAAGACCTGTAGTTCGCTCACAGGATGCACGGCAGCACCCGAAAAGCGCTTTCAATGAGGATTTACAAAGATTTGATTCCAGTGCAAGGGTTTTGCTCAGAAAAGGAGAAGCAGAAATAAAACAGAGTAATATTAAAGCGAATTAATGCACAGAAAATACATATACATATATAATATCAGTAAGGAGAATGAACCAACCATCAACAACAAAACAAAAAACAATGACGAAGAAAAAATGTATTGTATTTTATTGAATAAGGAATTGTTTTCTCTTTGCCTCTCAGTTTTTCTCAGAACAGAACAGAACACAGGGTGATGTATGAGCTGCTACATAGGCTTAAAAACACAATACCGGGGATCTGGTGAGTCGAGTCAAGAAATTGGAATGGGGATTGCAATTCAGGATGGACTGGACACGAAGCAGGGCGAAAAGTCTAGCCATTAAGCCGTTAAAGCGAGACGACAGTCGTTGTCGTCCTTCACCAAGAAAATATGAAACCTAAACATAATGCACATATGACAAAGCCGGGAACAACAACAAAAAATGCCTTCTCGAAGGAAGCAACTGGTAGAGGTATCATATCAAGTTCAAAGAATAATATCATGGTATTTTCGATTTTACAGGATCTCATAATTTATTACATCCATAAATAATCTTAAACTTCGTCAAATATTCTTTTAAGCTTTTCTTCGTTAAAAATGGCTCTAAAAACTTACCAACTTATGGAAGCAAAGCATGGTCACCACTTTTGACCAATGTGAATACCCTGAAAACAAAGAGCGCATAATAAGTGCAAATACTTAAAGTGTACTACTCTACTATATCAATGAGTAAATAATAGGACTGGAGGAAATATCGATGTTGTATAGATAAATCAATTATTTCTTTAACATCGATATTTTTACGATACTCTATATTTTCCTTATGGCGTTATGTCACACTAATGCAATTTTTATTCATTAGAACCTAGAAAGAGACAACTATATGTTATTTTGCTCGGATCTCTTTGAAATGCGTTTTGGGTAACACCGGTTTTAAGAGGTAAACTATAACAAATCTTATTAATTTCTGGAGTCATCGATGAAGTACTCCTGTTTTTATGCATCTGGAAACCCTCGAATCATGTTTCCAACTTTCTTAGGCATACAAATTAAATTATTAACACCCACATAATTAATTTCAGTTAAGTTTTGCAACTCAAGAGCCTCGTCAATTAAAACATTTTATTGATCGAAATTTTTAAAGATTTTTTGCATTTTAGATTCAACAAATAATTGTAAAACATCAGCAAAATCAATTTGTATTGTGTGTCCAATCTGACTTATGACCTCTAATGTCCTGGCTAATACACTTTTTAATTACAATTTTCCTTCATTAGAATAATTATATTGTCATCAGTCAAATTTCGAATCTAGTATATTTTATGTAGATATATCGATTTTGGCCTCTAATGCATAGTCATCTTGCTCGCACTTGTGTAAATCCCTATAGAGCTTTTAAATCTCTATTTTTTTTTCAAGTCTCTAATTAATGCAGTATCATAACCGCATAACGGACCTAAACAAGAACCAGAGGATCTGCAAATAATTTAACATAAGGTAAAACTATGTCTGCTGACTCAGACTCATTATTTTTCGTTTTTTAATTTTTAGTTTTAATTTATTAAATGTTTTTTTTTATATGAATGAAACCCTTATTTCTGTTTCTGTTAATTTTTCGACAAATTTTTATTGTTTTAGAAAAATCGGTAAATGTATAACGAAATTGAAAAAATAAACAGGCCAATGTACTGAACATTTATTTTACTTCGGTATTTATCAAACAACCTAAAATCCTATAATACCATACGCAAACTACAAGTATACAAACTTTGTCAAACAAGTCAGCGTCCTTCTTCAACTAACTTTATTTTTAAAATTGTTAGTGTTTTTTATGTGATACTACTTTCTGTTAAATACATCTATGGCATATACATACATCTTTCTGCTTCAGTTTCAGGTACAAAAGGAAATACACGAACATGTAGTAAAGTAAAGCACGTACATTTACCATTTACCTGGTATTGATATATGTGCACACATATGTACATATGTGTACAGATAAATGTTCACTGCCCTAAAAGAATTATAAAGCAGTTTTCACCTTCAAGGTACTTGATCAGCTTACCAAGCAACAGGCACGTATTCACAATAATAACCGAAACACCAAAAAGAATGTCACGAAAGTATCATGTGCGGCGAGAATTAAATACTCTACAAATAAAAAAAAAGTTAGTTTATCATTTAAGATATTGTATGCTTTTTTTAATTTAACATATATACATATAAAAAAACATAGTTTTAAACCCTTGCAGGGTATTATATTATAATTTCAGTCACTGCGTTAAGGAGACAGTTCCGACCCTATATTCTTGATCAGAATTAACATGTCCGTCTGTCCGATCGAAATGGGCAAGATCGGACGACTATATCATACAGCTGGCATAGAAACGATCGCAAAATTTTTTGAAAAAAAAAATTATAACTATATCATTTTTCAACATATTTTCACCAAACTTGAAATTTGGCCATCTATTATTATTTTTAAATTCATGAAAGTCGGACAACTATATCCTATAGCTGCCATAGAAACACTTAGGGAAATAAAAAAAAAACAAATCATATCTTCGCTGTTTTTCAGCATGTTTTTATCAAATTTGAGATTTGGCAACTAATAATTATTCCAGAATTTCGGTTTTAATTTTTGTTTAAATTCTAACTTCGGCTCACCGAAGTTTGTATACCCTTGCAAAATTTAAACAAAACAAGAAAGGAAGCTAACTCCGGCTCACCGAAGTTCGTATACCCTTGCAGAACTTAAACAAAAAATTTAAACCGAAAATCTGGAATAATAATTAGTTGCCAAATCTCAAATTTGATGAAAATGGTTTGAAAATCGGCTAAGTTATGGTTTTTTTTTCCTGATTGTTCCTATGGAAGCTATAGGATATAGTCGACCGATTTTCATGAAATTAAACTCGAAATTCAGGAATAATATAAATCTCAACTTTGATAAAAATATGTTGAAAACTGACAAAGTTATGGTTTTTATACCCTGTAGCAAAGGTACGCAGGTATTATAGTTTTGTGCGAGTGTGATATTCTGTAACAGGCAGAAGGAGGCGTGGCGCAGACCCAAAAGTTACCTAAGTATTGGTCAGGACCACTAAAGGAGTCCATATAGCCATGTCCGTCTGTCTGTCTGTCTGTATGAACGCCTAGATCTCAGAGACTATAAGAGCTAGATACACCAAACTTGGGATTTAGACTTCTTATATCTGCACGCAGATCAAGTTTGTTTTCAATTTTTGCTGCTCCCCTTTCTTGGGGAGCTATTTGAAAAAAACCGTATATCTCATAAATTTATAAAGTGATGTAAAACATATTCGAAAGATTTATGTGTTTTATAAAAATACACAGATTGTCTAAATTGCATTGCGATCAAGCTATATATAGCGGAGATATAAGCTTTTTACTTTATACACATTATGTATGCCAGAGGCAGCCCAGGCAGAGCGCTCCAAATATCCAAATCAAAATGTTAATTTTACATTTTTATGAAATTAAGATTACTGATTTCGAATTGGTTGATGGTGCAGCTGACAAAAATGAAGTGACTACGCGAAGTGTAGAAGTGAAGTACTCGCGGGTTGGATTCCTGCCGGCGACGAGTCAAAATATTTTTTTTTTTTAATTTTTAACTGTAAATCAAAATTATTATAGTATTTAATACTAAAAATAAAAAAAAAAAATTCAATAAAAAAACTATACTATTTTATTTAAAATATGATTTGGCGGCAGACCCGAACCCAGGCCAATTGCTTACAAAAATGCACGCGCAGTTATATCCACTGAGCTATCGATTGTGCTTTTAGTTTAGCTGACATTTGCATTATATGTCAATTTGTCTCCGTTTTTTAATTTTTGGCTTCTTATTCTCGGGAACCAAATCGAGCGGCGACTTGTAATGGTACATGGTATTATACTGTCGGGACACCCGACTGTATGTCCATCGTGTTTCTTTTATTTTCCTGATTGTTCCTGTAGAAGCTATAGGATTGGCCGATTTTCATGAAATTAAAATCGAAATTCAGGAATTAAATAAAATGGCTAAATCTCAACTTTGATGAAAATATGTTGAAAACTGACAAATTTACAATTTTTTTTCTCAAAAATTTCCGATTGTTTTTGACAGCCGATCCGGCTCGTTCCGACATATGTACGAGTGAGAGTATAAAGAAGACTAACTACATAGTTTCATTCAGATAGTTTTAAAGCTGAGGGACTAGTTTGCGTAGAAACGGAGAGACGGACATGGCTAGATCGACTCGGCTGTTGATCCTGATCAATAATATATATACTTTATAGGGTCGGAAATGTCTTCTGACTGAAATTATAATACCCTGCAAGGGTACTAAAATAACAAGAAATATAGCTAACTTTGGCACGACGAAGTTTGTGTACTTTTAGCCCACAATTGAAACATTAGAAACAATTCCAATTTGATCAAATGCCAAAATCTTATTGTTATTATTATTAATCTTCTTTTTATAAAACTATAATTGCAATTAAATTAAAAGAGCAATAAATATATACCACGCAATGATTTATTAAAAATCGTAATAAAAAAGATAAAAGAAAGAAGTGTGTAGTAATATATGAAGACGATAACGATAGAATTTGACCATTACAAATGCTATTAGCTGTGCTATTGAAATGCAAAAAGAAAATCGGGAAAATTACCGCTCGTAAGTTATATCCAAAAAATTTGGCTAATAAGGTGCCGATATCGGTCCGTTGTTCATTCCAATCGATGGACATTAAGGTAGGTGGTACTAATATAATGCATAACAGCATTTGCGCGAAAACTTTGTGAAATCTTCACAAATACAAAAAGTTCCCTTCGCCTAACGGTTCGTATAGTTTGTACTTGAAATTACAGCCCTTTTTCCATAATATCAAAACAAACATAAAAGCGATTGTTCAAAATGTAGCTTTAGGTTCGTTTCTCATCTCTATCATCTATTTGACTTTCCTTGGACACTACAACAATGGAATTATGCTAGAACCAAACTTTAAGTTGTTTTTAAGTGGAACCAAAAAATAACTATTTATAAGTCTAAAAGTTCCTATAACATGAGAGAATAAATACTTTTAAAATTAGCATTTTACATAATCGAATGGTGTTGGGAACTACAAAAATTTTGGGATAATTTTTTGAACTAAAGTATAATACTCTGCAAGGATATAAACAGCAACAAGTGTGTTTGTATTTCCTCCCACGCTTTTATGTACATTTAAGTCTATCAGAGTTACTAATTAGTAACCACCCTCCTTTGCAGTGTCTGCAAGTTTTAATTGGGCGACAAAGCAATGTTTCAGAACTGTAGGAATGGGTAAGAAGATAGCATCAGTGGATAAAATTTGAAATATGTATGTATGTATATGTATACATATAGAGTTGTAATTGGCTGGGCAAAGAAAGCTTCCAAATGGCCAATCGCTCAGCTTCAGTTCAGCTCTTGTTATTATTAATTTATTAATTTTGTGAAACAACATTTATACATATATACCCTTTCTAAACTCATTTGATATTATAATTATCCGTGTCCGATTTCAATCTCAATATTATCGATTATTTATATAACTGTCATAGGAGCCATCGGAAACTGTTGGAAAAAAAGTTTGTTTTTGTAGGCAAAGGTGAATTTTCAATTTAAACTTCGCAGGCTAAACATTTCGGCCTAGTTTTTTTTTCAAGATGACAAGATGTTAATAATATCAGGAGGAAGTTTCATGTCAATACCATTATATGAAATACGTATATTTACGATTACGTTTACCAAACGACCAAGAATGCAATTTTAAATATGCGCAATGATTTAATTGAGCAGAGAAGTATCATAAAACTTTGTTTAAGCAATCAAACTCAAACATCGATGTTTTTGAATATCGATCTTTAGATATTTTTATATAGACAACATTAATGTATCGATAATCAAAGAATATCAGGAATATCAGAAGAATTTAAGAGAACGAAAACTCAAATTTTGTTTGGTACCGAATACGCTAACTTCTTGCATGTTCTTCGTGACCATTTCCCTAATATCCCCCCATATCGTTCCGCATCCACCGCATTCTCCTGATTTAGCTCTGTCTAACGGCTGGGTATTCCCAAAACGAAGAGACCACTCCGTGCTAAATCGGCATGTTTTGGACTTGAAAAAAAAAACTTGTATTTTAAAGATGGGGGATTTCTTTGAAGCGGTTGCAATTAATTTAGAATACAGATTTTTTAATTTCACAAACAAATTCGCCCTACTTTTTGCCCACGGTAATAAAACAAACAATATAAATATATTAGCAGTTTTATTGTTACAGATCGTTCATATGTCAGCCGTAGCACACTGTGAAAAGTGTACATGCTAATGAATCTTATACTAACGTACCAATGAGAATAGAAAGAAGACTTAGTTTTATTCAAACTTGCTGATGGACATGTCTAGATCGTGTCGACTAGAGCTGGTAAAAAATCGATGTTTCCCACTATTGATTTTTTACGAAGTAAACAGTATAGATGTTTTTAAGCCATTAACATAATATGTATATTATAATATATACATTACATATACATTATAACGGCACCTGAAAACCTACCATTAAATGCCAGCTCTTTAAGTCTAGACATGACCAAATCGATGCTGATCATAAGTCCACACATGTATGTATCTTGTCTACCTACATTTACAATGTAAAGAGATGGGTAAAAGAATACAACCATTTAATGGAATTAATTAAATTATAATTAGGCACGAATATAAGCAACAATTCGAGCAATAAAGCAGGTACTGGGGCAGAGAACATTCCACAGATGTTGAAGAGCTGTGTGAGGAAGGTGACTAATTTCAAAGACGATTGCTTGGAAAAGAGAAGAAAAAGGAACGGAATTGTGTTGGTTAGGGAAGCAGATACAATAACAACATTCTTGGCAGACTGCGTCGAGCCCTATTTCGTTGAAATTAAAAATTTCAACGAATTTTCGTATTTTGATGTGCCTGTAATTACCGATGCCGTATAATTATTAGTGCAATTATTATTAAATTGGCGAAACATTATTAACTTCCTCTTTTATACACATATTAAACTATAATGTTTCGAAACGAAGAAATGATAAGGTCTTTGGTCTGGTTTGCCCTATGAATATATACATACATATATATATATATATACATACATATATATATATATATATATATATTATGTATGTATATATACATACATATATATATATATATATATATATATATATATATATATATATATATATACATATGTATCAAGGCTCACCCCGATTATAAAGTCCGAACTGCTATTCAACAATAATAATTATTTTTAATTACAAATAAGGCACCGTCTCGCCGACTTCCGCCGTGACTTCATTCATATAAGTACATATACATACATGTGTGTATGTATGTGTGATCTTTTCCCAGTGCTTCATCTGCAAATGGGTTACATGCGGGAGCAGAATATATAATTATTTAATCTTTTCATAAACAATTTACGCAAAACAAAAAAATTGATGTAAATAATAATAAGTAATAATAATAATATAATAAATAATTAATAAACTAAACTAAGGAAAACAAGAAAGGACACTTTAAAGTGGCTTGGGGGACTAGGGTGACTGAGGGAATAGTTTGCGTATAATCGGACACACGGACATAGCTTGGCTGTTGATCCTGATCAAGAATATATATACGTTATAGGGTCGGAAGTACTATCTCCCTTACTGCGTTGCAAATTTCTGACTGAAATTATAATACCCTGCAAGGGTAGATATATAATATGTAGGAGTATAAATATATAAATAATAATTCAATTGAAAAAATAATTGTTAACAAATAAAAAAAAACAAATTTTCTTTTGTAAAAATTTATAATTGTTTTTATAGTTTTAAATTTTTTTGTATAATTATTATTTCAATCGAATTAATAATATATATACTCTAAAAACATTTTTCCAACTTAAGTTTTAATATTTTACTTTATTCTATATACAAAAATATAAACGGAGGAATAGAAAAGACAGCGGCCGTATATTAGTATACCCGACCAAATCGCGTCAATATTTTTACACCTCAAACCAGGTCAAAGGTGTTTAGAGAAGGAAGAGTTTTCAGGGTTCATTCTGGGCTCAGACTTTCAAGAACCTTGATCACATTCGCTATAAAAGGTTTAACAACAATCAACAAGCAGAATATAATTCATATATATGTATGTATTTATGTACATAAATATCTGTTCGCCGTTGCTACTTACAAATCCCTTAGAAAAAAGAAAAACAAAATACAAACAACAGAACAACGTAACAGCACACACTTGCACATGTGCGAGCGGGAAAAGGCCGAAACCTTTGTTGACCATAAAGATTAAATCAACGGCAATGGGAAGGGAAAGCGGAAGGGGGATGGGAATGGGAGTGGAAATGGAAGTAGGTGCTAAAAACACACGCTAACACAAGTAAAAGACCAATAACAACAAAAGTGGTCAAGTTTATGTTCATACATTTATTGGTATGTATGTATGTATGTATCTTGACCCACTCACAGTGGACTCTCGGCTCTCACGTGAGCACTAGAGTGTTTTAGTTTCCTTTTTTTTCTCACACTCTGATAACGGATGAGAAGTAAATAGTTTAAGGTGATTATTTGTCAAATAATTGCACAGTGAAGGCGCACTTAAAAGTGGCCAAAACTTCGCTAGATAAGTTCGATTTGGATTAACTAAAATTTATTTTAAGTATAATCAGTGTATTCGTCAATGGTCAATATGTACATAGTATGTGTATTCTCATAATTATTAATACACTCAAGCTGTCTTACTAGACTGGAATCTCGAAATAGCAATATAAGTATTGCCAAATATTAAATATCAAACATTGCTTATACAAAAGTAACTAAATTTTAAATACAGCAATAAATGATAATTAACTTTTAATTATGAATACATATTTATAAACAATAAAATAAATCTATTAAATACAAATTTCAATATTAAAACAAAAAATACATATTTCCAGGCGATGATAAAATTCAATTTAATTTACATTTAATTTACATTAGGACGCAAACTTCGATACACCGAAGTTACTATTACCCTTGCAGTTAGCAATTGTATCATTAAGAGATAATCTAATTTAATCAAATGTCAATATGGGCAAATATCAAAATAAATTAAAATATGTTGAAAATTGCAAAGCTATACATTTTTTCTAAAAAATTTCAGATTGTTCCTATGGCAACTAGTTGATATAGTAGTCAAATCCGGCTCGTTCCGGCTTATGTATCAGTGAGAGTACATTGAAGACTAACTGCAAGGTTTCATTTAGATAGCTTTAAAACTGAGAGACTAGTGTACGTGAAATCGGATTAACGACGGACGGACGGACAGACACGGCTTGATGCATATTATCCCCATTTCTAAGTTTATTCCTAACGCTTAAGAGAGATATGAATTTTTTGATGTATTTTTAACAAGAAAGGAAGCTAACTTCGGCTCACCTTAGTTTGTATACCCTAGCAAAGTTCAACCAAATAAGAAAGGAAATTAACCTCGGCTCACCGAAGTTTGTATACCCTTGCAAAATTAAATCAAAAAATTAAAACCGAAATTCGGGAATAATAATAAGTTGCCAAATCTCGAATTTGATGAAAATATGTTGAGAAACAGCAAAGTTATGATTTTTCCTTTTATTTCCCTGATTGTTCCTATGACATCTATAGGCTATAGTTGTCCGATTTTCATAAATGGCCAAATATTAAATTTGATAAAAAAGTTTCATTCAGATAGGTTTAAAACTGAGTGACTAGCTCGCGTATAATCGGACAGACCGGACATGGCTATATCGACTCGGCTGTTGATCCTGATCACGAATATATGTATAACTATGGCGCAAATGTCTCCTTCACTGCGTTTCAAACTTCTGACTGAAATTATAATACCCTTCAAGGGTATAAAAAGCGCTGTCTTAATATTAGAATAAATTCAACCACATAATGTATATCGCATAAACCAAATAAATATATTTTAATCTCTTTAATTAATTATTTTAATTTCATTTAAAAATAATTTATCTAAACATAATAGGTAGAAAATGTAATATGAATTTATATATGTCTTTATACAAACATATAAATATATTACAAAATGTATGTACTAGGTTAAAATGTATTACCATATAATAGCATTTATTTGGAACTTGCTAAACAACGTTTGACCAATTAAAATACTCCGAACGATGCTGCTGCCTGTATGTATGTATGTCTGTGTGAGAGGGAAGCGTAATTAATGCAGCAAAAGGGGAGAGAAGGAAGGCATGATAAGACGCAGCGGGGGAGGTGTGGGTTGGGCGGTGTTTTGCGGGAGCAGCACTAAGCTTACATTTTAAACGACCAATCAGAAGATGTTATGCGGCATATGTGTGTGTGTTTGCGAAATGCTCAGTATTCACACCGGCACACAACCACGCTCCAACTCAGTGCGATTTATGTGCCACTTTCCTGTGTTTGTCGAATATGGGAGAGTGGATGGGAAAGGGGAGACATATGTATGTATGTACGAGCTTGCATGCTTGATGGTTTGCATATGAGGGGACAGATACAGAGGACTCCAAGTGTAGAGATTTGCCAAAGTACATATGAATGTATGTGTTAGTACACACATGCGCGAGGCAGCAGTCATTTAATGGCTGGCAATTACATATATGATATGCAGATTTTTGTATCGCAATCAAAGTCACAGTCAGCAGTCTGCAGCATCGGGTTCATTTTTTACGCCACGCCTATTCACAGCGCGCGCGCTTATTTGTTCTTTACTTGAGCATCTTCCACACTCACACATGCTTACATTCATTGACGCGACGCACAGAATACAGCGTTCGGGATTAGGGTTACCACCTACACCTACACTACATATATACATATATACATACACAAAGCAAGCTAAAATAATTGAGAGCCCGCGAGAATGAAAGCAAAGTCAACGAGGCTGCGATAGCAGCAGCACCAGCGGCAGCATCAGCAGCAGCTAGCTCACCACCCCACTTTATACAACAAAAAACAATGAAAGCGACTAAATCATTGCCACTCTCTATCTCGCTCATTTCGCTCTTCCTATGTATGTATATACGCGGGACTGTATATAAATAAGACAGAAAGAGACGCAGAACAGCACAATATGCTCACGAGAGAGAGAAATCGCGAGAGAGAGCGAAACTCTTAATTTAATTAATATTTACATGGGGCAGAATTCAAGAGAAGGCGTAAGAGGAAGTAGTAGGTGTGTTTTCTCACTCTACAGTCGAACGCTCTTGGAGACAAATCAGTATTTTACCACTTGGAGAATTATGTGATGCGAAAAAAGAAAAAAATTATAACTGGTTTTCCTTCCAATCCTGAAACCAAAACTCCCCTTGAACGAGGAACTTGGCTTCGTGCTTGTGGTCGGTTTTCGAATTCGGGCTTACTTTTTGTTGTTGCTAATTTCTATTTTCCTTTATTTGCTGCTGCACGCCCTTGGTGTTTTTGTTGTTGCTGCTGCTTTGTGTTAACCCCTTTTCATGTGCACGCATTTCCACAAACTGTAATTTGTAATTGTATGCGGTGGCCGCACATACATCCATACACAGTATGTATATGTTTGTACACCATACATATAAATACATACATATGTATGTACATATCTAGCAGCTGAATTTTACAAATATCGCAAGTCCCGCAGTTAAGAGTTGGAGAATGGAGACTATGTGGCGACGTTCATCTTCGTCCCAAGAGAAGTAATACCGTAACGCCCACAACGCCCTCACTCATCCCAATGAGCAATGCGCGAGTGCAAATATAATGTAAATGTAAATGTAAATAAATAATTTATACATAATGCGCTCCTACGTCTCTCCTTTGCTCTTCCTCCTCTTTCCCTCTCCGCAGGTGATGGTGTCTCTTTTCTGCATGTTTGTGGCTAACTAGGGTTTTTTCGTTGTTGTCATCGTCTCTTATGGCAACGCAGCAAAGCAAAACTCAGTGTGGGTGAGAGTGTGGGTAGTGGAGTGCAAAAGAGACAAGAAAATGAGTGCCTGTTGGGTAAATTGCACGTACGAGAGAAGGAGATGGAATATAATATAAAGTACACAATTACGCGAAAACATCAGTCCCGCAAAAAAGGAAGATTGGAACATTTTCTTTCTGGCTTTTTCTGTTTATTGTTTATTCTCGCACGTTTTCTCGCGTTACTTCTCAGTAATTGTCGACATGGCCTATTATATATATATATATATATATGTATTATTAAAATCCCATTCAGCTAATTGCTTATGGAATAATGATGACATTGAGTTACATTTATTTTAACAACATATTTTAACAACATATTATTAAAAAATTTAAAAAATTTGTATACATGTCTACCTATGTACATATGTAAACGAGATTCAAATAAGATTGGACTTGGCGGAGAGTACACTTAATTGTATTCTTACAATTGTATATACATACATACATACATATGTAGACGAAAAAAATGCGCGCAAAGTTTCTATATATACATACGTACATATTCAACGACGCTCTCACCCACAACACCATTTCATTTGCATTTGTAATACACACAAATATACATCACATTTCAGATTCCTCTCTTCAACCCCATACACACACAGTTAAAAAAAAGTTACATGAGCAGTCAAAATGTGTATCCACTCCCACCATCATATACATATGTACATACATATGTATGCCTACAATTTCAATTTCTCCTTTTCGTTGTTTATATTGTCTTTCTTTTTTTCTTATTTTAATTTCGTTTCGCTCGAGCATTATCGATTATTTTTTCCGTTCTCTTTCCTTCTGGAAATTTGCCTTTTTATCCTTCCAAAATACAGGAAGGAAGCAAGGAAGCTATCGATGTTGTTGTTGGGGTGAAGAAAACGAAAAAACTGGCGGATTCTGATTGAAGGGATGATGATTTTTTTATATGTATGTATGTACATAGAAGTATACGGTACATACATATATACCATTTATTAAATATATAGATGAATGGGGTGTAAAAATTTGTATTAATAACTAAAATTCGCAGTTTATATATGTTTGTACATATGTACAATGTAAAAAAGCTTCGTTTAATTGGTTCACATCCCAAATCCCATTCATACACACATACATACATATGTACATATGTCCGAGCCAAGTGCAATGTTAGTAAAGACAGCGCTCACTTAATTGGTCAGCCTGTGTTAATTAACATTTTTGGCAAATCGCAGCATATGCTTCATTCTCTCTCAAAGCGCCGAATCCAACGAATCACGTATGGCTATATATCCCCAGCCAGTGACAACACCCCCCGATGAAAGGCGGCAATTAACTCTATGCTACTAAGCACACAGCCACCCGCACCCACCGACACCACACACACACACAATCAAGCAATAAAATAAATGGGGGGTTTCGGCGGCAGGTGCAGATGTGTGGGAGAGAGTAGCTTTTGGGAGAGTAAAAACGAAATGAGGAGCAAAGAGAAAAGGAGATGCGACGACCAATCAAAACGCTCTACTGCGTTGCCTTACTCTTCTTCTGTTTCTGTTTCCGCTGTTTCTGTCCCCATCTTCCGAGATTTAACCAAGAAAAAGAGAGAGGTGAGCCATTGAACTCTCTTTCAGTCATCGTCATCATTGTTTTTGCTTAATTACTGCTTGCTGTTGTCTCTGTTCTGGCGTTTCTGTTTTCTGTTCGTTCGGCTTATTTCGTTTGGAGTTCACTTTTTACGTTTCATTCGTTGATTTCTAGCTTAAGTCTCCAGTCTCCCCAATTAAATGCGACCACTCACACCACCGCGATTATCAAGCTTCCTCGTCATTGGCTAATTAGAGAAGCTGCTATTAATTAAGCTCTGGTTTTCGCCAAAAGGGGTGACTTGCTATTACCAAGCTAATGTACGGTTCTTAATTGGTCCATTGCGTAGGTATGTACCAAAGAAGATGAAATGATGATGACAATTAGCCCATTATCGAAAATGTGATATATTTTTTTAAATTTTTATACCCTTGCAGGGTATTATAATTTCAGTCAGAAGTTTGCAACGCAGTGAAGGAGACCTCTCCGACCCTATAAAGTATATATATTCTTGATCAGGATCAACAGCCGAGTCGATCTAGCCATGCCCGTCTGTCCGTCTGTCCTTCTGTCCGTCTGTCCTTCTGTCCGTCTGTCCGTTTCTACGCAAACTAGTCCCTGAGTTTTAAAGCTATCTGAATGAAACTTTGTAGTTAGTCTTCTATATACTCTCACTCGTATATATGTCGGAACGAGCCGGAACGAGCCGGATCGGACGGCTATATCATATAGCTGCCATAGGAACAATCGAAAAATGTTTAGTAAAAAAAATTTAACTTTGTCAGTTTTCAACATATTTTCATCAAAGTTGGTATTTAGCCGATTTGTACTATTTCTGAATTTCGGTTTTAATTTCATGAAAATCGGCCAACTATATCCTATAGCTTCCATAGGAACAATCAGGAAAATAAAAGAAAAAACCATAACTTTGTCAGTTTTCAAGATATTTTCACCAAACTTGATATTTAGCCATCTAATATTATTTCAGAATTTTGGTTTTAATTTCGTGAGAATCGGTTGACTATATCCTGTAGCTTCCATAGGAAAAATCAGGAAATTAAAAAAAACCCATAACTTAGCCGATTTTCAAACCATTGTCATCAAACTTGAGATTTGGCAACTAATAATTATTCCCGATTTTCGGTTTTAATTTTTTGTTAAAGTTCTGCAAGGGTATATAAACTTCGGTGAGCCGAAGTTAGCTTCCTTTCTTGTTTCGTCTGATATCTCCCATAAAATATATGTACAAACTAATTAGGGTGCTATCGATGTTTTCCTAAGTAAAATGATACAAAAATGTATTTATTTATGCCATTTTTTCTTGTTCTAGCAAAATATATTATTAATATATTATTAATATATTATTAATATATAAAAAATGTCTTTTGACTTAATTTGTATACCCTGTGCTGAGTATTATAATTTTAGTAAGAAGTGGGTATGAATGTCTATATTTTATTTCATCGGTTAATTTATAATAAAACAAGAAAGTAAGCTTACTTTGGTTCGCCGAAATAATGAAATAATAAAATATTTTATGAAAATATGTTGAAAACAGCAAAGGTATGATTTTTCTATTATCTGCCTGATTGTTCTTTTGGCAGCTATAGGATATACATAGTTGTCTTCATGAAATTAAAACCGAAATTCTAAAATAATATTAAGTGGCCAAATATCAAAATATTTTACAAACTGACGGTTATAATTTTTGTATGTCTAATTTGACGTTAAAGTATTCAAACGAGGCGTTAAGGTAAAAAATCAATAATATTTAAATTAATATCAGTAACAATAGTAATAGTTACTACTGGTCTTGTCTCGAAAACTAATTTTGCGAATACTTAAGAAGAATTTTCTAGAATAATAATTATAATATGTATTATTCCAATGTATTTTGGTACAAAAATGAAGTTATATTATATAAAATCCAGAGATCGTGCCTTTATATAATGGATAGGGAAATTACAACAAATTTAAACTATTCCGAATTTAACAAGTAAGAAAGCTACAGTCGAGTGAGCTCGACTGCTGCAGCAGCCGTTTGTGGCCATTCAAAATTATTTCTTTAATAACTTCGACAATTTTTATCTGATCGCAACCAAATATTCAGGAATCACACAGACTATAGTTCTTAATGCACATACCAAAATAAAAAGATTGATGATAGATGAGTTTTGATGATTTGCGGGAGCGGAAGGGGGAGTGGTAAAAATTTGAAATAAACTTGATTTGCGTGCAAGCATAACAATTACTGTCAAAAAAAAATTTGAGCTCTATCTCTTATAGTCTCTAAAATCCTGTGTTTTATACGGACAGACAGACGAACAGACGGACATAGCTGAATAGTCTCGGCTGTTAACGCTGATCAAGAATACTTTATAGGGTCAGAGATGCCTCCTTATACCTGTTACATATGTACATTTCCTGTCGGCACAAAGTTATAATACCCTTCTACGGGTATAAAAACCGCTTAATAAAATAGTCCGAAAATAGCCAAAACATGGTTAGGTGAGCTCGACCTGGAATTATAAAATTACAAACAAATGCCATTGATTTTATATATATATATATATATATTCAGGAAAATTCTCAAATGTAGCCTTTCCTACAATACTAAAAAGAAAAGCCACAGGTGGTGGAAAAGTGCTGTTTATATACCCTTGCAGGGTATTATAATTTCAGTCAGAAGTTTTCGGGTGCTGCCGTGCATCCTGTGAGCGAACTGCAGGTCTTTGTTATTAATAAATTTAAGAATAAATCCAAATCGTAATTTACTCGTGAGCTTAATAAGGGGATATTGTCGTATATTTAAACTTTCTTAGACACAAAAAATACTTAAAAACGTAAACTGGAGAGAGAATTATAATTATTAGTAGGAATTTGCAAAGCAGTAAAGTGATATTTTTATACCCTAGCAAGGTATTAAAAATGCAGTCAGAAGTTTGCAACGCAGTGAAGAAGACATTTCCAACCCTATAAAGTATATATATTCTTGATCAGGATCAACAGCCGAGTCGATCTAGTTTTAAAGCTATCTAAATGATACTCTGCAGTTAGTCTTTTATATACTCTCACTCATACATATGTCGGAACGAGCCTGATCGGACGACTATATCATATAGCTGCCATAGAAACGATCGCAAAATTACAAAAAAAAATTATAACTATGTCAGTTTCCTTGAATTTACGACTATATGCACGAAAAGTCATTGTTACCTTTTTATTGTAAATAAATTCAACATTTTTATAAATACCACTAAAATATACTTTAAGTGAATTAATTAATTATTAAAACTTACCTAAAGGCCTTTAGGAGCCGACAAAACCGTCGTTTTTAACTGACTGGAAGGTTAATCCTTTCAACGAAAGCATTTGTTGAAATTTGATTTTTGGTATGTGTTTTTATGTCTGCTGTGGTGTTTGTTGCATTTTTGTGTTTATATTTAATATTATTTCATTTTATTTGATCATTTGAGTATATTTGTTATTGTTAAGTTCAGTTGTTTAGTTGATAACTTATGTTTTAAGCGGTTCTAGTTTTGTACTATTATTTTATATTTTATGTTTACGCTTAAATATTATTAGGAACTTTTCAATCGAGCGCGAGTTAATTTAATGGATTGCGACACCTGGGGGAGGATTTTAAAATTTTCTATAGATTTCAGTTACAGACAGTTCACATCTGCTTATTTTGGTCTTAGTTTTAAGGTGTTTTCCCATATAATTTTATTTATATTAATAATTAATTATATTACAATTATTTATGTTAATAATAATTAATAACACTTTTTCGGGTCGAAAAAACCCTGAATGTGTGTCCCAGTAAAACACTGTTAAAAATACGATTATCAGATGATCAATTGCTTTGGAAGACTTGGAGAAATATCCTTTCATTCATGTGTTTACGCAAGGAAAACACGAAATGGCAGGTTTGAACATGTTTTAACATGTTATACATTCATATATATATACATATACATAAATACGTTTGTAAGCGTGTAATTGTCAAATATAAAGTCAGCGGTCAGGTGAGAACTAATTATTTTTGTATTTACCGAGATTATAAGGATTATTATAGCAGACCTCTCTTTTCGCCTCTACCTTTATATTCTAACAGGACAGATAAATAACTGCACTTTTAATGGTCCCATGCATAACATATGTACATGTTACATATTTACATACGTATGTACATGTAAAAGAAGACCAAAACCGGGAACGGGTAAGTGTGGGAAAGTGGGTGTGATCCACGCAACCCTCCCCCTATTTGAATTGCCAAACTGTTTTTTTAAGCTGTCTTTCTTTTTTCCATATTTTTAATATCAACACTTTTACTCCTAGTTGCGAGACGACAGTTGTCTCTTTTTTATGCACGCTCAAACTTCGCCATATATTTTTTATGTGTGTGTGTTTTCATCAGACAGGGAGGGGGAGAGCGTAACAGAGATGGCAATACAGATAGAGAGAGAGAAAGAGGAAAGGAAAGCTGCGTCGTCGTTTTTTGCATATGTACTTCCATTTCTCCTCTCTTCGTGGACCACGTGCTCATTAAATTGTTGAAAGAAGCAATTCATAGAGAACATCGTTGGTGTCTAGCACCCCTTTTACCTACACACACACACAAATCGCTTTTATATATGTACATATGTATACGTATATATATATATATATATATAATTTTTTCGCGCACCCTCGTTTAGTTACGGCTTCGGCTTTCTGGCTCGTTCGGTTGTTTCGGGCAGTTCTCATACAATTAAAAAACCTTCCCCGAGAACGGAGATTCCTGCTTCTCGTTACTCAGCTTTTATTGAAATCAAATGAAAGAAAATGCTGCTCCTGTCGATGAGTTCGTATTGTTGTCGCTATGCATACATATGTATGTATGTATTGTTACTATCGCCACAAAACTGCACTATTGAACAATGCCTAACATTTTAGGCATTTTTGCCGTTATTTCGTTATTTTGGCAGTCAGGTGCGAACAAGAAATTTCATTTCCAGACGAAATGTGGGAGCTAGTGAGAACATTAAGTAATGCTGATCTAAGTATTTGTCTCCGGTTTTCGTTTTCGGCTTATCATCATCATCATCACTTTCTTGTGGACACAACACAATACGAATATACGTGTGAAGGGAGTGCAGTAAGTCAGGTAGGCAGACGGTATGGCGGTACGACGACAACACAGCACCACGCCGAAAAAACACTGCTGTGATATTTACAATCCTTGGGACACAACTCCGTTAACTCTTTTATTGCAATTATCGGAGTCAGATTCACTAGTCACTAATCACATATCACAAGTTCACCGTCGCAACTCTTCATCTGTATATTCGGAACTCACCATCCGACCCGCATCTGATTCATTCGCCGTTTTTTTTTCGACTGAGCTAAGAGCTAGGTTTTCGACTTGCTTTGCTCTCTGGGCTTACCAGTGCTGCCAGTTTAGCTTATTTCAAGCTAGCACCACATCTGGCTTAAAATAAGCATAATGGACTGATATTCACATATTCTGATGGCCCAGAATACTGCACAATTTAAAACATGTATTCCTAATTTCAACGATTTTATGTAGACATATCGAGGTTGCAGTAAAGTCGTTTTGTAGTTTATTTAAAATATGGAAAAACGAGTTTCGTGTTCTGATAAAACATTGTTTTTAATGCGTAAAAACCCCGTGCAAGCGAAATAATGGATTAATAACTTTTTTATAAACATGGTAGTGAAATAATGGAAAAGCGTTGGAACAATTGTATTGTATAAAAAAAAAATTTTCAAAAAATTTTGTTTCATTTGTTATGTGTTATATATATATATCGGAGAAAAAAATATAAAAAAACTATATTATTTTAAATAAGAACTTACAAAATTAATGTGGTTGTTAAAATTGAGTGAGTTTTAAACATGTATATTTTACTTCATTTAAGTTAATTTTTAACTTGTTTATGCAACAACACTGTCAGTGTGTTTCCGTCGCGCTCTCTCACTCTCCCGCTCTTTTTCAGATTCCAACAACAGCAACAAAATCGAATCATGCGTATGCATGTACATATATACTGCGTATATATACGTAATGGGGTAATTATTGCCACGCAGAGTGGTAATTACGAAAGAGCGAGAACGGGAGAGCTGGGCTGGAGGTAACTGTGATAAAACAATGTAGTGGGACGAGCCTCTCTTTCTTTCCTTTTAATGTACATCTATACATATATATATGTACATACTTGTGTGCTTTTTATTTATTTATTTTTTTTGTGGGGGTGCAGTTCTTCGAGCAATCATGGTTCATTATTTTTTTTACTGCCGACGGATGTTGAGGTACAGGTTCTACATTTCATCGTCCGGAGAATTAAGTATGTACATAAATGTGCATCCAGCACACACTCCTGTATAAAATGATTTGATATGATGAAACGATTCCTTCTTTTGCACTTTTCTCAATTATATGTCCATCTTTATGTATACATATATGATTATTTATGTCTGTACATATGTGCATACATATATATGTATATCTATATATATAATTTGTCGAAAAAAATTTTGGCAAAACGAAAAATGCCCAACAAATTTGGGTTTAACCTGAAAATGTATTATATTACCAAAAAAAATATTTATTTAAAAATTTATTTTATAATACTGTTGAGCTCGACGGTGAGATACCCGCTACCCATAGTAAATAGTTAATACATTTTTGAATATAACGGACAAATGCAAATGCAAGTAATCACGTGCATAAAAAAAATACATACACATGTATCTATGTGTTTAAAAACGCGTTATTATTGCATTAAAGCGACTAATAATTATTAACATTTATTAAAATTGCTTCCCGAATATCTTATAAGATTCCTTTCCGATCACAATCAAGAACGTGTAAGAATATTTAGTTGGTCTAATTGGCCAACCAAATGAGGCATGCTGCAGCAGCCGTTTGTCGCCATACAAAATTATTTCTTTAATATCTTCGACAATTTTTATCTGATCGCAAGACTATAGTTCTTAATGCACATACCAAAATCGCGATTCTAGCTTTAAAAATATTGATTATAGATGAGTTTTGATGATTTGCGGGGGCGGAAAGGGGCGTGGTAAAAATTTGAAACTAACTTGATCTGCGTGCAAACATAACAAATACTGTCCCAAAAATTAGAGCTCTATCTCTTATAGTCTCTAAGATCCAGTGTTTAATACGGACAGACACGCAGACAGACGGACGGACGGACGGACAGACGGACATGGCTAGATCGTCTCGGCTGTTGACGCTGATCAAGAATATATAGGGTCGGAGATGGGTATAAAAATATTTTCTATATGGCAACGTTTAATTCAGTTATTCCTATATATTTATATAAATATTTAGTATTACTATTATTATTTAATAATAACAAAAACTCTTTAATTAAACTGCTTAACTCTTAACTTTTGATAATATACTGGAAAAGTAGCGTACAGAAACAAAACAAATTACCGATTTGGATGAATTTTGTTCAATTGTTTAAAATTGCCAGGCAAATGTTTTTTTTTTGCCAAAAATGTTGCAAAACATTCTTGAGAATTCGATAGGGCCTCAACAGATGTTATTAAAGTAGGCGTTGTGAAAGTTTTTTAATATTGCCTGCTATTAACATTCAAATATAATCAAATACAAGATGTACGTTCGGACGAAGTGCATTCAGACCGACCCAATATGCACATCTTTGCCCTGCAGTGCGGCCACGGAATAGACAATATTTTAATGGAAGACAGCTTCTAAATTTAGTCTGAAATCGCGCTGCATTCAATTGCGATTGTACAATCGCTTGGAAAGATCTTAGCTGCGTTGTTAATTGTTCATTATCGGTCGTACATATGTTAGCATTGCAACGCAGTGAAATTTCAATTAGAATCTGAAAGATCAACGGCGCAACCGTTGACAAGGTAAAATTTAAAGGAAAAGTTAAAAGGAAAAGTTTTATACAGAGTAAATATCAACTGTTATTTAATTTAATGGTATTTTTATGGACCATATCATAAACACAAAATTTTTAAATTATATTTTTTGTTTTTAGCAATTTTTGTATAAACCAAACTTCAGCTTTCCTTTAGCTGTCGCAATAAATTGATTCCGGCGATGTCTTCTTCTGCCTTTGGGTATTGAGGTAGTAAAATTAGAGTCTTTGATCTTCTGTTGCAGAGTTCTTAATTGCCAAAACCAACACGGGAAACTGGTCGTTGAAGTCTTGGTTAATTACACAATCGGTTAACAAATAATTAACAAATAAGCAGATGGGATGGGCGACGACCGCACCCAGAAACTGCAAGTAAAATTAATAGGAGAGACGTCAGCACTACATACATACATATGTAAATGAGTTTTATATGTTTTCCAACTCGAAAATAAACCTCACCATTTCGTGCTTATCACATACATACAATTACACTGGTATGCTCAGGCTACGTGTTAGATATTTTGAGTAAATACAGGTGATCAAATACAATTCTGAACACGCTCGGCCGCCACTCTTAATGAAATCACGGTCTTTATTCGATCTGAATAATTGTTGACGTTTGAGCTTCAGCAGATCGAAATTTTTTATTAGTTTACTTGCAGCTGAAGTCCGTTTCCTTTAGTTAAGAGCATCGGCCTGGTCACCGTAAAGAAGCGAATAAGCCTAGCGTTGTTTGGAAACGAGGCTATTTAAAACTGAACTTGATTATGTTATTATGTTCTTATTTTTTTTTTATTTTTAGGTAGGCCAGATTGTATTATAATTTTAAAATATTTATTTATTTATTGGGGGAATTTGTGATCCCTGAGATTAATGGTATCAAGCTCAGGGTGATTTGCGCGACATTAAAACGCATTTTTATTCTGATTCATGCTGGCGTTGCCAGATTCCAATATTACGCGGTTGGCATATACATTCGTACTTAGAGAATTTTCCGCACACATTTTCAAAGCCTGGAGTTGACGTACCTATCTGCCTTTTCCCTTAATAACTCTATATATGTATATTGATTGAGCTTGAGTCATGTTCTGGGTTCTGGGTGTTCAGGTCACAGAGCAGTGCATGGCGTTGAGGATCGAGCTGTTCAGATTAAGAATGTGGGTCCAGCGAATGCCATTATGGGGTTCCACATACCACCTCCACCTAAACAGCGTGTAATCCGCCATCGGATATGATCTTCTTAAATAAGATAAATTTCCTGCCCATATTCTGTTCAAAAAGGTCTTCATGAAACATAGTTACTTATATTTGATTTTCTATTAACTTTTTATACCCAGGTTTTATAATTTCAGCCAGAAGTTTGCAACGCAGTGAAGGAGACAACTTTGACCCTATAAATATTCTTGATCAGGATCAAAAGCCGAGTCGATCTAGCCATGTCCGTCTGCCTTCTGTTCCTCTGTCCGTCTGTTCATCAGTCCGTCCGTCTGTCCGATTATACGCAAGCTAGTCCCTCAGCTCAAAAGCTATTCGAATAAAACTTTGTAGTTAGTCTTCTAGTTCTTCTTTATACTCCCATTCCTACATATGTCGGAACGGGCCGGATCGGACGACTATATCATATAGCTGCCATAGGAACGATCGGAAAATTTTTCGAAAAAAAATTATAACTATGTCAGTTTTCAAGATATTTTAACCAAGTTTTATATTTGGCCATCTAATATTATTTCAGAATTTCAATTTTGGTTTTGTGAAAATCGCATAACTATAGCCTATAGCTGCCTTAAGAAATATTAGGGAAATATAAGAAAAAATCATATCCTCCTGTTTCTCAACATATTTTTATCAAATTTGAGGTTTGGCAACTAATTATTATTATTATTATTTTTACAAATTTAAATTTTCCATTGATAACTGCGACCAAAAATAAGAAATAAAGATTGCCGGGAAGGTTTCAAGTTCCCAGCTTAAATTAATTCAATTTTTAACGTCCACTTTTTGTTGGGAACCGTTTGAGCATTACTTGCCTTTCTGCCCTTCGAAGTCGGAAGTGAATTTAGTAATGGCCAAGTAAATTTGGAAAATAATCCTTTTACGTTTCATGATTGATAACTGTTTTTGATAATATTATTATCAGTACTATGGAAATTCCGCGGTACAACACCAACAAATCTAAAAAAATAAACTTTTAAATACCTAACAGAGCAACCTACAAATTTTATAGGTGCGTGGGATCGCTTTCTTCTTTTTTCTTGTGGCATATTCAATAAATAATTAAGAATGATTCAATAAATATATTTTTTTGAATTATTCTTCTAGAATAAAAGAAGACTCCGAAATCAAGAAAAACCTATAATGCCGAATTGTATAAAAAAAAGAAAAGTAAAGCAAAGTAATAAAACAAAAAGCATACGTTTTTTTTCAAACATATGTACATATGCATATATGTATATGTATGTATCTCGAAAAAACTAATTTGATCCCGGGACCCAGCAAAAAACAAATGCTAGCTTACGACAGAACTTGTATTATATGTATTTCGTTGACAGCGCTCTAAGCGTACCATATTAGAGAATCGACAAGTTTCCTATGTGTTATTATGTATTACATAATACAAATTATAAAATACTTCAATAGTAATTGAAACCATACAGTAAACATTTGAAATTGTCATTTGTGACGAAACACCGATTGGGTACCCGGGTAACTCACCGCGAGCACCCTCTAAATGGGGTTTTTATCAGTTTCATTTGAGTTTTTGAAAAAAATAAGCAACTGCATAAAATATGTGTATTCTTAATCAACAGCCTGGTTGATCTAGTCCGTCTGTCCGTCGGTTCGACTTTCCGTTTCAAAGCATTATCTTTCACTGTTTTTTTTTCAGCACGGAAAACTGTTGCCAAGTGTTATTGTTTTAACTGGAAGGGCATATAAAATTAATCTAAATTCAATTCTGCAACGCCTTTATTCTTTATTCTTTAATAACTTCAATATTCTTCAATTTCAATATGTAATGAAAGTTATTGAGCAGAAATATTAAAACTCTAATCTCAAGTCCCGAAACTGAAACCGACGCCGAACATCCATCTAATCTGTCTGAACTATCGGTAAACTCTACACATTTTTATACCCTTGCAGGGTATGATAACTTCAGTCAGAATTTTGCAACGCAGTGAAGGAGACATTTCCGACCCTATAAGGCATATATATTCTTGATCAGGATCAGCAATCGAGTCGATCTACCCTGCAAGGGTATAAAAATCTTATATTCGCTGTTTCTCAACATATTTTTATCAAGTTTGAGATTTGGCAACTAATTATTATTCCAGAATTTCGGTTTTAAATTTTACATGGGTATACAAACTTCAGTGAGTCGAAGTTAGCTTCCTTTCTTCTGTGTCAATGAAAACACGGGGGAATACATCTTGAAAACTTGACAAACAAGAAAACGTAAACCTGGCATCTTACAGAAATACGATAAGACATAAACTACAATATAGAAAAACTTTACAAAAAGACTAACTAAATAAGGCAGATGGCCGTTAAAATGTGAATCTCATAAATTCGTCATAAACGTGGAAAAGAACTCGACGATGGAGAACAAATCCGCTAGTTATACGTTATGTATTATTGGTAATATACAAGGAAAACAGTTACCAGAAAATATCACTTTTGATAAAAAAAAATGCTATAGTTTTTTATTTAAAGGTACATACTCCACCTAGTTAAAATTGCTTTTGATCAAATGACAATTATTTTTCATTTCAAAACAATTTAAATGTGCTCTTCCTATTTATTAAATGAAGCTAGAATGCCTATTTTTCAGTGTAGAAGTCCGGTTGTGCGCATAATACTCTCGTAAGATCCAATCTCATCTCACACTTTGTCTTCTCACCTGTTCTTGTTTATTTCATTATAATCATCGCCAGAACAGGCCTTATTAACTAACAAATTTACGATTTCTCACACACACAAATACGAAACCTGCCAGAAATCGGAACTTGAACAATTCGATCGAACATTTTGAATACTGAACATATTAGGGTGGGTCTACCTGAGCGATATGAATGGAATTTTTTTTGGTACCTGGAACCATGAATGAGAAACCTACATTGCTGCGCTGAAACCCCTTTTTTTATTTGGTTCGCCCACAGATCTTGGCTCCAGCAAGAATAGTTAAGAATAACTTTCTGAGCAATTTCGGGTTTTTTCATGAATATTGATATGCATGAACTGAATAAATATTTATGATCCCAAGTGGAGTTTGAATCTTTGAATAAGAATGCATTCTGGAGGCGATCTGACAAAGGGAAACCCGCATACGTACTGTTTCCAAATGAATTTACAAATAACTATTTCCACGTTCATGCAGTGTTACACGAATTCTTAAATACATATGTTAATAGCCCGTGATTTTGCCGTGATTTTGCGACTCACACTAATTCTTGCATTTGAGCTTTACAACTTCTACTGCGATTCTATAATTCAGAATAAATACGTTAAATATTTGGAAGTTATAATTATCATTTATTTTTCGTTGGTATATCCCTTAAGATTTCAGTAAAACTGTGAGTGATTGCGTGTTTAAGGCAATTGGCCATATATACTAAAGTGTTCTACCAACGACGTACCGAATTATAAAATATTTACATGTTATGTTCACCCTTGAACGGTATATAATTCAAGTTAGAAGTGTGCAGTGCAGTGTTAAAGTCATTTCCGAGCCCATAAACAATATATATGCTTGATCTGCCTAAACGGTCGAGTTGATTTTAAACAAAGAATTCAATAATTACTTATTATTATTATTAATTAATTAAGTACATATCACATTAATTTTTGTTTCAAGACTAATAACGGGTACCAACGGTACCAGCTTTTCTTGACGAATTCTGTTTGCATATTTTCGTTATTTATTTTGATTTAAGCTCCCCCACACTCCATACATACATACATACCATACATATATACAAATATATACAACAAAGACCTGGATAAGAGAAAAGCTACTAAAGAATTGGGGAAGAGCGATTGGAGCTGAAGAGATTTAATAGAAGTTCAATTAATTATCTTGTCCTGCTGGTAATAGTGGCGTAAAATGTTAAATGGATAATTATGCCGGTAATTCCAGAGGCAGAAAAAAAAGTAGGGGGATGCTGCGATGCGATGCGGCGCTTAATCTTTGCGGTCAAGCCAACCCCGAGAGAAACGTTTCAATTATAATTGTTTTTAGCGGCTGTTTTAAATTAACAAAAATAGGGGAGGGCGGGAAGTTGGGAAATCAAATCTGAGAACGGCAAGCAAAAGCGGAACAAATAAAACAGCGCCCGCACAGATTTGTTTAGACTTTTAATTTGGGGATAAGCCATTAGCATTTTCACCATCATGTTTTGTGTTAAGTACGCGATACATTGAATTAAGAGATCCCTGCTTCGGCATCTCTATAGGATTCTAATTTAGATTTCTGAGGTTAAGCAGGGACTTTGTTTCCTTTCGATTGGATACAAGAACGTTGGCTATGTAAGAAACCAATAAATATCGATTTTGTGAAATTTGCAATTTCTATTCATCATATCTAAGAGGTATTACGTTTCTTGTCTTGGTAGTTCTGCATTAACTTATACAGTTACGCAGTGTCACTGAGACATAATTAATTTCGATATGGTTTGGCAGTTAGGATTTCGGTTTGGTTTGCGACCCAAAGTGGTCATTAGAGACACAAAGCCAACTATTGATTTGCGCCAAACTGCATAATTATACACCTGAAAAAAACGAGCACACACATCGCTCTGGAAATCTGAAATAAATTGACTTTTTATTTTTCGAAAAATAAATAATAATAGGGATTTACATCAAACGAGTCGCATATATTTGGCAATAATAGGATATTTCGACATATAATAGGGATTAAATTCATTACTCTCGTTCATTTTGATCGAATCTTTAAAAAATTACAAAGTTATTGGAATATATATTTAGGCAATGTCTAATCTAATTCTAATTCGATCTACCATCCGATCACAGCTGATCGAACAGATGTGGCTCATTCAAGATTTAAATAAAGATGATTGAAGTGTCAGCTTCTGCGCAACTAAATGGGATAGTTTACTAACTATTATAGTTGTTTAATGTAGTTAAAAATCGCAGATTAGGTACAAATTTAAAATAAATAAGATAAAGAAGAGAGATTCAGTATTGATTTTACTGGCCAAATCCTTTAAATTGATATTGAGACTAAGCTAAGAACTATTTTAGCCATCAATTTAATGTAATGTGGATGGCAATAATAGGCTAGTAAAGCCTTTTGTTGTTTGTATATAAAATGAATAAAGAAACCGCATTAAACATTAATTTAAAACAAGAAGGATTCTGAAATGGTTTTTTAATTTGGAGTAAGATTTTTGTATCAGTTTTACTTTTCCTGAAATTTGATTTTGTACAAATTATTCAAAATTGCACTACCTCAGTCAGAAAGCAATAACCTATAGGGTGTTGTTGGACAATGTACCTTTATTTTGCATTAATTTTTCTTAGTGTGTGGTGTTTGTTAATGCTACTTACAATTGTATTAAATGCGGTACTTCAGAAATGATTCTTTTTCTTTGCTTAATAATGTTATTTTTATGAATATGAATCCGGCTGTCGCCTTCATCCCCGTTTTCATCCGGGATAAAGGAAGTCCTCATAATATAAATTTGGTACACACGTGCACTCTGGGCTGGCTTTTACTTAATCTAGAGCAGTTCTATTCCGCAGGTCGGCCAATAGTTCTGTTGAACTCTGCTGCCGCTATAAACGAGGCAAACTTTACTAATCTTATAAAGATCACTGATTTAACATAGAGCCATATTAGCACAGGTTTTATGAAAATCGATTCAGTCATAGATAAAAATGTATTTTTGAATTCTCCTGACGAGCGCTTAAGAGTTAGGAAAATGAATTGCCTTCCAGTAATTAAGATAATCATAAAGTATTTTTTTGCTTACTGTCTAATTTCGGAGATACAGTGTGTTGTGCTACACAGTAAAAGAAAGGTAAAGAAATCGAGCTTCTCGAAAGCTACTTATACAATATATTCTTTCCAGGTGGAAAAACGTGGTTTCGATAAAGACGTAAAAAAATAAATTTTGCAGGAGTGAACAGCTTTGAATAGCATTTCTTTTCAGTACACAAATATTCTATTCTATATTCAACATAAGTATTAAAGTTATATTTATGATTTATGGAAAAGAAAATGTTGGTTTTAATTTAAGATAAAGGGATTATTGATTTGAGGCTGTTTTTAAAATTATATGAAAGGTCTTGATAACGCCCTGTCTCTTTTTGTTCTTTAAAAACAAATTGGCATTTCTATTTTTGATCAAAGGAATGTGTTACCCACCTTCCACTGAGTACACCAAATACTAAGAGTAAAATCAAAAACTCCACAAAATAGGCAAGGGTTAGGCAACATATACATAGTAGTTTTCCGCTTCAATGGCAAGGGGTTAAAATTGTTTAAATTCTTGCTCGCCGTAAGCTTAAACGATTTTAGGTGGTGTGAAGGCCTATTGCTGCTGCAAAATCAATATTGAAATCAATATAAAAACTGTACCCGGCGAGCAGGAGCAGTTGTCACCCTCAACTGAAATTGCTAAAAAAAGTGCACCCCCCAAAATTAAATGTATTTATATGTAAGCAAATCTGGTGACGACATACATACAAATGTGCACATATTATCGTGTGTATATTTTTGTTCCTTTAGTAATATGTAGAACGGTTGAATTTAAAATTAGGTACATATATATTATTTTTTGCGAAGCCATTGGGCTTAGAAAATACAAAAAAAAAGAGGAGAATATTATTCTTTATGATGTCTTTTTGATATTATTGATCAACAAAATAATTGCATTCAAATGTTTTGTTCAAGTGCAAGATTTTGGAATATACATATCCCTATAAGTTTGAAATAATTTAAATGGGGCTAATCGTTGGGGCTTTTATTAGGATAAATAGGACTGAAAAATTTCAACCATGCCACAAAGCTTGATAAACAACAATAAGGAAAAAAGACGCACCAACATGCATACACTTTCATGACCGAAAGTCTGAGTCCTCGTCCTCCCTTCCGCTCCTTTCTGTTTCATCGCCGTAGATGATCTCGTTTTTATGTGTGTATACATACAATATTTTTTTTTGTTTTTTTCTTTTTTAATTTTTACTGAGGGTGGCGTACGTTGGTGGTGTACTGTGGCTGTAGAAGGTGGCAAAAAACACCCGTTGCCGTTCCGCGTTCCCTTCCAGGTCCTGTGTGTCCTAGTCGTCGTTCCCTGCTTTTCCCGACGCACACACACTTTGCCTTTCCACCACCACCGACTCTTCATTATAATTTTCGTCGGGGTAGTTTTTTTTATCATTTGTGTTTTTGTGAGTGTGTCAGCCACATGGGCTTAGCAAATGCGCTACTCCCGGTCGCAGTGCTTCCCATTAGACGAACAGGGTGTTGCGCGGGCGACCACAACGTAGCGCAACCTATAAATGTGCACCCCCAATTTTTTTCGTTTTTGTTCGGTCTGTGAAAAATTGGATAAAAAATTCTTGGCAGTTTTAGCATCTGAAATTTTCTTGCCAACATTGAATTATGGAAAATCGATTCTTTTGGCAAAAAAAAAAGAAAAAAATGAAAGCGACATCTTCCACCCTCGTCATACATGTATTTCCAGGAGTACCATAGATACTATATTTACTTAAATATGCAATGCGAACCCCTGATTTGCGTTAGATCTTGCCACTAATGAAAGTTTTACTTCTTAAGCGAGGCAGTAGGAAGGACGGACGGATGAATAGGGAGAATGAAATCATTAGTGAATTCACTCGGGCCATTAATAAAAGGTAGAGTCATAATTTCATTAATATTTAGGAATTACGCTTTTGTACAAATATGTGAAATGCTTTATTACTACTAAATAATGAAAATATTAACTGCTAGGAAGTTTTATTTATTTATTGTTTATGTTGAGTTATGGTTACACTTTGATCAATAAAAATTAACGAGGTTGTGGATAGTTGAACGGAGGTCCTTTGGTGTGCACTGCATTTATGTACATACATACATATGTACATAGAAAACTTTAAAGTGCTCTCGTGATTGCATTTAAGAAATTAATATACATTTTAAGTTATCATTAAAATCTACTGAACCAATAATTTGAAAATTTCTACACAACTTAACTTAATTTTTGAGGTACTCATGTCATGTTTTGTAATAAAATTTTAGTTTTTATTATATTTTTTTTAGCAACGTAACATATTTTTTAAATAAAATATCGGGATATAGACTTCAAACTTTCATAAATTAAAGAAAAACCTAAAAAATAAAAACGGCACGTTTGTACCTCGGGATACATAACTCCAATACCTGCAAATACATATTTTGTAAAACAAATTGAACCAAAAATTCCTAAAATGTTATATAATTATATGGTATTAAGAGCTAGCTTTAACCGTTTAGCCACAACAATTTTTTGAAAATAATGCCGTTTTGTACCGAACTAACCTTATTTGTACATACATTTGTATGTATATATACATATATTCTTATGTAAAACCCTTCATCAAGGTGCGCAAAACAGTTCGTGCGAAAGAGAGAGTGGGGAAAAGCTAATCCTTTTTTGTGTTCATATCAGAATTGCGAATCGTGTTAATTGCCTTTGTTCAATTTACCCTGATGCATACCGGAAATTAGCAGGAACTTCATTTGTACGTAGCATTGGTTAACAGCTGGTCAGCCGAAGGGGTCTTGGGGATGTTTCGGAGTGTCGCGGGTCGTGCTCTTTTCGACGTGTTGCGATGTGTTGCAAGGACGTGGCACACGGTTAGTTCACGTCCTTCCCCTTTTTGGTATTTCGGGCGAGCAAAGATGTAAGATTAATAGCATTAATAACGCTGCAGCCAAGTTGTTATGTTCTCTTGATGTAATCCTGATAATTTAATTATCTTTGCTAAGCAAATCGACATCAGAATTCTAAATAAATTATTTATTTATAATTTAATCGTTTTAGAAATTAAATAAAAACCATTGTTTTTTAACTGATATTTGTTTTAATCTCTTCACAGGTCGTTAGTTACATTACATCTTTAGCTGCAATTTAATTGAAATTTAATTTTAATTTTAATTAATATATAATATTAATATAAACGTTTAATATTTTTAATATTTAATTAAAATATTTAAATTTTATATTCTTTACAATCGTCATTCTCTACAATTCTTCAAATTATGATTCTCCAAACCATTTTTGTAGCGCCACCTGGCTGAACAGCTTTTGATAATTATAGCTAGGTGGCGCTCTACTGCAAACAAGTCTTTTTTCTTATTAGTTTTTTTTAACAGAAATTCAGATTGATTTAGAAATTTTAACTTAAAAACAAGAAAGGAAGCTAACTTCGGCTCACCGAAGTTTATATACACTTGCGGAATTTAAACAAAAAATTAAAACCGAAAATCTGGAATAATAATTAGTTGCCAAATCTCAAATTTGATGAAAATGGTTTGAAAAACGGCTAAGTTATGGCTTTTTTTATTTTTCTGATTGTTCCTATGGAAGCTATAGGATATAGTTGACCGATTTTCGGCTCACCGAAGTTTATATACACTTGCGGAATTTAAACAAAAAATTAAAACCGAAAATCTGGAATAATAATTAGTTGCCAAATCTCAAATTTGAGAATCAGCTGAAAAGTTATCGAAAAGCATATAGATTTATCGTTTTAGTTTAGTTTACAAATAATAAATAAGCTGAGTTGACAGCCCTCAATGCGACAGTTGTTTGCCGAATTCAAAATTCAAAAAATATAAATTCAATTATTTTAAAGTGTTTTTCATATGGGAAAATCCCTGGAAAGTGCTACTAAGGCAAAAAGTGAAAAACTTCTCTAAAATGATTTTTATCAACATAGTTACATTTAAATATATTCCTATTGATCAAATTTGATAGAAATTCAGATTGATTTGGAAATTTTAACTTAAAAACAAGAAAGGAAGCTAACTTCGGCTCACCGAAGTTTATATACACTTGCGGAATTTAAACAAAAAATTAAAACCGAAAATCTGGAATAATAATTAGTTGCCAAATCTCAAATTTGATGAAAATGGTTTGAAAAACGGCTAAGTTATGGCTTTTTTTATTTTTCTGATTGTTCCTATGGAAGCTATAGGACATAGTTGACCGATTTTCATAAAATTAAAACCAAAATTGCGATAACGCAATCGCAACTTTTTTTTTTTTTACTTTTATTTTCTAACATCTGTAGAAGAATGCAAATATTAAAAATAAAATGCATATATGTATGATCTTCAAATGTACTTAAATAATAATAAACAGGGTCCAAAGTTCGATGGGAAAAAATGTAGCGTGCGACACAATGGGCTTACGGCTTTGCAAAAAATCCGTAAACATTATTACGACCAAACGATCGGTTTTTGTCTTCTAATATTCTTAACTTTCTTTAGGATATTAACTTTTATAGGGTTTCTTTTGCATAATTCGCTAAAAATTGCGTTCACTTCGTGTAGCGTGCGACAATATTTTCAAAACAGTGACTCAAGTGAAATTGAACTTTATACCTTCCCAAAGTACTCTCAATTCACTATAAACACATAACAAAAGTTTACGGTAAATCTTTAAAAAACCCCAAAGAAATTGATTTGATTTTCATTAGCTAAAATCGTGCGAATGTAGCGTGCGACACATGGGATTTGCCCATATATTAATTTATGTTAAGGCGACCTTCGGCTTCTTAGAGATATCGGGCAGATTGGTCAGTTGGGAGGCGTCAAGCACTACCGCTTCTAAACTCTGCTCGTTCGGATTAGAATTCTCGGTGTCCTTGTTGATTGCTTTGAGAAATTCCAGTTATCTCTTGCTGCATCTGGGCTTGAGTTTATTGAAATATTTGAAAAATTAAAGTATTTTGTAAACGGTGTATAAATATTAAATACTAACATAAATATCGATACGAACTATTATATATAAGAGTTATCGATATATCGATAAGGTAGAATAAGATGGAAGAATATATCGAGGACGGAGGATCTGGACAATAAGAAGAGAAGACATCGTAAATAAAAAAGTATAAAATATTGTTATAATTTATAAATTTCCAATTATGAATTATTAAAAATATTTAAAAAACTTACTCCTCCGAACCTCCTCTGTGGCCGCAAACATCTTGTACTGAATTGTCGAGGTACACTTCAAAGGTTTACCATTGAGGTAACCAGCCAAGGTTATCGTATCTGAAATATTATTTATATATTTTTTACTAGAGGACCCAGCGAACGTCTCGCCCCTAATTGATATTTTTTGTCTTATAGTACAATTTTGTGTAGCGGACCCGGCAAACTTCGTCTAGCAAGCAATTTTACCAACAATTCTTTATTAATTATGCCATTAAAAAACAAGAAAGGAAGCTAACTTCGGCTAAACTTTACCCTTGCAGAACTTTAACAAAAAATTAAAACCGAAAATCTGGAAAATTATTAGTTGCTAAATCTCAAGTTTGATGAAAATGGTTTGAAAATCGGCTAAGTTATGGGTTTTTTTTTATTTTCCTGATTGTTCCTATGGAAGCTATAGGATATAGTAGACCGATTCTTACGAAATTAAAACCAAAATTCTGAAATAATATAAGATGGCTAAATATCAAGTTTGGTGAAACTATCTTGAAAACTGACAAAGTAATGGTTTTTTCTTTTATTTTCCTGATTGTTCCTATGGAAGCTATAGGATATAGTTGGCCGACTTTCATGAAATTAAAACCGAAATTCAGAAATAATAAAAAACGGCTAAATACCAACTTTGATGAAAATATGTTAAAAACTGACAAAGTTAAATTTTTTTTATTAAAAATTTTTCGATTGTTCCATTCGAGTGAGAGTATATAGAAGACTAAATACAAAGTTTCATTCAGATAGCTTTAAAACTGAGGGACTAGTTTGCGTAGAAACAGACAGACGGACAGACGGACATGGCTAGATCGACTCGGCTGTTGATCCTGATCAAGAATATATATACTTTATAGGGTCGGAGAGGTCTCCTTCACTGCGTTGCAAACTTCTGACTGAAATTATAATACCCTGCAAGGGTATAAATATATATTATTTTCTCAGCGCAATGGAGTGTAAAATATTCTTTGTTAGTCCACGATGTCATTTGGAAGCATGAATTGAATTCGCGAATTGAATTCAGGAACAGAGTAGAATCTGGATCTGTACCGAGAAGTAAACCGCGCAATGGTTTAGGTGGTGTTTCAATTTCTGGTAGTTGTCCTTTTCCTGATGAGCAACACATCCCTACTGGCTCATTTTTAAATTTAAGTGCATGACCTTGTTCGCCTGATCATTGTGCTCTTCTATCTCGCGCGGCTGTATAATTGACCATTCGACGACTTAAATTGGCCCCTTTGCATTGCTGACTTTAGATATAGACCATAAAAATAATACGTATAACCGTCACTCAGAAGTGACAAAATTACTTATCTGTTTGAGATGGGCAATTACTTACTCCGAGTTCGATGCGCAATTTTATTTTATGAAATATTCTGTCTTGCAGTGCTGAACTTTAAATTCGACTAAAATTAATAAGACCACATCGCCTCTATTGTTTGATTTCGTCGAAAAAATTACAAATTAATGAAAATTATATGTAAACAAAACTTAACTTTTAGGGGAATCGAAAAAAGTTGTTGTCCTACTTTTCACTCTAACGGATATGTAAACAAAATTTTACGAAAATCGGTTGAGCCATTTCGGAGGAGTTCAATGACTAACAGGTGACATGAGAATTTTATATATAAAGATTATTTATTTTACGTTACTTACAGTTAAAAGATTTCATATTTCCAAATGTATTCTTGAAACGAATGTGCTTGCTGTCATGAACGGACAACCCCTGTAGTGTGGCAGACCTTCTGGCACTTGAAGGTTTCCTTTGGGCATTCATGACATTTGAATACTGTTAATAAATTGCACATTTCGAACTAAATATTTTAAGTATTACACTTCTGTTATATCAGAATTAATATTAAACTTTATTGAGGTTAATTTGCATCTACATATTGTTTGCGATACGATAGCGTATAATATATACAATATAAATCAATCAACGTTGTTATTATGCATCATATTTTGTTGTTTGATAAATTAAATTAACTCTTAAAAACTTAGTTTTGTATAGAAAGCACTTTTCGAATCCAACCGCGAACACAGCACAGACTTAAACAAATTAAAATTACAACTTGAGATATAAACTAAATAACAAAGTATAAATTAAATCGTTTTATTTTAGTTATCCGTAACTAAAATTTTGCTACCACTAGTTTATTATTTTATTTTCAACTTGAGATTACAACAATATTCTCTAAACGCCTATGATTGCAAAACTAAATAATATTACAGTATGATATTTAGCTACAGGAAAAATTATATGTTCAAAGTTTCTCTCGGTCTTCCAATATTTATATTTTCTTTTTTTCTTATTGTTATTTGCGGACATTTATATTTATTTAATTCTTGTCTCAAAGTAGGTTGCCTTAAAATTAAACAATAAATTCTCAAACGAGAGCAGCAGTAGCAAGGGCGTAGCAACCTTTTTATTGTTTTGGCTGCTAAAGTGTAGAATATGCGAACACTGGTCATAAATACATATTTAAGGGGTTACATGTGTTTCAGGGGGAAAAACTCTATTTCCACTAAACATTATAAACATTAAATATTTAATTTAATTAGGGATCACTGACAATAACTCATTAAAATAATAACTAGTGAAAATAAACAAAATTTGTCTTTGGATTTTACATTTAAAAATTAATCGAAACATTAAAATTAAATCGCTTTATCATTTAAAGATCTTGACAATCGACTTTAAAACCATGTTGACCCTATTTCCGTTAAATAACTTATGCTTATTTATTATTCCAGATTTTAAAGACGAAATAAGAAAAATATTTGTATAAATAAATAATAGATAATAAATAGAACGGTGTTTGAAAAACCCTTTTTCTAAATCCTGTAATCCCTTAAATAGAGAAAATTGTAAAAATCGCAATCCTAGTATTTCTCCGCTAATGGCATTATTAACCCTGCTCCGATTATCGTTAAGCCCTGTTTAAAATAGTTAGCACTTAATTTAGAAATTGGAAATATAATTTCTTAGCAAGCATATACGACGAAAAACTGTTGTCCTTTACCCTCTATAAATCAGTTAAAGAAATATATCAGGATTTCTCTTTACTCAGCTGATTTATATTTGATAAATATCACAACCCTTTTAGCGATAACCGAAGCATGGGTTGTATAATTCCAATAATAAACTATCAATGTTTATGGTGATTACTCTAGGTTATTATGCCTATAACGACGTAGTCGAGCGCTATTTTCTATTTTCGGATCTCCTGGTGGTGGTGAAATGTTGCACTCCGTTGAATATTTTTTAATCGTTCGCATATCGTTGGATTTTTGATCAATCTGCTCTAGCATAGATCCCAAATCGTCCTCGATAACCAGTGTTCCATTATCATCAAAGTCGCCTCCTCCTCCTAACATTGAGTTGGGAATGCCACGAGTTCTATATAGAGATTTTCCGCAACTAAATGAAGAGTACTGTTTAGGATAATAAATTATTAAACATACCGACTTGATGTCCTGGATCGGGGTCTTTGAAATCTCAATTGCAGCTGAGTTGGATCGGTAACATACTTCCCTTCTGTGGATTCTCGGCGTCGACGTAGTCCTAAAGAAATCGTAAATAAGAAAATGCATTAAGAAAGGATTGAGTATCGCTTATTAACATTTATCATATTTAAAATTTTTTCCTATCTTTTTATTTTGATATTTCGCAAATTATTATATTACGCAAACTTTTGAATGCGTACTTAAATATAGGGTTCCATTAGTAATTTATCTTGATTTTAAAGAAAGTTGCATATACCCTTTAGTACCACATGCCATAAATAGGCCTTTATCATCAACTGGCCATTGCCATCAACGATTCATGAACATTTCATCAACGTGTTGACGACGGTCGTCAATCGTCAAATACACACACATACTCACACACACTTCTAATTACTACATACTTTATAGTACAACAAACCTGGTGTTAGATCCGTAATATTAGGAGCATTTTCTATAGAATTCGAGTGTACAGTTTTGCGAAAAGGTATTATAGTATCTATTACGACCGCATTTGCATTTGTATTATGAGGCGTTTGTTTTGTTTCCAGTGTAGTACCAGCTCCTACCACAGACTCACCACCTGCCCACGATGCACACTTGGATTGACGTACTGGAATCTTGCTGGGGGGTGTCAACAGTGGCAATATGTTTGAGTCCGTGACCACATTTGATCTGATCATTGTCTGATCATTGGCTTCGATACTGTTGCCATTCACAGAATGAGTTTCGTTAGGTTCGTTAGTCTTAGTTGTGGATGTGTCTTTGTAAGAAATTGGATTTGTCGTGACATAATTATGAACTATACTCGCGGGTGAAGAAGCTATAATAAGTGCAGCAGGTGCTTCTGCTTCTGATGTTTCATCACAGTAATTAGGGGGCCGCTCGCAGAGTTGGTCTTGATTTTCGCTTGCAGGATTATTTTTAACGGCCGCCGCCAAGGCATCATAATAGATTGAATCATCTAAATGTGATCTCTCTGAAAGAAAGAGGCGAATCAATATTTAGATTGCGTATATTGTATCGATATTTGAAGATAAAGTTAAGATTTAAATCACTAAATTCGATATTCTCCATAATATATTTTTGTATTTACCTTTTGGAATGACACGAATCTCCAAGCGACCACTGATACAACCATTGTTGTCCAGATTTGAAGTAGTATTGAAATTTTTTTGGTGACACGAAGCTGTGGCCTGTGCACACCACGGCTTTGTCGCATCTTCTTCCGGTGCAGTCGAATTTTGATTATCGAAAATATCGGCGATAACCGAAACATTTGGAAGGCTGTTTCGGTGTATCGACTTAGTTTTCTGACTCGCATTCGATATATTTGATTGAAACGCCGAATCTTCTTTAAAAGAAGAAGGTTGAATGGTGTTCCTTGAAACCACAGAAGGTGAGGGTTTTTTATTATTGCCTAGCAATGCAATTTCGGAAAATGTTTCTCTGACGCAGACATTTCTGGCTATATCCATTCGATAAACCTATATAGATTTATATAAGAAAATTACACATAGTTTTCACCCATTCCTAAAGATGCATAAAATGTCTTCGAAAATATTACAAAAACATACTTATGGGTTTATTTTTTTTTTTTTAATGTTAAAGCTGTGCTTACTGTATCATCGAATGCTGCTTGCTGTACAGCTGGTGGCTCCAAATCTTTTCGCAATACATTACCCATAGCTGGCTCTGACCAACAATTCGGTATCGAAATTCGTAACGCCTCGTAGTTCTCGATTCCAGTTATATTCAGCATGTATCTAAAGAGTATAGGAGAAATCCAAAGGTATTTATTAAATTCTACTATGAAAATCAGAAATTTTCTTTTTTAAAATAGAACATTATAACTAGTACTATTAAAAAGTTTGCCCTAAGCTTGCCTAACATTTTAATTAATTATCTTAAATATGCTTTAGCTATTAGAAATTCTTAGTAATGTAAAGTAGTCAAAATGTTAGAAAAATTATTCAAAAAATCTAAATAAAGAAAAACAAAAATTTTTGTAAAACATTATTTTTTTAGTTTTCAAAATATTTTTATGTGAAAATCAATAAAAATAAAACTAAAAATTAAAAAAAAAAAAATCGTTTTTTATGAGAAATTTCGATTTTTTCACTTTGATAGGTGGGAATAGGTGGTTTGTTTAAATTAATAGACTTGATTATATTTTCCTCAACTTTTTTTTAAATACAAAAGGTTTATAATTTAATAAATAGCAAATAACTAGTTCTTTTCGAAGTATTAATTTTTTTTTTTAGTTTTTGTTTAAACTTAAAGCTTACCTTTTCGTCTTGTCTGTTTCATTGCTTTGGGTCTTGGTTGATTTTACTGTATCGGCGACGACAACGGATGTTTTCAATGCCTTATTTGCAATGGGTAATGATATATCCGCTTTGTTCAATTGCTCGAAATTGGGTTGAGACTAAGAGGCGAAATGTGTAATACTTAGCATGTGTTTATTTTTAACAAGTTAAAGGTAATTCTATAGAAATTGTTATGGTTATTCAAATTTGTTTAAAGTTCCAAACACAAATCGTGGTTAATAGTTAAGAAAGAAGACATTTTATGCATTTAAAAAATTATAAATTATACACTCTAAATACCTGCGGTTCTCTATTCCATTCGTTATCGGTAGTATCCTCCGAATCATCGAATTGACTTTTCCATTGGGAGGCCAGTGTAACAGCACCGCCTTTAGTAACCTGTTGTAATGCTGACACATTCTCATCATCAATTAATGCAAACTGCGTTACCGAATGATCACGGTCGCCAGTAAAGCTGCTTCTGCCACCTCCTGTTGTCGTTGATCCACTGTTTATCCTTTGAATCGAACTCGTGGTGGTGTTGGTAGTTCCGCCACCGCCCGAAGATGATGGTCTCAGGTTGGTGGATGTGACGGATCGACGATTAACTGGTGGCATATTGGCTATATTAAACATTTGACCGTGCAAATTGATGGCAAATTTTGAAGACGAACTAGTACCACTGCCAGCAAGGTTGCCAGCTGTAAATGGCACATTCTGTTCCTGTTTCATAGATGGCAGATCGATAGGTCCTTGTTGATTCGCCGTTAGTTCATGGACACTCATTGGCGGGGCTGTAAGGACACGAAGACGACCAAATGTGGCTGATTTGATTGGTTCATCCGTTGAACGCTTCTGAATTTCATTTGATTTTTCATTTAATTGTTTCTGTATTTGCTTTTCTGTATTTCCCGATCGTACTTGTGAGTGTGGTTTCTGAATCTGCTGTTGCACTTCGGTCATTTCCACAATTTTCTGTTCATTCGTAATGCCGTTGTCTTGATCGGTGTCAACTGTGCTTATATCGCATTTCGATGCATTCTTTGGCAGAAGATTTGGTAACGCTTTCTCCTCGGATTGTGGATACTATAATTATATTAACAAGGGAATAAAACGTGATAGAGAATACAACGATTTGAATTTGGGAAATGTATCTAATAAAAAGAGTTTAGTTCCACTTTTAGGAGACTTACAGAATTTCCATAAACCGGCGCAGAATTATTTTGATTTGTCATGGAAAAGGAGCCAGTGCCGACACCGTGTAGCTGGTTGCCTTTCGATTGGAAAACTGGTTGCGGTACATTGTGACTTTCTCCCATTTCAATTACTGGGGCTTTAATGCTCTTAATTGGAATATTGGGATTTATGGATACGGGCGTGTTTGTGACAAGTAAATTCTTTTGTACATTTTGATTATTGGCACCATGCTGCTGCAAATTAGCTTCTCCGGAAGTTTTTGGCTGTGACGTTGCATTGCAGTTTCTGTCCACCTTAAATGAGGTAAAAAAAATGTTTAATTATATTATATTAAAGGGATTGCGATTATTTTTTCGTACTTACTCTTTCTTTAGTATGTAAGGGCTCGGTGGCTGTAATATGAGCTGTTTCGATGTCACCTCGCTTTCGGACCTAGTAATAGATGACAGATATTTGTTAAAAGTTTCACATCGATCATATACCAATTAACAAAGTTATATCACATTGAATGGAGGTCGCTTAGTGTGCACTGGATGTGCTTAAAAAACTTTGAAGCGCTCTCCTGAAAAATGGCATTTTGCGAATCGGTGTACACGATTACGCAAAATCTAGTGGACCGATCGACTTGAAATTTTGCACAAAAACAACAAACAAAAAAATATAGCAAGCGGCTCAGCAATTCCGTTTTTCACTACTCGATACATACGAGTATGCTGCCCTTGAGAACTCAAGCACTTGATTTGGGTATTCTTTTTGATGCAAAGTTCCTTTTCGTTGAGGACATCAAATATATTATCCCCAAGGCATACGCCATGTATGGATTTATAAGGCGCAATGCTGCTCAATTTTCTGATCCGTATGCTAAGCTGATCTTATTTTTTGCGTTTGTGAGGTCCAACTTGGAGTATGCCTCCTTTATTTGGAACCCGGCAGGGACCACACAAGCAGGCCGCATTGAGCGTGTCCAAAAAAAATTCCTGTCGATTGCCCTCTCCTCCCTCAATTTCCTTGACTCTGTTCCTTCCTATCCAGCTAAATGTCATCTTGTACGTCTGTCGTCACTGTGTGATAGGAGGCACATAGCGTTTATTTTGTTTGTCTTCGATTTGATTTCGGGGAAAATTGTTTGTCCTGTCCTGTTGAGTCGCATAAACTTTTGTGTCTGCGGTAGGTGCCTGAGAAACCAAGAGCTCTTTGCTACTCCTACCTGCAGAACGAATTATGTCCTAAATAAGCCTATAGTTAGGGCTTTAATTCTTATCAATAAAATACCTCCTCCAATAGGAACAATATAAAGAAATTACTGAAGTTACATTTTGAATCATTTAATAGTAATCAAGCTTTAATCTTGAGGTTGTAGTAGCCAGTTGAGGTACTCCGTTGGCGAATAAATAAAATAAATACGAATAAAATTATTTAAATATTGTGTTACTTTATGGTTTTAAAATAATTTCGCTAACATTATCCGTTTCGCTACAAACTTTTTTTGAAAAACAGTCATTTTTTCACCGAATTAGGTTACCACCAGAACGAGGGTTTATAATATAAACTTTATATACCATTTACATTACCATGAGTTATCTATAGAATATCGAATAAAATGACAAAACGCAACATAAATATGTTGGATCAATCTAACTCGAGACAAAAAGAACATCGATATGTCCAGAAGTAGAACAATATTTTCCAAAATTAAAATAAAATGTCTTGACGGTAAACTCACATATTCCGTGCCACTTGCATTGGATGCCGCCACAGTCATTTGCGTTATATTTCCATGGACATAATCGGTTTTAAGGGGAACCAGGGGATTGCCTCCTGCTGTTGTTGCACTGATATTGCCGACGATGGCCGTTGAATCAACTTTTTCCCAATCATAAGGATCTGACTCTTTGACTCCGCGCCTTTTCATACAGCGCTCAAATAGTCCTATGAGCATCTAAAAAACCCAATTTGCATTTTTGTTTGTTTTAAATTAATGATAAAAATAAAATATATTAAGCTTACCGCATAATCTGGTCGATCGGCATAGGTTAGTGACTGTATATGCTCTAGGAATTGCTTTAGATCCGACGGTAGATGCTTTAGCAATATTCTATGATCATATTTCTCTTTCGTTAAGCCCACTTGTTCCTTGTCTTTAATTTTACGCCATGGCAACTGACCATTTACGAACTCAACGAGCATATAAAATAGGGACCATAGATCATCGTGTCGTCCCATTTCCCTATTCCGATGGGCATTAATGGAAGCATATCGAACTGTGCCACGAAAGCCAGCGGCAGCTCTGGGGCACCGAACCTCGCCCGTGCCCGTTGTATATTGACGCGCTAATCCAAAGTCCAACATATACACACGTCGACAATTATAAGGCAGTCGCCCAACAGAAAAATTGCTCTAAAATAAATAAATGTGTGGGAAATATAATCGTGATGTGTTTAGGTTAAATGTGTATTTGTGTAATTATAATAATAATATATATAATAACATCGATGGCTCAAGTATATATGTAGCTTGAGCTTTGCTTCAAAACATTTTTAATTGATATTTATCGTTGAAGGACTTACCGGCTTTATATCACGATGAAGAAATCCAACCGAATGTATTGATTCAATGGCTTTTAGTATTTGCAAGCCTAACCTAAGTGTTGTACTAAGCGAAAATGCACCGCGCGGCTGAGCGCGTCGAAGCTCGGCTAGATTCTTGCCTTGCAACTGCATTACCACGTAATTGAAGCGATCGTTGCGGCCGCATCCGATAAACCGGCAAACGTGCTCCTTGCCCTGCAGCTTTTTAAGAACGGCCACCTCCATTTTAAGTACCTGCTTGGGCTGACGCGCAGACTCTACTTTAAGGGCAACTTGCTCGCGAGTAATAAGGTCTTGGCCTTCGTAGATTTCACCGAAGCCTCCGCCGCCAATTTTTCGAACGACCTGGAAACGTACAATAAAAAATTTAAATACAGGAAATTGGATTTATAAGACATCGTATAGTTTCTTTGGGATTTGTAAAAAACGCTATTATTTAGTACTATAACACATAAAATATCCTCACCTTCCAACGCTCTTTCACCACATGGCCCGGCTGCAGAAGATCTTCCGAAGTCATCTTTTTGGATTCCTTTTCCTTGGCACCTACGACGATCTTGGTGATCTTTTCGGGATCAGGGTATGGATCAGGAATTGGAAGTTGAGCTGCAGAAGGTACTGGTGACGATGGCACTTTGAAGGTGACGCGACTGCGCAAACCTAAACGATTGTGTTTCGCCGGCAAGGTAGCCGATCGTTGCAAGGCATTTGGATAGCGATGCTCTTCAATTGTTGCCTCTCCTCTATATCTGTAAGTGTCCTCCACAGCTGCAGGTGTTGGATCTCCCTCGTGCTCTATCTGCTTTAGGAGACGAGACTGCAGGATGGCAGCGCCCAAAACCGCGGGCGGCGGTGGTTTTGTGGGCGGCGGTGGATGAAATCTCAATAGTTTTTGTTGAAAATCCCTTCTAGAGTCTATATAGTGCTCCTGGTTGGATGGCGGTATTGCACAATCATCGGGCGCAGAAGCATTTTTATCATTCCTGAAAAAGGAATGGAAGATTTTTAGTTATTAGAAATAAATACATATGTACATATATGAATTTATGTACATATGTACAATACTGGCCGGTCATATTTTCTTATTTAATAGGCTGCCAAGGCCATACTCAACACGATCTTATACAAAAAAGAATTGTAAATACATAAACTTCTTAATTATCACTAATAATTAAATACCCCGCTTCGAGTTTTTAACAAGTAAGAAAGCTACAGTCGAGTGAGCTCGACTGTGAGATACCCGCTACTCATAATAAATAGTAAATACATTTTTGAACGGCTAATAATTATTACCATATATTCAAATTGCTTCTCGAATTCTTATAAGATTCTTTTCCGATTCCAATCAAGAACTGGTAAGAATATTTAGTTGGTCTAGTTGGTCAACCAAATGAGGCATGCTGCAGCGGCCGTTTGTGGCCATACAAAATTATTTCTTTAATAACTTCAACAATTTTTATCTGATCGCAACCAAATTTTCAGGAATAACACAGACTATAGTTCTTAATGTGCATACCCATTTGCGGGGGCGGAAGTGGGCGTGGTAAAAATTTGAAACAAACTTGATCTGCGTGCAAACATAACAGAAACTGTCGAAAAAAAATTACTGTTCTATCTCTTATAGTCTCCGAGATCCAGTGTTTCATACGCACAGACGGACAGACAGACAGGCGGACAGACGGACAGACGGACAGACGGACAGACAGACAGGCGGACAGACGGACAGACGGACAGACGGACAGACAGACAGACGGACATGGTTAGATCGTCTCGGCTGTTAACGCTGATCAAGAATATATATACTTTATAGGGCCGGAAATGCCTCCTTCTACCTGCCGGCACAAAGTTATAATACCCTTCTACCCTATGGGTAGCGGGTATAAAAAGGGGCTTCGAATTAACATTACCCCGTCCTCCACTTGGTAAATGTATACACTAAAGTTCTACTTTAAATTTTCTATGGGAGTGAAGGAAGGGGTATCAAAGAGAATCTGGCCTAATTTTTGCTTAAAAATAAGTAATTAATTTAGAAAACAATAATATTAATTCTCGGTGGTTTGTCAGCATTTATTTTTTATATTTAGCCTGTTTTAGCTTATTTTTGAACAAAATCTAGCTAATACGGTACGTAATAACTTGACAACATTGTTCCATATTCAAAACCTTTATGTATTTTGCCTAAATTTCATTACGATCGTGCCATAAAAAGCGGAGATATAGGTTTTTTACTTTATACGCATTATGTATACAAGAGACAGCCCAGGCAGAGCTCCAAATAAATCAAAACGTTAATTATACATTTAAGTTATGTTCACATTATAATGAAATTAAAAATATCCATTTGAAATTAACAACGAAATGTTGTCACGGGTTCGAATACCGTCTGCGGCGAGTAAAATTTTTTGTAAACTTTTAGCAAATTATTTTTTTAAATTTTTTCCTGTAAATCAAAATAATTACAGTATTTAATAATAAAAAATAAAAAATGTAAGCAAATGACTATACTTAATTTTTTAAAATTAAAAAAATTTCCTTATGCCTTGGCGGCAGGAAACGAACCCAGGTCATTTGCTTACACACAAAACGCATGTGCAGCTTTACCCACTGAACTATCGACTTCGCTGCTCTTAACATTGAAGAAATTTGCATTATATGTAAATTTTTCTCCGCTTTTTTATTTTTTATTGTCCTTTTGTATAATTTTGGCACGCGTTCTAAAGGAATCTAATATATTAGAAAATTTTAATTATAATAACTTGTCGATAAACAGCTGATTACACTAATTTTACAGCATATCCAATGCATAGTAATTCGAAGTATATGTTTATTTTGAAAGATATATTACGTTTAAAGTAAATATTAGATTAGTAAATAAAAATGGAAATAATGATAATAATAAATATGTAATCAGATTGGAGTAGTATATCATATAGTTGTGGTAAGAACGATCGGTAAATATTTAGGATAAAATTATAACTTTGCATACTTTCAATATCTAATTATTATTATTCGGAGTTTTCGAATTTAATTTTATGAAAATCTTATTTAGTAAATGTATTCTTAGATTTTTTTAACGTTTTATGATACATCAAATCGTATTATTTATTATATTATTAAATTTTTTCTAATGTAGTAATTCTTAGCATTAAATATCTACCTTTTGTACCTAAACTAGAAAATTTACATCATAGATTCTGGCAGCACTACCCATAGTAACGTAGTATCTTGTTATTTACCCTTAATCGTACGAAAAAAAAACAACCCCATACAGTTATTATACTGTTTAAAGGACTTACACAGGACTTGTATGGAAAGTAATTAGCTAGTAAGCTTTTTTCACGTTATTTAGATCGTAAATGTTAAATAGTTAGAGATATCAATAATCAGAGACAAAAAGATAAATATTCAGAGAAAATATTGTGTTGCAAGTAATTTTGTTTTAAATACATACCTTCTATTTTAGCAATTCGGTTGGAAAGTTGCAGAAAACCCTGTTTAATGGGCGGAATCAATACTATAACCCGGAGGTCGATTTTGTCACCTTGTTGGTTTGACTACACTGAACACGAATACCTTCTATTTTAAATACATTACATAGTTAAGAATTCTTAAGTAAATTACAAAACTAAGTATAGATTTCGCTACTTTTTCTCAACTAAACTGAAAATCCAGCAGCTGACATAAAATATAACTTCTACTTTTCCAATTTTCCAAGAAACGTACTGCTCATGCGCTGCTCATAAGGCAGGACATATTCGATTGAATCTAAGTATCGAATATTCAGGACTCGAGGAAAAGTTGTAACATTATTTATCCGATAGACTTATTTATTTAAATAAGCTATCCCCAAAAAATTACGTACCTGAGATTCTCTTGTAAATGCATGTCGACTTGAGTTATTCAGTTAATTTTTAACTTCTTGAAGCTAAATTCGCGTATTTTAATTGTACAATAAAATCACAGTAAACGTATCATTTTTCACATCTTTCTATCTCACATTCACTCATTTTTAAAAATAACGAATAATATATTTTGATTAATACACCATCAATTGTTTATATTTAATATATCTTCTAATCTACATATATATATATGGCACTAGGTATTTATAATAATATATATAATAATATTATTGCTTTATATATGGAAAAACAAATTTAAAATATATACATAGAGACTATATAATTGTCACATCTATTTTTAAACAACCGATATTATTATTTTCGAAGCATTTAAGTACTAACTTAAAACACATTTCACAATTACTTCAAATGTTTTTAACACTCAATTTTTATGTAAAGTATATACATATACAAATATATATCGGTACTATAGGCAGTTTTTGAAATTTTGAATTTTAAAATTTAATTGAAATGAAGTTGTAAGCCGTCTCCAATCCAATTCAATTCTACCCGACATTTACTGAATTTTATTTAAAAAAATATATAAGAAACACAACTTTTTATTTAAAACAACCGAACAATTATTCACGGGAAAATTTCTAACATTTTCAACGAGCTTTTCGCTTATAACCAAAAATATTTCTGCTGCGTCTCTCGGCATCTGATATATACTTTTAGATACATACTGATAGATAAATATACACTATTTCTGTGTGTATAACATAAACAAGAATGAAAAAAGCTATCTTTAGTCGGAGGAAAAGCTTGCCACCTTTATAAAATGGATATTTCTCGATCAACATTTACATATATGTTAATTGTTTTACCTTTTTTCATATATAACATATTTAAGTATTGTTTATCAAAATTAGTTTTAAGATTTGATAAATTAATTTTTTTATTTATAATAATTAAACTTAGTCCAAGCTAAAAGGTTATTTTATAAAAATAATATTTAAAAATAATTTTATAAAAATAAGGTAATTTCATTTATTTAAATTTTTTTTAGTCGAATCCAAGATATTTTTTTAAAATTAGAACGTATACACAAATAGTTTAAATTTCTTTTTAATAATTTTTATTAATAAAATATTAATTATTAATATTACTAAGTACATATGGTATCAATATTTAAAATTATAATTTTCCGTATCAAATTTAATATGCATTAGAATAAATGTTTTATACAATGCAATGCTATACATACTAACCGAAGTTTTCTTTCATTATTTTTTGATTTACTATCAACTATTGTTTTTATATTGCCTATATATTTATATATTGTCTGTATATTTTGGTTGACAAAATAAACATAGACTAGGCATTGGATTTTGAATTATTAAGGTTTCTTCTGTGTGATTACTTCCATCTTCCATCTGAACATGGATTATCTTTTGCAGTAATTGCTGAAAAATATAAAGAAAAAATTAATCGTGTGTAAATAAATTTACTGAAAATAACAATAAATTTTAATTATTTTTACAATACAATTTAGAATAGTAAAAGGTATATTTTTTAACAAATCTATTATTATTTTACTATTTCCCACCTTTAGCTTGCCAATTTCAGTACGTAGAGTTATAATTTTGATCTCTCCTTGGTCTAAGATACCTCTCATTAAATTAATTTCAGCTTGAAGATTATTAAGGGAAACATCACTACTGTTCTTTCGTTCGCTAACTACTCTCGAACGCAGACACAATGACGTCTTCCGGATCTACAAATGTTTATAAAGTTTATATTATAAGAATATAAATATAAAATAGTTTCATTGAATATGCTCACCTGATTTCTTAGACACGTATCAACGTGAATAGTTGATGTTTTCCTTATCAAGTTACACGACTCCTTAAAGTTATTTGTTCCCAATATTCCACTTTGTACAAAATACAGCTTTGCTTTGTCAATACTAGTTTCATCCATTGAGTATTTTTGATTATTATTATTTCTAAGTTTTACATTAATTTGTTTAGTGTTTTTTAAATTCTCAATATCGTATAGTTTAGCGAGTGGAAAGATCTTTTCAAACTGCATTTGTTTGTTCTGTGCTGGTTTGTTACTCCAATAGAACATGTTAAAAGAAAAAATATGGTGGTCATTAACTATAAAAAAGTCGAATATCTATGCTAATTACTATATTATATTATTAGTACAGATAAAAGATAAGAACGCAGTCAACACGGTTCACCATAAGCCATAACAAAAATACAATAAAAGCTAACATTTTAACATTAGTTTACATTTTTCAAAATAATTTCTAATTTTATTTGTTTTATTTTTCTTCTTTACTTTACTTGGGTTTTCTTTGATTTGTACTGCTTCATAGAAACATTATAATAATAATAATTCTATTAATAATTTATAAGTGTTCCACGAACCACAAATTACGTAAAATTAATTAATTTATAATTTCATTGAATAACAGCAAATACATTGAGGAATCCTATCTGTAGCAGTATTTAGATTTTTTTTATTTAACTTGTTTTTGACTTTTTAATGCTAGTAATCTTTCAGTAACGTGTATTAAGAAGTGAAATATTTGTCAGCAATTACGACCAAACGCAACGTATAATAAAAACTTTTCTTTAATTATAGATTAAATATTAATATTTCCCATAGATAGCGTCACTTATACATACATATATACATATATCAATTAAAAATAAATCACAAGATATACACAGTTGTACAATCATTGAGAATATTTATGTCCGTAAACATGTGTACTCAGATCCAACAAAAAAAGTTTTGTGATGGTCTTATGATCCAGTAATGCAGGCTTCGTTGATTGGAATGTGGAAGCCGTTTATTTTTTTAACAATCGTAGGCATACAAATTTTAGTAATAATACCAAAAAAAATATTTCAATTAAAGTTGAAACTGAAGAACCTTGTATACTAAAAAAGTATTATTTTGCATTTTAGTTTCAACAAATAATTGAAAAATATAATAAAAATCAAATTGTATTGTGTGCCCATTTTGACTTGCGACCTGGCTAATGATAATAAACTTTTCCATTACAATTTTTGTTCCATTAGAGTAGTATATTGTCATCGATTCAATTTCGCATCTATTATATTTTCTGTAGATATATCGATTTTCGCCTCTGTTAATGCATTAGCCAATGCAGTGTAAGTGTTGTATAGTCATCTTGGTCGCACTTGTGTAAAACCCTATAGAGCTGTTAATTCTTTAATGCGGTACTGTCATAATGGCATGGCTTGGGTTTCTTGGGTTTTATTTTAAAGAAATAAAATAGAAACAGATTGTGTTGGAATCTGATTAATGTATTACGACGCAGAGTAGTTTTGGTACACTCTCTTCCGCTTTGACGTTTCTGTCTTTATGATTATGTTTAAATAGTATATTTATTTAAAAAAATAAATTAACTGAGTGCATTTATATTATCCTCGCAAAAGAATCTAAGGCGATAAGGCAACCAATAATTTAATATTTACATAATGACATTGTTTTTAGCTGTTTGTGTAGTCAACCTTTGTTGTACCGAGAATGAGTGTAAATAAGACATTAGATATCAAAACATTGATAACAAATACATATCGATGGACTTACATCTTTAGTTTGTCAAATAATAAAGAAAGTAGTTTCGCTTGCAAAGAATATGTCAAAATGGCAGATAAATATTCATCAGATCTTTGTCGAATTGTGATTGCTCAGATTACCCAAACTATCGGCTATAACAGCACTCTAAGTGCACCGTTGGAGCTACTACAGGACGTTATGCAAAGGTTTATGCATGAGTTTTCTCGTGACCTCCATGGGCACATGGAACATGGTGGGTTTCAACAGATTTTTCAAAGCTACGCACTTTCCTACTTATATTTCAACTTTTTATGTTAGCTAATCGTCTCGAGCCAAGCGTTAAGGATGCTCGGCAGAGTTTGAAAAGTCTTAATATTAATGTACAAGAGCTATTGAATTATATTGGTAATGTAGAGCCAGTCGGCTTCACGCGCGATGTACCGCAGTTTCCCATTAAAAGGGCATCGAATATGAACTTTTTGAAGCCGGGAAGTGCCGAAACCCTAACGCGACCTATACACATCTTTGAATATTTGCCACCGATGCAGGAAACTGAATGCAGGCAGATGGAGAAGGCAGAATTTACACAGAAATTAGATGCGGAAATTGTTGATAAACTAGGCTGCTCTAATATAGAATCCCAGTCTCCGAACCCCTCAACGTTGTATTTTTCTTCATCAAGCAATAATAATAACATGGACTCGGATCAGAATCGTTCTTCAATGTGGGAACTGAGCAGTGTGGTGATGACAACAGGGGGATTTATCAGTCCAGCTATTGAGGGAAAGTTACCAGAAGCCGCTGTGCCGGACATTATTGGTAAGAGATTTTATCTTGTTATTACTATTTAAAGTTGTATTATTCATATTTTCCACAGAGAAATACAAAGGTCTAGATGCACCGCCCATAGCATCGATAATTCCCTCACCGGTGGCTCTCTGTTCCCCCAATTTAGATACATCGTCAGCGAGAAAGATAAAGCCAGAACTAGAATGTGATAATGATAAGAAATTAACTGCAACAATAACCACAACTAATGCCAGCTCGGAACCGTCATTATTTAATAACACAAATTTACCCACGCCCAAATTATCAACTAAGAAGAGTAAAAAGCAAAAAGATGACTTAAGTCGCGATAAAAACGACTCGAAAACCCAAGAGAAAGCCCAAAGAAAAGCCATGAAGTTATATCAAAAATTGGCAAAGAATCAAAGCAATGAAAGTCCAATGGTAAATTTGAAAAAGTCCAAAAAGTCAAGCGATGGTAGTAAAGCACAACAACTCGAAAAGCTAATGAGAAAACATGCTAAGCAAAGGCAAAAGCAATTAAAAGATTTAACAATTGAAACTAAAAGTCTGAATTATGTGGAAAGCCCGCAAAGTATAAATGAAACAGTTTCAAGTTTCAATAAAGAAAAACCAGAAACTGTTCGAAGTTCCACTGAGTTGATATCTGTCGCTGTGTCTGGTAATCAAAATGAGATTGATCAGGGTTCAGGGCCTATTTTGGCAGAAGTAAAAAAGACACACGAGCCAGAACGTAATAAATTAGATATATTTAAGAAAATAACAAAACAAAGAACGGTTATACCATCTAGTAATTCATTTGGTAAACCCATAATAACAGGAAATCCACCAATAATAAGCTTACCTTCTGGTACAACAATAACTCCAACAAATGCACCGACACCTTTGCCTTTGGTATCTATAAATCCCGAGACAACAATGGGAAATTGTAATATAATGGAGGAAGGATCGTCTCAAAATAACTCCATTGACATATTGGTTAAGCCCAAAAAAAGGGGTCGCAAACCGGGTGGAAAAAATCAAATAAAGCCAACAAATATCGCAGCTTCTCAATCTTCAATTAACTTTCCCATTCCCAATTTAATTAATCCAACGAATACATCCACTGAGCAGCCACTTAACTTAAGCAATTTCTCAGATAAAACAGTGCATTTAATTTCCAAAAACTCGTTAATAAAGGAAAAGAAGGAACGGAAAAAAAGTAAATTAAAATATGAAACCCCAAACTTAACCGACAAAACCAATATAAAAGTCGTTCATGATCAGTTTGTCACGCCAAGTGCTACACCCTTATATTCCGCTCATCAAGGTGGAGCAGGATCAGGTATTGTGGCAATGCCTTTGCTGCCTCTCCTAAATTTTCCACCGCAACCTGGTTTGATACCCACGGGGCCACCACCTGGTCTTTTTCCTGGTGTAGTATCTGGTCTGGTTGGATTTGGTGGGGGTAGCAATGCCAACAAGATGGGAATGCCTCAATTTTTTGCCTTCTCGGGACCACCAGATGGTTCTTCTGTTGCTGTCAATAATGATGATCGTATGTACATAGAAATCAATAACATTTTTATAATATTAAAAAAAAACTTTTACAGCTATAAACTCTGATCAATTAAAATTGTTTCGGCGGATGTCATCCGAAAATCGAAACTACTGCAATGTTGCACCTTTAATTCCACCTGACGTTATCAAACTAACCGAGAGTAAGTTACTGCAACACAAAAAAGACTATTTATTTTCGAAGATAAAAAATACACTAAAATTTGTGACTAATTCCACATGTTTTTACTATGAGGCAATTTTAGTAATCTCATCATTTTCTCTGTGTACTAGAGATGCAGGAAGTATCGATAAATCGATGTTTTTTAATTTAAAAAAAGTTATGAAAATCGGACGACTATGTATGTATATCCTATAGCTTCTACACACTGTCACTCGTACATATGTCGAAACCAGTCGAATCGGACGACTATATCATATAGCAGCCATAGGAACAATCGGAAAATTTTTAGAAGAAAAATTTTAACTTTGTCAGTTTTCAACATATTTTCATCACAGTTGAGATTTAGCCGTTTTATATTATTCCTGAATTTCAGGTTTAATTTCGTGAAAATCGGTCCTATAGCTTCCATAGGAACAATAAGAAAAAAAACCATAACTTTCAAACTATTTTCATCAAATTTGAGATTTGGCAACTAATTATTATTCCAGAATTTCGGTTTTAATTTTTTGTTAAAATTCTTCTTCGGTGAGCCGAAGTTAGCTTCCTTTCTTGTTATTCTATAATTTAGATTACAATTTTATAATTCAATTGCAATCTGCAAGAGAATACAAATTAATTAATTTTTTAAATGCTTTTTAAATGAATAAAAATATTGTTTTTGAAATAATTTTTACAAAAAACTTCAATAATTAATACTATATTGATGTTTTCTTCTTTAAAATATCGAAAGATCGATATTAAAAAATATGCTGTCAATAAACATTAATAATCTTGTTTCTACTTTTACACAAAAGGTGGCGAAGTAGCTTGTTTGCCTACAAATGTGGACAATTCATATGCGTCGACTATGCAGAAGGGCAAAGCTACTGGCAATCTGGGCGACCCCATTGAAGTCTCAGACGACGACTCCGATGAAGCTATAGAAAAAGGAAGAAGAAATCCAGAATCCCCGCAATCATTTGAAGATAAGTCTCAGTTGGAATTAAGAAATATAATGCCTATGCCTGAGGTTAAAAATTTCAAGAGTCCTGTGAAATTGAGCCTGATTAGCAATGCTGCTTCATCCGCCAGCTCGTCATCCTCCATTTCCACCACATCACCATTTTCGCCGCGATTTCAATTGCCCACTTTTATGGGCGGCGGCGACAAGTTCAGTTTAGCAGGTGGAGCAGATCTTATACCATTATCACGCGTGGATTGCGGCTCTGCATATTCCTCGCAAAAGGTGCCCTCCAATAGCTTGACAGCTCCGCATTATAGCAACAATGATCAGCAATCGTTTTTGCCCAAGTTTCCCACATACGAAGATATTACCATAACACCAACAGGAGTTGTATCTTCAATCGATCTCAAGCAGCGCAAGCATCACAAGAAGCTAAAGAAAATAAAAGAGGGCAAGGTGAAGAAGAAAAAGGACAAGAAGGAGAAAGCAAAAGAAAAGGATGTTATTTTGGGCGGGTGTATAACCACCATATCTGATAAGATTGACAAGAAAAAGCAAAAGAAAAAGAAAGATAAGCAGCAGGTTTGTATTTTTTTTAATTCTTTGTACGTTTAACTAGTTTTTATTTTGTGTTACAACTTCAAAAGTGTTTACAAATGGTTTAGATTTCAAAAGTCGACACAAGCTGATCGTATAACACTATATATTATAGACAACATCAATAATCCATATACCCGATGATGACGGGGATGAGGGTTTGCCTTTAACCAACAACATCGTGGAACGTGGCACCGCACCAAACTTATTTGTGGGCGCAACACCTGCAACTACAATTTCCCCAAAGTCGACTCCGACTCCAACTCCGACTCCTTCTCCAACCCAGATACCAAAATTAACGCTGAAAATAAGTGGGAAATCCACGCCTTTGTCACTTCCTCCTGATGAAACGATGGACAAAGAAACACCTTCGATTATCCAACGGGAAAGAGATCACTCGCCGGAGCTAGCTCGCTTCTCTCCATTGGTCACTGGTCCACCGAAAACGAAACAATGTATTATTTTACACATTAACGAATTAAATAATAATATATCTAAAATTTTTCTCTTAATTTTCAGCTGATTCAATCCCAGCAATGGCAAACGCTACTCTCTTAGCAAACAATTCTTCTGTTAATCCTACAGCTGGGCAGAAGCTTTCGCTGGTACCTGGCCCGACGAATGCAAAGAGTTTACATCCACCAATGGCATCATCTTCATCCGGTTGGATGTCGTCGATCTCAAATAATAGCTCTCATACTCATACCTCAGCCACATCTACGCTTTCTGCCAGCTCTGTTCTATTGCCACAACAATTAATGCTGATGACGACGACCACGCCAAAACCAAATTTAAATAATTGTCCATTAATAAACGAGGCAGCAGGAGCAGCTGGAAGGGCATCTATACCCAATAGCTCTGCAGAAAATCCCTCACAAGTTGTGGAAATTAAGAATCATCATCGTCCTTCGTCCTATGTGGATGCCGAAGGCAATCGAATTTGGATTTGTCCTGCATGCGGCAAAGTCGATGACGGTTCTGCCATGATTGGCTGCGATGGCTGCGACGCTTGGTATCATTGGTATTTATCAAATAAATAAAAAAATATCTTCTATTATTAAAAAATATATATTTTTAGGATCTGTGTGGGCATAACCATAGCTCCCAAGGACAACGATGATTGGTTCTGTCGAGTTTGCATCACGAAAAAGAAAGTTGGGAGCTCCGATAAAAAAGCAAAAAAACGAAATAAGAAAAAAATCAACTAAAAAAAATTACAAAACTTAAGAAATGTTTAAGAAACACCTGACAGCTTACTTATTAAATAAACATCAGCGACAAAGAAATGACTTTCATCTTTTAGTAATGTTGCCCGGAGGCCTATTCGATTTATCGCTTGAACTCGGTCAGATGTATTTAAGCCAGAGCTGAAGAAACATCGATGTTGAGTTGAATATCGATCTTTCGATATTTTTAAAAAAGCAAACATCGATGTGTTTGACAGAAAATTTACACAAATTTCGAGTCTAATCCTGGAGACAGCTTTATAGAGAGTTATACATAACGATTGGTCTGTTTCACTTGAAAGTGAAGTAGTAGTAGTAGTAGAAGTAATGTAGATGGGCTTTAAATATAATATTCTTAAAACTGAGTGCAAACTAGATGCCTACCACCTTTACCAACAATATTTAAAGATATGTTTTGTATTTCAGTTGGTAATCAAAAATGTAACTATTTTATCATCGATGTATTATGTGCTTGAACTGACATACAATATCTTGATTAAGATCATACATAATATCCCAATCCCATGTTTATATTTTTACAATTAATAAATGCTCATAATTTTTAAGAAACATTTAATATGCTATCTTTTCCAGTTACGAGTATTTGTTCCTATATACTTAGATGAGTGAGTGCCCAATATTAAATTTATTGAATATAAAATCGATCATTATCGAAACACCATCATCTTAAAAGTCGTTTAAACAAAAACTACAATAGGCTAAAATAAAATAGTTTTTTTACAACGATGTATTCGTAGATACTTGAAAAATTGTAAACATCTCAGCGAAAAAATAATACTAAAACAAAGTATTATTTTTTAACGTTCCCCTTGCTCAATTGTGAAGACTCAATCAAAGACCGCAATACAAAAAACTATGCTGTGTTATTTACAATTAAACCGATGGTGATATAAATTCTTAAGGATATGGCCGGCTATAGGGATTAATTTTACGGTGTATTTTTATACCTTGCAGGGTATTATAATTTTAGTCAAAAGTTTGCAATGATTATACCTGCCATAGCAACGATCCTTGAATGCAAATTAAAATGTGGATGGAAACAATAACTATATATATATAATATTTATAATATTATATATTATATATATATAATATATATATATAATATTTATATAGGTAAATGTAAAAAAGAATTTGTAGGATATGTTTAAATGTTTAATATAATTCTTATTCGTTTTTCTTTTTATCAGATCAAAGTGGATCAACTCTAAATGAACCAATTGTAAACTGCAAGGGTATATAATCTTCGGCATGCCAAAGTAAGCTTCCTTTCTTGTTTCTTTGACTTCGTTTAAGAGTTTATTTCTGTTACCAGATTTAAAAGAGTTGGCTGTTTAGCGAGAATATTTACTTGATACTATAACAAATGTTAAAATTCAAGAAAATTGTAATTGGGAAAACGGCAAATATTGTAACATAATTTTTGTTGATATTTAAACTGTATTGTTCGCTTCCGGATCATCGCTCTGATCCTCAGGCAAACAAAGAATTTGTGCTGTTGCAGCGGCAATTGTTCCAGTTTCTTCTCCAGATGCTGTTTCTGCTCCTGCTGCTGTTTGATTCATAGAGTCTTTCTTTTGGGTACAGGTATTGCCAGTGGTATCACTATTTGCACTACTACTATTATTGCTGCTGAGCGCCATTCTTTGCATTTGCCGTATGACTGTGGCCGCATAATAAGCTTGCTAAAAATACGTGGAAATACTTTTAAATATAAATATATATTATAATAATATTTTCAACGCACCTTCCAGCGTGATTTTGCAAAGTTTTTCTTCAGCTGCTCTGAGACGGTTCCATGAATATTTCTGCTACTCGCCTCATTGCCAGAAATCCTACAATATTTAAAAAGTAAATCAAGTATGTCACTAGGTTTTTATACCGTATAAAGATTTCTTTTCTCAGGTACTTAAATTTTCATGTTGTGACTTGCAAGTACTACTTACCAGGCATGAGCCAATGCTTGCTTACATGTATATCGCTTTTCTACTGTTACACACATTAGGTTTCTTATAAAATGTTTGGCCGACTCGCTGATTTCATCCCAATACGGCGAATCAAATTCAAATTCCCCTTAAAAATATATTAAATCATAATTATTTATATATTGTATCATATTTCAATACCAAATACCTTTTAAAATCTGAGCGAATAAATTTGCATCGTTTTCATCATAGAACGGTGGATAGCCACATAATAGAATGTAGGATATTACCCCAATACTCCACACATCGACGGCTTTGCCATATGGCTTTTGTGCTAGCACCTCGGGTGCAACGTAACCGGGCGTTCCACATGCCGTTGCCATAATGCCAGAGTCTTCCATTTTGGATAATCCAAAATCGCTAATCATTATTTTGCTATCATCTTCAGCGCTATAGTATAGCAAGTTTTCCGGCTGTAAACGAAAAAATTATATTTATTCTTTACTATTTGTTCAATGTTCATTGGAGGAGATCTTGATCAAAATATCGCAGAAAGGAAAGGCAGTATTACGCCTAGCACTAACATTGTCAAAACTGATTTTATAAGCGAAAAACTTGAAGAAAAAAATTAAATAAAAACGGAAGGAATACCAGTTTTATTTCTATGGTCGCACTGGTTTCCTACTTAATTAATTATGGTCAGAAGATTAGCGTTGCTTACCTTAAGGTCACGATGAACGACTCCCTGTTCATGCATATAATCGACAGCCTCTAAAATTTGTCTGATCAGATGAGAGGCGTCCTTTTCCGTGTATGATCCCTTTTCAACGATCCGATCGAAAAGTTCACCGCCAGTAACTCTGTAAGATAAAAAAAAAAAAGGATTAAAGGAACGGTAAAAGGAATTATGAATTATATGAGGTATCAAATGAAAATAGTTTGGAAAATTTTATTCACATACAACTCCATGACGAGGTACACCTTGGATTTGTCCTCATATGTTTCCAACAGTTGTACTATATTTGGATGAGTTAATCTGAAAAGGTAGAATTGTTTAGGTATATTTTAATTATTTTTAAATAATCTTAAATTATTGGAAACAAAACTAGTATCTTCAAAGAGTTCTGAAATTTTCCTGAACATAAGTTTCACCTCACCCTCAAAAATATGTTATTGCATGTCCCTTATGCTCATTAGTATTACTTTTGAAATAAACGCAATATGTCTGAGCTCAAAATTAGAGGATCTCGGGGGAAATAGAACTCACCGCCTTCCATTTGGACATTTGCCATCGAAATGATTTGCACTGAACCTAAACACATAAAAAGAAAGCAAATTAAAACAACAGGAAAGTGTTTTGACAAAAAAAAAAAAAATAAATAAATAAACAATATCAAAACAATATTTAAATAAACTTAAAAATTAAATATATTAAACATAGTATCGATAGATTTGATTGCAGCAGAAGAACAATGTATAATAATCCGAATTATTAAAAACCCAATATTTCAGAAATTGTCTATAAAAAAATCGATTAAAATGTCATATTCAAACCTTGAATCCTGAATCTATCTGTTATCCTCACATTATGTTATTAGCATATACTGTAAGTATGAAGTATATATGTATATTCCTTACCTCCTCAGCACACGTATTTCATTTTCCAGTGATTCCTCCTTGCCCTTTAACGCTTTCTTATCGATTATTTTAACAGCAAAATGATCGCCTGGTGTCTCTTTACTTTCTGCTAAACGTACTTCTGAAAAGGCACCACTGTCGTCGAAATAGATTTAACTCAATAAATAAAAATTATTCTATTCTGCTACTTACGTCCCCAATAGTCCATGGAGATTATATTTTTCTTCAATTGACACTTGTTTGTTCAACTCCTTGATATCCCTCGCTTTGGCCTTCTTCCCGGAATCCTTCTTGCCAAAGAGTGGCATTTTTATTATTTGTAAAATTACAGTTGTTTTATTGGATTTTAGAAGTAAACTGCGTAGGTATGGCGCATAACTATATTGACTTCCGACTTCAAACAATGTAGTCTGAAAATGAAAAATATATTTTACATATGTATATTTATCAGTATCAGTAAAATACACTTGTTTTTAATTCGAGCTTATACATATGTCACGGCTCAAAGTTTGCGGTTAAAGGTTAGTTTTAAGCTGATTATTACTTAGAAACGCGTACATTCTCTCTAGAACACAAATAAGTACTTATTTATATACTATAAAAAGTTTACGTAGTATAGATACATATGTACATACATATGTATGTATGTATGCTTACATATTTTGAGTGGTTCTTAATCGCTAATATACAATAACTTATGGAGTAAAATAAACAAAAATAATACATCTTTGGAATCAGACGAATTATTTAAGAACATAACACAGAAACTACAAATTTTACCACAAAAGACACGAACATTCATAGTTTGTATTAAAATATTTCTGTTTCATTTCAAGATGCCTAGAATGTATTACAAATTTTCTGTTTCATTTCAAGATGCCTAGTACCATTTAATTCCTTTAGTTGTATCTAGACAACTGCGAAAAGGATTTAGAAATTTTAATTTTTATTACATTTATGTACATATTTCATACACATTTTTATAGGCGTGCTTGTATGTGATTAGTAATTCAACAAAAAATTTATAAAATTAGAAAACAAATTCAACTTGCTGGTTTCAGAAGTGTCTGCTCTAGTTATGTATTTAACATTTGTGCACATCAAAACTTTTTATTTTACTTATTTAAAAATGAAAGACATGCTACAGTGACAATAACAATTAAAAATATTTTTGTGTGATATTGATTTATTGATTTACATTCAGGCGCATGCGAAACTTATAGAAGCACAATTAGAGTGGATCGCAATCGATAGCAACCACACACCTTTGTGATGGTGCCATCGATAGCTGAAGAATTTCAAAACACGAAATAATTCCTTCTCAGCATAACGGAAAAAATTGTTTCTGAGATGCAAACCAGGCACATTAAGCAAAATAATAATGGTCTTTTATTTTAAAATTAAAACCTTAAGATTAACCATTTTATTTTTTGCATAAGAAACTTTGTATGCATGTATTTACAAGCCTAAATTTTTAAGAAAAAGGTGGATCCTAAATTTGTAATATATGAAGAAATTTTTTATTCCAGATAGTAAACCGTCTTTAAGCAGTGAGAGAGAGCGAGAGGCAAATAGTTTAGAGCGGTTTTCGAGAGCGGCCGTTTTAAAGGTCGGTATCCAGATATAAAAACAATATACTAGAAAAGTGTGTTTAGTATTTCCCGAGGGTGGTGCGAAAAAAATGGCAAATTTAATAAAACAGGCTGTTCTCTACCGTTTCCCCCCTCGCTTTGCCTTCTACAGTTCTGTAAATCCGTTATATTTTCAAAAAAATTTCACATGAGTTTGGTGCAGATTTACGAAATATAAAACAAACAAAAGATAATGGTAAGAATGTATATTATATCCAATACTTGGATCTCTTCTTATTTCGTTTACAATCTTCCTCATCCGCAATAACTACTGCCTTAGCAATAGTAGTTTTTATATTATTTTTAATTTTTTTTCAACATTTTAAAAATTTTGTAAGCAAGCATGTATGACCGCATCATTTCCCGGCCAAAATTGCCGAAAAGCTAGTAAAATAAGCGGTCACACTTGAAAAGATTAAACATTTTTTCCGCTGCGAAACGTTTTACTGTCTGGATACTATGCTTTAAACAAGGCGCTCATGAACAGGATTTTTAAACAATGAGCCTCTCGTTTCCTCTTACAGTTTTTAGAGTGCTGTACGTACTTTACCTTTTTAGGTCGGTGTGCTGTTGTCTGTTTTAAGGTTCTATCAATTCTATTCTATTAGAATATCAATAATCAATTGGAATTTGAAAAACAGTTGTTTGTTAAGGAGAAAATGTTTTTTTAATAATCAATAAATTTTAACTTTTATCTGCTCTTTTTATCTATTTGTTTATTTGCCTCTCAATTTATTAGTGATACCATATCTTAAACTAATGTTATCGATAGTACGTGTTTTTACTCGCTCCACTCATCGTTTTCATCTAATCTCATCTCCGATTAATGTGCATTGTAAATTAAAGTACAAGTACCCAGCTTTTTAAAAGGACGCGTTTATAAATATGCAACGAAAATTGGTTACATTGCCGCTATTAACCTGCTTATTTATTTACTACTTATTTGTTTGATTAAAAAGAAATATAATCACCTAAAAGGTGCAACCGAACCGCTACTTCAAATTCAAAAGCGGCTATGCTCTGAAAAAGTGTGTATACCGTATGCAGTATGTATGCATGGATGTATGTATGTATACTTAAACGGTGTTCAAAATACATATAATAATACCTAAAACAATCCTGTTACTAAAAGATTAAAGTGGAATTAGCCAAATAATAATTAATAAGCAAAATCCTAAAAAACTAAAAAAAAAATCTCGAGGAAATCAATGACCTAGCGTCCTGTTTCGTTATAGTACGCATGTATTTACATAAATACTTATATCTAATGTGAGTGCACTCAAAAAAATTCAAGAATCAAAATACAATAATAAAAAATCCTTGCAAAACGAAATAATTAAAATAAAAATAGCCATCGTACAATGATATATACTTATATACATGTGCAACGTTAATGCAATAACACAAAAATAAGGGTTTCCGCGTTTGTAAGAAAAACCCTTGACTTATGAATTTAGATAAGCAAATTTCTTGAATTCTCTAATTTATATCAACATTTTACATTGAATATTTATTTTCATCTTTAGTCTTAACAATATCGCGAGATGCTGTCAATATTTGGCAAAAATTGGCATAATCATGCTCAAAGGCCATTCAAATTGACAAAATACAAATAAAGATCACATATTAAAAGCCACTACTGCAAGTTCCAGTCTGGGAACAAGCATCATTGGAATACGTTTGGAAAAACATACATATAAAATGAACTACGATCATTGTCTTTATCGAAAAAAACACTTAACTGAAGTATCTTCCATAAGAAATCGTCCGGCTTCCCTTTTACAAAATCAAATCATTAGTATAGTCCTGACTGCGGATGCTGGAAGACTTATACCATCACGAACCCACGGGAAAACTGTTCTTAGAATGTCAGTATTAGGACTTGGTTGGGTGATTTTATTAATATTTAACTTCCAATTGACAAAGGCGGATCAAGGTGCGTAAAAACGTAATACTGATTTTTATTATTCGCATTAAAAATATATGTTTTATAGTTGTTCTTTTGGATACGACTAGAGAAGCAACTTTGGAATGGACGAGATATCCCTATGGTCCTCAAGCACAGACGCCAGGGGTACGTACATTTATTTATTTGTAATATACAATGTTAATGTTTATCTTTATTTTATTTTATATCTTGTACATGTTTATTGCATAAAAAAACGATCATAGATACATAAACCATTTTTTTATTAAACATAAACTATTTTATTAAGCCTATGATCTCTTTTTAAAATATATTCAAACAAACAGATTTGTTAAAAGTAACTAAAAACATATCATGTGGTATAATTCTAAATTTTTAGTGGGTCGAAGAATCGTTTACGGACTTCGTAAAGGGCATTAACTGGCGAAGCTATGTGGTTTGCGATGTCGCCTATCACAATGTGAACAACTGGCTGTGGTCGCCCTTTATTGATCGTGGACCAGCAAACAGGCTATATATTGAAATACAGTTCACCATACGAGATTGCTCATTATTTCCAGGTAAGTAAATTACAATTAAAAACTTACAGCTAAGAAAGAACGAAATTGGGTTATGATATCGGGTATACCAACTTTCAAATTAATATAAAAATTGATTTTCTTTGGTTATAACCCTGTACCAAAGGTACACAGGTATTATAGTTTTGTGCGAGTGCGATATTCTGTAACAGGCAGAAGGAGGCGTGGCAGACCCCCAAAAGTTACCTAAATATTGATCAGGACCACTAAAGGAGTCGATATAGCCATGTCCGTCTGTCCGTCCGTCCGTCTGTCTGTCTGTCTGTCTGTCTGTATGAACGCCTAGATCTCAGAGACTATAAGAGCTAGAGACACGAAACTTGGGATTTAGACTTCTTATATCTGAATGAAATGAAATTAAGAATATACATTTCAAATTGGTTAGTGATGCAGCTGACTAAGCTGCAGTCTACCCGAAATGGTTTTTCTTAACAAGGATTTGTTGACACGAGTTCGAATACCGTGTAAATACCGAGTAAATTATTTTTCCTGTAAATCAAAGAAATTACAGTATTTAAAATAAGAAATAAAAAATTAAAATTTGCTAAAATTAAAAATATTTTCTTATGCCTTGCGCGGCAGGAATCGAACCCAGGTCATTTGCTTACACGCAAAACACGTGCACCTTTACCCACTGAGCTATCGACTCTGTTTTTAAAATTAAAGACATTTGCATTATATGTAGAATACAGAGTATTCTACTGTTAGGACACCCGACTGTATGTCCATCTTGTTTTTCTATTATTTTCATAGATACACCATCGATATAGTCCATCAGTATTACGTTCCTTTTTTGCTGATCATGATGAATTAAATCTTGCATCATGATCAGTTGTCAAACGCGTTCAACAGAACTATCGATATTAATTAATTAGTGATCAGCGATCATGTTGTTCTGCTGATATCGATATTATCGATACTATTAAATTGGTTATATTTATTTTAACTTCTCAATAAAATTTTAAACAAAGTATATTCTCTCCTTTGGCACGATTCGTTAAATATATACAACAACATAATATATTCATTCAGTTTGGATATATCCATATTTTTTATTATCGCTATATTAACCCCATAATATATAATAATCGTTATAATTGTAATTTACCTCAATTTAAACCAATTCATAAAACCCTTTGTTTTTATAGGAAATGCTTTGTCATGTAAAGAAACGTTCAGTTTACTTTTTTACGAGTTCGATGCGGCCACCAGAGAGCCTCCACCTTGGCAAACTGATAGTTACAGACTGATTGCCCGGATTGCGGCCGGTGAGGGTCGATTCAATCAGAACTCTGATGTCGACATTAACACGGAGGTCAAGAGCATTGCTGTAAATAAGAAAGGAGTTTATTTTGCGTTTCGCGACCAGGGCGCATGCATTAGTGTCCTGGCAGTAAAAGTTTATTATATAACCTGTCCTGCTGTCACCGAGAATTTCGCCCATTTTAATGAAACACCAACGGGCAGAGAAATAACAATAATTGAAAAGCAGAATGGAACTTGTGTGGAAAATGCTGAACCCTATGAGGCTCCAACTTACCTTTGCAAAGGTGATGGCAAATGGACCATACTAACTGGCGGTTGTCGCTGTAAAGTTGGCTTTGAACCGAATGACTTAAATAAAACTTGCACAGGTTAGTAATCTTACTTTCTTCTTTTTATTATACTCTGTACCAAAGGTATACAGGTTTTATAATTTTGTGCGAGTGCGATTTTCTGAAACAGGCAGAAGGAGGCGTGGCAGACCCCCAAAAGTTACCTTAATATTGGTCAGGACCACTAAAGGAGTCGATATAACCATGTCCGTCTGTATGAACGCCTAGATCTTAGAGAATATAAAAGCTTTCAATTTATGCCATGCAGCAGAATCGAACCCAGGTCAATTGCTTACAAAAATATATGTGCAGATGTACCCACTGAGCTATCGACTTTGTATAAATATAAATATAAATTTTTCTCCGTTTTTTATACCCTTGCAGGGTATTATAATTTCAGTCAGAAGTTTGCAACGCAGTGAAGGAGACCTCTCCGACCCTATAAAGTATATATATTCTTGATCAGGATCAACAGCCGAGTCGATCTAGCCATGTCCGTCTGTCCGTTTCTACGCAAATTAGTCCCTCAGTTTTAAAGCTATCTGAATGAAACTTTGTAGTTAGTCTTCTATATACTCTCACTCGTATATATGTCGGAACGAGCCGGATCGGATATATCATATATCATATGATATATCATATAGCTGCCATAGGAACAATCGAAAAATTTTTAGTAAAAAAAATTTAACTTTGTCAGTTTTCAACATATTTGCATCAAAGTTGGTATTTAGCCGTTTTTTACTATTTCTGAATTTCGGGTTTAATTTCATGAAAATCGGCCAACTATATCCTATAGCTTCCATAGGAACAATCAGGAAAATAAAAGAAAAAACCATAACTTTGTCAGTTTTTAAGATATTTTCACCAAACTTGATATTTAGCCATCTTATATTATTTCAAAATGTTGGTTTTAATTTCGTGAGAATCGGTCGACTATATCCTATAGCTTTTATAGGAACAATCAGGAAAATAAAAAACCCATAACTTAGCCGATTTTCAAACCATTTTCATCTAACTTGAGATTTGGCAACTAATAATTATTCCAGATTTTCGGTTTTAATTTTTTGTTAAAGTTCTGCAAAGGTATATAAACTTCGGTGAGCCGAAGTTAGCTTCCTTTCTGGTTAGTCTTCTTTTTCTCTATCTTTCATACAATATTGGTACGCGCTTGTAAAGGTACAGGGTATTCTACTGTCGGGACACCCGCCTGTATGTCCACCTTGTTTTCGTATGTATAAAATTCCAGGCCGAAAAAATAATCAAAGTAATATACATATTTTGTAGTCCGATTTTCACAAAATATGATTTAAAAAACAAAAAAAGGTCATCTTCTGAAGTAGGTGAAAAAATATCTGAATAAATATTATTGAAGCTTCAGCACCTCATATGTACCCAACAAACCCATATTTGCACTTTGATATTAAAATATCTGAGAAATGTATGCAACTATATTTATTTATTTAACTTTACTTAATTATTTTTATACCCTTGCAGGTTATTATAATTTCAGTCAGAAGTTTGTAACGCATTGAAGGAGACATCTCCGACTCTATAAAGTATATATATTCTTGATCAGGATCAACAGCCGAAGCGATCTAGCCATGTCCGTCTGTCCGATTATACGCGAGCTAGTCCCTCAGTTTTGAAGCTATCTGAATGAAACTTTGCAGTTAGTCTAGTCTTCTTATACTCTCACTCGTACAGATGTCGGATAGGACGACTATATCATATAGCTATATCATATCACTATGTCAGTTTTTAAGATATTTTAACCAAATTTAATATTTGGTCATCTTATATTATTTCAGAATTTCTTTTTTAATTTCATGAACATCGGTCGACTATATCCTATAGCTTCCATAGGAAAATAAAAAAAAAAACAATAACTTAGCCGTTTTTCAAACCATTTTCTTCAAATTTGATTATATTAACAATTATTATAACAGATTTTCGGTTTTATTTTTTGTTTAAATTCTGCAAGGGTATGCGTTTTATCTGTACAAGCCGAAACCAGCCAATCTTCTAAAAAAAAATTACAATGGTTTTGCAAACAGATTCTGAATCGTTGGAAAATGTTGTCTGTCGGATCGGTATAGTTTAAATCGTTTTTGCGACTATGACTTTTTATACCCGCTACCTATAGGGTAGAAGGGTATTATAACTTTGTGCCGGCAGGAAATGAATTTAACAGGTAGAAGGAGGCATCTCCGACCCTATAAATTGATCAGCGTCAACAGTCGAGACGATCTAGCCAAGTCTGTCTGTCCGTATGAAACACTGGATCTCAGAGAGTATAAGAGATAGAGCTTTAATTTTTTTTGACCGTATTTGTTATGCTTGCACGCAGATCAAGTTTGTTTCAAATGCTTACCACGCCCACTTCGGCCCCGGCAAATCATCAAACAGCGTAATTTTAAAAATAGAGTCGCGAATTTTGATATGTACATTAAGAACTATAGTCTGTGTGATGAAAATTTGGTTGCGATCAGATAAAAATTGTCGAAGTTATTAAAGAAATAATTTTGTATGGCCACAAACGGGTGCTGCAGCATGCCTCATTTGGTTCACCAACTAGACCAGTGGTCGGCACTACCACACTCGCAAGATAAAAATTTCATTGCATTTCTGCAGATATGTATGTCCAGATATGAGAAATAATATAGCTATTTTTCGCTAAAAGTGTTAGATTTAGCCAGAGCAATAGCACTGATTCTTTGATGATCAGAGCCACCAGAGTCTTCACACTGTCTGTGTGCTGGCAGAGCTTCGGCAGAGGAAACTCCAACCCCAGGGGATAGGGCCGTGCCGACCACTGAACTAGACCAACTAAATATTCTTACCAGTTTTTAATTGTGATCGGAACACAGTGCGGCGTAATGTATCAAACCCTTTCAGCAAAACAACTTGATCATGTTTTTTTATACCCTTGAAGGGTATTATAATTTTAGTCAGAAGTTTGCAACGCAGTGAAGGAGACATCTCCGACCCTATAAAGTATATATATTCTTGATCAGGATCAACAGCCGAGTCGATCTAGCCATGTCCGTCTGTCCGTTTCTACGCAAACTAGTCCCTCAGTTTTAAAGCTATCCGAATGAAACTTTGTAGTTAATCTCCTATATACTATCACTCGTACATATGTCGGAACGAGCCGTATCGGACAACTATATCATATAGCTGCCATAGGAACAGTCGGAAAATTTTTAGAAAAAAATTTTAACTTTGCCAGTTTTCAACATATTCTTATCAAAGTTGAGATTTAGCCGTTTTTTATTATCCCTGAATTTCGGTTTTAATTTAATTAAAAGTGGTTGTCATAGGAACAATCGGAAATTTTTTAGAAAAAATTGTAACTTTATCAGTTATTAACATATTTTCATAAAAGTTGAAGTCAGCCGTTTTTTATTATTCCTGAATTTCGGTTTTAATTTTCATAGATTTGTCAGTTTTCAACACTTTTTTCATCAAAGTACAGATTTAGCCGATTTTTAATATTCCTGAATTACTTAATTTCCTGAATTACTTAATTTCTGCAAGGGTTATTCAACTTCAGCCTGCCGAAGTTAGCTTCCTTTCTTGTTTGGAGATAATTTTTACAAAAAAAACTTGGAAGATGTTTTATTTTTAACAAGAAAGGAAGCTAACTTCGGCTTACCGAAGTTCGTATACCCTTGCAGATTGCAAATTTATTCAAAAAATTAAAACCGAAACTCTGAAATAATAAAAAGTGGCCATATCTCAAACTTGATAAATTTATGTAGAAAATCAGTAAAGTTATAATTTTTCTTATATTTCCCCAATTGTTTATATGGCAGCTATATGATATATATAACTCATTAAAATAGATTTATAACTGAGGGTCTAGTTTTTGTATAATCGGACTGACGAACATGGCTATTTCGACTCGACTGTTGATCCTGATCAAAAATATATATACTTTATAGGGTCGGATATGTCTCCTTCACTGCGTTGCAAACTTTTGACTGAAATTGTAATACCCTGTAAGGTATAAAAATATTTAAAAATCTATATTCAAAACCATCGACGTTTCTCCTGGTCTATTTCTTGGTTCTAAAATGCTGTCGGTGTGTTCTAGGCCTGTCCAGTGTAATGGTAACTTTAGATTTTTATTAATTGAATAAAAGTACATTAAATTTTATAAGTTCTATCATTTATGTCCGTATTTAGTTTCTATATTTTAAATTAATTTTGTTTTTTTTTTAATTTTAGAATGTCCCCTTGGTAAATTTAAATCGCCGGAAGTGCAAAAATGTACCCCATGTCCGCCGAATTCGAAGGCTTTAAAAACAGGATCAGCGTATTGTCAATGTATCCCAGGATACTATCGACATCCCCGCGATGGCCGACACATGCCCTGTTATAGTCCACCGGCAGCTCCCACCAATCTGACATTGCTTTTTGTCGATCAAACAAGTGCCATATTAGCCTGGAACGCTCACAGCCCCAACAAGAATGAATCTTATTTGGGAGAACCTGCAAAGACCCAAAAGTATCACAGTGATATAGTGTATAAAGTACGATGTAGTATGTGTGGCTCTAACGTTATGTACAATCCCGCAACGGATACATTTAACGAAACGAAAATGACGATAACCAATTTAGAACCAGTGACAACATATACTGTTCAGGTTCATGCCACAAACAGCGTGACACTTGTCACTGAGCCACTACCGTCGCACTCTAACGAAACGTCCAATTTATCAAAGGATTTTGTTTTCAACAATATTTCGACGACGCAGAGCATTCCTCCACTGGATTTAAATGAAATCAAAACGCAATATGCCGAGATCGTATTCACGACAGAATCAGTATTACTCTCTACAGTCTTTAATTTGCGCGTCGTAGCCATTACCAGCAAGGATGCGGATCTTGAGTGGGATAAGCCCACACAAATTGATAATCCCCTCGAGTTCTACGAAGTTCGTTGGTTTCCAAAACTTGAATTAGATTTAATTAACAAGACGGCTTTAAATACCAAGGACACAAAGGCTCACATCGAAGGACTTGTGGAAAATACCGAATATGGCTTTCAAGTCCGTTGTAAAACGTTAAATGGTTTCGGGTCTTATAGTAACATGATATATGCTCAAACTCTACAAGCCGTTAGTTCAGGTAAATACAAATAAAAATAAGAACAAAATATATATAAAAATAAATATAAATATAATATATAAATAAAAAAAATCACTCATAAATTGTATTTAAATTTAATATTTTTTTATTTCTATAGTCTATGACGACTCGGTGCAAATACGATTCATTGCCGGTGCCATTGTCACTGGGGTATTATTTCTGGTTATAATAATTGTGGCAACAGTGTATTTTATGCGTTCAAAGCATCAGGATGAACTTGATAAAAAGTCTGCGAATCATTTGCCTCTACCGATGGATTATGCCAGCAATGAAGGTTGGTGTACACTTAAACAAATACTCTGCTTTAATACATTACATTTAATTTCTGGAACGCGGAATGTACTTAATATAAATTAATATCGATCGCCATTAAGAACATTAACTTAATTATAATTTTTAGAATAAATCCATATAAAATGTTGTGTATTTTGATTGTATAAACTATATATTATTCCTTTTCTTTATTTTTAGTTAATTCTATGGATACTACTCCAATTGTCAAAACCCTTCACTTAAACGGTATACCCTATTGCTTAAAATTTTATACTTATTTTTGTATATATACATATTTACTATATTTCTGTTTAAGATTTTGATTGTTGGAATTCATGTTTGCCTGAAAGTTTTTAAATTAAAAAAAAAACTTTAAATTGGAAAAGAACTTTCAATTTAATAAATACATATAATTATTTATCTTCATTTACATTGAGAGGTATCATTAATTTATTTTTAGCAATGCGGCATAGGAACGATCGAAAAATAAACAGAAAAGAAGGAAAGAATACAAGCTTCAGCAAGCCAAGTTTTATATTATATTAATAAATTATTAGTAATTACACTCAGAAGTAGTTATTAGAATTGAAACAATAATACTCCTATGACAGTTATATGATATATAAGTCCGATTATAATAAAATAACATGCAAGGCTATAGTAAAAATCTTACAAATATATTTTTTATAGCTGTCATATGAACGATATTCGCATTAAAGTGTTCAAAAATTAATAAAATTATGGTGGTTTCGATTAAATGCAAGCTGCAAATTACCATAGGTATTTTTCTTTTTTATTTCCTAATATAAGCTTTTATTTGTAATTTCAGATTGTTCCTAGAGTTCTGATTAACTTATTATATATAATATATAAATATTAAATTTAATAATTTGTTTGATTTATATAATTCATCTCTCTTGTGCTTAACTTGTCTTGTTTTAGTGACAACGCCCCTCTTTGGTAATAGCAGATGTTACATAGATCCACACACATATGAAGATCCAAATCAGGCAATACGAGAATTTGCCAGAGAAATCGATGCTAACTACATAACTATTGAAGCTATAATCGGTGGGTATATATTTTAGTATCAATAAATTAATATAACATTAAAATAAATTTCTTTTAAATTTAAAGGCGGCGGAGAATTTGGAGACGTTTGTCGAGGTCGTTTAAAAATTCCACCAAATTTTGTTCAAGACATTGATGTAGCCATAAAGACTCTAAAACCAGGTAAGTCTACGCATTGGAAAAGATGTTAGTTTAAAAATAAGAAAGGAAGCTAACTTCAATTAAAACAAGATGGACATACAGTCGAGTGTAAAAGGAGAATAAACAAGAAAGGAAGCTAACTTCGGCTCACCGAAGTTTATATACCCTTGCAGGACTTTAACAAAAAATTAAAACCAAAAATCTGGAATAATTATTAGTTGCCAAATCTCAAGTTTGATGAAAATGGTTTGAAAATCGGCTAAGTTATGGGTTTTTTTTTATTTTCCTGATTGTTCCTATGGAAGCTATAGGATATAGTTGGCCGATTTTCATGAAATTAAAACCGAAATTCAGATATAGTAAAAAACGACTAAATACCAACTTTGATGAAAATATGTTGAAAACTGACAAAGTTAATTTTTTTTACTAAAAATTTTTCGATTGTTCCTATGGCAGCTATATGATATAGTCGTCCGATCCGGCTCGTTCCGACATATATACGAGTGAGAGTATATAGAAGACTAACTACAAAGTTTCATTCAGATAGCTTTAAAACTGAGGGACTAGTTTGCGTAGAAACGGACAGACGGACAGACGGACAGACTGACAGACGGACAGACGGACATGGCTAGATAGACTCGGCTGTTGATCCTGATCAAGAATATATATACTTTATAGGGTCGGAGAGGTCTCCTTTACTGCGTTGCAAACTTTTGACTGAAATTATAATACTTTGGAAGGGTATAACAAGAACAAATGATAAGAATTAATCCAATTAAATCATATATAAAACCTTTCTTTATATACAAATTAGCTATCCATACACTAGCGCTTAAAATAAATTGATTTTCAGTGTATTGATTTTTATAATGTAATTACAAAAACAAGTCGATTACAATTGATTATATCGAAAATGTTATGAAATGAAATTATATTTGTTCATTGATCATACATTTTTAATTTTATTCATTACATTTTGTTGATCAATATTTGGGTGTAAATGCTGGTTACCAATTAAAATTCGGAGTTCCAAATTTCAGCATTCATAAATGATGCACGAACCATAATTAAATATATTAAATCAAAAATTGTAACCGCCTATAACTTGTTCGATTAAATCGAATCTGAAAATGTATAACGTTGTTTTATTTCCAGCTCTATTCAATATATCCACACTTAAGAAAAAGCCTTGTAACCTTTCTATTTTTTTGACCTATCTTAAGGATCTTCGGAAAAGGCCCGCTGTGACTTTTTAACGGAGGCCTCCATTATGGGCCAGTTCGATCATCCTAATGTCATATACCTCCAAGGCGTGGTAACACGCTCCAATCCCGTCATGATCATCACTGAATATATGGAGAATGGGAGCCTGGACACCTTTTTGCGGGTCAATGATGGAAAATTCCAAACATTGCAACTGATCGTAATGCTAAGAGGCATTGCTAGTGGGATGGCCTATCTGAGCGATATGAATTATGTACACAGAGATTTGGCGGCTCGGAATGTACTCGTTAATGCGCAATTGATATGTAAAATAGCTGATTTTGGATTGTCACGAGAGATTGAGAATGCCAGTGATGCGTATACAACAAGGGTGAGCACTAAACATAATTTTTTTATAAAAACGTATTAGCTTTTTTAAATGTGTGTAAACGCAAACAATTTAATTCATACTGAATCAGTAAAGCATTTGACTCCTATGATCTTCTTAAATTAATCTTATTTTATTAATATTAATACATTCGAATTTTTTTATGATGTTTAGGGTGGTAAAATTCCGGTGCGTTGGACAGCACCGGAAGCAATTGCATTTAGAAAGTTTACCTCTGCATCCGATGTCTGGTCATATGGCGTTGTTTTATGGGAGGTTATGTCTTATGGCGAACGTCCCTACTGGAACTGGTCAAATCAGGTAATAAATAAATATCTTGAGACATTTACATTTTTAGTTATTATTACTTTCATATATAGGATGTAATAAAGAGCATAGAGAAGGGCTATCGACTGCCAGCTCCCATGGATTGCCCCGAAGCGCTTTATCAATTAATGTTGGACTGTTGGCAAAAACAACGAACACATCGTCCAACCTTTGCGAGCATTGTCTCAACGTTGGACAACTTGGCCAGGCAGCCGCAATCACTGCTAACCACAAGAAACTCTCCTGAATCGGATAATACTCACATTTTGGATTCACAGCAGCGCGGTCAGAATGTCTTTATTAGCACCGACCTGTGGTTGGAGCATATCAAAATGTCCAGATATTGCCAACATTTTAAAGAGGCTAACCTAAGTAATGCTCAACAGGTGAGAGACATAAGAGTTAACTTTTGTTGGATAATTTTCCTATATATTTTTATGATTCTTTCAAAAGAAAAGTAAAAACTTTCAGAAAATCCTACCTAATGATTTATCTGTAATTAAAAGAACGATTTCCGTGTGCGCAACACACAATTGTGTTTAAATTTTTACAGCATAATTATTTGAATTTGACTTTATTCCATAGATTTCCCGTCTAACTGCCCAACAGTTATCGGATATGGGCATAACCCTTGTGGGACACCAAAAGAAGATCTTACATCAGGCTCGTCAGTTGGACCCTATTATCTAAAACCCTATAATCTAAAATTTCAAGTAGTATTACTAAGCTGTAAATATAATATATAATTTACAATAACTTTAAATAGTAATATGTATTGGGGCAAAACAAGACAAAAAACGGAAAAGCTAAACACATCTGCGTAAACGTAAGAATTTTGTAAAAGTTTAGTATAGTATAGAAAAAGTACGGCTTTTACTTTTGCTTAATTAATTATTCAAGGGTAATAAGTTTAAATTTATGTCTATAATTTTTATAATTCAAATTCAAATCATGCTAAGAATTGTACAAGTATCTTACCGCGACTGCTATTATTTTACTTGTAAGAGTTAATAGTTTTCATTGAGATTTTAATATCTTCGGATTATTTTGCATTTAAACATAGTGAAAACATAAAACTAATAAAAAGGGTACGGTTTTCCGACCTAAGAAATTAACTAGAATTCTTTCATTTCTTTTGTAGCTTGGGGCTAAGTATGGGTCTTGATCGGCATCTTGCTCATGACTGCTGTTTTCTGTGCCTGCGCAGTCCCTTTGCCTTATATTTTGTGCCCAACGGTTGGGCAAAATGCTATTCTTTCTTTATGCAATCTTGCATAACAAGATTAATTTTAATCAAAAAGCTCTTTACCTAATTTCCGAAGTTGAGTTAATTGCAAAAATAGCTTTGTTAGTTTTAACAAATGTGCGGATAACCTCAGTAGAAAACTTCTTCGGCATTTGGATTTTCTATATGAATTTTGTGATCAAATTTTTAAAATATACTGTTACTGTGTTTATGCGAGACCGCATTCGTGAATTTCCTTTATGAATTCTGTAAATGTGCAATAAATCAAAAAAAGTTATGCATTATATGCCTTCATATCGCATTTTATTGATTCTGTGTTAAAGAAGAGTAAAAAAGGTAAATCTCTGTTTACATGAATATATGACTAGTTTGATTTCACGGTTTCAGCAATTCATGTGCTCCTAAGTATGAACATAGTATATGCTGTGTTAGCGCTTGTGTTTGTATAAGCAAATTTCCAGTGTGTGTGCATATTAACTTCGTGTGTGGGTGTGATTGTGTTGTTTATGTGGCGTTTGCCGCTCTTAAGTAAGCAGTTTTTCTGTGGTGTATATTTTAGTCGTATTGGAACCGACGCCCAAACAGGTTCACGTTCACAATAAATGCGTGTGTAAAGAGGAATGTCGATAGGAGATAGAAAACAAGAGCGAGATAAAAATATAAACATCTTTCTGTGAAATTGTGATCATATTTATTTACACACTTTTTATCGAAAGTACTTCCCCTTAATTAGTTTGAATTAAATAGAAACGATTTCAAAAGAGCGTGGAGAAACTCGAGTGATAGAGAACCATTTGAAAAAATTTAAACACATGGAATTTAAAAAGAGTGTCGCAGACTATTTAAAAATCTGAAAAAAATACCAAAACCCTTTTAATACTATTAATCATCCAAAAATGAAGTGGCCATAATGAAAAAACATGTTAATAATAAACATTAAGAACAAAAAAACCTCGTTAATATCAACAATATCAGTTTCTGATATATATATACTAAATTTTGCTAGTAACATTCTGTTTCCAAGGACAGCTAAGTTATGGCTTATATTGTGTCTAATGTATTTGCTTACTCAGCAAATAAGTGGTCAAAAAATGGACGACCAAATGTCAAATTCAAAAATAATAAACACTAAATTCAAAAGCAATAGCCATAGAATTAACTATTTGCAGATATTTAGACAAAATACAAGCATAGAACATAAACATCAAGACAGTGAAGACCCACCAAGAGGACACACTCAGCCACGTAATGAAATTTTGAATTTGTCAAAAAGCCAAAATAAACCACATAATGCTAGTTCAAATAATTATAGTCTGATTATTCTAAGTCCGTTTACGAATACATATAACAGAAGTAATGCTATAATACCTAGAAAATCCATAGATATTCCAAAGGTAAACAACAAAAAGTCAACCAAAATTGATGAAATTAAACTTAAGCGATTAGTTTTAAAGGGCCTTGGAATGAAGAAGATGCCAGATATGGCAAAGGTAAGAAAAATCTACGATAATAATTTCCACAATACATATATTATATGTAAATTATTTAAAAACAACTCCTGCCAAAGTGAAGCTTTAAATTCTGAAGTATTTACGTTCAAGAAACCTTAGTTTGTTAGAAATGCTAAGCGAGGGCAAAAACTAACTGCGAAGATCAGACTGTCAGGGGCTAAGATTAAAGATAAAAACGTATAGTTTATAAAAGTCGAAGCCGGCTTGGCCTGGCGTCTATAAGAAAATTAAAAAATACATTTATCTTTTCTTTTTTATGTTTAATTTCTTAATAACTATAATTTGACAGCAATATCCCTTAAATTATAAATGTAAATAAAAATCGGATATATCTCATTTATATTTACAGGTTAATATAAGCCAAGATGAGTACTCGAACAAATACTTAGAATACCTAAGTCGTTTAAAAAGTAATCAAGAAAACACGGAAGACTCTTTCAATAATCATAGGGAAGAAGATTCAAATGACTTGCACTTATTTAGTATTGTTACTAACCGATTTAATGACATAAGCCACAAACGATGGCGGCACAGGAGATCACTTGACGCCAGAAAATCCATGACGAATATTCTCCTGCAGTTCCCATTGTCAAATATTAAGGAACAGAAATTGCATTATAATAAAATTGATGAGGCAAATGTGAGGTTAATGATACTTTATAGCTCTTCTCTGGCAAAGGCAAAAAATTCCCATCGTAAGCATAACAATAGAAAAGAAAGTAATGAAAAGAGTTGTAATTTTGAAAAACCTAAAGGGAAAAGAATCATACAAAACCGTCAGATAAACCTGAAAGTATATCAACTTCTTTCCTCCAATCGAAGAAGATTGCTAACGTCGCGTAAAATCCAATTCGAGAATATGGATTATGAGGAGACTCGAACCCAATGGCTGGAGTTCGATGTGACGAGAGCGGTAAGGGATTGCTTAAGCAGAGGACATACTAATTTGGGCATTGAAATTCAGTGTGATCGATGTAAGACTCTGGGCGCTCGCGTACTCAGCGACACTAGCCCAACAACTCAAAAATCCTTCACAGGCGACGAAGAACGCTTTAATCTTATGCCAGTTTTAAATATAATTGGCCATGGAGCTATGCAATCGGATTCCAAAGTCCATCACATAACGCTGACACATAATAAAAGCGATCATGATCAGTACGTGCATCATAACAGCCGATGGGGGGGAACATCGGTTAAATGGAACAATTCATGCTACAAACTGCACCAAAGATGCTGTCGCAATCAATTGAATGTGGTCTTTAAAGATATTAAAGGTTTTGAGTTTATATTGCAACCAAAAGTATTTGATGCGGGGTATTGCCACGGACGTTGCCCGCCACGTCATAATCCTGCACATCATCATGCTCTGTTACAGAGTCTTATATGGCAGGAGGACCATAGTCGAGCTCCACGTCCATGTTGTGCTCCTTCTAAGCTGGAAATGCTGGAAATATTGCATATTGATGAGAATCATAGCGATAAGCTAAAAATTTCCACCTGGAGTGATATGCAGATTGTTGAATGTGCCTGTTCTTGAGGCTTTCCTTATATGATTTTATGCTTAAAATTAAGAAATAAATAAAATTATGTAATACCGTCTATATATATTTCTTGTTTATTTGGGGGAGGTAAATATGTACATATGTATGTATGTATGTATGTATGTATAATGAAAAAACCACACATATACTGCTTTCTGATCGCCTGGTATCTGAAGTCCAGAAATTACGAATTAGTACTGAAAATTCCGAGATCGGCTATTGCCTACAACAAAAGCTACACCATTTCTATAACAACAACAACAAAAATGTTGACAAAAACATTTTGCATTTCATATTCCACGAAAATATGTCGAAAACTTGACTTAAAGGGCAAGTTTTTAGGCGGGTTTTAGTTAAACGTATCAAAAACGGATAGAGAAGTGTATACCGGTCCATAATTATATGTGTTATGTACATAACTATAAGTAAAAATATTTTTTTCTTAGAATAATTAAAAAAATTACAAAACAGGGGGGAAATAAAAACAAAATAATTCTCGATCTTGTAATAATATAAAGGTATAATTTTTCAGCTAAAAAGAAGTACAAATTATTGGCAGCCACTTAAAAACCCTTTGGGAAAGTAAAATAAATAAGCCTCAATTTAACACATTTTATATCTACCCCCCATTTACATATATGTACATATGCCAAACCTTACCTTAAGAAATGTTTTTTCTTTATACAAAGACTTGTTTCTGGCAAGCAAATATTGACGATGGGCTTTTCTAAAGGTTTAGTCCTGTCTTTGACCGCCATGTACATATGTATGTATTTCTATCTATGTATGTAGAATACACTTAAATACACTTGCCTGCAAAGTCTGCAGGCAGTTAAACAGTTAGGGTTAAACCAACTGTAAAACCTCGTACTGAGTTATTATATTTCAAAGTCTTGTTATACATACAAAAATGAATGAATACCCATAATAAATATTTCTAACTAAATTATACTATTGCCAGCGAATTATATTATTTATTATTATATTATTTATTATTTAGAGATAAATGGTACTCAGGGTATAGACATACAATTTTCCGTGACGATTCTTTGGAAAAAAATATTACTAACATTTAAAGCACCTCAAATGTATCCCAAACATATTTATTCCACTTTTTAACCTAAAATATCGAAAGAACCTGACGATGTTTTGTCTTCCGATCAGGATATATATATGTAAATGGTTCTGAACAGCCAATTGTAGCAGTTTTTCAACTTTTACGACTGTATATTACATGTTTATTCAGAAAAAATTTGTTAACTTCTTGCGCAGCTCAATCTCGGTGTTCATCCACGCCCAGTTATATTTGATCGAGTTCTGCTCCGTGCAGTGAGGTCATGCAAAATATGCTTCAGTATAATTCTGGTAATTCTGATAATTCTTTTTAGCTAACAAACAAAAAGAAGAAAGGAAGCTAACTTCGTCTCACCGAAGTTTATATACCCTTGCAGAACTTAGACAGCAAATTAAAACCGGAAATCTGGAATAATTAGTTGCCTAAGTTATGGTTTTTTTTTATTTCCCTGTTTGTTCCTATGGAAGCTATAGGATATAGTCGACCGATTTTCGTGAAATTAAAACCGAAATTCTGAAATATTATAAGATGGCCAAATGTCAAATTTGGTTAAAATATCTTGAAAACTAACATAGTTATAATTTTTTCGAAAAATTTTCCGATCATTCCTATGACAGCTATATGATATAGTCGGTTCCGACATATGTTGGAGTGAGAGTATATAGAAGACTAACTACAAAGTTTCATTCAGATAGCTTTAAAACTAAGGGACTAGTTCGCGTATAATCGGACAGACGGGCGGACGGACGGACATGGCTAGATCGACTCGGCTGTTGATCCTGATCAAGAATATACATATATACTTTATAGGGTCGGAGATGTCTCCGTCACTGCGTTGCACACTTCTGACTGAAATTATAATACCCTGTAAGGGTATAATAACAGTTTCAAAATGCATTTAACCTGTCAAAGGAAAATAATATTTTCGTTTCACATAAAATACAGATAACTCGTTTTATATATATTGTTTTTATTACTTCATTGTGCTAAATAAAAGTGATTTTACTCGACAGACAGAGACAGGCACGGTCTAAATAGATTTATTTTAACTATTACCTTCGCTTTTTATGGGATTTGTTGATTTTTCGTCGCTTTAAAATCATATCATATAGCGCGTCCAAGCCTTCTTGAAGACCTTCGCCGGTTATGGCGCATGTTGGTTGAATATACCATCCTCGAAACGTGGTATTCGATGTTGTCCTATTATAATTATCATGTTTAATATTTTTAAAACATTTTTTCGTACATTCTTCTCCCGAAGAATCATTATACGATTGTGTATTGTATTGTAAAAATTCAGCTGTATTTTTCGCATCACTTTTATCGATAAGATTAGGTTTTATGTGAACTGATAATGAAGTTTCGGTAATACTTTGGTTTGACACGCTGCTATTGATCAAGTTACTCGTACTTGAAGATGAGCTACAACTATTTAACACTGACATATTCGGTGGCATTGCAGTATTGTGAAGTTCGTTGAGACCCAAAAGCTTTTCCAGCTCTTTTGCGCAGCAAGCATTGGGAAGATCTTGCTTATTTGCCAGTATAAGCACGGGAACACCCTTAAAATAACCAAATAATTTTTAATTAAGCTTAACTGCATTACTTAACTTAACTATAAACTTCTGAATAAAATACGCGCCAATATTCAAAACATGTAATATAACTTGTTGGTCTACATATATACCTGATTATCTGGACATTTTGCTGTTCTCATTAATTCCATTTTTGCCTCTTCCATTCGCTCCGTGTCAACTGAATCGATAACGAACAAAATGCCATCAGTGCAGCTAAATGAACACAAAACTTTAAAATTAAATATATGTGTATAGTTATGTATGTACCGCGTGTAACTTCTCCAAAGTGGTCTCAGTTTTTCTTGTCCTCCAACGTCCCAAACAAGAAAATGTACTCCTTTTGCCTTGCCAATATTACCTTGAACCTTTTGTAGAAGTTGTGAAATTTATACAGTTAATCGTTAAGTTAATGTTAAATCGATAAGAACCTTTTCACAATTGAATCCAATGGTGGGCACTGTATTTAAATACTGATCAAACTTGAGTCTATATAGTGCTGTTGTTTTTCCTGCAGAATCCAGGCCTAACATGACTACATGGAGAGTTCCCTTAAAATTAAAGATTTTATCTTTATATACAATTGAAAAGCTTTTAATTAAACTACCTGTGATGGCAAGGCATCCAATATATTTCCATTTTTCACCAAAGGCTTTACCATTGTAGCCCCCATTCTATATTATCATATTATACATTACTTTTACTAAATTCTGTTTTATTTTTTCTTATAATTCGATATATAAGTATGACTGCAGATGGTTTGTTTAAAAATACCAGGTAAAAAGTGGGAAAACGGCATATACCAATTTCAGTTTATTTCCACTACATTTTTATAGTATTTTAATATTGACATTATATATTATTATATTTTTCGCTAAATGCTTTACCACCGTAGCCCCATACTAAATAATACAATTTTACTTTTTTATTGTGATTTGGCACATAAGTAAGACGGTGGCTTTTTAAAAATAACTTCTACAAAATGGCGAAACCATAACCATTATCGATAATAATGTACAGCGCCACCTACACCATGAATAAGAAAAATATTCCACTTACACTACTTATATTATCGATGAATGTGGCATCGTAATGAACTCTTACATATACGAATATAAAAAGTTTTTATTTATTTTATAAAATTAAGGTTATACAATTTAAATCTAATACGAAAACTCTTAAGAAGTTGTTTGGGGCTGGAATTTTTCCGCTTGCTGCTCGTTAACACTCATTTTTCTAAACTGCCAGTTTCCCAGGCCATCAAACTCCAAAATATGCGTGTGATATTTCCTAAGAAAATATAATTTTGTACCAAAACAGTAAACAAAAACAAGAGTACAATTCTCACCAAAGAGTCGGCCTATGAGTTATTGTCAGCAATGTAATGCCCATTCCTTTGGCTATTTTATATATGGAACTTTCAACGTCTATCGATACGGCGCTCGTGCATTCATCAAGCAGAGCATAACGTGGTCTAAAAAAAGAAAAAGTATGTTTAAAATTGTTCGTATGGTATAAATTTTTAGAAACGTTTTATTTCATACTTATGATAGAATAGACGAGCCACAGCCATACGTTGTTTTTCTCCTCCCGATAATATATCCTTCCAATCACGTACAACGTCAAAGCTATCGCTGTAAATATTAAAAGAAAAATTAACATCTTACAAAGCAAAAAAAACTAGAAAACTTTATACCGTTGGGCGATGTGTTCGAGGCTGACCAATTTTAAAATATTCCTTAGCTCGTCTTCAGTTATTTTTTTGCGTTTCATATCATCGCGCGTATCGGGATATATAATTTGATCGCATAAACTTCCTATAGACATATAGGGACGTTGCGGAATATAAAACATACAAGGAACATCTTCAACAGGACGGGGAATATGCAATTCACCGGCATAAATCGGCCAAAGTCCGCTTAATATTCGGAATAAACTAGATTTACCGCAACCATTTGGCCCAGTTATTAACAAATGAATACCGGGCTCGATGCATAAAGTAAGTTTTGGTACTACTATATCACAGTTTGGTGTCACCACTGGCACTTCCCGAAGGCTTATCGACATATTTCTGGGATCATCCGTATAAATAATGCGGCCTTTTGCTATTGGTTTCCCATTACGAAACTCGACAATTCCGTTAGATTGATCGCTCGACAGCACAACACTCGTTTTGCAATAGACACCCTGTGCCGTTTCCTCGAAAACATCCATCATGCCAGCGACGCGATATGTATAGCCTGCCAGCGCAACAATTTCCTTATACGATGACATTAAACGCTCGATGGCATCGGCAGCGGAAATTAATAAATTTCTTGCTGTTGTTAAATATTGTGTGCGTTCACTGACACTCGATTCCGCTGGGGAGGAACTGTCACGAACTGTCAAAAGCCCGTCGTTAGGACTGCTACTGCCTGTTAAAATCGGCAACGATACCATAATCATTCCTGTTCCCGACCAAACATATTTCATAAAGAATTGTTCGAGCATTATAAACCAAAGTTTTTGATTAAAGATAGTAGTCATTTGATTAACAAGACGATTGTAGGCCTGTCGTAGCTGATGCATCTCAACCTATAAGTGCAATTAAATATAAAACAAAAATAGCATAAAATAATTCATTATTTATTTTTTCACCAATTAAATTTTTTCCCAAGTGACTACTCTGCGAAGCATTTCAGGAATAGTCTAGAAGCTACCGATATTTTTACAAAAACTTACCTTATGACCTCCGTAAAACGCAATTTCTTCAGCATTGGTGATTATCCGGGAGTGAATATGTCTAAGATAGCCATATCGATTAGCTTCCTCCGATACCAATTGTCCAAACTTTGGTGAAACGACTCTTAATATGTGTGCTGTTAATGCAATAACGCTGACCGACAGAGCTGGTCCTGTTAATAATATATTAAATGTTAAAAAACATTTAAGTTCATCATTAATATTTCATTAAAGATTTTAATATTAACCTGTTAAAATATTGGCTTTCATTTTTCTTGATGACCTCATTAATGCTAAGCCAATAAGCATTAGATCGAAACAAGGCTTGGTCAGGCTACTGTACAAATGAGCTACAGAACTGGCAAACACTGATATATCTTCCGTAAGTCTGTGTAGAGAAAGTTAAGTTAACTTTTATAAATGTAATTTAAAAAAAGAGGGAAACAAGTTTTTTAAGTGAAAACTTCTTATGTCGCGTTGGCTCTTTTTGGGTGAGCATTTTTAGCCGTTACGCGACAGATGAGATTTTACACATGTATACTCAGATTGTATTATTATGCGCGAGCGATGCATACGCAGTCTTTGCATAGGCATTCGTTGGTGCCCTCGCGACTGACGAGATTGAGAGTTTTTTATATTTATTTTATAAATGAATATTAAACGGAAAATTTATTTATTTGACTTGTGTTACTGCTATGGTATGGTATAAAAAAATTAGGAAAATTAACTATATGCTAAGAATTCATTTGAATAACTTTTTATATATTTTTTTTTTATATTATTATAGTTCATGTCCATTCAAAAAGACCCACATTGCTTTGATACCTTTTTCTTATACCCTTGCAGGGTATTATAATTTTAGTCAGAAGTTTGCAACGCAGTGAAAGAGACATTTCCGACCCTATAAAGTATATATATTCTTGGTCAGGATCAACCGCCGAGTCGATCTAGCCATGTCCGTCTGTCCGATTATACTTTCACTCGTATGTACATATGTCGGAACGGGCCGAATCGGACGACTATAACATATGTTATAGAACGATCGGAACGATCGGAAAAAGGTTTCGAAAAAAAATTATAGCTTTGTCAGTTTTCAAGATATTTTCACCAAACTTGATATTTGGCCATCTAATATTATTTCAGAATTTAAATTTCATGAAAATCGCTGCCATAGGAACAATAAGGCAAATAAAAGAAAAAATCATATCTTCGCTGTTTCTCAATATATTTTAATCAAATTTGAGATTTGACAACTAATTATTATTCCAGAATTATTATTATTACGGTTTTAACTTTTTTTTTAATTCTGCAAGGGTTTTCAAACTTCGGTGAGCCGAAGTTAGCTGCCTTTCTTGTTTTCATGTTTCTCATGTCTCGAGCGCACCTAAAAATGCTCACCCAAAAAAGGACCAAAGTTTAAGTTTTCACTTCTGCCTGCACTCCCGGAGGGCAACCCCCCTTGTTTTTAAATATCTGTGATAACTTACCTATGATCTGCATTTTCAATACGACCGTCCAAATTGGAAACTCTATAGTAATTTTGATTTTTGAAATATAACCGATAAGAGTGACGAACTAGTCGGGTTCTAAATGCCAAAGCTAGTTTACTCTCAAGAAAGCGGATCATGGAATTAACAAAAGTAGCTGGTATAGCGATACCAAACCATTTAAGCAAAACCAAAGCAAACTGCTTAGTATCTTTGCGTACAATAAATTTAACAAGAGCCCCCTCCAGTGCCGCTACATAGATACTAAGAAAAGTTCGGGAAATTAGGCAAAACGTGTGAATGCCCAACAAGCCAGTTTCATAGCACAAAGTTTGTGGTATCATTATCTTAACCAGCATTCCTAGCTGCTTTAAAAACGCCTTGTTAAGTCCAGGCTCGATTGTACTGGTTTTTTTTTTTAGCTGCTGTGCAACTAATAGTTTTTCTGCTTCTGCAAGCTTTAAATCTTCTTCGGAGCCATCACCGTCTGTTTCCGTTGGTGTCAGGGCACCATTATTGTTGACTTTAGTTTTTGCCCTTTCAATATTCACCTCACCGCAGTGGTGAGAATTTTGAATCACGTATGGAATAGTCACTTTAATCGTAAGAGCCACTATTGCACTGGTCACCAGAGCATAGCTAAAAGCGTGTTTAGTGAGACCATTTTGTTCACAAGTCTCGGCAATACGGTCAACATATTTCGATAGGACGCTCATTATATTACAGTAGATTTTTTGCGTTTTGAATTTAATACCAATTTATTCAAATTTGTTAACAAAGAAAGAACAATGCTGGAAATATAACAAAGAAAAGTTTGTTAGTAAATAATGAAGAGGCCAATTCGTAATGATATTTCGGTAAATTGTAAATAAATTTACATTAAAATGAAGTGCTTGTAAAAAAGAGGTTTTTTCTTTCCTTACAAATACGTGTTTGGGAAAGAACAATTTTCTGAATTTATTCCTTGCCAAATAAACAAAGAAAAAAATGTTTAATTAGGTTTTTAAATATTACACACAAATAAGCACAAATAATATTTTTTTAATTAAAAAAGCTTCTAATTGGCACGGAAAATTTTTACTAGAACTTACCGCGCTTTAGAATATTTGAAATGTGAAAAGGCTAGATCACCCGAATGTTTTCTTGTGCATGTCTTCGTTTTTTTTTTCCGAAAAAACGATTTTTTTAGTAATTGCCACCGACTGAAAAAGACCGTATTCGTTGCGCTTTGACGTTGAACTATTTAATACGGTTTAAAGTTTACACCTCAAAAGATATTTGGCATGCGCTGGTAAAAGGTTGATAACAAATCCCAGGGTTCTATTGCTGTGTATAAAAAATACATATACACAAATCCATATAATTAACCGAATGATGAAAAACTTATATTCAAAAGCCATATAACTTTGTAAAACATTTGTACTAAAAAAAAAGAAGTTGAAAGTTCATTTCAAAATCAATGGGTTTATATTTATACATATGTATGTACATTGCAGAATTGCAAAGCTAGACATGTATGTATGTACAAAGCCATATTAATCTCCAAAAATGTATTGCTCTAGCGGATTAGATTACCAAATAGGGTAGCCTATGAGTGTATATAGATATTTTTACACATACAATTGAAATCAGTAGAAGGGTCCGAAGTGGTATAAGTAATTTCAGATTACTTGGCGGAAGTTGATAGATTATCAACTTATAAGGAACTTTGGAACTGCTTATTTATCTTTATGCTAGCTAATACAAGGGCAATCCCATTTGATACATTATTTTGCGCCTATTCAGCGTCTATGTACAATACAAATTTTTGATTATATTCTTATATTTAGTTTACAGTAAAAACGATTCATTATAAAATTCCGAAATGCAGTCCGAATATAAACGGTGCATAATCTATCTAAAACAAACACATTTACAGATTAACATATGTACATACATACAGATGTATGCATTGTGCATACATTTATACTGAATACAACAAATATTAATATTTATATGTACATACATATGTACATTAAGAACTGCCTTTTCCACAACTATGTTTTTACTTGAAACCATCACTGAGTCCAAACTCCAAAAGTTGGAACATAATAAATGTTATGGACGTATGTATGTGTCTGGATGTATGTACATACATTATAATGCTTGGCAGACATTTGTTTCGCAATAACTTAGCACATTTCTGAATTTATTTATCACAGATTAAAAGTTTTTAGTTTAGGGTTTTGTTGTTATATGAACATATAATCAATATTATTCTTAAACTATGTAGTAGGCATTTGCATGCACTTTTAAAAACAAAAACTAAACGCGACCGAGTAACACAAAAGCTTTAAGCTTACTGGTGTGTGTACATATCAACTATGTACATACATAACAGTGGAACTTTATTTTAAACAATGGAATTTTATATAATAGTGTCACTAAGTTTTCTATGTGAGTTTAAAATTAAAAACAATATTTAAAATTGATTTATACAAATAGTAGCCAATTATTACGTTATTGTTCTTATAAATGAAAATAAAAACTAAGCAAAGAACAATAAATAAATATTGAATATATTTGTTGTATAAAATGTTTGCTTGCAGATTTTAAAAAAATACAATTTTTTAAAATAATATAAATTTATTTTTGTATACATACTTTAAGATACAGATAATAAAAATTACATACATACATTTTCATTCAAATATTTTAAACAGAAGAGATATTTTTTTAATAATTATATAAGGGTTAATAATTAACATTTCAAATAAACACTAGTTAAGTAAAATTTGTAAAAAATATAATTAATTCTGAATCCATAAGCAATAATCTAATTTACACAATTATTAACACAATTTTAAATTATGTTATTCGTATAGTTCGCGAGGCGCCAGTTCTTCTTTTATATCTTTTCCCACATCCTTAATGTTTATCATAATACTCATTCAGATTAATTATTGTCTTAGCTGAGCCTATTCGGTTGAAGAGGTTCCAGAACAGGATACCCACGACCTTATCGTACTTCTTGTAGAACATCACACCCTTGCCGTAGTTGGCGGCATCGTCGGGGTCTTTGCCTTCTTTGGTAATTCCCATATCGGTTGTGGCAAGGGACACACCGCCACCAATTCAGTGCTTGTTCCCGTCATATGCTCTCCAGCCTACTGGCCAGAGACCAAGGATCTAATTAATGGTGTACATTCTCAAGATTAGATTAGCTCCATTTTTAGTGACAGGATTTAACTGTAAAGTTTTGTCTTTGTTTGGTACATGGAGACAAATCATGATCATATTTAAATATGAGAACTTGAATTGTAAGATGACCCCCTGCGATCGGTCATAGGATAAAGGCATAATAATACTATTCTCCGCTCGCACTTAAGATTGTTTTTCATATAAAACTAGCTCTTTTCAAATAACAAATGTAATAATTTGCTTCTTACCCAATTAGTATCCTTAGGCCCGGTGTCCTTATGACACCGAAAACGAAAAAAAAGGGATAAATGAGATAATAGGATAAGCAACAAGCAAAAGAGACTAACAATAAGTAAGAAAGATTACTATTAAACAAGAAAGGAAGCTAACTTCGGCTCACCGAAGTTTATATACCCTTGCAGAACTTTAACAAAAAATTAAAACCAAAAATCTGGAATAATTATTAGTTGCCAAATCTCAAGTTTGATGAAAATGGTTTGAAAATCGGTTAAGTTATGGTTTTTTCTTTTTTTTTCCTGATTGTTCCTATGGAAGCTATAGGATATAGTTGGCCGATTTTCATGAAATTAAAACCGAAATTCAGAAATAGTAAAAAACGGCTAAATACCAACTTTGATGAAAATATGTTGAAAACTGACAAAGTTAAATTTTTTTTACTAAAAATTTGTCGATTGTTCCTATGGCAGCTATATGATATAGTCGTCCGATCCGGCTCGTTCCGACATATATATGAGTGAGAGTATATAGAAGACTAACTACAAAGTTTCATTCAGATAGCTTTAAAACTGACGGACAGACGGACAGGGCTAGATCGACTCAGCTGTTGATCCTGATCAAGAATATATATACTTTATAGGGTCGGAGATGACAGACGGACATGGCTGGATCGACTCGGCTGTTGATCCTGATCAAGAATATATATACTTTATAGGGTCGGAGATGTCTCCTTCACTGCGTTGCAAACTTCTGACTGAAATTATAATACCCTGCAAGGGTATAAAAACGGATTAGAAAATAATAAATAAACATTTTTTTTGCGGATGATGACCACTGATGGTCATGGTAAGGTTGAAGAGTTGCTTACCCTCGCCTCCTTTCTTCCATTGAAATCTGTGTTATCAAAGCTTCCAGAAATAGGGAAACTTTTCCGATATAGTCTGGTAAGAACTTTGACTAATCAACTGGCCTTGATCTCGTATTACATCATCACCTTTATCCACGGCAGCTTCCGGATCTCCATTGCCATTATCATCTTCGCCATCCACCTCTTTTTCACTGTCTTGGGAATTAACTATAACCCCTCCTGCCATACTATGTCCGACTAACCGGATCTGTGCTGCAAACCAAGGATTGCAGAAGGTGATGCTGGAGCTGATGGTGCTGCTGAGGATGGATGATGGCTGGCCAGGCTGTACACCTGATGGTGGTCATCCAATAACTGCTGATGAAGATGCTGATTTAATGTTACGCCTTCGTCACAGTTGTCGCCATGGATGCAATCTCATCGATCCCTCGATCCAACCCTGACTTTTTTTTTGCACTATAAGTACTTTACTGTAGACAATTCTTGGAAGAATTGTCACCTGGCTATTGGCATCCACTGTCAAGCTTTTCAGGCTTATGTCGGAGGACACAAAAAAAAAACGACGGGACTGCCGTTGATCATGCGCATCAGCAAGAATTGACTACAGTAAAGTACTTATACCGCAAACTTCTGGCTGAAAGTCCTCCTAGTCACTTAGTAAAATATTTTGAAGAAATTTCGGTTAAGTATATTTACCTTTTCCAATTATCCATTATCTAGTTAAAACATTTAACTTTGTTGGGCTTAATCTATGCCTTTTATAATAACTTTATACTTATAGTAGATTGGTATTCCATATTTTTGATTACATATATTAACAATTTAGATTAAAATACATTTAACGTAAAATAAGAATAAGATGCTCACATTTATTTCCTATTGTTCCCATTCGCTTTTACTGGTGCCATTTGAACGTAACTCTGATAGATCACAGTCGTCGACGAATTCAACGTGCGTAAATGGAAAGTGACCATTCCGGCCATTTAGCTCCCCCTCCCACTGGCCATTTATATTTGTTTTGGTGACTTTAATAATATCTCCTATTTCCAATTTCAACGCAGTTTTGTCGTAAGCATTTGGCACCCTCGACTGTTTAACACGGGCATACGCTGGTAGTTTGCGCTAAATAATAATAAATGAACTATAAGAACACGCAACATGATTGTTTTTGACACACTTACATTTAGGTCCGTCCGTTTTAGGGTGTTACCTCCAAGTAAATTACCAGTTACTGGAGGATGAGGAGCTGGCGTTGAATTCTCATCCATGCTTTCTTCATACTGCATATGAAAAGATTAATACAAATTTGGCAATTATTATTTTTACATACCCGATCTATATAGGGAACAGGTATTTGACCAATTTGACCCGATGAATTTCTCGCCGTCCACCATTGTTCTTCGTCCTTGCGGATTATGGTTAAAACTTCGCCTCGATGAAAGGGCAAATCGTCTTGGTCCTTTTAAAATTAAGGATTAATTATTCTAAAATCTATGTAATATGTATGTATATACTCACGCTGCCGACAAAATCGAATTTTCCCTGTACTTTTTCAACTCTCTTAAGGGCCGGTCGCCTCAGTGGCGTAGTGTCCAAGTAATGTAGGGTATAAAAAGTTAATAGTTTTGGTAAGTCATCGAACGATTGATCTCCAATGCGGTAAACGTAATGGTCCTGTTGTTGAACTTTGTTAATGATGTAGTTGCTAACTTTAGTATCTTCTCTGAAAACAAACGATCAAATTAGTATTAAATGGACTTTTGATATTAACATGTAATATATTGGTGTACTCGCTTGATGCACTTATTTACCTTACACAGAGTACATAGTCGCCAGCTATAGAATTACTATCGCGTACTAAAAAGACCCCACGTTCACGCTCGTTCATTAACGTTTCAGTGGCGTCCTGGCGGGACATGGGACCAAAATACCAGCTGCAAGAACATATTTAATACATAAATACGTGTTTGTTTTATACACAATGCAAACATTTATACCTGTTTTTATCTTCCACATCAAATGCATCCATTTCTGTTTATTTATACGATAAGTCGGTCTTTCATCAAAATTTAGAAACACGTGAGAACGTAAGCAATTACAAACTCTCATGCAAAACCGAAATAAAATCTAATTTTACCGAATTAATTGTCCGAAATGTTTGCTTTTCATATGTGTATTCAGAACGTAAGTGTATTCGATAATGAGGAAAATGTTCGATAATAATAAAATACAAAAAAGACATTCACCCTAAATATTCGATAATAATAAAATCAAAACAAATCACCATTCATAGTGTATCGTTGTTAAAATTCATTTTTTCTCTTTAGTTCTTTGTCCCCTCAGTTGAAATATTACCATTCATAAATAATAAAACTGTCATAAATGCACCATACACACTTCTTATTATCTTCTCGATAATTTAATAAATAATTCTATAATTCTGTCATAAAGACACGCGATAGAAGTGAAACTAAATGATTGGATCGGCAAGGATTATTTAATTTTCTATGTTTAGAGGGAGAGAAATCATTTTAATCACGTGTCAAACACTTCTTGATAGTAAATATTAATTTATTCATAATAATAATTATAATCCTGCCACGTGTTTGTCTTTTCTGCACCTGACTTCGGCATATTTGCACAAAACTCTCGGCTTAAGTAATGAAGACACGCACAAAAAAAAAATACGTTGCTTATGATCACTGTGTTAGAAACCAACAGCTGTTTTCCGCGATTGTGACCTGAAAGATAGAAAGTCTTCCGTCTCATTCTCGCAGGTTACACGAAGGCCTCTCACTCTCGCCCGATAGACGAGACGTAAGGTAGTCCGTCTCACTCTCGCCCGATAGACGAGACGTAAGGTAGTCCGTCTCACTCACACACCGGAGGGCTCTCACTCTTACTTACTATGTTAGAGCGAGCGTCACCAAAAAGGTTGCCGATCGAGATTTCAAAACCGTCCCATAAGAAGTTTCACTTCAAAATTTCATATGTGTGAGTAAGTCTTCGTGTCCAGATATGAGATATAATAAAGCTAGCGTTTGGTTTTCTATGGAAAATCAATAACTATTACTATAAAAATAACTATTTTCCGCCTTAAGTGGAAAAATTTAGCCAGAGCAATAGCACTGATTCTTTGAGCATCAGAGCCGAAGGTATTTGTTGACGCCACACGAAGTCTTTATACTGTCTGTGTGCTGGCAGCGCTGCCGGCAGAGGCTCTTCCAACCCCATGGGATAGGGACGTGCCGACTACTGGTCTACAACGATAGTTATGATATTTACCAAAAGACATTATTAATTTAAATTCGCATTTACGTGAAGAATGAGTTTGTTCAAGCAACTGAATTAATTTTAAATGAACTCTCTAGACACACTCGATGTCGCTGAAGTACTGAAAATATCGAAACGGTAATTCGTATGGAGCAGCAGTTTTTAGCGGCCGATAATTTCTGTTATATTTAATAATGTCCTTAAATTGATTTTTTACGGTTTTGCTATAAAACAAGTTCTGTCTCTTACTTTAAAACAGTAAAACTACGTTAACAGCATTTTTCAAGCGGATTTATTTTAGTTTAGTACTAGCCCTAGTCATGAATATGTAAAAGAATAACCTTACCATAATCAAGGTTCCAACCTGCGATGGAATAGGACAACCTTAATCGGTTCATCGATTAATTGATCGGTTTTTATATATCCGCCATTTTGTGTGATGTTGCATAGTGAAAAATCCGAAGACGTCATAATACCTGGGTTTTAATAACTTATATTTATTCAAAAATTGTGTAAACCGATTTAAATGTGCACAAATAAAAACCATCTCGTTAAATGATGGTTTATCCATATAGTTGACTATCCCAGCCATTGTCTTAAGTGCGTTTATTATCCGCAGTGCTTATATATGTGTACACAGCTGAATGCATACATAATTACATACTTTATATGTGCAAGTGTGATGCAAGTAGATATACATATAATGAATATATCAGATTAATGGTGTTAAAGTGTGTGGAACAAACGTCATGGACAAGAACGGTAATTGATTATGACATATTGTCTATGTATATAAATACATATAAATATATTTTCATATATATATATTTATATATATATATGTATGTATATATATGTAATAGTTGTTTATCAAAACGTTGTGCGACAAAATAACAGCAATAAACAAAGTAATAATTGAGCAACTTTTTAAAGTAAAAGCAAAGAAAATATAAATATATCCTAAAAGTAAAACCATAATCATAGACAGACGCATACACATATGTATGTAAATATGAATATATATGTATGTATGTGTTTATCTCTAAATGCAATCGTAATAGCGTTTACAGATATAGCTTTCGAAATTTGAATATTTGTAGCCAAAAATAATTTGAACACAATATATTAAATATATTATCCAAAATTATTTTAATTTTAAAACGCATTTTTGTGTCCTAATATAATTATTTCTTCAATTGCTTACCAGGTGGTTTTCTTAACTTCTATAACGCTAACTCAATCAAGGGATCCATCTATTTGCAAGATCTATTTAGTAAGTAGTCAATAAATAGATGGAGCAATAACAATATGCTACCATGTCTCAAACGAACCTAAGCATTCGAATTAATGTGAGAAAACGACATTATTTTCAAACAGGTAAATATATGAAGAATTAAATGTAATAGCTTGCTAAAATATTTAATTTTTTTAACATATTTCATTTATACTATAGGCCCGCATATAATATTAAGCAATGAATTTACAAACGAAATAAAAAAAGAGGAGGAAATACATGAAGTATCTCTCTTCCCGTCAGTATTAACTAACTATAAATATCGATCGAATACCGATCAATATAAAAGAAATACCTCTATCGTGGCACGAAAAATGCTTCGCCATCAATCTGCCCTCTTGCTATTTATGTTTTTAATTGCCACTTGTCAAATATCTTTAACCCAAACCTTACTATTGGATGACATAAACAATAATAAAACAATATCACAAGCAAAATCAAATAGCGGGCAAGGTAGAATTAACAATAGCACTGGGGGCAGTAATAATATGATATCTACTGGTAACTCCAATTCTCCAATCGGTGAAAAGGATTATTTAGAAAAGCTAAATAATTTTGAACGAAGCGTAGCGGCCGTTTTAATTAAAGTTGCCTATGGCACAACCTCAACAACTAAACGAAGTATCCCGGACTCCAGTTATTCATTGGGTTTAACTACAGTTGCAACACCATTTCTCACAACGCAAAGGTAAGCACTATTTATAATATTGTTCAGTATCAATATATTAATCTTTTCTGCCATCCGTTATCTTGGTCAATGTATTTAAAAGCTTCTATATTATTTTGAGTTTATTAAACAAGTTTCAATTCGTTTCGCTCATTACAATCATTACATATATTTTAATGTACGTCATATATTTATATTTTATAGCAGTTATATATTTAATATTTTTAGGTTTATTAAAAAATTTTTAAATTCGTTTGTTTTATTATTATCATTATTAATTATACATATACTCGATATTTTTTTATATTTTTAGGTATCCTTTATCAATACATCATCAACAGCCAGGTATCAGTCATCAAAAGAACTATGAATTGGATTTGGAAAGAGATCATGCCTTGCCTACATCCGCCCCCAATGCTGATATCTTGAAGAGTAATAATAATCCAACATATCCCAACCCAAATCGTCATTCGTCACATGCGCAACATGAAAGGGATCGCCATAGACAGCACTATAATTCAACGCCAAATCCAGCCAGTAAGTTATTATTATATTAAAAATTATTGGAATAATCATTGAATCATTTCTAGTTCCCAATCTGTTCAACAAAAAAGCAAACAACGGTGGAGGTCATGCTCATCCGCCAACCATACCGATGTATCCCGGGGATCATATACCATCTTACTCGCCGCCATCGCGATCATTTTTTACGCCACCGTTGCCCCCGGAATACCAGAATCCATTCGCTGATAAACCCACTCTAAGAGGAACAAATAATGAGGGTTTAATTGGTATCAATAGGAGGCCTATACCACCGCCCAGCCTAATGCCCAGTCAGGACAGGATACCCATAAGACCACCGGAATTGGGAGGTAACAATGATGCTAATCCCCTGCTTAGTTTAGATACAAATAATCCATTGATAGAGTCGAGTAGCTCGCGTAATATCGATGATGCCACAATGGATCGTAAGAAAGCCTTGAATACGCCGGCGCGTCCGCACGAGGAGTTTTTTAATGAAAAAAAATCTGCTAGCACCTCGAAAAATTCCCAAGAACAGGATCAGATAGGTGATCATGATCCCATTATTAAGAAAAGTCAGGAAGTCTTGCCCAATATACGTAGAATCCTGGGTTCCAGTGGTAAAAATGGTGATATTCCCGCTGTTCTCCTAAAGCAAGTGACTCAAAGACCAAATGTCATAAGCATACGAAATCCACCTTCCTCTCCTATAGTTTTGATAGAAAAGCAGGGAAAGGGAACAAATCAGGAGGAAAATATAGAAGATGGTTCCACACCAGTAATGAGTTCGAATATAAATCAAAGTAAAATGGATTATTATGATAATGCTAATCAAAGTCAGACCACCCCATCGGCTGCGGCAGCCATTGGTGATGTTATATCTGCCACATCGTCCTTGTCCTATGCCACTACCAATTCCGCTGCCAAGACCACTGTTGGCAAGGAATTAGAGGCCATGCCGAATCTGGGCGACCGTGACAAGGCACACACAACCTGGTCGTGGGCCTGGAATATACACATTTATCTCTCCGTTGTACTGTTTACCATTCTGTCAGTTTATTCCCTGTACAAACTCTTGACTTTTAACAAATTGACACATTTGTTTGCCCAATCTTACTTTATTTGCATACATTTTATATTAATATTGATCTGCGCTATGCGTATATTTTTCCTTTGCTTTGATGCCTATAATGTGCACGGTTCGTTTAATATATTTGCAGCTGAGTTGCTGTTGAACCTTCCCTCTACATTCCTTACTGTAGCCTTTTCTGTTTTAATATTATTTCTATTTCTTAAGTCACTAAATCACAAAAATAATCGCTATTCAGCTTTGATAAGGCCTCTGACTGTGGTTGTGGGCTGTGGCGTGCACGTTGTTCTTTGTGTAACTCTGCACTATGTTGAGTCGTATACGTTGAAAAATCATTTACTATATTTTCAACAGCAACAGCAACAGCTCTACTTTCGCAGACAGTTGCATTTCCAAGGAAGTGGCGGGACCGGCTTCACGCCACCTTCATCGGCTGCTATTCTACCACCGCCACCGAGGGTCTTGACACTGATTTGTCAAATTATTTACATATTTATTTGCTTGAGTTTGGGCCTACTCTACTTGTATCTATATCGCATTTTGAAGAGGATTTTGCGTAGTAAATCACAGAATTATATCCATGGCTATCAGAACTTGTCGTATGCTATACACATAACCATTGCCACAGCTTTGCTCTTCGTCTTAATGGCTGTCCTACAGATTTTTGGCGCGATATGTATTGTCACATCATCGCGGCAAATGAATATCATAGACGTCGATTGGTTACAATGGGGTTATCAGTTTTCCCTACGGTTAATAGAAATTGCCATTATAACGTTGATTACATGGGTAACAGGCCTAAAGACTAGCCTAAGTGGTAATGATTCAGCAACAAACAATGCTGGAAATGTGAGCACGAATGATGTACGTATGGTGAGTTGTACATCAACGAGAGACAAGCATGTTGTTGGCAACGTTTCGGGAGTTTCGAATTTCTTCTTACCCTGCACTTCAAGCTCGAGTCAAGAGGTCTTTGATACCGATTATCCCGCCATATGCAATGCCAATACGAACTTGCACACGTACACCATGAGAACGGGGAAATTGATCTATGATGACAGCTATGCTTTGAATCCAATGGGTGCTACGGGATCTTCGTCCACTAATCCAGGTAACAATGGACGTTCCTTTGAGTATCAACTGCAGGAGCCAATGTATCAAAGGCCATACGATACGGGCTCTATGAACAGTCAAAATCTAACTGAATATCATCATGGTCATGCTCAGGTACAGAACTATCATCATAAGCCCCACAATATGCGTTATACAAATGATACGTTAACGGACCACTACGAAAATCCTAACTTTAATTTAAAAAATCCAGAGAGCTTAGAAAGGAATACTACTGAAACTTGCTATTCGGAACCCTTGGAGCATGAAAATAATAAGAGATTTGAGTTTAATATATTCGAGAGGCCGGTTTATAAGGAAAAGACATTAAATACCAAGGATGCGACTAACATGGAAAGCTTTCAAGACCGTAAGATGGGAAATGGGAGAATATTAAATGGCGGAACTCAAGAGCGTAATTATTTTGATAAAACAATTACAAATCCGAATCAGAATCATCATTCTGAACGACGTAGCTCAAACTCTACAAGTAACTCTTGTTCCTCTTCGAATGGAGGTACTACTCGTTATCCCAGCTATAACTCCTATGAGCGGTGTTTCTTTACGGGCGTAAGGAAAAGTGGAACCTTGAGCCAAATTGGAGTTCCCTCAGAACGTGGTGTGGAACCATCAATGGTATCGGGAACCCATCATCGCATGATAACCAATGGAGCTCAAACTTTGGGAGATAGAGCCGCTCATTATTACCAGAGAGGAGGGGCAGTCAAAGGACGTAACACCCATCTCCGATCTGGTACAACATCCGATCTAATAAAAAGTATACCCATTAGGGAGCGTCAACTACCCTACGATCATCACAATTCCGATGAGGAAGACGATGATGAGGAAGAGGAGGATATAATATCTGGCAATAATGTCGAGTGTACAAACTTGATAAATAATGATGTCATCACCACATTGAACAATGGGGAGGACAGTGCTACAAATTCCACAATTAATGATAAATTGACAATTGCTTCTTCTGGAGTTAAGAATAATACAAAAGATCCATTATTGCATACAAATAAAAATAATGGTAAACTTCGCACTGCCTCATCAGTTTCAGTAGCTTCAGCTTCATCCAATTCCTGTACGACGACGTCAAGTGCTTCGGATAGTATGCTTGTGGCAGATCAGGGTTTCTTACGATTTCGTTCTACAGAAGATCAGCATAGTATAACCCCTAATGGAATGTCGTCCCAAGTGGTAGACCCCTCCTCCGCCTCTCTCTCTTTTCGTCATCAAGGTTGCAGTGCGACTGAGAACGGCATCGATTGCTAAAAGATAATTTAGCATAATTAGCTCTCTTGCAAAAATTTTCTTGTAGATTTGAAAATCAATTGAAACAGAAAAACAGGTTATACCGACATAACGATATTTTAGCGATAAATTGATTTTCTTTTTTATATATTGGAACCATATAATCCAACAAAGAGACCAATGTCGACACTTTAACGTTAATTGCAATATTGTCCAATATTTAAAAATGTTTTCAATATTTATCCCTAAAAGGAAAGCTTTTATAATACTATAAGAAAGCTGGGATCGACAAAAGGCATTTCTAACAATGAATATATTGCACTGTGACACATTCAATTGATTTCAAATCTCTTAAAATTTTTGTAATGGCAATTAACTAAATTTAATCGCAGTTAGTTTCCATGCCCTCAACTTATGCCAATACAAAATAGTAGTTAAAAATCACCACTATATTTCTTAACTATCTTCAAACTTGTGATATACAGATATAAAAAATATATAAACTAGCAAGCAAGGCAAAAAGAAAGAATATAACGAATTATATTACGAACAATTTATATTGCGTATTAAAATCATGCTTATCTTTATGTTCACAGCATTAGCATTAAATTAGCCAAGTCTATTTATTTTTAAATAACATTTTAATATTCGAAAAAAAAACCTCAAAGTTCAGTTGTATATTTTATAATTGGGTGACAGGAAATATATAAATTCTGTATTGATATTTGAGGCAAAAGTCAATTTAATTTATCCGGAAATAATTTTTCTGTTATTTTTTGATAATACCGATATTCGTAATATCGATGTGTTCAAATTTAAACCACTGATAGCGATATTTTAATTGATTAAAAAACATGATTCTTATGTATTTTATAATATTGCAATTTTAACGTTAAATGACTAAGCATTTTTTTAAAATTGGAGTTTTTCACAAAATATCAGACTTTTATACTTAAACATCCCCATTTTATTGTCTGCTTTAAACATCTATTTATTTGCCTGATGAATGTGTATATAACAAAATTCAAGAGTACTTGGCAACATCATTGATCATATGTTTAAGCGTAATATTAAAAAAAACTTACTTCCGTTGTATATATACAATTTTATCTTTACATTTTCTCTTAATCTTATATATACATATATCTATGAAAAAGGAACGTTATGAGGAAACACAACAAATGTAAATTAAGAAAGATCGATTTTTTTATTATGTTGCTATATTTTTTAAATTTAAATATAATAATTAATTAATTAAAATGGCAAAAACCAGCTGAAATAACTGCATTTCGTTTTTAATATAAACATCAACATTAAGAATCTTCGAGCCACACACAAAAAAATAATAAATAAAATGACTCGATATAACAATACTAAAATATACGACTTCTGTACAATGATTCGAGATATGATTCGAATTTATAAATAAAAATAAATGATTTTAAAAATATAATTTATAAAATACTAGCCTGTTAAAAAATAAGAAACACGTTTATTACCAAAATAGTACTGATTAGTTAAGGGCTTTTTGCATTTTCTATTGTTAAAAACTGATCGAAAACTAAATATATATATTAATAGAAAGAAAACTACTTAATACTGATATAAAGTAAGAATAAGGAGCATTAACTCACTAAGGTTAATAGTTGGTAATCTCTTTCTATAAAGCACTCTGAAAAACAGCCATAAAACGAACTATATATGTATATCTCGGAGGTGTCACAGAAATTGCTTGTAAGTTTAGAAATCAATTCAAAAAGGCGTTCAAGAAAGAATTTGAACTTTAAATAATTTTATGCATTTAAATGTGATCTTGAGTCTGGTTAGTTATTTCTGTGGCACTCGTGTATATTTATATAATTAATAATATATAATATATATATTGTTATTTTATGTATATATATATTATATGTTTCGCATGAAAAAAAGGAAATCGAACTCGAAACCAATCAACCAGTAATATTTCCGAATTAGACCCGTATCTATATCCCTAACTTTGTACACATTAATTGACAAAGAATCAACTTATAATGCGTATTCTTGAATGTAATTAAATTTAAATTCGAATAAAACTTAGCCAAGCGACAGAATAAATATATATGCAAAATACCATTAAATATTTATTTTTCCGTGTAATTTTGGTCAGAAGTCGTTTGTCTTGGCAGGTAAGTGTAGTCAAACAAAAACACCTACAATCAAAGTAACGAAACACATTCATTCCAAAAACTTTGTGATTATTGTTATTTATATAAGCCAAAAATAAATACACAATTAAATCAAGCAGAATCAGAGTATTTTGCTAAAACGTGCTTAAAGGTCCTAGCGAAGTTTTAAACTAATTAGGTAGTGTACATTGTTAATGCTTTTTGCAGCAGTCTGGCAGCCCCGAGATATCGATATTTTTTCAGATTCGTGAGCCACAGCTTGTGACCAGAAACAGTTTCTGTAAATATTTAGTTTAAGCACAGTGCCGCAGTTTTAGTGCAAATAATTGGTTTACATTTGTCTCTTAGTGTAAAAAAGCCCGGCGGCGGCAGTGGCAGCCGGAACAGCTGTGACCACCAGCGGCGGCGTCAGAGCCGGTCGCACTATATCTTGCACCAGCCACGCAGACAGTAAAACGTTTCGTAGCGAAAAAATTGTTTAATCTTTTGGCCGGCAAATGATGCGGGCATACATACTTGTTAACAATATTTTAAATGGTCTATAAAAAAATTTAAAATAGGATAAAAACTACTATTGCTATAGCAGAAATTATTGGCGTAATGGATGACGAAGATTCTAACCCAAAAAGGAAGCGATCCAAGTATTGGGTGAGCCCATACAGACAGATCAATTAAAGGGCGATATTCTTCCGATGTTCGTATTGTTTACATATTTTTATATCAATAATATACATTCTAACCCTTATCTTTTCTTTATTTTATAGCTCGAAAATCTACACCGAACTCCTGTGATGTTTTTTGAAAATTAAACGGGCTTACGGAACTGTAATAGCGAGGGGGGAAACGGTCGAGAACAGTCTGTTTTTTTTTAATTTGCCATTCTTTTTCGCACCCCCTCGGGGGGTTTTCATGTCTGGATACCGATCTTTAAAACGGCCTCTAAAAATGTTTATGTTACAGGTAGGAATCTAAAGAACCGTGAGCTCTTTGCTATTCCTACGTGCAGGACAAATTATGCTGAAGATGAGCCTGTTGTTAGGGCTTTAGTTCTCATTAATAAACTTTTATTCATAAACATTCTAGCATGCCTCTGGAACCATATTAAGAAATTATTAAATTCATATTTTGCCGGTTTAAGTAGTAAATATGTTTAAATTTTAAGTCTATAAGTAGACAGTTAACGAAGGCTGTTGGCGAATAAATAAATAAATAAATAAAATACCGGCAGGTGCCGCTCCTAACGAAGGATTTGTACTGAAAATATCTCAAATTGAAGCCTCAGGTACAACAACTACAATATTACAGCAACAACATTGTTGTACTTTAAATCACATTTGTAACTAATAACATCAAATCCAACTACATTTACGGTCCAAATTATTGATGATTATGGTCCAAATGGAAAATAAAAATTTAATTGCAATATTTTTTCAGTGGTTTATTTTAAAAATGAAATTATAACTCATTTAATTAATCTACGTTTTATTACGTTTCGATTGATGTATATTGTGGCTATGTAACATATTGCATATGCACAAATATGTGCATGTCGATAAATGCATATTACATTTTATATATGAAAACAATATTTATTATTATATAAGTTATAATTATAACTATTCAACAACTTATTTATTTTTAATTAAATGATAACAAGAAATTGTTCCTATGGCAGCTATAGGATATACATTGTTGTCCGTTTTTAATTAACTAAAACTGAAATTCTGAAATATTAAACTGAATAGTAATAATAATAATATCAAGTTTGGTGATATTATTTAATAAAATAATAAATTTATTTTTCCAACATTCTTAGGAATACAAATTTTATTATTAACACACAAAAACTTAATTTCAATTAAGTTTGCAACTCAAGAGCCTCGTCAACTAAAACATAGTATTGTTCTCAATTTTTAAAGATTTTTTAGCAGTTTAGATTCAACAAATAATTGCAAAACATCAGCTAAAATCAATATGACTTATGACCTATAATGAGCTGGCTAATAAACTTTTTAATCACAACTTTGTTTCATTAGAGAAGTATACTGTCATCGGTCACATTTCGAATCATGTATATTCTATGTAGATACATACATATATCGATTTTGACCTCTAATGTATTGGCTAATGCATTGACAATGCATTAGAAATGGCGTATAGTCATATTGCTCGCACTTGTGTAAATCTCTATAGAGCTGTCAAATCTCTAATGAAGTTTCTAATTAATGCGCGGTAGTTTCATTATACTCTGTACCAAAGGTACACAGGTATTATAGTTTTGTGCGAGTGCAATTTTCTGTAACAGGCAGAAGGAGACGTGGCAAAAGTTACCTAAATATTGATCAGGACCACTAAAGGAGTCAATATAGCCATGACCGTCTGTCCGTCTGTCTGTATGAACACCTAGATCTCAGAAATCAAGTTCAGATCAAGTTTGTTTTCAATTTTTGCTGCTCCCCTTTTTGGAGGAGCTTTTAAAAAAAAACGTATTTCTCCCAAATTTATAAAGTTATGTAAAACATATTCAAAACCTGTATGATATATATTTTAATGTAAAAATCGAGTTTTTATGATACATACATATGTATAAATGCTTTCTGTTAGTTATACTATACTGTGATACTTGTATTTTTATAATAACAACATGACTAAATTCCAATTATGAATTTTAAACCGATTTGGTGGTGGAAAAAATATCGTATACCCGTCGCTAAATCGAACAATAATCGATTCAGATTTATAAACAATAAAATAAGTAAGTTTGTCCAATTGAAAAGTAAAAGCATTGAACAATGACTGAATTCCCGCGTCTTTGGCATTTTTTCTTTTATTATTATTCATTCGGTTGGTGGTTGTTAGTATGCAATTTGTTCACTGAAAACTCGTAACTGTATATGTATATAGTGAAATTAAATAAACAAATTAACGACTTTTGTCCTTTTCCACTTGAATGATAAATAAAAAGCAGCAGGCTGCAGCATTAAAGGTCACTACATATGTATGTACATAAATGTCAGCTAAGTTTGGGACAAACGTCCACGTGGTGATGATGAGAAACTAGTGTGTATATAAAATTAATTTGCATATCTATGTACATATGTACATATAAACCATTAGGAAGGTATGGCATTCCTTTAGGAAAAAGATTTTCGACTTTTGAAAAATTTGCTGATTGTTTGCTTGCATGCGTACTAAGTGGGTTAGGATTACATTTTTTAGTTTAGAACGTCGATCCAAGTGTAAGATATTTATAATTTGCACATAAGACTTAAAATAGGAAGGAAGTTTTACTGTGCCGCATAACTGAAGGTAAATAGTATCTAATGTATCTACTCGGTACGTGAAAATTTAGCGAGCTTAACAAGTCAGCTACTTTCACGTCACCGCGTATTAGCCTTCTTCAATGTAGAAAATATGCTAGTTCTACGGTTGACTAAGAAAGGTAAGTTATTTTGTAGGAGTCTAGTAGAATAATCTCTCTCTCTGCGTAATCTATGCATCCCAGCTTTATAAATGGCGTGAAGCTTAATATATTTATTATCAAGTTTTTAGTTGCCGTTAAGTTTATAGATATATTATAGTGAATAATAATATGTTGTGAAAATGTTGATAAGCAAATAAAATTAAATGGAATTAAATTAAAGTTTTTTTTTATTAATCTAAGTGCACATATACTGATTTCCATGCGGTATATGAGCTGATTTAATTGCTTTTTCAGCATAAATACTCGTACATATATACATTATATATATATTTTCTTTTATAGTACTAACAGAACTTTTGTACGCGTTTGGTCATTCCTACTGATTAATAGGGTCTTCCCATAGAGATCAATTTCCCTTTGTCCATAAGGTTTTGTGTTCCAAAATTTCTCATTGTGTTCTCCATCCAAATTTAATAGACTTTTTGCCGATATTTACAGCAATTATTATTTGCTTAATTTTTGATGTTAATTCCACTAATTCTTCCATAAAGATATTTCTTATTCAATACACAATTTATTAGTCTCTGGGAATAATGGATTGAATGAGCTCAACAAAGCTTAAAATTGTTCATTACCAATATAGCTGAACAAACTAGTACGACATTTTTTTTTAATAACACTAGTTTTTTGTATTATTTTGCCCGCCGACTCGTGGGAGTCGGAATCCTGTCGGAGTATAGCTCTACGATCTGCTTAACTAATAAGACGGTTTTGACTTTTTTGGAAGGTTTTCCATTAGATTTCTTATTTAAAAGAAAATTAGCAATGGTTTTGCGATGTTGTTCCATTTTTCGGCGATTTTGTGAAAATAAAGTTCGCAAACCGATTTCCGATTTTTCCTGCGGAGATAAGATAAATCCTCTGCCCATATTATATATCAATTAAAAGAAAATTTTTTAATTAAACAGCAAAAAAATTTGGTTGCTGTGCTAAGCAAATTAAGAAATATATTTAAAATAATGTTTGGGGGCGCTATTCTGATGACAAATTTTCGCGGACGAAAAAATCGTTTTTTTTATTTTTAATTTTTTAAAAACCCATACAAAGAAGGGTAGAAGGGTATTATAACTTTGTGCCGGCCCTATAAAGTATATATATTCTTGATCAGCGTCAACAACCGAGACGATCTAGCCATGTCCGTCTGTCTGTCTGTCTATCCGTCTGTCTGTCCGTCTGTCTGTCCGTCTGTCTGTCCGGTTGTCTGTCCGTCTGTTTGTCCGTGTGTCTGTCTGTCCGTCTGTCCGTCTGTCCGTATGAAACACTGGATCTCAGAGACTATAAGAGATAGAGCTCTAATATTTTTTCGACAGTATTTGTTATGCTTGCATAACACTTCCACTTCCGCGAATTTTGCTATGTACATTAAGAACTATAGTCTGTGTGATGAAAATTTGGTTGCGATCAGATAAAAAATTTCGAAGTTATCAAAGAAATAATTTTGTATGGGCACAAACGGCTGCAGCATGCCTCATTTGATTGACCAACTAGACCAACTAATTATTCTTACCAGTTCTTGATTGTGATCGGAAAAGAATATTATAAGATATTTGAGAAGCAATTTTAGTAAATGGTAATAATTATTAGCCGCTTTAATGCAATAATAAAGCGTTTTTACTTGGTTAAAATGAAACAATGCCAACGACTTTTGTTTTAGTCATCTAAGGCCAAAAATATTCAATAACTTCAAGTGAACGTTGTTTTTACCAAAATAAACTGGCCAAAATGTAAAGTCTTCGGTATCATTCGTGCGATAAAAATTTACTCAATAAATGGAGGGCTGTCTAGACCCCACCACCAAAAAATCTACCCTTATGTGTGAAACCTATAACCAGCTCTATTAGATAATATGTAGGTATTGAGTTTCACTTTGTGTGTTCACTTTTCAACACCATCTGTTGTCGAAATCCCTTTAATTATCAACACCAATGAATGAAGTTGCTTTGGAGAAAATAGTTTAATTAGTATAAACGCAATCATTTAGGTATGGATCCTCTTAAATAATAAAGTTTGTCGATAGTTAAAATGCTAATATTATTAAAAACAAATGTGATAACGAAATCTAAAAAGTTACTTACTTTGAAATTGAAGCATCGGTTGTGATTTTAGGAATTACACAGACTATAGTTCTTAATGTACATACCAAAATTCGGTACTCTAGCTTTAAAAAGATTGATGATAACTGAATTTTGATGATTTGCGGGGACGGAAGTGGGCGTGGTAAAAATTTGAAACAAACTTGATCTGCGTGCAACCATAGCAAATACTGTCGAAAAAAATTAGAGCTCTATCTCTTATAGTCTCTAAGATCCAGTGTTTCATACGGACAAACGGACAGACACTCAGACAGGCAGACGGACAGACGGACATGGCTAGATCGTCTCGGCTGTTGAAGCTGATCAAGAATATATATACCTTATAGGGTCGGAAATGCCTCCTTCTACCTGTTACATACATTTCCTGCCGGCACAAAGTTATAATACCCTTCTACCTTATGGGTAGCGGGTATAAAAAACATAACTCAGCCGTTTTTCAAACCACTTTCATCAAAGTTGAGACTTGGCAACTAATTTTTATTTCTTGTTTAAATTCTGCAAGGGTATACCAACTTCGGTGAGCCGAGGTTAGCTTCCGTTCTTGTTATCTTTATTTTTATGTGTACCTAGTATTTCGATAAGAATTTAGTGAACTTAACCTGTATATGTATATAGATATATGATATACTAAATAGTATGCCAGCGGAGGATCATATTGTTAGGCGGCATACCTTTCTTTTCACATCCCTTGTTGCTATCCTTCATGGATTAATTTTGTGATGATTCCAAGTTATAACCTTGCTGTATAATGCGTGCAAATTGATTGTTAATCAGCATCCCCCCAAGGAGCTTCGAGTATTTTATCAATTCGTAAACTAACAATAGAAATGTATCCAATTCGTTAACGAGATATCGGATACAATGAAGAGCATTGCCAGCCTCATAATACCCTTGTAGAGTATTATTATTTCAGTCAGGAGTTTGCAGTGAAGGACACATTTCTGAGCCTATAAAGTATATATATTCTCGATCAGGATAAACAGGCGAGTCGATCTAATCCGTTTTTGAAAAAATTATAGCTATGTCAGTTTTCAATATATTTTCACCAAACTTGATTTTTGGCCATCTAATATTATTTCAGAATTTAATTTCAAGAAAATCGGAAAACTATATCCTATAGCTGCCATAGGAACAATCAGGGAAATAAAAGAATTTGAGGTTTGGCAACTTATTATTATTCCAGAATTTCGGTTTTATTTTTTTGTATAATTTAAACAAGGGTATACAAACTTAGTTGAGTTAAAGTTAGCTTTCTTTCTTGTTTTTGATTGAAATCTGCAAGGATATAGAAACTTCGGTGAGCCGAAGTTAGCTTCCTTCCTGGTTTCTTACTTATTTGCTATTTGGCCGGGAGCAAGAAGCACAAGGATGGTGGCCGACGGGAAATTGTTAAACGGTATTTAAACATGGCGAAAGCATGGCTTTTGGGACACCCAAAGCACAAAAGGAGAGGCTAATCCCAAGACGCACGCACAACAGGAAGCAACCACAAAAATGTATAATTTCAAACAGTAACGGAGCAACACCGAGGACGCGACATCAGTCATGCAAGGATAACACCAACAATAAGGCTCAAGCTCTGACTGAGCGATTTGTGAAAAAGGGGGATCAAATAGGACGGACACTAATGAAATAAATGGAACATCGAACGAAGTTGAGGTATGGGGGCGTAAGGGTAACTTTAAATGCTAGGTTTTTGCTGGTATACGGTGTCGTGTGTCCTGATGTATAGCAATAAACAATTATAGCGCAGGCCCAGGCCCAGGTTACCGCCAAAGCTGTTCTCTTTTGAGGGTATTAATCCAGTTACAGAAAAAAAATCCCATTGGGGAATTAAGAAGCCATTGAAACTTGTTAAGCTACTTTAGAAAACATGCATATACACAATGAATTTGTAAAAAGCTTTATTATTATTAATATTTCAAAATATACACATAAATAAACCCTCTGAAGGATATTCCAAATTCGGAATATTTTATGAAAGGAGTTTTGACATTAATTTATTTCCAGGTTTGCCAAAAATTATTAAAGTCATAGTTTTGCAAAATATTTTATTTTATTATTAAGTCAATTAAAAATAATAAAATCTTGTAAAGGGTTTATATCATTGGAATATATAATTGACTACTCTGAGGTATATGATTATAAATTAAAAAAAAGGCTTAATTATAGTAATAGTAATTTTTGTACAAAAATGTAGTGCGTTTTCCATGTTAACTATCTTGAAAATGAATATACATATATACCTTATCATAGCATATATTTTTTCAAGTAATAACCTTTATAGTTTATTTATTAGGAAATAATATTCTGTACAATCCGTATGTATTAGTTTAACAGAAAGTTAATAATTGAGCATTAAACACAAGCTTATTGGTTGTATCTATTATTTTTTTAAAGACTGCATATCAAAGGAAAAATATGTAGACGACTAAGTATCTGCACAGTTTCATTCAGATAGCTTCCAGTCTGAGGGACTAGTTTGATTATAATCGAACAGACGGACAGAGAGATTGACACGGCTATATATAGTATATAAGGTTGTATATATCTCCTTCACTGGGTTGCAAACATTTGACTAAAAGTATAAAAGTATACCCTGCAAGGGTATATTTTAAGTAAATAAAAACAAGAGAGAAAGCTTTACTCTGCTCGCTGAAGTTTAAGTACCCTTGCAGATTGCAAACTATATAATTAAAATCCAAATTCTGTAATAATAAAATAAGAGCAAATTTCAAACTTTATGAAAATATGTTCAAAAATGATAAAATATAGGTAAATCTTAAATTTTATGAACATATAAAAATATTGAAAACTGACAAAGTTTTTTTTTCCAAAAATGTTGTTATCGTTCCTATAGCAGCTAAATGATATACTCATCCGATCTCGATGGTTCAGACTAATTTACAAGTGTGAGATTATTTGCAAAGTATCATTTTGATAGCTTTAAAACTGAGGGACTAGTTTTTGTATAATCGGACAGACAGGGTAGGGTATAAAAAGTAGTGGTTACGGAGACATCCAATGTCAACGAGTTTTTATTTCCTTGCAGGGTATTATAATTTCAGTCAAAAGTTTGCAACGCAGTGAAGGAGACATCTCCGACCCTATAAAGTATATATATTCTTGATCAGGATCAACAGCCGAGTCGATCTAGCTATGTCCGTCTGTCCTTCTGTCCGTCTGTCCGTCTGTCCGTCTGTCCGTCTGTCCGTTTCTACGCAAACTAGTCCCTCAGTTTTAAAGCTATCTGAATAAAACTTTTAGTTGGTCTTCTAATACTCTCACTCGTACATAATATATGTCGGAACCAGCCGGATCGGACGACTATATCATATAGCTGCCATAGAAATAATCGGAAATTTTTAGAAAACCAAGAAAGGAAGCTAACTTCGGCTCACCGAAGTTTGTATACCCTTGCAGAATTTAAACAAAAAATTAAAACCGAAAACCTGGAATAATAATTTGTTGCCAAATCTCAAATTTGATGAAAATGGTTTAAAAATCGGCTAAGTTATGGTTTTAATTTCATTTTCCTGATTGTTCCTATGGAAGCTATAGGATATAGTTGACCGATTTCCATGAAATTAAAACCGAAATTCTGAAATAATATTAGATGGCCAAACATCAAGTTTGGTGAAAATATCTTGAAAACTTACATAGTTATAATTTTTTTTCGAAAATTTTTCCGATCGACTAACTGCAAAGTTTCATTCAGATAGCTTCAGACGAACAGACGGATAGACAAACAGACGGACATGGCTAGATCGACTTGGCTTTTGATCCTGATCAAGAATATATATACTTTATAGAGTCGGAGATGTCTCCTTCACTGCGTTGCAAACTTCTGACTGAAATTATAATACCCTGCAAGGGTATAAAAACCATAACTTAGCCGTTTTTTAAACCATTTTCATTAAATTTGAGATTTGGTATATAATTATTATTCCAGATTTTCGGTTTTAATTTTTGGTGAAATTCTGCAAGGGTATACAAACTTCGATGAGCCGAAGTTAGCTTCCTTTCTGGTTGGAACTAAAATAAACCACGATGTTTAATGTTTAATTATCAATGTTTTTTTTCGCTTATTTAAATGTAATAACATATTTTTGTTTGATAATAAATTGCTTTGTATTTTATTCCGATTATATTGATGCGATATATGAAACATCTAATATAATATCCGCGTTAAAAATCCCATATTTCACATTTTATTACCTTTGGAATTATTCCTTTTCCCATAGGGTTCTTGAGAGAAAACAGGTTAATGTTTAAGTGCATCTGCGTTCTATTTTTTTAAAGTAGTAGATTCTTATCATCAAGCGTTTTTTCAAATTTTTTCACACCGTACAATGTGTACAATGTGAAGGAGAGGGAGTTTAGGTGTTAATCGACCCGCATTTGAGAATTTGAGAAGTCATACCAAAAAGAAAGTATGCCAATGGCAAGCAATTGTTGGCTTCGGTTTCCTTTTTGTTTCTGTTTCAACAATTCTCGGTACGATAAAGTCAAACATTTCAGTTAGAGAATCTCCCGAATATCCTCCTGTACTTCAATTCCTACTTTCCAGTCCTTCTTTCATTTTTATACATTTGCAGGGTATTATAATTTTTGTAAGAAGATTGCCACACAGTGAAGGAGACTTTTTCGACCTTATAAATCATCTCCTCTAAGAAACAACCATTATTTATTATTTCAGAATTTCGGTACTAATTTTATGCAAACGGATGCCATAGAAACAATCTTTAAATGCAGTGGAAAATGCAAAATTGTGAATATAAAGTTGAGAATACTTATAATATTCAAATAATTGAAATAACTTTGACGTGCCAAAGTTAGCTTCCTTTTTTGTAGAAAATTAAATTGAAGTCAGAACTAGAAACAAAATAAGTTTGCTGCTGCCGACGAAATGCATTTATATAATTTATAATTTATTTGATATGTTATACTGAAAAAAAGTTAATAATAATTAAAATTACTACAAAACTAGCAACAAAAAAAAAAAAAAAGAAAGGAAGCTAACTTTGGCTCACCGAAGTTTATATACCCTTGCAGAATTTTAACGAAAAATTAAAACCGAAATTCTGGAATAATAATTAGTTACCTAATATCAAATTTGGTGTAAATATGTTGAGAAACCGCGAAAATATCTTAAAAACTAACATAGCTATAATTTTTTTTTCGAAAAATTTTCCGATCAGTCCTATGGCAGCTATATGATTTAGTCGTCCGATCCGGCCCGTTCCGACATCTCTAGAAGTAAGAGTATATAGAAGACTAACTTCAAAGTTTCATTTAGATAGCTTTAAAACTGAGGGACTAGTTTGCGTGTAATCGGACAGACTGCCGGATAGACTGATATGGCTAGATCGACTCGGCTATTGATCCTGATCAAGAATATATATACTTTATAAGGTCGGAATTGTCGGAATAGGAAATAACTGCTATGTAAAGACCCTACCCTTACCTCTGGCCGAGGAAGGGAGTGTTTTTTAAAGATGTGCTCCGACTCACATCAGGTGGGTCGAGGTAAGGATAGGTATCGTAATACAGCGTTTGCATTAAAATCTAAGGACATCTCAACATTTAACAAGTGATAAAATTCATTGTACACGTAAAATGTACATTGTAAAATTCATAAAACACGAAATGACCCGTGCATCTCGAAGTTAGAAGATAGATGGAAGTGATATGACCGTGAGTAATAAAAATTATAATATATGTTTAGAGTTTTGGCATTTAAATCATTATTTTTAAGATTTATAAAAGCAACAGCGAGACAGGTGTTGAAACAAACTTGATATTCGCTTACAAGATATAATTTAAGATTTCTCTGGTGACATTTTTAAAATAATTTCAAGTCATTATTGTTAGCATTCCTGATTTCTATTATAAAATGTTCTCGGAAATTTTCAAATTTCTTTACTATTTCATTTTTAGTCTTAACGCCAATTTTTCTAAATAATCTTGATCTTGTCGACTCGAAAATGTGTTTGAGATTTTCCTAGATGCCTAAATGGAAAACGTAGCAAAATAAACAAATAAACCACTTTGGCAGATTATTATCTGCAATGCGATTAGGATTTAGGGTCAAACATAATCCTCTATTGTCCGATCCAACAGTGCATTCTCATTCTAAGTACCAGCTTGGGAACCCTTGAGTATTTATAATTTGTTTTTGACACCTACATACATATGTATGTATATTTCTTGAAACTCTTAAACGACTTACTATACTTTGCTATCTTGAAACTCTCATTATAAACAGTCGAATTTGGATATTGTCTTTATAAGTTGTTAATCCAATCTAAAATTGGCTGAGATAATAAAATATATATAGTTATAAAATATGTATATATAAAATTAGTTTACATCACAGGAAATTATTTGTGCAAGCTGTACACAAGCTAGGGATTGCCAATGTTAGCTTCGTTTCTTGATTTTCATCATCACGTATGGCAATTTGAAATGATTTCTGAGTTTCAATATTTTCCCAAAAGGCTCAAAAAAAAAACAAGAGAAAAATAATACGGTAGAACGTTTGTCAACATTACGTTAATTTTTTGTTATAGTTGACGAGATGTATTTTTATAAAACAGCAATTTGACATAACTTAAGGGGGTTTAGGTATTCTTTTTTTTAATATTTTGTTATTTTTTATTACAAATGTCCAATATACTAAGAATATTGTGTAAAAGTTTTACATCGATCATATCGAAAAATACGAAGTTATGGTTAGTTAAATGGAGGTCGTTTGGTGTGCACTGCATGTACATTAGTAGCTTTTCTTTTTTAGTTTTAATTTTAAATACAGACAGACATAATCGGTACAACGCAACAAATTTAATTCTTTTTTTCTTAACGGCAAATTTTGGCTAAAAAAATTTATGGAAATATTAAGTACTTCTGGTGTTGTCCTGCTTACTTGAAAGCAAAAAAAATTAAAAGTTTGATTTTCCAAAGTTGGCCTGCTAACTCTATACACATATCAATAACTTTAAAGAGCTCACCTGAAAAATGGCATTTTACAAATCGCAGTGTAATAGTTTTAAAATTTGTATCACGATTTTTATATTTATTATAACTTTGTGCCGGCAGGAAATGTATGTAACAGGTGGAAGAAGGCATCTCCGACCCTATAAAATATATATATTCTTGATCAGCGTCAACAGCCGAGACGATCTAGCCATGTCCGTCTGTCTGTCTGTCTGTCTGTGTGTCTGTGTGTCTGTCTGTATGAAACACTGGATCTCAGAGACTATACGAGATAGAGCTCTAATTTTTTTCGACAGTACTTGTCCCGCAAATCATCAAAATTCATCTATCATCAATCTTTTTAAGGCTAGAATTTTGGTATGTACATTAAGAACTATAGTCTGTGTAATTTATGAAATTTTCGAAGTTATTAAAGAAATAATTTTGTATGTATATATAAAATATATATATTCTTGATCAGCGTCAACAGCCGAGACGATCTAGCCATGTCCGTCTGTCTGTCTGTCTGTCTGTGTGTCTGTCCGTATGAAACACTGGATCTCAGAGACTATACGAGATAGAGCTCTAATTTTTTTCGACAGTACTTGTCCCGCAAATCATCAAAATTCATCTATCATCAATCTTTTTAAGGCTAGAATTTTGGTATGCACATTAAGAACTATAGTCTGTGTAATTTATGAAAATTTGGTTGCGATCACATACAAATTTTCGAAGTTATTAAAGAAATAATTTTGTATGACCACAAACGGGTGCTGCAGCATGCCTCATTTGGTTGACCAACTAGTTGTGATAGAAAAAGAGTCTTAAAAGATATTCGAGAAGCAATTTTAATAAATGGTAAATATTATTATTCGCATTAATGCAATAATAACGCGTTTTTACACACATAGATACATGTGAATGTATTTTTGTAAGCACGTGATTATATTACACTTGCATTTGCATTTGTCCGTTATGTTCAAAAATGTATTAACTTTTACTATGGGTAGCGGGTATCTCACCGTCGAGTTCACTCGACTGTAGCTTTCTTACTTGATTTTTTTTTGGTAAAGATGGAAAAGAAAAAAAAATTGGGGGAGAGAAGGTGGATTTAGGAGGATTAGTTAAGAGTGTGTGTGCAAAATTTCAAACCTATCGGTTGTTTAGTTTCCGGGATTTTCCTGACACCGAATTTTTTGAGAAAGTTTCGAGAAAATGCGTTTAAAGATTGAGAAGCATTTGTCCGTTTGCATATATGATATGTACCTGCTATGCGAACGGGTCTCCAAAAAATTCTATCTCCGTTCGTTTTGCTCGGAAAGAAATTTGGACACGATACTCTTTAAATGTTTTTCTATCAAATAAAAAATATTATGACAATGTTTGACCCGCATAAGCCCTTAACAAATGAATTATATTTTTCTAATATCGGATTATTTAACCGTTAAGTAGCGATATGAGTTTGTGAAAAAATATGTATGGTTCTGGGTTATTACCATTTTATGTAAATATATTAGAGGCCTATAGTCAATCCACAAAGTCAAGCTTAGGTCCGTTATATTAGTCAAGTCTGGCACATGGTCAAGTCGTTTAAAATTAAAGACATATCCGACAAATAAGTTTTTAAAATTTGAAAATTGTTTTTATACCCCTGCAGAGTATTATAATTTCAGTCAGAAGTTTGCAACGCAGTGAAGGAGACATTTCCGACCCTATAAAGTAAATATATTCTTGATCAGGATCAGCAGCTGAGTCGATGATGTCATGTCCGTCTGTCGGTCCGTCCGTATGTCCGTCTGTACGACTTCTAAATGAAACTTTGCACTATGTCTTTTATATACTCTCACTCATACATCTGTCGGAACGGGCCGGATCGGACGACTATATCATATAGCTGCCATAAAACGATCGCAACATTTTTCGCAAAAAAAATATAACTATGTCAGTTTCCAACATAATTTGATATTTCGCCATTAAATATTATTTCAAAATTACGGTTTTAATTTCATAAAAATCCGACAACTATGTATATCCCATAGCTGCCATAGGAACAATCGGGAAACAAAATGAAAAATCATAACTTTGCTGATTTTCTTCATATTTTTTATCAAATTAGAGATTTGATAATTTTTTATTATTTCAGAATTTCGGTCTAAATTTTTTCATTAAATTTGCAATCTGCAAGGGTATACAAACTTCGGTGAGCCGAAGTTAGCTTCCTTTCTTGTTTTCTGATTATTTCTATGGCAGCTATAGGATATAGTTGGCCGATTTTCATGAAATTTAAGCCGACATTTTGAACTAATATAAAATGGCCAAATATCAAGTTTGGTGAAAATACCTTAAAAACTTACATAGTTATAATTTTTTTTCGAAAAATTTCCCGATTGTTCCTATGGCAGCTAATGATTAGTCGTCTGATTCGGCCCGTTCCGACATATGTAGAAGTGAGTGTATATAAAAGACCAACTGCAAAGTTTCATTCAAATAGCTTTGAAACTGAGGGACTAGTTCGCGTATAATCGGACAGACGGACATGGCTAGATCAACTCGGCTGTTGATCCCGAACAAGAATATATATACTTTATAGGGTCGGAAATGTCTCCATTACTGCGTCGCAAACTTCTTTTTGAAATTATAATACCCTGCAAGGGTATACAAATAATATAAATACAAATACAAATAAATAAACTGTGTATAAAGTCTGTCTTTTGTATTTTTTAATCAATTATACTATTTTAAAGATTCGCCTTTTTTTTAATCTTAATTTATTTTGATTTCTAGAACAGGTTTGATAAAAGCATTTTAATTAACACATTGAAAAACCATGTCTTCTAAACGTAATCCGAATGATCTTTTATTGATTACTTCAAAAACATACCGATTATATACATATGCACCTTTATTCATATAGAAACTTCATATAATAATGAAGTTTGTATAGAGGTTTGTGTATACACCGCACTCTCGGCTAACAGTTAATGGTATTTTTCCTTCGTGGGCAGAAAAATGCGAGTGCTAGAACTTGATGGGTAATATATACAATCGTTTGGTTCCTTATACACAGCAAAGGGTGGAAGAGGAATGGCTATATAGACCGCATTGAAGCAGTCCAAGTATTGGCCAATTACAGTTATGCCACCCTCTGCTTTTCGAATTTCGGGAATTTGCTGTGACCAATGGCATACGCTGAACTTAGAGGTGTGGCCTATAGAGCAACCATCCTTGTACCCCACAAGCCCACGTCAATCTGCCATTTTCAGACAGAAAAACACAGAAATAGTTCGAGCATCACTACGCGTAGACGCATCGCTATCTTTATTTGTAACTTCTGTAGATAAAAACAGCAAGCCTTGGATTATAAATGTAAATATATATAAATAAATATAGAAAGACAATAAATATTCAAGAACACAATGGTAAAATTGAGAAAATTTCTAAAAAAAATGCTAAATTCTATGAAAACTACAATATAGAGGATCAAGTGCAATACGTATCAGTGCCAGTGATTTATAAATTGTATTCTATATCCGGTATAGAGCATATAAAAAGTTAAATGTAGAAACTAATACACTTATAGTTCTACTATGTGAATGTTTTATGTTTTAAATAATTATTTAATTGTACAATGCCGTTAAAACTAGCGTTTCAAACTAGTTATACCTATGAGATTTAAATAAACCTTATATTTATAAATAACTTAAAAATAAACAAGAAAGGAAGGTATTTGTATAAATTTTTTCATTTTCAATTGGATAATTATAACCAATTCATTTTGGTAAAATAAAAAAAAGGTGGCATGAAACATAAAATATTTCTGAGTAAAAACACCGAATTCGGTTCTCTTAAAAATTTACCGTTCGCCCAAAACTATTTCTATAAAATTTTAGACATTATTTTAAAATCGAAATAATATCTAAATCTTCAGAAGAGTATTCGAGAAGTAGTATGAAAAGATTAACATGTACATTTCCATTATGCTGTATAAAAAGAACATTTAAATTTAAAACATTTTTTCAAAATCGTAAATAATAACTATATCCTCACATTAAATGCCAATTTTTTTTTTATACTACCTTCCTAGTAGAGTATTCGTTCCTATAGATCCTGTATAATAATGTTATATTTATATGTCATATATTTTCGTAATAGAAAAACCGAAATTCTGAAATCATAACTTAGAGACTAATTTTTCAGAATCGGGATCGAATCGGTTGTTGATGCTCCTTTTATTGCTTGCTAATCGATGGTTAACATTATAATACAACAAAAAAGGAAACTTTCAAATTAAATCCAAATAATTTAAAACAAAATTCTGAATTAATAAAAAGCGGCCAAATACTAAATTTAATAAACATATTTAGGAAAGCAGAAGAGTTATGTTTTTTCACTTTTTATACCCTTGCAGGGTATTATAATTTCAGTCAGAAGTTTGCAATGCAGTGAAGGAGACATCTCCGACCCTATAAAGTATACATATATAATCTTGATCAGGATCAACAGCCGAGTCGATCTAGCCATGTCCGTCTGTCGGTCCATCCGTACGTCCGTCTGTACGATTATACGCAAAACTAAGTCCTCAGTTTTAAAGCTATCTGAATGACAGCTATAAGATATAGTCATCCGATTTTCATAAAACTAAAACTGAAATTCAGGAATAATAAAATATGGATAAATCTCAAATATGAAAGGTACTAGTTTGCGTAGAATAGGCCACACCGACATGGCTAGATCGACTCGTCTGTTGATCCTGATCAAGATTAAGATGTCTCGTTCACTACGTTGCAAACTTCTGACTGAAACTATATAGTAATAGCCTGCAAGGGTATAAAAACCTAGTTGATATATTGAACTGTTGATATCATTAAACTTTTTGTTTCCCGAAGTAAATACATACATATATAGAAGATACCTTGTAACATTTTTCAATCGGATTTATCTTATTTTAGTATTAGGCTAGGTACTTGATCACAAATTATCTGAAACTTTACTGATCAGGGATCATGTTATTCTTCTTCCCTAAGCGAAGAAAGGATGATAACTTTTGCAAGCCGGAATTTTTATACCCTTGAAGTTTACAATTGGTTCATTAAACATTAATAAACTTTGTCAAATGTTCGGTTTTAACATTTACCTGTACATATTGTATTTATTGTTTTACAGTGACAGTTTAATGTTTTTCATTTTCCGTTCCATTTAACGATCGTTTTAATGGTAGCTATATGATAAAATTTTTTATAAAATTTAAGCCGCAATTCTGGAATAATAAGAAATGTCCAAGTCCAATTTACTTGAAAATATGTTGAAAAACAGCGGAGCTAATTTTTTTCTATTTTTCGTATCGATCTTTTCCATGGCAGGTATGAGATAGAACCCGAAAATTTTAAATAATACAAAATGGCCGTGTCTCAAATTAAATTAAAATAACTGTGAGAAACGTAGAAACGAACAGATCGATGGACAGACGGACATAACTAGATCAATTCGGCTTTTAATGCTGATCAAGAATATATGTATGTACTTTATAAAATCGGAAATGACTACAAAAATGCGTTGCAAACTTCTATTAATATTATTTATTAATAACATTATAATACCCGGCAAGAATAAAAAACTCACCCACTAATAATAATGACTACAAAAATGCGTTGCAAACTTCTATTAATATTATTTATTATTAACATTATAATACCCGGCAAGAATAAAAAACTCACCCACTAATTTTTTAAAACACGCCTTTTGTTTTCTCCTATATAATCTTTAACTAGTTTAAACTATTTTGAGTCTGGGCTCAAAAATATGTTTTCTAACTGCAGGCCTATCTCAAAGCTTAGCATGGTTTATGCCTGGGAGGTCGACTTCCACAAACTTGATCACTTTTCTTTATCACTATTGTATTAATCCCTTTCCGAACCATTGTCAAGTAGATGTGATGTATACTTATTTTGTCAAAGTATTTGATAAAGTTAGTAATGTTATACTGTTGGCCAAACTAAAGAAAACGGGCTTTCACTCATCTCTGCTTAGCTGGATATGTTCTTATCCCTATTTGGCGACTTCGGGACTTCCTCAAGGGAGTGCCTTTCTTTTCATTCTTTTTATCAATGATATCGGTGTTTGCTTCACGAGTTCAGAATTTTTGCGATTTTGCTGATGATATGAAAATATTTAAGTCTGTGGGATCGGCTGTGGACTGCGCTATGCTCCAGAATGACTTTTATATGGTGTTCACTGAATAAGCTGCCTTTAAATCTCGCTAATTGTTTCTCAGTCACATATAGCAAACGGCTCAATAATTTTCTGTTTCACTATTCGATTCATTCAAGTAGAACTGAAGCTTTGGATGTGGGAGTTCTGTTTGATGGCAAATTAAAGCACATGAGTTATCTAATTCCCAAGGCGTATGCCAGGTATAGGTTTTTTAGGCGTAATGCTACTCAACTCATGGACCCTTATGCCAAACTAAGTCTATTTTTCGCTTTGGTAGTGTCTTAGACGGAGTATGCCTCGTTCATGTGGAACCCGGCAGGATCCACACAATCGGGCCGCATTGAACGCATCCAAAAGGAATTTCTAACTTTCGCCCTCTCGTCCCTCAATTTCCATGATCCTTTTTCTTCCTATCCTGCTAAATGTCGTCTTGTGCACCTGTCGTCACTTTATGATAGGAGATTTATAGCTTCCATTTTGTTTATCATTGTTATGATTTCTAGTAAAATTGATTGTCCTGTGCTTTTGAGCCATATAAATTTTTGTCTCCCAGGTAGTGAGCTTTTTGTTGTTCCTAAGTGTAGGACCTTAAATGAGCATGTTACTCACCTCCCCTAGGAACCAGGCCAAGAATGAATTGAGTGTACATTTTGCCGCATTAAGTAAAAATTAAGTTTTAATTTTAAGTCTCTAAGTAGCCAGTTAAAGTAACTCTATTAGTGAATAAATAAATAATTATTTTATTGATTTCGATTTTGTATTCTCTTTTCCCTATCAATATATCGAATTACTCGCAGTGGGAGGTCCACTGATGTTTGTGATATATTCAGCATATATTGTATATTTATGTTAATGAGCACTTATTCCTCTTGACGCCACCACTCCCGAAGTGATGATGGTTGCCTTTCCTCCCCTACCCTTTCCGATATAATAAAAAAACACTCTTAAGACTTCAAGTGGATATAAATATACATACTTGGATTTTGTTGATCAGCAGTGATGTGATAGAAGGGTTAAGCGTGGTATGGCACTCGTTAAAAAAATAAAAAGAATGAGCTTGGACTGTAAGATACCCATTCTGAATTAATTTTGATCTGCACCACCAACCAAATCGGCTTAGCCAAGTCTTTCTGTATTAAAGAATGTATATATGGATCTTGAAAGCTTTGGTGAATTTGTTGTTATCTTGCTTAATTGTTTTTGCAGGGTATTATAATTTTAGTCAGAAGTTTGCCAATTTAATTAGCAAATAATTTTATAAATAATATTTAGTGCCATTTCTATGCATATGTTTTGTAACTGAGCGCTCACTGAAATTTAAATTTATTTTCAAGAATATATCTCAGGGTTGATATATCCAGTATAATATGAATTATAAATATATAAAAGACAAGTAAGACAACTATAGTCGAGTGAGCTCGACGGTGAGTTACCCGCTACCCATAGTAAATAGGTAATACATTTTTGAACATAACGGACAAATTCAAATGCAAGTGTAATATAATCACATGCATACAAAAATACATACAAATTTATCTATGTGTGTAAAAACGTGTTATTATTGCATTAAAGCGGCTAATAATTATTGCCATTTAATAAATAAATAAATAAAAATGGCTTTTCGAATATCTTATAAGATTCTTTTCCACAATCAAGAACTGGTAAGAATATTTAGTTGGTCCACCAAATGAGGCATGCTGCAGCAGCAGTTTGTGGCCATACAAAATTATTTCTTTTAAAACCTTCAACAATTTTTATCTGATCGCAACCAAATTCGCGACTCTAGCTTTAAAAATATTGATGATAGATGAATTTTGTTGATTTGCGGGGCGGAAGTGGGCGTGGTAAAAATTTGAAACAAACTTGATCTGCGTACAAGCATAACAAATTAGAGCTCTATCTCTTATAGTCTCTGAGATCCAGTGTTTCATACGGACAGACGGACAGACGGACAGACACACAGACAGGCAGACGGACATGGCTAGATCATCTCGGCTGTTGACGCTGATCAGGAATATATATACTTTATAGGGTCGGAGATGCCTCCTTCTACCTGTTACATCCATTTCCTGCCGGCACAAAGTTATAATACCCTAATACCCTATGGGTAGCGGGTATAAAAATAAAAAAAAAAAACAAAAAAAAATTATCAAAATCGAATTCTAAATAATAATTTAATTTGGGCAGACAGGCAAGCATGTCCAATTCATGGAATATGTAATAGAATGCATGCCCAGTACTTTTAAATTATTCTTACTTATTAAGAAATTTATCTCTTTTCATAGGGTGTTTTCCTAATCAATGGCTTACTGGAAATGAAGGAAAATGTTATATATCTGTTTTAAGTGACTTATCGAAATGGCTCACTCAGATTTAAGTGCTGCGCAGCCGACGAGCGCGGGATCCGATCAAGATCTTGGAACAACGCCAGACAGTGCACCAAAGCAGATCCTGTCCAGTATCTATCCGCCACACGGAATACACCCGAGAAATGCAACTTCAATGGCCTTGGAGCAATACCGACTGCAGCTCTACAACTATGCCTTGAATATTGAACGATTTAGGTGTCCCCAGTACGTGAGCGGAGGCACTAATGGTGTGAGTGCTTCATGGGTTCACCTGACCCCATATGGCCATAGCTCTTCCGCTGGATCTGGTTCGAGTTCTGGTAATAACTCAGCTATTAATAGAATGTCAGCATTATCGACCACTTTTTCGCTTTTTCCACAAACCCAACATCGTATTTTTCAACCGGAAGAGCCCAAGCCCCAGCATAGTTATATAGGACTGATAGCCATGGCTATTTTAAGTTCAACGGACATCAAGCTTGTCTTGTCCGATATATATCAATATATTTTGGACAATTATCCATATTTTCGAAGTCGTGGTCCTGGCTGGCGCAACTCCATTCGTCATAATCTCTCACTTAATGATTGCTTCATAAAATCAGGGAGAAGTGCCAATGGGAAGGGACATTATTGGGCCATACATCCCGCTAATATGGAAGATTTCCGGAAGGGTGATTTTCGGCGTCGCAAGGCCCAGCGTAAGGTGAGAAAGCATATGGGATTATCGGTGGATGATGCTAGCACGGGGTCACCAAGCCCACCGCCGTTGGATCTCACCACACCGCCGCCTACCTCTGGAAGCTCACACTCGGGATTGGGTTTTCCTCCATACCATCATCATCAGCAGTATATAGGACAGTTCTTTAATAGAAATTCGGCGGTGGTACCAAGTATTGCTCCCACATATCACTCGGATCCCTCCCTACGACAGCAGTCGTTCCTCAACCTTCAAGATTCTGCGATTCCCGTGACTCCCCAGCATCCTCAGCATATTGCATTTATCAACTCCACAACGACGACAACAATAGCCAATATGTTTTCCCAAACCAGAAAGCGTCAGTTCGATGTGGCTTCATTATTAGCACCCGATATAGTTTCCTCTGAAGATCAAGACCAGTTGGAAGAGTCGCAGCATCATCATACAGTGATCACAAAACAGACGATACATCGCGAAGTGGTTGTGGGCTTGGAACAGCAAACTGTTAACACCGACACCACTGACATAGATCCCGATGTGGATGTCGAAGTGGTAGATGAGGGAATCGACCAAGACCTCGATCGGGATCAGGAGCAGTTTCATAAACAGAAGATGAAAAGAGAATCAGCCATAAAGGAAATTTTTTCCGATAATATTTCATACCTCAGTGATGATCCAGATCATGATCAAGATCCTGAACAGAACTATTCAGCCAGATCGTTGGGCGACAGCAGTAGCAGCCAGCATGAGGAGTCAAGTTCTTTGGAAGAATGTCCCGTTAGAGACCCCGTACTTCCCACATCAAACTCCGCCGCCTACATAGAACTTAACCAGGTTGACCCTTATGTATTAAGTCGATATTATGGTACATATATGGCCGCAGCGGCGCGACGTGCAAATTTAGAGGCATCCAAGGCGGTAAGGCCTTCTCCTAAGCTCGAAATAGTCTCACAAAAGTAAAGAAAAAAGAAATAAACGTAGAGTGCAGAGCTCCTAAGTAACAGAAGAAGGTGGTCTACAATTTTTTAACAGAATGCTAACCGACATTATAATTTCGAGAAAATTGAGGTATAAGTAGCGAATGCATATATTGTATGAATGTATATTGAGTTTTTAGAGGCCTAATTATTAAACATTTTAACACTTCGGGAAAAATGCGTAAACTTCTTTGATAGATGTTGTTCCAACAAAAAATTCCTAACCTAAGCCGAGAACAAAATTGTAAATACCCAATAGTTTCACATTTATCTTCTCTGGAAAATATAGAAAACACAAGACAACCAGGTCTTCTTTTATTATCATATTTTTTGTATTTCGATTTGGTTTAAATAGCTCGATTTAGTTTTTAGGTGCCGAGGTTATCGACCCCTCACCAAATCAAAATCTGTAAAAAGAGGGCATTATTTTTCATTTCGGGCAGACAAAGTTTCCCGTTTTACAATTCTTAAAAATCATACGTATGAAAATCGAAATCGGTAAAATTTTACGAATACGATAACCGAAGCAGACCTGAACGAATCAATTTACATTTCCATAACGGTTTTTTCGATAGGTATCGATATTTTCTGCCATGAAGATCTCAGAATCAGTAGCATTTATGCTCCAGACAGAAAAAATATTTAATTCCCGATTACTATAGATCATACATACAAAATGTACTGTTATTTGCAAACTTATGCTTCAAACTGACGACCTAAAACCCACCCTGGAACACGAATAATGAATGCCTAAATCAAACATTTATCATTAATATAAATAATAAGTCGTAGTAGTATTCTCTCCATATGTAGACCTATAAATATGTTTTACTGACCATAACAAATAAATGTTAAATTATTGTTAAATTATATTAAACATGATTAAAAATTCCAGATATACAAATAAGAAAGAATTGTAAATGTGTCGCTCTAATCCCAATAAAAAATCAAATTAAATAATTATTGTTATCTGACTATTTTAATATTACTGCTAGCCAGGCCCGGATTTACCACAGGGCACCCGGGGCAACTGCCCCGGGGCCCCCACAAACTGGGGGCCCCCACAAATTTATCTATAAGCAATACTTGTACGAATACTTATACCAAACACAATGACCAATGATAGATTTAAAAGTAAATAAACGCACAGTAAATACGTATCTATTAAAGTAAGTTTTATTCGAGGAAAATTATAAGTCGATTTAAAAAATCAAAGTTTGTACTACATAAAGGGCCCTCACAAGTCTTTTGCCCCAGAGCCCCCCCACCCCAAAATCCGGCTCTGCTGCTAGCGAAGATAAGGGATACTTTTGAAATAACGTAATCCAAGACATAGTAAGTATTCATCAAACGTTCTAATTATTAGACCAAAAGCTTAATAAAATTTAATGTTAAGTACCGACGCTGTCTCCGCTTTTTTTTGGATAGTGAGAAACGAAACGTCGATGTTCGAGAAAATTAACCACCACTACATTTTACAATTGGAATTCTTGGCCCAATTTGAATTTCCATACAAAATTAGTCCCCAGTTTCCGTTTGGGACATATTCGTTTAGTTGCGCAAAAATTACGTCACAACGAAATTCTCTTTCGTTTAAATTCAAATTTAAATTATCCAAGTTACTTACCAGGAAATTACAAATTCGGTTATCGATGTTTTCGATGGTTCATGTTGAAAACATCGATAGTATCGATAGCGCAAAGATACATTTTTAGTTTAAAGAGATAATTTATTTTCGCTAAAGTCCATACTTTTGTTTAGAAATAATAACATTAACATTTTGGGCCTGAAGTAAGAAAGAAATCTATTGGGTCGGAATTCTAGGCTTCAGTCGATGTAACCACCGATTTCCAGACGCTTTTCGCGCTTCTGGTCCTTCAAACGCTTGATATTGTTCATAATAAACGTTTTTTTTAAATTATTTCAATCGTTTTATTCCCCCAGAAAAAATCATAACTAATTTTCAAAATATTCAACACTTTTTAGCATAGTATCCAGACAGTAAAACGTTTCGCAGCGGAAAAAATGTTTCATCTTTTTAATTATGACCGCTGATTTTACTAGCTGTTCGGCATTTTTGTCCGGCAAATGATGCAGGCATACATGTAAGTGATATTTTTAAATATAGCATGGTATCCAGACAAAAAACGTTTTGCAGCTGAAATAATGTTTTATCTTTTCTAATGTGACTGTTGATTTTACTAGCTGTTCGGCATTTTTGGCCGGAAAATGATGATAGTAGGTTTTATCTAATTTTTAATTTTTGTATCAACATTTTAAAAATATTGTAAACACGCATGTATGACCGAATCAATTCCCGGCCAAAAATGCCGAACAGCTAGTAAAATCAGCGGTCACACTTGAAAAGATAAAACATTTGTTTCGGTGCGAAACGTTTTTTTGTCTGGATACGGAGCTTTAAAGAGGGGCTTTTTACTGTCGTAATACTATACTTTTGAATAAAAATACCAAATCAAGTGAAAAGCAAACGTGTGTTTTTAAGTGTCTTACTAACATCCACACTACAAATTACAAAATCGGTTATCGAATTCTGGCCCAGCCTACTATTTGTTTTTATTGTTTTAATTGTTAAAATAAACGGGGAGGAGCACCATGAAGAAACTGGTGATGTATTTTCATATAATTAGCTACGGGCCTTATTTGTAACGTATTTGCCTTTGTACAGGTGTTGCTAATGGGGAAGAGCGGGTCGGGGAAGATCAGCATTACGTTCCATTATCTTCGCCAAGTATATTGCCCATGATACGACACGCCTCGGATCAACAAGTGAGTAAATTGACTATATAACTATATAAACGACTTTAAGTTGACCTCTATCTGATTTACAGAGCCTGGTCTTTTATTGTCACCATGGTAATTCTTTGCCAACGTTATCGAGGCCGATGAGGGGCTGTTGTCCTAAAAGGTACTCTTCCTGGTAATTTCGAATTGCCAGAGCAAGAATCGTGACTCACACCGTTTCGAGAAGGTGTCCAACATTACTAAGCAGTTCAAGCTGAGGTGCTCTAAGCTTGGCGCCAAGTTCCAGTGGTGATGTTGGACCCCACCCTGCCCTCGGAAGCCAGGCTGGTGAATATACGGAACGCTCGAAAGTACTTTGAGGAGATGGAGAATCGGAATAACAGTGCCACGAGCCACCACGGCCACAAGTATAAAGAATTGTTCAGCTCGTTTGTTTTCCGTAAATTTCATCAACGCCGTTTTTCGTTTAAAAGACTTGAAACTCGGTCTTTTGTTGTGCACAGATCAAAGCGTCCTGAGTGGCGCGCCCCAAAGTCTTATCGCTTCCCGTAATAATAAATACGTATATATGTATGTCTTCGTTTGGCAACTTTTGTTATTTTCCATTCATAAAATCTTCTTGTTAGAGTTATAAATAGTATTGATTCGTTGATTTTTTGTTGATTTGTAAGTTAAAACTTTAATAAGCCTTAGAGGAACAATTACACACTTATAAACATACAAAACAGTCCTAGCAATTGGTCATTTGTAAATGCCGTCAACTGTAGATAAGGCCCACATATCACAGAAAATCCAGATAGTTGATCCGCGAATAATATGCCTTAGAGTAGAATCTCCGAACCTCCTCTGGCAATCAATCCACGTTGTCCTCATTAACGGCCATAAATCGTTTGGCGCCGCGACTAAAGTAATATATGTAACCTGTATAAATATCAAACCACAGGGCGTGTATGTGAAGATCATGAGACTCCAATCTGGGCTTCAAAAAGCCATAGGAGGCTATGTTGAACATTTGCCGCAGAGTGTTGATCTGCGAAAGCTTATCCTCGGCGGCGAACTTTAGCTCCTCATCCTTATGTAGGCCACAAAGCGACGCAGCGGATTCTCCTAATAGAAGAGCAAGGGATCATTCATGCCTGGAACTTATCCATACTGGTGTTGGCATGGATGCACAACCAGGACCTCACGAGCGAGAGGCGACGGTCCACCTGGTAATTAAAGGTGAGGGAAGTTTCTATATATTCCATAGGCTGAGATCATAAACATACGTGGAACGTAAAATCTGGATCCCGTAGATTTATGGCCTTGCAATCGCTGTGCCCGTAACGATTATATGCCGGATATCCCAGCACCAAGGCGGACGGTTCATAGCTAAAGTACTCATCCTGGAAGTGCTATAAAAAATCGTTGTTGTTTTTTTCCATAAACGTTTTTCTATAATAATTGTAATTCATTTCTAGCGCGCATCTGTAAACATAACAGAACATTAACATTTCTAACATTCAAATTGCAGCTAAAGAGAAAATTATATTAAAAGTTCTCTCTTCGCTGTTAACAGCAGTGATGGCACTACCACTTATTTCCTTCAGATTTGAAAATTTGAGCTTTTTCAGCACATTTAAGTAGCTTTTATAAATTTTAATTTTACTCAATTTGGCAAGTGCTAAACATGTATTTCTCTTCTCCCATAGTATATATCTAGATATATATATATATCTTTGCTTATTTTCGTTCTGTTATATAGTTTAAAATACCGGGATTCTGTCGGATACTGCCATTTTTTGAACAGTCTCAGTGGCGCTGCAAAAGCTTCGTTAAATGTTTAGCTGGTTTTTAGCCAAGTGAATTTGTTATATATAAAAAAATGTATGATAATAATGCATACGTTAGCACAATTACAGGTTTAGCAATAGGAAAGTTTTTGTAATATAATAAATAAATATTTTTTAAACTTTACTAATAAAATCTATTAATTAATATAATATTTTAGCTTGTTTTTCATTTATTTATTTTTTATATTTTATGTATCGTTATTATTTTTTCTCAGCTTATCTGAACTTACTCTATTACCCCTTATTCTTGTGGTTTTATTTCCGGTACGATAATAGCAGGTGTGGCCAAAATCGCACATTAAGGGAATTTTGTCTTTGAATCGTTTGAATTCACAGCGAACGTCGAACATCGAACAAGTGAGAGCCATTTTAACATATCCAATCCGAGCGTCGACGTTGGCAGAGAAATTGCTCGACAGAACAAATTGTGCCTCTATATAAGATACTCTTTAAATGATTTAAAATGTCCTGGTGCTCGGGTGCGTGTCGGATCTTTTATGATGATTTTTAAGAAAATTATTCTGCCACAACTCCGATTATTTCGATTTTTCGTTTAAAAATATGAAGAAATGAACGCGCCGGAGTTGAAAATAGTGCCATGCACATGCTATATATACATAATAACTTTAAATTTAGCGATTATAATAGCTCAAAAACATTCTATAATTCCCGATAATCGATTTGATGCGTGATCGTGTTTAAACAGGATGTCTAACCAGGACTCCGGAAGCAAGAAGCTCTAACAATGAACGTTAGTCCCTGTTAGCCCATGTGACTCCGCAAGATAACGGGAATTTACAAAGAGTGCCATAAAAAGTTAATGTAAATAATATATATAATATAATGCTAATGATATTTTTCTATATATAAAAACGAAATTAATTCAATCGACGTCGAAAAAGCAATCCTAGTCAATAAAACAGTATAACCAGTACAGGAACGGATTCTATAAGCAAAGGTTAGTGCCAATATGGTAACCGTAAACTGATCTCTCTTGCCACGTTTGAGATTTTCGACCTGTCTCTGATTCATCGTTGTGCCGGTTGTTTTGTCTGAGCTTAGCTGAGTCTGAATACAAGCATTGGTTGCGACAGGTGCACTTGCCACGCGAGAATATCTCTTTACTGAGCTAAGGTGGCTCTGAGGCTGGGGTTGGGTGGCTGAGAATTCGGAACTGGAATTGGCGCTGTGCGTATGCCACATAAAGAAATATTTAGGTATTTACAGACCAAATGAAACTATCGCAAAACTATTTTAGTGAACGCGCTTAGAAACAATATAAATTTGCGAGCATTAACTAAATTAACGGAAACTTATATCCAAATATCATTAAAGTCTAGTTTTAACTTATTTATGAGCCTGTTCTTGAAAGACTTGCAAACAATCGAAAAAGAAAATTTCACTACTGACATTTCACTACTACATTGTTTGGGTTCTAATCAAATTTAATCTTAAACGAAATAAATTTTTTAAAGGTATTCAAATATTTTGGTTTCCAATGATTCTCTCCGTGTACTGGGGGCCAAGACATCTCTTTGGTAGCTGGAAGGAAAAGGAGTTGGGGTGCTGGAGTTGGAAGATCGTGTGTATGAGATGGCTCTCAAGACTGGACTGGTTTTTTGAGCATACGCATAAGTATGTTGTGTTCAAACATGTATTGCATATATATATGTATGTACATATATATGCAATTATATATGTATGTACATGGGTACATTATATGTATGCAGTTACAATTGCTCTCTAACTTAATTTCTAATTATTATGACTAGGATTTACAACCTTTTTCGAGCTTAGATATAAAATTGCATTCCGCGCCTAATGATATTGCAACATACATACACATGTAGGTACATAAATACATGTCCGTTTTGCTGTTTGATTGTGCACTTGGTTTGGTTTTGCTTATTGTCTTTCGTGTCACTGTCGAGCGCCATAAATTCTAGGGGACCGTAAGGAACCTGGAACAGTGCCGCATAATAAGGTCCACACGGTTACATCAAAGAGACAATCACAGGCAGGGAACAATGATACACTCACAAATTTATCTTTGCCCTTAGCTTTGCACTAGGGATGAGAGAAAATATCATTGAATCTATGTATACTGAATCGATATATAAATCGATCTCTTAACGATGCAATTTATGATACATTGGTTCTTGCATTGCGTGATATGTGCAGGAAAGAAATAAATTTAATAATATTTTTGGATATTCGTTTAAAATGATTATTATTATCAACCCTTTAATTGCGATATTTATCGATTCTTCAAATTGTTCAAACGATGTATTAGGACCGGTTTCTGTCTATTAATAATATCGGAATTTTCCTTTCGATAAACATCAGTAGATTGTACTATATATGATCGATTTGGACAGCTAACTTTTTAGATAAATAAACAGTTCTTGTAACTTATAAAAGTTCAATTTATGCAGGCCCATGTAATCAATCATTCACCATGAATATTTACAACTCAAACCCAAATTATATACGGTTTCTATATAGTTTTGGTGTAGTCCACAGTTTCCTTTATTTAAAGAATTGAACTTGAACGAAGCAGAAATTTTTTGCCGTGTTTACACGCATGATCATTAAGTTAAACCTGAAGGGTAAGGGTAGGCTATGACAGGTTGCTTATCCAGTTCTCTGTTTGCTGCACTATCTCGCGAAAACCTAACCCACTGAATAGATAGAAAAATGCACAAGGAGAGAACAAATTAACCATCTATATATGTATGTATGTATATATTTTATAAATTGGAGTTGCTTAAAAACTCCAAGCAGCTGTTTACAGATTTCCCAGTAACTGCACCGATGACTTAATTTTAATCATACATAACTATGTATCAAATATAAACCACCGATTTTTATTTTTGATCGATTACTTACCATTCCAAAAACAATGGTTCGACTAGCTTAGATTTGTATGTATGTATGTATGTATGTATATGCATCCTACCAGTAAAACAACTCAAAAGTATGCATACTAATCTTTTCCTTTCATGATATTACGTATAGCATCCCTGGCGATGTACCATTATATAATTATAAATTCTTGAGGATCTTTTTTATTATGTCTTAGCTTATTAGTTATTTCATTTACAATTTCGAACAAAACTTTGCAATCCTTAGTTAAGATCTGACTTTGCATATAGTCTGTCTATGGGGGAAAATGCGAACACAAAAACATGTTTTTGGGGTAATACTCGTAGTCAGTCTGAGCCTGCGCCAGTAGTGACGATCCGCCGGGGACGACATATCGTAGTAAGGCGACACAGTCGACAGTCTGACCGGAATGCAGGCATGGAAAACTAGTTGTTATTGTCGACGTTGCGATGCTGCGTTTCTTTTTTGGCGTCGGTGCAAACGCAACAGCAAAAGAAACAACAACAGCACACTTGAATTAACAACAGGTGAATGCGAATCCAAGAAATCAATAAAAATAAAACAAGAAAGGTGAGCTAGGAGGCGGTAAGGGGAAACAAGGAAGGCGCTGCTACTAAGCTAAGAAAACACATCTGCAATCTGCTATCTAGCCGGTTTTTTTTAGCTGTTTGAATTTCTTTGTCTCTTTAAAGAAGAAGAAAACCTTTTTTCGATCAAGCACCGGATCGCTTAACCGAACTGGAGGTTCCGGTTTTTTATACTAAACTTTGTGGACTACACTTGTCCGCCACTCGACTTTTTGTACCACTCAGGACATATCGAGAAAACAATATAAAACCTTATAAATATCTAAACCTAGATCTAGATATCATAAAATGTGTATGTTCTATACGTTTGTCCCTCTATCCGAAAGAGTATCAGTATAAAATAGCACTTTTATTAGTATTATTTATAATTGTTTTAATTATAATTTATAAATGTTATTTATAATCATAATCATACTTATTCCCTTTAAACCCTTTCAAGGTATTATAGCACAGGTCGACAACATTTAGAACCAAAAACCTTAATATACTCACAATTCAGCCTTGAAATTTACTTAGTCTGATTTTCGAGATATGTCAAAAGTTCCGAAAAGTTTGTATTTTGACTTTATATATATACATAGAGGAAAAGTATCTTTAGGCTTTTAGTTCCGAGATGCATATTTATATATGTATTTGTATACCCTTGCAGGGTATTATCTCCGACCCTATAAAGTATATATGTATATTCTTCATCAGGATCAACAGCCCAGTCGATCTAGCCATGTCTTTATATGGTCGGAGATGTCTCCTTCACTGCGTTGCAAACTTCTGACTGAAATTATAATACCCTGCAAAGGTATAAATATGGTGGTAAACGCAAAGTTATGTTTATTTCTATTATTTCCCTGATTGTTTAAATGACACATAAAATGTATGGCATACAATTTAAACTAAAATTCTGAAATAATAAAATATAGCCAAAATTTGATGAAAATATGTTGAAAATTGACAAAGTTATAAATTGTTCTAAAAAAGTTTCCCATCGTTTCTATAGCAGGTATATGATATTGTCGTTCGATCCGGCCCGTTCCGACTTATTTAGGGGTGAGAGTATACAGATATACGATTTTTTTTTCAAAGTTTCATTCTAAACTTCAAAACTAATATAATCGGACAGATAGGCATGGATAGATCGACTCGGCCGTTGCACTATAGGAAATTTGACCATTTTTGCTTGCCAAAATTAATATCTCAAGAACGGGGCAAGATAATTCGAATCGGTTTTTTGCATTGGGTTAGGACAACCATCTATTGAAATTAGAAAAAAGTGGGTGTGGCACCGCCCCCTTATTTTTTTTTAATTTTAATCATTTTGCAAATATGTTTAAAATACTTTTTTAATATACAACAAGGGTTTTTAAATAATTAATTGATATATTTTTAATAACAGTGGGCTTGGCACGCCTTGCTTTTATTAATTAAAAATAAAAAACTGCTAACTGCCTCGCGCCATTTGCCGAACAACTCAGCATTTTTCACACTGAGGTTATGTTCTAAAAATTTAAATTTCACGGAAAGTGGTTAAAAGTGGCAATTCTAATTATACTCATTTGAACAAGAATTAAATACTCTACAACATAGAATACATTTCTTCGATGGACTCTGCTGGACTCACTTTATATAGCTTTTCAAAAATGAGGCACCATCAAAAATATGCATTTTTTTAGGTTACTTACACTTTTAATATATTAAGGGGACAAAACGAGATTTTTTCAACTTTGAAAAGCATAAACATATATTACAATCCCCTCTGGTTAGAACACGTTTCAAAAATTCCAATGATATTCTTTAATATTTGACTTTTAACGATTGCAAAATTACATAAAAAATGCCGATGTGCGCATTTTCGATAGCTGCATTTCCGATAGCTGTGTTTGATCAGCTGATGTTTTTAAGTGGCACCATTTATCGAAAATTCTGGTATGCAACATTGATCAATGATCAATTGTGAACCCATTGCACCTAAAATTACTTCAATCGGCCAACTTTTAAAAAATTACTTTTGGCAAGCAAAAGTGGTCAAATTTCCTATAGTGCGTTGGAGCTGATCAAGAATATACATATGCTTGTAAGGCCTTTAAATAAATTGTTCTTGTTGTTGTTAAAGTTCAATTAATTATTTTTGTATCCAAGTTGAGGGAATAAAGTAAAATGATTATTCAGTTAAAAATATGTACGGGTAGAAAAGCTTGCTGAACGAATTAATAGTGGTCGGGGCTCGAAGCTGCCATATAAATTTAAATATTTGCAAGAAAGAAAATTTTTTCAAAATTGAAGGGTTAAGTACATACATTGATCAAGCGTAGGAGCTCCAGAAGGCAAGCAAATGTCATTATTTACATGAACGATTTTCTTTTTTTGTTTTATTTCTGAACGCAAGGCAAACAATCGCATCGTCTGTTGGCAAGAGAAGAGAATGAACGTATTAAAGAATGGATTTCGAACAGAAGAACGGCTTCTGTGTTTGATTCTAATATTTGGCCTGATACTCTTTTTACTGAGCCATGGCCTATGTATCTGATAAGAAATGCCTTGTATAATAATATCTTTCAATTGTATGTGCTTCTTATTTATTGATTTCAAGAAAAACAAAAAAGGAGCTAACTTCGGCTGTGTATACCCTTGCAGATTTTAAACAAAAAATTTAAATCAAAAATCTCAAATTTAAAGAATATATGTTGAGAAACAGCTAAGATATAATATTTTCTTTTACTTCCCTAATTGTTCCTATGGCAGCTATAGGACATAGATGTCAGATTTTAATGAATTAAAACCGAAATTCTGAAATAATATTAGATGGCCAAATATCAAGTTTGGTGAAAATATCTTAAAAACTGACATAGTTATAACTTTTTTGGAAAAATTTTGCGATCTTCCTATGGCAGCTTTATGATATATTCGTCCGATCCGACATATATACGAGTGAGAGTATATAGAAGACTAACTACAACGATTCATTCAGGGAGTTTAAAAACTGAGCGACTAGTTAGCGTATAATCGGACAGACGGATGGACAGACGTACATGGCTAGATCGACTCGGCTGTTGATCCTGATCAAAAAGATACATATATACTTTATAGGGTCGGAGATGTCTCCATCACTGCGTTGCAAACTTCTGACTGAAATTATAATACCCTGCAAGGGTATAATTAAACTGTATAGAACTTACAAAGATAGATATACATAAATACATTAAAATAAGGAAATACGGTAAAAAATGTGTTAATTTTCGGCTATGAATGTGGCCGTTAAAGTATACATAGATTATAGTATGATTACAAACACAATACCACCTTTTACTCCAATATTTTTAAAAGAAAATACAAGATGACATATGTACATACATTCTCGGCTATGAATGTGGCCATTAAAGTATACATAGATTATAGTATGATTACAAACACAATACCACCTTTTACTCCAATATTTTTAAAAGAAAATACAAGATGACATATGTACATACATACATATCAACTAAAAATGTTGCTAATTTCGGCACGCTGAAGTTTGTATACCCTTGCAGTTTACAATTTATAATATAAATATTTACGTATGTATGTATGTATAATATATACTTTTTAGGGCCGAAAATGACTCCTTCTTTGTGTTGCAAGCTTCTGACTAAAATTATAATACCCTACAAGGGTATAAAAACACCCAGTCGGACTTTTTAGTAGGAAATCTATATGGTTTTCTAACCGAATCGCTCATGGGGTTGTGCCCTACCGTCCATGTAAAGTTCTAATTCGCTTTTATACATGGGCGGCCGGGGTAATTCATGATGCCGACGCCGCTGCTCGTCTGCTTCTGAAATTCACGTGCAACGTTCATGGGGGTAATTCATGATGCCGACGCCGCTGCTCGGCTCATACTGAAATTCATGCCTAGCGCTCACAGTGAAATTCTGGGAAATTCACGAAAAAATTTTTCAAAAATTATAAATAAAAAATGTAGCCATTTTAGTTTATATAAAGTATTTTTATTATATTATTTAAGGCACTATATAGGAAAGTAAACATTTATATAACATTTAAAACAGAGATATATAAACTTATTATTAAAAATATATTTACGTAGTTCGATGGTGTCGCTGCAATCTTAGCGTCGATATCAATGATGTCATCTTCATGGAAAACGAAAACAGATTAAAAACTGTTCAAATAATTAGAATTAGCGATTGCTAGGCATATAGATAGTTAGGGATATAAATAATATAAAAAGTAATAGAGTTAAATACATACCTTTTTCTTCTTAATTTCGCACTCACTCACGATCACAAAAAAAAACACAACGGATGACGAAATAACGCAGCGCGATCTACTTGCAACCCTTTGTTGCACTTTAGTGTGACCACCGCATGGTAACGCTAATTTGCATATTCGCGACGGCGATATACGACAGCGCACTTCACGTTTATGAAATATCCCAAAGGGGAATTTGAGGTACATGAACTACCATAGTGAACTAGGGATCATACAGAAAGCCATCCCCACTGCGGATAGCTTTCCACTGTGAGCAGCTCATAGCGTGAAGCGAAGTCCGACTGGGCACACTCCAGATCAAGTCAACGACTTCCACCGCCCCTCTGCCACACATTCTCTGTTCTCTTATGCCATGTTTATGCGCAGACAAGATCATGTGCATATGTACATTTATAATTATATTTTATATTTTTAGTTAAAAGTACGCAGCGCATTTATAAGTGCAACTTAATTAATTTTCGATTTTAAATTTATTAAGTTATCAATATTATATTAGCTCTAGGAGCGATAAATACATGTAAAATCTTATTGTAAAAAATGTAGTTGAAAAATGTATAAGTACCTGATGTATTATATTTTACTAGTGGACCAGGCGAACTTAAAGATTACCAAAATTTTTCCAGAATGCCTGCCCATTTAGATGAAAAATTATGAGAGACTTAAAAGTGTGCAGTTTGAAGTCTCTCCTCTAAGGCTTTACTTTAATTTGCCCGATATGGTCATATTTTATTAATGCAATCGCAAAAAATAAGTGGGTGTGAAATTGGATCTTGAAGTCAAGAAGAAATTACTTTAAATTTTTATCTCGGTCCCGAATTTGTAACAATCGTGTTTTAAAAATAAGGATTTGTTTAAAAGAGTGTATAGATTAATATAACAACATGTATTTCAGTATATTCAATTCTAGAAACAATGTAAAATTCCTTAGCTCAAAAATGTCAATGTGAATTTTTATTTTTATGGAGAACAAAGCCATATTGATTTAATAATAAAAATATTAACATAACATATGTAATTATTCTATGGATTTCATTGAATTGGGCAACGCATAAGCTGCATATCGAATAGTCTCGACTCTGGGCTTCGTGCTGGTCTCAACCGCTGGATCGTCATACTCTCGACACGCTCAGGCAAGTGCAACACATCCATACATACATATGTACATACATACATACAGATGTGCTTGCAAATCATTCAGTTACCAACACAACATTAAAGTAGTCACTTGCATTTCGATTTCCTTGGCCGGACATTTATTATTATTTTCACAAAAATATATATAGTAGTAGGTAATGCAGTTTGTAATGCTGGTTTAAGTAAAAGCTACATATGTCTTCCGACTCAGAGATATATGTATATGTGTGTTACACCTGCTAAGTGCACAATTTTGCTTACGGGTTAAGAAAGCTATAAGGGATTGTAAGGGACTCTTTTAGAAATCCTACACTTCCTCAAGTTTTGCTTTATTCCCAAGAATATGTACATATGTATGTACATAAGTACATATATACAAATAATGGCTAGGCATATGCCTGGCAGATGTGACTCAGATGTTTATAAGTTCCATATTACCTTATTGTCAATCGTTTCACAAGTATTTTGTCTTTCGTGCTTCTAAGGCATGTGGTCCCTGGTGTTTGCTGTATTAAACTGGAGAGCTTGTGATATTTAACCCCGTTATCTGGTTTCCAATTCTTGCTGGTCACTGCTTGTTAAAGCCAAAGGACTTCTAATAAAACCTCATGCATATTAAATTTATTTATGACTTGAGTGGCTAACCTTTCTTGTAATTCAATAGCCATAAAAATCATTATATGGAGGCAAGGGGCAAATGACTCCAAGAATACTATGTATATTTGGTCTGAAAATGTACACAAGGGCGATTTTGAAAGCTTAAAAAGGCTAGGAGCTATCTATTGATAATTCCTTCAAATACATATGTACCAATGATCCAATGATTTATAATTTATGACCAAAAGTATAGTGGAGATCACGATGGGAAAGCCTCTCTGCCGCTCTGTCAACACAACTCTCAACACATTTAACTCACTAATCATATGAAACAATTGTATATACAAATGTAATAAATAAACAATATATGACAAATATTATTATATGTAAGTTAATAAATACTTAAATGCTTTTAAAATAAAGAATTTTGCATTTAAGGCCCAGCTTTCGGGTTGTTTACAAAGCCGTCGATTTTGGCCTCTTGAGAGACGCTCGAATAACCTTTACAGGGACGCTAATGCTTGCATTGACTATTATAAGGAGTATAAAAACTTTATTTTAGCGCCCAAAATAGTCACAGTTCTACCCCCTAAGCGGATTAGCGGAAGCATAGACTAAGTACAATCTAAAGACATGTGCGTCTGAAATGATGGTGCGTCGGGGTTATGTCCAGCAAATCAGTATGGGATTAGACAAAGCCTTATATTTCCAGTTTTTGAAGCTCTTTCAGGAAATATCATAAGCCACAGCAGAATTTCATTGCATTTACGTGTTGCTCTAAGTTGACATAATAATAAGTAGAGTGTGGTAAACCAGCCGAGACTGACAGACTAATAATAAGGGTGAGTTCGCAATATTGTGTCGTGGACTTTACCCAAAATGGGAAGCGACAAGTGTAATAATCAGCATATAAGGTTAAATGTCCTTTGGCCCCCAAGAAGCTTGACATTTTGTTGGAAAAAGTTTTAATAAGTTCAATACAAATTGGGGATGGCTGAAAATATCTATACTCTATTGATATTTCTCGAGATTAATCTATTTTTAGCGCTGAAATGTTATAAATAGGTTCGAAACTTATGTTCTTGGCTCTATTAACTTGGTCGCAACTGTATGTACGCATGCATTAAAATGGACAATGGTATATTTGTCTTTCCATGGACGACAGAAACAAGTATAAATAATACATAAACCTTTCGGACGCCCGACTGGGACTGGTAAACGGAGCAGAAGCTGTAGTCCTTTTGTAAGCTCCTGCGGTCGAGTCGGCTTTTGTTTGCGGCTTTTTGACCAAACAAGTGCACCATCAACACAAACACAAAACAAACAATATACTTTTATATTCAAAGCGCATTCAGAAGCAGCAACAAAACATAGGCATACAGACACAAAGGCCAGCCCTAGACCTCTCTTTGAACTGCGATTTCTAAGAGAACCAAAACCCCATTGATCCATTCACAATCCCTAGAGCAAAAACCGAATGGATCTGACAAATTTAAGATTTTCCAAACAAATGTCTCTTCAAAACTCAAATACACTGAAGCTATGCTAAATGTTATATATAGTATTTATTAAAACTGTTATATATTTATAACAAATGGAATCGTAGTCTTAAAAAAGTTGTCCAGCCTTTCTAGGTATTACGAACATTTTCGGGTTGTACTAGAAAATAACCAACTATACTGAATGTTTTTAAATTGCTAAAAGACACATGAAAATATTTTATTTCAATTTAATTTTTAATAGTTTAGTTTATGTACGTGACAACATACTAGGTAGGTAAATTCAAAAAAGGAGGAAGGAAACATTTTTTCTTAATATATACATTTTAAATGTTTAAAAGATGAACAACAACCAAGAACTATATACATATGTACATACATAGATTCAAACACTGTATCCTTGCCGCCTCTCAAGAATAAATGATTGTTTCCCCGATTTGCTTTCAAATGAAACATTTTATTTATAATGATGACTTCCGCCGCTCTATCCGTTGCGGACACAAATAGTGTTCGCTCAACCCCTTGTACTCGTACAGAGTCGCAGAAAATACACAAATATTGACTCGGAACACTTACAAATAGCTTCCGCAAATTTTGCTTCAATGGATAGCTCGCTCAGGCTTACATTTTCCCTTTACATGTAAATATCAATATTTATAGACCCATACGCACATACGACGCATACAACACAACTTAAGAACATGAAACAAACTATTGCATTATTATTTCCATGAGAAATCAGTAATAAAATTAATAAGCAAAAAAAATATATTTGCTGAATTCAGGTGGATCAGGTGGCGGAGACAATACATTTCAATTAATATGGTTAGATTACAGTTTTTTATGTGTTTTCTTAGTTTTTATAATCCTTTAATTAATTTAAAAAATAATTAATTTTGTATACCTTTTATTTAAAGCCCTAGCTGCACAAAATCGAATCCAACTAGTTGGAGGCATTGCATCGCAGAAAATTAATGACCTAGTGCAGAATATTAATTATCTTGGGGTATAAATAATAATTTCAACCATATTTTTGTAGGAGTAAGGAGTAACATTGTGTTTTTCAAATCGACCCAATAAAGTTGTGTAAGTTGGCTAATAATATCTTAGACTCCCAGATATTACGGATGTGTATTGCTTATTTATTCCTTTAGGTATTCCGTTTCAATTTGCAAAGTGGCAAGTAGTTCATGGTGCACGTCTCTCCATGGATATTTTAAAGCTCTCGCGGTTCACAATTGGTTTGAGGCTCGACCCCAAATTCATTTTTAATGCCATCAGCACGTGTGTGCCTTGAGCAGCAGCATTAAGGTTACTGCTAACCGATGGCTCGTATAGAATGGGCAATGTCTGTAATCAATAGAATTGAAGATTGTACGGACACGGACCTATATTTACGTATTATGGGACGGACTGACTGGGTCGTTTTTGTTGTTATACCCTGTACCAAAGGTACAAAGGTATTATAATTTTGTGCCAGTGCAATTTTCTGTAACAGGCAGAAGGAGACGTGGCAGACCCCCAAAAGTTACCTAAATATTGGTCAGGACCACTAAAGGAGTCGATATAGCCATGTCCGTCTGTCCGTCTTTCTGTCTGTCTGCCTGTGTGAAGGCCTAGATCTCAGAGACTATAAGAGCTAGAGGCACCAAACTTGGGACTTCTTCGACTTCTTGTATCTGCACGCAGATCAAGTTTGTTTTCAATTTTTGATACTCCCCTTCTTGGAGGAGCTATTTGAAAAAAACCATATATCATATAAATTTATAAATGTATGTAAACCATATTCAAAACCCTAATGTATTTTATCAAAATACACAGATTGCCTAAATTTCATTGCGATCGTGCCATAAATAGCGGAGATATAGGCTTTTTTCTTTATACACATATTGTGTACAAGAGGCAGCCCAGGCAGAGGGCTCAAAATAAATCAAAACGTTCATTATACATTTTAGTTATGTTCACATTATTATGAAATTAAGATTATCCATTTCATATTGGTTAGTGGTCTACCCGAAATGGTTTTTCTTAACTAAAGTTTTGTTGTCACGAGTTCGATTACCGTCTGCGACGAGTCAAATTTTTTATACTTTTAGCAGATGATTTTTTTTTCTATTTTTTTCTGTAAATCAAAATAATTACAGTATTTAATACTAAGAAATAAAAAAAATTAAAAATATTCCGATGCCTTGCGGGAGGAATCGAACCCAGGTTATTTCCTTACACACAAGACACATGTACCGCTTTACCCACTGAGCTATCGGCTTTGCTCTTAAAATTGAAGAATGCATTATATGTAAATTTTTCTTCGTTTTTCATTTTTTATTCGCCTTTTATAATTTTGGCACGCGCGTTGTAATGGTACAGGGTATTCTACTGTCGAGACACCCGACTGTATGTCCATCTTGTTTTTTTCTGGAAAATAAATATTTATTTACTCCGCCCTTTGACTTTAAATGCCAACCATATAAAAACAAACAAAGTGCTGATCAATTTTTTTATACAAAGAAACAAATGTTAGAATGAAATCTGTCTGCAAGTGTTTATATTTTTATTCTTTCCTTGTTTAATATTTCTGCAACTGTTATAAAACAATGCGATTTTAATTTAAACAATGAAACGGTGCTTCCTAAAAACTTTCTTTAATGATTTGATTAATTGAACAAACATTTGTAATTTTTACAGGATAGATGAGGTCCCTGCATTTAAAAAAATGTCAACGAAACGTAAATCGCTTCCAAATAAAGTTGACATCGACCACAATAGAAGCACAAGGAGAAAACTGGGCCCCACGACACCCTTCCTTTATAAAAGGCATACTCCGTTTTCGAAAAGTAAAATAAATAACGCCGATGGTAACACAATTATTAAAGATGAGGCGGATAACATAAAGGATCATATCATGGTTTCCGGGAGTAATTTCGATAAAACATACCTGGACATGGATATGGACTCCAGAAGCACTTCTAGGGACTCCGATTCAAGCTCAAGTGATTTGAATATGAGTACTTCTAATAGAAGCAAAGAGAATCTCAGAAAGAATCGAAAGAAGAAATCAATTGCAGCAGCTATTAGAAATCCGGAAAATCTATTAAAAGCAGCTGATAATACTGATGAATCTTGGGATTCAGATCAAAAGACAGATAAGAAATGGATAAAGTTTGAAAGTGACCTCAAGTGTTGCGATATTGAGGTTAATACGGAGCACCACCAGCTATTGCCTAATCCCAATCTGCTAAATAATACAGCAGACTCTTCTGGCAACCTCGACACAATTCCCATTAATGTGGGCGCAGACTCATTATCAATCTACGGGAGCAGCACAAATGCCAGGAAATGTTCCACCGTTCAGCAATCAAGCTATCTGCAAAGGTATGTATTCTCTAAATGAATGGAAGCCTACTTTAAAATGCCGAAGTACCCGTACGATTTTTTTTAAATTGATCCATTTGATAAAATAAAAGTCTTAAACAGAAGTTTGCAGCTTAATAAATTAAGCATACTCCAATTCGTATTAAATTATACTTCACTTGATATTTGCCAGATCTAAGTATACTATATATACTATTACCGACCTCAACAAGGTATGACACACTCTAACTTATACCATAGATTAAAATCTATTAAATTTAAATGTTCGAACACGGTCGCGAATGTGGAAAACTATCTTGTAAAACGAGAAGTGTACTTTATTTCACCTTTTTTTACTAATCAGGGCAATCTAGGTCCATTAAAAGTGTCTGGATGCCGACTACCGAAAGTTTAATTACCGAAAGCGATTGCCGAATTTCCGGAGGGTCGTATGACAAAATATTTGTATTTTTTTAGCACAGTCGTGCCATTCTATGGCGATTTTATGGCGTCTTTACAAATAGCAAAAATATGTGCGCTCTTATTTCAACTTCCCTAAAAATGTTTTCCCTTATTATACCCTTGCAGGGTATTATAATATCAGTCAGAAGTTTGCAACGCAGTGAAGGAGACCTCTCCGACCCTATAAAGTATATATATTCTTGATCAGGATCAACAGCCGAGTCGATCTAGACATGTCCGTCTGTCCGTTTCTACGCAAACTAGTCCCTCAGTTTTAAAGTTATCTGAATGAAACGTTGTAGTTAGTCTTCTATATACTCTCACTCGTATATATGTCGGAACGAGCCGGATCGGACGACTATATCATATAGCTGCCATAGGAACAATCGGAAAATTTTTAGTAAAAAAAATTTAACTTTGTCAGTTTTCAACATATTTTCATCAAAGTTGGTATTTAGCCGTTTTTTACTATTTCTGAATTTCGGTTTTAATTTCATGAAAATCGGCCAACTATATCCTATAGCTTCCATAGGAACAATCAGGAAAATAAAAGAAAAAACCATAACTTTGTCAGTTTTCAAGATATTTTCACCAAACTTGATATTTAGCCATCTTATAATATTTCAGAATTTTAGTTTTAATTTCGTGAGAATCGGTCGACTATATCCTATAGCTTCCATAGGAACAATCAGGAAAATAAAAAAAACCCATAACTTAGCCGATTTTCAAACCATTTTCATCAAACTTGAGATTTGGCAAGTAATAATTATTCCAGATTTTCGGTTTTAATTTTTTGTTAAAGTTCTGCAAGGGCATATAAACTTCGGTGAGCCGAAGTTAGCTTCCTTTCTTGTTTTTAAATTTGCATGGAGCATTTGAAAGGTACGTGCTTCGGAGCTCCCCTATTGGTAATACATTCTACACCCTTGCAGGGTATTATAATTTCAGCCAGAAGTTTTAAATGCAGTGACGGAGACAATTCCGACCCTATAAACTATATATATTCTTGATCAGGATCAACAGCAGAGTCGATGTAGCCATGTCCGACTGTCCATCTGAACGTCTATCCGCCAGTCTGTCCGATTATCCATAAACTAGTCCCACAGTTTTAAAGCTATCTGGATGAAACTTTGCAATTAGTCTTTCATATACTCTCACTCGTATATATGTCGGAACGGGCAGGATCGAACTACTATGTCAGAACTATGTCATTTTTTAAGAATTTTCCCCAAATTTGATATTTGGTCACTTAATATTATTTCAGAATTTCGGTTTTAATTTCATGAAAATCGGACAACTATATCCTATAGCTGTCATAGGAAAATAAAAAAAAATCATAACTTCGCTATTTCTCAACATATTTTCGTAAATTTTAGGATTTAGCAACTGATTACTACTCCAAAATTTCGGTTTCAATTTTTTGTTTAAATTCTGCAAGGGTGTTAAAACTTCGGTGAGCCAAAGTTAGCTTCCTTTCTTGTTAATAGATTTCTTAGTTTCAGCTTCTGGTCACAGTTTACCCCAAAACCACAAAACCTTATAAGTAATTTCTATTAGTATTAAGAATTAATTCATTTACTTATTTGTCTTGAAATTAATAAATTATATAGTTCACCTGCAATTCACAGAGAACCATGTAGGCCGTCTTCTTCTGGAGAAAATCAAACACATGCTAAGGAATACATTGATTTGGAGATGATTACAAATTTTCAGTTTATACGAAGTCGGTTACTTGGTCAGGTGAGTTACTTAACAGTGAAAGAGACAGATTCGAATGATTCCATTTTTTAAAAGTTGTTAAAATTAATTGATTTTGGTAACGATCGATTGGAAATACAGTGACAATCAATGTGGTATTCCGAAAATTTGCAAATGTGGCTCCACTTTCGCGCACGGAGCTGTCAAAGTCGGCTGTTTACTCACAAGAACATGGGCAGAGTTAAAGTGCGTAAAAAAACACAATTTTGAAATTATAAAAACTCGGAAGAAACATTCCAAACTATAAAATTATTTTGTTGAAATGTATTCTACAATGTTTGAATTACTTGTTTTAAAATTTTAAATTACCTCAGTTGTTGTTATGATTTTTTAATTTGAGGTTAAAACATATGTCCCCAAATATGCAACTTTTTTTAAATTTCTTTTTAAAAAGGTACATATATCTAGTGAGTCCCACCTAATCGCACCGAAGTTTTATTTTTTTTTTCATTCCTATGAAAGCTATAGGATATAGTTTTATGATCTGGATAATTTTGATCCAGTATCATCCTAAAAGCACAAAATGTCGATTGGCAAAGTTTCAAGTTGATATCTTTAAAATTTATGGAGTTATGTATTTTTGCCTAAAGAAGAGGTCGGCTGGATCATAGTGGCATAGGAACGATCGGAAAATGTTTCGAAAAAAAATTTATAACTATATCAGATTTCAACATATTTTTATCAAAATTTAATATTTGGCAATCTTATATTACTCCAGAATTTCGGTTTAAATTTGATGAAAATCGGTTGACTATATCCTATAGCTTCCATGGGAAGAATCAGGAAAATAAAAAAAAACAAGAAAGGAAGCTAACTTCGGCTCACCGCAGTTTATATACCCTTACAAAATTTAAACAAATTTAAATTTTTTTTTATTTTTAATTTATTAAGTTTGGTGAAAATATCTTGAAAACTGACGTAGTTATAATTTTTTTTCGAAAATTATACCTAGTCCTATGGCAGCTAGTCGGAGATGTCTCCTTCACTGCGTTGCAAACTTCTGACGGAAATTATAATACCCTGCAGGGGTATAAACAACCCTTAGCCGTTTTTCAAACCATTTTCATTAAATTTGATATTTGGCAGTTGGCAATTATTATTCCAGATTTTTGGTCTTAATTTTTTGTTTACATTTTACAAGGGTATACAAACTTCGGTTAGCCGAAGTTAGCTTCTTTTCTGTTGTTAATAAACAATTTCCAAAATGGTTTTACCCGCTACCCATAGGGTAGAAGGGTATTATAACTTTGTGCCGACAGGAAATGTATGTAACAGGTAGAAGGAGGCATCTCCGACCCTATAATGTTAATATATTCTTGATCAGCGTCAACAGCCGAGACGATCTAGTCCGTCTGTCCGTCTGTCCGTTTGAAACAATAGATCTCGAAGACTATAAGAGATAGAGCTCTAATTTTTTTCGACAGTATTTTTATGCCTGCACGCAGATCAAGTTTATTTCAAATTTTTACCACGCCCACTTTCGCAAATCATCAAAGTTCATCTATCATCAATATTTTTAAAGCTAGAGTCGCGTTTTGGTATGTACATTAAGAACTATAGTCTGTGTGATTCCTGAAAATTTGGTTGCGATCAGATAAAAATTGTTAAAGTTATTAATCAAATAATTTTGTATGGCCGCAAACGGCTGCTGCAGCATGCCTCATTTGATTGACCAACTAGACCAACTAAATATTCTTACCACTTCTTGATTGTGATCGGAAAAGAATCTTATAAGATATTCGAGAAGCAATGACTAAATGGTAATAATTATTAGCCGCTTTAATGCAATAATAAAGCGTTCTTACACACATAGATACATGTGTATGTATTTTTGAATGCATGTGATTATATTACACTTGCATTTGCCTTTTTCCGTTATGTTCAAAGATGTATTAACTATTTACTATGGGTAGCGGGTATCTTACAGTCGAGCTCACTCGACTGAAGCTTTCTTACTTGTTTTTTATTACTTTCAACATATCAAACGAATTGGCATTAGTCACGTATTCTCAAGACAGGTTTAATATGCTATCCTTCCAAAGGATTTACCGTTTTTGTGCAGCCTGAAAGCATTTTTTCTTTTGATAATAATACATACAATGTTTACTTTATTTTTGCATTATATTTGGATTTTCTGAAACAAGTTTTTATTATTACTCATTCTTTTTGCTTTTGTGTAGCCAGTGCCAAATTTCTTTCAGTTTTTCATTCTTTCATTCATAGCATTTGAATGGCAGGTTGAATCACCGTCTTTGTAGTCTTTCCGCCATTCAAAGGAACTAACAATAAGCTTTTTCCCTTTATTTTCTTTTCACAAGAGTCCCGTGCCTTAGGTTTTCCCTTAGACTAGGTACATCCTTAGCTCTAGTAATATTATATATTTATATATATGTATATATATATTTGGTATTAAGTTATGTATGTATGTTGACTGACATTATTTATTATTTATTGATTAGGGAATGATAAATATGTATTTATATTAAAGAAAGGCTAAAAAGAAATATTATTTTATTACCTAGCAATTATTTTTACCCAAAAATCAAGAGTGTAAACATCTTATTGATCGAAAGGACTTCCGAGGCAAATCCACAATGACTATGGCTGCGTTGTAAGATAAACTTTTCATATCCTTGCAGGGTATTATAATTTCAGTCAGAAGTTTTCAACGCAATAAAGAAGACATTTCCGACCCTATAAAGTCTGAAAAAGAAAAAATCATAAAGAAAACACATATTTTCATCAATTTTGAGTTTTTGCAACTTGGTATTATTCCAGAATTTCGGTTTTAATTTTAATACGCACTACCCATATGGTAGAAGGGTATTATAACTTTGTGCCGGCAGAAAATGTATTTAACAGGTAGAAGGAATGCCTCCTTCCGACCCCATAAAGTATATATATTCTTGATCAGCGTCAACAGCCGAGATGATCTAGCCATGTCCGTCTGTCTGCCGGTTGGTCTGTGTGTCTGTCCGTCTGTCTGTATGAAACACTGAATCTCAGAGACTAAGTTAGCTTCCTTTCTTGTTTCGATATACAGTTATACTAGTTATCTAACTGGCAGGACGCAAAAAGTCCTCTTTAAAAACAATTTATCTAATGTTCTCCGGGTTACCTCAGGTGTCCCGCAAGGGAGCCACCTGGGTCCCTTATTGTTTACATTATTTATTAATCATTTGCCCGAAGATTTGACAAGTTCTAGAGTACTCATGTACGCTGATAATGTCAAGCTTTGCGTGCAATACAAGGACGTCGCTTACCAGTCTGATTTACAAACAGATCTTGATAGCTTTCAAACCTGGTTCCGCATAAACCAACTGAACTTAAATGGCTCTAAATGCAAGCTAATGACATTCTCTCATGTCGTTCCCAAGCTTGCAATTTACACGCTTAACTGCTGTTCTTGGGAAAAAATTAACTCAGTTGATGACTTAGGTTTCCGCCTGGATCCCAAACTTGACTTTATCGATCATGCTCCGTGCATGATGAATAAAGTCAGGGGTATGCTGGGATTTATTAAACGGTGGTCGAAAGAATTCGATGACCCCTATGTAACTAAAACTTTATAAATTTTATTAGTTCGTCCTATCTTTGAAAATGGAGCCCCCAGTATGGGGTCCACAGTAAACGCATTGAATCGGTTCAAAAGAACTTTTTGCATTTCGCTTTACGCGGTTTAAACTGGAATGCTGAACAGAGATTACCCTCCTATATCCTTCTCCTAATTAACTTACCCTTCTTAGTCAATCGTAGAACTATGCTAGGCATTACCTTTATTTATAACCTTATTCACGGTGATGTGGAAAGTACTGACTTGTTCGGCCAGCTCGATTTCCCCGTTCCGAGTAGAAATTCTAGATCGTATATACCCTTAGTTTTGCGTCATTGTAGAACCTCATATGAACTGCATGAACCCTTTAGAGTACTGTGTGCAAGTTATAATGATTTATTTGTATTGGGTTATCTCACATGTTGATAGTCTTCCTAAACTAAAAACTTTAATCCTTACCCACTTAGATCGCATGCATGCAAACATTCAGGCAGCTCGCCGATAGTTTATTTCCTCGTATTCTTTTCTATACTTTCCATTGCGTCTTCTAATACCTAACCCTAATAGGCACGTGCCTGGTTCCATTAGGGCCACTTAACTGTACTGACCGTAGTGCATCAACGTCCATATAATAACAATTGTTGCAATTTCGGTTCCTACCATCAGGCTCCAACCAACACACGTCTTGATTCTGACCTAATTGCAAGGGTTATTTTCTGTGGGTTTAAAGTTGTACTGTTGCCACCACCAAAACGGGGGAGATATATTATATTTTTGTTACTGGTTAAACGTGAGCATGTCCCCAAAGCTGGCGATGGTGAAAATGGAACTTTCAGGTTGAGGAACTCTCAGCTTAACGCAAATAATCGGCTTCGAATCACACGCTAATGTGATGTTTATCTACCAGAAATACTTTAGCTAACCTAAGAATGGGGGATGATGGACGATGATGTTAGAGATCTAAATGAAATCTGCATTTTCCGCTTCTAGGGTAGTTTCCACCAATAAATAAGGCAATCACGGCTCTCCGCCACTATGTAGATACGGATGCAGATACTATCTATCTATCGTGCTTTGTGAAGTTCAAAAGGTTTTAGCATTAAATGCGTATTTTTCACACATATAAAAAAAATATGGTAATATTTATATATGCTAATTAACTGATTGTTTGTTCATATATACACTTGGGAATATATCTATGGAGTACTAATAATATTGCATAATAAACAAAATAAAATAAATTGTAATGAGCCCGAAGTATCACATACACTTTCGATTTTCCAATTGATTTAGAATTACGATTATGAAGCCAAGAAGCTGAGGGGCATGAGCTGAGCTGAGCTGAGCTGAGCTGAGCTTTCCATGTAAGAAAAGGAGCCCCTTTACCAGGATTCGTGGCTATACTGTTGCTAATTTATACATATGTGAAAATTCTCTTTGCTTAGCTAATGACTCCTGAAAATGGCAAACAAGGAATCTGTGGTGAAGTACGTTTGGTTGTTCTATGCAATTAACTTAAACAACGTGCGGAGTGTCCAGATACCAGAACAGCTAGTTGACAGTGTTAAAATTTTATTTCCAACAAATTCAGCCACTGAAATGTTGGGTTTAGAGTTACGTATTCTGGTTTCTACTCTAAATATTTGTTATAGCACAAGCTATTTTTAATGCAAATTCAAATGCAGAACCCGACCAAAAATAATGACAACAAAAAAGAAAGCTAACTGCGTTGCAAACTTATGACTGAAACTATAAACCCTGCAAGGGTATAAAAACTCTACGCAATCTACAATCTATCCAATAAATGACACGTCTTTTATACCCTTGCAGGGTATTATAATTTTAGTCAGAAGTTTGCAACGCAGTGAAGGAGACATCTCCGACCCTATAAAGCATATATATTCTTGATCAGGATCAACAGCCGAGTCGATGTAGCCATGTCCGTCTGTCCGTCCTTCTGTCCGTTTCTACGCAAACTAGTCCCTCAGTTTAAAAGCTATCTGAATGCAACTTTGTAGTTAGTCTTCTATATACTCTCACTCGTACATATTTTGAAACGAGCCGGATCGGCCGACTATATCATATAGCTGCCATAGGAACAATCGAAAAATGTTTAGAAAAAAATTCTAACTTTGTCAGTTTTCAAGATATTTTCATTAAGTTGAGATTTAGCCGTTTTATATTATTCTTGAATTTTGGTTTTAATTTCATGAAAATCGGCCAACTATATCCTATAGCTTCCATAGAAACAATCAGGAAAATAAAAGAAAAAACCATAACTTTGTCAGTTTTCAAGATATTTTCACCAAACTTGATATTTAGCCATCTTATATTATTTCAAAATTTTGGTTTTAATTTCGTGAGAATCGGTCGACTATATCCTATAGCTTCCATAGGAAAAATCAGGAAAATAAAAAAAAAAACCATAACTTAGCCGATTTTCAAACCATTTTCATCAAACTTGAGATTTGGCAATTAAATATTATTCCAGATTTTCGGTTTTAATTTTTTGTTAAAGTTCTGCAAGGGTATATAAACTTCGGTGGGCCGAAGTTAGCTTCCTTTCTTGTTTATATTTAAGATTTATAAAAAAAACTAAAAATCTTCTTAAGGGTCTAAAAAACTTTACAGTGGTGACATTTTGTCCGACCTTCTACAATATACTTATGTACATACATATTTCTCATTCAACTTGTAGAGAAATATATCAATATATTTCCAAAACGTATCATAAATATCATATATATATATATATTTTAAATTCTCTATCACAGTCTCAATCTACGAACCGATTTACGTTATTGTGGGCGGCATAGGGTGCCGAGAACAACACATCTTCCAGATAAATTGATCAGCCAGTTCATATTTTAAATAGATGACAACACCAAAATACCGAAAGCTCATCCATAAATGTCATAAAATTCATAAATATTGTCGTAAAATGTTTCATTGTCTTCATCGCCGAAGTCGATGTGATTTAGGTCAACACAGTATATTTTTTGATTATTGTGTGGGCTTTTCTTATTTTATGCATCGATCTATCGGTTACATATGGTAGCATATATAGAATTAGATTCTTTATTTTCTAGTTTTTTCTTTGAAATTATTCTGATCAAACGTTGGCAATATATGATATATTTTCGGTATTAATAGTAACGAATTATGTTATATATAAAGTATCGTTAGTTTTTCGATTTTAATATAATCAATCAGCTTACCTTACTTAGTTATTATTGTACTCAACATGACTCTCCGACCTATAAATATTTCATTTATTCAAGTGCTAGGAGTATAGATACATATTTCTATGTTTGGTATGTTTAATGTGGCGGCGCAACCAAAGAAAACCAAAAAAAGGAGAAAAAAATACGCAATATCTGTGTTTGTTGGATGATACAATTCTCCGCGTTCTTTTCTGTTTTACTGTCGTATGAATTTGCTTCTTCTTCTATGTTTTCATTCATAAATTTCTGCTTTTTATAAATAGAACTTCTCTGGGCTTCCTTCCTTTTTCTTATGCCCTCGCGATAGAACTATCCCCCTAATAGTGTCTATTCACAGATACTTCTCCATCTCTCCAAGCATTTGCACTTTTTTGTGTGTAGTGTCAAAGCCAATGCAATGATGCAAGGTTAGCAAGATTTTATTAGAATATAATAATATTTGTAGATACAGATTTACATATATTTCCGCTGAGTAGAATATGTGAGATTTGGCTCAGTTTGGACTTTGATAACCAAAAGCATTCTTCAACACGGTCCTGAACCTGGATATGTGATAATTAAATATTCTTGGCTCAGGAGTTGCTTCCATAGAAAAGGGAAATTTTTTCACTACACTAATCCATTGCATACCCAGCTCTCGACAATAATTGAATATCGTTAAAATATTATCCATTTCTCCATTGCCCAAAAAAATTATAGAATTAAATTATAAATAGGCCCTAAACGCCTTCTTACCCGTTTATACTAAAGCTATAAAATGTATTTAAAATATATAATATATAGGGAGATAGGCATTGTTTTATTAAATAATAGTTCTTTCTGGCGACTTTATCTCCGATACCTTATAATAATAATGAATGCGATATATAAATTATGGACACTTCGGGAGTCTTTGGCGTTGCAAATTTTTGCCACCATAACCAATCTTTAAACTATTATTGAGACACATATAGTTGTGTTTGTGCTTCTGTTGGATAATGGATGAAGATTGATGGCAATTCTATTGATGGTAATGTCGTTATTACCCATTTTATTGAGGGTGCTTCCAGTCAAAAGCTGTGTGTGTGTGTGTGTGTGTCCCGTAAATATTTTTCGATCTGAGACACTTCCGGGGGGTCCCACAGCCTCAGCCTCTCTTCATTTGTGACCCCATTGTGCTGGGAAACAATGAACGAGATGTGCGAGAGAGAGCTGGAGGTTCAATACTATGAGCGCTACTTTGGCAACAAAAATACATCCCGACAATGAGCTTCTAATTTGAATGCTATTTTGTCTTTTGTTGTCACAGATTTAATCATCTATTTTACTTCTAAGGCCATGTAGTCCTGGCCTGCCATTTTTCCCATCATTAGAGTAACCATTGTTTTCGTGGGGGCTTAAATGAGGGCTTTATTCTCTAACTATATGATGGGAATGTTTGAAGATTTTTCAAAAACGAAACGAAATTTCCTTAGTACAGCTGTTTCCATTAGAGCTGAAGGAAGAATCGGTGTAGTATCCAAACATCGTTTTTTCCCCCAAACAATTTAATATAAGTTAAAACTTTGTGTCCAGGATCCAACTCAAAATTTTTCTTGTTTAATTTTCCGTTTCAATTTTTCAAATGTTTTCTTATATTGACTTAAACCCTCTAAACTGTTTATTGGTTTTTCCACAAATTAACATTGTTTAAAAAATAATTTGTACAAAAAAACTTTGATTATAGATACATCAATGTTATCTTTGTTTTTATTTTTAAATACAAAATATCAACTGATTTACTAAAAATATCAAAGCATCGCCGATAATTTACTCATTAACTTGTACAGGGACTAGATTGACTCCACTGTTGATGCTGATAATGAATATATAATGCAAACAGCATTATACTAAAATTGTAATACCCTGCAAGGGTATATTTTAAAATTACCTTTAGCAAAGTGTCAGAGGTGTGGTAACCTGTGACTTCACCAAATGGCAAGCAAATGAAGAGTTCAACGCGCTTGTACGATAGCTTTAGTGGAAGAAAGGGTATCTGTCGAATGCAACTGCACGTGCAGCTCATTGAAATGGGTTTATAGGAATATAACAGAAGTACAAATAAAATTAATATTATGCTGGGGTTGGCCGGGAGACTGCCACTCAGTTGCTGGCTTTATTCTAATTACGATTACAAAAGCCGCCACAACGAGAAGAAAAAGCAACCCTCACCCAACCAACGCCCACCCGTGGCTGGCGTGGCTGAATGTCAAGTGCAAAAATGCCTTTTGGTCAAAGGTCGCGCGATTCATACGAAAGTTTGAGATGGAAAGCCAGAGGAACAGCATTATTTCCTTGAGTGCAGAAGGAGTTTTCATCTTGGACCGCCCATCGTTTGCTGGGTAATTGTTTTTTCTTCTTTGTACAAAACAATTTGCAACTTTGTTCGGGGTCCTCTTGTCATATCCTCCCACAATACTGTGTCCTGCGTCCTGAGTTGGCGTCAATTCAATTATGAGTTATTTCACGGAACACGCACGTAGCTTCCACATGTCGTCTGCATCGTCGTCATCTAACTTCATCGTCGCTCAGGAAATTCAGCAATAGATTGGGGAAATTACAAATTTCAATTGACTTTAAACAAATAATAATTATTACACAGGTTGCATTGTACCAGTTTTTACAAGTCTCCCTCCATCAATCACTTTACAATGTTCAAAATGGAGTTTCTATAAATGAAATGGGTTTCGAAACATGTCTAAACATTTTTCAGTGTCTGCTTTGTAAAAAAATTTTAACTATTAATACTTGGGAGTCTTTCTAGGGTATAAAATCTGGATTAATAAGCTGAAGAAAATGAAGTTTAAACCACAGACAAAACAATGCATTTGGTTTTTTTTTATACCCTTGCAGGGTATTATAATTTCAGTCAGAAGCTTGCAACGCAGTGAAGGAGACATCTCCGACCCTATAAAGTATATATATTCTTGATTAGGATCAACAGCCGAATCGATCTAGCCATTTCCGTCTGTCCGTCCGTCTGTCCGATTATACGCGAACTAGTCCCTCAGTTTAAGAGCTATCTGAATGAAACTTTACAGTTAGTCTTCTATATGATCTCACTTCTACATATGTCGGATTGGACCGGTTGCCATAGGAACTGCTGTCATAGGAACAATCTGAAAAAAAAAACCATAACAGACGTTTTTCAAACTATTTCCATCAAATTTCCATAATTTCAGTTTTAATTTTTTGTTAAAATTCTGCAAGGGTATATAAACTTCGGTAAGCCGAAGTTAGCTTCCTTTCTTGTTAATTTATTTTTTTTTAATTAGATCACCTTTTTCAAAAAGAAAGTTATCACATTTTTAGTACTTTTGACATTAAACTTTAGCTAATGTTTCTGGTCGAAAATATGGGAATTACGAAGGAATGAAGTTTTTGTTCCAATGTATGTATGTATGACAAATCTGGAAATAAAATCGATTTTATAATCGATTAATCGATTAATCGATTTTATCCAATAACGCTATACATCGATATAAATTTTTTTGTGGAAAAGTTCTGCTATTTAATTTTATATATCTAATATTACCATGCTATACAAAAAGGTGAAGTACGTCAAAATGTAAATCCAAATAGTGATAGATGAAAAATAACAAGAAAGGAAGCTAACTTCGGCTCACCGAAGTTTATATACCCTTGCAAAACTTTAACAAAAAATTAAAACTGAAAATCTGGAATAATTATTAGTTGCCAAATCTCAAGTTTGATGAAAATGGTTTGAAAATCGGCTAAGTTATGGTAGTTTTTTTATTTTCCTGATATTTCCTATGGAAGCTATAGGATACGGTCGACCGATTTTCACGAAATTAAAACCAAAATTCGGAAATAATATAAGATGGCTAAATATCAAGTTTGGTGAAAATATCTTGAAAACTGACAAAGTTATGGTTTTTTCTTTTATTTTCCTGATTGTTCCTATGGAAGCTATAGGACATAGTTGGCCGATTTTCATGAAATTAAAACCGAAATTCAGAAATAGTAAGAAACGGCTAAATACCAACTTTGATGAAAATATGTTGAAAACTGACAAAGTTAAATTTTTTTTACTAAAAATTTTTCGATTGTTCCTATGGCAGCTATATGATATAGTCGTCCGATCCGGAAGACTAACTAACTGCGTAGAAACGGACAGACGGACAGACGGACATGGCTAGATCGACTCGGCTGTTGATCCTGATCAAGAATATATATACTTTATAGGGTCGGAGAGGTCTCCTTCACTGCGTTGCAAACTTCTGACTGAAATTATAATACCCTGCAAGGGTATAATTAAACCCGAAAATGTGAAATAATAATTAGTTGCCAAATCTCAAATTTGATGAAAATGGATTAAAAAACGGCAAAGTTGTTTTTTTTTATTTTCCGTTCCTATGGAAGCTATAGTATAGTCGTCCGATCCGGCTCGTTAAGACATATGTACGAGTGAGAGTATATAGAAGACCAACTGCAAAGTTTCATTCAGATAGCTTTAAAATTGAGGGACTAGTGTGCGTAAGAACGGACAGACGGACAGACGGACATGGCTAGATCGACTCGGCTGTTGATCCTGATCAAGAATATATATATATATATATAGGGTCGGAGATGTCTCCTTCACTGCGTTGCAAACTTCTGATTGAAATTATAATACCCTGCAAGGCTATAAAACGAGCAATAAAATTAAGGATCTATGGAATTTAATATAATATAATTTTTGATTTAATTTATTTATGTTAATAAGTACTTAGAAAAAATCGATACACTGAAAACCAATTTATTTCCAGCTCTGATGTATATAAATAGATACCAGAAAAAAACGTAAAAAGAGCATTATATTTATTATTAATATAATTGAGTTGCCAACCATTTGAATTTCACGCAGTGTGGGTTCAGAAAAAAATTATAAATTGGATCTGAGAATAATTATATTTGCAATTTATTTAAATATTTGATTTCGTGGAAAATTTGTTTCTTTTAACAAAACAATTCAAATTCGAATTAAAATCAATTCGGCATAAAAAAAAAAGGTTCCCATTGGGATTTCCGTTTATCTCGAGGTATGAAAGAATATATCGATTTGTACTTATTTCTTAGCCAAACAAAACACTCATTTATCCATTAACAACAAAAGAGGTTACAAAATTATTCATAGAAAACTTTTCCTTAAAGTCATCTTTCTGTGATTTCTTTGGGAGTATACATTCCACATCCCCTAAAGAGTTCCCAGTAACCAGGAGAAGTTGGGAGTCAAGTCAATGAAGCGATGGATGACACAGCGTGTCATCGGTGTAATTTGCAGCCTTGTCACTCCCTCTACTCCTTACTCTGCGGTGTACATCCTCTTGTTATTGGGGATATTAACGGTTTGTGTTACATGTTACAGGCTTTCGGCGACAGGAGCTGAGCTGAGCAGCCGCTTGGGAATTCGGACTCGGATCTGGAATGTCTCAGCTGGTGGTTGTCTCGAAGTTAAGGTATTGTGGTTACTTGAGTTTTTATCGGATTTTCCGAGCGGAGCGTGCCAATGAATTTTAATAGAAACAGCAATTGCAATTGTCAATCTTACTTCGTGTCTTCTTTTGCTTAAATAATATATTCTTTTCTTCTAGCGTGTTCTTGACAATTTGATAACAGTTCTTTATAGAGTTTGGGCATACATTGATGGAAGGCATATTCGACATTTTTTAAGCAAATATTTTATTGTATTACAGTAGAATACATATAACTTTTTATACGCTTGTAGGGTATAATCATTTGAGGCAGGAGTTCGGAACGAAGTGAAAGAGACACTTCTGACCATATAAAGTAGTATAAGTATTTTGATCAGCGTCAACAGCCATGTCCGTCTGTACGTTTTTACACAAACTAGTCCCTAAGTTTTAAATATTTTATCACTTTAGAATTTCGTGTTTAATTTAATAGTTCGATTGCAATCTGCAAGGGTATAAACTTCGGCGAACCGAATGGAGCTTCCTTTCTTGTTATTATTTAGAATATGGAAATACTTTACGAGAACCTTTATTCTGTATGACTCATACATAAAGTTATAATATCCTTGTACTCTACCCGAAGGAAGTTACCACCTGACTGCTCGTCAAGAGAAGTGCAATAATGTTGTTTTTTTTTTGGGGTTAAAACAATTGTGTTTGTCTGCAATAAAACCACAAAGCCCATTTCAAATCCCCTGCCCGTAGTGTCTGAGAACTCCCCCACCAAATAATTTACAATCATGTATAAAGAGGATACTTGAAAACTCGACATTGTGTCGAGTTGCGTTTTGCGGCGTTAATGAGGTGCCAGAACCTGTGCCTTTGCAGATTTTTCTACAAGATAAGAGGTTTTCAAGCGTAAAAAGCCTGAAATTTTTAATTGAAAAGATATAAGAATAACATTTGGCTATAGACTTTTAATGGGGTTGATGTATGTCATAGTCTTAGAGGTATCGCTTCTATAACATATCCTGCGAAAAATTCACTGACGAGCTGAGATAATTGTGGCAAGTCACTTTCAACTCAAACAAATGTTATATTAAAGAGTATAAAAAAAAAAAAATAGTAAATAAATAAATAATTTAACTAGTTTCCAATTCGACTCAGGGGGCCAAAACAGCGGATCCTGAATTTTGAGAAGGTATTTTTAGAAAAATTAATTTAATAGACATTTTCTTTGATATACATATATCTTGGAAATACATTGGAGTAGTGCCAACTTTTCCCGTAAGTATCATTCATTAATAATTTCTCAACAATTCATTAACAGCCCAATCGGTGTTGTTGATGAATCATCGATGAATAGCCATAAAAATGCCTGATGAATTTAACATGGGCATGTCCAAAGTCGTCAACAATTCATCAACCTTTAATCAACTGAGAGAAAATGAGAGCGCGAAAAAGAGAGCGTTGACCCGGTAGAAGTCGCATTCGCACATTGATGACAGAGGCCCATTGTTGAAATGTGGAACTTTAGGGTTATTACAATTACCTATACATAGTACATATTATATATTTACAGTTTTACAATTACAGTTTTACTCTGCAAATGCGGATTGAATAGAATTAAAATCTATACCATTACCATTTAATTAAGAACCTATTTAATCTGTCCCCTTCGGACGTACATATCTCCATATATACTAATACTAATACTAATACTAATACTATACAAACACTTCAAAAACTTTGAAAACATTTTTGATTTAGGTAATGTAATGTTTTTTCCTTTCCTCTATTTTGGAACTAGCTGAAGTTTTCACATTGGAAAATGTAGAGTCGCACAGTGGCGCCTCTCAAACAAATATCGTTGCGAAAATCTGAAATGTCATGGTCGCAAACACGATTTAAATTATACTTAATCGACAGAGAACCCGACGATTTCAAATCCGCTGCATAGATAGTTGCTGTTCGATAGATAAATTCAAAAACTGTAAATTAAACCAAAAACAAGAAAGGAAGCTAACTACGGCTCACCGAAGTTTATATAACCTTGCAGAATCTTAACAAACAAGATGGACATAGAGTCGGGTGTTCCGACAGTAGAATACCCTGTACCATTACAACGCGCGTGCCAAAATTATATAAAAGAAAGAGAATAAAAAATTAAAAACGAAGAAAAATTTATTTTGCGTGTAAGCATATGACCTGGGTTCGATTCCAGCCGCGCATGGCATAAGAAAATATTTTTAATTTAAAAAATTTTAATTTTTGTATTTCTTATTATTAAATACTGTAATTATTTTGATTTACAGAGAAAAAAAATATATATATATAAAAAATTTACATTTTAATAAACATTTTGTTTTATTTGGAGCCCTCTGCCTGGGCTGCCTCTTGTACACATAATGTGTATAAAGTAAAAAGCCTATATCTCCGCTATTTATGGCATGCGGCATGCGGGGGCGGAAGTGGGCGTGGTAAAAATTTTAAACAAACTTGATCTGCGTGCAAGCATAACAAATACTGTCGAAAAAAATTAGAGCTCTATCTCTTATAGTCTCCGAGATCCAGTGTTTCATACGGACAGACGGACAGACAGACAGACGGATAGACAGACATGGCTAAATCGACTCGGCTGTTGATCCTGATCAAGAATATATATATACTTTATAGGGTCGGAAATATCTCCTGCGTTGCAATCTTCTCATGATTGATTTGATTTTCGCAATGCTAAGTGAAACAAGAAAGGTAGCTAACTTCGGCTCACCGAAGTTTGTATACCCTTACAGAACTTAAACACAAAATCAAAATCGAAATTCAGGAATATAATAATAATAATAATAATAATAATAATAATAATAATAATAATAATAATAATAATAATAATAATAATAATAATAATAATAATAATAATAATAATAATAATAATAATAATAATAATAATAATAATAATAATAATAATAATAATAATAATATAATAATAATTATAATAATAATAATAATAATAATAATAATAATAATAATAATAATAATAATAATAATAATAATAATAATAATAATAATAAAAATAATAATAATAATAATAATAATAATAATAATAATAATAATAATAATAATAATAATAATAATAATAATAATAATAATAATAATCATATAATAATAATAATAATAATAATAATAATAATAATAATAATAATAATAATAATAATAATAATATTATAACTAGTTGCCAAATCGCAAATTTGATAATAATATGTTTAAAAAACAGCGAAGATATGATTTTTTCTTTTATTTCCCTAATTATTTCTATGACAACTATAGGATATAATTGTCAGATTTTTATGAAATAAAAAACGAAATTCTGAAATAATATTAGATGCCCCACTATTTGGTTAAAATATCTTAAAAACTGACATAGACTTAATATTTTTTCAAAATTTTCCTGATCGTTCCTATGGCAGCTTTATGCTATAGTGGTCCGATCCGGCCCATTCCAGCATATGAGTGAGAGTATATAGAAGACTAAATACAAAGTTTTATTTAGATAGCTCTAAAACTGAGGGACTAGTTTGCGTAGAATCGGACTATTGAATGATTCTTTCAATGCGCTGTCGAAATTATAGTACATTTTAGGAATATAAAAAACTGCTATTACGTGAATCTTATCCTCTTAAATTTCATAAAGGGAAACCAGGCTCTGCCTTTGCAGTCCTAATTTAAATCACCTTTGAAATCACAGATAAATATATATATATACATATATCTGTTTAATAGAGAGATTTACCTTCTAATACCCCAAAACAATGCTGATGAAAAAGATAAAACAAAAAGGAAAGGGAATATACAAATGAAGTACAATTTGATAATGAAAATAAACAAATAAATAAATAAAATCGGACCATGCCCGTGGTTCGGTGACTTTGCTGGAATAAGGGAGGAAGCAGAGAGCGACTGGGCTGACTATGTCAAAGTAAACGAATTGAATAAATAAATAAGCAAAGACAACACAACATACGCCCAAAAATCAACAATACAAAAGAAGCGGGGGCAAACGCAATGACGGAGAGCAAACAAAATAAAATAACGGAATAAAACAATCAGGAAATTGTCCTTTGATCTTATTTCCACCTTCTTCTCCATGCTTAAACCCAAAGTGTATTTTTTATAAGAGCTTCCTTTGAAGCCCATTCAGTACTCAAATACATAACAAGATACCCAAATAAAATCATCAAAAAAGTTGTCAAACATAATCGAATGCAACGATTACGGTTACGGTTCCTATAGAAAATTCAGGATAGAGACGGAAGAGTTAATCTTATTTTCCTGAGATACAAGCTATTGTTTGTATTTGTCGGTTGAAATCCTAAAACGATCAAATAAACGCATACTTTGTGGCACTACAAGTTTCACTGCATAGATTTACTTCCATATTTCTGAGCATATCATATCTGCCGTTCCTATGGCAGCTACATATATGGTTTTTGGTGTTGATCAAGAATATATTATATATTATGATTAGCACCAAAAGCCATATATATGATCGAATATTAACTTTGCTTGTTTTCAAAATATTTTAAATAAAATTGAGACTTTCACAACATAGTATTAGTTCAGAAACTAAAATTACAGCTGGCATAGAAACGTTCTGGAAATTAATAAAGCTAGAGAGAAAGCCAACGGCTACGAAGTTTGTATACCCTTGCAGATTGCAATTGAATTATAAAATTAAAATCGAAATTCCAGAATTTGTTCCTATGGCAGCTATATGATATCGTCGTCTGATCCAGCTTACGTACGAGATAGAGTTTATATAATACTATATGCACAGATTCCTTCAAATAGCTTTAAAAGTGAGGGACTAATTTGCGTAGCAACTGGCAGACGGCCGGACGGGCATAGATTAATTCTTTTGATCCAATTGTTAACTATATGGGTTTAACATTTTGGCCAAATTTTTTTTTTTTAAAATAAGCTTTACCTTTTCCTTCACTCAGCAAGTCAACAAGTCCCGCATTTACGAACATTTTTGCAATAGTTTCCCCTTACTATTTTATTTTGTTGGTCTACTGAGAATCAACTAGAAAACACTCGGGAGCGCAGTATTTGGGCAAGGAATGTAGCCCTTGTTCCACGCATAAAAAGTATTACATACCAGACTGTGACATTACTCCAACACCCGCCACCATAAACCTTGTTAGGTCGGTAATGCCAGCCGACGAAAGAGGTTATTATCCTTGCTGACGTTTTTTTAAGACCCAAGTTGCGTCTCAGACAGGCAATCCCTTTTGTATTTTTTATTATTACGAACGCCTTTGACTCTAGCTGATAAATAAATAACGAATGTAAAGTAAACCAACAAACACCCTCTTTGAAAAAAGCGAACCACTTTTATATGTATATTATGCATATGTTGGGCTCACCTGTAAAAATGATGTCTCTTGACTGATTTAAAGCTATCTAAAATAGGCACATGATATTTAATAAGAAAAGAATTATATTTCTTAAGTTTAAAGAGTAAAAGAGAGAGTATTATAAGAGATCCTGACTTCGAACAAACGAGGCTGTGGATTAAAGCGGAACTCAGCTCTAAAAGTTTTACTGCATAGATTCAATTTCATATTTCTAAGCCTATCAAGTAAATGTATTCTTGATCAGCATCAAAGGCCAAAAGCTATGCCTGGATGGTAACCTTATCACTTAAACCTACCTACCTAATTTATAAACTTAACAGAAATAAATTTTAATATTATTTAAGGGGGTGGGAAATAAAGCCAAATTTTCTGCCGAATTATGGATTCGGATTCTACGAATAAAATGACTTTCGTTTTTAACAACTAAACCATATAGATCTGTGTTATTAATGATCCTATTGCAAACTGTGGGTGGATAGAAACATTCCGAAGTAAGCTTCCTTTCTTGTTTATTGTTAAGAATATAATACAAGTGAGGATGTACATATGTTGATCTTTTATCAGATATGTATGTATGTATGTATGTATGTATGTTAGCTATTTAGGTTTGTTCATTGTATGCCATTTGAACCCATCGTTAAGGTTCATATGTAGACTCCGATTGAACATGATTCTGGGTATATATACATTACATTGTCGAATGTCTTTAAAATGGTTCTGGAGAACGGCAGGAAAGGAAGGAAACATATTTACATATATGATATTCGCATGTACATACAAATGAAGATTTCCTCTTAATATGTATAAATTTGTATGTGTGTGTTACTAGTATTCCCGTTATTCTCCAACCGTGACGCAATGCTGCCAAAATACAATGGCAAATAGAGTTTTGACAGAGACAATTGGCTGCTGCTGAGACACGAGTATAACGTAACGGCAAACACAACCACCACTTGCGAGACATATCGCTGCTGCTGCAGGATAAGGGGCGGAGCTTGAACGTTTATGTACAATTGTGTTGGTTGGACAATGCTCTTTCTTGCCATCATCGATTTCCGGAAGAAACAAAAAGGTTTTTGTTTTCTCCAGTATCTCTAGCAGGCGAGAGGGAGACAGCGCAACTGCAGTTAAAGAGCGAATGAGAAACACATACCAGAGAGTAAGGTGAAAATATACGTTGCGAGAGCGAGATACTACCTCGTAATTCGTTAAACAATATGTATGTATGAGAGCGAGAACAATAAAATCCACGCCCACACACTTATACGTCCAACAACCAACCGCTCAACGGCGAGCTTATAAGTTCACAGGGTGGAAAGAGAGAGATGAGAGAAAGACACGCAAAAGAGAATCGTGACAAACTGAAAAGCTGCCGCCAGCTTTACTCCAGCATCAGTTGCTCGGGATGCCTCGACGGGAAATGGCGAAAGAAAATTCTTGAACGGAATAAGCAACTTCTGCGAAACCCCAAACTTCTTTTTAACTCTCCCATTGATTGAATTCAAATTTCAAAAACAGAACACCTTTATTAAGGGGCGTGGCAATGGCCGCCTTTTCGAAGAGAACCAACAAATTCTCTTAGTGCGACGTGAGTGCTTTCCCAGTGAGTGGGTGAATAAAAGTGCATATAATACGTTACGTCTGTCCAGTGCATGGTGGAACTACATATTCATATACGGCGGTTTCGCCACGATAACCTCTCTCTGTTGAGGACCGTACTATGGCATGTCAATCTATTTCTAGCACATGTTTGTTTGAGAGAGAGGTGAAAATGTTTATCGTCGCCAAAAGCTGATAAGACCGCCTTATATAATTGCATCCTAAGCCAGTGGACATTCGCTTGAGAGAGTTCGTTACACGCTTCGAAGAGTACGGTTAAGTTACGGTTACGCGGGTACCGATACAAATACGGATACACGCGATTTGTCCATTGTCCCATCGCACTTCACTTGCTCTCTGGCCAATCAGGCGCAGTGACTGATTTTCTGGGGCCACATCCCCCTTATGTTAAACATTTTGTGTTGCCACGAGGATTGACTTACTTGTGTAAGGCACAACATGTGTACTACTGTATGTACATATGTATATATTCACTAAGATATATATATGTATATATGAAGCTTATTTGTGGGAGTGAACAAAAAATTAACCTTTTAAATCAATCAAATCTTTTATAAACTCTTGTATTACATTGCGAGTGGCGAATATTAGAAGCTTAAGTAAACGGAAACGGAACTGCCGTCTTAAAATTTGTTAACAGAATAGATAGCCAATAAATACACTAGTGCTTAATTTGTCTTGTGTTTTTATATTTCACTGAAAAGGCTTTTGCAAAATCTGGAAGTATTTTTATTATAATAAGCCGTTCGACCTTAAAAATGTTGAAAGTCAGCAAAAACATGATTTTTTTCTACTATTTTCCTGATTGTTTCTATAGCTATAAGTTATATTCATCTGTAAGAGTTTATAAAAGACTATCTGCAAAGTGTCATTCAGATAGCTTTAAAACTGGGCCTAGTTTTTCTGGAAACGGACATGTCTAGATCAACTCGACCGTTGATGCTAATATATAATATAAAATATATACATACATATAGTTTACGGGTCGGAAATGTCTCCTTCACAGTGTTGCGAACTTCTGACTAAATTCATAATGCCCTGCAAATGTATAAAATTCAAACTAAAATGTTGATCATGAGTTGCCGATGAACTGTTGTTTAATTGTTGTTGATGGCTTGCCCATGTTCAATTCGTCAACAATTTATATGATGGCCATTCATCAACAATTCATCAACAACACCGATTTGGATGTTAAAGAATCGTTGATAAATGGTACTGCAATGAAATAACTGCACAATTACGATCGATGTATTAATTTACTTATCAAGATTTTCTACATTCTCCGTGAACATTCCACCAATCCAAGTCCACCATTTTTATTCCCACTCCTATAAGCCGGAATCTGTAGCTTCCAAACTTTGCTAGTTTTTAAAATATTGTTTATAGTTTTTAAAATATTTTTGTATATGTTTAGAATTAAAAACGATATTATAGAATAATAAAGAAAGGCAAAATCTCAATGTTGAAACATAGCGAAATTATGATTTCTTTCGGCTTCACTTGGTTTGCAGAATTAGAATAACCTGTGAGGGTATAACTTCTCCAAAATATTTTCATTTAATTTGAGTTTGGCATTTTGTATTATTCTAGAATTTCGTTCTTAATTTATTGATTCAATTGTAATCGGCAATGTTATACAAACTTCGGCAAGCCGAAGAAAGCTTCCTGTTCTTATTAGTTTAACTTTTTTCCAGTAAAATAACTAACTTTAAAAGGAAATATGCATTCTTGCAGTATTATTTACTTTGTGCATCCCTCTCGCACACGAGGGCTTGATGCATTTTATCGCAGCTCCGAATTTAAACTTTAACATAACTTTCTCTTAACTTGTCCGAATGTTTTCAGAATTTTAACGTTGGCGCTCCCTAGGTAGTGATCGCACCACGTCGATCGCGTACTGCCGATAATAATATATCGAGTCCAGTATCTTATCGATATTTACAATTAATATTAATTTGTGGTACCATAAGGTCTACGTAAAAATTTATTTCTACTACTGGCTTGTGTGACTAGTTATTAGAATATTCATACGAAATTCATAAGCTATAATCGTAAAATGGCAATCGAAATAGTAATCTGTCTACAGATCGACAAAGATCTTTATGAACACAGGGCAATAGTTTCGTAAGCGTATAAAAGGAAGCTTACTTTGTCTAGACAATTAGTATTATAGTATTATATTAGTATAATATATGCATTTGTATTGGATCATAGAATTATAAGAAATTACTATATCTCAAAGTAGATGAAAATTCTAATATTTTCTTAATATAATTTGCTGATATTATATATGGTACCAAGATTTTCATTCAATTCGTATTCTCCATTATTTTTAATTGTAGCCCCACTACGACGGCATGACAGACATTGAACAGCAACAACATCTACAAAATGTCCAAAGATTACAGCAAGAAAGCTGTTTCCAGGAGTTGCATAACCAGCTGAGCAATCAGTTTGGCGCGTCGGTTCGATTTCCAGCGCCACCTCCGCCGACGCCACACCAACATCAGGCTGGAGTCACTTCCGTGTCTTCTGGAAACTTGGTACCATTCCTTCCCGCTTTCTTGCAGCCACAGCCAATACCAAGCCAGACGCAACAACACCTGTTACAGTTAATGCCGCCAGGATCTGGTCAACCCCAATATGATCCCCTTAGACAACCAACAATGTGGTCCACAGCAGCGGTGGCGGCTGCTGCTCATATTCAAGCGGCTCTCGCGGCTGCAGCCGTTGCCGCGGCCTCCAATAATAATAAAAATGTTACAAAAACGAATACCAATAATAATAATAGTGAGCCAGCAGCGAAAAATATTGATCTCGAGGGCGGAGGAAAACAAAAAGGTGGCAATGGTAATGGATCATCATTGGCCGCCATGTCCAGACCAGAGTCCCCTCAATATGAGAATCCCTATGCCATCTCCATCTCCTACAGTCACAATACACCGCCCGAGTCGCCAACGAATAACCGAGCTATCGAGTGTTCCAAGGCGGATAAGTTCTGTGAATCGGTTCAAGACTCTGAAATGATGGAGGCACCACTAAATCTAAGTAAGCCAAAGGTGTCGCCATGCTCTTCGCCGACAAGTTGCCATCACCACAAAGAACATAATCACCATTATCACTGTGAAAGTGTGCCCACAACAGCCTGCCTTGTGTCTAGTCCGCCATTAACCTGGCAACCAGGACATCATTTTAACGAAATAGAGTCGTCTCTTATGAAAAGTCATGTATGTATTATTTATAAATTACTTAAAATTAAGAAAATAACCGGTTATTAGATTTTTATACTTTTGATTCCAAAGTTTTGAACCTTTACCTTCACTTTTTGCTACATTTATAGCTCCATTCCATTATCACAAATTTAACGTAACGAAAACAGCTGATGCAGCTCTATTTAAATTTTAAGAGAGGCTTCATCGTTAGGCTCTTAAGTAAGGGAAAAGGCACCTCGGAAAATTAGATTTAACTTTGCATAACATAAATATTTAGGAAAGTTTGGTTTTTATTATATATTTTTATTTTTTTCATCTCTTTCCAGGGCCGAGGTGGTTGGAATAATGCCGTTGGTGCATCACGGACAATGCGCTTAAGTCGAGATTCCATTAACAGTTGCGGTACAAATTCAGAAAGATCAACAGCTTTAGATCCCGACAATGTCAATCATGGACAACCCATAGCTCCGCCGCCACCGTCGGCATCTTCATCTTCACTGCCACCGAGGCAGGGCAGCAATGGACATAGTCACGGGCATAGTCATGGTCATAGTAAACCGCATATTAAACGACCGATGAATGCGTTTATGGTTTGGGCCAAAGATGAGAGACGAAAAATATTGAAAGCATGTCCAGATATGCATAATTCAAATATATCGAAGATTTTGGGGGCCCGTTGGAAGGCCATGTCGAATGCCGATAAGCAACCGTATTACGAAGAGCAGTCCCGACTCTCAAAGCTCCATATGGAACAGCATCCCGACTATCGCTATCGCCCGCGGCCAAAGCGAACCTGTATTGTTGATGGAAAAAAGATGCGTATTTCGGAATATAAGGTTTTAATGCGTAATCGACGGGCCGAGATGAGGCAACTCTGGTGCCGAACAGGTGGCGTTGGTGGAGACTCGAGTTCGGGAAATGTCTGTGCCGATACCGGAGAGGGAGGACCTGGACCCAATGTACATGCAGCGGCTGCTGCCGTTGCCGTAGCCGCATATCATTTGCAGGATGTTGGCCACGTTGTTCCGCCTTCTTCGCAGCAACTCTTTTATCCTCCGGAAAGCTTATCCCCTTCGGGATTTTCGTCATCAGATGACGCCGAGTTTGCGTCTACACAGCGTGAAATATTGGACGATTAAGACAGCATAGGACTTAAAGATATAAAGCAAAGCTCGAAGCAGCTTAATCAAGAAAGTAAGCAAACTTCGGAAAGCCGAAGTTTGTATACCCTTGCAGATTGTAGTATAATTCTTATATTTTTTGTCTTTGTAAATTCAGTAATTTTTAAAACAAAAAATATTATTTTTCATATCTTGGAGTATATTAAAAAAGGCTCGCTCTGGACGTTCCGACTTAAATCATAAATATATTGGCTTATACCTTGCGGTGTGGGGAATTATTCAACTACAGATTTCCTGCAAGGGTATAAAACTTTTCGTTTTTTGTTTAGCGGTTTGTTCATATATGAGGCTTTTTTGTTACGCTCTTTCGGTTAACCAACTTTCCTAAATTTTATTTATCGCTTATAACGAGAAGTAAAAGAAAAACACAAACATCGTGTGGAAAATTTTTTAAGAATAACTGAAGAGAAATCATAGAATATAATTCGTCAGCTTTTGTAAATATAATAAGAATAATTTAGCTATTTAAGTTTCAGTTCAAGTGCCATTACGTATATATGTATGTATATATAGTACATATAGTTAATTTGTGACAAACCATATACTTGCAATTTTTGTGCCATTTTACATATGCACCAAAAATGCTGTTAGCCATAGAAAAATAAAAATAATAAAAACTATATTAACCAAATTATGCAATACAGAAAATTATAAGATACTACTTTGTATCGTTTATTATTTGTAAAATATATATGAGGAATAAAATCTAAATAGTTTTTTTTATTTTAAAATTTGTTCCCAACATTCTTCAAAATGCAAATGCAAATATGTACATCATCCTAAGATGCTGTATAAAATGTATGATGGGTAAATAACAGTATGTGTTACTTCTTTATTTTTTTTTTAAGTTAGATAAATAATTTACTTATTTCCAAACGTCTTAAACAAATAATTTCTTTTAACATATGTTTTAAAAATATTAATACATACATATGTGTTTATTTACAATTACATATTTATATTAAGACTTTCTTAAGTTGTTGTAGGAAGTTTTATATAACAAACGAATAAACTTTATAGTATTCCTATATTTCGACACTAAGCCCTCTAGTCTATTCACACATCGCATTTAATATACGCTTGGCTATCCGAATGTATTCTCATCCTTCTGTCTTGCTGTATTGAGAATCTTGCTACCTCCAATATAGCCGGGAAGGCTGTCGCTGATGCTGGACGACTGAAAGACGATTCAATCTCCCAGCTCTCAGCGAAAATCCCAGCCCCCACACCACAGATCTGCTTGGAGCAATCGGTGTAAAGTGATACCTAGATACCACAGCCCGACAAAAACTAGCCGTTTCTTTACGGAGAATAAAACCTGCAGATTGAAAGTTTCCATTACGTACCAATTTTGAAAGAATCGCGTTCAAAGCTCCAAAATGGCCCGGCTTGGCACTTTTCAAACGCAAATAATGTTGTAACCTTGGAACTTACAACAAATTGTGGGTTAGATGTACATAACTCATTCAGAATTTGTTCTAAGTCCAGGGCTACAACATAGCAAAAATATGGGTCAAAAAAATTTAAGTTCAGAAAAAGCGATATAGCTATTAAGCCTGGATATATACAGACCGAGACATTTTCGGGTTTTCGAGTTAATTTTGTCGGTCTGTGTAATCGCCCGCGGGCAAGAGGTGTTTTGGGGCTTTGGAAAAAATCGAACACGGCTTCACTCTCATGCTACGGCAAGGTAACTTATGACCCAGCGTTGCCCGGCACTGGGAAGGTTCCTTTCAAACACAGCTGGAATTACCCCTCAGCTGGGAACCTAAATGTCAGGGGGCACGGGTCGCAGAACACTTGCTCAGGTTCGCCTGACTACCATTGATAATGCGGGTATGATACTACAGCATTAATTTGAGATTACATTAGAGATCATAAATCCGATTGGGCACACAATACAAATTGATTTTGCTGATGTTTTACAATTATTTGTTGAATCCAAAATGCAAAAAATCTTTAAAAATTGAGAAAAATAATATGTTTTAGTTGACGAGGCTCTTGAGCTGCAAACTTAACTGAAATTAAGTTTTTGGGTGTTAATAATAAAATTTGTAAGCCTAGGAAAGTTGGAAACAAAATTTGAGGGCTTCCAGATGCATAAAAACAAGAGTACTTAAAACGATGACTCCAGAAATTAATAACATTTGTTATTGTTTACCTCTTAAAATAGGTGTGATCAAAGTCGCACTCGAAGTCATGAGTGAAGTGTGTCATAAGGCCATAAGCAGTCGGTATCCAGGTCAGTATCCAGACATGAAAACATAAAACATGAATGGCAAATTTGAAAAACCAGACTCTTCTCGACAGTTTCCCCCTCGCTCTGTCTTTTACAGTTCCGTAAATCCGTTAAATTTTCAAAAACATCACAGGAGTTTAGTGCAGATGTACGAACTATAAAACAAACAAAAGATAATGGTAAGAAAGTATGTTATTGTGTGACGCGTGCCGCGCACATAGTAGGAAGATTTGAATTGAAGGCGAGCGCGCGCCAAGAGTCAGCAGCCAAAGTCCTTTTTTTGGCAAACCGAATCTTAGGATTTGGCTTGCAATACATAGCTGACAGACTTTCGAGTCGCGGCAACAATTCGGCTTGCCGAATTCTCTCAGTAGACTTTCGAGTCCGCCCAAAGACTTCCGAGTCCGCCAGTAGACTTCCGAGTCCGCCTCTCTCTGAAGACTTCTCAGTCCGCAAACCGAAGACTTTCGAGTCCGCCTCTCTCTGAAGACTTCCGAGTCCGCAAACCGAAGACTTTCGAGTCCGCCTCTCTCTGAAGACTTCCGAGTCCGCAAACTGAAGATATTCGAGTCCGCCTCTCTGAAGACTTTCGAGTCCGCCTCTCTCTCTCTAACTCTTACTAGCTGTTCGGCATTTTTGGCCGGCAAACGATGCGGGCATACATGCTTGTTTACAATATTATGGTCGATAAAAAAATGAAATATAAGATAAAAACTACTCTTGCTATGGCAGTAATTATTACCGTAATGAATAAGGAAGATTCTAAATCAAATAGGAAGCGATCCAAGTATTGGGTGAGCCCATACAGTCAGATCAAATAAAGGGAGATATTCTTCCGATGTTTCGTTTTTTATATCAATAATATACATTCTCACCATTATCTTTTGTTTGTTTTATAGTTCGTAAATCTGCACCAAACTCCTGTGATGTTTTTGAAAATTTAACGGACTTACATAACTGCAGAAGGCACAGCGAGGGGGAAACGGTCGGGAACAGTCTGTTTTTTTTTTTTTTTTTTTTGAAAACATTTTACTGTCTGCATACCGTCTTTAAATAATAGTAAATAATTAAGTGATTTTTAGCCATTGTTCAGCTTTTAATACAAATATGTGTACGTTTAATGGCAAATTAGAGTTTTCTTGTTATTTTTAATTATTCGAATGTAAAATCGGTAAAACATGCCATAAGAATATAAACAGAAACTACAGGATGAATGGATTGAGAAACCCTAATTTAAAGACTGTACAAAAAAGGACATAACAGTTAAAACATGGCATTTTGCAACGAGGATTGCGTCCCAAATAAATGGGCTCAGCAGATTGGAAGAATGGAAAAGTGCGGCGGAAAGTAATATAGAGGACTTGTTGGGGACGTTAATCGATTAATAAATATATTTAATTTATTCTTTAATATTAATGTTAAAAATTAATACAAATGTTACTTTTGCTATTTATCTTGCTATTTGTTTAAATTTTCGCTATTTTTGGCTATTTTAGTTGGCTCATCTAGCTCGACAACTGATAGTTGACAACACTGCTGCGACGTCGACAAAATGGACGTATTATTTATTTATTTGTTTAAGTTTAAATATTAAAGGATTACGGGGTGGGAAGACAGTATTACTGTTAAAACCAGGGACCGTAAATAATGATTATTTTTGTTTTTGAAATATAAAAATCAAGACAGTTTATAATTTTTTCTCTACTCATCAAAAATAATCATTAGACTTGAATGAAAAATATATAACTTACAAATAAAAATCATTTTTGATCAATAAAATAGAATTCAAAAATAATGATTATTCATGATTTTTATTTTTTTTTGCTCAAAATAAAACTCAAAACCAAATCACGGGTTCCGTGTTAGACTTTTGACCAATGTTATTTCATATTCCTTTATTAGGATCGTAAAGCTACCTCCCCGTACCGAAATATTGAATTTAAGAATTGGTTTTGGTCTTTGGTGTAATATTAATAATTATTATTTAGTTTAACAAACAGTAACTTGGCTAGTGAATCGTCCGCTATGTTGCACCTTTGATCCGTTAGCATCATTTTCAGTGCGGAAAATGCTCTTTCGACGCTTACTTGTGTCGCTGGAACCGAATGCACTATTTCTGCTAACAGATATAAGTTGGGGTACTCAAATTTTCTTTCCTCCCAATACTCCATTATATTAGTGGTCGAAGGTATTGGTTTGGGACAGTAACTGTCAATTTCTACATATCCCTTTTTTAAATGGTTAGGAACTTCGTAAAAAAATTTCGAATATTTAAATTATACTTCCTACCCATAGTGAGACACGATTAGGAATGAGGTTTCATTACAAATTGTACTTTACAATATTAAAAAAGACGACTACGACTGTTTTTTTCTTTTTTTTTTTTTTGGTACGGGGAGGTAGCTTTACGGTCCTAATAAAAGAATATGAAATAATATTGGTCAAAAGTCTAACACGGAACCCGTGATTTGGTTTTGAGTTTTATTTTGAGCAAAAAAAATAAAAATCATGAATAATCATTATTATTGAATTCTATTTTTTTGATCAAAAATGATTTTTATTTGTAAGTTATATATTTTTCACTCAAGTCTAATGATTATTTTTGATGACTAAAGAAAAAATCTTAAAATAATCATTACCATTTAAGTTTTTCAATAAAACTTATAATGATTACGGTCCCTGGTTAAATCATATTCTCAATGCCTGATCCGAAAGCAACACCAGTGTGTATCATTCAGTATATTACTTTATATTGTTACACATTTAAAATCTATCGATACTTGTAACATATCGGCAAGGTATCACCACTCGCAAAGTGCAGCTGTCAATGGTGAAAATGGCGAATTCTGCTAGTGTCGGAAAAAATGTATTAATTTTCTAAAAATTTTGAGACCGATATATGTAAACACATTTCCGAACAAAGCGTAGGCTCGCCGATAACGGAAATATAATTGGATTGTGCGAACTATCTATACATTGTAAGGGCTGCTATCCAGAGCTAAACGTGTGTATGTGTGTGTATGTGCCGTTCATTGAATGTACAATAATCGCTTAATAATTTTCTACATTTTCTTTGGATCTTTTATAATCACCGTAAATAATAGCTATTATTGGTAATATATATGTATATATATATATATAATTTCTTTTTTAGGGCCAGCCATCGTCGGAGCTTTAAATGAACCAAAATCAAATCCAGCAACTCACCTCTCACCTATCCCAGGCACTTGATCAAAACTACGATGTGAGAAATTTTCTCTAAATATCTGTTTGTTATACTTATTTGTATCCCTATTTATTATTTAGGTTGTTAATATGGAGGCGGTGCTGTCAGTTATATGTGCTTTGGAAGGTACAACAATTACAAAGGAGCAACTGGAGGCCACCCGACTGGCCAAGTATATTAACCAATTGAGGCGGCGAACCAAGAACGAACAATTGGCGCGTCGTGCCAAGTCTTTACTAAAGAAATGGCGTGAAATGGTGGGGATACAGCAGAACGTCATCGAGTCACAGCCACAGTCGCATCAGCTGAGTAGTGTAAGCCTGCAGCAACAGCAGCAGCCCTCTTCCGATTTCGCCAAGACCGATCTAGACCAAGTCTCCATCCATTTACCTTTATCCCCGACACAACAAATTATACATCCAGAAACACAGCATTTATCCGATGTGCCTGTGCATCATACCAGTTTCTCCAATTTGGTTAATAATGTCCACAGGGAGAACAAGAATATATTGAGGAGGCACGAAGCACCATCCATCGCAAATACAGAGAACGAACCCGCTGTGGTCATTGATATAGCATCCGATTCCGATGAGACTGATCAAAATAGCAGTGCGGTTGCATTGTCCAAGCGAACGAATGTCCAAAATTCAATACTTGCTAACCCAATGCCTATACCAACTCCGAGCCCTCGGCAAAAGAAATTAAAAAAGGCAAAAAAACACAAGGATAAAAGTGTACAGAATATACGAGGTGTTAATTCAAAAGTTGCGGAGACATTATCACAAGCGGATTCAGGTACGATTTCTATACATATATATCTCAGAGTAGAGTTGTTATTCAATATTTTCGGAAATTTAATACCATCCATGTAAAATTATAATAATAAGAATATGTAAAATCTAACAAGAAAGCTAACATGACTTGCCTCTTGGCAATTAATCAATCAATTTTCTTAAATAAAAAAAGAAAATGCAACAAATTTCAACACTATGTTAAAATAGTAGAGCATAACTATATTTCAGGTTGATATTGATGTTTTATACCCTTGCAGGGTATTATAATTTCAGTCAGAAGTTTTCAACGCAGTGAAGGAGACATTTAAGACCCTATAAATATTTATACATACAATATTCTTGATCAGGATCTAGCCCTGTCCGTCTGTCCGATTGTACGCATTATCATTATACGATTTATCATATAGCTGCCATAGGAACGATCAACATATTTTCATAAAATTTGAGATTTGGCAACTAATTTTTATTTCAGAATTTTGGTTTTAATTTTTTGATTTAATTCTGCAAGGGTATACAAACTTCGGGGAGCCGAAGTTAGCTTCCTTTCTTGTTTTTTTTTTTTTTTTTAACAATATTAATTTGTGAAAAAATTAAAAAAACATCGATACTACATTGAAACTTCCTCCAGCTCTAGTGCATACGTATTTAGGTTTTCGTTTAATGAAAATCCAACAACTTATACATAGTTTAATAAATGATCGATAAATTTAAATGAGAACTTGGAAAAGTCTGGTAATTTTTCAAAGTCCCCTCAAAATATTTTTTATTATAGAGTTCACATTTAATTCAGCTTCCCTTTTACTTTGCAGAAATCTTCTCCCTCTCCAACAGTTCGATGAGCTCGATATTTTCTGCTGAAGCCACTACCACATTGGGAAACTCGCAGCATAATAAACAGAGAATAAACGCCAGCGAATTGACATTTACCGGCAGATTCAAGTCGGTTTCTAGTTTAAATAATAACAATACTGGCAATGACTCGTTTAGAAAGCATTCTGGAAAATATGATGATTATAATAATACATACGATTCAAGTGGAGCCTCTTGCAGTCGTCTGTCGCCTTTAAATATCGAAGACAACAGCAGGAAAATAGAGACTACAAGTGATGCAAATATGCATCAAGCTGTGCTTGCGGGGAGCAATGATTTGGAGAACACAACGTCTCAGTCTCGTTTGCATCTGCCAAAAAAACGGGGTCGAAAAAGAGGCTCCAAAGGAGTTGACTCTTTGATAGCCAAGGAATCAGCGACTAGCCTCTCGCAACAAATCTTTTTTGGTCAAGGGTCGACAGTAAAAAAAGTGAAGACCACAAAGGAATTGTTTAATGAAATTCAAAGCAGGAAATTAAGTGTTTCCACAACGAGCAATCTTTCAAGTTCTTCAGCCACAAATCGAACAGATCAAGTTACGACCGTGGCTACCATGTTTCCTAGACCAACATCGTCTTGTTCAGGTAAGGTCATTGAAAAAAAAGCATAAATATTTATAAAAATTTTAATATTTTTAATAGATACATCCATACATTCGCCACAAATTATGGAAACCTATTCGGGCAATGGTACTTTAATGGGCGTGGATACATTCTCGGTTAAATTGGGTAAGTTTAACGAATTCAGATTCAATAAAATCAAAACTTTGATTATGAAAATATCAATGGGAAGCAGTTTTTGGGCAAAATATTAAATTTATATAATATATATTAACCGAAAAATATCGATATATCGAATATTTTCAAAATCTTATAAGTTTGCAGGTCTTGTTTTTTTTAAATGTTAAAGTTTCAGTTTAAGATATAACTTAACAAGGAAGGAAGCTAACTTCGGCTCACCGATGTTTGTATACCCTTGCAGAATTTAAACAAAATATTAAAACCGAAAATCTAGAATAATAATTAGTTGCAAAATCTCAAATTTGATGAAAATGGTTTGAAAATCGGCTAAATTATGTTTTTTTTCCTGATGGTTCCTATGGAAGCTATAGGATATAGTAGACCGATTTTAACGAAATTAAAATTCGGGAATAATATAAAACGGCTGGCTAAATCTCAACTTTGATGAAAATATGTTGAAAACTGAGAGAGGTAAAATTTGTTTTCTAAAAATTTTCCTATGTTCCTATGGCAGCTATATGATATAGTCGTCCGATCCGGCTCGTTCCGACTTATGTACGAGTGAGAGTATATAGAAGACCAACTGCAAAGTTACATACAGATAAACTTAAAACTAAGGGACTAGTTTGCGTAGAAACGAACAGATGGACATGGCTAGATCGACTCAACTGTTGATCCTGATCAAGAATATATCACTGTGTTGCAAACTTCTGACTGAAATTATAATACACTGCAAGGGTATAAAAAACGTATAACAAAATGTTTAAATTTAATATTTAAAAAAAATTTGGATATCAAGGTAATTTTATATATTTTTCACATCCATATTTGCAGATGCTGCAAATACGGACAGCGATACTATAACCTCTGAACCCTCACGTGACAGTAATAAGTCGCCGGAAATCAAGGGAACTTCCTTGGATAATAGTAATAGCAATTCATTTGCAATCTTTGACAAGAGCAACTTGAACGTGAAAAAGGAGAATCTAAATGACATTACAACCCAACTTATGCACTTAATACATAGCTTGAAAAGTCCGCTGAGCGTTTACGAAATTGAGCAAATGTATTTGGCCGAACTCGTACCATGTTCATGTGTAATTATAGAGGATACCGAAAAAAATACACTAAAAGGAGAGCCAGAGAATACAACTAACGATAATATTGCAATAAGCGAGCCAAAATCCAATTCAGATATTGATAATAATGGGAAGGTGCACATGAAGGATCAAAAAGATATATTACCACCGATAGAACGATTGGATAATGATCATGAAATGGTAGAAAATCAACTAAAGCCTGTGAGGTCGATCTTTGATTTAGACTTTGACGACGATAACGATGACTTGCGTACGATAATGCTTGAAACGAAACCAATTGTTAAAATGGAGGAAAGAAAGAAAAACTTAGAAGTTCCGAATGTGTCTGAACTGGATATTAATTTTAATCAGGAACTGGAAAGGGAAAATAGTGAGACGATTGCAGCTAATCTCCCAATCATTTCCACACTTATAGTTCAGGAAGATTCCAATTGCCTGGCAAAACAACGATTTTATGTACAGACAAACCAAGTAACCAGTTTTCATATAAATGCCTTGCATAATTACTATATACCAAATATTAATGGAAATTGGAATGATATTGATAATAGTTCGATGCAACCTTGGGATACATTATATACGGTTACTGATGGAGCTGATGTGGTGCCCAAATATGGTTTCATAACCTCGGATCGTATTAAAAAGGATCTTAGTTCTTTAAAGTTCTTGAAACCTTTTAAAGCGAAACCTTTCAAGTCCTCGATAGCGCCATTTCTTGGGGTTGCCAAATATTTGCCTACATGTCGACGTGCTAAACGAAAACTCAAAATATCGATTAATCGTTTGTCCGAAAATCCAGGTAATAATAATATTCCAATAGAAATGCCGCTGCTAAATGTTAATATTGATGTGATGGACAGCAGCCATAATGAAAATGCGGGGTCAATAAAAATTCTACATAGAAAATCATCATCACCATATGATGATGCATCATCAAGATACTCTGTTCCAGATATTCCTAAAAGTAATGATTTGTTAAAGTTAGTCAACGATCAAGTGCAATTGAAAGCCGAAGAAATAATGAAAGAGGAAAATAGTAATGGGAATGATAAGAATTTTAATATAAAAACTTGTGATAATAACAGCAGCAGTGGCAGTGATAGTGAAGACAAAAATGAAAATAACGAAGAATATGCCATTGTCCAACGACCAACAAGCACGAGTCATGATCATATTGTGTTGACAATAAAGAAAACTCCAAGTAAAATAAATTCGCCGGCAAATTCAATAATAACCACAATGACTTCGCAAAATTTTACATTGACTTTACCAACAACTATTACACCAACTACTTCAACAACAATTACAACAAATACTGAGGAATATGGTGTTAAAAATATGACAACTCCAGTTTCAGTTCCAGTTCCCTTCACGAATTGTCAATTGACGAGACAACCATTTCGTCCCCATCGTTATCGTTATCGCAAGCACCTTCTAAACGCCAAAACTATAAAAGTTGACTCGGATCATAATAATATTTTTAATTTAAATGAGACTTCTGTAGCCTCGGACATGACGATGCGTGAGAAATTATTTTTCCAGCACGAGTTGTACGGTGAGCATGCTTTGGGAATGAAAGAAGGGTTATTAAATTATAGCAGTAGTAGCTGTGATGGGGAAAGCGAAGTGGAAGAAGGAGAATCGAAAGCAAAAAACCGCTCGGCGATAACCACTTTTGATAATAATCGATATAATTTACAAAGTGAGACTGATACGGGAGAGGATAAATTAAATAGCGATGATTCATTTGTATTATCATCAAGTGATGAAGATACAGATGATGATGATGAATCTTTGATCTTTCAAGAAGCACAGCACGATCTAGAAAACAATAGTTTGCTGAAATCATTTAATTCAATCCAAACCGATTCACAAAATGATTTAAATGGCAGTACTAAATACTGTAACAATAATCATTTGGAAACACATACCGAAACGTCCCCGAAATGGCCCTTCATTGGCATTGAATATCGTACTGGCTATCGATCCTTAACCGATGTTAATGGCGCAACAGCCAGTACGACTGGTTATCAAGAATTTAAGGAATGGCATCAAGTTCTCCAACTAAAATCGTACAACAACGAGCCGTTGATCGTTCTGCCTTACGTCGTGCTTGAATGAACCTATTATATTCAAAATTTTTTTTTTTAATTTTACGGCGCGGCGTGTGATAGCATTTCCAAAAAATCAAGTAAATCAAATACAAAATAAAAATAAATTGGAAAAAACTTATTTTAAAGAGCTGTACACTGTTGTTAATAAAATTCAGCTTCAGATTAGTGTCAGGCTTAACTCTTTTATAAAGTTTTGATTTTAGTTGTCGAAGAAGAACGAGAATATATATTTTTGTTATATTTTCTATAAAGAACGTTTTAGTGTTTTTTATTTATCTTTTCCAAATACTTTAATTAAATATATTTAAGCCTAAATACCATACAAACTTATGTACAATAAATGTAAATAAACTAGCCTTACGTCGTAATACTGTGTATTTATGAAAAGCCCAGGTTTAGCGATTGTTTCATAAAATATTTGATAAGATAAAATATACTCTTGTTCACCCAGAAACCTAAAACAAATGAGTCGCTCTCGGTCCAAGCAGTAGCAAATCTTGTAAATCAATGAGCGAGAGGCTAATGGCTTAGGACGACTTTTTGGTATTCTACGGTGACGAAAAAACAACGTGCAATATACTAGGAGGGCACACCTTTAGTAAGTATGTCAAGAGCATTGTCCAAAATGAGAATATAAATTGTAATAAAATTAGCTGTTGCGGAATAGCCGCAAATTATCGTCAGTACCTGTACAGGGTATGATTAAAAATGGACTGTGGATCGGTTTCCACTTCACTCGTTTTTCAAACCCATCGAATCAACCTCAGGTAATGTTTTTTTTGGCACCTTTTAAAGGCTAATACAATACAATACGCACCAAAATGAATTTCCAAATAATTAAGATAGATACAAGTTTAACATACATTTGCATTGTAAATATATTCCTATATAATTGGATTTGATGTAATTTTACATTTACTGCACACTCTATTTAGCTCTGGCCTCTTTGGCTTATTCAGACACCACGATGCATAACGCAATTCTTCGAAAATCTCAATCCAGAAGCAACGTTTCGGTTGTATATATGTGCTTTCATTAGTTTCCAGCGCGATTCTACCATCCGGCAAGAAATCAGATTTAGATACAGGCTTCCCTTTGTGGCTATATCGAAAATTAAACCAAAACTCAAAAAGGGCAACAGCGACGGCAACCAGAATGCCGGCAATTAGCACAACAAACACGCCACCTAATTTTAAATGGACATTTGATTATAAATGGCTATAAATATTTATAAATTTATACCTATGCTTTCGAGTCCCAGTGCATTGGCTTTTGATTGTTTGCTTGGACTCTTCCTGGTACAAGTCTCATCAGTGTTCTTCCACCATTTATCGTACAGCATTTGAATGTCTCCTTTTTCCTGAAGCTCTAATATGGCCAACGATATCTTATCTCGCCAGGGCGATCCTTTTGGTGTAGCAATTCCATATCCTTTAAATATTATTTAATATTATTAGCCAGAAAGACGGCAGAAACTAATTTATCGACACAGAATTGGTATTTAATGCGAATATATAAATATTTTAACGTTGTCATATAATGTTTACAAGATCGAACCAATTTTATCAAAAAAAAAAACAAATAAATTAAATGAAATTATTAAGATATTTATACCCTTGCAGGGTATTATAATTTCAGTCAGAAATTTGCAACGCAGTGAAGGAGACCTCTCCGACTCTATAAAGTATATATATGCTTGATCAGGATCAACAGCCGAGTCGATCTAGCCATGTCCGTCTGTCCGTCTGTGCGTTTCTATGCAAACTAGTCCCTCAGTTTAAAAGCTATCTGAATGAAACTTTGTAGTTACTCTCACTCGTATATATGTCGGAACGAGCCGGATCGGACGACTATATCATATAGCTGCCATAGGAACAATCGAAAAATTTTTAGTAAAAAAAATTTAACTTTGTCAGTTTTCAACAAATTTTCATCAAAGTTGGTATTTAGCCATCTTATATTATTTCAGAGTTTTGGTTTTAATTTCGTGAAAATCGGCCAACTATATCCTATAGCTTCCATAGGAACAATCAGGAAAATAAAAGAAAAAACCATAACTGTCAGTTTTCAAGATATTTTCACCAAACTTGATATTTAGCCATTTTATATTATTTCAGAATTTTTTTTTAATTTCGTGAGAATCGGTCGACTATATCCTATAGCTTCCATAGGAACAATCAGGAAAATAAAAAAAACCCATAACTTAGCCGATTTTCAAACCATTTTCATCAAACTTGAGATTTGGCAACTAATAATTATTCCAGATTTTCGGTTTTAATTTTTTGTTAAAGTTTTGCAAGGGTATATGAACTTCGGTGAGCCGAAGTTAGCTTCCTTTCTTGTTTTTTATAATATCGATATTATAGAATCAAATGTAATTTATGTAATTTAAAGCTCGCGGTCTTTTCTACATCATTTATTTCGATATATCAAAATTTACTATATGTCAGCAATGTTTTTTTATTTATTTTGTTCTCGATATACATAGATTCAAAGTTAATACCTTTTGTATCCAGCAAACCCCCGATTTGTGTCAAATTACAATCTCGCTGAACGATATAATCAAGCATTGTGGATTCCATCAGATAGGCGTAATTGCCCTGGTTAACCCTTCTAATTCCATCCTCATATGTAGTCGTAAATGCAGATGGCTTTTTGTTGTCCATGCTACGCCACATTTTTTTATACGTCTCAATCATTGAGTCCTGTTGTTCGTTTGAAGAATAATACAAAGTTAGTGTAAGTAAAACTATAATGAAAAGTATTAGTAAAATGTATTTTAGTGTAGAGCTTACGCGAAAGAAAGTCATCGTAGAGCCACTATCCAATGTTCCGTAAGATATCTCTGTTTGACTTGCCAGATCCTCAGCGTTTTCAATGGGATTAATCATGCGTTCAGTGGTTAAAAATGCAGCTAAATTAGCGGTATATGAGGCCACTATAATCAACGAGAAGAATCCCCAAATACTGCTTATTATACGTGTTGAAATCGCTCTCGGATATATATCGGGCGACTGTTGCATTAATGTTCCAATTGTAAACCAGAAACTATCTGACAATGTAAACTGATTACCGATCGTAATGTTATTGTAATCGCAAGGATTTATGTATTTCCACTCGATAGGTGATATCTTCCCCACCAAATATATACAGATGGATACCAGAATATATGCCATTAGTACATATATCCAGATTTCTAAAGCCAAAGGATTCATAAATGAAAATAATCGAGTTGGCTCTGAAGTGGGAACCTAAACAAGGAAGAGGCTTGAAAGTATTTAAAACCTACAAAAAGAAATGTAATGTTTTAACCTTAAATAATATGCTTATTCCCAGATTCATAAAGGGTTTCGTGAAATCAATAACACTCTCTCTCGCGTAGGTAATAGTCATTGAGCCCACTGCTAAATCCGCTTTCTAAAAATAAAATCTTTTAAAACACAATATTACATATATAATCATAATCAACATACGTATTTCATCAACTGTGCGACCATTCCATTCCATTCACCAGATTCTGGATCCTTGGCTCCATATTTTCGATCGGGAACCAAATCTAAAATATATCCAAAGCCAACCTCATGGGATATTGTTTCCAAAATATCTACACAGAATCCATAAAATCTTTCGTTGCCCGTAAAATTTTTACCATAATGCATCATTACATAGGGTGTTTCCTATTAAAAGACAAAAATACATATAAATAAATATAATAAACAAAAAATAAATTATTTAATAATTTAATATTTAACATTAGTTGGAAATATGTTAAGATATATGGTACATAAGATAATTGAATACTGTACCGAATGTTTATTAATTAAACTGACCAGTATAGTTATGACTACGAGTGTTACATTCATAGAGCCAGAATCGAAGAACATTGATGGATCAGTAATATTGAGGTGTCCATGCGGCGTCCATTCGCCAACTTTAACAATAGAGTGTTGCTTTAATTTGATCAAGTCTAGTTTAAACTGAACTCGCTGTCCCTCTTTAAATTGAATGGGTCCTGTCAGACCTTTCCATTCAACCTGCTTGAGAAAAACGCAATTTAATTTGGTATTAAAGATAACTAACTTTATATGGACATTGATGCACTACGGTCTGTATTTTCAAGTGGCTATTATAAAAAAAGCACTTGCTTGTTAGGATTAGGCGTAAGTATCCGGGATATAAAACTTAGAAAAGATACGAGAAGATAAACTACCGGCGTGCTTCGATCGTTTAGCATTCGCGGGCAAGGATTAAGGTTTTCATTTTAGGTCGGTTATCTACCTGAGAATAGTGTGCCCAAATCATCATAATTTGCACATAAAACTCTAAAGGGTTCATGCTATTCAAAGGCAGTATTACAGTGGCGCAAAACTAAAGGAAAATAGAATCTAATGCTTCTAGTCGGTACGTGGAAATTTTGCCGACCTAACAAGTCAGCACATTCTCCGTCACCACGGATTAAGCTATAAATAAAGGTGATAAGGGCCATGCATAGTTCTACGATTGGCTAAAGAAGGTATGGTAATTAGGAGAAGTCTACTAGGAGTCTCTGGTCTGCATCCCAGCTTAAACCGTAAAAAGCGAAAAGTAAAATGTTCTTTTGAATCGATTCGATACGTGTTCTGCGGACGCCATACTGCGGACTTCAAATGCAGGGTCCATATTCCAAGATAGGATGAAATAATAACACTTGGAAGGAGAATGTTAAATTGTAGTATTACCGCATTTAGATAATTAATTAGGCTCAGACCACCGTTCCATGGTATTTCCTCATCGCACGTCACATTAAATATATCCAAAATATGTGATTGTTCTAGTGTCTGCAAGCCCAAAGCAAATACAAAAACCGAATCGAACATTAATGCGGGTTCAGACTAAAAATTATATAATAATATATTAAATATTATCATTATAATTAATATGATTTTAATTTTACCTCGAGGGAAAAGGATTTTCTTGCATGTTTACTGAATTCTGTCGATTGGTATATATGATAACCGTAACTTTCAATATCCTTTAACATTTGCTTAACCGCTACATCACCTATGTCCACCAAACGAAAAGATGTTATATTTACAAAATTATATTTAAAGTCTTCCATATCATAGGTTTCCAGATCGAAACTGGTAAAAAAATAATGGTATTTATACTCATTCATTTGTTGTTGTAATATCTAAAAAGAAATATTTAAGAAAATAAAATATAATATAATTATACTATTATTTGTTTTCGCTCACGTTTTTTAACAAAATTGATATGCCATCGGAGCTGGTATCAATTATAACATTGTGTATTTCTTTGTTCTTAAAATCATTCAATATAGAAAGGTAAGAACCTCGAGACACTTGTCGCATGTGGACTTCCGCCTGAACAGAGCGCGAGATTTGATGTAAATCTATAATTCCTGAAATATATATTGTGAGCAATTTATGTTATTATGTTAATTTATGTTATAGACAAAAACTTAAAAGATAATATTTTTGCGTTCCCCGGCGTTTACAAAATACCGGAATATTTCAAAGACTTTTTGCTGCTTAACTAGTTGACTTGTTTGTTTAAAGTTTAGTTTTAAAGTAAAACAATAAAAAATGTAACTTAAGACCGCCAGGATTAATAAGGGGATATCGCACGATTTAGCGAATATTGCAGTTCTTCTTCGTAAAATGGACATCGATATCGGTCTAATACGAGAGCAATGGAAAAAGAATCTATGGTTTAGCTGTTAAAGGATACACAACAATATACACAAACTCGACAGGAAGGCCTAAAGCGGGAATAATCCCAATCCCAATCTTAGAAATTTGAAAACGCGGACGGGACAGCCATACTTATAGGATCCGGATATATGGTCATCGCGTGTCGTTCATTCGGGTAAAGACACTAGGAAAACGCTTATCCTCGGGTGTGATATTAACTGCATTTTTATTTGTGTTCCATCTAATCCGAACGCACTTTAAAACGCGAGGGATGAGAGACAAAAAATATATTTCAAAGTTGCAGTGAAAACAGCATGAAAATTAGCATTCACAAAACAATTCCATTTTAATTAATACGTGTCCATTCATCACAAATTAAAATAGATAATGCAGAATAAAACAAAATGCAGATATGCACCATAAAACAGAGTAATTTTGATATCAACTGTTGTTTTATTGTTTTAAACTTCATTTTTCATTAGTGACCTGCCGAGTGGTGTATTTTTGTATTACCATATGTACATAGATTTAAGATAAAGAAAAAGATGTGATTCGGCTCTAAGAGGATAATAAAACTGTTTATACCCTGTACCAAAGGTACAAAGGTATTATAATTTTGTGCGAGTGCAATTTTCTGTAACAAGCAGAAGGAGGCGTGGCAGAGCCCCAAAAGTTACCTAAATATTGACCAGGGCCACTAAAGGAGTCGACACAGCCAGGTCCGTCTGTCCGTCCGTCCGTCCGTCCGTCCGTCTGTCTGTATAAACGCCTAAATCTGAGAGACTATAAGAGCTAGAGACACGAAATTTGGGATTTAGACTTCTTATATCTGCATGCAGATCAAGTTTGTTTTAAATTTTTGCTACTCCCCTTTTTGGCTATTTGAAAAAAAAAATATATCTCCCAAATGTATAAAGTTTACATATTCAAAACCTTTATGTATTTTACCAAAATACGCAGATTTCCTAAATTTTATGGCGATCGAGCCATAAATAGCGGAGATATGGGCTTTTTACTTTATACACATTCGGTGTACAAGAGGCAGCCCAATCAGAGGGAAATAAAACAAAACGTTCATTATACATTTTAGTTATGTTCACATGAGATCTCCGACCCTATAAAGTATATATTCTTGATCAGGATCAACAGCCGAGTCCGTTTCTACGCAAACTAGTCCCTCAGTTTAAAAGCTATCTGAATGAAACTTTGTAGTTAGTCTTCTATATTCTCTCACTCGTACATATGTCGGAACGAGCCGGATCGGACGACTATATCATATAGCTGCCATAGGAACAATCGGAAAATTTTTTGAAAAAAAATTTTAACTTTCTCAGTTTTCATTATATTTTCATCAAAGTTAAGAGTTAGCGAATTTTTATTATTCCTGAATTTCGGTTTTAATTTCATGAAAAGCTGTCTGTTTCTTTTATAAAATAAAAGAAAAAAAACACAACTTTTTCAGTTTTTAACACATTTTCATTAAAGTTGAGATTAAGCCGGTTTATATTATTCCTGAATTTCTGTTTTAATTTCGTGAAAATCGGTCTACTATATCCTATAGCTTCCATAGGAATAATCAGGAAAATAAAAAAAAAAAACAAAAAAGGAAGCTAACTTCGGCTCACCGAAGTTTATATACCCTTGCAGAATTTTAACAAAACTATTTAAACCGAAATTCTAGAATAATAATCATCACGTAGATGGCCAAATGTCAATTTTCGTGAAAATATATTGAAAACTGACATAGTTATAATTTTTTTTCAAAAATTTTTTTCGATCGCTCCTATGGCAGCTATATGATATAGTCGTCCGATCCGGCCCATTCCGACATATGTAGGAGTGAGAGTATATAGAAGACTAACTGCAAAGTTTCATTCAGATAGCTTTAAGACTGAGGGACTAGTTCACGTATAATCGGACAGACGGACGGACAGACGGACATGGCTAGATCGACTCGGCTGTTGATCCTGATCAAGAATATATACTTTATAGGGTCGGAGATGTCTCCTCCACTGCGTTGCAAACTTCTGACTGAAATTATAATACCCTGCAAGGGTATAAAAACCATAACTTATACGAGTTTCAAACCATTTTCATCAAATTTGAGATTTGGCAACTAATTATTATTCCAAAACTTCAGTTTTAATTTTTTCTTTAAATTCCGCAAGGGTATACAAACTTCGGTGAGCCGAAGTTAGCTTCCTTTCTTGTTGGGATTTAAGTATCTAAGAATGGTCGGGATTAAATCAAGAATTTTGGGATTGGAAAAAATAAGTGGTTTCATACTTAAAACAAGAAAATCCGGGCTTAACTAGTTATTAATCTCATTTGGGATTAATTTCGGCAACAATATCCCGGATTTTTCTATCTGTGTATAGCTGCCATAGGAACAATCAGTAATATAATATGAAAAATCATTATTTCTCTGATTTTCTACATATTTTCACCAAATTTGAGATTTGACCACTTTTTATTATTCTATAATTATATATTATATTATATATATTATATTACAATTTCGGTCTTAAAATTTTGATTTAATTTGCAATCTGCAAGGGTATACAAACTTCGGTAAGAAGTTAGCTTCCTATTTTGTTAATTCTTTTTTTTTTTTCAATAGAAATATAAGTTGTTTATTTTCGCCGAAATCGTTCAGTTCCATCTAAACATTAACGGACAATTAGGGGATGGGGAGGTGGGTATCAGAGAACTACATGAGTACCACATTTTGGCACTCGAGTCATACCCAACAGTTTTAAGTGCAAGTGCCACTTATCACTCGGAAAATGAGTAAAAGAAAAAGGCAACACACAAATGATCTGTGTATTGCAAGCACTCGCTGTGAGGCACACCCAATTACCCAAAGCGCAGGCAAAAAGTAACCACAAACACCAAACACATCACAATCACCCAAGTATCTTTGAATTACTCGAGTACTCAAGTGTTTTTGACGTCATCGCCTTCTTCGTTGATCCCTAAACCCAGCAAACTATTTGGCGAAATCTTCACTAGCCAAGAAGACTCTTCCGAGATTGAAATGGTTTGTTGAGAAAGGATCAGCGTGTGAGCATAAAAAAAAGACCCGCACACGACCCATTTTTGGGTATTCCTCTTCACCCATCCTTCTTAGGCTGCGTGACCTGCCACCGATCGATGCGTGTGCATCCGATCACTCAAAGTAGTGTGCCAATGGAAACACTTGCACCCTTTCTGGCATAAAAAAATCATTGGGTGTCTGAGACACTCGAGTGTTTTTCTATAAGTACCACAACCACTGGTTACTCGGTGGCAGATACCCTCGAGTATCTGAAACACTCGGTATTTAGCCAGTGCACTTGCCGTTCGGGTGTCTTGCGCCGTTCTCTAGTGGGTATGGTACATATGGGATGTGGGCCTGAACAAACTTGTTAATTCTATATTCCAGTATGAAAGTATTTTGGGTCGCCTTTGCCATACTAGATAAGCCAGCGCACTGTGGGGAAGTAAGGAAACGAGTTGGGTGAGTATTTTCCATAGTATTATCGTGATGTACAAAGGAAAACGCTTCATTTTTCCGAGTACTGATCAATTTTAAGCCTGGGAAGATGTCAGCAAACGACATAAGTCTCCTAATAGAGCACAGCAATGACAAGGTAGGAAAATGGAGGGTTTCGACCCATAATGGTGGAACAAAGAGCTAAGCGAGTTCAGAAGTTCGGTTAAGAAAGACTTTAAAACTAGCTACCAAGGGCAAGCAAGCACTAGTGATTCGGATACACACTTCCCAGGAAACCAGAGTGAACCCAGAACAACGAAAATTATACATTAGTCATGAAATTCATGCATGATCCCTAGTTATTCTATAATAATTAGTTATTTTTAATAATTTAATAATTATTTCTATATTAAAGTTAAACTCAAGAAATAAGCGAAAGTAAAAGTCGAAGTGTGCCTCATAGGTAATATCGTATTACGAATTTAAGTCTCACAACTTACCATATTCCTTTTCATGTAATATACCAAAACGCGTCCAGTTTAGGTAGCCTATGACATCAATGAAGGCCTGATTAACATATTCCTTCGATGGATAAACATTAATGGAAAAGTCATGGGCGCTACGACCTATATTTGGAATATCCAAAGCATCGCATATTGAATGTATATGTGCTGCCAAAACAGAATCAGTTGGACTAAAGACAGCTTGGACGCCAACTCGTAATAGATTGCACACTAAAACATTGCAACATATTCATAAGTATTATTATATAGAACACAAAATATATTTTTTCTGAAATACATATATGTATACATATGTACATATGTATGTAGATACCTTTTCGAACAGTCTCAAACGAGTCATGGTGGCTTACATATTCTACGTCGTAGTCAACTATTGTTTCTGGTAACAGACTCTTGTCATCATTTAATCTATGAATCGCATAACGAAACGCCAACTCAGAATTGTATTTGACGGGGTGCTTAGGAAATATAGCTCCTTAAAAATACATTTTTTAAGATTAATCTTTATACTGGTAAATCAGGTGCATAAGTATTACCAACTCTGACAACGGGTGGGAGGCTCGAAGCACAGGAAATTAACCAAAGTAGTAGCAAACTGTTTACTATACAAAACATTGTGAGAACAGCGAATGTTTGCAACAATTTCGTTGTTTTCTTTTATTTGTTGAAGAAGCCAAATATGTGCACATGAATAGAAAAAATCCCAAGAGATAGTAAATTTCCTTTGTAAAGTAGAATATACACTAAATCAAAATGAAAAAAATATATATTTGAAACTTGGGTATATCTTAAAAAAAGTAAATTTAATTTATACATAATATATTCTAAAACCGGCTTTAAATTTGTTAGTATTTTCTTAATGGAAGTGTAATCGATAACACTGGATGTGGATGAATTTCTAGCAAACAGTAAAAAAATTGCTATTTGACCGAGAGCAAATCCTCTTATTAAATGAAATAAAAAAACAGCATTTGGGTAACAAAAAGACGTAATTTCACTTCTACGGGAGCCACTTCAAACATATTTGTTTATGTTTTGTATGAGCCACAGCTGTTAGATCATTCGGTCTGCAGTTATGATACTAGAGCATTAATTAGAGACTTCATTAAAGATTTGACAGCTCTATATGGTTTAACACAAGTGCGAGCAAGATGACTATACGGCACATCTAATGCATTGTTAATGCATTAGCCAAATCGATATATCTACATAAAATATACTAGATTCGAAATTTAACCGATGACAATATACTGCTCTAAAGCTCCGTATCCAGACAGTAAAAACCGTCTGTAAGCAGTGAGAGAAAGCGAGGGGCAAATAGTTGAAAACGGTTGTTCGTCAGCGGCCGTTTTATAGGTCGGTAACCTGACAAGAAAACAAATATACTAGAAAAGTGTGTGGCATTTTCTAGTATTTTTCGAGCGGGCTGCGAAAAAGAATAAAAATTTTATAAAACAGACTGTTTGCGACCGTTTGTCCCCTCTCTATGCCTTCTTCAGTTCCGTAAATCCGTTAAATTTTCAAAAAACATCACAGGAGTTTGGTGCAGTTTTACGAAATATAAAACAAACAATATATAATGGTAAAAATGTATATTATTGATATAAAAATATTTTAACAATACGAATATCGGAAGAATATCGCCCTTTAATTGATCCGTATGTATGGGCTCACCCAATATTTGGATCGCTTCCTATTTGGCTTAGAATCTTCCTCATCCATTATGGCAATAATTACTGCCTTAGCAATATTAGTTTTTATCTAATTTTTAATTTTATATCAACATTTTAAAAATATTGTAAACATGCATGTATGACCGCATAATTTACCGGCCAAAAACGCCGAACAGCTAGTAAAATCAGCGGTCACACTTGAAAAGATAAAACATTTGTTTCGCTGCGAAACGTTATTTTGTCTGGATACGGAGCTAAATTATGCTAAATTAATGAAAACTTCATTACTGTGTCATAGTGCCATTACCTGATGCTGGATGAATGTAGCTATGTGGAAATAGGAGTTTCGCATCCGTTTTTCATTCTATTTTCGAACCTGTTTTTAAATAAATATTTTTTCGCAAATTACATTTTTATCTTATGTTAATACCAAGCCTTAAGAAATGGATAGAAAGAGTAGCTTTAAATTGACAGTTCACATTTTATCTCTTGTGTTTCTCTCACAATGCAATGCGCATGCTCTCCGTTGGAATTCTTGGAATTCGGAATTATACAATACAAAATAAGCTATTTTCATTCTTTGCTGTGTAAAATAATTAAAAAAGAATACTTTCGAAGTATTCATTTAAATGCTTTCAAATGTTTCTGTTATCTCTATCTTGACCGAAATATGTACATTCTTTAGTAAAATGTGTTTAATGAACGTGGAAGCAACAATCAAGTATGTCCAATAATGACATTGTTAAAACTCAATCTTAAAATAATAACAAATAATAATAAATAAAGAATGCAGAACTACAAACAAGTTTAAGCCAAAAAGTATGCTAATGATAGCCTATGCAATAATACAGTGTTTATATGCATACATATGTACATGTATATGTATAAATACATATGTATATACAAAGGCCCATATGGATGCAGAAATGTAAAACATACATACGTACCTATGTATCTATGTATAAAAGTTTGTGCCCAGATAACACAAAATGTATTTTTAAATTACGTAAATAAAGAGATTACCAATAATATAAAAATTTTTGTATAAAGAAATTCAAAATATTCATTAAAAGAATGTATACATATACATATGTAAAATAATGTAATATACTATAATATAATATTTTCTAAGTGAAGTGAACTCTATGGTAAAATTATTTTAAATACTTAACTATGTATTTATTTAGTGAATAATTATCCTTCGTATGCCTTTGTTGCCTGATAGAGATAATTTAACGAGTTTTGGACCTTATACAAATTCGCTCGAATGAACGCGAAGACGAATATATGTACATATGTAAATGAAAGAATCGCTGTTCGGCTTTGGCTCATCATTGTTTTTACATTTGTATACCCTTGCAGGGTATTATAATTTCAGTCAGAAGTTTGCAACGCAGTAAGGAGACATCTCCGACCCTGTAAAGTCCGTCTGTCCTGCCGTCTGTCCGTCTGCCCGATTATACGCGAACTAGTCCCTCAGCTTTAAAGCTATCTGATTGAAACTTTGTAGTTAACCCTTTATATACTCTCACTCGTACATATGTCGGAACGAGCCGGATCGGGCAACTATATCATACAGCTACCATAGGAACGATCGGAAAATTTATCGAAAAAAATTATTACTATGTTAGTTTTCAAGATATTTTCACCATATTTGGGCATCTTGTATTATTTCAGAATTTCGGTTTTAATTTTTTGAAAATCGGCCAACTATATCCTATAGCTGTCATAGAAACAATTAGGGAAATACAAGAAAAATCATATCTTCGCTGTTTTCAACATATTTTCATCAAATTTGAGATTAGGAAACTAATTATTCCAGAATTTCGGTTTTTTTTTTGTGAAAATTCTGCAAGGGTATATAAACTTCGGTGAGCCGAAGTTAGTTCATTTCTTGTTAAAAATGAGATTTGGCATTTCCGACTAACACTTGAAATTAAGTTTTAAAGTCGTAATATTATTTTTTGCAGGTACATCTGTCCAGCGCTACAATGTCATCGCATCAGTTGAGTCATATAGGAGAACGGTTTGAAGCAATAATTGCCTCCAGATAACACTGCAAACAAGTAGTTATCCTTTTTAAAACATAATGACGGTGAGTCCATACACAACATACTATTCGTAAAAGAAACTTATTTTTGTATTTAGCACTACGCAAGACATGATGACTACTTTATGAATAAACAAAACGGTGCCTTAACCTCAGACACCGGTCATAGATCTTATGGGGAACCAAATAGCATATATTACAGTAACATCACACTACAACCAGATCCAGAACAAGAATATAGTGATACCGTATCCACAACGGCTGACACAAATCGCAGCTATGAATATTATGAGTGTTATGGGACAAAAACGGAAGATTACCAGCAAGAAATGGATGGACACTCTTTGGTTGGCAATAGGTTTCACAACAGAGCATCCAATGAATGCTGTTATGAAGAGGGGGGGTTTGAGTACCCATCAGCACCAAAAATTAAGGGTACTTCAGCGAAGTTTTTGCCAATTTTGCCAGTTAATGAAAATATCAATGGATCTAATATGAAGATAGGATTGCAAGGTATGTGCGGTGATGCCGTTGAGACAGATGGCAATTGCCAAGTGTTGTCATCGTCAGGTGTAGACTACGAATACCGATATATCTCCTCAAATAATTTCAATGGCTATTATGCAAATAATTCTTCAAAGTTCAATCAATCATTATTAGGATTTGGTGTTGTGGAGATGTCGGAAGGCAACCCTGAGCAAAATACAATACAATACGGCGCGCCCAGGCCGTACACTTCAATGTTGCCATTGGATTACAGTGCATATAATGAGTGTAACTACCATGCTGACAATCTATCAACATATAGTGATACACCGCCGATAAGTAACGCCCAACTGAAGCTGCAAAACCAAAGAAAAATCTCATTGATGATGGCAATGACAACCGCTTCTGTAATAGCATCTGGTGAGACCAGAGTGCCTGTTCACTCGACGCATTCAAAGAAACTGATGCCAACAGATTACGGTAATAAAGGATTTTTGTCGAAAGAATGCAGTGACACTAGCACTCTAGTTGCTTTAAGTGCTATGACAACGACGACCACGACGATTCCACCAAAAACTAGAAAATTGCCGAAACTTCTACCAACAACACCGCATAACAAATCATCGATTCATACTTCAACCATCACAACTGTTACCGATGCGACACTTCCTTCCTTACCATTAATAAATTGTACAGCAGGAAAAACTCATCGGCCCAAGCAACTACCAAAGTTGCCAACAACAACACTTTTAGTTCAGACTAAGAATTCCAATTATCCAACGTCTTCATCACCTTCAGTTGCGCTATCATTGAATCCATTGAGCGAAAATACTATATCTCCAGTAGTTACGCCAACATGTTCTGAAACGAAAGCACTTAACGATGATATTCAAGTACATTCACTCCCTGATCGATGTTCACCGGTAAAGCTTCCGTTAAATCGTATTAACCAGAATTCAGAAACTGATGAAAATGAGAAAACCTTTTCATCAGATCCACCTATTGATAGTAAAATTTATTTAGAAATTAAAACGTCATCTCAGTCTCCTCCGGAAGATCCCTCATTTTTGAAGCCTAAATCAGAAGCTTTATTCAACATATCTGATTTTTTACAGCCTTATACATTTTTCGACACAAATATAAATCAGCCTATTCTTAGCAATACGACTGCCAGTACTTCGATCATAAAAGAAACGTTCTCAAATAGTGAAGAGCTGATCAGTAGTGTAGACGATACTATGTGTTTAAAGGAGATTACAACATGCAAATACCAAACATCAGAATTCAATCAAACGACCACAATTGAAGCTGAATCACCAAGACTGTCATTTAAAAGCTCCCTCATTAATCCAGACTTTGATAATCCAACAGTCAAAGGTACTTCTCATGATATAGACACAACAAATTGTAATAGCTCCTACAACACGTTCACAACAGAAATTTCGAGAGATTTGACAACTATCAATAATGAGATACTGCTGCCAGAACCGTTAAGTAATCAGCCGGGGACAGTGTTGCCGGTTAATCAGACGGAGACTGTATTAACATCAATTAAAAATCAGACAGCAATTGTTTTGCCAAGCCGCGATGCGTCTCCTTCGCCCTCAACATTGACATTAACATCGCCAATTTCATCGATTATAGGACCTCCTATAGTTTCTTACACCGATTATATGAAACAATTTGATTTACCAGATTTGCCACAGCCAATTGTAGAATTGGAAACGTATGGGAATGATATCTCCAACTCCTTTGCGTTTGTCACTGATACCGATACCGATAGCAAAGCAACCAATGTTTGTAAAAACGAGTTGGATGAAATCATTAAGATTGTGCCAGTGCCATCATATCTCACCGAATTTTCTTCATATGAATTGCCTAGTTTTCCAACAACCATCAATGATATCGCACCAACTGACACCATAGTTTGTTCAGTAGACTATCCAACAAATCTCTCCAATTATGTTTCAACCGAGGAAGCGTTAGCTACCGATCTTCAATCTTCTGTATTCGATGACACCTTCTATGACACTTTTAATGTTGATATTAAAGAACTGACTGCCTCTGTTGGGAATATTCAAACAGAAACAGAAATTCTTATGGCAAACATGGATAATAACAGTTTATCATCGGTAGATCATCAGAGTACTGAGGCAAACATTGACCTAAATCAGAACCTCAACAGCTCAGGACTGGGTGGTTATTATAAGCCTTCCTCTCAGACGCAGCAAACAGCCAAAGGAATGGCCTCTACGGCAACAAGTGTTCTCGGAGGCTTTTCTAAAGGTCTTAAAGGTGGCTTAGATGGCGTTTTCAGTGGTGTCAGTTCAGTCTCTGTTGAATTAAACAACACTCAACAGCAGCACACCAACAACTCTAAAAAAGGTTTTGGTTTTAATTTGGCATCGAAACTTGTGCCTAGTGTGGGGGGATTACTTTCTAGTTCGGGCTCCAAAGTAACCACAAAAGCTGAAACGGAAACAGAATCGAAATTTCTTGCTGAAAATCTTACTCATCTAGACACAAGTTCTTCTATATCAAATATTTATGAGAATAAAGAAGGAAGCCTAAACGGAACTACTCAAGAAACTTCTTTCTACAAAGATCAAAGATTATCATCAACTGTGCCAATAAAAATGCCAATCTGTGAAAATTATAATGAATACTATGATGACGATGTAAATTCAAATAATGACATGATAAATATGGGAATGTATGACCATGAAAGCGAATATATTTTAAGGGAAGAGCAACAACCCGGTTTAATCGAAATATCAAGCAAAGATAATGGATATTATATATCCCAGAGGGATATTACAAATGAAACAAGTTTGGATATAGCACCAGCTGGAATACCTGAATGTACGCAAAAAAAAGGTGGTGTTAAATCTGGTGGAATGTTCGGTTCAATTTTAAATAAGGCCGCTGCAGCCGTACAATCAGCAACGCAAGTTGTCAATCAGGGTGCATCTTCAGTTGCTTCAGCTGTAACGCAGAAAACCCAGACAACAACAACAACATTGCTCATGCCAGTCAACAATACGACGTCTCTGGATTTGTCTAATCCAAATCCTGAAGCTGAATTTGAAAATTTTGATTACAATTATCAACAAAACAATCAAGATACAACTCTGTCAAGCTGTCAGCACTCAACCACTGGCGATGATTATGAGAATAGTAATGTGAAAATGCACGAATATAGAAACAATGGCATCTATAGTACAGAACTCAATGAACCGGTCTCAATGCCCTACCATGCCAATGGTAATCAGAGCATTAAAATCCTACCAACGGTGCCGTTAGCGGGAACCACTGGCAAAAAACTGCCCACTATCAATGGTAAATCGGGACTTTTATTAATGAAACAAATGCCAACGGAGATCTATGACGATGATTCCGAGGCTGATGATGAATTATTAGACCAGGTTGCAATTCGATCAGTAAATTTGGAACCGAATTATCATATTGATAGTGAGCAGGATGATTACTATATGGATCGTCAGCAGACGACACCGTCTTCGAATCAGAGTCAACGCACGAACGGTTACTATGAGCATGTCAACAATGGTTATGACTATCGTGAGGACTATTTTAATGAAGAAGATGAGTACAAGTACCTCGAACAAGAACAGCTAAAAGAGAATCAGCCAAAGAACAAGCAAAATCAAGCACAACAACAGCCGCAATCATCATTAGATTTCATTGAAGAACATCAACAGGACAATGACGACGATGACTTCATTTACGATAACGAAACCTACCATAGCGAAGAAGACAGCGGCAATTATCTAGATGAAAGCTCTAGTGGTAGCGTTGGTCCTATTAAAAATCGACAACTATTAAAAATGGAAGTTCGCCAAGACACCAATGTAGAGTCTCCCATGTCTAATTCTGCCGGTATCCCTATACCTGTTATTGCTACCACAAATATATCTCTCCACAAACAAGATAGTATTATAATTAATCATGATAATGATGAGCAAGAAACCTTTATAAATGATACCGACCACATAGAGAGAGAAAAAGAATTAAACGACCAATTGACCGATCTAACTGATTTAAATAAGATAATGTCGCAAAAAAAAAAGAAACCTCTACTGCTGCGCGGTGAAACCGAAGAAGTTGTGAGCGGACACATGCAGATGATCAGGCAATCAGAAATTACCGCGAAGCAACGATGGCACTGGGCTTATAATAAAATTATTATACAACTAAATGTAAGTACTATATTTTGTTTACATTTTCCTAATCTGCATGTGTATTTATTCTTCGAACAAATATATTAATTACTAGGGGGAAAACTACAGAACTTCATTACATTCATACCAAATGTTGTAGCCAATTTTGGATAATCTCTAGAACTAACCTATAATACAAAAGGTAACATGAAAGGTGGAATATTCTTTTTAGCCACACAGCAGTTTGAACAAAAAACTAGGCACCTCAAAATAAAAAAGGCAAAGACTATTGAAAAACGCAAATAGAAAATAAGGGAACCCAAAACATTCGTATAGATTTACAAAAACCGAAACAGGAATTTGCATATTGTTATTCAGTTAATTTTCTGATAGTGGTATTTCAAGAGTTGTATACCACGTAGGTAAAACTTTTAGAATAATTTCTTTTAATCTTATGTTTATATATACGGGTACCTACATAGATTAGCATAATGCAATTATCTGTGGCAGTAACCCGCTTTAAGTATTTAGATAAGGAGCTCTGATGATCACAATGAATTTAGAAATGACTCGTTTTTTAATCTAACAAGAAAGGAAGCTAACTTGGACTCACCGAAGTTTTTATACCCTTGCAGATTATAAATTAAATAAAAAAAATGTAATAGGAAATTCTCAAATAAAAAAAGTAAAATTCCAAGTTTACTAAATTGTATATGTTGAAAAACTTCAAAATAATATATATTTTTAAAAGAAAAAAAGTAAAATGTTTGTTTCTAAAAAATTTTTCGATTGTTTCTATGATAGCTATATGATATAGTTGTCTGATTCGGCTCGTTCCAACATATGTACGAGTGAGAGTATATATATATATATATATATATATATATATATATAAATCGATATTTATTATTGTCTTAAAGCGTATTAAAATTTCGGTCTAGTGAAATAAAAAAATTTTTTAAATGTTTTTTTTCATTTGTGGTGAAGGTATACTTTTCTTCTTGAGCCTTAGCCTAACTATTTGCTATTAGGCCTTCGGAAACGTCGGACTCTAATGAATTTTCTGTGTAAAAATTTTTTCGATCTAAAATTAAACCATGAATATACTCAAGATATACCAAAAGCGCGCCAATCTATGGCTGAACGCACCCGTAAGATCAGTCTTATTCTCACATATCAAAACAAAAATGTAAGTACCATGCTAGTTTGCTACAAATAAATTTAAATTAAGAAAATATATAAATACTAGTGGGCCCGGCGCACTGTGTCTCCCCCTAAGTAATTGATGTTTTATATAACCCCAGAGTAAAATAAAACGCTGATAGTTTAAATTTCTAATTGACAGCTTATATTCTAGTCAAATTTAGCCTAGCTAACCCGGTTATCGGTTTTTTTGTCATACAAATTATTTTTAGGGAATTTCTGGTGCAGACAAAAATATCCAACGTGAAGTACCATACTTGTGTAATTAATGAAAAAGGCAAAAAACAAAATATGAAACATTCACATTAACTTATTAAAAATAAGAGATTTATGGTATTGATTAAGACTAATACTAATTAACAATATCAATCTTTTAATGCTATAGCATAAACAATATTTTTTTTGTTTTTCCATCTTTAGCTAACACAAACAAACTGGATGGTTTACATACTCACGGTTGGGATCATCATGAGAACTTCCTCACCTTTGAATTTTCAATTAATTGTCGTCCACCAAACGCGTACCTTTGGTTGCCGAAGGCTTTGTTTGGTTTATCTTTCGAAGACCGATTACTAAGAAACCAACCTTTAAGCGTAAATTGTGCGGTGATAAGCTTGCCACAGCCGTGTTTCGTGCTTTGCGTCGCAAATGTTCTATTTGTTGATCTTAGTTGTTAGCTTGATGATTTTGCATTGCCTTTTCGCGGGCTTTGTAATTGTGACTGAGAAGCACAAAATTAAGCTATATTAACGAGGCGCTATTCATGTGCAATTTTCTGTTTTTCTTCAGTCTTTTTAGTGTTTCGGATCCCTTTAGTGTAAATTCTTTTTATACCCTTGCAGATAGGCCCGGATTTACCACAGGGCAAACGGGGCAACTGCCCTGGGGCCCCCACAAACTGGGGGCCTCCACAAAATTTTAAAAATCGAATTTTTTACTACATAAAGGGCCCTCACAAGTCTTTTGCCCCAGGGCCCCCACACCCCTAATTCCGGCTCTGCTTGCAGGGTATTACAATTTCAGTCAGATGTTTGCAACGCAGTGAACGCATAGGAGACATTTCCGACCCTATAAAGTATGTATATTCCTGATCAGGATCAACAGCCGAGTCGATCTAGCCATGTTTTTTCAGTCTGCGCGTTTCGCGCCGGGGCTGGAACAAAAATTTCGTCCGTAACGGAAGAGCGTTACGTACTATAGCGGGAACTTCGTTCCTTACGCGTGTCTGACTACATGCATCTTTTTTTGTTTTAATTCTGCAAGGGTATACAAACTTCAGTGAGCCGAAGTTAGCTTCCTTTTTTTGTTAAATTGAACTATATTTCTACAGTATGAATAACAGCTATTCGCCTACTATTTTATGAAAATAACAAAATACCAAATCTCTTAAGAAAAGTGGTGCTTTTAGGAATTTTCTGGAAAACTCTCAAATTTGTATCCCCTTCCCTAGACCTTCCCGAACATTTTAAGACTAAGATGAAATAAATCCGTTCCGCCGTTCTCGAGCTTTTGCCAGACCAGCAATTAATTTATATGTTTATATATATACATATATATATATATATCATATAGAAAATAAAAAATATAGAGATTTCCAGAAATATATTTCATATATTTTTTATTAGGATTTTACTTTTTTTCGGTGGCTTAAGGCTCCGTTGACTTGTTTGTTATTAAAAGAAAACAGAGTGTGGAAATTAATTTTGATGCAAACATAGGTAGAACGGTTTGGATTTCTTTCGAAAAAATATATTTATTAGTATAGTATACAAAAAATATGTTAGCCATTGTGTATGAGAATATTTGAAAATCTGGGATATATGTGTTTTATACAAATTTTTTTAGAACTTTATGTGTAATTACAACTTCTTATCGTAAGGGTATAAAAACTTTGGCCCTTCAGTCTGGTTTCTCCATTGTTAATACAAAAATTGTGGGCATGCGCAGAGGCTCTCAGCTTTGACACTTAATTTGTTCTCTTCGCAAAAGAGGTTTCTCGTCTGTATTCAGAAAGCTTTTTGTACTAAAAGGAAACTTTAGTTTTTAGTATGCAAACGTCCACAACTAAGCAGTGTAGCACTTTAGCTTATTTCCCGTGTGACTCCATAAAAAACAACGCAGAAGCGGAACTATTTACTTAGTTTTTAACGTTTATCAAAAAGTATCATAGCGAGTATTGTTATTTTTGCATTCAGAATATTTTTGCAGTATTTTCAAGTCTAAATAAAAAGCATTTCAACTTAATTCACATTTGTCGGCTATGTACATACATATATATACAAATAAAGCTGTGCTGATGTACATACAATTTAAAGAAATTTTGTGATTTTGCCTTCCAAAAGTTTGCAACAAAAAATAACACTATTTAAACTCCAATAAATCTTAAAAATTTGTACCGCATACGTTTAAATCTTTATATACATACATGCATATTGAAGCTAAAAGAATGTATTGAATATAAAAGTACATTTTTGTTTAAATAAAAATATATTTGCAGCCTTTACAAGTTATTATATTCTATATAGGATTATAAAATATGATAGAATTTACAATTTTTAATTGCCTTAACAAATATTTCTTCTAAGAAAACATCCTCATAGATTTTTTTTTAATATTAATACAGTAAAAATATTTATTTTTAGGTAATTTTAGGTACATTTATTATAGGGAATTATAATATTTCAAGTGATTAAACACAGACTTTTTTTGGACTTCACCGTATGTATTTTTCTAAAAAGCTATAAAGCAAGTAATCATTAATAATTACTAACTCATAGGTAAAATTAACAAGAAAAGACAATGAACGCATCACAGCAGCAGCCAACGCCGTCGCGGTCCCTACATAAATTTTTACATCAAGAAAATAACACAAATAATTTTGAACACCAACATCAACTAGCATTTGCAGAAAGTGCGCTAAAAAGTCAAATAAAAATAAAGCAACAATTGCGACTACATCAACAGCAAGAGCATCAACCGCAATCGACGATGAATAACCCCGCCGAGATGACGCTATCTTACCAAAAAACCCAAAATTATACCGGAGACGAAAGGTCCATAAATCCGCTAAAGTATAGTACATCACCTGCGCATCATCATCATCATATAGCTACATCTTCTCAATCAAATCAACCAACCATAACTAATAAAGAGGCATTAATAGATCTCGATAATACCACGATTAAAACTTCGATTAATTCTTCGGTTAACACTTCTAATAGCCCTTTGATAAACAACACGAATTATTATGCAAAAGGCAGCATGGTATCGATAAGAAGTGAACAGCAATCGCAACAACATTCCGATTATATTATCTCGGATTATATGGATAAAATAGCAACCAGAATAAGTTTGCTTGAAACTGAATTAAAGTTTGCTTGGCGTGCTTTGGACTTACTTTCCAATGAGTATGGCAAGATTTGGATTCGTTTGGAGAAACTGGAGAATATATCGATAGAACAACAATCGGTAGTTACTAATCTAATGGGCCTTATTCAGAATCAGACACAAGAGCCAAGTAATATCGACGCTCTGCAGGAATTCCCTGATGAGAATCATCAGTTGTTGATGGATGAAGAATCTTTTGATATTGACATCAAACCTTTGGAAAGTCAAGAATATAACGATGATCATGATCGCATCTTAATGAGAAATGCTACTCTTTTTATGAGTGCTGACTTAGAAGCATGTCAGTTGGGTAGTAATCCATATTTAAATTACGATCCTTTGGATGAAAGTAGTATTATAACTGGCTTAAATATAAGCGAAACGTTACAAAAAGAATCAAGAAAGAAACTTTATTCCGATTCTGATCTAATATTATACGAACAGCAACAAATTCGCGCAAATAATGCTCGTTGTGAACTAATGAAGGAATTCATAAATGGTAGACGTATCTTAAAGGAGATAGCGTCAGGAACACCACAACCTCAAATTCAAACTGCAACAAATCAATCAAAGTTGGAATTAGATAAAAGGAAACAGTCTTCCGACAGTGAATTGGATAATCTAATCGATGATATTAATTTTTTTCGCTTAGCCGCCTCTAAAACTGGAGTCGGCTCGGATCAAGTATTACCCATAGAAGATACTGGCGGAACGAATACCCCAGAGATTCTTCGAAATAATATTAATGAGGTCAATGAATCCTTCTACAAGCAACTTAATGAGGCCTGTAGGGACAATGAATTGAGCTCCGAGATATTGAAAGTTGATGCCTTGTTACATAATTCAGCAGGAGAAGCTGATCATGGTCAAAGCAAAGCCTCATATAACATCTTTAATCAGTCGGAGAAGGGCATAACTTCTATAGATTCTGCAAAGATATCGACGAATTCTACGAAGGAGTCAAAGAAGCATCGAAAAAAGAAACATCATACCAGTGAAATGGATATGATAAATAAATTAAAATGTATTCTGGCACAAGCTTCAACAGATCATAATAACGACAATGAAGAATTTGATAACGTAAATTCACACATTGAGATGACAGAAAAGCAAAATCATTTTAAGAATTTGAGCGGTGACGCATCAATAATTTTAAATAATATCACAAAAAGCTTAGTGGAGGAAATCAACAAAATTGCAGGTCTTCAAACATTAAGTTCAACTCAGATAAATAAACTGCGTGAGACCGTTTGGAAAGAGTATTCGTTTTTTCAAAAAGTCAGGCAAGTTGATAAAAATCTAACATTGTTACTGCTTAATCCAATAACAATAAGTGAAGAAATACGCTCTCTCGGCATAACGAATATCGATGAAAAGTTTGTTTTGGTCATAAAGAAGTTTAGTAAAAATATTTATACATTGAAAAAACTCGTGGGCAGCTCGTTGGACGAAATTAAAACACGAGACGAGACGTCTCTCCTATTAAGTTCACAGTCGCAAAGTCAGAGTTCTTGTATTCCAACTCTATTGCGAAATAACTCTGATTTAGATGAACAACTAAAGATTCTGGAAACGCAAGAGATTGAGATAAATAGAAAAAAGAAAATTGAACAAATTGTAAGTGCCAAAGAACACCTAAAGGACCTTAACTCCCGAACCAAGCACGATACGAAAAACATTTACAGCGAAGATGAATATATAAAGTCCCTGAAAAGGAGCCTGGAACGTCACAACAGTATGATGTTTTTGCTGCATTTACAAAACCCTGAGAAGCACAAAGATAAGGCGATCATCGATGACGTTCTTCTAATGGATGCAACTCGAGGCAGTCCTAGTCCACCGCCACCTGCACCCTTCGATAATCCATCTAACTACGTGGAATCAGTAGATGTGCAACATTACAAAAAATATCCAAAATCCGATTCGGGATTATCTTCAATGAGCAGTTGGTCACCGATTATATCGCCGGCGGTAACAGTTAGTAAAAAAAATGATAATTATTTACTAGAACAAAGGAATAATGAAATTTATTCTTTGGAATTGTCTTTAGATGGGCAAAGATCCAAACCAAAAACCTCAAATGATTATAGAATATCAGAGGAGAACTTGAACTATATTCATGAGCTCTCAAAAAATTTACCCATATGCTCTGCTTATGAGAACAAGTCTATATTTGATGGAACAGAGCAGTTTTCAACAGTTGATGAAATGCTGGAGTGGGATCAGTTAACTCAAAGAGATAAAAGTGGTTCGGGAGAGAGGCCTTTAAACTCCGCGCGAATGCCTGACTTATTGACAAATCAAACACCCAAACATTTCCAGACCGAAGGTCTAGATCATCTTACAAACATATCAAGATATAAAACGGATATAGGAGAAATTCAGGAGCAATTTAGACGACCTTATCTAACCGATAGACTTGTTTACTATCCCTCATCGAACTGCATCACCGACTATAATAGCAGCAATAATTTGGATTACTTGGGTCAAAGGAGGGTTAGAGAATCCAACAAATCCAAAACTATACCAATTTCACCTAAGGACCAGCCACCTGTTTATTTTATGGAAAATTCTGGTGTTGTAGATCCTGCACCATCAAAACGATCAGAGCTTATATCTGCTGACCAATCTTATCCTAATCTTCCCACTGACATACCAACTTCCGGAAAGCCAGTTAAAGTTTGGAATAAATTAAATGTTATTTTAACTGACAATCTTAAGTTAAAAAGGATAGCCAAACTGAATCGATCACTATCATTACCCGCTGAAGTTCAAAGTCAAGGTAAAAATCAGAATCAGAACCAAAAAAAGAAACAGACACGTGGCCAGGCGAGTTCCGTTCCGTTTATTTCGCACACCCGCTCTGGAAGCGGAAGTGGAATTGGAATCGAGAGCGCTAGTCAACAGCATTTATCGAAGAGGTTACAGAAGCTACCAATGCGTATAATACGAAGAGCAACAACAGGAGCAACGTTCATAAGACGCCTGTCTCATCCCGAAGAATGTATTGGAGGATCAGATAGTGGTACTTCCATTGATTACACTCGTAAAAACGTTCTTAAATCAAAAATGAGTCATATAATGCGCAAGGCGAAGACATATAAACGGCAAAACTTGCGCCTGAGCCGCGGCTGTAGCATATCGGATACTGAATTAGATAAACCTAACAACGGTGACGACTGTATTTCATTGGATAATGATAATGATGAGGGGTGTTTCTTAAACGGAATTGATATAGTAGATAACAATGATGAAAATGCTTGTGGAATAGTTGATACTCAAGAAGTTAAAGACCTTTTCGCTGTAGTTGGTGACCTTAAAAAGAATGCAAATACAAATTCGGAGATTCCAGAAGTTTCTGTAAAAGATATTAGTGACATGTGGTATAATGTTGAAAATATAACTATAAAAATGCCAGAGATTTACATGGAAGTAACGCCATCATCGCAGCAACCTACATGTCTTCAGAAAAACAGCTCCGTCTGTGCTAAGGAGGTCGCCGACGATGACAGAAGTCACGTTCTACTGGATTCTTTTAGTGGTGATGTGAACGCCATCCCAACATTCAAAATACAAACCACAGAAGGACGCGAAGTGGGAGGCGAAGACGGAAACCCCCTTATAACCACATTCCCTACACAGCAGCAATGGACCTTGGATCTACCCAACAATCATATTCGAGAGGACGATGACAATCGCAGTCAGCATTCCACGCGAACTCTGTCATCGTCACGTCGTCAGAGCACTGAGGATAGTATCGACACGGATGACGAGTATTTTTATTATGAGCTTCGTCAGTTGGAACAGGAACAGGAAATGCAACGGCTAGCACAGCAAGCAGAAAACGTGAATGAACTTATTGCGAATGACAATGAAGTTTTATTTTCGCAAATTGGCCAATTACTTCAAACTTCAAATGCATTTCAGCCATCTGAATCTAAAACGGGCACAAAAGATAATTGTGTTATTTATTCTCCTGATGAACACGTCAAATTCTTAATGTCTGAGGTATTTAGTGAATTGAAAAGAGTTGTTCGTCTAGAAGAAGATATATTACGAGATGATAAAACCACATCTACATTTATTGATGTATTTCCAAAAGTGAAGCCACATCGTGAAAAAACTTCAACTGTCTATGATATGCATAGTGCCTGGCAGGATGTCAACGGCTGTGAATTGCCTTTAACAGCATCTGACATGGAATCCCACGAAGAGGAAGTTGAGAGAAAAAATCAGAGACCAAAGATAAAAAAAAAGAAAAAACGCGATAGCCAAAAAGTGACTAATGCCAGTTCAAGTTCATCGTGTCATTCGGAAAATGATCAGCGTTTAACAGAATCCGAGTCAGAAAAAAACGGTGATATCGAGAAATCGATCAGTAAAACGTCAGGCTCTAGCGAAACATCAGGTCCCGATTCGCCGGGAGAAGAGCTGAGCGATGTTAATGATGAGATGAGTAAAACTGCCATCCTGAGTGAAGACAAAGGTGATGCAGAAAAAAAAGGAATAAAATCCCTTGAATTACATGTTACAAATGGAACCACAATTACTACTTCTTCGTATTCTCCGAAAGGTTTAAGTCCAACAAAGTCAGTTCATAATCAGGTTTCAGAGGTAGATGGTTTCGTTGGGATAGGAAATGGTGGCGCCAGTAAATGGAAGCTATTGAAAACATTAAAGGAGCGTAAAATAGAGGAGAAAAATAATCAGGAAAAGGTTAAAGAAGATGACAAGGACAAAGAAAAGGTAATCGTATGAATTATGAATACATTTTCATTATTATTTTATATCTCTAAATCGTTATTATTCTCTGGGAAATACGATTTTTAAGCAGCTAACGCCTACACGAACTATAGGAAATATTCGCATTTTCGAATTATACAAATTTAGAAAATATTATAAACTATCAGAGTAATATATTATTTCTTGTTCTTACAATATTTCGTTTTCAGCATGGTAACTGTTTTTATTTTTTGTTTTTAAATGTAAATAATACATCATTTTTTTTAGAACGGCGGCGGAAGTGGAGATGTGGGAATACGTGCCAATGGTCACCCCGGAGATAATCCTTTTTATAGCAATATTGACAGTATGCCAGATATACGGCCTAGACGTAAATCTATACCTCTTGTTTCGGAATTGGTAAGTCAAAGTCCTTTTAAGTCCGCTGCCTTTATTCTTCTCTAGGCGATAAATATAAAAAAAAATAAGTTTCATAATGATACCGTAATTTTCCTCTTAAAAAACGTTCTTATTAATTCCAAAATAAATGATCCTTTACTTTACTCTTATATATATTCTTGTTAAAAAATGGTGGACGTTCTCAGGTTCTGAAGGTATAAAATATACTCTACGGACATCCGATTCAAAAAGTCTTTATTATCGAATTTATACACTTAGTCGTTTGTTTTTTGTCCTCTTAAATTTAAAATAGTAATTTTATATTTAGATTTAAAAATTTCACTCTTACATTTTAAGTCAAGTGCAAATTTTTGGCTCTGTTTCAATTTGTATGTAGTTTTGCACTGTACAGTTTGTAGTTTACTGTAGTTTAATTCGTGAAATAAACAATTAATTCGGCAAGCCGATATTTATACACATTTGCAGTTACCAATTATCCGTTAATTTCTATAACAACATAAACGACATATACTACTATCTGCAAAGATACCCTGCAGTACTTTTCATCAACAATTCATAAGCAGCTAGTTCGGTGTTGTTGATGAATACTCAATGAATAGCCATACAAACTATTGACGAATTTAAAATGGGCTTGTCGTAGGCTGCCATCAACAATAATTCGTCAACGGTTCATCGACAACTAATAATTTATGGATAATTTAACAACGATTCATAATCCAAGAGAAAATGAGAGCGCGGGAGAGTCGGTTTTGACACCATTGCCGACTGAGAACGTACAAGTTGCAGAGCCGATTCTGTCGCACGTTATTGAATTGATGGTGACAGAGGTCTATTGATGACTTACCACACTGCAGGGTATTAGTTCGCGTCGATAAGGTTTCTTAGAAACGGCATTAGATACTTCACTGAGTTGAAAACTTCTAAATTAAATCAAACAAGTAAGAAAGCTACAGTCAAGTGAGCTGGACTGTGAGATAACAGACGAATGTAAATGCAAGTGTAATATAATCACATGCATACAAAAATACATACACATGTATCTATTTGTGTAAAAACGTGTTATTATTGCATTAAAGCGGCTAATAATACAGGTCGACAAGAAAAAGTATGGAGAATAAAACCTTCAGATTGTGAAAGATATCGGTCTGTATATTACTAGTCCGAAATCCAAATCCATCATGTCCCAATTTCGAGGAAATCGTCCTCAAAGAACAAAAAATCACCTATTTTGGCACTTTTCAAACGCTAATAACACAAAAACCACGCGTATACCAAAGTTGATCTTTCCCCTTTTAGATTTCATATGGATCCTGAATGTGGGACGTCAGGTTCAGGAGCTATATCACTTTTTCTGAACTGCTTTTTGACCACATTTTTATGCTACTCGCGACTCTAGCTTTAAAATTACGCTTTTTGATGATTTGCGGGGGCTAAAGTGGGCGTGGATTTCAGAGACTATAAGAGATAGAACTCTAATTTTTTTTCGACAGTATTTGTTATGCTTGCACCCAGATCAAGTTTCTTTCAAATTTTTACTGTCGAAAAAAATTAGAACTCTATCTTTTATAGTCTCCGAGATCCAGTGTTTCATACGGACAGACGGACAGACAGACAGACAGACAGACAGACTGGCAGACAGACGAACATGGCTAAATCGTCTCGGCTGTTGACGCTGATCAAGAATATATATACTTTATAGGGTCGGAAATGCCTCCTTCTACCTGTTACATACATTTCCTGCCGGCACAAAGTTATAATACCATTCTACCCTATGGGTAGCGGGTATAAAAATGGTAATAATTATTAGCAGCTTTAATGTAATAATAACGCGTTTTTACACACATAGATACGTGTGTATGTATTTTTGTATACAAGTAATTATATTACACTTGCATTTGCATTTGTCCGTTATGTTCAAAAATGTATTAACTATTTACTATGGGTAGCGGGTATCTCACAGTCGAGCTCAATCGACTGTAGCTTTCTTACTTGTTACTAAGTAGGTTTGAAAGTCATATGCTGCCCGAAGAAGAAGGAGTCAGTAAATATACATTTCAGTTGAGGACTATTTGTACAACTCTTGCAAATTTCTGTTTCCAAGGATGGATGTCAAACAAATTATATATACTGTAGTTTTATTTTAATTTTATGTCAATGCCGATTAAATACGATAACATACCCCGTAAGGTACGGGCTGATGATTTTTGATTCTTTTAATTAATTTTAATTACGGCTAACAGCCAGAGCAACAACTTCCGGAGGATAGATGTGATCTGTTGACGGTTTGTAGATCACAAACAAAAAAAAAACAAAAATACTAAAACTTACCATGCATAAATAGAAAACATCTTGAACTCCGAACGAAAAATCTCAATCGGCAATATGCTGTATGATGGAAAATATAAAACCTAACAATTAGGAAAGGAATCTTAAAAATGATTTTGCACTTTTAAACTTAATTTAACTGAAATTTTGTATTCCGGTAATATTTTTATACTCTTGCAGGGTATTATAATTTCAGTCAGAAGTTTGCAACGCAGTGATGGAGACATCTCCGACCCTATAAAGTATATATATTCTTGATCAAGATCAACAGCCGAGTCGATCTAGTCATGTCCGTCTGTCCGTCAGGACAGTTTTGTCAGTTTTCAACATATTTTCATCATTTATTTTTTATTATTCCTGAATTTCGGTTTTAATTTCATGAAAATCGGTTGACTATATCCTATAATTTCTATAGGAACAATCCGAAAAAAAGCATAACTTTGCCGTTTTTCAAGCCTTTTTCATTAAATTTGAGATTTGGCAACTAAATATTATTCCAGATTTTCGGTTTTAATTTTTTGTTTAAATTCTGCAAGGGTATACAAATTTCGGTGAGCCGAAGTTAGCTTCCTTTCTTGTTTTAATTTGTATTTGCATAATGCCTGTTGAAGCTTTGGAACATAATACAATTTGAAAATAATCGTAATTGTAATTGCAGTAGAAAATTCAGATTATTAATCCGTCATTTGTTTTGAATGTTTCGTTGACCAAATGCTTTTCACTATCAAAAATACAAAATTAAATTTTAAATAAAATAATGTAAAACCCTTGGACGTCTCATATTATTTTTACTGCTTCATAGACGATGGCTGCTACAAAGCGAAATGCCGGACTCACGTCAGCTGTTCCTCGCGCCACGCTCAATGACGAAGAATTGGTAAGCTATTTTATATTGCATTTATATCAAAAATAATTAATCTTAAAGACTATTTAAATTAAATTAAGGTCGTTCACAAATACCTACAATAGATTTAGATCAGCGATAGGCACGCAGTGGCTCTATCTGTTCTCGCTGCTCTTTCCGTTATTCGTTTTTGTCACAAATCACACTCAAAATAACAGCAATGCGAAATATTTAACTACGTTTATGTCTGACATTTGATTAAATATTTATTATACTAGAAAATGCACGTATACAAAAAGGCACTGCAGGCCCTCATCTATCCCATATCCTCGACGACGCCACACAACTTCCTATTATGGACTGCCACGTCGCCAACATATTGCTACGAGTGCGAAGGTCTACTGTGGGGAATAGCACGACAAGGTGTCCGATGCACCGAATGCGGCGTAAAGTGTCATGAGAAGTGCAAGGACCTGCTAAATGCTGATTGCCTACAGCGTAAGTATTACCAACATAATAGTGAAGTTCGGAATGTAAAACGAGATGGTTTTATAGCTTAAATATTAACTATTTTTTATTTTAAACTTTACTAAATACACAATAAATAACGGCTATATATACATTTAAATATACATTTACAATCACAGGCGCTGCCGAAAAGAGCTCGAAGCATGGTGCGGAAGACAAGGCCAATTCAATAATTACAGCAATGAAGGATCGTATGAAGCAACGAGAGCGAGAGAAGCCTGAGATATTTGAACTGATTAGGTAATATTTCAAAAATACATTTTAACTGGGAAAATTTTACTATTAAATGATACTGGTAATAAAACGATTCCAGTCATTCTCAATATTTTAAAACATAGTCGGTTAGTTAATATTTACAGAGGATTGCGCCAAAGAGAGTATTTAATATGGAGGCACAATGTTTGTCTAATCTATGCCAGCTAATGAAAAATATTTTTCTACATTTAAAAAATAGCAATTAAAAATTACTAACCAAAACTAAGAAGCTAACTTCGGCAATGCTAAACCTATATAACTTTGCAGTTATGATAATAAAACCCGGAAACCGTTATAAAAATTTAAGTTTCTGCCTCCATATAAATAACACAGGCCGACATATTTTAAACCCAATAAACATAATAAATGTATGTTCTTTCCAAAAGTATTTGATGCGTTGAACTCGTATCTAATCTCTGTACTGAAGTAATACAATCTTAAATGTACCCAAAGAACGTTCTTTTTGGAATTTAAGGTATACATAGCTCAAAAACCTTTGATATAGGAGAGATTTTAAGTCGGACTTAGCGTTCAAATGCCTTCGGAAAAGTATTTTCAAATTGTTCTCTTTGTCAAATTTTGTCGGCCCGTGTAATCTTTATTTGAAATCAAAGAAATGGTCAAAGTTTTCTATGGCATCATATTCCATCATCCACAAATAGAGCCGTATTCAGCGTAGAGGAGAAGAGTCATACCGGTCATATGAAGGCGGTTAAGCAAAGCGTATTGGATGGCACGAGCAAATGGTCTGCCAAAATAGCAATCACAGGTTTGAAACTAAATAAATTAATACGAAATTCATTTAAATTAAGTAACAAACTTAATCGTCGTATTTTTCTGTTGTCGGTTTGAAAGTAAATGTGTATGTGAATGTATATTTTCAATTTGAATGACGACACACGGCTGTATAACTTATTAATCCATTAGGAGTATATGCGTGATTAAATGTATTTGGATGTTAATTATTTTCAATACAAAACAGATGATATGTGCTATGCATGTATGTGAACATGAAATTCACATATATACAATGTAAAACAAACGCTTTTGCAGTTTAATAACAGAACGTACTAATACAGCATGATAACAATCTTAGGATTAGCCTTGTCGGTTCTATTTTAAATGTGAGTTTCTTTTTAAGATTTATAAATAATATACAAAAATACAAAAACACAAATAAGTACAAAATGATAGGTTTTTTAAAATTAAATTATATTTTTAAAGATAAGATAAAGGGGTAAAGATACTAATGACAATTAATATAATCATCGAGGAATCAACCATATAATTAGGTGTTTTTAACAACCCTCACACATATGTATATACATATATATGTATATATATATATATATACATATACATATATACATATATATATATATACATATATATATATATATACATATATATATATTAAATTTAATTTAAGGATGACATTCGGTGTGGATCCCGACACACACATAGATTCTTTAGAACAGGCTGAGCACGCTACTGTTGAGGGAACATCTAAATGGTCATGCAAACTAACAATAACAGGTACACACATACTAAAAAGTCATTCAACCTTTTCTTGTATTTAACAATTATTTATTATTATTATTTTTATTTGTTGGCATACTTAGTTTCCAGAAATTTTAATACAGAAACAAAAAATTTACTTATGATAATTTAATCAGTAGCTGTATTACTTTAGCATACTATCTTTTGTCTTGGTATATATTTCTGTAAAGCTGTCAAGACTCTTATTTTATATACCTACACCTACCACTTTCTTATTATAGCTAATATCTATACATATGTATTACTATATCATTAGTTTTGTACAGGCTAATAATCCCTCACTAGATTTGTTTTTTTAGAGACACAAATAATTTCGGGTTTTTTTTGTACATACTAGATACTAATATTAATTTTTGTTTTGATCAAATTTTGAACAATTTTCCCAAAATATTTTTAAAAAGTTTTTTACCAACCCAAAATATTTTTGAAAAAATGTTCAACAATTTTCCCGAAATATATATCTTTATTTATATGCTAAATTCTTTATCATCAAGATACTATCGATCTATTGATAACAGGAACAGAAGCAAATTAATTAATATATGCTAGCGTTAACATAATCCATAATATTCATTCACGTTTACAAGTAATTCTAAATAAACGTTTATGGTTAAGATTCCATAAAAGTATTTTCGTTTTTTTTATAACAATAGGTACCTAGTCTCTTTGTGTATAGGAGATTCTTCGGATATTTTTAAATTATTATGTTTGTTGTCGTTGTTAAGTGGGTTTTTGAGTTTATTATTTTTTATATTAATTCAAAATAAAGGTCAAACTTGACGAGAATAAGCTAAAAAAAAAATACAAAATATATTACCTTTTTATATATATATATTACCGCCTTTAATTTAACAAATTCTATTAATTGTAATAAATCTATTAATTAATTAATAGTTAAATTCATTAAAAAAATTATATGTATTTTACTAAACTGTAAAAATATTGTACATAAACTTATTTCTTAGACTAAACAGGCAAGCTTTTAATTATACTTAAAGTTTTGTTATATACTATATATATTTTTATCAAATATGAACTTTAATTACACTCGTCTACAAGTATCGGGGAAGGCTGAGGGTAATTTTCGATTTGGTGCGTAGAATCCGAATCCGTCGTCTGGATTCCCCCGTCACGTCATGATTTTGAGAAATTTTACGTTAGCCACCCAAAAAGCTACGTTATTCAACTTTTAAGGCCATTTTTTTGGTCTGTCCCTTTAGCAACATCATTTAGTACACACTCCTTATAGTTGTACACAATGATTTAACTGAAACCGTTTTTTGAGTACATAACCTCAAATATCTCAAAATCCTGGCGTAATGGAATCCTAAAGACACACAAAATTACTTCGGAAATTACATTCAGCTTTTCAACAACTAAACCAAGTTGACCTGTGTAATTCATTGTGTTTTTTCTTTTCCTATTACACACATGTGTAAATTGTACATAACTAAGTGTTTTTCCGTTGTTAAACACTGGTATATTTCCAAAAAACACAAACTTACCGTTGTGTCACACCTGCATCTCTCTCTTTCTTACTGACGCAATAATCATATGTACATATCTGTATATACTTATATATTTAACCGTTATTTGTATGTATATATGTGCATACATATATGTACACATGATTTATGATAATGTCAGGCAGCACTGCACTGTTTTTTTGCGCTGAAACCTGATATTGTGTAAAGATCCATAAATTTAAAAGACATCCGTTTTTTCTCTTCTTCTTTCTCCCTTGAAAATCAATTGTAAACACTGATAAAAATCGAAAAAAAAAAAACAAAAAAAAAACATAAATAACAATATAAAAAATATTACAACGAGTCTTATTCGTTTCAAACTCCACAAAATCTATAAATAAAATTAAACAAACCTTAAAACAATAATTACAAATTTATCCTAATAACACTTACGGAACATTCACATCTATCGGTTTTCTGCAAACACGTATGAATTGGTGCTTTTTTCGGATGGATTATGGTGTTGGAAACGAAACAAAATTAATCAACTTTTGATGTACTCTATTTGACGTGATTCGAATACAGTGATTTGTGCTCAAGGCCTGATAGCGAAGGATAAAAGCGGTACCAGTGATCCATATGTGACGGTGCAGGTTAGCAAGGTGAAAAAAAGAACGCGAACTATGCCGCAGGAACTAAATCCTGTGTGGAACGAGAAGTTTCACTTGTGAGTACTCGACATGTCCCCAACAAAAAAATAAAAATCTCAATCATCCTATTCAGTTTGTCAGCCGCTCAAAAACTCATAGTCGTAATATCGTTAATGATTTATTTTTAAATTTTTGTTGTTGTTCAATAAACGCTTCAAAGAGTATAAAATGCGTGAAGACAATGTTAATATAAAACATACCTATGGCTTGATTCGTTTACCTACCGAAATTTATTTGGATTTACATCTATAGACATAAATGTATAAATCTTTTCTTAAGTATAGATCGTCGTGCCCATACCGTTGTTTCTATCGACTTGATTTGTATACCGTTGCAGAAAATTATATTATAGGTCAAAAATTTTCAAGGCTAACTAAAGAGTAACAACTAAAGAGTCGATTTATTTAGGGCCGTCTTCACTTTTCTAGGCAAACTAGTCTCTCAGTTTTTGCGCTTTCTGAATACGACTTTCTTAGTCTTTTTCTATTCTCTTTAGTATATACATACTCTGCAGTACCATTCATCAACAATTCATCAACAAGCAAGTCGGTGTTATTGCTGATTAACACATGCCGACAAAAACTTAACTTTTTTATACGGCGATTAAAACAAGCATATTGTGAAAAATCTTGTTCTGTAAATTAGTAGTTTGAAACGCAAAGTTCCAAAAATTGCTTGTTTTGACACTTTTTAAACATTACCAAAACGGAAACCGCGAGTATACCAAAGCTTGAATAAAACTTATCTTTCCACTCTAAAATTTAAAATGAATACCGAATGTGGGACCTCAGGTTTAGCAGCTATATCGCATTTTTCAACATGCACTTTGCCCTATATTTTTGCTATTTGTTTTAAGTTACAATCTTTCAGAAATTGCCGATTTGCCATACAAATTATTGATGTATTTAACATGGGCATAGCATGTTATAGGCTGCCATCATTATTGATTCTTCAATAATTCGTTAACATTTCATCAATAATTAATTAATAATCATCAACAATTCATAAACCGAGAGAAAATGAGAGCGGGACAGCGTCGCTTTTAACCTATTGCAACTCATTTGACCCAAATGGATACATTTTCTATGATTTAATTATAAACTGCAATGGTATACAAACTTCGGCGTGCCGATATTTGACCCAAATGGATACATTTTCTATGATTTAATTATAAACTGCAATGGTATACAAACTTCGGCGTGCCGATATATGTATATATATAATATATATATATATATATATACATCAGAAATTACTGATATAAATTGTTTAAATTGCAATAATTTGTCGTAACAAATCTAATTATTTTAATGCTTTTAAACGTTTTCAATCATAAACTAATTTCACAGTTCTAGCTCATCCTACTCTTTTCCATTTCTCATGCAAAACAAAAGTTTCTTTGCCCGAGCTTTTCCTTTACGGTCATCATCCAACCGTTTTGGAAGGAAATCGTTCCCAAAGGGAGATTTTATATTTATAAGAATAATAACCACAGGCCTGAGATATTCCTTTTGTATAGTATTTTAAATTTTTACAAAAACTGTAAAAACTGACTTAAAATTATCTTAATTAATTGTGGTTGACCTGGGATACACAGCGAGTGCCACAACTCCTCTGATCGCATTAAAGTGCGCGTTTGGGACGAAGACAACGATCTAAAGTCGAAGCTACGTCAGAAATTAACACGTGAATCGGATGATTTTTTGGGTCAAACTATAATTGAAGTACGGACGTTATCCGGTGAAATGGATGTATGGTATAATCTAGAAAAGCGTACTGATAAATCGGCAGTATCCGGCGCGATTCGACTTCACATATCGGTGGAAATCAAGGGCGAAGAAAAGGTTGCTCCATATCATGTGCAATATACCTGCCTCCATGAAAACCTCTTCCATTATCTCTGTGAGGAAAACACGGGAATGGTGAGTTCGAACGTACAAAAAAAAATCCTTTTTTAACATTAATGATTCAAGGTCAAATTGCCAACGCAAAAGGGAGACGAAGCGTGGAAGCTATATTTTGATGAAATTCCCGAAGAGATTGTAGACGAGTTCTCGATGCGCTACGGCATTGAGAATATCTATCAGGCAATGACCCATTTTCATTGTCTGTCCGCAAAATACCTATGTCCCGGAGTTCCTGCTGTGATGAGCACTTTGTTGGCCAACATTAATGCATATTATGCTCATACGACTGCCTCCTCAGCTGTTTCTGCCAGTGATCGATTTGCAGCAAGCAATTTTGGGGTAAGTACTTCCAACTGATTACAGGCGGAAAACATTGGCGATATATATATATATATATATTTTTTTTTTAGAAAGAAAAATTCGTCAAGTTATTGGATCAATTGCACAATTCTCTTCGCATCGACCTATCAATGTACAGAAATAACTTTCCCGCATCGAGCTCTGAGAAATTAATGGACCTGAAGTCTACAGTTGATCTATTGACCAGTATTACATTTTTCCGTATGAAGGTAAATTAATAAATTTTAATTATTGTAGGTATTGGTAATGTATGTAATAATATCATAGGTACAAGAACTATCGAGCCCGCCAAGAGCCAGTACAGTGGTTAAAGACTGTGTTAAAGCCTGCTTAAGATCTACATATCAATTCTTATTTGAGAACTGCTATGAGTTGTACAACAGAGAGTTTCAGGTAAGACTATTAGTATAATAGTGCGATATTACGCAAATGCGATAAACTTGTTTTGATGATATTTAGGTGCTATTTTTTCAGTGCAACTCTGTATAATTCTTCTTGTCGGTAAAAATTTGACACAAATTTTAATTTTATAAACTAATGAGATCTATTTATATGGTATTATCGTTCGATGTTTTGTAAACTTTTAAAATACTATAAAAAATTAATTCTTTATTAGTTGTGTCTGTGTTATGTTATCAATATTTTTACAGCTCTACAAAAATATACATTTGAAATGAAGTAATTGAATAAAAAATTTGTTAATTCCCACTTTTAAACCATCATTAGGTTGATCCCAACGAAGCAAAACGTGCTCCGGATGATCATGAGCCTAAGTTGGATAGCGTTGACTTTTGGCACAAGTTAATAGCTTTGATAGTATCGGTCATTGACGAAGACAAGAACAGTTACGGCACTGTCTTAAATCAATTTCCACAAGAACTAAATATTGGTCAGGTAAGCTTTTGTCCTGTTTACATTTTCTTCAAAATTTAAAAAATCGCATATATAAACGGTAATAAGAATAAAATAATATGGTAATATAGTATGCCTTCAGGTTAGCTGAAAAACGAGGTTAGCTGAGATTTATTAATTCGCTTCTTACCCTTTAATAACAATAGTTATCAGCATCTTCCATGTGGCATCTCTTTGCTGTGGACATGAAGTATGCCTTGGAGGAGCACGAACAGCATCGTTTGTGCAAATCATCGGCCTATATGAATCTGCATTTTCGGGTGAAATGGCTCTACAGTAACTATGTTAAGGAGGTGCCACCTTATAAGGGGGCTGTACCTGACTATCCCGCCTGGTTTGAGCCATTTGTAATGCAATGGCTTAATGAGAACGACGATGTATCGTTAGAATATCTTCATGGCGCATTCAAACGAGATAAAAAAGACGGGGTGAGAACGTTTTCAAAATAAGTATCTAGAATATAGATTTTAATTTTAAGTTTATGTTGTTCTATAATTGCAGTTTCAAAAGAGCAGCGAGCACGCGCTTTTTTCAAATTCGGTTGTCGACGTTTTTACACAATTGACGCAATGTTTCGATGTTGTTAGCAAACTCGAGTGTCCTGATCCAGAGATATGGAAACGTTACATGAGGCGTTTTGCTAAAACAATCGTAAAAGTGCTAATAGCATATGCGGATATTGTTAAAGTCGAATTTCCCGAACATATGAAAGATGAAAGAATCGTAAGTAAAATATAATATCTAATTATACTCTTGCAGGGCATTATAATTTCAGGCAGAAATTTGCACCGCAGTGAAGGAAACATCTGCGACCCTATAAAGTATATACATATATTCTTGATCTTAATCTAGAACAATCGGGAAAATAATAGAAAAAATTCGTAAATTCGTTGTTTTTGAACATATTTTTTTCTTTTTTAAAATCTGCCCATTTTGCATTATTCGAAAATTTCGTTTTAAATTTGTTGATTCAGTTGCAATCTGCAAGGGTATACAAACTTCAGTGATCCGAAGTTAGCTTCCTTTTTTGTTCTTATTTATGTTTCTATTCCTAGGCCTGCATCCTTATGAACAATATTCAACAACTAAGAGTGCAGTTGGAAAAAATGTTCGAGTCGATGGGTGGAGATAAGCTTGAAGAGGACGCAGCTAACATTCTAAAAGAATTGCAACAGAATCTTAACTCGGCACTCGATGATTTGGCTTCACAATTTGCCATCAGGTAGGTTTAAAACAACCCAAGATCAGTGCTCGTTAAGAACCAAAAAGATTGTTCTTCCGTTTTTACGGAGTCTTCTCAGATGAGGTTTTCCAAGTATCGATCTGTTCATATTAACTTGGAGAAGGAGATAATATTTGTGAGCTCAGCTGAGCTCCATTTGAAAAAAAAATTAGAATATATACATTTACTTTAATCGATTATCTTTCCAGTTTGGAGCCCCGGATTACGCAATCTGTTCGTGAACTTGGGGATATGTTACTCTCTATTAAGGGAGGCAGTGCCATAGCACCTGGCAATCAAGCGGCTCAAAGGAACGCCGTCGCCGTGGAAGCCGATGAGGTATTAAGGCCGCTTATGGATTTGCTGGATGGATCTCTAACTCTTTATGCACAATCGTGTGAGAAAACCGTACTGAAGCGATTACTAAAGGAGCTCTGGAAGATTGTGATGCGAATATTGGAAAAGACCATTGTCCTGCCACCTATGACTGATAAAACGGTTACTATTACTATTTTATTGATATAACAGCACCTAACTAACAAATTTATTTAGATGATGTTTAAGCACCTAACGGACAATGCTAAGAATCTGGCATCTAATGCCAAAATCGAGGACATGGGACGATTGTTCAAGTCTCATATGGCGGGTAAACAGGATGTTAAAAGTGCGCTTAGCGGTGTTATGGACATATCAAAAGAAGTGGAAAAGAACTTATCGCCAAAACAATGTGCCGTGCTGGATGTTGCCTTAGATACTATTAAACAATACTTTCATGCCGGTGGCAACGGACTAAAAAAGACATTTCTTGAAAAATCATCCGAACTACAAAGTCTACGTTACGCACTCAGCTTATACACACAGATGACCGATACTTTGATAAAGACCTTTATATCCAGTCAAGTTCATGAGGGTAAGTACAAATCTACAACTACTTTGTAGTTTAATTTCAAAAGTAGGTCAAGGTTAAAAATACTCGAAAGGAATACATATTAGTATAACGACAAAAAATCTAAAATAATATAAAGGGGCAAACCTCAAATTAAATTTAAATATTTTTAAAACTGAGAAAGTTATAATTATTTTTTCTACAAAATACCCCGCAAAGGTATAAAAAGGGAACGCTTTCATTTCGATTTCAAGAAACTTTCTACGTGAAGAAGTGGTAAAATAGATAAAATAATTTCTAACAGAATAATATTTTTTGTATTCTTGATTAACATATGTATCCGATACGTTTTAATCTTTATTAAACGAAGACAGGTGATGGTTTGTGTTCTTGATGAATGCATTTACTTTACCTTTTTTAAAATAATTTCAACAGAGATAATTATTCTCATAGTATTTATTTGAATGTTTACCGAATATAGTTGATCCTGAAAACGCCGAGGAGAGTGTCGGCGAAATTTCTGTTCAAATCGATCTATTTTCGCATCCAGGCACCGGGGAGCACAAAGTTAACGTTAAAGGTCAGTTTAGTACAAGCCATCAAATAAGGGAACTATCAAAATACTCATTTTAACGTAATGTTTACAGTGGTGGCTGCCAACGATCTGAAGTGGCAGATACCGTCGGGCATGTTCAGGCCATTTGTAGAAATAAATCTCATTGGGCCGCATCTGCAGGAGAAGAAGAGGAAGTTCGCCACCAAGTCAAAGTCTAACAATTGGTCGCCCAAGTACAACGAGTCGTTCAGCTTGTAATAATATTTATATATATTTTCAATATAAGCATCACAAATTATAATTACTTAATTTAATACCCAGCACCATTGGCAATGAGGAGCAGTTGGATTTTTTTGAGCTGCACATATGTGTGAAGGACTATTGCTTTGCCCGCGATGATCGACTTGTTGGCGTTGCTGTTATTCCACTTAAAGATATTTCGGAAAAGGTATGTACAAATTACAAAAGGAACTTCACTAGTTACTCTATGTTTCCTACCGAAAAACAGGGTTCTGTTGCCTGCTGGTTGCCATTAATGCGACGCATTGAAATGGATGAAACTGGATGGACAATTTTGAGGATATTGTCACAACGTAATAATGACGAAGTTGCCAAAGAATTCGTTAAACTTAAATCGGAAATACGACAAGAGCCAACAATGGGCACATAAATATGTCTGTCGGAATGCCTTCTTTCTGTAAACTTCTGAATAAATTTTTTTAAATTTCTATTTAATTTAATATTCCGATTACAAATAATAATCCTTCTAATACCAATTGTATGCATACACATAAGCATAACACACCAGAATATAAAATTATATTTTGGGACTAGAGCTTGCGAAACATCAATAGCAATGTCGTTTGGTCTTATTAATACAACAGTAGAAAAAGAAAATAGATTTCAACATCGATACTCTGATTCGTTTGGTTTCGATCGATATTTATATTTTGAAATTTCTTTTAGAAATATTCAAATATTTTTATAAAATGCGTTCAAAAACGAATATATTACTTTTAGTGTAGAAAACAAATAATTTTTTTTTTAGCGATAGGATCGATTATATTCAGGTACCTTAAATATTCATTCTCAATGTTTTGTTAAACAAATTATTAAAAAAATCATCCACTTAGAAAAGTCGCATAAAAAACTAATTTTACCGATCGGCTACAATTTGACGGACTTTCAAGATAGTAAAGATTGCTTAACTCCTAATTTGTATATATTAAAACAATGTTAATAATTTTTTATTGTTTGAAATATATGTATATACATATTAATGTATATTTAAAGTTAAAATGTCATATTAAATATAGTAAATAAGGACATAGAAGAATGTTTTTATTGTGTATTGCTTTTTTATAACGCAATTTATTTTATATTTTAATATATTAAATGATAACGACGAACGTTATTGTGGGTATTGATGTTTTGAAAGCTCTAGGTAAGTTATTATACAACAAAATTATTGTCAGCGATGGTGGTCGAAATCTTAACAAAATAAACACTTATTTTGCTAACTCATATAGATCCAAACAACCAAAATGACATATTGAAATATTAATTACAAGAGTGATCCATCCGTTTAAATTCGTACAACTGTACATAACATGAATAATCATAACATGAATAATAAAAAAATAATTACATTTAATTTATAATTAAAAACATGTCATCTGTACATTCTAAGCGACACCTACGTTGCCCGCATTCCTATCTATGTAAATAAAGTACCTGTATAAATAAATAAATAAAAATTATATAATTCGTGAACATTTGTTAAAGATAATATATATTAATATTATTGTGAAATATTTGAAATTTTTCTTTCTTTTGAAATATTGCAGTCTATACCATGGAAAATAAAATATACTCATAAAACAAATTTTCCTTGACTTTCTTCCTTCCCTTTTGAGTGTTAGCGGCTGAGCCTTAAGCTGATCCAAACCGCCTTTACCAATTTAGCTGCTGACGGTGGACGATTCTGAGAATGAAAAGGACGGTGACCTGACAATTATAGTCAACCCGTCAAGTGGAGGTCAGCCTGGTACCGATGACACTTAGGGCTCAACCATCATAAAAGCAAAATCGCGTCGGCGGGACTCCTCATAGCCATGTCGCAGAAGTCCGCCGACATAGCTTTGGTTCAGAAGCCATGGGTTGCCTCCGGCAATGCGTTAGACCGCCGGTCTAGTACGGAAAGGTCTCAATGGTAACCTTATGTCTCAGAGCTGTACTCTGACGATCTGACTGTGGGGATGCTAGAAAGCAAAAAGAAACGCCTCTTGGCAGTTTCCTGCTACGTGGCACACGACAGGACAGCTCCACCAGAGAAACTCAGGAGCCTGGTAGAAGGCAGCCCGAAGAACCAGTAACTGATGTTAGGTGCAGACGCCAAAACACCACAGCGTGTGGGGGAGCACCAATATCAACGACAGAGGTGAGTCACTCTCAGTTTTTATACTCTTCGCAAACTTATTTGTAGCAAACGTGGGGGCGGATTACACCGTCTTTAAACGTGCTAGATTTAACACTTGTAGCAGGGCAAGGTACCATACTTTTCAGACCACAGTACATTCAGTTTCAATACGCCTTCACACATTCTATAAAACCAACTGTCTTCAGATAGCCCCCATAGTAAGACTCGCGACGTGTCCGGGTACCCCAGTATTGATTTGTTAGGTCATACGAGCCATAAGCCATACAAGAATTACCATATTAAACAACCCATAATTTCAACTAATATTTTTATTTATTTTCCGAATGGTAAATATATAGTTAAATTTAAAAACAAAACATATATTTATGTACGTTTTCACTTTTATCAAGAATCGAAAATTAATTAATTAAAATAATTATAATGGACGCCCCCGGCATTTGGCGTACTGCTCAAGTTACTCGGAACATAGGTTGTTCCGGCAGAGCATTTCAGACAATTCCTTTTTCTCGGCCTATGCTTCGATTTTGATCCATGGCAGTGAATAGCGAACCTCAGCTCTTGTGCCATTTCTGAGCACAACGATTGGTTTTCCGTATTCAAATTTTTTCTAGAATTCCAACAGAACTCAAAAATGGCTACGACAACTGCCAGGGCAAGGCCACAAAGAAGAACTACGAATACGCCGCCTAAAATATGGAAAACATATACTATGTATATACATAAATAAAATATCTTATTTGTAACAGAGACTAACCAATATTTTCGACTCCAAGCGCATTTGCTTTGGACTCTTTGCTCTTGTCATCCCTGTTGCAAACATCGCCCGTATTTTTCCACCATTTATCGTATAATATCTGAATTATACCCTTTTCTTGTAACTCCAAAATGGCCAAGGAGATTTTATCTCGCCACGGGGAGCCTTTTGGTGTGGCAATACCATAACCCTTGGAATCCAGCAAGCCTCCGATTTGCGTAAGATTGCAATCCCTTTGCACAGCATAGTCTAGCATGGTAGATTCCATTAGGAATGCATAACTGCCTTCCATTACACGTGTTATACCGTCTTCGTAGGTCTTAACAAATACAGCTGCCTTTCGATTTTCCATATAACGCCACATCTTTTGGTAAATACCAATTTTTGAGTCCTAAAAATTTAAAAGCCGAAAATAAGGACGTCCTAACGTGGTGCAATACATGTGAGAAAAGCAATTTACCCTAAAAAATGTCATTGTTGATCCACCCTCCAAGGTTCCGTAAGATATTTCCGTTTGTTCTGCCAGGTCAGAAGCGCTTTCTATGGGCGATATCATTCGTTCGACGGTTAAAAATGCCGCCAAGTTGGCAGTGTATGACGATATAATTATTAAACAAAAAAAGAACCAACAGCCTCCGACAATTCGTGTTGAAGTTGCCTAAAAAAGAGAAATAAATGCTTCAGACCAAATTTCATATGGTAACAAGGAAGGAAGCTAACTTCGGCTCACCGAAGTTTGTATACCCTTGCAGAATTAAAAAAAAAAATTAAAACATAAATTCCGAAATAATAATTAGTTGCCAAATCTCAAATTTAATGTAAAATGTTGAGAAACAGCGAAGATATAATTAATTCTTTTATTGTTTAATTGTTTCTATTGCAGCCATAGGATATCGTGGTCCGATTTTCGTGAAATTAATTAATTTATTTTAAATAAAATAGTATAGTTTTTTTATTGCATTTTTGTTTATTTCTTAGTATAAAATAATAAAATAATTTTGATTTACAATTAAAAATTACAAAAAGAAATTAAAAAAAAACAAGATTTTGACTCGTCGCCGACGGGAACCTAACCCGTGAAAACTAATTCTATTTTAAATAAAACCACTTCGAGTAGACTTCAGTTTAGTCAGCTGCACCATCAACCAATCGGAAATCACTAATCTTAATTTCATAAAAATGTGAAATTAACGTTTTGATTTATTTGGAGCCCTCTGCCTGCGCTGCATCTGGTATACATAATATGTATGGTATAAAGTAAAAAGCCTATACATATCTCCCCTATTTATGGCACGATCACAATGAAATTTGGACAATCTGTGTATTTTGATAAAATACAATACGGTTTACATAGCTTTATTTGGGAGAAATACGGTTTTTTTTAAATAGCTCCTCCAAGAAGGGAAGCAGCAAAAATTGAAAACAAACTTGATCTGCGTGCAGATATAAGAAGTCTAAATTTCAAGTTTGGTGTCTCTAGCTCTTATAGTCTCTGAGATCTAGGCGTTTATACAGACAGACGGACGGACGGACAGACAGACGTAGTCCTTTCCAATATTTAGGTAACTGTTGGGGGTCTGCCACGCCTCCTTCTGCCTGCTACAGAAAATTGCACTCGCACAAAACTATAATACCTGTGTACCTTTGGTACAGGGTATAAAAATAATATAAATATTAAAATTGATTAAAATATCTTGAAAACTGACATAGTTCTAATTTTTTTTCGAACAATTTTCCGATTGTCCCTATGGCAGCTATATGATATAGTCGTCCAATCCGGCCCGTTCCGATATATGTAGAAGTGAGTGTAATAAAAGACTAACTACAAAGTTTCATTCAGATAGCTTTAAAACTGAGGGACTAGTTTGTGTGTAACGGACGGACATGGCTAGATCGACTCGGCTGTTGATCCTGATCAAGAATATATATACTTTATAGGGTCGGAGACGTCCCCTTCACTGCGTTGCAAACTTCTGAGTGAAATTATAATACCCTGCAACAATAACAACTTCTGTTGCGTGAAACGAAACTAACGATCTATCCCAGTTCTTTTATATCCGGTAAAACCGTAAAATAGCCTTAAATTTAAAGTGTTAAACTACAAATAAAATTAATATTGGAAAAAATAAAAATATATAGAAATATAGAATATAGTAAAATAATATAAAATTACCAAGTGGACTTAAAGACGATATTAAAACGTTAATATCAACGAAAGGTTCGTAAACGCTTTATATAAACGCAAGCGGTTATGCGGTTCTATGAAGCTAAATTTGTTAATAGTTTTTTTAATAGATTTTGTGATCGATAAAAAAAACGTTTTTGTTAATCGTTTTTTTTATAGATTTTGTGATCGATAAAAAAACGATTAACTCCAAGCGTTACACGTTTAAGTAAATTTTGTTTACAATATCGCTTAGGAAATTTTGGTCCACTCGGTTATAGCTACATTGCGTATACAATATTTAGAAAACATGCATAAAAACGTGATCCAATTACATATGATTTCCATTTTAAAACTGTTATATTTGCTATTAAACATTTTTGTTTTTTTTATGCTTGTTAATTCTTAAGCACTTAAATTTTTTTTAAATATATTGTTGATCCTACCCTAGGATATAGGTCAGAACCTTGCTGCATAAGAGCGCCAATGGCAAACCAAAAACTATTCTTTAATGTAAAATTGTTTTGTATTCGGACCAACTCCACAGTATTATCATCATCCGATACATTGTATTCATCAAAAATAGCATCACCCTTCGTTGATTCTTCGTGATCAAGATATTGATTATCTGAATTTAAAAATAAATCGGTATTTTCAAAAATTTTCCTTTTTCTCTCGGCCATTTCCAATAGTTCATCGTCAAAGCTATTGTTTTCTTTTTGAATTTCACGCAGAATATGATCACATGCCCTGGAACATGGGGGCTTGGAATTAACCCACTCTATGGGTGAAAGTCGAGCTACTATCCAAATGCAGATGGATACAAATATGTATCCGAATGCTATATAAAACCATATGTCAATGGCAAGTGGATTCATGAATGAGAAAAACCTGGTCTGCGCTCGATCTGAAATCTGAAATAATATAATAATAATAATATCAAATTATATATAAATATTGTGGGAGTATGAACTAAACTATGCTTTTGTCCCTTGTAAATTAAAAATATAGTAATGTATATACGTATAAATCTAGGTAACACAAAAAGATCCAGTATTTATAGTATACCTTTGGATTAAGACCCGATCCTTGACGTAAGAACGTTCCGGTTATAAACCAAAAACTGTTCGATATGGAAAACTGGTTCTCCACTATATCCGTTTCCTTGAAGCAAGGATGAGGATTTTTCCATTCATATGGCGAAAAACGTGCCATCACAAAGAGAGCGAAGGATACTAATATATAAGCAGCTAGCACATAAAGCCATATCTCGATTGCCAATGGGTTCATAAAGGAGAACAGTCTTGTGGGTTGACTTGTCGGCACCTATATTAAATTATTATTCTACGTTTTACTTATATTGCAATTATCTAAACATTGTATCTACAAAAAAGGAAATTTCTATAAAGAGGCATCTTTTTTGTGGTTAATTAATTCGTTTTTTAATTACTCCTCTTTATATATAACTCCCTCTGTCACTTAAAAAAATATATTTAATTTTTAGAGCCAAATTGAGATTTTATATATGTATAGGTTTTACCTTAAACAAAATCCCAATACCCAAGTTCATAAAGGGTTTTGTAAAATCAATAACGCTCTCCCGCGCATAGTTAATGGTCATTGATGCTACGGCAAGGTCTGCACGCTGTAAGAAAGAAATATGTATTTAGTTTGAGGTTTTACTTGATCATTTCTTTTTGTTTCTTTCGCAGGGTATTAAAATTTTATTTTATTTTATTTTATGAATTTGCTGTCAAGTCTTTATTGTAAACGTTAACCAGTATCATAATCGCAATATGAATATAACATCAAGTACTTGCCCTTTCCATTAACTCTTGTACAATGCCATTCCATGAATTCGTCTCTGGTATGTAAACCCCATACATATTATCTGGAACCAATTCGATTTTATATTGGAATCCAACTTGTTGAGCGATCGCTTTCAAAAGGTCAATACAAAATCCCTCAAAGCGTATATTGCCGGTTAAATTTTTATCCTCTTTTACCATTACATATGGACGTTCCTAATAACGGTACACGATATTATTATAATTATTATAATAATTAAAAATAATAAGATAAATGCACAAACCTCTCTCGTCATAACCACCAGTGTAATGTTGGCAATATTGGAGTCATAGAATGCAGTTGGATCAGAAATGTTCACACCAGTATCGGGTTGCCAAAAACCAACCTTTTGGATTCTTTCTTGTTTCAGTTTCAAGATGTCAAGTTTAAATTTACTTCGGCGACCTTCCACAAAATGTACATTACCAGTTAAGCCGTCTGATATAGCCTGAAATATACATGCGTATGCCAATATTTGATAGTTATTATTTAATTTGTGTGGTTAGTAGTTAGCTAGTATTTGTGGCAAACAAGTTTCCTATTTAACTATTTACCTATATACTATATACCTATTTAATCATTTATATTTAATAAGAAACAAGTAAAGTACTTACACTATTAATATGATTATATAATGAAATTCCATCATCCCATGTATGATCGGAAGTGCAGGATAGATTTTGTATGCCAAAACTGGGACGACGCTCATCCAAATTTAAGAAATGTAAACCTGATGCAAATGCGTACACGGAATCAAACATCAATGCGGACTCTGTCTAAAAATAAAAATGTGTACAAGGAATAATGATAAATAATATATAAATACCTTTATATATGGTTTTCCATTAATATTTTCCAAGCCATTGTGTTGAATTTTTTGCATCTGATCAATTACTTCAAGGTAACGCTTGCTATTTACATCAACCAAACGAAATGCTGTTATATTAACGCTGTTGTAGCGAAAATCCTCCAAATCATATGTCTCCAAATCCTGTAAATAGAAAAAACTTTTTATTAGAATAAATTTATAATTAATAATAAAAATTATTATTTTATTTTTTCCTTTAAACGACTAGACGACTTTTAAATTGCAATACAATACTTAAATTAAATAAATTTTTTTCCGACCCTATAAAGTATATATATTTTTTAAACAGGATCAACAACCGGGTCGATCTAGCCATGTCCGTCTGTCCGTCTGTCCTGTCCGTCTGCCCGTTTCTACGCAAACTAGTCCCTCAGTTTTAAAGTTGGTCTACAATATACTCTTACTTGTACATATGTCGGAAAATTAAAAAAAAATTTCAACTTTGTCAATAAAAGAAAAAAGCCATAACTTAGCCGTTTTTCAAACCATTTTTATAAAATTTGAGATTTGGCAACTAATTATTAATCCAGATTTTCGGTTTTATTTTTTCTTTAAATTCTGCAAGGGTATACAAACTTCGGTGAGCCGAAGTTAGCTGCCTTTCTTGTTTTTTATTATTTACAATTGTATAAAGTGCATATATCAAAATCTTTATTAAAATACTACTTACAAAAGTTGTAAACATATAGTGGTATCGGTGGTCATTCATTTGAAGTTGTAATATCTGTAAAAAAATGATAAATATGAAATTTTAAGGTATGTTAGTAGAATGGGTCTATGTAAGTATTTGAAGCCAACATCAGTTAAAAAGTATTAATTATTATAATAATATGTCCATGTATTTTTCATTTCAATGTATTAAAGATGTTAAAAGTCCATCTGTGCAAATGCATTTAGATTCTTGACAATCTTAACCTCTGATTTACACGAAGCACATCCACCATTCAATAATAGCAGATGTCAATATATGTGGCTCCTAGGGAGTTCTCGGCGACTAACATTGAAGTGAAGCTGCGTACTAGGCTTTAGCAGACACAAGGAGAGGGAAAAATATTTAAAGGGCGTAAAGAAAATGTGTGCTTTATAACCTCTTTGATAATTTTCAAGTGGCTACTAAGCGTCTCCTTCAGTTGCCGCTGTTTTTTGCCTTATAATTTCGAAAGACGTAAGCAAATAGTCTCTGCCGGAATTTTTGCAAACACAAGCGCCAGATTAGTGGCAAAAATGCTTCAACTTTGTAATCATGTCGGGATCTTAAGTTAGAAATAACACACATGAAGATCAATTGATCGCACACTGACTCATGTATGACTCCGCCGTTGCTTGTTTAGTATCTGTGGTATTCGTTCGATGTGCCTCCTGAACCGTACAACCTGCTTATAGAGCCGGTATTCAATCCTCCGACTTCATGTACAAACACTTAAGATTGCTCTCATATTTTGGCGGTCTCTGAAAGGCAAACATTATTTTAAAATGAAGCATGAAAGAGTCAACGTGTAAATCAGTTGTCCCTCTGCGATCGGTGCATTTGTGAAAAGGTTTTCCAACTTGTTAACATGGAGCATTTAGCTAAAAATACTGTACTGTATTTTTTTTTTTGTTTCTTTCTAGAACATATATATTTCATATCAAATAGGGTGAGTATTATAGAGTATTTCCACAGAGCTCCATCTGGTTTGGTCCATAAGGTTTTGCCGTTCTGGATCTCAGAGAGTATAAGAGATAGAGGTATAATTGTTTTTCGACAGTATTTGTTATGCCTGCACGCAGATCAAGTTTGTTTCAAATTTTTACCACGCCCACTTCCGCCTCCGCAAATCATCAAAATTCATCTATCATCAATATTTTTTAAGCTAGAGTTACGAATTTTGGTGTGTACATTAAAAATAGTCTGTGTGATTCCTGGTTGCGATCAGATAAAAATTGTTGAAGTAATTAAAGAAATAATTTTGTATGACCAACTAGACCAACTAAATATTCCAGTTCTTGATTGGGATCGGAAAAAACAATTTTATAACATATTCGTGAAACAGTTTTTATAAATGGTAATAATTATTAGCCGCTTTAATGTAATAATAAAGCGTTTTTACAAACATAGATACATGTGTATGTATTATTGAATGCATGTGATTATATTACACTTGCATTTGCATTTTTCCGTTTTGTTCAAAAATTTATTAAATATTTACTATGGGTAGCGGGTATGTTACAGTCGAGCTCACTCGACTGAATCTTTCTTACTTGTTAAAAATTGACAATTGATAACTAACAAGGCACAATTGAAAAACAAGACAGGAAGCTAACTTCGGCTCACCGAAGCTTATATACCCTTGCAGAACTTTAACAAAAAATTAAAACCGAAAATCTGGAATAATTATTAGTTGCCAAATCTCAAGTTTGATGAAAATGGTTTGAAAATCGGCTAAGTTATGGTTTTTTCTTTTATTTTCCTGATTGTTCCTATTAAAGCTATAGGATATAGTTGTCCGATTTTCATGAAATTAAAACCGAAATTCATAAATAGTAAAAAACGGCTAAATACCAACTTTGATGAAAATATGTGAAAAACAGACAAAGACAAAGTAAGTTTTTACAAAAAATTTTTCGATTTTTCCTATGGCAGCTATATGATATAGTCGTCCGATCCGGCTCGTTCCGACATATATACGAGTGAGAGTATATAGAAGACTAACTATAAAGTTTCATTCAGATAGCTTTAGAACTGAGGGACTAGTTTGCGTAGAAACGGACAGGCGGACATGGCTAGATCGACTCGGCTGTTGATCCTGATCAAGAATATATATACTTTATAGGGTCGGAGAGGTCTCCTTCACTGCGTTGCAAACTTCTGACTGAAATTATAATACCCTGCAAGGGTATAATGAAAGGCTCCAAAGCAAGAGGTTGTATATGCACAAGTTGTTAACATACTTTATTAATTACACAGGCCGAAAAAGAATTACGGCGATTAAAACCGGCAGATTTTAAAATAAATCGTCTGTATACTGTTAGTTGGACACCCATCGGATGGAGGCTGGAGATGTAGCTCTACGAGAATCGGAATCGGTAAAAATCCCAACTGTTTCACAGGGATGGACTGTGTGGGCATACCCTATTAAGGAACCTATTTTAACTAGAGAATCAACAATGCATCAATGTATTTAAAATATTTGCATTACTCAATGATTTTTGGCTACCATCGATGCGTAATGACGAAATTTTTTATATTTTTCTAAATAGATCACAAAGGGGATGGCTTACCGATCGAAAAAAAGATCTTATATGAGTCGGATTTGTATCCACAATTATTTTGTAAATTTCCTTTTGTCGAATACCCCGTAGTACTTGACGATACGATTCGGGACTAGCTTGTCGTATATACAACTCTGCTTTCGTTTCAATTGTTGAGTGCATCAAATTGAAGAGTCCTAAGAAAATAATAATACAAAAATTTGCATATTTGTGTTAGTAACAGCCAAGAGCCAAATATGTTGCTGTGGTGCAATTATTTTTTCCGTAACTCACCATAATCTTCTTCATATATAATTGCGACTTTTGTCCAATTTAAATAGACTATTAAATCCCTATATGCGAGAGTTAAGAGATTGTGTGCTGGATATAAATTGACAGAAAACTCTTTGGAACTATATTCGAGATCAATTCGAACTTCCACGTGAGGTATATCATAAGCCTCGCATATAGACTGAACGTGGCCGGCAAGCAGGGGATCCGTTGGACCAAATATGGCTTGAATTCCAGTCTCCAATTGTCGACAGACTTTTTTCGTTGTTCGAAACGAATCATCGCGTGGCACATACTCAATATCATAAACAAGTTGGGTTTTAGGAAGCAGGGCTTTTTCCTTGTTGATGCGATATATGGCGTATTTGAAGGCCGATTCGATGCTGCTTTCACGTTCATCTTCGGTAAAAATAGCACCTATGGAAGACAGTTTATGGATAAATATAATATGGTTTTTAACATTTAAATTGGGTGAAAAACTTACCAACACGAATTACAGGTGGCAATGCATTCGCAATTACCAATATTGATGATAATATTATGGAAAGATAACATAATTTAAGGGCTTTGCAGTCGAATCTGTAAATTTCTTCTATTATGATGGTATCCCGTGTTTGTCGTATCTAGACAAAAAGAGGCAATATGTATATATATGAAGATATATCAGACGGTAAACAATATTTTTACCATTATTCAATGAAGGTACACACACATATTAACACTACATTAAAATATATTTAAAATTATTTCTTAGACGCAACATCCATCAATATTTATTATATGTAAACAAGTAAGTGGTGCAACCACCACCAAAATATTGGAAGTCTGAATTTTCAACCCTAAAAAACAGAAAGCTTTATTGAAGCCTAAGGAGTGCTTTTTTATGATCCGAATATATAACAGAATATAACAGAAAAATATTAATAATGGTACTACCAATTTCTAGCTTTAAGCTCGATATCCAGACAGTAAAACACCGGCTTTAAGCAGTGAGAGAGGCAAATAGTTGAAAACGGTTGTTCGTCAGCGGCCGTTTTAAAGGTCGGTATCCTGACACGATAACAAATATACTATATACTTTATTAAATTTGCCATTTACTTTCGCAACCCGCTAAAGAGTGCCACACACTATTCCAGTATATTTGTTTTCGGATAAGCTCCGTATCCGGACAAAAAAACGTTTCGCAGCGAAACAAATGTTTTATCTTTTCAAGTGTGACCGCTGATTTTACTAGCTGTTCGGCATTTTTGGCCGGGAAATGATGCGGTCATACATGCATGTTTACAATATTTTTAAAATGTTGATAAAAAATTAAAAATAAGAAAAAAACTACTATTGCTAAGGCAGCATTTATTGCCGTAATGGACGAGGAAGATTCTTAACCAAATAGGAAGCGATCAAAGTATTGAGAGAGCCCATACAGACAGATCAATTAAAGGGCGATATTCTTCCAATGTAAGCATTGTTTACATATTTTTATTATAATAATATACATTCTAACCACTATCTTTTGTTTTTTTTTAAATTAGAAAATCTGCACTAAACTCCTGTGATGTTTTTTGAAAATTTAACGGATTTACGGAACTGAAGAAGGCATAGAGAGGGGGGAAATAGTCGCCAACAGTCTGTTTTATAAAATTTTTATTCTTTTTCGTAGCCCGCTCGAAAAATACTAGAAAGTGCCACACACTTTTGTAGTATATTTGTTTTCTTATCTGGTTACCGACCTATAAAACGGCCGCTGACGAACAACCGTTTTCAACTATTTGCCTCTCGCTCTCTCTCACTACTTAAAGACGGTTTTTTACTGTCTGGATACGGAGCATTAATAAAACAGACTGTTTGCGACCGTTACCCCCCTCGCTGTGCCTTCTTCAGTTCCGTAAATCCGTTAAATTTTCAAAAAACATCACAGGAGTTTGGTGCATATTTACGAAATATATAACAAACAAAAGACAATAGTAAGAATATATATTATTGATATAAAAATATGTAAACAATATGAATATCTGAAGAACATCGCCCTTTAATTGATCTGTCTGTATGAGCTCACCCAATACTTGGATCGCTTCCTATTTGATTTAGAATCTTCGTCATCCAATATGGCAATAATTAATGCCTTAGCAATAGTAGTTTTTATCTGATTTTTAATTTTCTATCAACATTTTGAAAATATTGTAAACAAGCATGTATGACCGCTACATTTCCCGGCCAAAAATGCCGAACAGCTAGTAAAATCAGCAGTCACACTTGAAAAGATTGAACATTTTTTCCGCTGCGAAACGTTTTACTGTCTGGATACTATGCTTCAGGCAAGCCTTGTCGATAAATACACATTTAAAATCTTGAAACTGTGTGCATTTGCAGCCCTGGAATTTAGTTGGTATTTTTTAGTCTATTTGAACACTAATTTTTTGTCAAATCCATTAGTATATATATCTTCCAAAAATGTCGGATAAACATTACCAGGATATTGATTCATTTTGAATAATAAACTCTGAGCTTACGTTATCATTTTTAGCGTTTTTCGGGACGCCTTGCAAATTGTTTTTCCGCAAAATATGTAAGAAAGTGTTTTATTGATTTTTCAATAGACATTTTATGAGAGAAAACAAGCTCAGATTTCTCAGTTTCCTGTTGGAAAAAGTGGAATCCTAATAATTTAAATCAAAGAATAGTTAATAGTTTAAACTTGTAGTAATCAAAGGTTGTTTTTAATTGTTCTGATAAATACAAATCAAAACGCAAAGAGTAAATCCTCGACAAAATGTGTGTATCTACTGGTGGATACAAACGCATACATACATACATACATGCTTTGATACATATACAAAAGTCCGTGTTCAGCTATTTGAATGCATTTATACAAATGTATAAGCAGATATAATTGCATATATATACATATGTATTTGTGAGGATTTTTCTATCATTTTAGTCTAACCAATAAATGTATAAATCTATTTTTTGTTACTTTATCCTACATACAATTTGCCGTTTATATTTCCAGATACAAGTTTTATTTATAACCATGGTAAGATACAACCACTTGGGCTGCATATATCTTGCAGTAATATTATCTGCAACATTTACGGCTGCAGTTGTGACGTCCAGTGAAAATGAGGATGAATATTTGACACAGAGAGGTATGTTTAATATGATAATGTTAAGTAAAATGTTAAATATAGTAATGTATAGGAATTTATTGTTTAACTAATAAAAAAATAGTATTTACATATTAATTTTTATACCCTTGCAGGGTATTATAATTTCAGTCAGAAGTTTGCAACGCAGTGAAGGAGACATCTCCGAACCTATAAAGTATATATAGTATATCAGGATCAACAGCCGAGTCGATCTAGCCATGTCCGTCTGTCCGAATATACGCAAACTAGTCCCTCAGTTTAAAAGCTATTTGAATGAAACTTTGCAGTTGGTCTTCTATATACTCTCACTCGTACATATGTCGGAACGAGCCGGATCGGACGACTATATCATATAGCTGCCATAGGAACAATCGGAAAATGTTTAGAACAAAATTTTAACTTTGTCAGTTATCAACATATTTTCATCAAAGTTGAGATTTAGCCGTTTTTTATTATTCCTGAATTTCAGTTTTAATTTCATATAAATTGGGCAACTATATCCTATAGCTTTCATAGGAACAATCAGGAAAATAAAAGAAAACCACCATAATATCCTATAACTTCAATAGGAACAATCTGGAAAATAACAAAAAAAAAAAACAACAGCCGATTTTTAAACCATTTTCATGAAATTTGAGTTTTGGCAACTAATTATTATTCCAGATTTTCGGATTTCATTTTTTGTTTAAATTCTGCAAGGGTATACAAACTTCGGTGAGCCGAAGTTAGCTTTCTTTCTTGTTTTACATATTGTCTTTACAGAAATAATATTAGAGAAATCGTATCATGGATTGATTCGTGAAAATGAGACCTTTGTGGAAATAACGCCATTGATCAAAGTTGACGAAGAAAAGATATGCAATTTTCATATTCTGAAAAAACCATATCATGAAATACCATTTGAAGTAAGTTTACATTCCTATATTATTTTATCACAATCGTTATACTATTAATTGACAATTATTATTTTAGATTGAATTGGTTAATAACTTGGGAATTTTAAAGGCACGCCGTACGTTGAATTGTGAAAAACGTAAAAGTTATCATTTTGAAATCGTTGCGATCTATTGCGATGGAACCCCATCCAATACGGCGAATGTTCATATCACTGTAATCGATATTAATGAGTATGCTCCGACCTTCTTAGAGCCATCTTACGTAACGGAAGTTGACGAGGGACGTCTCTACAATGAAATCCTGAGGGTCGAGGCAAAAGACAAGGATTGCACTCCACTTTTTGGCGATGTTTGCAAGTATGAAATACTCAACAACGATGAACCATTCGCGATCGATAACGAGGGATCGATAAAAAACACTGAACCGCTATCTCATCGAGCATCGCATAACCACATATTGTCGGTTGTGGCCTATGATTGCGCCATGAAGGAGTCGGCGGCGATTATGGTCAGCATTAAAGTGCGTCGTGTGTGCGAGGCAAAGTTCTTGGGAATGCCGGAACGCATCGATTATACGGTATGTACCATACATCATGCATGCTGCCATCAAAGACAAATTATCAATAATATATGATTCAACGATATTTTAGACCAAAAATGAATCAACATTTTAGTATTTAGTATTTTTTCTAGAGATGCAATTGTAAATTCCACTGTTTTTCATACATTTCCACAATTTCAACAATTGATTATCCACCCTTATTTTAGACAAAAAATGCATTAACATTTTAGGCAATTTAATTTTTTTTTTATCAGTTTATTTCGCTTTTCACTTGAATGAAATCGCTGCTAACTGTATTACTAATAAATATTAAGGCCGACAAAAAATTACGGAGATTAAAAGCGGCTGATTCTGAAAGATCTGCGTCACCCAAAAATGTTGGTACGTAATGAAAATCTTTCGTTTGCGAACTAGCAATGTACAGATCAAGATCTTTCAGAATCAGCCACTTTTAATCTACGTATAAAAAACGTTTAAATTTTGGTTGTAGTTGTAGTTTTTATACCCTGTACCAAAGGTACACAGGTATTATAGTTTTGTGCGAGTGCATTTTCTGTAACAGGCAGAAGGCAGACCCCCAAAAGTTACCTAAGTATTGGTCAGGACCACGAAAGGAGTCGATATAGCCATGTCCGTCTGTCTGTCCGTCCATCCGTCTGTCTGTCCGTCCATCCGTCTGTCTGTCCGTCCATCCGTCTGTCTGTCCGTTCGTCCGTCTGTCTCAGAGACTATAAGAGCTAGAGACACCAAACGTGGGATTTAGACTTCTTATATTTGCACGCAGATCAAGTTTGTTTTTATTTGTGCTGCTCCCCTTTTATAAGGAGCTATTAAAAAAAACCGTATTTCTCCAAATTTATAAAGTTATGTAAACCATATTCAGAACCTGTATGTATTTTATAAAAATACACAGATTGTCCAAATTCCATTGCGATACTTTTTCTTTTATATATTATACTTTTACATATTATGTATACCAGAGGCAGCGCAGGCAGAGGTCTACAAATGATTTCGAATTAGTTGATGGTACAGCTGCCTAAACTGAAGTCTACTAGAAGTGGTTTTATTTAAAATAAAATAATTGTCACGGGTTCGAATCCCGTCGGTAACGAGTCAAAATTTTTATATCAATATATATATATTTTTTTTAACTGTAAATCAAAATTATTATAGCATTTTGTACTAAGAAAATAAAAAAAGGAATCAAAAAACTATTCTAATTTATTTAAGATAAAAAAATAATCTTGTGCCTTGAGGCAGAATCGAACGCAGGCCAATTGCTTACAAAGATGCATGCGCAGTTTTATCCACTGAGGTATCGACTGTGCTTTTGGTTTAGCTGACATTTGCATTATATGTCAATTTGTCTCAGTTTTTTAGTTTTTGGCTTCTTATTCTTGGGAACGAAATTGAGCGACGACTTGTAATGGTACTGTCGGGACACTCGACAGTATGTACATCTTTTTTCCCATAAATTTCCACTGTTTTTAATATAAAAACTTCCCTTTTGTTATTAAATATATTTTTTATGATTATATATACATATATTTAATATTGTAATATTAAATTATTATTATTAAATACAATCAAATTTCGTTTTTAACAACTGTATCCTTTTATTAATTACAGTCAGGGAGCACGGAAAGTCTCCAATTATTTCCAAATGCCCGGTTGGACTTGTGTGATACTGTTTGCAGCAATCAGGATTTAAGCATACGTGCATCTATAGCTCTTAAGGTAAGCATTTTATATTATTTACTTTTCAAATAAGTTTAGTGGTTGAAAAACTGAAGTTTGTTAAACATACTCAAAGGAATAAGACTTGTTGATATCAGAATATAAATTTACTTTAAAAATAGCATAGCAGTTAGCATTCGAATTATTAAAAATTCGTAAATTTTGGCCAAAATAAAAGGGACATGTAAAAGCGTCAAAATTTTGAAGATTGTCTTATTAAGAATGCTAACATTTTCTAATACGATTGGTATCAGACTCGAGAGCTCTACCTAGGAAAATCGAGAAAGCTCGGCGATAACTCTAATACATACTAAGGGCCACTTTATATTTCCAGACTAAACACATCTCATTTGGATGCGATCGCGACATATCAAATTGCACTTCGCGACAGATAATGAAGGATCTCTTGCCCCGTAATGCCGAATGGACAAAGGTGTTGAACTATGACGAAGGTGTTGAACCCATATTTCATTTTGATGGCTCCACTGGGGTAGTGATACCCGATAAAGTTATCGATCATTATGATTTTTCGATGCATCCGTTCAGTATATTGACAGTGTTTCGACATCACAATATTCAGGGGTCAAGTTCCGAAAAGAAGCATGTCAAGGAGCATATTTTATGCAGTGCCGATGACCACAAAATGAATCGTCATCATATGGCATTATTTGTGCGCAATTGCCGATTGATTCTATTATTGAGAAAAAACTTTAATGAAGGCGATTTGAATATTTTTAGTCCAGCGGAGTGGAGATGGAAAATTCCAGAAGTTTGTGACAACGAGTGGCATCATTATGTGGTTAATGTCGAAGATTTATCGAAAGTGGAACTCTTCATTGATGGTATACGATTTGAGAATTCCATTGAGGATCGTCACAGTAATCCGGAGGTAATCGATGACTGGCCTCTGCATGCCGCCCACGGTGTTAACACCTCATTGGCCATCGGTGCTTGTTATCAGAGTTTAGAAAATCGCTTAAAACATGGCTTCAATGGTGACATTTCTGAGGTGAAGGTATCTCTTAATAGTTTTCTTACACCCGAAGATATCAAATGTGGAACTCTTTGTGCCGAGCATTTGCTATCACCCAAAGAAAATAATAAAAATGCCATCCAGGCCAACGGACAAATGAATGAAATATCCATTGAGGCCAAAACAAAACATGAAATTGAGCAATTGATGCGTAAAATTCAATATATTAATATAAAAAAGAACCCAACCATAGGGCGACGTAATATTGAAGTTCGCACCGATTTGACATGTAATAATCAAAGTTATGTGCTTCGTTTGCCGCCAATTGAGACGTATGTAATGGTCAATAAACCCATCGTTCCAGTTGGTCTAGATATTGATGTTGGCTCACCATTGGTATCGGTAAATAATAATAGTTGTGGTTCTACGTAAGTAAATTTAAATTAATAAACTTCATTTCATTTAATACAGCTAGATAGTTCATCTGATCAAGATCAGGCATTGGTTTCGACCAAAATATTTATATCTGGTAGGTATACTACTAAATACTATTAATGTTTTAGGTTTGTTAATTTTAAAAAACTAGAGTGCCGAAGTTATTTTGTAATACAATAGTAACGAATATTTTTTTTTTAAAGGAACATCAAATAAATTGGTATCGTATCAAGAAATAAAACTGGGAGTACACATTTTGGACAAAATTTACATCGAAACTGTGCCCAGAAAGACCGAAAAAATTGAAAATGGTCCAAATCTTAATCAAAATTTGGACTCGTGTAGTGTGGTTGTATTTCCCTCCCTAAATCCGGATCATGAAGATATACAAATTGATGGAGATGAGACGCTGTCCTCAACAATGGACATTAAAACCAATATCAATAAAGATGGCGTTGAAATGTTGGGAAAGGACACCGTTCACAGCTACTTAAACGTACTACGATCCCTCGTTTATAGTAATAAAAAGCCTGCTTATTATCTTAATCGAGTATTTAAGCTGTCATGTGCCCAACTTAGTTCACAGTTTAAACGCGCGGAATATACACTAACACTCACTGTATTGCATCCAAAGCAAACACTGTTTAGATCAACGTCCAGTCTGCAATCATCTTCTGCGCCCTTAACTAACCAGAATGCTGATGGTAATAACAATATTGAAAGCTCCTACCACTTAAGTAGTGGTATGAACAGTGACAGTGACAATAGTCAGCAGACAGGTGGGTTTTAAGCATGGAGGGAAACATATGTACATAAAAACGCCATTATTCTCTACTTCTCTTTTACGAATCTGTCTCTTCAGAATCCAAGGTTTATTCATATTCCCTATTACATACGAACAACGTCCAAGAACCGAAATCTCATGTTCACTCATTAATACATAAAGGTAATGTTGATCTAATATTTAAATATATATACATATTTTGAAGGTTTATATTTTATTCTTTCAGCTGAAGGCTCTCACCTAACGATGCTTATAGTACTTGTTAGTATCTTTTTGGCAGTACTTTTGTGCGGGGTTTCGATCGCGCGCTTAAAAAATAACCAAAAATACAGTGATCGTCACCAGCCAAGTCCGAAGGTAATTATTTTACATAGAGAACGTTAAATAGCGAAAGGGAATATAAATTCCTATGAGAGCTCATAATTCTATACATTTGACCAAGAGGCAATTCGAGAATGCAAAACAATTTTAGAGAAAAAATAAAACAAGAAAAGAGGCTAACTTCGGCTCACCGAAGTTTGTATACCTTGCAGAATTTAAACAAAAAATAAAACCGAAAATCTGGAACAATAATTAGTTGCCAAATGTCAAATTTGATAAAAATGGTTTGAAAAACGGCTAAGTTATGGTATTTTTATACTCGCTACCCATAGGGTAGAAGGGTATTATAACTTTGTGCCGGCAGGAAATGTATGTAACAGGTAGAAGGAGGCATTTCCGACCCTATAAAGTATATATATTCTTGATCAGCGTCAACAGCCAAGACGATCTAGCCATGTCCGTCTGTCTATCTGTCTGTCTGTCCGTCTGTCCGTATGAAACACTGGATCTTAGAGACTATAAGAGATAGAGCTCTAATTTTCGACAGTATTTGTTATGCTTGCACGCAGATCAAGTTTGTTTCAAATTTTTACCACGCCCATACCTGCCCCCGCAAATTATCAAAAAGCGTATAATTTTCATAATCTTAAAGCTAGAGTCTCTCTCTTTTGGAATGTACATTAAGAACTATAGTCTGTGTGATTCCTGCGATCAGATAAAAATTGTCGAAGTTATTCAAGAAATAATTTTGTATGGCCACAAACGGCCGCTGAAGCATGCCTCATTTGGTTGACCAACTAGACCAACATAATATTCGTACCAGTTCTTGATTGGAATCGGAAAAGAATCTTATAAGAATTCGAGAACCAATTTTAATATATGGTAATAATTATTAGCCGTTCAAAAATGTATTAACTATTTATTATGGGTAGCGGGTGTCTCACAGTCGAGCTCACTCGACTGTAGCTTTCTTACTTGTTTATTTTCCTGATTGTTCCTATGAAAGCAATTGGATATAGTCAACCGATTTTCATGAAATTAAAGCCGAGATTGTGAAATAATACAAGATGGCCAAATATCAAGTTTGGTGAAAATTTCTTGAAAACTGACATAGTTATAATTTTTTTTCGAAAAATTTCCGTTTCGACATATGTAGGAGTGAGAGTATATAGAAGACTAACTGCAAAGTTTCATTCAGATAGCTTTAAAACTGAGGGACTAGTTTGCGTAGAAACGGACAGACGGAAAGACGGACATGGCTAGATCGACTCGGCTGTTGATCCTGATCAAGAATATATACTTTATAGGGTTGGAGACGTCATCTTCACTGCGTTGCAAACTTCTGACTGAAATTATAATACCCTGCAAGGGTATATAAAAACGCTTCGCAAGTACCTCGGAACATTTATCCTTTAAGTAACGCATTTTAATTTTTTTGAATCGGGTTATCCAATGGGCATAAAATTTTTGAAATATTGTGTTATTTTATGGTTTTTAAATTATCACGCTAACATTATCCGTTTCGCCACAAACATTTTCTTGAAAATGGTCAGTTTTGCACCGAATTAACCTTGCCACACACCCTTCTAAATTTGTAGTCTGCAAGGGTATACAAACTTCGGTGAGCCGAAGTTAGCTTCCTTTCTTGTTATTTTCCGAAATCCGTTAGGAAAATGCCAGTTTGGGCATTACTTAGCAGGTTTTTATGTTGTTGTTTTTACTCTTGATGCTGTTCTTGCTTTTATTGTTGTTGTAGGAAAAAAAACAAGCTCTAGATTAAAGTTTAGTGTGTTTTGTTTTGGAATAATTTCTAATGAGTCAATTATACATTTATCATATTATACATATTATCTGAAGATACAAATTTAGTTTTCATGTTAGTAAAACTATACTACTTATTCATAGATTGTGGATGATGGCTTAATTTGGGATGATTCAGCGTTAACTATAACCATAAACCCAATGCAAGCTGATGCTGGATCTGAGGATAGTTCAGAATCGGAAAATTCGGACTCTGAAGATGAAGAAAGTAAGTAGTAAAAACTAATTTGTCTTTAATATTTATATATATTAACTTATGTTATAAATTTTTTTACCTTTAAAGCTTTAAAGGATGGCTTTGCTCACATCAATCAGCTTGAATGGGATAATACCAATATTTTTCAGCAGTAACTTGTCTCGAAATCTTTTCTTATACACCCACACACACAAACTGAAACTTATAAAATATATGTAAATGTACTTTTAAAAAGATATATTAAACCAACTAATTTAACAAGTTATTCCGAAATTAAATTAGTTATGCATGCAAATACATACATACATACTTATACGATATAAACTGTAAAGACGCGCATTTATATATATAGTTATGTATGCTTTGGTTTGCAATTATGTATCGATTGTAAAAACTAAGTCAGTGCGGCAATTGCGCTATATAAATATGTACATCATAAAACTGTGGCAGAGCGTACTAGGATAAAAGGTGTGTCCAGATACAGTTTATCCGAGAATTGGATACATCGATACATGGTTATGCTTAGCGCAACGCACACACAAAATAATAGCTAAGGTATAGTACAATTAATATTATATATGTTTGAATAACCGAAAATTGCTATATTGATACAAAAAATGCGTAGAAATACAAAATGATATAATACGTGCGAAAGATCCGATCAATTTATTTTCTCCCTCATATGCACGAACATGTCTGATGAATAAAAGAAAACTTACAACTGCATTCTACCGCTTTATCGCATAGAAGGAGGTTTCTCCGTCCCAATAATTTAAGCTTAATATTTAATTACTTAAAATATAATATTTGAAAATGGTATCGAAAATATCCCAAAATCAATGAAGATTAAAAGAAAAACCAGCTGTAATTTTTGATTTCCCATTTATAGTTTTATATAAATTTAAAAACATAGATTAAGACAACATATCGAAATAATGTTAAAAAAAGTTTTTTGTTTGTTTTTTGGTCCGCTGTTGTAAGCTTAACGGTAAATTGATTAAATTTATTTTTTGTAAAAGAGAGAATCATTTTTTATTTAATAATATTTAACAAAATAATATTCATTATATTTATTATTTGTTGTATGGCTATAAGAAATATAAAAATGTGCCAGTGGAATTTGAAATTTCCTTTTATCGAAACAATCACGCCAACTAGGTTTTGGTGAAACTGCAAGGTACGAAAAAGCTTTATTTCAAATTTTACTTTGATTCTTAATTTAATTTGTTTTAATCGCAAAAATCATTTTGTAGAGTTTAAGAAAACGATTATACCTTTTTTATATATATATTTATCTTTTAAATGTATTTTATTTTAAGACTTCCCTGGTACATTTCTAAATTCGAGTTGTTAATTTGTAAATTGTTATTGATTAAATAAAAACTTTATTTCGGTGTTTCAAAATATGGTCGTTGTTTCCATTTGGGTGACTCTAAAATTAACATTACGGTTTGCACTCTTTGCTTACAATAACGATTATAGAACCATGGTCGTATGGCGATGCTTGATTCTGTTTGGATCTGACCGTCCCAAGGCCGGCTTGCCATTTGGCGTAGTGGCTAAGGCTTTGGACTCCCAACGTAAGATGCATGGCACAGTGGTTGCGGTTATAAATACTTCCCGTTGAGATATCGATGGGAAATTTTCCCCAAAAATCTAAAAAAATATTTTAACTTATAGCACAAAAATTGGCTCCATCAGACGACTATATCCTATAGCTTCCATATCACCGTAGTATACCTTTAGTAGAGTTGAAGCGCTAAAATGTTATTATCGGCATCAAAGATGTTTACTATATTTTTATTATCTTATGTTTACACTTTTAAAAGTGCAATTCCTCCCTCTTCAGCCCCATCCCCCCCTCCGCCCACCCCCACAAATAAACAAATAAAATTCTCGAGTTTTTGAATCAAAAATATATAAGAGATAATTTATTTATATTAATAACAGTAGAAAATGAAAGGATCTCAATTTTAATGCAAACATTTTTTAAACATCTTCCAACAATTCAAATAAAGATGTCAAAAGTTTGGATTTTTCTCGTTTTGGTAGCTTTTTTGACCTGTTAATCAGATTGAAATTTAACGATTGAGCTCTTATTACGATTGTATTTAGCCAATAAGAATTTATTTTTTTGAAAATATATTCATATCAACTACATAACTTTTACTTTTAATTGTTTCTTCTATCAAACTACCCTGCAGTACCACTTGTCATCAATAGGCCTTTGTAATCAACAATTCATCAACGTGCCGACTGCGACGTCGGCAGAATCGACACTCTCAGTCGGCAATCGTGTCGAAGCCGACTCTCTCGCGCTCTCATTTCCTCTCTGTTGATGAATTGTTGATTAAAAATTTGACATGCACTCTCGCTCTCTCAGTAATATAAGCGGGGTGGGTTTTTTAGTTGCGTTTTAGCTTGTGAATATGTTAGGAGTAAAACACCTTAGATGGCGAAAGTGGAAGTTAAAGTTAAATTGTTTAAAAATTCAATTTTTAGTTTAAAAGTTTAAAGCAATTGTGTTAGTGTTAGTACAATTATATGGAAAACAATGGAATTATATTAAATACAGTGCGATTATATCAAAATATGTGAAATTATATAGAAATTAACATGTCATCAACATTTAATCAACATGTCATCAACGTTTAATCAACAATTCATCAACAATTCATCAACAATTCATCAACTTTTCATCAACATGTCATCAACTTTTCATCAACAATTCATCAACAATTCATCAACTTTTCATCAACATGTCATCAACTTTTCATCAACTTTTCATCAACATGTCATCAACTTTTCATCAACTTTTCATCAACATGTCATCAACTTTTCATCAACTTTTCATCAACAATTCATCGATTAATTGTTGATGAAATGTTGTTGATGACAGCCTAGGACATGCCCATGTTAAATTCATCAACAATTTGTATGGCAATTCATCGATGATTCATCAACAACACCCCTTCGGCTGTTGATGAATTGTTGATTAAACGTTGATGACTGGTACTGCAGGGTAGTTTTCCCAATTGCATTTTATCATTTTCTACAGGCTCTTCTTGTAACTGCGATTTTTCGCGCATGTATGTACATATTTGACCTTTGGTGCGCCGAAGAGGGTACAAATGCAGAAAGAACTCGTAATGTAATTACCCTGCAGTACCAGTCATCAACATTTAATCAACAATTCATCAACAGCCGAAGGGGTGTTGTTGATGAATCATCGATGAATTGCCATACAAATTGTTGATGAATTTAACATGGGCATGTCCTAGGCTGTCATCAACAACATTTCATCAACAATTAATCGATGAATTGTTGATGAAAAGTTGATGAAAAGTTGATGACATGTTGATGAAAAGTTGATGAAAAGTTGATGAAAAGTTGATGACATGTTGATGAAAAGTTGATGAAAAGTTGATGAAAAGTTGATGACATGTTGATGAAAAGTTGATGAATTGTTGATGAATTGTTGATGAAAAGTTGATGACATGTTGATGAAAAGTTGATGAATTGTTGATGAATTGTTGATGAATTGTTGATTAAACGTTGATGACATGTTGATTAAATGTTGATGACATGTTAATTTCTATATAATTTCACATATTTTTATATAATCGCACTGTATTTAATATAATTCCATTGTTTTCCATATAATTGTACTAACACTAACACAATTGCTTTAAACTTTTAAACTAAAAATTGAATTTTTAAACAATTTAACTTTAACTTCCACTTTCGCCATCTAAGGTGTTTTACTCCTAACATATTCACAAGCTAAAACGCAACTAAAAAACCCACCCCGCTTATATTACTGAGAGAGCGAGAGTGCATGTCAAATTTTTAATCAACAATTCATCAACAATTCATCAACAGAGAGGAAATGAGAGCGCGAGAGAGTCGGCTTCGACACGATTGCCGACTGAGAGTGTCGATTCTGCCGACGTCGCAGTCGGCACGTTGATGAATTGTTGATTACAAAGGCCTATTGATGACAAGTGGTACTGCAGGGATATATAAAATTCTACTTAAACCTGTGAAATTACGTTCACATAGTATACAAAAAAAGGATAATCACTCAAAAATACACAAAAAAATAGGAAATCAGTCAAATTATTTTCACAAAAACAGTTTATTTAAGTAAATACCTATAACTTTAAAATTAGTTTTAAATTATTAAAATAGGAGCTCTCTACCAAACGTTTGACCACTTTGAAATTCAATTTTGTTGTGACAAAAAGCAAACAAAACTCCGCTGCGCTGCAAAAAATTGGCACTTGGTCTCTCTTTGCATTCTTTTTTTTTTTTGAATGTCTCATTAGATTTCGAGACAAAACGATTTTACCATAAATAAATTTGGACCTTTCAGAAATAATTTGGCTACTTTTCGGAAAATTTTTTTTTTATTATTTTTGGCCTATGGGCGCAACCACAGTGCATGAGTTCGAATCCCACATCGGCTTAAATTTTTTTTAGCTTTGCCCTTTTTTACGGACCGTTACCCTAGGAATATGAAACCAGTCGATCAGCTAGCTGCTTGCTGCAGTTTCTGGGCGCCTCGTACATAAAATCGGGCAAAGGGTGGATTATTACTGAAAATAATAAAGACTTGAATATCTATCGCTAGTATAGATATTTTCATCACATAAATAATTCTCCCAAAATATCGGTTTAATCATATTTTTATTAAGATACAATTCTTAATATATGTAAATTTGGTTTGTGCTTTCTTAAGATCCTATAATTTCTTACCTAAACCTATTTTATGCCTGAATACAATAGCTCTATTAATACGCATAAAATACCATTGTTGTTGTTTCGAAGTCTATTCGAGTATTATTAAATAGTACACATTGTACACATAGTACACATCTTTTTTTATGGTTTATCCTATTTATGATTATTAAAACCATTAATATATTAATATTTTAATTAGATATTTGACAGTATGCTTTATGTTGTTTTGCACAGAATTTGATTATAACTACTGATCACAAAGCATATTCGAATTTTACAATTGGTTTAGTAATGAAAAATATAAGAAATTAAATATATTCTCACATTGCCACAATAACGCATAATGCCAACTTGAGATTTACATTATTATTTTTTGTATTATTATTTTTTTAAATGATTTTTTTATGAAACAAAGTTTTAGAACAATAGAACTTTGCTTTTACAGTCGTTAAGATTATATATATGTATATGAGTTATTAATATTACTGGTGCATATTTTTGGAAACTTATTAAACATAAATATAAATATTCAAGCCTATGTACAATTTTTACATGTTATACTTTAATTTATAATATGTTTTTGTGGCTTTTAAAATATATGAAATATAGTAAATAAATACAACAAAATATGTTTAAAGTTTTTAAAAAACATTATTGTTTGTTTTTTGGTTTGGTTTATATTTCAAATTTTTGTTTTTTGGTTTCTTTTGGTATGTTTATGTTTGCTGTTTCCTTCGTAAGCTTTATTTTAATTCTTCTATAATGCCAGCCTTATTTAAGTTTCGAAGCCTATAACTTAAAACGTAACAATAAATGCATAATTTTTGTATGAAGAGTTGCGTTTATTTTCATAAAAAAAAAAGCAGGATTTTGGTGTATTTTTTTTGAACGAAATAAACAAAATAAATTGAATTTACAACTATTGAAAATTAATATTCATAAATTTTGAATTTAAATATTACTTTTCGAACTTTTCGATTATGTCAAACAATTATCAACTTTAACAAATTTGTATAGCTTTCAGAGGAATTTAAACAAAATGTTACAAGCCAGACTATATTGTTTCCTATTTTTTTTGGTTTTTTTTAAGATTGAGAAGTTTTCAAAAGTGAATAATCTCATAGGCTGTGCATTAACAATTATATTAATAAAATAAAACAAGCCAAAGCCATTTACGTTTTTGGATCTTCTTGAATTTTAAGCCAGAAATATGTCCGATGACTCTGATTTTGTGCAAGCACTTCCACTTCCTGGCGATGCAGCCGAAGCCAAGGAATTGGCTCTTGTTGCCGCTAGGGGAGAGCGTAGATCCTGACTTACAGGCTGGCTTTGGCCGGTGCTCTCGTAATAATACGATGAATCTACAAATCAATAAATATCAGTAAGAAAAATGCATACGTCTTTAACTAGGTAGAGATTAGCTTAAAATTTTTCTCGTGAAAATATTGAAAAACATTTTGAGTGCGGCTGCGTACCAAAAGAAATATCACATTTTGAGAAAAGGATTAGCCTGGAGCGAGAGGGGGCACTATATATTATATGTATATTTATTTTTATAATAATCTTAATAACTTTTAATATATGTTTACTTTTCTTAAACTATTTTTACTTACTTATTAAACCACTGCCAGCTCCATAACCATAGGATCCATAAGCACCACCATATTGTGTATAAGTCGGGTTATAGGCGTAGTCAGAAGTGGGTACAACTGAACTGCAACCTGAAAATAAATAATTAGGGAACTTAGAACTTATAATTAAAACCCGGTAAAAATAATAATTACTATAAATAAAATTATAATAGCAATAACCATAACAATAGTAATATTAATAATAATAACAATAATAATATTACAATAATAATTACAATAATATAATAAAAATCTCATTAAAAGTGGAATAAAACAAAATTAAAATATTAATTGCGAATAAGGCCTATTTGGTCATTCGCTATTTGTTTTCATTTTTGGTAGGTATTTTTTAGTTAGCCATGTTGGATATGTTAAAAATTATTTTATATTAAGGTAATTATCTAAGGATTTCCGTTTGGAATTTGCGCACACACCATTATTTTAATTTAAGTCAAAAGTTTGCAAGGCTGTAATTTTTCCGACCCTGTAAGGTATATATGTACATATACCAGCATGTCCAACTGCCCGTTTCGAACTGTTGTCCAAATCCATTTATATCGATGAAGCGATATAAATTTGTAGAATCGATTTAAATCGAAAAAGTTATAGGCGTATGTAAACGCTCTACAAAATTGAGTACAAGGTTTAACATTTTTGATTTATTATATTATGAATAAACAACTTAAATTTAATGTAATAATAATTTCGATTATAATTGATTTTATTTGTATAATTTCTTAGCAGAAATTATATTGATTTATTTTCAGCTCAACAATTTACCTTTCAACTTAAAAGTTATCGAAACGTACGCGAACTTACGCCTTCTTATTTTGACCATCAACTATATCTAAAAGCTACATTTTAAAATACATCAACAGAAATTGGTATCCTTGTAATTAGTTGTTTAACCGGTGACGTGTGCAGTTTATAAACAGTGCAAAGATTAACCATCCTCTTTATGCCATAAAATTTAAGACTTGCCTGCTGAATAGTGATTAAAACTTGGCAGCACTGCAGTTGGTGGATATAGGCTTAGGTTATTACGCAGATTATTGGGCTCAATGTCTGAGCGATCGGAGGTAGTCCCTCCACTGGGCTGCAGTATTATGAGGGATGTGTGTGTTACGGTGTTTGGTAGTTGAGAATTTTGATTTCCTTTCATTAGGGGATCATCTGTGACATGATGAAGATTCGAAGTATCACGCTTTTCCGATTCCTTATTTTTTGCATCCTCGCCGTCTCGATTACAGTTGTTAACGGTTTCCTTAACATTTTCGGAGTGATTCCTAGTATTGTTCGAGATCTCGGACAAGGATACTATGTTACCCTGCGTTGCTGATGAATTTGAGCCAGTTTCCATTGGAGTATAATTACCGTCGAAGGCTAAAGCTGATGTCAGACAATATAATAAAGTTTATGTTTTGCCCAAACTACGTTTCTGCTTAAAACCTTTTAACGACAATTTTTAATAATTCTGTCATCATCAACTATCACAAATTTTCATGATCCCTTACCCTACATCTAAGCTAGTACCCGTAAGGGAAGGTCGTAATAGATCTGGAAAAACATCGATGTTTTTGAATATCGATCTTTCGATATCAAAAAGAAAAACATTGATTAATTGATAATCAAAGATTTGAGTACAAATTATTAAAAAAATTAATTTGTCGAAAAATGAACCGAAACTGAAATATGACTTTTATTTATATAAAAAACATTTGAAAAATTAAAACAGAAAATTAAAAATGTGAAAATATTGTATGTGTTAGATTATTTGGAGACCCCTCTTGTTCAGGAAGAGTATCAGGTATCAGGTATCAGATATTGAAAATATCGAGTATCTTTAGAAAGTCTATATTTTTTAATTATATCGATATTGCATCGATATTTCCTCCGGCTCTTATCTGAACTTGGAGTTGTAAATCTGCCGTTTTGTTTGATACAGTACCAGTAAAGATTTCTGATCTATTTATCTCATTTATTATTTAAATTATGTCCAAAAACCTACCTTATAATATTTCCTGTACTAATTATTAAATAATTAACTTAAATATTGTTCTTACCTGTATAAAATGGAGCAATTGCCTGCTGCTCTTGCATGGCATTCGTACTTATCTTCATGTCATGCATATTTATTGGAACTAAAGGGGTAAGCGAACTGCCGCCTAAAAAACCAATTCAAGTTTTATAAAAACGAAGAGGTGATAATTATATGTTAAAAGTAAATTAACATATTATATAAACCAATTTAGATAAAATAAAACAAAATAGGAAAACAAGTAAATATCATAAAAAATAAATACAAATTTTGCTATTTACCGAGAGATGGTCCGATAGATTGCGTATACAATGTTCCTTGACTTTGTGAAATGGTTGCAATACTATCGTACAGCATGGATGTGTCACTTCCCGATGGTCCATGTCCAGGTACCGCTCCTGGTAGACCCCCTGAGGGAAAGCCATTTGCCGCTTCATAGTAGGGTTGAGTGGCGCAATTTCCGCTTCCGGAACTTGATGTAAGATTGCCCAGCTCCGCTAAAAGTTTGTGCTCATCCTTGATACACCATTTTCCAGACCAAATCTATAAGGTAAAAATTATGGGATTGTGGAATTGAATTAGGAATGGAAGAAAATATCGTTTGACGCTAAAGTCTGTATAAAAAAGGATGTTACCCAACTTTTTCTTATATATTATATATCGATATTTTAACTTTAAATTAAATGTTTTGTGATATTTAAAATCATTATAACACTAGTATTTCAGTAAATTTTTGGCTGATATATTTTTTTCCGACTTTTGTTTTAGATATATGTAGATCCCTAGTTTTAAGATGGATTTCTTCGATTCTATTGATATCACATGAATGTTGGCGATCTATCCGATTATTTTCGGACGGCTCAATGTATCATGCGCATTTAGCAAAAAAAACTTGATCACTAATTAGTGATCCATCACTGATAAGTGATCATGTTGTTCTGCAGTTATCAAGATAGCTGGTGGTCCGCATCTAGCTTCTGAAGCAGCCATGGCCACTCAGGACGTATGACTCGTTATGCAGAATTCTGTTTCTGAAGTATTTGACTTTTTAGCAGCTCCAGTAGGTATGCATCCCAAACTCGCCCTATTAAACGTGTTGCGTATGTCCAACGTGACTATCAGGAAGTATCTCTTCGTTCCTCCTTTCCACCGTTTCCCTACGACAGCTACTTTTGATGTGTGCGTCGCCACCCCTCCGCATACACGAAACGAAGGCTTGGATGTCTAGTAAAAGAGAATGAGGGGTGGGTTGCGCACGCCCAACATTCAGCTCGGTGATCGCTGCGTTGTCGATACCTATGTATGCATTGCTCAGTAGCCAGGAGCACTGGTTTGCCCTGGAGCAGCTCACGAACGTGAGCTCCGGCTCTAATGAAGGTTGACGGCTCCCCAGTGTTAATTCCCGGCTAGCTGATACACCGCGACTCCAAAATCGGCGAGTGCTAAGCTTGAAGCCATGTAGACGCTGTGCACCACCATTCTCCAATCTTAGCCCGCACGAAGCCTTTCGCAGAGAACACGTCTGCCATTCTTTTAGGTGCGATGCCGCAGCTGTATGCAGTCCAATTGGCAAGCGCCAGTCCTGAACGGCTCGCCAATGGTCACAACTTCGGCATCGCAATGCGGTTCCGCTCGGCACATCTAAATCAGCGCGGACTGCTGTTGCAGGCGGCTTTTCGGTGTCCCACCTGGCCGCACCTAAAGCAGCTGCAGCTACAGTGCTGGTGCAACTGGCCGCTAGGTGCAATGGTTCCAGGCAGCGGAAACACTTTGTATACACATACATATGTATGTAATATATGTATTTGGCGATATTTTCAGTCATTCAGTAATAAAGGGAATCCCCTGAGTATGATGGCTTAAAATCTAGTTCGTTACATTATTTATTTTCGATTATTTTATTTAATAGACCTTACGCTTGGATAAAGTTGGTCGCCGTTATAACCCATTCGCTGACGTTTGCCTTCATCCTCGGAATTGGTATTTGTGTCGCGGTTTTCATCTAAAATGTAAAAATATATAATATAAGTATTAATAAAGCATTAGTTAAGTGTTTAAATAGCCATCTAAGAAGTTCTCTGTTGGCGAAAAAAATAAATGTACAGTGACAGGAAAGGAAACTAACTTTGAAACTGTTATGAACTGTTATGGTATATCGCAGTTTGTCTTTGGACCAATAAAGTCGATCTATTTTGTTTATATTAAAATAACTCACCTTCAGTTTTCAATGTAAAAAGCACAAAACATATTGTATTGTTCTAAACAACATTATCATTTAAGAAAGCTACAGTCGAGTGAGCTCGACTGTGAGATACCCGCTACCCATAGTAAATAGTTAATACATTTTTGAACATAACGGAAAAATGCTAATGCAAGTGTAATATAATCACATGCATACAAAAATACATACACATGTATGTGTAAAAACTCATTATTATTGCATTAAAGCGACAAATAATTATTACCATTTATTAAAATAGCTTCTCGAATATCTTATAAGATTCTTTTCCGATCACAATCAAGAACTGCTAAGAATATTTAGTTGGTCTAGTTGACTAACCAAATGAGGCATTATTATTATTTTGATTTACAGCGAAAAATTAAAAAAACAAATTTGCCTAAAGTAAAAAAAAGAATATTACTCGTCGCAGACGGTATTCGAACTCGTGACAACTAATCTTTGCTAAGAAAACCCCTTTCGGGTAGACTGCAGCTTAGACAGCTGCACCACTAACTAACTTGAAATGGATAATCTTAATTTCATAATAATATGAACATAACTAAAATGTATAATGAACGTTTTGATTTATTTGGAGCCCTCTGCCTGGGCTGCCTCTTGTACACATAATGTGTATAAAGTAAAAAGTCAATATCTCCGCTTATTATGGCATGATCGCAATGAAATTTGGGCAATCTGTGTATTTTGATAAAATATTGAATATGGTTTACATTACTTTTTAAATTTGGGGGATATATGTTTTTTAAATAGTTTTTTATATAGCTCCACCAAAATGGGGAGCAGCAAAAATTGAAAACAAACTTGATCTGCGTACAGATATAAGAAGTGTAAATCCCAAGTTGCGTGTCTCTAGCACTTATAGTCTCTGAGATCTAGGCGTTCATACAGACAGACGGACAGACGGACTAGCTATATCGACTCCTTTAGTGGTCCTGATCAATGTTTAGGTAACTTTTGGGGGTCTGCCACGCCTCCTTCTGCTTGTAACAGAAAATTGCACTCGCACAAAACTATAATACCTTTGTACCTTTGGTACATGGTATAATAACTTCAACAATTTTTATCTGATCGCAATCAAATTTCCAGGAATCACACAGACTATAGTTTTTAAATGTACATACCAAAATTCGTAACTCTAGCTTTAAAAAGATTGATGATAGATTATTTTTGATGATTTGCGGGCGTGGGCGTGGTACAAATTGAAACAAACTTGATCTGCGTGCAAGCATAACAAATACTGTCGAAAATAATTAGAGCTCTATCTCATATAGTCTCTGAGATCCAGTGTTTCCTACGGACAGACAGGCAGACGGACAGACGGATATGGCTAGATCGTCTCGGCTGTTGACGCTGATCAAGAATATATATACTTTATAGGGTTGGAGATGCCTCCTTCTACCTGTTACATACATTTCCTGCCGGCACAAAGTTATAATATCCTTCTACCCTATGGGTAGCGGGTATAAAAATTTTAAAAGCAACAAAGTAATAAATTGTGACCCTTTGCAACATATTTTGTATTATAATGGGAATAAAATGAAAAATATCTGCAAAGTTGTATTCAATATCTCAAAAAATTGTATACTTCTTTTTTTATGTTGATCAGAAATATATATTGTATAAGGTCGGGAACGACTCCTTCACTAATTTATTCTCAAACCTTTTATGGGTATATTAAATATACTTTTAGTATAAATGTATAAAAGCAATCTAATATATTATATGTATTCTTTAAGGTAATCCATTTTCATAATGTCAAGTCATGTTTTTGTCACGTGCCGCTTAAGTGCATTTGTGAGTCCATGGCCAGCGGTAGTAAAAATATAAACAAAATTAAGACTCTGAAGCATGTCCTTTATATTAACTTGTATAATAGTTATTAATTCAACCCCTTAAATTTATCCATATATAAAAATGCGGTTTCCATACTGCCGACATCTATGCATTTAAAAAGTGCTGAACTATTCAAGCATAAGTTTTGACAAACTATAGAGTGAGGTTTACGCATGGTTTTTATCTACTTTCATGTCGAAAAAATGGTTTTTATAACGATTCCCAATATTTTGCACAGAGTTCTCCTAGAAAATTCTATTCTGATATATTTAGGTCTGCTTCGGTAATCAAATTCGTATAATTTCACCGATTTCGATTTTAACAAGATGGACATACTGTCGGGTGTCCCGACAGAAGAATACCCTGTACCATTACAACGCGCATGCCAAAATTATATAAAATACAAAATAAAAGAATACAAAATTAAAAACGGAGACAAATTTACATATAATGCAAATGTCTTCAAATGTAGGGGCAAAGTCGATAGCTAAGTGGGCAAAGCTGCACATGTGTTTTGTGTGTAAGCAAATGACCTGGGTTCGAGGCATAAGAAAATTTTTTTAATTTAAAAAATTATTTATTAATTATTATTAATTAATTGATTTAATTTGAGCCCTCTGCCTGGGCTTCCTCTTGTACACATAATGTGTATAAAGTAAAAAGTCTATATCTCCGCTATTTATGGCACGATTTTAATAAAACACATACAGGTTTTGAATATGGTTTAGATAACTTTATAAATTTGAGAGATATATTTTTTTCAAATAGCTCCACAAAAAAGGGAAGTACCAAAAATTTAAAACAAACTTGATCTGCGTGCAAATATAAGAAGACTAAGTCCCAAGTTTCGGGTCTCCAGCTAGTATAGTCTCAGAGATCTAGGCGTTCATACAGACGGACGGACGGACGAACAGACGGACATGGCTATATTTAGGTAACTTTTGGGGGTCTGCCACGCCTCCTTCTGCCTGTTACAAAAAATTGCACTCGCACAAAATTAGAATACCTTTGCACTTTTTATACAGGGTATAAAACGGAGATTTGTAAAACTTGATCTGCCAAGTAAAAGTAAAGGCCCTTTTTTCAATTTTGATTTTCGATAACCTAAAAACTAAATTGAACGATTTCGATCAAACCGAAATCGAAAAAAAAGGATTATCAAAGCATACTTGAATATCCTTTTTTCTGTTTCAGTTACAAAATTCGAATATAGGCCGTCATTTTCGCAACGCAGACACAATGAGAAAAAGGGTTTCTAGTATGACTAAGGAAGAGCAGAAATGGAGGTAAGCGACGGATCGGTTGAGAGAAAGGCGGACAATTATCATGAGACAATCAGAAAGGGGTGCAGTCAGGCTTGAGGATTAGAACACATTTTTCTTAAACCTTGGGTGTCTTATCTTTGACTTTCTCTGAGGGATATTTTCTTAATATACTAGGCAAAAGTAAGTTTATTAATGGTGATAGTTTTAGTTGTAAGAATATATAAGGTTATAATTTCTAAAACAAAATTTTAGGTTACTGGAATACAAATATAATGAAGCTGTTTTTTTTTATACCCGCTACGCATAGGGTAGAAGGGTATGATAACTCTGTGCCGGCAGGAAATGTATGTAACAGGTAGAAGGAGGCATCTTCGACACTAAAACACTGGATCTCAAAGACTACAAGAGATAGAGCTCTAATTTTTTTCGACAGTATTTGTTATACTTGCACACAGATCAAGTTTGTATCAAATTTTTACCACGACCACTTCCGCCCCCGAAAATCATCAAAGGTCATCAATATTTTTAAAGCTAGAGTTTTGGTATGTACATTAAGAACTATAGTCTGTGTGATTCCTGAAAATTTGGTTGCGATCAGAAAAAAATTGTTAAAGTTATTAATCAAATAATTTTTTATGGCCACAAACAGCTGCTGCATCATGCCTTATTTGGTTGACCAACTACACCAACTAAATATTCTTACCAGTTCTTGATTGTGATCGGAAAAGAATCTTATAAGATATTCGAGAAGCAATTTTAATAAATGGTAATAATTATTAGCCGCTAAAAGGCAATAATAAAGCGTTTTTAAACACATATATACATGTGTATGTATTTTTGTATGCATGTGATTATATTACACTTGCATTTGCATTTGTCTGTCATGTTAAAAAATGTATTAACTATTTATTATGGGTAGCGGGTATCTCAAAGTCGAGCTCACTCGACTGTTGCTTTCTTACTTGTTTTTTTTAAGGTAATCATTTCCATGATAGTGATTACCATTCACTTTTTGATTTAGCCCATATGTGCATTCTCTACATTCCCCAAGCATCCCTTGTTTTTTTCGAGATATCTCATTTTCATTTGAACAAATTGCCACAAAAACTGAACAGCAGTTAAATTCCGAGGGGAATAAAGAAAACCGATTTCAAAAAATAAAATGGGTTGAAGATGAGTACATTCTATGTATACTTACTATATTATATATAATAAAAAATCCTAATGCCAAACATTAATGATTAAAGAATATTTGTAGTTTTCAACAAGAATATTGCTTTAAAAGGTTAGATTAAAAAACTAAACTCTGAAAACTAGATATGTAAAGTTTCGTCACAATAAATGCATAAATAAAAATAAAAAAAAATTAAGAGAATAAATAAAAAATAATAATAAAGAGTAATATTTATACCCTTGTTGTCAGAAGTTTGCAATGAGTGAAGGAGACATCTCCGACCCTAGTTAGTTAGTAGTAGTTAGTCTTATACTTTCACTCGTACATATGTTGGAACTGTCATAGGAACAATCGGAAAATTAAAAAAAAAATTTAACTTTGTCAGTTTCAACAGATTTTCATCAAATTTGCGATTTCGCATTTATTTATTATTCCTGAAGTACGGTTTTAATTTTATGAAAATCGGACGACTATATCTTATAGCTGCCATAGGAACAAGTAAAAAACCCAAATCTGTTTTTCAACATACATATGTTTATTAAATTTGGAACTTGACCACTTTTTATTATTTCAGAATTTTGTTTTTAATTGTTTTATTTAATTTGTAATCTGCAAGGGTATACAAACTTCGGTGAGCCGAAGTTAGCTTTCTTTCTCGTTTTTATTAAAACATAAACATTTAAATATAAGACACATTTGAAATATATTTATATATATTTAAATCAAATTTAACTCCATATTATATTCCAATTACTTAAAACAAGTAAGAAAGCTACAGTCGAGTGAGCTCGACTGTGAAATAGCTAATATAATAATAAATAGCTAATACATTTTTGAACATAACGGACAAATGCAAATACAAGTGTAATTTAATCACATGCATACAAAAACATATACACATGTATCAATGTGTGAAAAACCGCGTTGTTAACGGCTAATAATTATTACCATTTATTAAAATTGCTTCTCGAATTTCTTATAAGATTCTTTTCCGATCACAATCAAGAACTGGTAAGAATATTTAGTTGGTCTAGTTGGTCAACCAAATGAGGCATGCTGCAGCAGCCGTTTGAGGCCACACAAATTTATTTCTTTAAAAACTTCGACAATTTTTATCTGATCGCAACCAAGTTTTCAGGAATCACACAGACTATAATTTTTAATGATGATTTGATTTCGCTTTTTGATGATTTGCGGGGGCGGAAGTGGGCGTGGTAAAAATTTGAAACAAGTGCAAGCATAACAAATACTGTCGAAAAAAATTAGAGCTCTATCTCTTATAGTCTCTGAGATCAAGTGTTTCATACGGACAGACACACAGACAGACAGACGGACATGATCTAGATCGTCTCGGCTGTTGACGCTGATCAGGAATATATATACTTTATAGGGTCGGAGATGCCTCCTTCTACCTGTTACATACATTTCCTGCCGGCTACCCTATGGGTAGCGGGTATAAAAACGCTACAGCTTTCTATGGAAGGTATAGGATATAGTGGACCGATTTTCATGAAAATAAAACCGAAATTCAGGAATAATAAAAAACGGCTAAATCTTAACTTTGATTAAAATATGTAGAAAACTGACAAAGTAAAATTTTTGTTCCTATGGCAGCTATATGATATAGTCGTCCGATCCGGCATATGTACGAGTGAGAGTATATAGAAGACTAACTACAAAGTTTCATTCAGATAGCTTTAAAACTGAGGGACTAGTTTGCGTATTATCGGAAAGACGGACAGAAGAACAGACGGACAGAAGGACAAACAGTTAGAAGGATGGACGGACGGACAGCCGGACATGGCTAGATCGACTCGGTTGTGGATCCTGATCAAGAATATTTATACTTTATAGGGTCAAAAATGTCTCCTTCACTGCGTTGCAAACTTATGACTAAATTTATAATACACTAAAAGTCTATACAAAGAAAGGTATATGTAGCTTTAAATATCGTACCCAAAATTATTTTTTTCATGAAAAACACTCTGCTATTCGTTAATGTTCCGATAACTTACAGGACAATTCTTTACTACAATTTGATCTGGCGATCCGATCGTTATCAGGTAAATAGCTTTGACAGTGAGTCCTAAGTAGTATTTACAGTATTTAGAAAAGAATTACTTACCATGTGCCTCGATTCTTTTGCGCTTACAGTTCGGATCTGGTGTTGCATTATTGTTATTGTTAACACTGCTGTTATTGTTGTTGTGCGAATGATGAGCATGATGTTGAATCCCTAAAATTCCATTTATACTATATCCAGTGGTGGTGCGTTGTTCAGTCGTTGTCCCGTTTGCAGTATCATTGGGTATTGGGATTGAGATAATGGGAATTGGGACAGAGGAATCCGAAGCGGAAATGGGTAGTGGTATTGGGGGATTGGAGTTAGCACTACTATTACTAGTACCGCAATTTGGATTAGCACTGGGATTATTTGATGGCTGTGGAATTGTGGAATCTCCACCATTTGTACCAGTGCTACTATCGAGACTCTCAGTGGTAATATTATGACCAAGATTCTGTGCCACATGATGCTGATTTTGGTGATGATGATGCACATGTTTAGCCTTTTCCGCGGCCTTGTTGCGAACGATTCTAGAAAAGCAAAAATTTAAATAGCATTTTCAAAAAGGATTTTCAATGGTTCTCTGCATGTGATTTGTTAATCGGCATGCAGCTTAACTCAAACAGTAACCTACTATACTTAAAACTACGTCAATTAGAAATTTGAATTTTTATACCCTTGCAGGGTATTATAATTTCAGTCAGAAGTTTGCAACGCAGTGAAGGAGACATCTCCGACCCTATAAAGTGTATATATTCTTGATCAGGATCAACAGCCGAGTCGATCTAGCCATGTCCGTCTGTCCGTTTCTACGCAAACTGGTCCCTCAGTTTTAAAGCTATCTGAATGAAACTTTGTAGTTAGTCTTCTATATACTCTCACTCGTATATATGTCGGAACGAGCCGGATCGGACGACTATATCATATAGCTGCCATAGGAACAATCGAAGAATTTTTAGTAAAAAAATTTTAACTTTGTCAGTTTTTAACATATTTTCATCAAAGTTGGTATTTAGCCGTTTTTTCTATTCCTGAATTTCGGTTTTAATTTCATGAAAATAAGGCAACTATATCCTATAGCTTCCATAGGAACAATCAGGAAAATAAAAGAAAAAACCATAACTTTGTCAGTTTTCAAGATATTTTCACCAAACTTAATATTTGGCCATCTTATTCTATATCAAAATTTTGGTTTTAATTTCGTGAAAATCGGGCGACTATATCCTATAGCTTCCATAGGAACAATCAGGAAAATAAAAAAAAAACTAATAACTTTGCCGATTTTCAAACCATTTTTATCAAACTTGAGATTTGGCAACTAATTATTATTCCAGATTTTCGGTTTTAATTTTTTGTTTAAATTCTCCAAGGGTATACAAGCTTCGGTGACCCGAAGTTAGCTTCCTTTCTTGATTTTAGTGCTGCAGTTATGTAACGATTTCAAATATTTATTTATTCATTTATTCGCCAACGGAGAACCTTAACTGGATACTAAAAACTTCGGATTAAAGCTTAATTAAAAATTCTTTTAATCGATTTATGATATTGGATTCTTGAAACCCGTTAAAAGGGCCAATCCCCTTTATTATACCCTTGCAGGGTATTATATTTTTTTTTAGTTTTCAACATATTTTCATCAAAGTTAAGATTTAGCCGTTTAGCCGTCCTGAATTTCAGTTTTAATTTCATGAAAATCGGCCAATATCTCCGACCCTATAATGTATATATATTCTTGATCAGGATCAACAGCCAAGTCGATCTAGCCATGTCTGTCTGCCCGTCTGATTATACGCAAACTAGTCCCACAATTTTAAAGCTATCTGAATGAAATTTTGTTAGTCTTCTATACACTCTCACTCCTACATATGTCGGAACGAGCCGGATCGGACGACTATATCATATAGCTGACATAGGAACAATCAAAAAATTCTTAGAACAAAATTTTATCTTTTTTAGTTTCCAACATATTTTCATCAAAGTTGAGATTTAGCCGTTCTTTATTACTCCTGAATTTCAGTTTTAATTTCATGAAAATCGGCCAACTATATTCTATAGCTTCCATAGGAACAATAAGGAAAATAAAAGAAAAAACCATAACAGCCGATTTCCAAACCATTTTCATCAAATTTGAGATTTGGCAACTAATTATTATTCCAGAATTTCCGTTTTAAGTTATTTATTTTTATTTAAATACTGCAAGGGTATACAAACATCGGTGAGCCGAAGTTAGCTTCCTTTCTTGTTTTATATAATTATACTTGTACATTTGTGCTTGATAAAAGCGTTCAAGTTTTATTAATTTATTTCCATTCCTTCTATTAAAAGAGTAAAAAAATTACTTCAATACAGGTGCAATCCGAAATCGGTCGATTATGTTATTAAAGTTATAAGAGTGAAAGAGTAAAGGCTACGTTTCAGTTCAATGTCCTTGTATCTGTTTGCCGGGAACACACTTGACTGGAGCCTGAGAAGTCAATTCTTTTATTTCAGACGCATGCTCGCACCATTATATCTCTAAAATGTCTGAATTTATACACTATAGCCTGGTAGAACTCAAATGGGAATTCAAATTTTTGAATATTAAACCGCACCCAACGCACCGACGGCACTCAACACGTGCTGCCATTCAAAATCAATTCGATTCATATTACCATTACCACTCGGGAACTACAACCCTGCAAAGTTGACATATGACCGATGATGATACCGTAAGTCGCATAAGCCGTGGGGGTAATTCCCTAGTATAATACAGTCAAAACAAAAAATTCATAATAATGCGAAAATGTGAGCAGTGTGTGATGTGATGGCACTTGGGTAATGATTAGGGCGATGAGCGGTGATTCAATCGAATCAAAATTTTGTGTGCGGCATTTTGATCTCCCCCAACCCATTTGGCAATTTTTGGTATGTAATGGGACAAAAGAGGTTTGAGAGAATCGGAATAGAGTTTCCCCACGAGACTAACACTTAATAAAGTGACTTTCACATAGCACTCAACCAATTTTAGTTTTATTATCCAGCCCCCTTTTCTGCATTCCAAATGTACATCTGTGCAGCGAGGACTTGTCCGCATATCCCAAACATATGTCTCAATTGTGTGCACTGTCCCCGTTCCACAATATGTATACATTTGAAATCCCAATCCCAGGACTCGGAAAATCTAAGCCAGTGAGTTAGAATTGACAGCCTTCGGTAGTCTCGAAAGCGATAACCTGTCAATTGTATTTCCTATCCTTATCCTTAAATATTTTCCTACATATGAGAAATTTTCTTATACTATTGTACTTAAATATTTTAACAAATTTCTTAATATTATCACAGTTTTCTTTTTGTTTGTAATTATTTTTTTTGTTATTACGAGTTTGAACATTTTTATTACAAAATTATATTTTATCGAGAGTAGGATAAATATCGAAATATCCATACTGTACTCAATATATAACGCTAAGGTCGATATATAGCTCTATGGTATATGTGAATATGTGCATATTTGCAATATTTATTGTAATTTTGTACTGCGCCGAATAAGAGACTAAACTGAGTTTCTATTGTTATTTACAGAAAAAGTAGAGTTCGAGTTAGTGGTAGAGAACCCATAGTTTTTAAGATGTGAAAGGCCGAATATTTGTTCAAAACTAACATTACGATGAAACGGATGGTGAGTTGCAGAAGATACATACATATAGGAGTAAGAAATCTATTATTTTAAACTTCTTTACCAATAGAGCGTAAAACTGAAAATTGGCTCGTGATGTTAACAACATAAAAATAGTTGAAGGCATTTAAAACAGCAAATTAATTCAAAGGTTAAAAGGTTTTTATTGAAAAAAATTCAGACCAAATTTGGTTCCTTGAATTTCTTTAGGGCATAATGTTTTATATAATTAATACATACAACCTTTTTCTAGAGTAATCTTTTGATTGGTGTAGTGCGTGTTACCATCGGACATTCCTAACCCTGCAGTATATCATTCATCTGTATTTCATCAAGGATTCATCAACGGGCAGATCGGTGTTGTTAATGAATCATCGCTGAACTTGCATACAAATAATGATTTTAACCTGGGCATGTCCTAGGCTGTCATCAACAATTCATAAACGATTAATCAACCGAAAGAAAATCAGAACGCGAGAGAGTCGAGTTTTGACACGATTGACTAATGAGAGCGTCGGCACGTTGATGAATCGTTGATGACAGTGGCCTATTGATTGACATGTGGTACTGCAGGCTAATTGTGAATCCTGTGTCTAGATATATACAGAAGTTACAAATCAAATCAAATTAAATCGGCTTATTAAACAAAATACTTAAGAAAACCCAAACAAAAAAAATTTAATAAGTTATTTTATTGGCAAAGAAAATGTCTTAATAAAATTACGCTTGCAGCACTTTCCAAAACCATTTTCAAATTTGATATTAGATGTCCTCTCACCCGTTAAAGGTTTCCCCAAAAAATGTTGGTCGAAAAACCGGAATGGCATATAAATAACAGGCAGCAATGTGGGACAGTGACAGTGTCGACAGTGTCGGTAGACACGGCCACGTGGCCAGTTGGATTCAGATATTCAAACGATTTCTGTAATAAAGCCACTTTCTGTAGACCGGAAACTCCAAGTGGTCGGTCGTTGTGGTCGTGTGCCAAGCATTGTGCCACAATTATGAACGCTAAAAACTACTTACGATATTTTTATTAGCCTGAAAGGTTTCGTCTATTTCGTTTTTCGAAATATATGCATACAAACATGTAAGGCCATAAAAGTACGATGATTTCTGAGTTCGGAAGCGGAAGCCGAACTTAGCAGGATGCCAATGACAGCAAACAAACAGACTCGGACGGACATGCGTATATCCGTTGTAATCTGTGTATCATTGTACTTCGCAGTTCCTATTGCATTTCTCAATTTAAAAATGTCTTTTTTTTAAGATATCCCTATTCTATGTTAGATAACTGCCAATACAAATTTAGAATTATTTACCTGCTAAAATATTTTTCTTTGACTTACCGATTTATTGACGAAACACTTGGCACATTATCCTGTGAGCATATTGCCTCGGCCAATAACCGATCCCGTATCTCCCAAGCAAACATTGTTGGATTCTCGCGTTTATAATTGGCAATAGCATCCACAACGGGTGGTGTGGCGACCTTTGGCTTGGAACCGCCAATAACGCCGGCCTTAAAGCTACCAGTCTCATAATATCTAAAAAATATATATATTTTCATATAATATAATTAATTTAATTATTATACTTATTGTTACTCTGCCTTTATCGAATTTCTTTGATTTCAAGAATTTCAGGAGACGTTCTCTAAATAAAAACCAAAGTATTGTTTTCATACACCTTTTTTTTATTTGCCTGATATTGAGTAGAGCAATGGACTAATGACACAGATCAACATGGTTTAGTTGTTGGAAAGCTGAGGATAATTTCTAAAGTAATTTGCATTTGGGTAGAATCTGATCCTGCGCCAAACTGGCCGATCACATCAGGAATTTAATGTATTTGACGTTAAGTACCCAATAAATGTTATTTACATTTTTGTAGTTCTGTCTTTCCAGTACAAAATTTGTTTATCTCTCTACATACATATTCTCTTTAAAAACTTAGGGACTACATTAATTAGTTAGAATCGGAAAGACGGGCGGACGGTAATGGCTAGTTCGACTCGGCTGTTGATGCTGATCAAGAATACAAATAGTTCATGGGATCAAAATGACATCTCCTTCGTTGCAAACCTCTGACTAAATTATAATACTCTACATTTCACCATATTCTTTTTTTGTTTATAGTTCTAAATTACCTTGATAGTATCTTGGACACACAGCCATGGCTCACACGTAACTGTCGTGATATGTCACATGGACGGACGCCGTTGTGAGCCAACTCCACAATTCGCTGACGTACTACGTCGGGCAAGGGTCGACCGTTAACGAATACGCCACCCAATTGATTAACCCCACCGTGACCTGTAGACAAACAAATTACTATTTAATAAGATCGATTTAAAATATTCCTTTAATTTCACAGGCCGACAAAAATGGACAACTTTTTTTTTATGGAGAATAAAACCTGCAGATTATGAAAGGTCGCAGTCTGTATATTGCTAGTTCAAAATGGTGTGTGAGTTACAATCTGAGACACCACATTTTATTCTAATTTCCAGGGCTACAAAGCAAAAAAAAAAAACAAGTAAGAAAGCTACAGTCGAGTGAGCTCGACTTTGAGATACCCGCTACCAATAGTAAATAGTTAATTATTTTTTTTTAACATAACGGACAAATGCAAATATAATATAATCACATACATACAAAAATATATACACATGTATATATGTGTGTAAAAACGCGTTATTATTGCAATAAAGCGGCTAATAATTATTACCATCTATTAAAATTTAATATCTTATATGATTCATTTCCAATCAGAATCAAGAACTGATAAGAATATGTATTTAGTTGGTCAACCAAATGAGGCATGCTGCAGCAGCCGTTTGAGGCCATACAATTTTATTTCTTTAATAACTTTGACAATTTTTATCTGATCGCAACCAAGTTTTCAGTAATCATACAGACTATAATTCTTAATGATGATTTGATTTCGCTTTTTGATGATTTGCGGAGGCGGAAGTGGGCGTGGTAAAAATTTAAAACAAACTTGATCTGCGTGCAAGCATAACAAATACTGTCGAAAATTAGAGCTCTATCTCTTATAGTCTCTAAGATCCAGTGTTTCATACGGACAGACGGACAGACAGACAGATAGACAGACAGACAGACGGACATGGCTAGATCGTCTCGGCTGTTGACGCTGATCAAGAATATATATACTTTATAGGGTCAGAGATGCCTCCTTCTACCTGTTACATACATTTCCTGCCGGCACAAAGTTATAATACCCTTCTACCCTATGAGTAGGGGGTATAAAAACGGGTCAAAAAGCAGTTCAGAAAAGCGATACAGCTGCTGAACCTGACGTCCCACAATCAGAATTCATCTTAAATTTACTCTTAGACTTTCCTTTAAACCCAATTTTAACTTTGGTATACGCGCGGTTGCTGTTTTATTATCTGTTGAAATGTGCCAAAATATGCCATTTTGTTGATTTGAACTGTATTTCTTTAAAATTGATACGTGATAGAAACTTTTGGGTTTCGAACTAGCAATATACAGACTGAGATCTTTCACATTTTGTGGGTTTTATTCTCTATAATTTTTCTTATCGGCCTGTGTTATTTGATTTAAAACAAGAAAGGAAGCTATCTTCGGCTCACCGAAGTTTATATACCCTTGCAGAACTTTAACAAAAAATGAAAGCCGAAAATCTGGAATAATTATTAGTTGCCAAATCTCAAGTTTGATAAAAAATGGTTTGAAAATCGGCTAAGTTATGGGTTTTTTTTTTATTTTCCTGATTGTTCCTATGGAAGCTATAGGATATAGTCGCCCGATTCTCACGAAATTAAAATCAAAATTCTGAAATAATATAAGATGGCTAAATATCAAGTTTGGTAAAAAATATCTTGAAAACTAACAAAGTTATGATTTTTTCTTTTATTTTCCTTATTGTTCCTATGGAAGCTATTGGATATAGTTTGCCGATTTTCATGAAATTAAAACCGAAAGTTAGAAATAGTAAAAAACGGCTAATCACCAACTTTGATGAAAATATAATGAAAACTGACAAAGTTAATTTTTTTTTACTAAAAATTTTTTGATTGTTCCTATGGCAGCTATATGATATAGTCGTCCGATCTTGCTCGTTCCGACATATATACGAGTGAGAGTATATAGAAGACTAACTACAAAGTTTCATTCAGATAGCTTTAAAACTGAGGGACTAGTTTGCGTAGAAACGGACAGACGGACAGACGGACAGATGGACAGACGGACAGACGGACAGAAGGACAGACGGACATGGCTAGATCGACTCGGCTGTTGATCCTGATCAAGAATATATATACTGTATAGGGCAAACTTCTGACTGAAATTATAATACCCTGCAAGGGTATAAAAAGACTTTAAGACGCTTCAATGTAAAATTGATAATTTTCAAAGAAAAACAAAAAAATATATATTTTATAAAATTAAATTAATTAATTAATTAATTAATTAATATAAATATTTATAATTTTTAATTTATAATTTATGCAAAGGTATACAAACTTCGGCATCCCGACGCGCAGTAGGGGCTTTTTACATTAAACTCTTGAACCAAATAAGATAATCGACAAAATAAGATAATCGACGATAATCGAAAATTAAAAAAAAAACAGTTTATGAATTTATCTGTAATTTAAAGCAAGAATCATGCCGATTGTTGGTCTAATTTTTGTGTAATATATATTCCCTGAAAGTAACAAAATTTACAATTGTATGTTGCAAAAAGACGAATCAAAACTTCAACTTTGAATTTTCATATGTTTTACAAAAATAATTTAAGAATTATTTGGATTACAGATCCGGAATTCTTGGGAAGTAGGTATCCTGTCGAAAAGGCTTCCCCTGTGTGTCCTGTGTGTTTATGATGATTTGTTTGATTTTTGCAACGGAACGCCTTTAGCTTATTTTCTGGTTTTCTATTAATTTCCCGATGGATAGTCTGATTTACATAAAATTAAAACCGAAATTCTAAAATAATGCAAAATAGACATGTTTAAAAAAAGATAAAAATATGTTGACAATTGGAACAGTTATATTTTTAATATAAAAACTTTGGATTACGAAACTAGCTTTCTTAAGTTCTTTTTAGTTTTTACATTTAAATATGTGTGTACCTCTTCCCATTTGCATCAAATAAATCCCATAATTAAGGCACACAGCCTTCTTTGTACCGCAAAAGGAAATTAATGAAATAATTGAGAATCCCACAGTGAAGTGACAGGATGTAAATGGGGTGGAAACACAAATGCCGTTCGCCTTTTCGCCGTCCCGTGCCTCACTTCACACAGTATGTTTTTCATTTGGCCCTTAATTTTTAAAACGCGATGTACGCGATTTGCGTTTTCGCTTGATCTTGGTATTTGATGTTGGTGTAAAAATAATCACTAACAAAATTAATAAGAAAGGAAGCCAACTTCGGCTTACCGAACTTTGTATACCCTCGCAGATAGCAAATTATGAAAAAACTAAAACCGAAATTCTGGAATAAAAAAAAGACCAAATCTCAAATTTGATGAAAATATGTAGAAAATTAGCGGTTATGATTTTCCATATTATTTCCCTGATTGTTCCTATGGTAGCTATGGGATATAGTTGTCCGATTTTAATTAAATAACAAGAAAGGAAGCTAACTTCGGCTCACCGAAGTTTGTATGCCCTTGCAGAATTTTAACAAAAAATTAAAACGGAAATTCTGGAATAATAATTAGTTGCCAAATCCCAAATCTCTCTCGATTTTCACGAAATTAACACCGAAATTCAGGAATAATAAAAAACGCCTAAATCTCAACTTTGATGAAAATATGTTGAAAACTAACAAAGTTAATATTTTTTTTCTAAAAAATTTCCGATTGTTCCTATGGCAGCTATATGATATAGTCATCCGATCCGTCCGACATATGTTGGAGTGAGAGTATATAAACGACTAACTGCAAAGTTTCGTTCAGATAGCTTTAAAACTGAGGGACTGAGGGACATATTTGGCCATATAATATTATTTCAGAATTTCGGTGTTAATTTCATAAAAATCGTACAACTATATCCTATAGCTGCCATAGGAACTATTACGGAAGTAAAAGAAAAAATCATATCTTCGCTGTTTCTCAACATTTTTTCATCAAATTTGAGATGTGGCAACTTTTTATTATTCCAGAATTTTGGTTTAAATTTTTTATTTAATTCTGCAAGGGTATATAAACTTCGGTGAGCCGAAGTTAGCTACCTTTCTTGTTACAGGCATGATTTTAAATCATAAAGAAATAACAGCTGAAGATTAGGTTTCAAACGCACTTCAAAAAACTACTTAAACATTGAATTGTCCTACACTCAGCAGGATATCAACTGATGCACTGTAAATTTATGAACAAAAGACTATTGTTTGGTTTCAAATTCAAAGAATACGGGATAATGTTACAGGGATAAAGTTGACTCTCAATTTAATAAAGGATCCATTGACTTTTAATAATATAGAAACAATTACAATGAGTTTCAATGCGAATAGGTGTTGTCTTTGTTGTCCATTTAACATAAATAAAAAAAAAATAAATCAAAGACAAGTCTAACAAGAAAGAAAGCTGACTTCGGCTTGCAATTTACAATTGGGTCATTAAGGAAGTCAGGAAATAGATCGAACTCTAGTTTGTTACCACTTATTAACAATTAACAATGGGCAATTCTCTGATGTCGAATGCGACATCAATCAAACTGATAAAAAAATGTGCCTAGATTTTTTTTTATTTTTTGTTAAATGCGAATCTTAAAGCTCTTAATTAGCACTATAATCTGCGCTAAGATCGATTTATAGTATATATACTATTTATACCTTTGCAGGAAATTATAATTTCAGGAAGAAAAGAGAATGAAGGAGACATTTCCGACCCTATAAAGTATATATATTATTGATCAGGATCAACAGCCGAGTCGATTTAGCCATGTCCGTCTGTCCGTCCATCTGTCCGAATATACGCAAACTAGTCCCTCAGTTTTAAAGCTATCGGAATAAAACTTTGCAGTTAGTCTTCTATATACTTTCACTCGTACATATACATATATGTATGTCGGAACGGGCTAGATCAGACGACTGCCATCGGAAAAATTAAAAAAAAAAAAACAATTATAACTATGTCAGTTTTTCACATATTTTCACTAAATTTAATATTTGGCCACTTTATATTAATTTTGAATTTCGGGTTGAATTTCATGAAAATCTGACAACTATAGCTGCCATATGAACAATCAAGGCAGTAAAAGATAAAATCATAATTTCGCTGTTTCTCAACATATTTTCATCAATTTTGAGATTTTGCAACTTATTATTATTCCAGAATTTTAGTTTTATTTTTTTGATTTAACTCATCAAGGGTATACAAACTTCGATGTGCCGAATAATCGAATAATTGTGCGTATAATTGAACATGAGTAGATCGACTCGGCTGTTAATCCTGATCAAGAATATATATACTATATTTACTTTATAATATAAAATAAATAATTGTTGATGTACTATCAAGCGTATATTAAAGAACAAATTGGGTTTTTTAGGTTTAATTAGAAGATACACTTATTATAAATATACATAATTTTTGTTTTTGTATTTCCGAATTATGGGCACAATCGTGTCCATAATGAAGGCACCTGGAAGATCTAGTCTATTCCATTTTACAAAATGTTGCTAATAACAGCATTTTTTTATCATCATTATTATTGCTAATAACAACATTTTTTTCATCATTATCATTTTGAACTATCTCTAAGGTTTCACAAAAATTGCATGGTTACTTTTTAATAAACAAATCCTAAATAAAAAGGCCTTAATTTGACTGTTGACATGTGTATAATGGCTTCCAACATTTTTTGATATACAAATAAAAGTTGTACTAAAAAATCGGAAGTTGCTATTTGTATATAGTATTATTACATGTATAGTATTCCATCATATTTTGGTTGTATCGATAAGCCGTAGATAAGTCCATTTTTTAAGCAGTTTTAATATAAATTGAAGCTTTTACTTTTATTAAATTATTAATTTTTAAATTTACTATCACACAATTTGAAAAACTTGAGTACACGCACAAAGCACTATATCATTTTAATTTCCGTTTTGGGCACCATTATTTTTATTTTGATTTTATTTGTTGTCGATCTCAGTTGTAAGCGCTAAATTGTAAGCGTGAAACCGCAAACCGTAACCGCAACCGATGATGGTGAGCCCGAACCTGTAATCGATGCCGAGATACGAGATACAAGCCAAAAGAAATCCTCCTGCGAACGAACGTTCTGATTGACGTTACGGCGATGTCCTAGAGAGCGCGGAGAGTTTTGACTTCCGTTTCTGTCACAAACTTCTTTGCATAAAACTAAACCGAGCGCCAAGCCTTATCGTTTCTATAACATATTCTTGGCTCTTCATTCTTCTTCTAATATATTTTTTTTATTACAAAATGAGTTTTCTCTTTCATTTTTGTTTTGTTTGCCGTAAAATATTGCTAACCATTTTTTCCACACAGTTTACTGTTTAGCCACAAGAGATTCTGCGCATCGCCTTCACTTATTCTTATCTATATTTTCGAGTAACGCGCGGGCGTTTTGTGGCCCTTGGTCTTTTTTACGCTTCCCAACAACCAACACCAACCAGCGATCCGTAACGTCTCAAACCTCGTAACGCCTATGCCTTTCTTCTCACAAAGGAAAATCTGTGAACCGACCAATGAAGACAGAGACCCACAAAATTTCATAGAAAAGGAAAGAGAGAGTCGGGTAACGGTAACGGAGAACAGTAACTCTCTCATTCTTCTGTTGATGCTTTTCGGGTGACCAATCCCTAGGATAATGGCTGCAGCAGAGATGTCAAGACCGTTTGATTTCGCGAGCGTTAAAAACAGCTGTTATTATCAGTGTAGGCTCATTTAAACTTTTAATAATAATAATAATTACTTCTTGGATATAACATAATATTCAAATCAAATCAATTATTAATTTTTAAGATAATCAAATTAAATTAATATATTAATTGACGTTCTTGAAAATAGCGCATCTTCGACTGAGAAAAAGATAAAGAAGGAAATGGAAAGACAAAAGATTTCAGAGTTTAAGGTAGAGAGAAATTGGAAAGGGGCGTATACTACGAGAATCCAACCAATAGTTGATAAGGAAGGCGGCCAGGCCGATGTATCTGCAACTCGGTAGCCAATCAGAGCGCACGCATAACACACACCTTTCCCTTTCTATCCGCCACTTAAGTTCGCTGATTCTTCGTCTCTTTCGGAATTGCGAGTGTGAATTGATTGCTCACGTTGTCGGGCTCGCACTTATCACGCGTCCGTGTCTATCACTTACTTCACGCACTTTTTTTAATCCACACAGATACAAATTGTTCGTTGTTTAAATCTGAGGCACCTTATCAGTAACTATTGTAAAATTGTGGTGCGTTTGAATGGCCAGTTAAAAAGTGTAAGCACAGTAAAAGATACAGCTACGATCAAAAAAATTACACTAATGAGATGGTGATTTAATCAAATAGAAAATACTAAGTTCGATCGCTTTTGCAAAAGGAAAAAAATATACATACATAAAAAATAACAAATAAATATATTTATTACTAAAAACTAATATAAAAAAATTCTTTTTCTCATAAGTAGTTCATCAGGAATAAAGAAAACACAAAACAATTTGTATTAAACTAATTTATAATAATGTCGGTTTTAAAAATAATCATTCGGACCTTAAATTGTGTATTAACAAGAAAAGAAGCTACCTTCGGCTCACCGAAGTTTGTATACCCTTGCAGAATTAAATAAAAAAAATTAAAACTGAAATTCTACAATAATAATAAGTTGCCAAATCTCAAATTTGATAAATATATATTAAGAAACAGCGAAGTTAAAATTTGTTCTTTTATTTCCCTAATTGTTCCTATGACAGCTATAGAATATATGTACATAGTTTTCATGAATTTAAAATCTAAATTCTTAAATAATACTAGATGGACAATATCAAATTTGGTTAAAATATCTAGAAAACTGACAGTAATAATTTTGTTTCGAAAATTTTTCCGATAAGTATAAAAATATGTATCGAAAATTAAGTTCGATTGACCCAAAAAAGATATCATCGTCAAGACCCAGTTTAGAGAAATTAAGGCAATCTAGGTATCTACAGTAGACTTTGATATACTGTGGAATGCAGCTACTCAAATGTTTGTGCATTGAATTTTTCATTGACATTTATAAGATATCGGTTTTCCTCAAATTAAACAAAAATATTTTAAAATCGTATGAAATAGCTATAATTCACAGCTTATTCGAAATATATATTTATAATTATGTATATTAAAAAACATTGAAATTATGCCAACATAGATTTTATATTAAAAAGTTTTAAGTTTCAGTTTTAGTTTTTCCTTCAGTTACTATGCACTATATTACTATACGATAAATAATAATAAATGCTTAAGATATTTGAGAGTAAATGACACTATAAAAAACAGAAAGGATGCTAACTCGACGAACCGGTAAATTATACATATTTATCTTAAGAAATAGAAGAGGAATTAAAAAACTATAAATGTGAAACTTTACAAATATTATTTATTATCCAATTACAATCTGTAAAGGTATACAAACGATAGAATGTCGAAGTTAGCATCTTTCTAGTTGCAGAAACTAAATATTTAATATTATTGTTGCTTTACTGTTTTCTGTGTTTTGAAATGTAAGTAGACAAAATGTTAAATTAAACTTTATTTCCGTCCAACAGATGTGGAAGTAACTCATTTAGTCCTACTTTGTTTTATACACACGAATTGACGGATTTGCGTAAAACCTAAATGGCTGGTGATTGATTTGTTTTTATTGGCATTAAATAGTCTAATAGTAATTGTCTAAATATTTAAAAGAAATTGGTAAATTGGTAGTCTGTGCTTTCGTGCTATTGCTTACTTTCTGCAATCAAATAAATCAAGCAAACCCATAACTAAGAAATTCCCGAATGAGTACTGAACTGAAAAAACATAAGTTTACAGCCATTAAATCAAAAGAGGGTTTATTTTACTCATACAAATTGCACTTAAAAATATGATCATATGTATGTATATAAAGAATGAATTAATGTTTAATAGAACTGGGAATTATAAGGTGACACCATCTGTAATAAAAGTAACAGCTGTTGTGTTTTGCCTTTGTGGTTCTATTAAAATTATTGACATTTTAATTTTATCAAACAAAATAAATTACAAACAAGAGAGGAAGCTAACTTCGGCTCATCGAAGTTTGTATACCCTTGCAGAACTTAAGCAAAAAACTAAAACCGAAATTCTAGAATAATAATTAGTTGCCAAATCTCAAATTTGATGAAAATATGTTAAGAAACTGTGAAGATATGATTTTTTCTTTTATTTCCCTAATAGTTCCAATGGCAGCTATTGAATATAGTTGTCCGATTTTTATGAAATTAAATCCGAAATTCTGAAAAATTGTTATATGACCAAATTTCAAGCTTGATAAAAATATCTTGAAAACTGACATAGTTATATTTTTTCGGGCCGTTCAGACATATACACAAGTGAGACTATATTGAAGACTAACTACAAAGTTTGATTCAGATAGCTTTAAAACTGAGGGACTAATAGGCGTATTGTCGGACAGACGCACATGGCTAGATCGACTCGGCTGTTGATCCTGATATACTTCATAGGGTTTTGTTTGCGTTGCAAACTTGTGACTGAAATTGTAATAGCCTACAAGGGTATAATAGCTAAATAGCATCTAATCGTTAGTTTCAAGGCTCTATCTATTTTAATGCAACGGTCCAAGAACTAAATATTTGGCTGCAGCCGGAAATCCATTTTAAATGTGGTTTGTTCTTTCCTTTAAACAATCGCATAGGTCTTAGTAGTCATATACTCCGCAGAGTAAGTAAGAATCGACATCTTAAAATAACATATTCCTTTGGACCCAAGTCTCCTCCAGTGGTTTCATTTTTTCCGTTGACCAGCGCAAATAAATAAAAGATATACAAAAAAGCCAGGAAACAGACCTTGTGGTCGCAGTAAGTTTTTTTTCAATTAGCAGAGATACTTGAGACTATTCCAACAGAAAGCCACAATACAGAAAACTGATCAGGTGGCAGTGGTCATTGTGAGAAAAATTGTAACAGAGGGAATAACAGAAAAAATCAGGTGTGTAGTGACAAACGTGGGAGATATATGTTACCAATACATACACTGATAGAAAAAAATTCGTCTTTTAAGATTTTGTGCATTCTTAATTTAAGTATTAAAACTCTATAAACAAGATTTTTTAGGGTTTATTCCAGCACAAAAAAAAGATTTAAAATTTAGATTTAAGATTTTCCACATTCTTAAATAAAAACTGTAAAGAATACGATATATTCTCAAAACAATACGAAATATTCGTAAAACAATACCAAAAAGGATTAGTATTAAAAAAAATGTCTTAAATTAAGATTTTGACATTCTTAGTTTTATATGATTTCTAGTTCACAGTGAAATGTATATTCATATCGGTGGCATAGTTTAAGTTGGCTACGTGGCGCTTTGAGTAAGTGACTGGTCTGCGAAACACAGAGTCACAGGTTCGAACCCCCCGGTCCAGCGGAAAAATATAAAATAACAATAAAGGAAGCTATCTTCGATTCACCGAAGTTTGTATACCCTTGCAGAATTTAAACAATTTAAACATACACATATGGACATGGCTAGATCGACTCGGCTGTTGATCCTAATCAAGAATATATATACTTTATAGAGTCGGAGATGTCTCCTTCACTGCGTTGCAAACTTCTGACTGAAATAATAATTCCCTGCAAGGGTATACAAAAACATAACTTAGCCGTTTTTCAAACCATTTTCATCACATTTGTGATTTGGCAACCAATTATTATTCAAGATTTTAGGTTTTCATTTTTTGTTTAATTCTGCAAGGGTATACAAACTTCGGTGAGCCGAAGTTAGCTTCCTTTCTGGTTTTTCTACTAGATTCTTTCATTTCGAACAAAATTATTCTATCATATTTTGTTTATATTCTTGTTTAAGCTTACCGTCGCCCGAAATACTGCCTTGTGAACTGTGGGAATCTTCTGAAATATTAAATTGGGATACATTACTCGGCATTTAAAAAGAAAATATTAGTTTTTAATATTTGTACTCTATTTACATATCTATGTATATATGTGTAAATACCTGCCCCGTTTTGCACATCATTCATAGCTGCTATCCATCCATCGACTCCCTGAGTATTTGACATGAAATTGTTGTTCACAATTGGCGGCGTTGTACTTAATATCCTGTTTGAATATTCATCAAATTTGTTAGACACTGTAGAGTTGAAAGAAGTAGAAAAATTTGAAATTAGAAGAATTACTATGTATGTATATATGAATTGCGAAAAATAAAAGTCGTGGGCATTGAAAAATTCCTTATCTTCCACACACACAAGATCCGTGACTTGAAAGGTTCTTCTTTTTTCTCTTTAATTTCGTTTTCAAGAAAATTGAGCATGAATCGAAAAGAATCGCAAAGAAGAATAGGTTTCTGCTGTTTATGCTGTCTTTGGGGGGGGGAAGAAAAGTTGTATTTCTCATCTTAGTCTACAAGCTCCAACTCTTTTTTACGGAAGCTATTGTTCTTGAATGTTAGCATTCTTCCTTTTAATCTAAAAACTAGAAATAATGTTAATCAAATGAAAATGTAATCCTTTTGTTTGACTGTAGGGCGTTCATGGTTGATCCATTTCGACTTATACATATATATACACACAATAGAATAAAGACTATTGAAGAAGATTACCCAGATAGCTCTAAAACCAAGAGGACAAACTACATAATTTTTTAGGGATCTATTCAACTAATGGTGTTTTTATTCTATTGCAGAAGTTTGCAATGCAATTAAGGTGGCATTTTGGAGTACCGAAGTTTGCTTCCTTTCTTGTTAATAATTAATTTATAAAAGAAATTCAAGTCTAAAGCTTTACTTACTCTTTCCCTTTTCATCTATTTGCGGTGATACATATATGTTACTTCCGATATGCTGTTGGTGATCATGTGGAAGGCTCACATTATCATTGGGAATGCTCTGTAAAGTGTGTAATGTAGGCGGTTCGACCTGACCCTGGTGCTGATGTGACAACTGTTGTTGTTGTTGATGTTGCAAATGCGGATTATGATTGTGCTCAGAATTCAGTGTCTGTTCTTGTGCATTGTGAAGATTCGAAGGCTGATGGTGAATAATACGATGTTGATGCTGATGTGAGAGTGATGACCCGGCGAGTCCATGGCCAATATGGTGGGGAGGTGATGTTTGTATATCCATTATAAACATCAGAAACTGAAAAGGCAATAAGAACCAGTAATGAAATTATAATATCATAGCGTTAAATACTGGTGTTAAAAAATTTAAGTAAGTTAGAAACTAGTTAAATTAAATTTAAATTATAGTACCTTGTAGTGTAATTTGATTTGGAAGTTTGCTACTTAGTAACAGAGTCATTTTCAACCCAATATGGCCCTTTTGTACTACTCGTATTTTTACATCCTAGTACATTTTAATTTTTTTGGAAATTGGAATGCTACATCATAGGAGTCATTGGAACGCACGGAACATTATGTAGCTATGTGGATGTAGCTATTGTTTGTTATTTCGATAGATGGATTTCGGAAGGTTACAATTCTTGGTAACTTCCAATTGAAATTAGTAAAAGTCAGCGCGTCCCCTCAGTACCAGCCGGTGTCATTCAGGTAAGCTAGGATGGCGGTCACTGACTGCCTTCCCACTTTTAATAGTGGGCTCCGAAATAACCCGAGTTGGTTAAGTGCCGAGCAGTGACACAACAGGTGCTCCGGTGTCTTCATCTCGCTCAGCGAATTTCGGTTTTAATTTTATGATCATATGATCATATGATCAGCGGCAAATGGCTAAATTTAGCTTAAATGTTAAATATCATATAATAATATAACAATTTTTTAGTATAGCGTTTTAAAGTTTTATATATATCTAAATATATACAAATTAATAGCATTTTTTGTCCTATCATAACCTAAGTCAGAAGTTTGCAACGCAGTTAAGGAGACATAAAGTATATACTGACGGACTAGTTTGCGTATAATCGGACAGACGGACATGACTAGATCGACTCGGCTGTTGATCCTGAATATATATACTTTATAGAGTAGGAGATGTCACTGCGTTGCAAACATCTGACCGAAATTATAAGCCACAAGTTAGTATTTATTTTTCATATTTAAATATAACAAAATTAAACAAGCATCTGATTTTAATATTAATAAATATTCAGGAATTTTACCTGCTCTAACAGAGTAAACCCCAGATAATAAAGGGAAAATTTATAGATATGTAATAAAGATAAAATAGTTATGTTATGTAAGATTCTTTAATATTTCAATATTTTCAAGGAATGTGTTTCCGTTTCCCGCTCTTTTGTCGGGTACCTTTCTGTAGTCACGACACCAGCCCTTCTCTTCTTTTCCTGGGCAAGGTGCGCTCCTCCATGAACGCCGCGCAAACTCATTCACCTGTTCTAAATTGACCTTTTTAGGGGTATCACATGCTTCACCCCTAAAGGTCACTATTCACCGTAGAAAGGATCGACGGAGCAAATAAGGCGAAAAGGTACAAAGTCTAGGATGCCATCTGTTTTATTTTTTGGTCGTATTTTTTTCCGCCATTAAATAGACATTTGCTGGTAAGATATAATATAGTGTTTTTTTTTTAGATTCATCAACATGGTTATAACAATTTTGATTTTACTACATTTATTTTGCACTCAACATTATTGGTTTTTAGATTTTTTCAACGCTTCGAAATAAACTTGTCCTTTAATATTTTACTTTACTTTTCATAAAATTCTATATAATATTCCTATACTTATATAAGTTATACATAATTATATAATTAAATATATATATGTATTTTTTTAAGGCATAACGCAACACAAAAGTTCACGGTCGTTCAGAATTAAAGTAAGGTTAGGTAGGTGTATCTTTTAGATACTATTACGCATACTATTACTCGCTCTTCACATTCAATTCGAAAAAAAATAAAAGTGGGAAAAACAATCACATTTTCACACACTTCCCACCAAATAATAATGGCGTCAGACAACAGTCTACGAAAAAACTGTGGAAAATAAGAAACCCAAGGTCAGGAGCGTGGGTACACAGAAGATATTTATTAGAGTCAAGTATTGCGCCTCATCACGTCCGTTTTGGTTTTATTTTTTAAAAACATTAAATAAGTTAACTTCGCTTTAAAATATTAAAATTATACAAATAAAACGGTTTAAGTAATACTTAGGAAAAATAATGTGAACAAGAACAAAAAAATACATAATATACAACTAATTTATAAATAAACCCGTAACTTTTATTTAAACTTTTAAAAATTTCTTACCGCTAATAATATATATTTATCCAGATAATAAAATGTATATCTTTTTGAATTAAAAATTAATTGCAGTTTTTTTATTGCTTAGTTTACATCATTTATTTATTAGATTTTTGTATATTTAATTTATTGTTATTTTATTATTTTTATTATTTTTCTTGTTCTTGTATTGCACAAGTAACTTTAAAACGCGAATCTTTCATATACTTTTTCACTACTTTTTCCAGGCTTGAAGAGAACAGTGCAGCTCGTTCCACCTGTTGGAGTTCAGCGCGGTTTTTTACACAGGTGAACCGAGGATCGTTTGAACTGTACGCCAAGAGATCTCGAGCGAAACTAAATTGTAGAATGGTTAATGTGGACGGCGGAAGCCGTATGTATATATGTATGTGTGTTTTGTCTTTGAGTCGCGCTCAAAAACTTGGCCAACACACGGCTCTTTACGGTTGGTCGGTTTTTGGTTTACACTCAAAACCGACTGCCGCCGACTGCCCACAGATCGGTACACATACATACATACATATGAACGTACATATATACATATGTCTGTTAGTTGGTTTGAAGAACCGAAACTGGGCTTGCAAGTGATGTCAGTTTATTCGAAACACTAAAACAAAAGTTGTATTCTTACGAAGAGAAACGGACTTTCTACATTCAACATTTTAATAAACTTTTTTAAATATAACGAAATAACATAGTTCATTTTTTTTGACTTCGGAAGAAAGGTAAAAGGAAGTTTCATTTTTCCATGACTTTCCCTCAGATACATATCTATACATATACCCTAATATATACTGTTTAATATTTTACACCTACTTATATAAGTTTAAACAAAATATAAATATTTTTAAAATACACTTTAGAATGTGTTTAAATAGAATCGATAAAAAATACAGGTAAATAAAAAATAATTTTTTATATTTGAATTATATCGCCGCAGAACGTTGACATTGCTTGGGTGTATGTACGATCGCATTAAAAAGTTGAGAGAGTGAGAAAAGCGCAAAGGGAATAGAAAAGAGAGCAGAAGAAGAAATGAGAGAAATTGTTTATTCCCGTTTTTACAGTATATGTAAATATGTATGTATGTGTTTAGGTATTTACGTGTGATTCATACAATTGAAGTAATTTACGCGTTGACCATAAAAAATGCATATACACTTTAGCAAAAAATTATAAATGTACATATGTACATGCTCAAATATGTACATAGATACATACATAAATTGCTAACCTGAAGACTGCAGATGAAAATACATATGTATGTATGTATGTAGGTATAAATTTTAAAGCTATTAGGAATAAATACAAAGTCAGTATTTTGCAGCTTAGGTGTATGCTTATACATATATACATACATATGTATGTGTGTATTAAAAGTTATGAAAAGAAGCATTATAATATTTTGTTAATTATCTACTCAGAGCCGTAGCAACTTATTGGACAAAGGGGGGGACTTCGCCCTCACTACGCGTTTTCCACCGCTCCACCCATTTATTCTCATAGATGATATCAATACTAGGAAAAAGGAAGAAAATTTAAAAAGTCATAAAATAAATAGCAATAAAGAGATATGTATATTTGTATATTTTATGCTGCGATCACAGTTTATTTATCATATGAACAATGATTCCGATGCAAACAAGATTACTATTTCATTTTATTAAATATAGTTACAAAATTCGAAACAAAACTTTTTTGAGTGGAATATGCAATCGTCAATTTAAGCCTGTTATTGTTTGATATTAAAACAGTTATTCAGCACGTAATTGTACATTAACAATTTTTGGAGTTGCAGATGCAATCGTCATTATTTTTTCATATAGTTAAGAGGTGCTTTCGTTTGATGCATGTACAGTCTCTGTTCACTAAATTTAATGTCTCGAATTCTACAGATTGACAAGAAAGCACACAAAATGTTAAATTAGGTATTTATGTACATATGTATATATATGCAAGTAATAAATTATAATTGGAAAACATTTTTCTTCATATTAAAGAATACAGTATGACAATTTCCGTTAAATGTAATGTTTTAAGTACATATGTATGGAAAATAGTATTTTATCTTTGCCTAAAGCTTTACAATATATGTACATAATTGTAAATTGAAAAAAAAATATTTGTTGGTATTTCTAAAATATGTAAGTAACTTTAATATTAATTTATTATTAGGTAAGTAAATATACATAATCCGTGAGATCATTGAACTTATCGCGAATGTGTAAGTATGTATAAAAGTACATATTTAGACGAAAAAAAGAATGAATAAAATAGGAACTTGATCCAGGGGTAGTTTTTTTATAATCAACAGCCGCCACCGTTTTCTCCAGTTTAACAGGTGTTCTATATACATTTATTTGATGCGAGGGAATTTTCCCGGTTTTCAGAAAAAAGCAAGGGATGAGTAGCTGAAACAGCTCACATACCCATGACATACGTATGTATTTATATACATATATACATATGTACATATCAAACATACGTATTAATTTAAGCCCGAAAGTTCGACTATGAATAGCATAAATACTGTAAATACCTTAAAACAGCTACATACTTTTTATTAGTTGGCTTGCGTTCTAGGAAGTAATCGCCAGATCTAAGGGTTTCACTCTATATTTTGTGATTTGGTAATAATTTTGTTGGTAATAATGCGGAGTCCTTCCGACCCTAAATACAGATATACAAAATTCTTTACCAGCATTAATTTAGCCATGTCCGTCTGTCCGATCGTATTAAACAAAAGATCTCAAAGATAATATGATAAAAGTACCGAATTCGTACACTACGTTTATAACTGTTGCATGTTTGTTGTAACATTTTGCCAGGGGTCGTAAATGGTCTGATCGGGGAAAAATACACAAAAACTATGACCTCGCCGTTTTTGTACCCTTGCACGGTATTATAATTTTAGCCAGAAGTTTGCATTGCGGTGAAGGACCCTGAAAAGTATATATATTCTTGATCAGGACAACAGCCGAGTCGATCTAGCCATGTCCGTCTGTCCGTCCGTCTGTCCGATTATACGCGAACTAGTCCCTCAGTTTTAGAGCTATCTGAATGAAACTTTGCAGTTAGTCTTCTATATACTCTCACTCCTACATATGTCGGAACGTGCCGGATCGAATGACTATATCATATAGCAGCCATGGGAACGATCGGAAAATGTTTCGAAAAAAAATTATAACAATGTCAGTTTTCAAGATATTTTAACCAAATTTGATATTTGGCCATCTTATATTATTTCAGAATTTCGGTTTTAATTTCATTAAAAAAATAGCTGCCATAGAAACAATTAGGAAAATATAAAAACAAACCAATAACTTAGCCGTTTTTCAAACCATTTTCATCAAGTTTGAGATCTGGCAACTAATTATTATTCCAGAATTTCGGTTTTAATTTTTTGTTTAGATTCTGCAAAGGTTATGTTTATATTTTTATGATATTCAGATTGCTTTATTTCGAATTTGTTAGTGGCGCAGCTGACACAGCTGTGGTCTACCCGATATGGATTTATTTAACGAAAATTAGACGAGTTAAAGTTTTTACATTTTTGGCATATTATTTTTTTTTTTAATTTTTCCCTGTAAATCAAAATATTTACAGTATTAAATACTAAGAAATAAAAAAATGCAAGCAAAGAACCATACTTAATTTTTTTTAATACAAAAAATCTCAAAAAGGCCAATTGTTTACAAAAATACATGTGGCCCTTTAACCACTGAGCCATCGACTTTGCTCTTGATTTGAAAGACATTTGCATTATATCTAAATTTGTAAATTTCTCTCCGTTTTTTAGTTTTCTTCTTAGTTTCAAGGCACGCGCCTTGTAATGGTAAATGTAATTATACTGTCGGGACACCCGACTGTATGTACACCTTGTTTACTCATTTTAAGTGGGATTAATTAAAATTTAAACTGCAGGAATATACAAACTTTTTGCGTCTCAAAGTTATCTTCATTACTTGTAAAATAATATTTTTTCTTTTACTAAAATCAGACGATTATATCAAAAAGCTTTAAAAGGATCGATCGTAAATGGAGGATCGAACTATATTTTTTAAACAATCAATAAGGTAACTTAAACTTTCCATAAATTCAAGCCAATAGCAGTAGGTTTGAATTTATGGAATTATCGATATAAAAACACTATATTTCAAAAATCCATAAAGATTTAAAAAAATAAACAAAAATTATTTTGAAGCAACAGGTATTGAAGATTCAGAATCTCAAATATGCGGACGTGAAATCTGCTATTAATGCTGATTAAAAATCTTGCATGGTGAACGATGGAAATAACCATACGATGGATAACCTGTATTTGTTTTATTTTTACTTTTAAAATATTCTAGTGCCAGCGTAACAACAGTGGTAAAATCCAGGTTTTTTAGACGCTCGAGTGATTTTCCATCATCTTCATTACATTTATGTGTATACATATATTTGTATATACGTATATGTACATACGAAAGTGCTGTTTACAACGGTAGCTCAAGAAATGTGTATATATTGTGCATCACTCTTGGCACGCGCCGCTTTTTGATTAAAAAAACATGCAACACATACATACATATGTGCATAAGTATGTAGTTCTATATATGAATGAACATCTATACATAACCAACGATGCATAAATACCCTCGGCAATTGATCGACTTACAGTGATGACATGAGCGTTTTCCTATGTAAATTTTACTTAACCTCCAACGATATCTTTTCGCTAACGATCCGTTTTCAGCCGTAGAAAATCTAATTAGATTTATGTCTATCGTTTCGAGTATATTAAGCATTTTAAACATTATTTTTTAAAGAATACATTAACCGTTAACACAATTTTAAAATTTTTTCTTTGCTTTAGATTGTGATTTTCAAAAGGTCAATTTGCTTTTGTACCCTTGAAGGGTATTATAATTTCAGTCAGAAGTTTGCAACGCAGTGAAGGAGACATCTCTGACCCTATAAAGTATATGTATTCTTGATCAGGATCAACAGCCGAGTTGATCTAGCCATGTCTGTCTGTCCGTCCGTCTGTCCTTCTGTCCATCTGTCCGATTATACGCGAACTAGTCCCTCAGTTTTGAAGCTATCTGAATACAACTACGCAGTTAGTCTTCTATATACTCTCACTCCTACATAAGCCGGATGATAATGATGAAAATGATACGATTCTTTTCCGATCCCAATCAAGAAGTGGTAAGAATATTTAGTTGGTCTAGTTGGTCAACCAAATGAGGCATGCTGCAGCGGCCGTTTGTGGCCATACAAAATTATTTCTTCAATAACTTCAACAATTTTTATCTGATCGCAACCAAATTTTCAGGAATCCCACAGACTATAGTTCTTAATGTACATAATGATGAAAATGATACGCTTTTTTATTATTTGCGGGGGCGGAAGTGAGCGTGGTAAAAATTTGAAACAAACTTGATCTGCGTGCAAACATAACAAAAACTGTCGAAAAAAAATTACTGCTCTATCTCTTATAGTCTCCGAGATCCAGTGTTTCATACGGACAGACGGACAGACAGACAGGCGGACAGACGGACATGGCTAGATCGTCTCGGCTGTTGACGCTGATCAAGAATATATATACTTTATAGGGTCGGAAATGCTTCATTCTACCTGTTACATACATTTCCTGCCGGCACAAATTTATAATACCCTTCTACCCTATGGGTATAAAAACCATAACTTAGCCGTTTGTCAAACCATTTTCATCAATTTGTATACATATGTAAATATGTTTGTATGTACATATATTTGCCATTTATATTATATTTGTTTAGATAGTTCAAATCTGAGGTATTTATACATATATTTTATATTATAATATAATATATTATATTATGAATATATTTTTTTATATATGTATTTTCTTTTTATATGACCTAAATGGGTACATTCTTAATGATCCAATTGCAATCTACAAGGGTATGCAAACTTCGACACGTTTTTCTAGTTTGCTAATACTTTAAAACGTGTTATAAGTAATTAGTTTTTTTATAACAATGTATTCTGGTGTAGTAAAATATTTCGTGGTTATTTTTACTGACTGCAATATCCGTACACAAAAAAAAAAAAAAAAATAAGGCTACTAGAAAACTATTTGTTTAGCGATGTATGTAAACATATATGTATGTAAGTCAGTACATATAACATAAATACATGTGTACATATATACATACATCGAAATGGTAGCTCTTTATGCATGTATGCTTGTACTTATGTATGTACATATACTATCAGACGGGTTCATGTGTTTTTGTTTTTTATATGAAATTCGGTATTTCAATCCGTGGCTCGTGGCTTTTCACGGTCTGCAAGCCAACCGAGACAACTTTTCCGCCGTTTCTTTTTTTTATTAATATTATTGTTGTTGCTCGACTGCTAACTTTAGGTACCTTTTGTTTTTCATATACACAACGTACTTAAATTACTAACAATATTTTCTTTTATTTTCAATACCCTTTTTCCAGAAACACTACTATAATTTTTGTGGACTGCAGGCTAAGCCTAGAATCCTGTTGAAACTGTGCGTACCTGTTGAGTTGTTAAATTATAATAACTAAGCTCAAAGATTATTAGATCTATAAGTTGTATTACAAATAAATCCATATACTTAACAAACTTCAAGCATCGAACAAATTTCTATTGCAGTGTGTTGGGTAAAAACCCAATTAGTATATTTTTATTAATATTAATATAATACATAATTTCATTCATATATTTAAGTTCCGCACTTTATAGAATGCTAGTTAACATAACAGCTGTAAAACGGATGTTAACCAGAAAAAGAATGTTATGTTATGAGAAAAAATGTTAGTAATGTTAATTAACATAACAAGTGAGCAAAAAAATGTTAGAAATTTTTCAACACAGAAAAAAAGCTGGCAACGCTGGCTATTCGGCGACGCTTTCATTAACCGAAAAGCACTTGAAAAGCTTTCTATTTATCTTCCCTCGTTCTGCTGCCAAAAGGTATGCAATGTCATCTTTAGCAAAAGTTATACAAAAATACATCCTTCATTCTGCAAAGTAAACAAAAATTAAAAAAAAACGAGGAAGTGGTATTTTTTAAAGATTTAATATAAACAATTATGTTTAAAAGACGACGACTGAAGTTAATTTCTGTAATTGTTATTCTAATAAAAAACGACAAGCTTCATATATTAATTATTAAAAAATCATTTTTGAAACATGCATGTGGAATTGTTAATATATGAAAACTTCAAATTTTCTAAAATTATACTTAATGCTTATGCTTTATCTACCACTTTCTTCAGTTAATAACCAAGCTTGGCGTCGTCTTGTCTGGTTTCGATAGTCTCTCAAATATACATGTATATATGTGTGTAAGCAGTGTGAGGATGCATGCTTCTTGTCTGCCGGCCGTCCACGCAGTGACCAAGCACCGAAATTGTACGAAAGGCAACTACTACATATGTACATATGAATGATGATATGTATGAAATCAGCTTACGATGGTCCGATCGTAAAAGCGATGTACCAATCAAAAGGTATAGCTTTAGGAAATTGTCTTTCATACTGGAACTTTTGAAAAATCAATTAGTTCAGCAACATCCCATGAATGTTACAGTGGCCTGTGTTATTGTTTTCAATGTTAAGTAGTATAACTTCGGCTTGTCGAAAGTAATTCTGTTATATTTTTACAATTTTGTGATTTACAATTTAAATTAATAATTAATTACAAAAAAAGCTCAAGCCTAACTTACCATTTTTAACCCAGAACAGCAATGGTTACCCCAGACTAAACGAATGGATTGAAATGTAATAGACTGTCAATGCAAAAACCAACTAATCTAATAACAAAAAAGATGCGGCTTGCTTTTGAGACGCAATCACAGCCGCCTGGAAAGGGAGGAACAATAAGGAACAGCAACAACAACAAATGCTTCTACAATTGTCAATGTCTGTGCTGCCGCCAAGGATGTTGCGTAGTCGTTGTTCCCAATTGTTGTTGTTGCTCCAACATCATTTGCTGCAGTGCCTCCAACTCTCGGAACACATCAGAAGTAGTAACAAGAAAAAAAGATTCTGATCCCTTAAACGATAGATTGGTCGTATCAAAGCTGATACTACTTGTGGCGCGTTGGGCAACGGCATTCGTAACTCTACTTACAAGCTGCATTCTGCTCGATGTCAGTGATTCTGATGGAAGAAGCAATCGTGAGAGTAGTCAAGGAGTATCAGTAACTGCATCGTCTGATCCTACAACAGTTATTGAAGCTTCTACCGTACTTGGTGGCAATACGAATACCGTTGCTCTAAAGTACTTTTATGATATTACCAATGATCAGCAATTAAGATCTAATTATTTATGCAAAATGTTTTGTCACGGTCGAAAGCATAAGCGGCAGCGTAGAAGGCGACGCCGACGTCGTCGTAGACGTCGTCGCCATAGACATATGGCCAAGAACAAGCAGTGGCAACAAATAAATAATAACAAAAAATGTAATAAGCAGCAGATAATAAATAGTAGAAGTAATAAAAGCATTATTCAACAAAGGCAGAACCTTTGCCAATCCTTCGAGACATTGAATGTAAGCTATGTTGGAACTACGCCAAGGAACGTGCGAGACACGACATTGAAGGACTTGCTATCAATGCGTAACTGCTCAAAGATAAATAAACGTAATCGTGCTAATCTAATCTGGCTTCTAATCGGTCTTGTCTGGTTTGAAGTCAAACTAATTAATTGCAATGGCATTAGCAGCACAAATTTCTATGCTTCCAATTTAGAGTCTCACAGGGGATGCACCTTATGCCACGAGGCAGGAGGTGGCAGCAAAAGCAGCATTTACAATGATAAAGGTAACTGCATATAATTAAAATACAAGATTTTTGTAAAACATTAAACCTTTTTTAATTCTTTTTTTCGCATTAATTTACTATTCCAATTTCTATTATACCCGGGTACCCCATGGGTACAAGCAAACTTCTGGTCAAAATATAATACTCTGCAGATATACATATGAATACGTATATAATTTTTTTTAGCAACCCACATACTTCTATTTTTATTTTATTTTTTACTTAAACTATTATTATCGCTTAGTTACGGAGATCGGATATATCTCCTTTTGTCATTTGCATACATTTGCGGTTACCAGGTATAAACACCCATAACACTTAATACACTTTTATCACAATTTACACCACAGATAATAACCCACATACAGACTACAATAACATCTACAACAACAACAAATACCAACATAATACCAACCACAATTACTTCAACAAAAAAACAAATAATCAACAACAACATCACAACAAAATTCCAACAAGCGATCATATTCGTTTGGAATCAATCAAAAGGCAAATTTTGACAAAACTTGGTCTAACTCACAAGCCAAATGTCTCTCATCCCTTACCAAAGCAATTTATATGGGAAACCATTTATCGGGCAGATGGTGGAAGGATGATGATCAACAGTGATCATCAGCGACAACAACAGAATTCGCTAACTAGACGCAGTACTCTAACAGAATTGCCTACCTTTATTGATGCTTCAAGTGATAATGATCTATACGGATCACCTTCCGATCATACATGGAATATAACTAAAAGCAATGTCTATGAAAGGTTACTAAAACACCAATATGGAACAAGATACCAAATGGAAAAAGACGATACCACAAAAATTCGATTCTTTAAGAATTGGAAGGAGTTACGTCAGTTGGCAGCAAGTTATTCTCAGTTTGGTTTTAAGGAGAAGAGCCGTTCAAATCCTTTTACTGTTACAGAAAATCAACGAAGAACTCTTAGTAGTATTGTAAAATCTACATATCTGTTAGATTTAAATCACAGTAGTGATAGTACCATCAAAATTGGTGTCAAAAACAATCATGATTATGATTATTTTAGAGATTACTCTGCTCAGACAAAGAACCAACGTAGTATTGAAGATAATAATGAAAACAGAAAACAGAAACGCCACTTTGAACCGAACCACGAAGATCACGATAGGATCGATGATCACGAAGACTACTTTGGTAATACTCAGGAAATAATAACATTTGCAGAAGTAGGTAAGTTAGGGTCTTAAACTGAAACTTATTTAATTATCAGTACTAATTTATTGTTATGTTCCAGGAACCCAATATCGAAAATATTTATTATTATAACTTATTTAAGTTATCACAACTAATTTATTATTATGTTCCAGGAACCCAATATCGACAATATCGAATACTTGAGTTTTCCCCTCAAAACCGACGTATCGTCCCTCCTAACCAAAAACTATCCATACGCAGTGCTCAGATACATATACGAATCGATAAGCCCCATAACTATTGGATCGACAAGGCGAAAACTGCAAATATTCAGGAAAAAGAATATTTTTTAAATGCCAAGCGAAAATGGCGGAATCACAAAATAAAAATATGGATATTTGAGTTAACAGCTGGCATTAATATTACAGAGAAGGCAAGTGCACTATTTAACAAGATTGTATACCCCTAAATTAAATAGAAATTATAATTATAATACAACTTTGTACTTAGGGCATCGACAATGCGATCCTCTTCCGTGCTTCGTTTGAGGTTAACACGAAACACTTGGGATGGCAAAAATTCGATTTAACTGAAACGATCCGTGAATGGTACGGAAGCCATGGTGGCAACAAAAAGCTGAGACTCTTGATCGATTGCACTGGCTGTGGAGGTCGTTACTCATTACATCTATTTCAAACATCGAAAATAAGTGATAATTCGTCTGATAACTCGATTATCCTAAATCCGAATCGACCATTTCTCGTTCTGCATACGGAATCCGAGAGAACGCGTCGAGTCCGAAGACGTGCTGTGGATTGTGGCGGTGCCTTGAGTGGGCAGTGTTGCAAAGAATCGTTTTACGTGTCCTTTAAGGCGCTTGGCTGGGATGATTGGATTATAGCTCCTAGAGGATACTTTGCCAACTATTGTCGTGGTGATTGTACAGGATCGTTTCGTACCCCCGACACATTTCAAACGTTTCATGCTCACTTTATTGAGGAGTATCGAAAATTGGGTCTCCTTAATGGAATGCGACCCTGCTGCGCACCCATAAAGTTCTCCAGCATGTCTTTGATCTACTATGGTGATGATGGTATCATTAAAAGAGACTTGCCCAAAATGGTTGTTGACGAATGTGGTTGCCCTTAACGTAAGTATAAATAATAAGAAACAGAAAAATCAATAAATTGCCAAGGATTTCAAATCGGATTAAAATTGTTTCCAAATACTATTGCAGAATACATCGTTGAACTTTCAATGTTTACTTTTGTTTATGTTTTAAATATAATGCAAAAGTATATAATGCAAACGTCTTTCAAACCATGATCAAAACCGGAGCAGGGATCCTAAATAATGATTATCGGTCAAATTTTTAAAAGAAAAAATCAACCACTTAGAATCGCCTTAAAAAATATCCTGTGAATCCTTTTTGGCTAATCTATCCATTTCTGCCATGATTTTTATATTTATGAGTTATATGATATATATGATATGATTAAAATTGAGTAATATTATATTAATATTAAATAAAAAACAAGAAAGGAAGCTAACTTCGGCTCACCGAAGTTTATATACCCTTGCAGAACTTTAACAAAAAATTAAAACCGAAAATCTGGAATAATTATTAGTTGCCAAATCTCAAGTTTGATGAAAATGGTTTGAAAATCGGCTAAGTTATGGTTTTTTTTTATTTTCCTGATTGTTCCTATGGAAGCTATAGGATATAGTCGACCGATTCTCACGAAAATAAAACCAAAATAAAACTAAATATTAAGTTTGGTGAAAATAATAATTGTGAAAACTTTGATGAAAATATGTTGAAAACTGACAAAGTTAAATGTTTTTTACTACAAATTTTTCGATTGTTCCTATGGCAGCTATATGATATAGTCGTCCGATCCGGCTCGTTCCGACATATATACGAGTGAGAGTATATAGAAGACTAACTACAAAGTTTCATTCAGATAGCTTTAAAACTGAGGGACTAGTTTGCGTAGAAACGGACAGACGGACATGGCTAGATCGACTCGGCTGTTGATCCTGATCAAGAATATATATACTTTATAGGGTCGGAGAGGTCTCCTTCACTGCGTTGCAAACTTCTGACTGAAATTATAATACCCTGCAAGGGTATAATAATAGTTATTTTTGATAAAAAAATATAAGAATCTGTACATAATCATTATTTTTAAGAAAAAAAATAAAATATTGATTATGTACAGTTTTTTATATTTTAGATCAAAAATAATAATTATTATAAATTAATATAATATTACTCAATTTAAATCATTACTAATGGTCAAAAAAATATAAATCGATCTAAACTTTTTTTTATTGTATACCATTCGTACGCGCTACAAAAGATTACGGAAGAGTGACAAAAAAATATTCATGTCCCAGATGTTATTCAATATGCATTCATTTCAATTGGAGAGCTCTCAGAAGAAGCTGCGGAGTCATACACGAAAAACCTCACGTTTAGTAACTAATAAAGACCTTATAAATCGGTTAACTAACTAATTAACTTCTGATCTTTTATAACCGGTCAGCGAAGTTTACCCAACAAATGTAAAACGATTCTTTCGAAAAACTTTTTAATTTATTAGAATAAAGTTTTGTATTTATTATTTTGATTTATTTTTGTATTTTGATTTATTTTTTATTTTGATGTATTTTTTATTTTGATTTATTTTTATTTTTAATTTATTTAATTTTTTATGTTTGTTTTTATTTAATTATTTATATTTTGATTAATATTTTAATTGGTATATGGGCAAATTCCACGTTGCACGCTACATTTGCAGAATTTCTATTTTAATTTTATAAAAATCAGCGGCTATATCCCATAGCTGCCATAGGAAAAATCAGGAAAAAGGAATAAAATCTTATCTACGCTGTTTCTCAACATATTTTCATCAATTTTGAGATTTAACAACTTATTCTTATTCCAGAATTTCGGTTTTAATAATTTGATTTAATTCTGCAAGGGTATACAAAGTTCGGTGAGCCTAAGTTAGCTTCCTCCCTTGTTTATTATTTAAATACATTAGATCATATATGCATTTTATTTTGAATATTTGCATTCTTTTAGAGATGTTAGAAAATAAAAGTCAAAGTATAAGTCCGCTGTTTAAAAGAAATAAGCATAACAAAACATGCCCCTTTTTTGCCGTTTTTTATCAATTGCGATTGCGAGAATATGGTTTCGAATATTTTGAAATTTGCTTTAGAACATGATATGATAACTATAAAGCAGCATATCAATTTTTAGCTCTATATTCCAACTGGAAGTATTTTTGGCCGCTCATCCCATACTAGATCAACCAGTGTGCCTCTACCTGGGTTGCCCCTTGTATACAAAATATGTATAAAAGCCAAAGCCTCCGCTATCTATGGCACGATCGCAATGAAATTTAGACAATCTGTATATTTTGAATATGGTTTACATAACTTTATAAATTTAGGAGATATATGGTTTTTTCATAGACGGAAAGACAGACAGTCAGGCAGACGGACGGACAGACATCGACTGTTTTAGTGGTCCTGACCAATATTAAGGTAACTTTTAGGGGTCTGCCACCTCTCCTTCTGCCTGTTACAGAAAGTCGCACTCGCATAAAATTATTATACCTGTGTACCTTTGGTATGAGGTATAATAAATTTTAAATAAATATAAAATGTTTATATAAATATATTTTTTTGGGTAAACGTATATAATATATATTTTGATCTTGATATTTAGATCAACCAGTGTGCCTCTACCTGGGTTGCCCCTTGTATACAAAATATGTATAAAAGCCAAAGCCTCCGCTATCTATGGCACGATCGCAATGAAATTTAGACAATCTGTATATTTTGAATATGGTTTACATAACTTTATAAATTTAGGAGATATATGGTTTTTTCATAGACGGTAAGACAGACAGTCAGGCAGACGGACGGACAGACATCGACTGTTTTAGTGGTCCTGACCAATATTAAGGTAACTTTTAGGGGTCTGCCACCTCTCCTTCTGCCTGTTACAGAAAGTCGCACTCGCATAAAATTATTATACCTGTGTACCTTTGGTATGAGGTATAATAAATTTTAAATAAATATAAAATGTTTATATAAATTTTTTTTTTTGGGTAAACGTATATAATATATATTTTGATCTACTTATCTACAAGAAAATCGAGTTCACTAGCTTATATCGCCATGAATTAAATCGATATCAAATATAAACAAGAAAGGAAGCTAACTACGGCTCACCGAAGTTTGTATACCCATGCTGAATTTAAACATTTATTTCCCTGATTGTTCCTACGGCAGCTATAAGATATAGGCGTCCGATTTATAAAATTAAATCCGAAATTCTGAAATAATAAAATATGGCTAAATATAAAAATTTATGAAGATATGTTGAAAACTCACAAAATTAAATTTCTTCCAATGGCAGCTATAGGATATAGTCGTCCAATCTGGCTCGTTCCGACATATGTACGAGTGAGAGTATATAGAAGACTAACTGCAAAGTTTTATTCAATTTTTATCTGATCGCAACCAAATTTTCAAGTATTACACAGACTACAGTTCTTAATGTACATACCAAAATTCGACTCTAGCTTTAAAAAGATTGATGAGTGATGTATTTTGACAATTTGCGGGGCGGAAGTGGGCGTGGTAAAAACTTAAAACAAACTTGATCTACGCGCAAGCATATCAAATACCTGCCGGCACAAAGTTATAATACCCTTCTACCCTATGGGTAGCGAGTATAACAACTGAAACAATAAAGAGAAATCAAGAAAACTTTAACAAATGAAGTAAAACGGGACAAAATTGAGCACCTTGACAAATATTAATGTGAACAGAAAAAAACATAACCGGAAGGAAAAGATTCAGTTGCAGCGATATTTATTATGTTTAAGTATTATTCATTTGGAGACAGTTTCAGTTGATTTAAAATCCTTTAAACGTTTTTTTAAATTCTAAATTCTAATCATATTAACTGTATTACTTATATATATATTCACAGCGCTTGCTCCGCTATGACTGCCATTTATATGTTGTAATTTCCGTCCAGTAATACACATGGAGCATCACTCGGATTTTTTCAAACTGCAATATGTACTTAATATATAAAATAAAAAAATCAGGAAAATCACAAAGATGTCACAGATTAAACTTTTTAAATTATTAATTAATGTATTGTAAAATTGGCTGATTCAGATTATTTATGTAAATTTACGTGACAAACTCAAATTTATGAAGTGCCTATTTCAATCCAAATAAATTACAAAATCGTGTAAAAACAATCTGTATGCATCTGTATTTTTTACCAAAAACAATGAGGTAAAAGTTATAAAAAGTTTATTATTAAAAAAAAAATCTTAGGTCTTAGTGAAATTAACATTCTCTTAAGAAATGAAGCTAGCTTCGATGTTGCCAGATTTATTGAGGTTGCCAAGAGCTCATAACCAATCTTTCGAGTTTATGACATATTAACGGATCTAGTAGTTTTCCGAAGGAACGAATATTATTCCATTATAGGAGGTGAACAGGTCTTGTGATTCAAATAGAGTTAGTTGTTAACAAAGTATGTTTTTTTGCCTCCAATAAGGTGGAGGTTTAGCTTCAAGAGCGGTCACACTTCAATAGATTAAGTGTTTGTCAAACAGTTTTTCCCCATCCGTACTGTACTCAAATAAAAACGCTTTCGGTAGTACATTAGTGTATTCATTTATTATTTCGACCTGTTTGATTGATTCCCTTAAAATACAGGATATTTAAACAAGAGTTAGTTTAATTATTAGTGAGCTTTGGCCTTCTTATTTGGTAAAAATGACGAAGATTTAATAGTACACTTGTGTTGCCCATATAATCCGTGAATCGGCAGGCAGCGGCAATCACTAACGATTTCAGTTTTATATAGGGTATCGGCGATCGATGTTGTTATCTGGCTTAACATTTTCTTTTGATCGGGTTGCTTTAATTTGTCAAAGTTTTGCGTTGCAAATACCCAGCCACCATTATTTAACACAAAATCAACTCCCATATCATTATCGAACTGCAGTTTGGCGCGTTTTTTATTGTCCTTTCCATCAACAGTGGCCACCAAGCGAGAGTTAAAGCCTTAAAATGATAAGAAATATATATTTATATATTTAGTTGTTGGTTAGAATAAAAAAATTACTTAATTGAAACTTTAAAAACGATTTGGTCAACCTTTTTATAATGATTGAAAATACGCACCAATTAATTTTTCAGCTGTAACGCCATCTAATGTTAGTCCTTTAACAGGTGCAATTAGATGGAGAAGCGCTCCATCGAATTTCGTAAGGCTGCCAGTTAATTGGGCTCGCACGTATTTCCACTGGGAAAAATTGTAAATATTAGTTGCAATTGCAGTGATGTGAAAATTATAATTTTATCAGAAATACTCACCCAATTTTTATATTCTAACGAATCGTGACGCACACCAATTATACTTTTAGCAGCGCCGGCACGGAATGGATAATCCAAAGCCAATTGGAATGCTTTTTCATCCGCTTGTGGCACAACACTTTCCACCAGTTGCTTCACAAAATTATAAATATCTAAAATTCGCTTTTCTGTAATTATTTGTTCCACACAATTCTCACAGAAGTTTTTAATGCCATCCATCTTAACATTGGCCAAGTTGCCCTTGTAATTAATTTTTCCATTGTCGCTGGTCAGTAAGGCGGGGTAACGTTTGGTTTCATCGAAAACAATAACACCAATTTGAACATCAGTAAAGCCGCGACTTTTCAGGGATTCTCGCAGGTCGGTAATGGCAGGCGCTATCAAGCTGCTTAACACTGATGGTGTTACATTTATGTCAACGACAAACACAATATCTGCCTTATTGTTTGGCAATTTAACAGTAAATTCATCATTTAGTTCACGCTGACCCACAAGACCAGCACACTTAATGCAACGCTTTGGTAATATAACAAATTTGTTAATTTGCTTAACGGCAGATCCATAGGCCAGCGCAAACACACAGGCAGTCGCTTCCTTATCCTTTTCGGACACTTTTGAGACAGAAATATCACAAGCCTGGCGATAAGGCCTCGAATCCACCGTTAGGAAATGCAAAGCCAGTGACGATTCAATGCCAAAGATATCGCTACAAATTTCCGATCTTTGAATCGTCGAAGCAGCTGAACTTGAAACCATAGGACATTTTCCTACACCGTAATCATTACCTAGGGCATTTGAGTCTGACGAAATGGTGCCATCAATTAGCAAATAATCATCGTAGGGCTCAGCATTTCCATTGCCCAGCAGGCCGCGCGTTTTGCCTGTGTAAAAGCCATTTACACTGACATGGCATACCCTCAAATCTGTAGTGCAAACAACATTCACACCATACTCAGAGTGTAGGTGCACTGTGTAGAAGCGCCGCCAAGCATGCAAACCAGATACATGTTGTGGATATTCAACAGCATTTCCGTTTAGCTTTAAGGCCAAAGTGTCGGACACTTCGGCATAGCTACCATCGCGATCAATAAGGGTAATACCTACAATAGTAACATAAATATGTTTTTAATGCTGTATGTCACCAAAGAAGTAATAAAATTAAATAGTGATAAAATCTAAGACATACCCTTAAGTTTTCCATTTGCCAGCTGAGCAATAACTGTGAAATTATTGTCCACGCTGTCCTGAACCAGGATATATCGGCAGTTGCCCGGATAAGCGAAATGTTGATTATCGAAACTGAATATATGCGAACCATCAACGATGTGACCTCTTAGTTCAAAGTCATTGAAGAATATCCACGAATTTAGCCATTCCTTGGTAAATATCGCATCCCACTTCTCATTTGATAAATAGTTCCAGGCGCTTAAACGGAATGAAAGTAATATTGGTACGACGGCAAAGTTATCAACAGCATGGGACAGTGAACCAAACCACGTTTGGAAATCGATAGCATGCGCCGATGACGTAGATGACGGAACAGTACTCTTCAGCGAAACCCATATAGAGCGAATGGCTTTCAGTAAAAGTTCACCAAGTTCTTCCAATATTTTATCATCATCAATTTGTTGCTTTTTAAGCTTTGCACCAAGATAATCATGTAGTTTTTGCAAAAACTGCGTTGTTTCCTCGGTTTGTGGTAAAATACTAAATTGTTCAAATAGACTGTTCACAAATTCTATAGTTTTTTCGATTAATTTTAGACTTGCAATTTTTTCATTAATTTCTTTGTGAATCGCCTCAAATGTGGGAATATTTGCAATGAATTTTTTAAGTTCTTCACTCATCTCTTCGACAGCATGCGACAGAACCTTTATCAATTCTTGTAGACCCTCATTTAATGGCTTTAAGAATTCTGCAATTGCCTTGTTGTAATTTTTCAACACTGGTCCATATTTTTTTAATGCTTCCAAACTATTTTCAAAGGATTTTCTGTACGCTGTGAATATTTCATTATGCAACTGAGTAATTACTTTCGATGCTGTTAAATATAAATCTTCCCAGGCTTTTAGAATCGAGTCATTCCACAAAGCTTGCAGCTTATCAAAGATCTCTATCAAAGACTTTTGTGTTTTTTCGAATGATTCAGTAACAGATTTTGTCAGTTGGGCTATTAGTTCAGAGTATTTCTCAAAGAGGGTGCGACTGAAAATAAGTAATGTTTAAGATAATATTTATTTCATTGTAAAATATTAATATATCTATGCTTACATTCCATTAATAATCGTTGCAATTGATGGATCCGTTTCAAGCTCTTGAATAAATGCCTTGACAGTATCATCATATTTATCCTTAAACTTCGTAAAATCGGGATATGAATCTTGTGCCAATTTTACAATTGATTCGCTTTCTTGCTTTAATTGTTTAAATTTATTCTTGATATTATGGGAAATATTCTCGACGTCTTCGTTTACTTCAGATTCGACATTATCCTGATATACAAGTAATGAAAGTTTATAAAGAATTTCAATTTGTTAATAAAACAGTTCTTCGTATAGGGAATTTACACTTACCCAGAATGCTTTAATATTTTCCTCGCTTGCCAAATAATTAGTTTGCAAAAAATTTGTAGGATCCAATGCTACTCGTCCATTAAGCAGTTGTTTTCCGTTTCCAGAAATATCGAATTTGAATTCTTTGCCCAAAGTTATTTCCGCATTGCTATCTATTAAATCCGGACGTTTTAAGGACAGTTTGGCAAATGTGGGGTGGACTTCGGCATTAATTTCGAGGGGCTTCTTATTCAGAATTTGCAGTTTTGAATTTAGTTTTGCAGAACGTTTTTGTTTGTTAAAGTCTCCAATGAATTGAATAATTTGATTGTCCGATTCACTCAGAAGAATCTCTAATTTTTCTTTATTTAAAAAGGAGGTAGCCTTCAAGCCATTTTTGCCATTATTAAGATCAAGGTTAAGCTTAAGTTCATGAGCCTCAGGATCGACGGCGGCGTTACCTGCAGCTTGATATTGAAATTTAAGTCCCGACGACTTGATGTTCGAAGTTGTTGAAAGATTTATACCCTTTTTCGAACGTACATTGCGAAGTTCATTGGTTACTATCACTTTTTGTTCTGGCAATCGAAATATATCGAATACTATTTCTAAATTCGATATTTGCTGCTCAAGATTGCCATCAAAGCGTCCTGATATGCTCAAAGAACGTATATTTGGATGTTCTATTTTGATCACGCCTTGGGTGTTGAGTGCGATGCGCTCTTTTCCTGATACATCTACAATAGCCGATAAACGAGCCACATCATCTGGACGATTTAGTTTATCGATAAAGAAAGCAACAGATTGCTCATAATGGCCGAAGACATTGCCGTTTTTGGGTATTTTTTGAGCGGATTCCAATACTAATTGTCGTTTCGGTAAAGTTAGCTTTAATATAGATGACGAAGGTTGTACGTTGGCAGTAAATTGGTACTTTAAGTTATTTCCCGACACTATGAAGCTATCCAGATGGTATTGATATTTCAAACCTTGACGCGTGTTTTGGGACTTAAGTTCAAATTCATAGGGGTAGCCCAGTTCACGAAGATCAATTAGGATCAGAGTAGATTGCTGAATGCCATCCAATTTGATGTCATCGATACTCACGAGAGATTGAATTTGAATATTTGTGCACTGTTTCTTTTCTTCACAAACAGAGAATTTGGTATTAAACTCCTTATTTGTGATTTTTATAGTCGAAATACCATTTTTTGAACCAAAATTGCCATTAAAGGTATATGAGAAGCCTACTTCTTTATCGGTATTTATGTCATAATGTTGCTGCGTTAATTTGAAATTACCAGACTGTGTTTTACCCTGATATATGACTTGACCTTGGCCATCGATTATAGATTTATTTTTCTCTTTTTTCAAGGAATAGGTGGTTGTACCAATGAAAATAACATTGCTTGCATTCTTAAGTTGTATCTTAAGGTTTTTACCTTGAGCACGTGCTTCAAGTTCATAGTTATCCAGTTTTAATTTTTTGGAGTTCCAGTTTCCAATGATATAGAAATCATCAATGTTTGTGTACGAAGCTTCGCAGTTAACCTGTAGGTCTAATTCGATGAGGTTATCGATTTCCAGAACTATTTTCGCCTTACGTTCGCCTAAAATCTCTACAATGCTTGTAAATACAATTGGTTTTTCTTTTGGTAAGTTTAATCGTGCGTCAAGACCCTTTTTATGGGCTGAGCGATATAATTTGGTATCTAAACTATAAGATTTATCTGCCTGTTTAGCAACAGCTTTTACCAAAAAAGTGGAATCATCATGCGACTTTTCAGTCTGGATACGTACTTCTATATCCTTAACATTTTCGTTATTGGTATCAAGTTTATAAGCTAGCTCCGTTTTATCAGAACCATATGATATTGAACCTTCTGTTTTCACATATTTCTCTCCGTATTGTCCATTAAATAAATAATTTTGATGACCACTAACAACGTCCCCAATTTTATCTATTTTTTCCGTATCCTTTTGATATTTACCATTAAACTTCAATGGCCATTTCATGTTATTTGCCTGAGCGTCAAATTCGTAGGTTCCAGATTCTGAAGTACCTTGCCATAATGTGTTGATTCGCGCGTATTGTCCTTGGCCTGTTTTGGCGTCGACTACTAATACAACGTCATAAGATGCAACATTCAAACCGTCTTGTGTCGAAGGCAATAATAGCTTGCCATTACTCTTAATGTTTATGAACTTAAGGTTTGATTTTGGAATGTTTAGGTTTGCTTCAAGTTCATAGGATTTCTGATTATTATTATTAAAATTACCTTTTAAAGTGAGTGTTATAGAATTACCATATTTAGTGGACAAATTTACGGATCCACGTTGAAGAGTGAAATCATTCAGGACAAGTGTCACATCAATGGGCTCTTTTAGGGGTTTACCCTGAGCATTCAGCTTGAATTCCAAGTTCTTAGCACTATCACCTGTAGGCTGCTGTTTGATGTGGTAGCTTAATTCAGATTTTTGACCATCTAAATCAGTAAATATTAAATTAGTATTTACAGAAAATTCTTTGGTTTTGGGATTCCAGCGATCAAGTTTTCCTTTCATGACTAAAGAGCGTTTGCCCTCCGATGATGCATCAGTTAGTTTAGCTTCGATATTGCCTTGGGTAATACCAGTTTTAGAGATTGTAGACACTTTCCTATTGGCACTACCATCTATGATGCGTCCAGAAGGTGTTGTTAATGTAAAACCACCTTGTATTTCTCTATTTTCACGGCTATCACCTTTAACGCTGCCATTCGCTTCAAAACTTAGCTTCTTTTCATTGCCTTCAACTATATTTTTGGTAGTAAACTTGCTCTTTTCAATAGTATTTTCAGATTTAAAGTGTAGTTTTTTTTCGCCATCCAAAGTAACAGTGGTATCGATATCATATTTAGGATTTAGTACATGAAATTTCGAATCAATTTCAAGTTTATGTTTGAGATCCGTTTTCTGTGTCTCAAAGGTGGCTAAGAGCTCTCCCTTTCCATTTTTGGCTACTCGAAAATCTCCTTTACCAATTAAGAGATTCTTAACTATTACATTAAGCTTAACACCGGTGACTTTATCTTGAGGATGTTGGGATTCTCCGGTTAGCTTGACAATTTCTGTAGAATCTCTAATAACTTTCAATTCCGTGCTGGTCTTATCGGGTGTTCCATTAGCTTTTAAAATCCATTGCGAAGGCTTGTCCTTGTTACTTAATTGGATGTTTCCCTGAATATCAATGTGGATGTCCTGGGGGCTAAAGCGTTGACCTAGGTCACCTTTGAGGGATAAGGAAGTGCCCCAACTAGTGGTTAACACATTTTCTATAACATATAAATTGTTGATTAAATCCCTTTTCGATAATATATCGATCGAGTGTTTGTTGAGTGTAATTTTGGCTTCTAATGCATAATCCTGAGGGGTTTTTTGATTACTTTTGTATTTTAGATTAAGGGATCCAATTTTCTGCTCACGTAATATTTCCGCATTAATATCAAAATTATGGGAGTCAAAAGAGGATTTTATCTTTATACCAGCAAATTGCTTGTTCTTATTTTGAACATCCAGGCTTGACACCACTTTTCCGGATCTGAAAGGGTTGGTAGTGGTGTCATCCTTCTCCACACTAAGATCAGTATCACTCTCAATAGACCAAGTAGCGGCTTTACCTATGACTTTTAGAGCATAAGACTGATCAGCTGTTATTAATTGAATAGAGCTACCATATACATTTTCTGGGGATCTTTCATCGTTGATGAAAAACCCTGCACCGTAATGACCATTTTCAAATTTAAAATTTCCTTTAACCAGGTAGGACTCCTTTTCGGAAGAAATATGTAGCTCAGAAGTTAAGGCACTCGGAGCAATATCTGACCAACCATTAAATATGATACGAGCATCATTTCCATTGGATATATGAAAATTTTCAAAGGTATATCTCTGTTGTTTCTCAGTAGTTTTTTGAACAGTAATCTTACCATCAGCACGATAACCATTTATAGAATTTGTAATTCCTCCATTATTATCTTGAATTTCTATTATAGGTTTGTACTCATTGCCATTCTTACTAAGACCAATTTTACTTTTCTTGATCGCCTTATCTTGTTCATATTGACCGTATACTACTAATTCTCGATTATTATTGTTTATTCCAGCTTCAATAGCAAAATGAAACAGAGTATTATCTAGAGATAGCCTAGTATACGTTCGGGGTTTCGTTCCAAGTTCGAAAATTACACTGGTATCATGTGAAACCTTTGATCCGGGAGTTGAATAATCCAATTTCCATTGTTGACTTCCATCAGAAATTGTATGTAGGCCATTAAAGGTGAACTTACGTTCCGCCGTCAAAGATATTCCAAAAACGAAAGGTTTTGATAGATGAAATTGATCAAAGATAGCAAGATCTTTTCCTTGACTTCCGCCTTGAATGTCATTTAAGCTTGATGAGCTCTCAATGCAAATGTTTACACCTATATTTTCCAATTGACTGAAGCATAGCTCATTCGATTGCGACGGTAAGTTCTTTGATTTCTTTAAGCTTTTAAGAGCTATGCCCTTGGTGGGTTTATCTTGTTCGGAAACAAAAAGTTCAGTTTCGATTTGTATATTAATCAAGTCCAATTTCTCGCGTGGTAACTCAACGTCCAACTTAAAACCATCGCCATCGTTGACAAGAGCTATGGTAACATCATTACCAGTGGCTGTATGTGCAGTTGATACCACCCGAAGTCCTGTAGTTAGCACTTGAGCATTAAAACCAACCTGTAGATTAACATTAACATCAACGCTCGGAACAAACTTTAAACGGTATTTGGCTTTCTGCCAATTTTGTTCTATAATAGCTGCGATATCCAAATTAACTCCTAGATCAATCCTTGTAGCAGCAAAACCTTGAGCTTGTAGTTCCAAGGGTACACCAATACTTGTTGGATATATTAGCTCCGAGTCCAGGAAAAGATTGTTAAAAACAAGTTCTTTTTCAAAAGAGGTCAATTCTCTTTTGGCTCTTTCAAATGAATCCGAAAAGTACTTAATAATGTCATCCATTGTCGTAGGGACATTATCTCCAAGGCTTAGGAAAGCCAACTCAGAACCAAAAAGCTTAAGGGATAGATCCAGGTTTAGGTCTTGTATGTGCTTACTTCCATAAGTTTTATATTTTTTTGACGTCTTTGAAGCTTCATCCACAATAGAACGCCTAGCACGACCACCAGCGGCTGGTGCGCCATTGTTTCCCACTTCTATTAGCTTTACCAGCTCATCGAAATCCTTATTAAGCAGTCCCTTGGGTCCCAAATAGTATTCCAATACGTTCTCCAAGTTCTCTTGCCTCACACTCGCTTCGAAGACATTAAAATTGGTGCCAAAGATCTCGGTTGTAACATTAATCCTTGACGATCTTGGCAAGAAACCATGTTGGGAATAAATCAGTGAGTAATCGGAACTCGCTCCTAAGCCTAAAGTCTCCAGACTGTATGATATTTCATTATTGAAACTATAACGGCGATAGTTTTTGGGGAATTGTTTGGTAATTCGGATATTACCTAAATAATATCGTTGTTGTTCACGCTTAGAGTCCGTTGAGTCACGTATGGCTTTTAAATTTGAGGCAATAAAACCACCAACTTGATTAACTTCCTCTGTATTTACAATCTCCGATATTTGATTAGCAATGTCTCCATTGGGACATGAAATTAAGGCCAAATAGGCTTCAATACGTAACTCTGAGTCCTCATTGGTATCTTTAAGTAATTGTAAGGACTTGGTTTGTAGGGCTTCATCACAATGTAAGGAGGAGAATGCCTGCAAAGCAGCAATACGAATACGATTGGGACGTCCTACGGAGGCGCATTCTTTCAACGCATTGCCACTTGAGCTCTTCGCATTGCCACCTAAGTATTTGGCATTACCAAACCCTTTAAGGATATAAACAATGCGCTCTTCGTCCTTTTTCGTATTAGGTTTGCAATGCTTTAGGCCATCAGAAAACTTTTTCACTATTGCCTCGATTTCGGCAGTATTTGCGCAATTATTTTTTGAACAAAATTTAGATATCAAACTACCAACGGAAAGGTAAAGCTCTTTCGGGGCTGATGGTGACAATTGAGCGGCAGCATGAGTAAGAGTTTCTTTATCCACCACGTCAACTAGATTTAGGGATAAGATAGCCAAGATTTTTTCCTTATCATCAAATTTGGGGAGTTGTTTGAGAATGACTCTTGCCGATTCCGCGGTGTTGGTTCGGAATAAACCATCCAAGTAAACTTTACGCGCTAAAACCTTGTTGGGATGTGGAAAAGTTCCAAGTTCCAATAAAGAATCACTATCCGATTGTCTTAAAAGACGGATAAACTCCACAAACTTCTTGGCACTGTCTTTCTTTACATATTCACCAGTAGATTCTACGATTTCAGACAAGATAGCCTTCAAGGCATTTATATTCTTTGAAGAATAAGTTTCCGGCTTTTGAAATATGGCACTATGAACAAAGGTCCCCGTTTGTGGTGTTGCAGCCTTTGTACCTCCGGGATTTTTTAATTTAATCACAGTGATCACTTTGGCACTAATATCAGAGTTACCTTTGGTGGCTCCCGAAAATTTATAGGTTTCCGTGAGCTGTACATTTTCAATAAGACCATCTACGATCTTAGATTCCTTAAAATAGTTTGATTGTAAGATTAAACTGGAAGTTACGCCCGCTTTCTCATTGATATTACCCGAAATTAGGGCACTATTGATCTGTTCCCTATGCGAACAACTGTTCAAGTTACGAACTTTGGTTATGGTGTCGATATTACCATTTTTGGTTACTGACGTATGCGTGGGGCATTGTCCGAAAACATCAGTTTCGTGCTGGCTCTCGGTTCCTGTTTGCAGTAGGGATATAATTCCTCTCTTGATATTCAAAGAGTAATCCAAATCGTTGGGTTCAGAGCATATTTGCGGTTCGAGTAGACCATTAACCAGGGTAAAGGACACAGGCTTCGATATACTACTTAGTATCTTCTTTTCTACCGATTCTTTAGTATTTGTTACTTTTACTGATCCTAGCTGTAATGTATAGCCACAATTTCCCTTGAAGAATACTTTTGCAGATCCAGATACTTTAAGACTTGTATCATCGGCTTCGCTAACTACTCCCGAACTCAATCCAATAGTTAAAATACTGTCAAAAGCATAATCATATACATTGCCAGGTTGGTATTTCAAAATTCCGCTGTCCGCTAAAAATAAGGAATAGATACAATAAGAAAAGGACATTTTTACTAAATTTAATAAAACTTACTCCTTGAACATCCGATATTGCAAGATCCATCTGAAAAAATGAAAAAACCAAACATATAAGAAACAATAGAACATATTTTATATTCCATACCATCTATCAGGACGTAATTTTGTCAAATTTCATCTGTATATATATAAAAATTAATGGCATTTTTATAGCCTTGCAGGGTATTATAATTTCAGTCAAAAGTTTGCAACGCAGTGAAAGATACATCTCCAACCCTATAAAGTATATATATTCTTGATCAGGTTCAACAGCCGAGTCGATCTAGCCATGTCTGTCTCGTACATATGTCGGAACGAGCCAGATCGGACGGCTATATCATATAGCTGCCATAGGAACAATCGGAAAATTTTTAGAAAACAAATTTTAACTATGTCAGTTTTCAAGATATTTTAACCAAATTTAATATTGGGCAATCTTATATAATTTTAGTATTTCGGTTTAAATTTCATGAAAATCGGAACATAGGAAAATCGGAAAATAGGAACAATCAGAACAAGATGGACATACAGTCGGGTGTCCCGACAGTAGAATACTCTGTACCATCACAAGTCGCCGCTCGATTGGGTTCCCGAGAATAAGAAGCCAAAAACTAAAAAAGGGAGACAAATTAACATATAATGCAAATGTCAGCTAAACCAAACGAACAGTCGATAAGTATAAAATACTATAATAATTTTGATTTACAGTAAAAATTAAAAAAAAAAAACAAAAAAAAAATATTTTTACTCGTTGCCGGCAGGAATCGAACCCGCGAGTACTTTACTTCTACACTTCGCGTAGACTTCATTTCAGTCAGCTGCACCATCAACCAATTCGAAATCAGTAATCTTAATTTTATAAAAATGTGAAATGAACATTTTGATTTGTATATTTGGAGCCCTCTGCCTGCGCTGCCTCTGGTATACATAATATGTATAAAGGCAAAAGGCTATATATCCCCTATTAATGGCACGATCGCAATGAAATTCGGACAATCTGTGTATTTTGTTAAAATACATACAGGTTTTGAATATGGTTCACATAACTTTATAAATTTGGGAGATATACGGTTTTTTTCAAATAGCTCCTCCAAAAAGGGGAGCAGCAAAAGATGAAAACAAGCTTGATATGCGTGCAGATATAAGAAGTCTAAATCCCAAGCTTGGTGTCTCTAGCTCTTATAGTCTCTGAGATCTAAGGCGTTCATACAGACAGACGGACGGACAGACGGACGGACAGACGGCCAAGGCTATATCGACTTCTTTAGTGGTCCTAACCAATATTTAGGTAACTTTCGGGGTCTGCCACGCCTCCTTCTGCCTGTTACAGAATATCGTACTCGCACAAAACTATAATACCTGTGTACCTTTGGTACAGGGTATAACGCAGATCAAGTTTGTTTCAAATTTTTACCACGCCCACTTCCGCCCCCGCAACCAACAAAAAGCGAAATCAAATCATCAAATTTTAAAGCTAGAGTCGCGATTTTTGGTATGTACATTTAGAACTATAGTCTGTGTGATTTGGTTGCGATCAGATAAAAATTGTAGAAGTTATTAAAGAAATAATTTTGTATGGCGCCAACGGCTGCTGCAGCATGCCTCATTTGGTTGACAAACTAGACCAACTAAATAATCTTACCAGTTCTTGATTGTGATCGTAAAAGAATCTTATAAGATATTTGAGAAGCAATTTTAATAAATGGTAAATTATTTGCCGGTAATGGTAATAATTATTTGACGCTTTAATGCAATAATAACGCGTTTTTACACACATAGATACATGTGTATGTATTATTGTATGCATGTGATTATATTATACTTGCATTTGCATTTGTCCGTTATGTTCAAAAATGTATTATCTATTTACTAGCGGGTGTCTCACAGACGAGCTCACTCGACTGTAGCTTTCTTACTTGTTATATATGCTATATGTTTAAAATATTTTTTTAGAGTTTTGGGGAAAATTTCACATCGATATCCCAACGGGAAGTACATTGCCGCTCACTTGAATAGCCCACCCAAATAACTCATAAATTAAAAATTTTAAAAATCTGTACAATTTATTTTTGGAAACCTGTTTATATATGTAACAAAATTAAAAAAAATTAAAAATGTAAAAATAGAAATAACAAAAAAAAAATAATAATTCCGAAAAGTACCCAAATTGACATTAAAAATTTTGCACATTTCGTAATAAATATATCTCAACGGGAAGTACATATTTATGGCCGCGGCTCCGTACAGGCGCAACCACTGTGCATTGGTTGCATTCAGCAGAACACCGTGACCACCGATCAGTGATAAATCAACAATCAGTCATAAAGTGTGTTCTGGTAAACGCTCATGAGTTCTTTCAAAGAAGGCTGAACTTCTTTATACTTTTTTTATTATAACTTTAGTCATAAGTTTTCACCACATTAAGGGAGCTATTACCGCATTAACAGTCGAGTCGATCTAGCCATGACTGTTTTGTTTTCCCTCTGTTTGGCCGATTCTACGCAAACTAGTCTATCAGTTTGGAAGCTATCTGAATGAAACTTTACAGATAGTCTTCCATATACTCTCACTCGTATATAAGTCGGAACAGACCCGATCGGATGACTACATCATATAGAAAAAAATTATAACTTTGTAATTTTTAACATAAGTGATTTAATGTAATGTGCTCTTTTCTGTAACAGGCAGAGAGAGGCGTGGCAGACCCTCAAAAGTTACCTAAATATTGATCAGGACCACTAAAGGAGTCGATATAGCCATGTCCGTCTGTCCGTCCGTCCGTCCGTCCGTCCGTCCGTCCGTCCGTCCGTCCGTCCGTCCGTCCGTCCGTCCGTCCGTCCGTCCGTCTGTCTATCTGTCTGTATGAACGCCTTGATCTCAGAGACTATAGGAGCTAGAGACACGAAACTGGGGATTTAGACTTATTATATCTGCACGCAGATCAAGTTTGTTTTCAATTTTTGCTGCTCCCCTTTTTGGTGGAGCTATTTGAAAAAAAAAACATCTATGTATCTCCCAAAATTATAAATTTATGTAAACCATATTAAAAATATTTCATATTTTATCAAAGTACACATTTTGCCCAAATTTCATTGCGATCATGCCATAAATAGCGGAGATATAGGTTTTTTACTTTATACACATTATGTGTACAAGAGGCAGCCCAGGCAGAGGGCTCCAAATAAATCAAAACGTTCATTATACATTATTATGAAATTAAGAATATAAATTTCAAATTGGTAAGTGGTTCAGATGTCTAAGCTGCAGTTTACCGGAAATGATTTTTCTTGTTGTCCCGAGTTCAAATATCGTCTGCGACGAGTACAATTTTTTTTTATACTTTTAGAAAATTATTTTTTTTTCCCCTGTATATCAAAATAATTACAGTATTTAATAATAAATTAAAAATATTTTCTTATGCCTTGAGCGGCAGGGATCGAATTCAAGTCATTTGCTTACACGCAAAACACGTGCAGCTTTACCCACTGAGCTATCGGCTTTGCTAATAAAATTGAAGACATTTGCATTACATGTACATTTTTCTTTTTTATTTAATTTTTTATTCTCCTTCTTTTATATAATTTTGGCACGCGCGTTGTAATGGTACAGGGTATTCTACTGTCGGGACACCCGACTGTATGTCCATCTTGTTCAACATACTTTCATTTAAAGTTTGGCCGTTTTGCATTATACCACAACTCGATTTTTAATTTTATGATAATCGGACGACTATATCCTATAGCTTGCAGGGTATTATAATATCAGTCAGAAGTTTGCAACGCAGTGAAGGAGACATTTCCGACCCTATAAAGTATATATTCTTGATCCTGAATCAACAGCCGAGTCGATCTAGCCATGTCCGTCTGTTCGATTATGCGCAAACTAGTCCCTCAGTTTTAAAGCTATCTGAATGAAACTTTGTAGTTAGTCTTGTATATACTCTCACTCCTACACATGTCAGAATGGGCCGGATCGGACGACTATATCATATAGCTGCCATAGGAACGATCAGAACATTTTTCGTAAAAATATTATTTCAGAATTTCGATTTCAATTTCATGAAAATCGGCCAACTATATCCTTTAGCTGCTAAGGAGCAATTAGGGAAATACATAAATCATTTTTTTGGTGTTTCTCAACATACTTTCATCAAATTTGAGATTTGGTTATCAACTATTATTTCAGAAATTAAATTAAATTCTGCAAGGGTATACAAACTTCGGTGAGCCGAAGATAGCTTCCTTTCTTGTTTTCAATATATGTATGTTCGCCAAATTTAAGATTTGTCCTTTTTTCATTCTCTTTTTTTTCATTTTAAGATTCAATTACAATTGGCATACAAACTTGGTTACATAAAACTAATTTTTTTGACTGTGCCGAGCTTTTTGACTTTTGCCTAATATCTTATAAACAAAATCAGATGATTTTTTAATAATTATAAACTTTTTAGTGCAATTTAATGCATTAGAGAAGTATTTTTTTCTTTTTAAATAACTTTCTGCTATTTTATTTTATCGGTTTCCTTTATTTGAGGATCTAACATCTATTGTATATTTAAAACATACCTGCATATACAGCTGATGTCATTAATAAATCCAGTATAACTCCTATTAGAATGCTAATATATCGCATCTTGGCCATCATGCTAGGCCACTTGGGTATTTCCTATGGATAACAAAACGATACTATTCTAGTAACTTTTGTACGATTTAATCCAAAAATTATGGTATTTATTTTACCTTAAATCACTTATAAACTTTGTTTCACTTTATTTATAAAGTTATTAAACTGAAAGTCGACACCGACCACATCAAATATGAACTCGATTCCGGATCCGATGCCCGCTGACTTCGAATTAAGTTAGATTACGTGAAAAACACACTTTAAATACCTCGAATTCAATAATTTACTGACAGAGAGCGCTTTGTACACTGAATGCATATCTATAAACGTTGCTACAGATAGCAATAAAGGTCAAGAATTTAGCATCACATATTTATTAAAATAGAGAAGCTTATTTTTATTGTGAATAAATAATTCACTTTAGTTATAGTAAAAGTTTATCTATATTTATTTGTATATATTATGTTATTAGTTTGGAAAATATTTAAAAACAAATATTTTGTGCTATATATCGAATTGTGTCGAAGAAGATCCTAATTTTAGTGTAAAGCTGTCATTCTTGGGACAAATTTAATTATTTATACAATATGTATTTTCAAAGATTTTAAAGAAATATAAATTACAAAAAGATCTGTTAATTAATAATGATTTTTGGGTATTCGGTTGATATAAATTTAAAAGTATTTAAATTGATATTTTTTTTGTTATTTACAAGCCTCATACTAAAATAAGATAAAGATGTACATAGTTTGCGAAAAAAATTCCTAATAAAAAATGGGCGAAAGGAAAACATATATATATATATTTATATATATTTAAAAAAATGTTAAATATTATTTCATATTCAAATCTTACGTTAGTACCAAGCTTAGGCGTGACATTTTTGTCAAATCAAATAGAACTTTTTCTCTCGATATTTATCCCTTATACGTAATATTTTTCTAGTTAATTTATAATCGCACCTACAAGTATAAAATCAAAAAATATGGATATGTGAATTCGGGTTCAAATATTTTCCAAAAACAAAAGCATAATAAATTTTTCTATTAATTATTTTCATAATAATTTTTTATATTAATTATTTTCATATTAATTTTCTTAATAAACTTAAACTTAAAAATATCTACTATTTTGAGAGACATCAAAATAATAATGATTTTTCGAATGCTTTTATTTTTACCGCAACTGTATATACAGTATAGCTCCTTATGTATACATATGTATATATTATGATGAGCGTCTCTTTGGGCATTTCTCACAAATTGCTTTCTTTATCACTAAATAACGATGGCTCTAAAGTCGAGAATTATCTGTGAATAAATACTTAGGACTCTCGACTCTATCGACCTCAGATTTCTTTCCTTTTAGTTACAGTCGCTTCAGATCTAAAATAAATTTATGCATATGTATGTATGTATGCATCTTATGCGTTTTATAAATGAGTATTATTTTAATACATTTATTATACCCTTGCAAATAATCTTTTGATTTTAGTCAAAAGTTTTTATCGCGATAAAAAAGGCATTAGCAACCCTATGAATGTATAGACATACATACATACATACATACCTATGTATGTACATATGTAAATATATATTCGTATATTCTTGATTATCATCAACAGCAAAGTTTGTCAACATTAATCCCATTAATGCTGCAGTGATTTTGGTTTTATCTTGCTACTTGTAAAATCATTAGTTAATTATAAATGCTACATTATATTCAATTAGGAGGTAGCAAAATGATCGCATTAAGCAAATATTAATTAAATCACCACTCTTCTTTCTAAGTTAGTAACATTCTTTCGAACTGTAATTTTTTCTGTCAGTCTCATCGTTTTGGTGCTGCTTATCGAGCGGATTTTGCTTTCAAGCCACTTTTAATTAGAGATTAAAGTTTCTTATCAGGCCTTTAACTGCAATTCATCTATGTATGTATGTACATAAGCATATTCATAAACGTTGACCAAACACTAGGCATGCTAAAAGAAATCCTATTTATTGTATCAGTTACTTATATTCTTATATATGTCAACAAATATTCATATGTGTACATATGTATGTATGTATGTGCAGAAGAATATAAACAATAGTAACTGTTACAAAAATATAGGATAGGATAAATACATACATAAGTACATATATGGGCAAAACCTAAAATCTTTTAGTGGCCAAAATAAAAAAGCAAATGAATTATTAATTATTTTCTTAGTCAGCACGCTCCCTTAACTTTCGCTTTGTAAGTTTTCAGACAGTCTTCTTTGTATTCTAAAAACTATGTACATATGTATGTACATATATGTACATACAAACCAGAGATCGGCACTCATGATTCTTTTTCGGTTTCGATGTGTAGATACCGCATAGCAGTGCCTGCGCTCAAGCACAAAAATTTACCCGCTCAAATAATAATTGTTAAATTCTTTCATTCTCTTACGCTTCAATTCTTTTATGCGTATTTCTACGCAGTATGCGCGGAATAAAACTCTATGTACATACATACATATGTATGTATGTGATAGATATTGCAAATTCGTTATGAATATTGTACGAAAATATCAATTTAGGAATTGTTTTTCCTCATACACTTTCTGTGTATGTATCTACTCCTTAAAATTTCGCAAAGTATTTCAGGCACCGCATACGAAGGAGTAGATAAAGTGAGTAAAAAATCATCGCATACATTTTTGATATAGTTTTTGTATATGTTAAGTAAAAGTTGCATCACATATGTACATACATATTTAATAAACGGTGCACAGAATAAAGTAAGAATAAAACCATTGATGTAGTTGATGTCCATAATATTTCATTAAGTTTAATATTTACATACGATCTAAAATTTTACCATCTCAGGATTTTTGTAAAAAAATTGTACATATATTCAAAAACATTTATTAACAAATATAATAAATTTAATTTAAAAAAAATCGCGAGAACGTGAAGAATTAGTTAAAGAAACTGTTATGTACACAATTTGAAGCCCCGTTTAACATACCCATAACCCCGTCCATTGTGTATTATTTTGTATGTATTATTCTATTTAGGATCGGATATACATATGTATGAAGTTATTATTAACAAAGGAGGCAGTACTCATTACTGAAATGTTTATTTTTATTTTTAATAAATTAATTAATAACACCAACTACAAATTTAAGTTAAAAATAAGTTACTTAAAAAATTCAATAATCATTAAAATAATAAATAAAACAAATTTGTGTGGAAAACTGAGTGCGATAGATATCGGTATCATATATGTAGCTGCCCTAGGAAATTTTAAAATTTTGTATGCACAACAGAAAGAAGGTTTCCATGGACCATCCGTTCAACGGATGCAGGAAGGCATATGGATCTCTGTGGAAACACCCTATAAAACGTTTTTTTTTCTATCTCCGTACTGTACTTTGGAAAAACAACGATGTTTTAAAAAAATACATTTAGGTATTACCGTTTTAATAAAAACATCGATACTATCGATAGTGACATCTCTACTAAGTGACACCCATTCATATATTTGCCTAAAATAACATTAAAAAAAAAATAAATGAAATCATAAATGAAAATCGGTTGCTAAGGTCTATTAATACATTTTGTATTAAATATCCGTGTTATAAGAGAAAACCAATACTAAATGGATTCCTTGGATCATCATAATCATGCACCACAACGTTCTTCGGATACTATTATTGGTATTAAACATGGCATAGTTGCCGAATTGGTTGACAATATACGACAACAGCAAAATGAATTTATAAATAAGAAAACGGCACCAACCATACCACCAAAGCCACACAAAAAACGAACTGAAATGCCGCAAGTATGTAAACATTTTTTGTTTTGTTTTTAATTTTACATATGTATATATAATCTTCTTATTTGTACCTTTATATAAACATACATAGATAGTGATGGGAAGTGCCTGTATTTTATGCTTAACTTATTAAATGTTTTAGCCTAGTACTAACATAAGTTGAAAATTGTATCTAAACGAAATATAATATAATTTTGGTTCCAAATATTTTTATATATTGCAGGTTCCTTCCAGTAAGCAAGTAACTGGTTCACGCGAGCCACTTTATTCCCAGCCTCTTCTTGGAATGGAGAATCCTTTACTCTTCCGTAAGCATCAGTTACGTTCTACCGAATTCAATCATGATGAAAAGGCTTTACCTAAGACGAAGACCACATTGGATAATCCCGCTATATTAGAACAGCAGTTGGAAGCTTTAGCTTATCACAAACTTCAAATGGAAAGGAAAGGTCTTTTAGTCATGCCGCCTGTCCAATCGACATCAATTGCTTCAAAACTATCACCAAATACGTTAAGCAATTGCGAAGTATATACCAATATTACCTCTGAACCTTGTAGAAGAGGGTGCCTTTTGGAAGTTTCAGATGGAAATGATACAGGTAATTAATGGTCTGCCTTTTGCTTTTTAAGCATTCTGGCCAAATGATTACTTTTTAATTTATTTATTCATATATTTTTATACCCAGTAATACTTGTATATATTTTTCCCTTTCAGAGTGTTCAAATCAAAAGTTGCTTTCGGTGTGCACTAACATACAATCGGAAGATATTGACAAAGAGGATGATGTGCCACCACCTCCAAGTCCTGTGAGTGCTGTAAGCTCCTCATACAGCGAGCTAAGACGTGCATCTTCTAATGTGTTCACCAATAAGTCATCGATGGATAATGCGTCACAAAATAAATCGAATTCAACAAGTCAGCATTTGGTCAAAACCTACGCCAATCAGTACCCGATCCAACAATTAAAGGGTACCGTCAATAAGGTATGCAGCTTGAAAATCATCTTAGGATTTTAAGATATTAAAAAGCGAATACCAATGGGGGTGAAGGATTTTTATAAATTTTACATTATAGCCAAACGAACATGTTAGTAATAGTCAAAAGACATCCCAAAAGCCATTAAGTATGTATATTTTCTTGATCGAGCCGATTCAGCAATGTCTGTGTGACCGTTCATATGAAACCAGAGAACGGGGATACTATAATGTACTACTAAATTTGTCTCTGGCAACATATTCTGTTTATTAATTATTCATCACAAAATTTTATATCATACGTTTTTTAAAGTTAGGTGATGTTAAAGAAAAAATAATTAAATAATTTTTTTTAATAATTTGTTGTCCAATTACTAAAAACAATTTAAAAATATAATTTCAGAAAAGTCTCTACCCAAATGCTAGTACAAAACACTATTATTGCTACGGTGAAGTATCTCAGGTATTGAAACGATTTATGTTTTTAATTGAACATAATAATAACTTATAACTAATTGTTTTACATGGGATTATAGCTCAGTGTCCGCTGATAAAATGAGCTTATAGTATATATAATCCTAATTAGCATTACAAGTCAAGTCGACTTGGTCATGACGGTGTGAAACAGCAAATCTCATCTTATCTACGATAATTTGTTTATGCAAATCATGAATATGTATTTATACTCTATATGCCCGCAAATTTCTTGTTCACTGCGTTCCAAACTTCTAACTTATATTATTTATTGTATTCACTTTTTACAGAGCAGTTCCACATATGATTCCATATATGAACCTATAAACCCTCGTCCATCTGGAGATCATTTTTCAAGGGATTGTAGTAGTACTTTATATGGTTCATTTATTAATGATTGCAATACTCCAAATATTTCCAACACTTGCTTTAATTCCAATTTGCCAACTGAGGAGTACACAGTGGGCAATGCCACGTACCAGAAGCAATTGAGTGGCAGCAATTATATTTCTGAGGACCCGTCGATCGCAACACCGCAAGAGTTTGAAAACTATGGTAAGAAATTCAAGATATGCTTTAATCTTATCATTTAATTTTAAGTAAATGGAACATTATTATTATTATTATTAAATAAATACTAACTATGTAATTTTTAGGTAGGTGCGTCAAATGTAACTCGCGGGTTTTGGGCGAAAGCAGTGGCTGCACTGCAATGGATCAAATTTATCACATTTCATGCTTTACATGCACCGAATGCCAAATCAATTTACAAGGCAAACCATTCTACGCTCTGGATGGCAAACCCTATTGTGAATACGATTATCTCCAGACCCTTGAAAAATGTTCCGTCTGCATGGAGCCCATTCTGGAGAGAATTCTAAGAGCCACCGGAAAGCCATATCATCCGCAGTGCTTCACTTGTGTTGTTTGTGGCAAAAGTTTGGATGGTTTACTTTTTACTGTCGACGCCACAAATCAAAACTATTGCATTACTGACTTTCACAAGTAAGTCTTGAATATTATTAATTCGCTACAGGAAAAATAATGGCTTTCATTACCAATTATAGAAAATTTGCCCCACGCTGCTGTGTCTGCAAACAACCAATTATGCCAGAAATTGGTCAAGAAGAAACCGTTCGAGTTGTGGCTTTAGATCGTAGTTTTCATCTTGAGTGCTATAAATGCGAGGTAAACCCGAGCTAAAATATTTTATGTCTCCTATTAAGACTTATTACTTAAGTTATAAAAACGGGACGGAAGTACCTGTAAAGTTAAAGAATTTTTTGCAACAAATGTCTTCCCATTCCATATTATTAAATAATTAAGCACTTGGCTAATGGCTTAAAAACATCGAAAAAATCGATAGTGGGAAATATACATTTTTTGGCAGCTCTATCAACTGTTATTAGCACGGATAAATATATGTTATGCTGGGCTATGTTTTCTTGTTATATTATGTTAAAGTTTGAAATATCATGTAACAAGGATTTCTTATATTTAATAGGATTGTGGACTTCTACTCTCATCCGAAGCTGAAGGCCGTGGATGTTATCCGCTCGATGATCATGTTCTCTGCAAAAGCTGCAATGCAAAACGTGTTCAAGTTTTGACCAAACGCATGACTTAGAAATATAATTGTCCAATCGTACATATAATGTATATATATATTTAAAAATTTATCATATTTACTATTTCATCAGCGAATTTGTAGATTCAGATGATGCCATCACCCATTAAAGGGCTATATCGATGATTGTCTGGTTGGAAGAGAAAAAAGGACAGCTCTTAAGAAACTTTGCCACAATTTCTAATAAAAAGTTTATAATAATTTATTATTACAATATTTATAATTACACATCTTAAAAGTATCTCAAATCAATAAATAAATAAATTTGTTTGGATACAGTTTTACTGGACTTGCGACTTGCAGAATCTTGTTTTTTATACCCTTGCAGGGTATTATAGTTTCAGTCAGAAATTTGCAACACAGTGAAGGAGACATCTCCGACCCTATAATATATATATATTCTTGATCAGGATCAACAGAACTGGCCGGATCGGACAACTATGGTATATCATAAAGCTGTCATAGGAACAATCGGAAAATGTTTAGAAAAAAAATGTTAGTTTTGCCAGTTTTGAACATATTTTCATCATTATTTATTATATATTTTGCTATAATTTATTATTCCTGAATTTCGGTTTTAATTTCATAAAAATCGACCGACTATATCCTAGGAACAATCAGGAAAATATATATGAAAAAAAATAACTGCCGTTTTTCAACACATTTTTATCAAATTTGAGATTTGACCATTTTTTATAATTTCAGAATTTTCTTTTTAACTACGGAAATCGGACGACTATATCCTATAGCTGCAATAGAGAACAATCAAGACAAATAATAGAAAAAATCATTGTTTGTTTCTTGAATTATAATATGTTTTTGACAAAGTCCATTGCACCGCCTACTACGTCATGTAAAAATGAAGAATAAGTACGTATCAACTTACATACGTAAAATTATGCTACAGTTGCAGGATACTTGACATTTTGTCTGAACGCACTGCGCAGAATCCAGGAACATCGGACTTTTTCGGTCTCGATGTTGTATATTCGAATACATATGAATGTGTATGGCCTTCATTTCCACGTTGAAAATTCGACAGACAGAAAAAGCTTTTCCATTTGTCCCAATCAAAAGAAAGACCACAAGAAAATTGTGTTAGTAGTGAATTCGATTTTCGAGCAAACGGACGTTTTCTTTAAAATAATTTTGTGTGCGTTTTGCTTCTATAATCGTACGCGTCGAGAGTGTGTGTGTTCCCCTGGCTAACATATACATATTATATGTAGATATTTTTATTTGAATAACGGGAACGAGAACATTCATATATCTAGCGACAATTGTCTCATTCCAGAAAATACTATTAGGTACCATTTAGTTTTATACATTTGTGAATATTTTCCAATGTATATATGCACATACCTATTCGCATATGTATATGAAAATAAAAGATTTCTGGGTCGAGATATCCGAAAATTTCTTTGTATTTACATATAAATATACACATTGATGTACAAAAATTATTTTTTTTTCCTTATTTAAAAAAAGACTTAATATCCTTTTATCAAAGCATAAATTTGAAAAGCCATGTATACATGTACATGTATACATTAATACATTCGTATTATATTTATTTAAAGGAGAGTTATTCTCTTAAACATGGCCGAATAATGTACGTACATAAATATACGTACATAAATATATGTATATAAATGGTCTATGCAATTTTACGGGAAATAAGTAATACAAACATATATACAATGTATGTAAGAAAAACGTCTAATGAAACTGAAACACCTTAAGACCCATTTATAAACATAAAAATATTCCCAAAAATCCATTTCATCATTTGCAACAAGTTCTACTTAATAAATAGCATATCCTTGTTTTAAGGAAGGGAGCTTTGTACAAAAAGCTCCATACATACATACATGAGTACATTTGTAAATGAAACTTGCGAAAGGATCCCGTATCCACATACACATTTACCAAGATACGTACATAGAAAATACATACAATCACTACGCCCAAGGTACATAGATACATTATTAAAGATTGCTTTCCATATTAAAAGAACTTTTATTCCAAAAAAGCACCTGTCGCTTTCTTCGAAATTTGATAATATACATGAATGATGTATATTTTAATTAGGAACAGTGTTTCCTTGTACATTTTCAGAATGTACAAATGTATGTATGTATTTACATGTGTATGTGAACATATACGAAAAACATCAATAAGGTGAATCTTAAGACCGTTAAATTATTTTTTTAATATTATTCTGCTCATTTATTTATTTACCTACTACTGAAAGTTCTGACATTTTACAAATTTTACAAAGGATATTTATTGATGTATAAACATATTACATACATATGTATGTATGTATGTACATACATACTTTAGTTAGTAACAGTTAACCGTTTGTAGTTTAAACTTTCCATTAGCATTTATTTTATCTAAGTTAAAATAACTGGTAAAATTGCATATTAGTTTTATATTAAATTATCAAATTCCAAATAATATATTTTTTTAAATGGCGTTAGCTAATTCTTATCATCTACTCAAATTGAAAATTCTACACGACGTTATGAGAGTAGAACCAGAACCACATGCTACGAAAAAAGCAATATCTTTCAGAGCTTTGCCGACTAAACAAAAAATATTACATGCAGAAACAAAATGCAATTTAATATTCAAAAACAAAGTTTACTTTTTTTAATCTTTATTTTGAAATGTTATGTACAGATGTAAACATTAAACTACTTAAAATTACTTACATTAAGCATACATGAATGTATGTACATACATCCATACATATGTACTTATGTTTGTAAGTTTATTTTCTTCTCTGAAAAAATTATCATAATATAAAAAATATTTTTTCGATTTACAGTTGAACAAACTAATCTAAACCTACTTGAAGCCGGAATTTGAAAACCAATAAATGCAGCTTGTGGAAAAAAAAAATTAATTGTAACAAGAGAAACTTTTGTTGACGATTTTTTGTAAAAGTTTTACATAGTCGCAATAGATTTTCTTAAGTGTGCCATCGCGATGGCTGCACCAGCAGCCTGTACGCGTTTTTCCGACAACTATGACATCAAGGAAGAGCTGGGAAAGTAAGTTACATATATATATATATATATATATATATATATATATATATATATATATATATATATATATATATATATATTATATACAAAAATCATGTAAACATAGTAACACATACATATGTACATATCCATTGAATTTTTAATATTTTTTTCAGGGGCGCATTTTCAATAGTTAAAAGATGTGTGCAGAAATCAACAGGATTTGAGTTTGCTGCAAAAATTATAAATACCAAAAAGTTGACGGCAAGGGGTAAGATATATGCACATAGATACATACAGTATGTACATGACAGAATTTCGTACAGTATTCAGATACACATACATACATATGTATGTACATATAAATATAGTTTTTTATAACGTTAATATACAATGAAATAGGCAGGAGGACGTTCCTCGAAGACTCAGAAATGATTACACCAATCTACTTAAAAATTAAATGTTAAAATAAGGTAGAAATAATAAAACAACTTTTTTAGTTTTATTGCGCGCAAGATGGACATGCAATAATTGAGACTGTCACCGCATATCACAGTCCCACCAAATTAGTTTACAAACTTCGTTTTTTAAATCGACAAATCAAAACAGCTTCCAATCAGATTATTAATTTATATATGTATGCACATATGTACTTTTTTAATAACTCTGCGGTACCACTTGTTATCAATAGGCCAATGTCATCAACGTTTCAACAACGTGCTGACTTTGACTTAGCTCTCATTCGACAATCGTGTTAAAACCGACTCTCCCGGCAACTCATTTTCTATTCTCTATTCAAAACAAGTAAGAAAGCTACAGTCGAGTGAGCTCGACTTTGAGATACCCGCTACCCATAGTAAATAGTTAATACATTTTTGAACATGACGGACAAATGCAAATGCAATTGTAATATAATCACATGCATACAAAAATACATACACATGTATCTATGTGTGTAAAAACGCGTTATTATTGCATTAAAGCGGCTAATAATTATTACCATTTATTAAAATTGCTTCTCGAATATCTTATAAGATTGTTTTCCGATCATAATCAAGAACTGGTAAGAATATTTAGTTGGTCTAGTTGGTCAACCAAATGAGGCATTCTGCAGCAGCCGTTTGTGGCCATACAAACTTATTTCTTTAATAACTTCAACAATTTTTATCTGATCGCAACCTAATTTTCAGGAATCACACAGACTATAGTTCTTAAGACTCTTAAGACTCAAGCTTTAAAAAGTTTGATGATAGATTAATTTTGTTGATTTGCGGGGGCGGAAGTGGGCGTGGTAAAAATTTGAAACAAACTTGATCTGCGTGCAAGCATAACAAATACTGTCGAAAAAATGAGAGCTCTATCTCTTATACAAAGTTATAATACCCTTCTACCCTATGGGTACCGGGTATAAAAAGGTTGATGAAAAATTGTAAAAAAATTCATCAACCTTTTTTATCAAGTAAAACATTTTTTTTTTTTAATTTTAAGTTCTGCCTAAAATGTTGATGAATTTGTCCTTAGGACAGGCCAATTCCATAAATATATTTATACCCTTGCAGGGTATTATAATTTCAGTTAGAAGCTTGCAACGCACTGAAGGAGACATTTCCAACCATATAAAGTATACACTCCGTTTCACTAGAATAGCACAACCAAATTGCTCGCACTATAAACCGAATAACTCATAAATTGTGAATTTTAAAAGTCCATTAAAGATAAAACAGTTAAATTTTTTCCAAAATAACTTCGTTAATTCTCTAAATATAAACATATAATAGAATTCAGTTGGACTTTGTTTGAGTTTGTAATAAATTAAAAACTAAAGAAACCGATTTTTTCGTCTGCAAAAAAACATTATTGTCGCAAACATTATTGTCGCAAACATTATTGTCGCAGTTATTAAAGAAATAATTTTGTATGGCCACAAACGGCTGCTGTAGCATGCCTTATTTGGTTGACCAACTAGACCAACTAAATATTCTTACGAGTTCTTGATTGTGATCGGAAAAGAATCTTATAAGATATTCGAGAAGCAATTTTAATAAATGGTAATAATTATTAGTGTAATTATTTAATGCAATAATAACGCGTTTTTACACACATAGATACATGTGAATGTATTTTTGTAAGCACGTGATTATATTACACTTGCATTTGTCTGTTATGGGTAGCGGGTATCTCACAGTCGAGCTCACTCGACTGTAGCTTTCTTACTTGTTTGATTAATTTCTGCAAGGGTATACAAATTTCGATGAGCCGACGTTAGCTTCCTTTCAGTGACCAAATCATCAACGATTCATCAACTGAAGGGAATATGCAGGGAATATATGAATATGCATTTATAATTGTGGACAAGATTTTTTTATATTCCTCTATATACATACTCATACATACATATGTATATATTAATAACTTATCTTAGTAATTTTCCTTAACACGAAGTCTATAAATCTATGAATCGAATAATAAATTTCTTAATATTTTCAAGATTTTCAAAAATTGGAACGTGAAGCCAGGATCTGCAGAAAATTACATCATCCTAATATAGGTATGGTATTTAATACGATATTTTTTTTATATTATATTTAGATGTATACATATTGTAATAAGTAACAAGAAAAACTATGTATTTTCAGTGCGTTTGCATGACAGCATTCAGGAGGAGAACTATCACTACCTCGTTTTCGATCTGTAAGCAAAACAACGTATAAACTAATCGTTCTATTAAAATTATGTCGCAATGACTCCGACTATTGTTTACTGAGGTTCATACTTCATCCTTTGATTACACAATTAAACAAAAAGTTTCTGAGCACCCTACTACCATGTATCCTTTCCATTCAATATATTCCCAATATAATACGTTTTTAGTTAATAACTGAAACAAAAAAAAAACTTCAAAGAAATCAAAGTAAAATTAAAAATTAACTGCTTTAAAAAAATACATTTACAACAATTTATTTTATTTTTATATTTTTTTTTTAATTTTCTTTGTCTAATCACTACCAAACAAAATTTTACAGTGTAACTGGTGGCGAACTTTTCGAAGATATTGTTGCCCGCGAATTTTATTCAGAGGCTGATGCATCACATTGTATTCAACAAATATTGGAATCGGTCAATCACTGCCACCAAAATGGTGTGGTGCATCGTGATCTTAAGCCTGAGAATTTACTATTAGCTAGTAAGGCAAAGGGTGCAGCTGTGAAACTCGCTGACTTTGGTCTAGCCATTGAAGTGCAAGGCGATCATCAGGCATGGTTTGGATTTGCCGGCACCCCGGGCTATCTATCGCCGGAAGTATTGAAAAAAGAACCGTATGGCAAATCAGTAGATATATGGGCATGTGGTAAGCACGCTTTTATAAATATTCCTATACCTATAATAATATCCCATTTTCAAAATCTGAGCTCAGTAAAAATCAGTACAAAAAATATTTAAAAATAAGAAAGAAAGCTAGTATCGGAATGCCTAACTTTGTACGATGTACCCTTTACTTGAAATTGGGCTCAGCACTGATTTTGGATTACCTTGTTTCTTGCGTTCATGTTGTGTTTATTCGATGTATGTATAATCGATTTTATAACAACAAAACCACTGCAAACAAAACAGCTGATTGATTGAAGCAATGTTTCACAATGGTAGAAGAATTGGCCTGCCTAAACCCATAAACTCCATTATGGTTACCTTAGGTAGCTTATTCCTGATAAAATAGGCCGACAAAAATATACCTTTTTTTACGGAGAATAAGATCTCAGTCTGTATATTGCTAGTTTAAAACCCAAAAGTTTTATCACGAACCAAGTTTGAGAAAATCGCGTTTAAAGCTCCTAAAATGGCCTGTTTTGGCACTTTTCAAACGCTAATAAAGTACACAAATTTTAATTTTGTTATACAGGCGGTTTCAGTTTTTTTTTGCGTTTGAAAAGTGTCAAACAGGCCATTTTTTAACTTTTAACATGATTTTCTCAAAATTGGTATGTGATGGAAACTTTTGGGTCTTCAACTAGCAATATTCAGACCGAGATCTTCCACAATCTGCAGGTTTTATTCTCCGTAATTTTTACTTGTCGCCCTGTGTGAACAGAATGATTCCGGAATTGGTCATTAAAGCTGAAAGCTACAAAGAATTTTTTATGTTTTTAACCAAATGTCGTGTGAGAAAACGTTGCCAATATCAGAAAGGACTTAAGGTGAAAATTTATCTTTATCGAAAACCACAGTCTACGATTGGCCGATAAGCCGTCGAAGACATTCCTTCTTCTGGTCTTCCTGCCAAATCTTTAATGAAATCCCTAAATAATGTGGCAGGGTCATAATTGTATAATGAGCAGAGGTTCAACAGAGTTTCAATGGAGAAGAAACGTAATATAAAATGGTCAACGCAAAGTATTTTATTGCAACATCATTAAGATAGATATTTGGGATATACGCTAATAATTTGTCATTTGTTTATTTCACAGGCGTTATTCTTTACATACTTTTGGTTGGTTATCCGCCGTTCTGGGATGAAGATCAGCATCGGCTCTATTCTCAGATTAAAGCAGGCGCTTATGATGTGAGTGTCCTTGAACTATATGCATTTTTTTCAGTATCGTCCTATAAATACAGTTTTATTTAATTATCTATGCTTTTAAAGTATCCATCGCCCGAATGGGATACAGTGACGCCAGAAGCTAAGAATCTTATTAATCAAATGCTTACGGTTAATCCAAATAAACGAATAACCGCCGCAGAGGCTTTGAAACATCCATGGATATGTGTAAGTTGTAAAAGAGAGAACTTATAGAGGTATATGTCAAATATAATATTTTTTGTATATGAATATTTGACAGCAACGAGAGCGGGTGGCATCCGTAGTGCATCGTCAAGAAACAGTTGACTGTCTCAAGAAGTTTAATGCACGGCGCAAGCTTAAGGGTGCTATACTTACAACTATGCTGGCTACTCGAAATTTTTCAAGTAATTAAATCTTTTAAAATTCCTGTAATCATATAAAAATAATATTTCATATATAATTATTTGTTACAGGTAGAAGTATGATTACCAAAAAGGGTGATGGATCTCAAGTCAAGGAATCTACAGACTCTTCCAGCACTACCATTGAAGATGATGATATAAAGGGTAAATATTTTAAATAAAATTCCATGGTTTCAACTTATCAATAAAGTTAGTTGAAGAATTTCTGCATTTTGAAATTGTATACCTTAGTTTAGTTTGTCAGGGGTCTATAAACGAAAGCTAGATCTTTTATAAAACAGTAATTAGCTACAAAATATCACATTCGATGACCCAGTAGGAAGAATTGATTTGTTCTTATTTTTTTATTTGGAGCGCATTCGTATAATTTTATACAAGCACGTCCTTCAATCGACTCGTGCTAGCTATTTGCATGCTTTATTTTTAGCTTTTCGCTTTTTATGCTTCCTTGTTTTACATTAAAAACAACAAATCTCCATAAAATAAAGCATAGATTCTTATATATAAAATAATTTAAAATGCGACCACTATAGACTAATACCGTATCTATTAATTCAATGAACATACTAATTATTTTAAGGTTCTCTTAATATTTTTTCCACAAAAACTATCTAAACAGAGACAAGAACAACAGCTTTATACCGTTTTTTCAGTGTCTTTCCTTTTTTACTTTACTCTTAGATCGGTCTAAGCACCTCTTCTTTGTTCTTAGGAACATCCGTCGTCCAAAATTGGTCAATCTCAAAGAGGTTCTCCATTTTGTTTCTTTCCTTTTTTTTTTGATTTGTTGATATATGTATAAACAAAAAACTCCTATGGCAGCTATATGATATAGTCGTCCGATCCGGCCCGTTCCAACATATGTAGGAGTGAGAGTATATAGAACACCATAATGAGACGGACGGACATGGCTAGATCGACTAGGCTGTTGATCCTGATCAAGAATATATATACTTTATAGGGTCGGAGACGTCTCCTTCTCTGCGTTGCAAACTTCTGACTGAAATTATGATATACCAGAAAGGAAGCTAACTTCGGCTCACCGAAGTTTGTATACCCTTGCAGAATTAAAAAAAAAATTAAAACCGAAATTCTGAAATGATAATTAGTTGCCAAATCTCAAATTTGATGAAAATGGTTTGAAAATCGGCTAAGTTATGGTTTTTTTATTTTCCTGATTGTTTCAATGGAAGCTATAGGATATAGTCGACCGATTTTCATGAAACTAAAACCGAAATTCTAAAATAATATTAGATGGCCAAAAATCAAGTTTGGTAAAAATATCTTGAAAACTGACATAGTTATAATTTTTTTTCGAAAACTTTTCCGATCGGTCCTATGGCAGCTATATGATATAGTCGTCCGATCCGGCCCGTTCCGACAAATGTAGGAGTGAGAGTATATAGAAGACTAACTGCAAAGTTTCATTCAGATAGCTTTAAAACTGAGGGACATCGAGGGACATAATCGGACAGACGGACGGACAGACGGACGGACAGACAGACAGACGGACATGGCTAGATCGACTCGGCTGTTGATCCTGATCAAGAATATATATTTTTATAGGGTCGGAGATGCCTCCTTCACTGCGTTGCAAACTTCTGACTGAAATTAAAATACCCTGCAAGTGTATAAAAAATTATAAGATAATATTATTATTTGTTGTGAGTGATTATATCGTAAGCATACCGAAAAAAATTGTAGGACATTGATCCTGAAACATATTATATAGAATACTCTCCCCAATGGTATAGCAAGCTGAAGCAACACAACATACATACATAACTTAAAAAATTGCTTTTAGAAACAAGGATATTATAAAAATTTAAGAATCCCTTAACATAATGGTGGAATTTTTATTTTTTTTTGTGTTACTGGACTAACCTTAAACAACGGAGCTATGTATAAATATATACATATAAATAATTTTGTTTTTTGTTTTTAGTTTCTGCCTTCTGTAAATATGTTTTTTTTAATATTATGAACGTTAATACAAGATTTTTTGTCGCTTTCCAAAAATATTGGTAAAAAGTAGCATACATTTTCAAAAAACAATATTTGTACCGTTTGTTTTTTATTTGTTTTTTCCTTAGAAGATAAAAAAGGAATCGTTGATCGCAGTACAACAGTTATATCAAAAGAGCCAGAAGGTAAATGTTTGTAAATTACATATATATATATATATATATATATATATATATATATCACTCTCACTATCACACCATTTTTCATGTAATATTTTGATAAGTGTTACAGCTTGTATGCATTAGGCGCTAAAGTAATACATACAAAAATCAAAGAGATTTTTAAGACCCTTACTTCCAAATTTTAGCCTGTGTTTGGTTTCTATTTCAGCATTAAATCTTCTGCGTTTGGAATAAAACTTAATCTAAAACTAAATTAATATAGTCAAATATAACAATATTATTAATATTATACTTTAAATATACATAATTAATATTAAAGATAAAATCAATCAATTTCTACAAATGATATTTTGTCATATTATAAATTTTACTTCTCCAATTTTATGCCCACTTAGGGAAACAACTTATAGGATAACTTCTTTTATATTAGAATTAGAAACAAATCTATGTCAATTCGACCCAATTGATATTTTTCCGCTTCCGTTACAGCTGGGAATAAAATCAATTCTTTATTCAATTATTTCCAATCATGTGATAAATCACTAGAAATTTTCAGAATCTGTTTAACCGAAAATTGTTCATGGAAACGTTGAGCACAAAGTTTATCAATTATGATTTATTATGCGTAATTATAATTTGTACACCTATTATTAATCCGGAAATTTCGGATTTAATTTAGTTTAATAATATAATTTTTTAGAAACACGGATAACGGCTTAAGAAAAGGTTTTACATACTTGCCTTTGCTTAAAAACTTGTTCTTTTAGAAAAAAATGAGGCTGAATGTAAGCATTTTTAAACTTTAAATGTCCATCTCAACTAATCTGGAAAACTGCTAAAAATGAATCTAATGTTAGAAAATGTCAAATTGCAGTGACCCAACTTATCTTACTTGCTTGGTTCGCTAAGAACAACACAAAGTTGGATATCTCAATAGCTGTATGAATATATATAAAAATCAATGCCACTTTTGCATTGTAATTTTATTATTTAAGAATGAGCTCATCTAACCAAACCAAATGTTTAGTGCTACGACGTTTGAGATGTCCCCAAAATTTAATGAATATAATGGTTCGGTGTTCATTGCTGGCAATCTCACTTTTCCATTACCACAACATATGTCGGAGTTGTCTCCTTCACTTCGTTGCAAACTTCTGACTGAAATTAAAATACCCTGCAAGGGTATAAAATTTTAACAAGTGAAGAATTGCTAGACTAATAAGTATTGTTCAAACTTTACACAAACAATCCAAAACAATCCAATAGGCCGATCAAAGCCTAAACATTTAGTAAGGTTAGGTAAGCCGGTTCTTAAGTTATATATATATATATATATATATATATCGACTATAATTTTATGGAAATCGGATAATATTTCATATTTCTATTATTTAGCGTCTTTCCACATTGATCAAACTCTCATTTACCATCTGTTGAACCGATGGTTTATGAACTTTGCGGAATCATTCCATTGATAGATATATGATAGTCACCTGATTTGAAATAATAAATGGCTATTTCTCAGAGAAGATGACATTATGTTAAACACAGCGAAGTTATATTTTGTTCTATTAATTTCACGATAAATCTAATGGCAGCTATATATTAATCGAAATATTATTCAGAAATTCTAAAATATGGTATCTACATGATGTAACCGTCAGATCCAGCTGTACGACTGTACGAGTAAATATATAAACGTAGAATAAAATATATATATATAATTCGTTGAACTCATTTTATCATTAAATTGTCATAAACACTACTTGAAAATTTACTTTAAAATAATTTTATAAAATATTTGGATGCCTAAAACTGTATACAAAAGTATGTGCGTTTTTAGATTTAAGGATACCTTGTCCTGCAAAAACTTGCCACCAAATTACAGGAAACTCGCAGTGTTCGTCAGGTATGTATATATAGAAACTGTAGAACAAATTTGCGAGTTTTGAGTGTGAAAATGATGTATTTTTTTTTCTAAATAAAAAAATCGTAAACATGAATATCAAAGGTCTTAACAGTGATAGTTTAGTCTTCTCGCAATTGATATTATTGCTTGTCTAGGGATTAGAAATTATGTTAGAAATAATTAGATATTTATAATATTTATGATTTTTTAATATTTGTACTATTTCTATTTTACTTGTATTTAATGAAACGTGCTGAAAAAATTAAAATCAAATAAAAACTGCTGCCGTCGGTGATAGGCTGTAAAATACCCGGGACGCAAAATATTTTGGGTGACATTAAAAAGAACATGGTCATGGCAAATTCACTATTATCATGTTACTAAGATTAATGAATAATGTAAATTAAAAATGTTAACATATGACATAGGAACATGTTGCCCAACACAGGCAATGGATGTGGTAACATTTTAAACCAGGCTTTATCTGCGTGTAACTGGTATATATTTTGTTATCAAATTTTAAAGCTCTAGTTTTATAGTCTCTAACATACGGACGGCCATGCAAAAATCGATTCGAATAGCGATGCTTAGAGTGGCCGACACATTTAAAAGAAAATGGCAGAACCAAGAACTGGAAAATATGCACTTTTCCGAAGGATTTAAGACGCTAAACCCGAATCCAGGCACTCGTCAGGTTTTCGAAACCTGAAGACCAGTACTAACGAAAGGTGAAATTCCCATATATTTCGCTCGGAAACCAGTGTGGCTCAAGAATATAGAGAAATTGCCTGAAAAGGGTCACACTGATTCGTATTTTCAGCTGTTTATTGTAAACACATTATAAAGTAAAATTAATATGAATTTGAATATATTGTATATTGGAATACTATTTATTCATGTGTTCGTCACTATGGAGCTGAAGGCAAATAACCGGACGCACCAAAGCCTTCGCCGCTCGATAAAACATTATTTCCGAATTTAAAATGTCTTTTATGGCATTTATTAAATTATCTCTTTCCTTTTGAATTTCCCTCCATATTAACTTTTGAAATATATTTCATATATACATATATATATGTCATCTTATCAGCTTAGAAAATCACAACTGTTTAATTTGTTGCTCGAAACATTTTTCACTCGCAACGGTTAGCACACGAGAAATCCTACCGAAGATTAGAGAAATCTTTTTCTTTTTGCTCGACTTTTTTATATGGATTCCAGCCGCAAACTTTAAACATTTTAATCAAATTTAATTTTAATTTAACTTAGTATATATTAAAAATTATATATTACACATCTACTACCGACCTCTTCTTGACAATTATACATTAGTGCATTTTTTTTAGTATCAATCCTATTAAATAATATACATATGTATAATGCTTGTATAAAATTGCATGCAACAAGTTTATCTACCATGATAACACATAATTTTCAAATCCTCAAATTGATTTTGCACAAATAATTTCGGTAATAAGAAACAAAACATTGTCACAATGGTTAAATGAAATTAAATTATTTTACATAAGTAATCTATGTGATATTTAAGTTTTTTTAAATATTTTTTTGTTGTATAAAAAATGGGCAGTGTGTAAAAATAGGAATTTTTAACAATTGCCAGTATTTCAAAACTTCTCAATAAATATGTAGAGTTTGGAAATGTAGACATTATAAAGGGACTAAAGGTCAGGAATCATTGATTAAAATTGCAGAGTTACATACTAAACTTAGGTTATTTTTAAATTAAAAATAACTAACGAAACATTGGATTTCCTTACAAAAAGCAGCTAGACGACAAGAAATAATAAAGATCACAGAGCAGTTGATTGAAGCGATCAACAGTGGCGACTTTGACGGATATACGTAAGTTTATTTAAAAATATTATATTAGTAAAAAAATATTTATTTTCACGTTTGAATAAAATAGGTATTATAAGAATGTTAAAAATCCGTAATCTTTTTTATGTGAGAAGAAAACATTTGCTATCTTTGTATTACAGAAAAATTTGTGATCCGCATCTTACTGCATTTGAGCCAGAGGCCTTGGGTAATCTTGTCGAAGGAATTGATTTTCACAAATTTTATTTTGAGAATGGTGAGTAAACTTTAGGTATATTTAATGATTCTGATAATACTTTCCATTTAGCTGTATTCATTTGCTGTATTTAAGGGTTTCTTCAAATCATAGTCCGTTTTATTTCTGACTTCTGCATCTACATACATATGTACATATGTATAGCCTCTTTCCACAGAGATCTATCTGAAACTAATAGATCGTAGTGATGATGGCCATGTGAAGGACAAATAATTGGATATGTAAATTTGTTTATCGAACTCTAAACTCACTTATTTAAAGCATAGATGGGTAAGCCCGCAGCTCCACCTGCTTTTGCTGCTCCCTTATTTAATTTAGGAGGCTCAAGTCGTCCCAGATGGTTAAAGCTCGCGTTCAGAGATTCACGAAGAATTACAAAAACAATGCCACAGAAAATCTGAGGCAGGTAGCAAGCCGATTTTGCGCTCCGGCATCCGGTAGCCAAAAAGAATCTCAGTATTTCAGATAGCATAAACAAAGAAACATTTCTAAACGTATACTATGGCATTCCTAGTATTACGTCGGCAATGTCTCTGCCAGGAGAGTTTTTTTTTTTGGTGCGCCAGTCTTTTTTTTTCTGCGGTAACATGTACATAGGTCAGTGGGCTTTTCACCCACTGTTCTTTATATTCTTTGGTTACTTCCGTCTATAAAAACATCTAACATTTTTAATATTTTAAATTCTAGTTCTTGGCAAAAATTGCAAGGCAATTAACACAACCATATTGAATCCTCATGTGCACTTATTGGGTGAAGAATCAGCTTGCATTGCCTATGTCCGACTCACACAATATATAGATAAGTAAGTAAAGTTTAAAACGCACTGATTGTATAAATACTGAAATTGTAACTAGTGAATTCATATTTAATGGGGCTTATTTTCTTTTTTTTTAAAAGGCAGGGGCACGCGCACACTCATCAATCGGAGGAAACGCGCGTCTGGCACAAACGCGATAACAAATGGCAAAATGTGCATTTTCATCGGAGCGCATCGGCAAAAATTAGTGGAGCTACGACATTCGATTTTATATCCCAAAAATAGTGTGTAACCCCAGATGAACCTAAACTGTCATAATGCACATTAGGCCACAAAGGGATATGCATTAATTATTCTTTATTAAGATTGAAAGCGTGGAATAAAGTTTTTTAAGTGGTGAATTTGATTATTTTGCTTGTATTTCTTTTTTAAAGTGTTTTACGATGTCCCTTTTATAAATAATACATAAATATAATTATTCAATATATCCGTATCTCCAGAGATATCCTATAGATAAAAAAGCGAAATTGAAATACATACATTAAATCTTATTATTATATATTTATTGGTTACATATTTAATATAAAATTGTGAACGAAGTATAATTACACAATTAAACACACATACATATATTATAACAATTATCATTCAAAACTTGTGTATCGATGTATTAAAATGAAAATGAATAACTTTTATATCTAAAAGAGAACTTTACTTGTTCTTTACTAAATTGAATGCCTCATAAAATAATATTAAAAAGGCATTGTGTATAATCAAAAGATTATACATATCGAACTTATTACCATTTTCCAAGTTACATACAATGTACCCACACACATTACTAAGCTAACTGAAAATGTGTGAATACAGTTGATAAATATATTATATATACATATATTATTCCCAGTTAGCATTAATAATATTACAAAGAATGTAAAGCATTAGGTAAAACTTCAACAGGTAGCATTTAACAATTCTTGATCCACTAAGTAAATGAAAACCAAATAAAGAACTAATTAGCTAATTGTTACTTACTAAAATAATGCAGAAATAATCGATCACTTTTTTGTATGTTCAAAAGCTTTTTTTTTTCTCTAGCATTTTCTGTGGTAAATTTATGTTCTTGGGGTAATCCTATGGATATCATTTGAACTGGTTATACTGCAACCATACTACGTGGTATGTTGTATGAACTAAATAAGAATGCAATGCTACACTGTCACTATCATTCTCAGTCATATCCATGGGGCTGCCTGATGTACCCATAACACAGTTACTAAATGCCTATATAAAATTTAGATAAAATGAATAGGTAAAAAACTACATCAAATAAAGAAAATATAAGTTTTTATTACTTAAACATTTGAGTTTAATTTTTCTTTTACATTTTTGGTCTATGTTTATCATATAGTATTAAGATAATAAATTTTAAACAAAAGAAAATTAGGTTAGGTACCATTCGTTTTTCTCCATAATTCCCTAGACATGTAATAAAGGGTAGAATGGTAAATACATATATTATATTATTTTATGAGACTGCAATGATTTCAACTTCTTTCCAGGATATGGATTTAAACAGATTAAGCGCATTTTTCAAGAAGGTTACTTTGTCATTCCAATTAAATATACATCTGATTTGATGTTCCATCTTCAATATCTCACTCATCTAGCTTTAAAATAATCTAGGCAAATTTAACAGTGCGTAAAATGAAAATGGAAGTCTTTATTAATATTTTTACTTAATATGGAAACTAAACTCGTTTGTTTTATCTTCAAAATGTAAAAAATGCCGAACTCTTCAATTTTCAATTCTAGCATCTCAATGTCTTCTAATAATAAGTATTTATACGAAAATTTACATAATAATATGAAACTATATATATGAAAACACATTTCGGCATTAAAAACAATCGTAAAGATGCTGCTGCTTCAAAACTAACCACTTTTTTAGAATAATACATAATTTATGAACCTTACTCAAAATAAAAAAATAAAGATACAAATGAAATACAACATTGCCTATTTAAATTATTTGCAGTAGTGGATGTCTTTCTAATATTAAATGCAAATTAATAGTATAATGCAATTTTATGCAAAAAGCCCAACCCACATTTTAACAATACCACTTATTAAATAAATAATTACTGATGTATGATTTATAACACAGATAATAAAAAATAAATAATTAAAATATATCCACTGTACTTGTTTTTATGTTAATAAAGCAATAAATAATACGCATTTTCCATATGTTTATAAATTTGTCATTTATGACCAAATTTGATTTCAGCGATGGTGATGGAATTTTTATACCCGCTACTCATAGGGTAGAAGGGTATTGTAACTTTGTGCCGGCAGGAAATGTATGTAACAGGTAGAAGGAGGGATCTCCGACCCTATAAAGTATATATTTTATTGATCAGCGTCAATAGCCGAGATGATCTATGTTTATGACGATTATGTTAAAAAATGTATTAAGTATTTACTATGGGTAGCGGGTATCTTACAGTTGGGCTCACTCGACTGTAGCTTTCTTGTCGCAAATCTCCAAATCTTCGCTTACTCAAAACAAATAAATACATTTTCAATAATTTAACTGGTTTCATTTTTATACCCTTGCAGGGTATTTTAATTTCAGTCAGAAGTTTGCAACGCAGTGAAGGAGACATCTCCGACGATAAAAAAAATATATTCTTGATCAGGATCAGCAGCCGAGTCGATCTAGCCATGTCCGTCTGTACGCAAACTATTCCCTCAGTTTTAAAGCTTTCTGAATGAAGCTTTGTAGTTAGGCTTTATATACTCTCACTCGTACATACGTCGGAACGGGCCGGATCGGACGACTATATCATATAGCTGCCATAGGATCGATCGGAAAGTTTTACAAAAATAAATTATAACTATGTCAGTTTTCAAGATATTTTAACCAAATATTTGGCCATTATTTTAGAATTTCGGTTTTAATTTCATGAAAATCAGAAAACTATATCCTATAGCTGTCATAGGAACTATTAGGGAAATAAAAGGCAAAATCATATCTTCGCTTTTCCTGAACATATTTTTTATCAAATTTGGGATATTAATTTTTGTTTAAATTTTGCAAGGCTATACAAACTTCAGTAAGTAAGTAAGTTGGATTTCATTCTTGTCTAGCCTACCATTCATTTTAATTTATTTTATGTTAGGTAATTTATTTCAAAGCAACAACATGAGACAACTCGACTTGCCGATTTCGATGCATCTGGCACAGGTTATTTAACTTCAATGCGGGTCGCTATCGAGGAACATGTGGATGCCAATGGATTTCGGTTGCCAGCGTATCCATATGTACATAGTGGCACCTGAAACAGACGCCGATCCACCCTTGTCTATTATAAGTCCATATCTAATCGTCTGAGGTTCTTGCAATGAAATCCATATTGCTCTCATATTATGATGTACAGAAAATTTTCGCAACATTTTGACGTTCCTATTAGCATCAAGGCTTTCTTATGTATATTTATATAGGTACTTAAATATGTATATTTTTACTAGTTCCCCTCAGATCCACTCCTCTTCCTTGTAAAGGATCCCAAAATATTTTATTAGCTTCTATAAATTTTTTCTGTTTTATCGCACACCGCTTCGGAAATAGTACTACAAGTGTAATTATTTTTAGCATCAGCACCTCGTGTCCGGCCTGTCCCCAGGCCGAATCGTTTAAATGAGGCCGCAAACTGGAAGGTACTGCACCCTACCGGCCCTCTACCCAATGTGCAGTCCTCCAGATAAACAATGAGAAGAAGACATCGTGTATTCTAGATTAAAGCCTTGAGCATCCCTGGGATGCTCACACTCTAAAGGGAGGCTAAGTGGAAAACGGTCTTAAAACCATCGTTAACGCCGCTCAGGAACTAACACTAAACGAGTTTGAGGAGGAGGAAGAAATAAATGACAAGGGTAAGCCACTGTTAGACACTAATTTTTTTACTAACCAATATGTAGTAAACGTGGGGAAGGAACACGCCATCGTAGGCCTTCGTCAAACGTGCTAACAATCATATACTCGCAGTGGGACAGGGTACTATAGTATCAGAATGGAGAGCTCTCGAGGAACCATCCTTTTCATATCACAAGTACATACAGTTCCAATATGATTTGGTTCACTCTCATAAACTAATCGTCTTAAGAAACCCCCGAAAAATTAATTGAAGAAGTTTAAGAAGAAGTTCAATATTTTACGGCTAGAATAGACGGATGACACCGATGAGTAGCATACTTTTAAAATTGGCGCATTTCATATTCCATTATTCATCCAATTTTTGTTTTAATTTTCGTTGTGAATGGAAAAATTTATACCCAAAGAAAGAAGAATACAGAGTTGCACCGAAAAACTATTTCAGGTCCGTCAAAATAGGAAATTTAGAAACGGCAAAGCCGTAATACTGTTCAACGGTCGTAGTAAGGCAGATCTCTGTGGGAATATCCTATAAAGCAGACCCTTGAAATTTTATCAATACAAGTATTCTGTGTGTTTATTATACAAAAATATACTCTTAAATTATATTTAGCAAGTCTCCTTGTGTTTACAGTCTATTTTTTAGTTTTAAATATATATTTGAGTCACTCCTTTTGCAATCAATAAGACGATTACATTTTGGTTCTATAGCCCATAAAGATATCATCTTCCGATGTTGAATGATTGACCCATATACATAAATGTATTTATATATGCATTAAAAAATACAATTTAATATATTATATATATTAATAAGCACTGTAACATCACTTAATTACGTAAGCGTTAGATATTTATTCACAGCCAATTCTTAAAACGGTTTTCGTTCACCACGTAAAACTAATTATTGTACTACATTCTTGTAGAATTCATATTTTGTTCTTATTCTATGTTGCATTATTGCGAAAAATTATAAGTACCTGGAAATAACGATAAATTATGGGTTTGAAAATGTCAATATAATATGCTGTTTCTATTGCATAGTTTTAGACATTTCAAAGTTTTTTGAACCGCTGTATAAATATCCCTTAATTTTTCGTCATTATTTCTTAATATGTATATGACTACATTTTCGTTGCATATTTCTTTGTTTTTTTTTTTTTGCAATTCAGTAGAACACAATTTATTACAAACATAATACAAATAAAACTTAAGCGTATTGTTTTAAAGTTTATCAGTTCTTAGAAATTGCAGTGGTTTGAAAATCCATTCAAAACGTTGTACTTCAGTATATTACAAAAAAATTTTGACCTTGAAATTTTTTATATTTTTATTGCATACTTGTTAGGGCAACTTTTTTAAGGGTTTCCAAATCAATGTGCAATTTCTTTTGCATTCTTGTTTACTAATTCCGAAGCTATTCTCCAGCTGTTTAAAGCAGACAATACATGGAGTATGTGTAACTTTGGAGTACACTCAAAATATTGACAAAATAAGTACATTACTAATATTCTAGCTGAGTAGTTGTTGAAATTTGAATTTGAGATATTCAAATTTTATTAATTATAAAAAATATTGTTTCAGTATATTGTGTATTAGTTTTTGAGCAATTATTATATGTAGCTAATCGCAGTCATTGTTTTTCTACATATCGATATATTTTCCGGTTACTACTAACTACTATTGTCATTAAATTGTTGTGTTATTATCGTTATATCATATTAGTCATTTAAATTTTAAGTAGCACTGATTTCGACAGACCACAATAAATAACTTAAATATAGTTTCTTATTGACTTATTGGTTTAATTTCAGTAGATTAATAATCGCAATCATTTAATAATTATCTTTCGAATATAAGAGTTTTAAGGTTTTATCGATTAATATTTCTTACAAATTATTGGAAGTGAGATCGCTTTAAATATTTTCTTTTCTATTTGATTAAATTAATATTATTTATATTCTTAAAATTAATGCTTGAGCCAGCTTTTAGTTTTTAATATTATATAATTCAATGAGCCTTTGATGTCTTTATATATGTATTTAAGGTACTTTTCCTCGTATTTTCCCATCTAATTTTTAGGCTGACTAAATTGAAAAATTATTTTACGAACACAATTTGTATAATATTTTTTGCTAAAATGATCATGCCACATAGTCACGATTAGAGTAATCATCAATATAACGTCCAGAAGCTGTAACGAATTTTGAATATAATTATCGTTTTATTATAGTGAAATTTAGCACTTACAATCCTCCATTAATATAACTTGAGTATTTTCTATGTTTGTACTAGATATTGAGTGTGGAATTGCATTGAGCTCCTCGTCGTTCCATCGTGCCCTTGTATTTGGACGTGAAATAGGCATCGGAGCTGAGTAGAGGCTCAAATTTGTGGGACTTATGACGCCAGACATTGTAGAAATAGTGCCAGCGTAACCCAAAAGCTTAAACAAAATATATTAATATCAAAAAAATCATTTATTTTTAATATTTTACGAATAAAAAATATAATATATTATATTATTTTCTAATAACTTAAATCAAAATATTGATCAATGATCATTTAAATATATTTAAAATATACACACAAATTGGTTTTATTAGAAGCATTTATTATTAGAACCAAGCCACACCAGGGAAAACTTTGCTTATTTAAATAGGCTTAGCCTGGTGCAGGGCAAAAAATTGATATTATATTGGGCATATTTGAATTCGATTATCTACACCACCAAAACAATAATAAACTAATCATTCGACAGCTATATAAATAGTAATATAGTAAATTTATTTCATATAAAAAAACAGAATATTGCTGGGATTTTGGCCTGAATGCGCCTTTCAAGTTGTAAGTTGAAAATGTGCATCTTATTTTTCTCTATTCCAGGCCGGTGTTTTATTTTCGTAAAAGCCCCTTCAAATCAATTGATTTTTCTATGAAAGTTTCAGAAACAAAACAATGTATGGTTTTTAAAATACCTTACTTATAAACACTAAAAACAAAACAATTGCATATTTACTAACAGCACATTTCTAGCTTAGATCTATTGTAATTTTCGATATTTCAGGCACTTACCGATGAAGGTTGCGAATGAAAATGATTAAAATAATCTCGATTATTCGGAGAGGAATACATTTGAGTGGCGGCTCGGTTAATGGCATTGGCTCCAGTAACTGGTGATGATAATAGTTTGCATCGAGTACCAGGATCTAAATACGTTTGGGGACAATCTCTGGGTTGAGCTTGTGTTTGAGCTTGGGATTGAGGAGATGTACTAGCTACGGAAATTTCTTGATTCTCGTTTTCTATAATGTCCGTCGTCGCTACTCTATTATTATCATCCGTTCCTAAATTAGTTTTTGCCGAGTTCGTTGATTGATTGGTCAGAATTAATGGAGAGGGTGGAGGGCTGGACTGTACTAGTGTGAGTTGGTCACTACTGCTCCGGATGATGGCCACAGGTCTGGCCATTGGTGGCAACATTGGCGGCAACATAGTGCTATGATAATGATGACTTGATTTCGCATGAATGTGAAATTGTGGTGAATGTGGATGGCTTTGAGAGGAGGGAACTGGCGAGTGTGTCTGTGGAGGAAGTGAATGTGGATGTTGAAAGGAGGGATGACTCTCCACAGTTCCCGAAATTGTTGTTGAATGGCTTGAATCCTGACAAACGTAAGTCACAAAATCGGAAATATCATGAGTTTCCGTAGAGGAATATTTATCGTCAGACGAAGTAGTGCATATAGGTAATCGCGAATTATTGGGCTGGGAATAATATAACATACTAATCGGACTTGTGGATGTTGGCAGCAATGAAGAACAATTGTGTTGCGGAAGAGCTGAAAATATAAATTGGATTAAATTATGTGATACGGAAAAGAAAATAACTTAATTTTGTAATTATCAAAAGGTAGCTTAATAAAAATCGCCCAAAAAAAATTTAAAATCTTTGAAAAATTAACTTTGCATCAATATTTGACGCAAAGGTCGATATTTAAATTGCTCTTTATGAAATACATATATGCGGTATAAGTCGGTATTCTGTTCGACGTATCTGAATTATGTATATTATAGAATTCAGCAAGAAAGGAATCTAAGTTTGGCCCGATCAAGGGTATACATATTATATTTACCTTGAACTATTGACCTATTGTTAAGTGACGTGTAACGATGCAATGAGGTAATAGCTGAACTTGAAGGATCTGCGCTGACTTTTGGATCACTTTCTGAAGATCTCAGAATTAAGGAAAAACTACTGCTGTTGACATTATCCGATGATGAACTAATAGGTATTATAGGTGGTGAAATACTTGGGTCAACTTTTGAATCAGGCGGTCCTTCCCCTCCATTTGTTACATCCCCGCGTAATTGTGGACTTGACGATAAATGCGAATTAGTCCTCTGATCTATAAAGTCAACTAAGAAAAAATAAATATCTTTCCCTTTAAACATCTTGGAAGCTTAGAATATTATAATATCTAGAAATACTTACTACTATAACCGACAGGAATTGTTGATGGATTGGTAACAATTGGTCCATGTTGTTGTTGAACCTCCGAGCTCATTTGATATGTACTGCAATCATAGTTAGCTCCAACATTCTCTCTTTTAATGAGATTAGACTGAATGGTATTATCGTTTGACTCTTCTAGAATTAAATCTAATAGAAATTATTTTAGTATTATATACCATCTAAAATTAAAGAATACAATTTAAGGCTAAATTTTACCTTTGGATAATGTCCATAACTCTTGTGATGAAAATACTCCCGTCGCTAAAATAATGTCGTTACAAACTACGCCATTATATGGATTTTGACTAATATTCTCATTTTTCAAGTCGTCTTTTCTGCTTGATGTATCGTTGTTATTACGATGATATAGGCTCAAATGGGATGATCTTGAGGAAAAAGTCGCCGAACTATGAGTATTTATAAAGTTAGCCAAATACAAATCCAATTCTCTCACAGAGACGTTTATGTGATAAGGATTCACACACAATCCTGGATGTAAGCATTCGGGATTTTTTTCCAAACGCTCGCCATCAGTACTCTCCAAAGGTATAGCCTTGAAAAGGATTACCATCACTAAATCAAGTCTCCAAACTTTGTCGGCTTGCCTCAAGCAATCGATTCGTCGCATTTTCCCCTTTTGATCTGGGTTGGAGAGTACACATATCGATTTGCGTTTTCCAATTATCGATTGTACAAAATCTTCCCGACTTTCCTGTGTAATGTCTTTCCGGAGTTTACCAAGGAGACGGGATGCCCACTTTTGTTTTACCTCCGTTTTTTCATTCTGTAAAAAAGTTTATGTTGAGGAAGTTTAATTTAGTACAATTTACAAGCTTCTTCTCAACTCGTTATTATATGAAAGCAAAATTAGGTTATAAAAAAGGAAGGAACGATAGAATCCATATCACTTATACATATGTCGATTTACCTGAAGTTCGTCTTTGCAATGTCGTTCTTCTTCCAATGACATCCGTTTTTCATGCTTTTTATAATATTTTCGCTTGGCGGCTTGCAAATTGAACCAAGAGTACGAAAAGGATTTGACATACGGCAAAAGAGCTTCAATAAATGGGTGAAATTCATCCTAGATAGAAGAAAATTATATTTAAATTTATTTATAATTTTGTTAGACAGAAACCATTCCAATATTGTTAAACAAAGAAACTTTTTAAGAAAGTAGATTAAAGGGGATAAAATTATATAATATAAAGCCATGTCTAAAAGTAGATGAACATTTGATGCAAACCAGAAAAGATAATTTTTTCTAACAAATTTCCGATCGTTCCTATGTCAGTGTTCCATGAGTTTTGGAAGATGGCAGCTAAATGATATAGTCGCCCGTCCGGCCCGTTTCGAGTTTAAACTTGTAAATACAGTAAAACCTCGATCATTTGGCCTGCGAACAACCGATGCTCCGTGTTATCCGAGCCAATAAACTTATCCGAGCATTCCGTACTATGCGAGGTATACGGTCGGATAATACGAATGATACGAATCGCGCCGTTACATCTATTCTTTACATGCATAGTTTTTTTTATTTCTTTGCATTATCTGAGGTTTTGTTTATCTGATGTACCACCTCCCCAAATTAGCGCCGATAAACGAGGTTCTACTGTAAATACATAAACCCGAAACCTATTTTAAATTGAACATTCTTTTTAACATTAAAAAAACTGATTTATACATAATAAGCAAATCAGAGAGACTAGAGTTTGGGAATAGTTATTCTTAATATTCTTTAGTTACAGCGTTGTATATGATTTATTTAACAAAAAAATCATTATTGAGCAAGTTTATTCATTTTTTATTAATTAAATTAATGATAAAATTGTATTATATGATATTGAAAAAGCTATTTAGGTTATAAAGTAATATTGTATGTACCTGTCCCGTTGATGATGATTGCAAATAAGAAGAAACGTCCGTCTCGATCATACAGCCTCTTAAAGTTTCTGGTATGAACATACTACCTTTGACAGGTTTTTGTTCATTGAATTGTAATATAATTTTTTATAGCTTAGACGAATATATTGAAAGTTATCTGAAAAACAGTGGATAATATATATATATATATTTTTTTTTTTAAGAAAATAAAGGGTTATTGTATTTTTTGTAGTCTGTTTCAAAGTTAATGTGTCCAGTATGTACATAACCTAGGGCTTTCAATTAAATTGAGCGTTCCTTATATTTTTAGAGGTTTACACCACCTTTTAAAATATATGGGGTCCATCTCCGGAGTCACTTTTTATGTTTAGTAATTTTCTTTATTGGCACCAAGTTAAAAGTCTAAAATTCTGGTAATAATCCCTTAGCATTCGTTACAATTAAATTAATTTATATTTGGCATTACACAATCGTGCAATAAAAACATTTTAGCATAGTTTTATTAAGCTGTAGTTTTATTAAAACTGCAAACATATCAAATATATAATGAACATATACATATACAAGGCATATATAAAATATATTTAAATTTCTACAAGGCACACATACTACGTAATGTACATATGAATTTATTTTAAAAATATTCGAACACCACCGATGGCATGTGTGTTAGGCCAAACGAAAGACTAACAAGAGACTAAATTTAAAATTGGCAAATTTGTGCTTTCCCGTCTCTTTGAGCGGCGCACTTTTCAACGTGAATCCAAATTAATCAAACATATACATATATACATAGGAAATACAAAGGGTCCCAAACCGAACAAATTCGTTCTAAAAATGGATTCTCCTTACCACTCTGAAAAATGGTACTAAATAAAGAGAGAGCCCTTTGGCAAATGAAAGCTCTCTTAGCTCATTTATATTCACAATGCGCATGTCACAAGAAGCCAACTAAAGTTTTTACTCGATATAAAGGAAATAAAGTCACCGAAACATTTATTCGGACACCCGGATCCTTCAAGTTGAAAGATTGTTAAAAATGTACTCAAAAACTTCATTAGAACCTAGAAAGAGACAACTATATTTGTTATATTTCCCGTTACTTTTTGTAATGCGACTTGAGTCACATCGATTTTAAGAGGTAAACAATAAAAAATGTTATTAATTTCTGGAGTAATCGTTCAAGTACTACTGTTGTTATGCATCTGGAAGCCCTCAATTTATGTTTCCAACTTTCTTAGGCATAAAAATTTTATTATTAACCTAAAGAACCTCGTCAATTAAAACATATTATTGTTCTCAATTTTTAAAGATTTTAGATTCAAGAATAATTGTAAAACATCTGCAAAAATCAATTCGTATTGTGTGCCCAATTCGACTTATGGCCTCTATTGAACTCTAATGAATTGTTAAAAATGTACTCAAAAACTGCGAAATGAAAACAAACAATACAAATTTATTTTTGCAGATGTTTTACAATTATTCTTGAATCCAAAATCTTTAAAAATTGAGAACAATAATATATTTTAATTGACGAGGTTCTTGAGTTACAAAACTTGACTGAAATTAATTTCTTGTGCTCCGTATCCAGACAAAAAACGTTTTGCAACGAAACAAATGTTTTATCTTTTCAAGTGTGACCGCTGATTTTACTAGCTGTTCGGCATTTTTGACCGGGAAATTATGCGGTCATACATGCATGTTTACAATATTTTTAAAATGTTGATAAAAAATTAAAAATAAGATAAAAACTACTATTGCTAAGGCAGCATTTATTGCCGTAATGGATGAGGAAGATTCTAAACCAAATAGGAAGCGATCAAAGTATTAGGAGAGCCCATACAGACAGATCAATTAAAGGGCGATATTCTTCGGATGTTCGTATTGTTTACATATTTTTATATCAATAATATACATTCTAACCATTATCTTTTGTTTGTTTTATATTTCTAAATCTGCACCAAACTCCTGTGATATTTTTTGAAACTTTAACGGATTTACGGAACTGAAGAAGGCACAGCGAAGGGGGGAAACGGTCGCAAACAGTCTGTTCTATAAATGTTTCAATCTTTTTCGCAGCCCGCTCGAAAAATACTAGAAAGTGCCTCACACTTTTCTAGTATATTTGTTTTCTTGTCAGGTTACCGACCTATAAAACGGCCGCTGACGAACAACCGTTTTCAACTATTTGCGTCTCGCTCTCTCTCACTGCTTAAAGACGGTTTTTTACTGTATGGATACGGAGCTTAATGAAAGAAAATTGAATTAGTGTGTCATAAGGCCATTATCCTTTTTATTCAAGAATATAGAATGAGGTGTTTTAAGCTGCTGTCAGTGATATACCAGCCACTCTTGCAATAAATACTATGAATGTATCAGATAGTTGCCTTGTTAAAACAGAAAAGTCTTTGGATCTAGCCTTTGGTGTCAAGTCTATCTAGCTATGTCCGTCAATCCATGATCCACTGGGTATTTATCAAGGAAGAACGTTTCAGTAAAACATATATCAAGTTTAAAATGTTTTTATTTTGCAGCTATATGAATATTCCATAAATTTTTTTATAATAATATTTTTAACAGGTATATTTAACAAATATGTAATTTTCAAGGTGGGTTGTATTTTCGATTTTTTTTCGTTTTTTAAACTCAGTTTTCAATGCTATCAATTTATAAATATATTTTCATTCATTCTCCTTATGCTCTCAATTTTTATTAATTATTCCGGCAATGGTTGGCTAACTTCTTTATATAGTTACTTTTAAAGTTTTTTTTTATATTTTATATTCTTTTTTATTGTGCTGATTGCAATAATCATTTTCTAATCAAAATAAAGGATTTAACCTACGTAATTACCTATATCATATAATGTGTGATTAAACTATATTATGTAAGAATATAATATATAACTTTGTATCATAAAATTGTTTGCTTTTATAACTCGTAACAATGTCTTTCTCATGCTGAAAATTCAGTATTATTTGTATAATTTAATCTAATTTGAAACAATTTTAATCAATATTGTTATATACATTACGTTCTGTTCTATCAGTAAATTTAGAGCGGCTAATGAAAATACACAGTAGTAGCTGTAACAACGCGAAATACAAATATAAGTGAAATAAAAAAATTATTAAAATTAGTGTTATCATAATTATTTTTTAAAGATTTTTATATTATATGTAAATTAAATAATAAAATCCAAATGATTAAAACAAAATTAAAGAAAATGTTTAAAGATTCCATTGAACGCCTTAGTGTCTTACAAAATAACTATATATATTATATAACCACGTATAAAACTATTACTTGCTATGAGAACAATTTAACTTATGTAAATTTTGTTTATTTCTGTATTCTCTAATCATTTAACACATTTAAATTATGTTGTGCTGAATTGGGGAATTACCTTAGGTTTTTGTCAATAAGTAATGCTATGCTTGATAGAATAAATCAATTCATGTTGTACGAACTTTCGCAGATATAGTATATAATATATTTACTGTTATATTAATATTATAAGTTATTCAGGTTTTAAACGATGCCATTGTACTACAGTTTGTCTGGGCTTTGATATCATATCCTGCCAATGTTTCGTCTCTGAAGCCCCAGAGCCGTTTTTACCTATAATTTAGTTTTCGTAAATAAATTAATTTATATGTTAATGAGTTACATTAGTTCAAGTATAAACAAAATTATATTTTGTTAAGTTATATTTTCATTTTTGTAGTGGTATCAATTGTTTGGTTATAGAAAATAAATAAATAAAAGATTAATAGAAATAATTTATAATTAATTAATAAAATTAACTATCGCAATTAATTGAATAGATCAAAGCAAATAGATTATTAAATAAAATTCTATAGATATAAGAGCTGGAAAAAATATATTCACGATCGATCAATTTTTTCTTTTAACTAAATTATCGACTTAGTCAAAGAAATATTTTGTTGTTTTTCAACACCAAGGAGATTAATATATATTTATATATATTATATGATATATACAGAATTTAATCCACCGTGCAATACCCAAACGTTTACGCATCAAATTAAAAGACAAATGCGTCATTCATTTGCACGCCAGGATGAAACTGGAAATTTGACAAATTTTTTGGATTTTACGGATGATTTTGTGTTTGTTTGAGCATTCAATAGAAAAATTTAAAAAATCGAAGGTGTCAAGAAGCTCATCGTTATTTTCCGGTATTATATTTTTCTCTTAATTGAATTAATGAAAATAAAATCGCCGTAATCTGCTATGCAAAAGCTAATATCAATATTTTTCCAGCTCTATTTGACATCTCTAAATTATTATAATTATTAAATAAATTTCATACCGGCTAATAATATTCGACCTATTAACTCGTTCCTTCCAATGTTATCGAAATCCATTACCATAACATCTAATGAACATTCCCTGATCTTTTCCCATGGAACGTTAAAACTAAAAGATTCATTAAATACTGGATTTAATGTACACGTAAATATTGGCGTTTTTCTTTTCTCCATTCGTTTGTCGCCAAATTGTAGCCAAACTTTTACATATGGATCTGCAAAAAAACGAAAATGAAGAGAAATATTTTTAGAAATTAACTTGCATTTGAAAACAAGAAAGGAAGCTAACTTCGGCGCACCGAAGTTTATATACCCTTGCAGAATTAAATAAAAAATTAAAATGGAAATTCTGGAATAATAATTAGTTGCCAAATCTCAAATTTGATGAAAATGGTTTAAAAATCGGCTAAGTTATGGTTTTTTTATTTTCTTGATTGTTCCTATGGAAGCTATAGGATATAGTCGACCGATTTTCGTGAAATTAAAACCGAATCTAAAATAATATTAGATGGTCAAATATCAAGTTTGGTAAAAATATCTTGAAAACGGACATAGCTATAATGTTTTTTTGAAAATTTTCCGATCGGTTTATGGCAGCTATATGATATAGTCGTCCGATCCGGCCAGTTCCGACAAATGTAGGAGTGAGAGTATATAGAAGACTAACTTCATTCAGATAGCTTAAAAACTGAGGGACTAGTTCGCGTATAATCGGACAGACGGACGGACAGACGGACATGGCTAGATCGACTCGGCTGTTGATCCTGATCAAGAATAATTAAACTTTATAGGGTCGGAGATGCCTCCTTCACTGCGTTGCAAGCTTCTGACTGAAATTATAATACCCTGCAAGGGTATAAACATAAAGCTTATATAGGAGAATACAAAAACGCTAAAACCTATTAACTTGCAATTGAAAAACAAAAAGCTTATATAGGAGAATACAAAAACGCTAAAACCTATTTTATTTCTTACCCGATTTTCCATTTATATCCTTAGCTTTCAGGTTTCTCGCTTTGATCAACGTTAAGGTCAAAATGGAATTTGAAGGATGATAGCATAATGAAGATAAAAGTTCTCCACATTTATCCTTGGCCGGTGGCTTTAATGCCTTCCAAAATGATTGTTTGCCAGCAAAATCAACCTTAAATCCAAAACTGTAACAATGTAGTATATTTTTAAAACAATTAATTACCTGGCATAGGGGAAGAAATACTTCGCCAATTGAATCATCTCTAGAGAAGCGATCGTAATCGAAAACATGTAAATGTAATACCTAAACCAATAAAATTAAATTTTAATTCATTAAATAAATTCAATTGTTATATATTTATATAATATATTAACGCACATACATATGTAGGTAAATATACCCCACATTTATGTTTCATTACTAACCCTAGATTGCAACTTTTGAATCGGAAATCCCTCAAAATAAAACGTTTCGTTCCATCGCGGATTTAACGTCCTACGTTTGATTTTAGTTTCTAATCGATGCTTTTTATCGGGTAACAAAGTAACGCGAACATAAGGATCCGATGTACCGCTTAAATCTTTAGCTGGTAACTCTTTGCCTTGCAAAACTTTCAATATGAGTGTTGTATTTTGAAAATCATATTCCAATGAAAAATGTATTTGTCCAACATTTTCGCTCGGATCGTTGCTATCCAAGTACATGTCAGTCATTGAGATACTTTTGTTCTAAAAAATTTTCAAAATTGTATGGTCTTTGTTCTTATATTCTGATCGTGTATACTTACAGCTGCATCCTTTGTTGTCCCCTCCCCCGCATTTCCACCCATGCAACTATTTTGTGGTTTTGTCTGTGATGCCGCAGATCCACTTGTTAAAATAAAATTTTTTTGTTTGCTTATTTAACCAACTTATTACAGAATAAATATTTAAAATACGAACCCAATTAATGGAGTTCTTAAACTCAAGAATCCATTTAATTTCCTATTTATGTTATTTTGCAATGGAGTTGTAAGAGCTTGAGTCACCGGCGGCACTTGTGGCTTATTTGGAGGATTTCCAGAGTCGACAATGTCCTGTGCAGCCCTATAATAATATGATATAATTTTAAAAGAGTTATAGTAAACGCTAACCAAAGTTACCTAACTTAGAGCAACGAAATGAATTTTAGACCATTGAGAGAACGAGACGGAAAAAAATCGAGAACATCTGTTCAATATAACATTTAAGAGGGCGAAGTAGGATGCATATACATATGTATGTATATGTGATAATTGTTCCTATTTCAATAGTCTCTTTCGAATAGAAAAACGGAAAAGTTTGCCTATTCGAAATAAAAAGTAAATCAAATTTGTCTACATATATTAGGGATTTTTTTTACCGATACTTATAAGATAGTTTTGGTTCGATCCAAGTCAGAATTCTCTTTTGCAACAATTGAAAAATATCATTATTATGTGATTATTGTCCGATTCTTATATAATTAAAATTTTTAAACAATACAAAATGGCCAATGCTCCATTCATTTTCTGATCGTTCAATAATTGGGAAACTAGTTTACATACATACATAGTAACGGACATGTCTAGATTGATTCGACTGTTGGTGTTGATCAATGAATATACATATATGTATGTATGTACTTTAGACTTTTACCTTCTGCCTTCGTCTGGAGCTAAACCTTACTTTTCTACTAGGGAAATGTTTATAAATGTACCGATCTAAAATTCGGTTCGACCAAAATGTAGCATAAACAAGCATTCACAATTTTTATACCCTTGCAGGGTATTATAATTTGAGTCAGAAGTTTGCAACGCAGTGAAGGAGACCCTATAAAGTATGTATATTCTTGATCAGGATCAACAGCCGAGTCGATCTAGCCATGTCCGTCTGTCCGATTATAAGCGAACTAGTCCCTCAGTTTTAAAGCTTAATGAAATGAAATCTTAATGAAACTTTGCAGTTAGTCTTTAATATACTCTCTATATCATATATTCAATAGGACCGATCGGAAATTTTTTGAAAAAAAATTATAACTATGTCAGTTTTCAAGATATTTTAACCAAACTCGATATTTGGCCATCTTATATTATTTCAGAATTTCGTTTTTAATTTCATGACTATATCCTATAGCTTCTATACGAACAATCAGAAAATATAAAAAAAACATTAAAATAATTAAAACATAAGTTAACCGTTTTTTAAACCATTTTTATTAAGTGTGAGATTTGGCAAGTAATTATTTTACCAAGGTTATAACTTCGGTGAGCCGAAGTTAGCTTTCTTTTTTGTTAATTTTCCTTTTTATATGAACGAACTTTTCTACGCCAGCTTTATAATCATCAGATTATAATAGAAGTAGATGAAAAGTATTGATAACTATTAAAGTTATACATTTTTTCTGTAAAGCTAAAAATTTGCCCTTATTTACTACTAAGACTTACCTAAGGCTATAACTACTCGACTCCTCATCTTCATTGGGCTCTATAAATTGTAATTGCGACCTTTTGTGGCGCCACCACAAATATCCGCCAGCTAGGAAAAGTGCGATTGCAATAATTAGACCCAATATAGCCAAACAAGCGATTAGTAATATGCTCGCCATATCTGCAAATAAAATAACATTTTGCTTTTACTTAGAGTACTAAAATATGTGCATATATGTACATATATAGTCAAAACAAATGTAATGTAATGTAAATGGTTATGCAAGCACATCTACTTATTTTTGCCTGTGTGATTTTTACTCTGTATAGTTGTATTATAAAATCATGGGAAATATAGTAATAATTTCATTATCAATGCTATTTATTAAAGCTTTTTTTGTTAAAAAATTTTAATGTATGCATGTATGTACATGTACATCGCAGGAGTATACTTTTTAATATTGTTTTAATTATTGTTTGACATATTTTTCGCGACATTCAATGTTTGTATAATTTATTAAAAAAAGAGCACACATAGACATTATGGAAAGTTGCTACCGAAAAATACTCAATCGAATAGAGTAAAGGGCAATGTAACCATCCCGAGTCCTTAAAACATAATAATTGCGGTATCTGCGATTAAATTATAAGTCATATTGTAATAAAAAGGTGATTCGTCTTTCCTTTTCAGTTAACTAAAAATTCGGAAATATATGGACAAATTGTTCTAATTCAAAACAAGACGCCGTTCGTGTATAAGTTAATATCGAGCTACTTATGCCGAGGAAATAACACATCGAATACATTTAATTTATAAGAGAGCTGTGTTGTTAAAGCTTGACATTCTCTTTGCGCATGACACTTAATAACACCTATGATAAGACAGAGAGCATTGGCGAGAGCTCTAAAACTTAGTTATTACCTTATATTGTGACCTGTCCATACCCAACTTTTTGAACAATTTAAAGATATAGCATTATTTCAATATTGTGTATAGGATCGCTGATCTAGAAGAGAGCGAGAAGAAATTGGTCGAGAAATATATGTACATAGTTCGTGAGAGCTATTTTAAACAGTCGTATGGAGATGAAAAAACAAAATACTATAGACGAAAAAAAGCTGACTTAAGCTCCGTATAGCTCCGTATCCAGAAAAAAAAACGTTTCGCAGCGAAACAAATGTTTTATCTTTTCAAGTGTGGCCGCTGATTTTACTAGCTGTTCGGCATTTTTGGCCGGGAAATGATACGGTCATACATGCTTGATTACAATATTTTCAAAATGTTGATAAAAAATTAAAAATAAGATAAAAACTACTATTGCTAAGCGATCCAAGTATTGGGTGAGCCTATACAGACAGATCAAAAAGATCAATTAAAGTGCAACACACTTTTCTAGTATACACTGCGCGTCACCAGATTAGCGCACCCCTTAGTAGCCTCTTTGAAATATTTTCTAAACCATTAAAGATAGAACAGTACAATTTTTTTCCAAAATACCTTGGTTAATTCTCTAACTTAAAACATATAATAGTATTCAGTTGGACTTTGTATGGGTTTTTAATACATTAAAAACTAAGAAAACCGATTTTTTCGTCCGTGAAAACTGCGTCATCAGAATAGCGCCTCCAAACATTATTTTAAATATCTTTCTTAATTTGCTTAGCACAGCAACCAAATTTTTTTTGCTGTTTAATTAAACAATTTTCTTTTAATTGATATAAAATATGGGCAGAGGATTTATCTTATCTCCGCAGGAAAAATCGGAAATCGGTTCGCGAACTTTATTTTCACAAAATCGCCGAAAAAATGAAACAACATCGCAAAACCATTGCTAATTTTCTTTTAAATAAGAAATCTAATGGAAAACCTTCCAAAAAAGTAAAAACCGTGTTATTAGTTAAGCAGATCGCAGAGCTATACTCCGACAGGATTCCGACTCCCACGAATAATACAAAAAACTAGTGTTAAGGCAAGCAAATCGATTGTTAGAAGGTTGATCTAGAAAACTGAACTCTTAAAGAAGCTAAAAATATAAAACAAACCACCTCTTAACCTAGTCCGAATGGAGACTCGCCCTAGGTTTGGTCAAACGCATTATGGCAACTGCAAATTGCATTGGCCTACGTCATATGAATTAACCAAGGTATTTTGGAAAAAAATTGTACTGTTCTATCTTTAATGGTTTAGAAAATATTTCACTTCAAAAGAGGCTACTAAGGGGTGCGCTAATCTGGTGACGCGCAGTATATTTGTTTTCTTGTCAGGTTACCGACCTATAAACCGGCTGCTGACGAACAACCGTTTTCAACTATTTGCCTCTCGCTCTCTCTCACTGCTTAAAGACGGTTTTTTACTGTCTGGATACGGAGCTTTAGGCAACCCTGATAAAAAAAAAAACTCAAATTAGATGATGCTGAATATGTTAAATTTGTTTTTTAATTATCCAATCATTCTATAGCATGTTCAGAATATTTATACTTCACTGCGTTGCAAACTTTTGATTAAGAGTATAATACTCTGCAAGGGTATACAAATGACGTGCCAAACCGAAAATACACCTGACAGATATACATATGTACCTCATGGAAATACATAAGAAGTTGTTTGATTATATTTCTTAAAAAAATATTATAAATATGTATTTATGAACAGGTTACCAAAATATTAGCAATGTTATACCCATAAACTCTTACGGTCACCAAAAACGTAATAACCAAGTTTATCTTTATTACAAAAAATTTTTAAAACATTGGTATATTATTACTAGATATTACATTTTTAAATAATAAATCAATAATTTAGTACAAATTAAAATCCGGATTGGCAAGCTTTAGAGATTTGTTGAGCTACTTATATCCCATTCCTCAATTAAAGCCTTCTTAAGAGATTTACCGCGCAAAACTGGTTGGCATTCATATAAACATTATATGCAGGAATTCCCCAACTGACTTTTATTGGGTTTAGTTGCGGCCCGAGCGCTCGCCATTGCAATAAACAGCTGCTAAAATGTATTTTGTTTTATGTGCTGGGTGTAGCGGTGCGTCGGTTAGCCGGAACAAATACTCATCACCATGCAGTTTGTTTGAGAGTTCCACGAGTGTGTTTTTTCTTACAATTCGGCATATATTTCTGCAGTTGTTTTTGTTGGTAGAAAAGAAATTGGACGGACCAAATAATTAGGTTAAAAGAAAACTATTATTGGAAGATGTGTTTATAGAACATCAGTATACAAACCTGCATATCCGAAAAAAAATTTATGGGTAACTTTAAATAAAATATACGTATATTAAAAATTTCACATATACTTATTTCCAAGAGGTAGTAAAAAAACCCAAATAAAAAAACAGTAAACCTAACCTATATCTCTGCTAGTGTTATGATAGTTTTTGAGTACGATATCTGTGAATCCTTCCATATTTTTAATTAATTATTAAAGGTATTTTAAAGTAATTCTTGTGGTTTTTCGCCGCTATTCCAACAGCTGATTGTGCCTATTGTGCTTTTGGGTCTATTGTTACCGATTACATAGCGATGACGAAAACATTGACATATTGGGTTACACAGGGTTATGGGAAATGAAGAAAAATGCGCGGGTAGTGTATGCTTTACATTGATATATCTTAAGCCACATTATATGTATAATTTGCCCGATTGAAGATGTGGTCACACTGGATGACAAGTCACTTTTACGGGTGAACGAATATTAAAAATTACTACATATAGTACATATGTACAATTAATTGACCTGTATTTTTTATAACGGACGACAACTAATCATGATTATCACCGTAAAAAACCTTCAACAGCAAACTTTTACCATTGAGTTTGATCAGAATAAAACGGTAAGTTTATACCAAGATATTACAAATTTTAAATACATATCTAAACGCAAACATTCTTGTTGTACTAATTTGCTTTGCTATTATGTGTTTAAAGGTTTTGGAACTTAAAAAGAAGATATACGAAGAGCGCGGTGCCGAGTATATTGCAGAAAAGCAAAAATTGATCTATGCGGGTGTCATACTGATTGATGAACGCACCATTGAATCATACGATGTAGATGAAAAAAAGTTCATAGTGGTGATGTTAACGCGCGATGCAACAGCTCGGGCAGCGGAAACTGACACCTCAAACAAAATTCCTAAAGATTCAAAAGTCGAAACAGCGGGAAATATTGAAAAATCGGAATCTAAACGTACTGAAAATTTAGCATATACGGGAGTGGCCCCTGTCGCTGATGCCGTTCCTCCTTCAAGGCCGATTTCCAATTCTGATTTAATTGGGGAATTGGCAAATGCATCTTTGCAATCACGTGCCGAATCGAATTTAATTATGGGTGATCAATATAACCAAACTGTTCTATCCATGGTCGAAATGGGTTATCCGCGTGAGCAAGTGGAACGTGCCATGGCTGCCAGCTTTAATAATCCAGAGCGTGCCGTGGAATACCTTATAAATGGTATACCTGCTGAGGACGGAAATATATTTAATGTGAACGATGAAGCGATAAACCCAAGTCTGATTCAAGTTTCGGGTCAGAGCAATATCTCCGCAGCATCAACAGTCGATCGTCCAACGGAGTCGAATTCAGGTAACCACAATATTGGTGTATGTGTGTACATATATCCCCAATGCCCTACGGTCTTTAAAAACTGCAACAAACCATAATACGTTGGACGCAGCCTAGTGTAAATTAACCTTTGCTTGTTATAGCAATAATAATTTATTTTTTTAACATTTTATTTTTATAGATCCCTTTGAATTTTTGCGCAGCCAGCCACAATTTCTTCAAATGCGCTCATTAATTTATCAGAATCCTCATCTTTTGCATGCTGTTTTGCAGCAGGTGAGTTTTTATTACAACAATTTTGTAGATATTTTTCACAATATTTTCACAGATTGGTCAGACAAATCCAGCTCTCTTGCAACTGATATCGGAGAATCAAGATGCGTTTCTCAATATGCTAAATCAGCCGATTGAAGGCGAAACAGACTCGGGTTCCGGTGACACTGTTTCTCGCGCTCGCAATCCGCAGATTGCAAATATATTTGCATCTTCAGATGCGCAAGAAGGAGGAAGAGGAACCATGGCTGTTGGAGAAAACCCTACTGATGCTACGGAAAACTTAGACTTGGAACAACAGCCAGGAGTTGGAGTTGCAACTATTCGCTTAAATCCTCAAGATCAGGGCGCAATAGAAAGAGTATTAAAGAAACTACATTTTAAATATAAATAATTTTTAACAATTTTTTCCCGTAGCTAAAAGCTCTTGGATTCCCAGAGGCACTTGTATTGCAAGCATATTTCGCGTGTGAAAAGGATGAAGAACTAGCTGCTAATTTCTTGCTTTCATCTAGCTTTGATGATTAAGTTTTGAAAAGAAATGTTAAAAGTAAAAAAAAAATACACAGAATACAGAAGAAACCGTAGCGAATAAAATTAAAAAGATTATTTAAACTGAATGTAAATATCTAACTACACTATGCGTGCATTCTTTAATTTTACCATTAAATTCCAACTCTGTCAAATTATAAAAAATCTGAGATGTCGGGCTTCTAGTAGAACTGGAAAAATCCTTGTTTCCAATCAATGTCCAGCTTTGTCGAACATTCTTTCGAGGGCCGCTGAGGATGCATTAAAGGCTTGGTTTAGAACAGTGGTCGACACGTCCCTATCCCATGGGGTTGGAAAAGCCTCTGCCGGCAACGCTGCCAGCGCGCAGACAGTATGAAGACTTCGTGTGTCCTCGGCAAATGCCTTCGACTCTGCTGCTCAAAGAATCAATGCTATTGCTCTGGCTAAATCTTTCCACTCTTAGCGGAAAATAGCTATTTTTTTTTTAGTAATAGTAATTGTTTTTGCATAGAAAACCAAATGCTATATTATTTCTCATATCTGGACACGAAGTCGTTTACTCACTCACACATATGAACTTTTTTTTCTTGCGAGTGTGGTAGAGCCGACCAGTGCTTTAGAAACAAGGCACATCTATAAAAATAATCAATTTATTTAAAAGGAAAGACTGGTGAATTGGATAGTTCCAAATATTTTTTCATAGCTATAAGAAAGACCGTTTTTTAATTAATTACTTTACCCCGCGTTCTGTTCAACCCAAATTCCGATAAGCAATGACTCCTAAAAAACATCGATGTTAAATAAGAAAAATTAATACTTATATCCGAAAAATTTATTATTTAACCAGTTTTTAGTTATACATAGTTTCATATATATATATATATATACATATATATATATATATATATAAATGGGTGTGTGTACTTATATATTATTATATATTATATAAATATTTCGTATATAAATTTAAAGGGTCTCGGCATTGAATCGGCGTTTTTAATATTAATCAGCAAAAGGAATGTAATGCCGATTTTAAAGCCTATAAATATATGAAATGTCCATTTAAAGATATATTGATTTCTTTGGAACACAATATGGATATTTTTACTAATTGTTAAATATATATATTTATATATCAGTTTATGATTATTAAATATAGCAATTGGGATAAATAAATACATTTTTCCATTGTCGGCATATATATTACTTGTTTTTTTATGTAATAAATATATATATTTAAATATCTATTTTTTTACCCATTCATAATTTATATTTTTATATATTTATTCCTTTTTATTTTATTAACTATATATAAATATTTTCTCATTGTAAAATATTCGTTGTAAATACTTTTTGTCATCATTTATATAAGAAGTTTTATTATGTAAAATTTTACAAATTGTTGTAAAAAAATATTTTCTTCATACGTATGTACAACCATTTCGTAATTCTTTAAAAATGATTTCTATAATTGATTCGGATTAAAATACAGATGTCTATTAAGTCTAATAAACATTAAATAACTTTAAATAAAGTTTTTGAATCAAGATTTATGACTTTTAGTACTCCAATTTGATGATAAACTCAACCTCTATGTATAATATTGAAAATAAACGCCAAAATAAAACATTAGTTTTTATTTTATTATATATTGTAATTTAAAAAAAAATTTATAATAGCATAAAAATTAAAGTTATTGTGTCTTTGAGCATATATCAATATAATATGTTAGTAAATAGGTATCAGTATAAACAAGTCCGCTTAAAGTTAATGGTGACGTCTGTCCATTATATACCTAGGCTACTTTCACCAACAGCAAAATCAACATATTTATATAGGAAATTATGTTATAAAATATAAATGTACAGATATTGCCAAACAAGATAAAAAAAGTGTACTAAATCTTCTCTTGTTCTTTTTGTCGATACAAATGAACATACTTAAAATTATATTGAAATCATTATCTTTAAGGAACATTTAGGATGTATTTTTTCTAAAAGGTTTGAATAGAGGGTACAAATTATGTACCTACTATTATATAATTAGAGAGTTAAATAAAAATACAATTTGATCTTTGATACTTTGTTTTACAAATATGATTTACGTGTGTGTTTACGGTTTTTTATATATATTTATGTATGTGAGAACATAATTTTTTCGTCTTAAACATCCTATTAGGGATTATTTTAGTTTTAAGGCTAATGTAATACTACAGTTATATTTATTTTAAATTTAATAAATATTTCCTTTTTATATATCATTTTGTCTTTAAATAAAATTTGTCTAGGTATGTATGATTTATGAAACAATGTTATATATTCATCATTTGTGCGATTAAGTTATTAGTCTCTCACTCGGTTTTGAATTTTTCGATATCTTAAAACGATTCTTTCAAATTAAATACAATTAAAAAAATATACAAGTTACCAGCCTCTATTACAGTTATTTTGGACTAGATTCGATTAATGGATTATTATTCCATTGATAATGAACATAATTTATAACACAGATTGGAACATAAAACTAAGAAAACAAACTATTCGTTTCTTTAATATTCTACGCATTATTTATTATTTTTATAAATTTTATAAATATTAAATATGATTGACTATAAATGTATAAGTCTTTTATTCACATTAACCGTAAGCTTTGTTAGCATATATATATATATATATATATATACATACATATATATATACATACATATATATACATACATATATATATATATACATACATAATTTATATAATATATATAATAATATGTATATATGTATAACATAACATTTGTATATATGTATGTATATATGGCTTCATACGTTATTTTGAAGTTGTGATAAATTATATTTCGTTTTGTAATTTATATATTTATGTGTGCTCGTGTCTTAAAAATATTGCTAATTTATCAGTCATTTTTTTATTATTATTATTTTTTTTTAAGAATTATTATAATTAAAATTATTTTTTTTTTTTAACGCCAAATAAAATTTTACTAGAAATAATGAAATTATTTCCTTAATTATTTAAGGGTTAAAATATTTTGTAAAACGGGCTTTTTTCAGAACATAAACAAGGCACAAAATTGTTAAATTAAAAACCTGTTTTGAAACCTTTGCGCATGAACATTTCTATTATTTTACTTATTTAATATGCATGGACAAAGATTTTGTTCCTTTTCTTTAATATACTTGGAATTTCTCAGAATAGGATATAAACATCGTCGGCACTTTGCAGAACTCGACCAAATATAAATCTAAAGTTGTTGATTTTGTAAAACACTGCGTTTTAAACTATTTACAAAAAATGTAATAGCCTACAGGGTATAAAAGAAGAGTGCATTACATTTATCAAATTACTTCGAAAATGATAATTCACTTGATATTAATTGGATAAAATTCAAATTACAAATATTGAAAGCTTTTCGAGTTTTGGTGGTGCCAATTTCAAAACGTTAATTTCATAAAATGCAAAGAAAAGGAACATTACAGGAGTAGCCATCACAAAAAAACTTCAAATTACTATAACTATTGAAACAATCTGAAACGCGAAATGATTAAACGCTTAAAACATGTTTAGAAGTATAATAAATATTTCAAGATCAAAAAAGAACTCGAGAAAATCTCCGATAGTTTTATTTCCAAAGGATGTCTATATAATTTTTTTAATATAGTTTGGGGCAGGCTCTTGACCAATTTTTTAACAATTCCATTCAATTATTAAACAACGACCAGAAACTCAAAACTAAATAATAGCTTGTTCACAGTGTTTTATTATTTAAGTGGGTGGACAGACGGACATGAATAAATCGCTGGTTATACTGATCAAGATTATATAAGTTATGGGGTCGGAGATGTCTCCTACCTATTCATACATTATCAGTTGGCACTAAGCTATATGTTTATATTTTGGGTGCTAGATATACAAAACACTCCAACCCTGGAAAAAATTTAATTTCCATTCATTTTCCTATTCAATAGATAAAAAATAAATATACTTTAATTTTTGAGGATGTTATATATGTATATGCAAAAAACAATACTACGAATTTTCATGAAAAACTACAAAAGACGAAACAAAAAGTTTATTAAACTTTTACAACTTACATTCTTTGATATTTAATTTTCAAAGAAATTTTAAATTAAAAACCTTTTGTAAATGCTTTGCACAAAGAATATCGATTAAATTATGTAGCATTATGAACACCGATCTTTACTCTATTACAATTAAAAAGTTAGCCCAATATACGCATTGCATGGTAAACTATCGAATTACAAATGGGACAGACTGCTTCTAAGGAAACACAAATTTGATTAGCACATTCCATGCAAAACATATTGTGACCACAAGGCACTAAAGCAGTGGTCACTTGATTCTCATTGCACACACAGCATTCGCGATGTATTACAAACTTATCGGCGCTGTTCGATTGCAATGGTTGAATGGCAACCTGTGCCTGAGCTTGTGATTGCGCCTGTACTTGTGCAATTTGCTGCTGGTTCGGTTCCCTTGATGTATGATGAACAATTGTTTGCTGCTCTAAAAGCGAATCTGTGGGACTTACAGAGTTTGTGGGCGAACACTGATGATGATGATCTGTGGATAGTACTATATTCGCCGTCTGACTCCAAATGTTTGGTGAGTCCCCGATTCCCTCATCGACATCAATTGAATCATTTAGATTTTTCCAAATATTTAATATCTCTGGTGGCGTATTCGCATTTGTACTGTTATTAGTACTTTTTGTAGAAGTTGTCGATGATGCTGACGAACAGGACCTGGTTAGTATGTTTTTGGTATTGGGGTTGGAATGCTTTGATGTAATTAAAGTTGATGTAGGCAAGGCTTTGCTTGTATTTCGAAAAACACAGTTTTCACCCTTAGTTTCAGTTCTCAATAGCTGATGGTGATGTTTTCCAGCTGGAATAACTGATGCAGTTGGTGTAGGTGTCATCAGTTCGAAATCCGATATATCCTCTCGTTTTTTGTAGCAATTGTTGAGTTGATAATTTTGAATTATTGGTTTCATTTGATTAATTGAACTGTGTACATAATCCTGATGTACGTTCTTGTATATGGATGTTAATAGTTCGGTATTCAAATCATCGTTTAATATTTGTGTTAATGAGTTAATAGTATTTGAATTGATAAAATCATTCGATTCGACGATGGACGACGATTCACTTCCCAACACTGGAAAAGAACTACTTCCAGTTCCCGTTCCTAAACCCACACCAGTCCGCAGTGCAATATGGGCTTCTATCTGCTTTCGGGCCGTATCGACATTATCGGGCAAGCCCGTCACTTCAAATATCGGTTCCTTTTCCCGTGATGGTGTTACAATATAAGTCTGTGTCTCTTGTTGAATGTGCTTTATTGTAGCACCTTTGGGGCCAACCACAAGGCCCACTACTCTGTAAGGTACACGTACCTGTATAGTTATCTGGCCAGGCATACAAGGTGGGCCGGATTGAATGCGAGGTACAGCACCGATGCCAGAACTCGAAGAGGAACCGGAACCATTTACACATCCTCCAACTGCAACTACGCTGTCCCCACTGCTGGCGTGACCATCTGCTGTCAGGGGCTTACGTGATGCGCGTATTAAACTGAAATGATCCGCAGCTGAGAGTATTTCACGCTTCGCCTTACTTACGTCTTCCTTGCGACCGGTCACCACGAAAACTGGTTCCTCGCCGCGAACCGGTGTCTTAATGTACGTGTTAGTTTTAGCCCTTAATGCTTTTATTTTGCAACCTAAGAAATAGAAAAAATTAGCTTATCTTTGTAGTAATGTAATTGGTAAACAATTTTAAAACCAATAAATCAATTGATTTAGTTTGTATAATGTACTCGGCCTCTTAGATTTATCGTTTCTATATCCTTATTATTATATGTTATTATAATTTCGACTATAACTTTGCACGACAATAAAGGAGTTATTTCTGACCCTGTAAAGTATTTATATTCCTGATCCGCATCCCACCCCATCAATCTGCCTACAGTTAAGCGGAATCGTAAACGAGACAAATAAAATGATCCTGTTAGCTTTAATTTGAGATCGGTTCTCAAACTGTTCAGGTATATAAATAATATATATTTCGTCGTTTATAGTTATTTATTTATTTTTATTTTTTTTGTAATTTTTTAATTTTATAATTTTAGTCACATGTTTGCTCATTGCGTTGCAAACGTTACAAAAAGAGTTATCTTCGATCCTATATAGTATAAATACTCTTGATCAGCATCAACAGCCGATTCGATTTAGCCATGTCCGTCTGTACGGCTGTTCCTAGTTCCTCAGTGTTGAAGCTATCTGTGTATCTATCTATTTATAATACATCGATCTCATTGCTCTCAACGCGAAATGAGCCTTCATGCAGCTTGCAGAGAAACTGAGTATAATCTTACGAATGTGACTAAAACTTATTTAAATAAATAAAGGACAATGGAAGAGAACTTACCCTGCCTACCGACTATTTCGGCCACATGCTCTGAACTGGGCACTGGAACACATTCAGTCATATTTTGTGATTTCTTTGAACGATCTTCTAGAGTGACGGTACTGGTACCGGTGCACGTTGCTTTGGGCAGTAAAAAGCAGCTGCTAGATGACGATGTTAATGGCATAGTTGTATTATCCGATTTCGAATTTATATTGCCCATTTCATAGTCACTTTGTCCGACTACCAAAGGTTGAACAGACTGCTGTTGGGCATAACATGTTTGATTGTCATTTAAGCCCACCAATGATAATTCCAATGCCAATTGCAATGTTCGCGGATCTTCCGATAGGGATATTGGCACATCAGATGATGTATGAAGAACTTTTGGCTGCTGTTCAGCCATTAGCTGGTGTACAGGGTTCATCTTGGTATTCATATCGTTCAAAATACTTGATACAACTTGGACAGATGACATGACAGACGCAACTTTGTTTATTTTTTATTGTTGCAGGATCCGTTATCCGTAAGGATGGCAATGGAAAATTTATAGATGAAATGCAGATGGATGCTAAGTGCAATCCACTTAATTCCGGTTATACATATGTTAGTTCATTTAGCAACATTTTTGCAATTCATAATCCTTACAACTTTAAGTGTTTCCTTCATTAATTTTCTGCGGTATAAAAAAAAGTAAAGTAATTTCTTGTTATACATACAAATGTTTATTAAAGAGATATACATATACATATGTATGTATGTAACAGTATGTCTGAATTGACAAACCTCCACCTGGTACTACGAGAGGCCAGGCTGTAAAGAGGGCATATTTACACTTTCTGCAATTATGAACCTTCCACTAGGCAAAATTGTACAATCTATGTCCATACGGTATTACCATTTCCGCGAACCGTGCTGGCATGCATCGTACTCATCATAACCAACCCCTAAACTTACAAATTTTGTGTGTCACTCACCCCTTGTAACTTCTTTTATGCCGCTGCCCCTTCCTCACATAAACGAATACATATCAATTAACTTGTTAATATGCATCTTAACATAATGTTTATTTGAATTAAGATATTAGGACATTATAACGTAAAAAGGGGGTTTAAAATTAATTATAAAAACCGTTAATAAACATCCAATTTTTTAGTGCCTAAAAAATATTAACGTATGTATGTACACCAGGAAAACTTCGGCATTGCGCCAGGTACACATTCCTCGAGATTTACAGCCCACGCCTTCTATTATACTTATTCAGTGATAAAGATAATACGTTTATATTTATCACCAGTGTCGCAAGATATTATATTCAAATGTAGGCGAATGTAACTTTAAATATTTTTTTTAGGCGCACCAAAATTCCCTTACATTTTTACATTTTACATTGCCGGCTATCAAAAAACAACTAGAGGTGGAAAAACAACGATGTCATCGATATCCTTCAAAAAAGTCGGGGCGGAGGCTTTTATCGATAGTTATAGTTTGCAATAGTGTCTGCATGTCCTACACAATGTGAAAAATATCTTATGCTTTCGTTGAAGCCACTTAAGCCAAATTGCTGTTATCGGATAGAGGACGAAGATGTAGCAATGTGTTTCACACAGACGGACTGTGTGGGAAGACAGTATTTCCCTCCTATATTTTGGTTATAATGGTTAGTGTTGCCAACTCGGCTATTTTCTGGTCAGATATGGCTATTTCGAAGGACCCAAAACTGGAAAACACGCAATTTTGCAGGACCAATAATTTTGTTTATTTTACAAATAAATTTGCTATTTTTTAGCTATTTTAAAAAACTAAATCATATGTAAACAATTAAGTGATTTTTGGCCACTGTTCTGCTCTTAATACAAATACATTACATCTTCCAATTAGCGCGACCGAATTGTGTACATTAAAGCATAGTATCCAGATAGTAAAACGTTTTTGGCCGGCAAATGATGCGGGCATACATGTAAGTGATATTTTTAAATATATTTTCAAAAACGAGCGAAACGCTTACAATCTGTTTTGCATATATGTACAGCAACTTGTTGCTACGAATATGACGTCCCAAAGAAATGGTCTCGGCAGATTGGCATAATGGAAGAATACCAAAGTGCAGAGAAAAGTAACGTTAATGGGGACGTTAATGGATGAATAAATTTAATGTATTTATTTTGTAATATTAAGACTTAAAATTTAAGTTATTTAAGTTGGCCCATCCAGCTTTAAGCGACAACCGATAGTTGGCAACACTGATCATCAAAAATATACCTGAAAAACAAACGGGAAGATTTTAAAATTTTCCTAGAATTGTCCAACTAAAAGTTTTAGGCCTAGGATGCCTCATTAGATAATTTATTACAGAATGTGGAGACTTATTTGATTGAAATGAAATGTTGTTTATATCGTCCTATTGCAGCACAGTACACTGCACTCGTGTCTACAAAAACGTAATAACATATGTATATAGAAATAATAAAAAATAATTAATAATTGAAGATGACTAAGGATGCAACTGCTATCAATATGGCCTTATGACACAGTAATGCAATTTTATTAATTATAACCATCATTAAAATCTTGAAAGGAACAACTATATGTGTTATTTTGCGATTGGGACCACTCGATTTTAAAAATAATTGGCAATCGCGATAAATTTATTTTCGAAACTTTCTTATGCATACAAATTGTAGTATTAACACCCAAAACATAAAATTCAGTAAAGTTTGCAACTAATAAACCTTTTCAACTAAAACATATTATTCTAATAGCATTTTAAAGATTATTTGCATTTTAGTTTCAACAAATAATTGCAAAGCATCAGCAAAAATCAATTCATAATGTATGATCATTTTGACTTGTGACCTCTAATGAGCTAGCTGATATGATTTTTAATTACAATACAACTTTTGGTCAATGTTGCAGTAAATTGTTATCGGTTCAACTTGGTATATATAATATTACATGTACATCTTTAAATTTACGCGGCAAATGCATTGGCCAATGCATAAGAAGTGTGGTATAGTCATCTTGCTAGCACTTGACATTAGCCAATACTACTATTTCTATGGCAGTAATTATTGCCGTAATGGATAAGGAAGATTCTAAAACAAATAGGAAGCGATTCAAGAATTGGATGAACCCATACAGACAGATTGACTAAATGGCGATATTCTTCTGATGTACGCATTGTTCACATTTCTTATATCAGTAATATACATTCTTACCATTATCTTTTGTTTGTTTTAATATTTCGTAAGTCTGCACCAAATTCCTGCGATGATTTTGAAAATTTTACTGATTTACGGAACTGTAGACGGTAGAGCACCCCCTATCGGGAAATCCTAAGCACACTTTTTTTAGTATATGAAAACATGTCAGGATACCGACCTCTAAAACGCCCGCTCACGAAAAATCGTTTTCAAATATTTGCCTCTCGCTCTTTCACTGCCCAAAGACGATTTTTTACTGTCTGGATACTATGCTTTAACAGAAATTAAGTTTTTGGGTGTTAAAAGTAAAAATTTGTATGCCTAAGAATGTTGGAAAAATACATTTAAGAGCTTTCAAATGCATAAAAACAGGAGTACTTCAACGATGACTCCATAAATTAAAACCATTTGTAAACACCTTTTAAAATCGGTGTGACACAAGTCAGAAGAATATCGCCCTTTAATTGATCTGTCTGTATGGGCTCACCCAACACTTGGATCGCTTCCTATTTGGTTTAGAATCTTCCTTATCCATTATGGCAATATTTACTGCCTTATCAATAGTAGTTTTTGTCTTATTTTTAATTTTGTATCAATATTTTAAAAATATTGTAAACAAGCATGTATGCCCGCATCATTTGCCGGCTAAAAATGCCGAACAGCTAGTAAAATTAGCGGTCACACTTGAAAAGATAAAACATTATTTAAAACTTTTTTTTGTCTAGATACCATGGTTAATGAATGAAAACTGCATTACTGTGTCAAAGCGCCATAGATGGGGCGTAATTTGAATGGCATACTATACAGACAGTAAACAACCGTCTTTAAGCAATGAGAGATAGCGAGAGGCAAATAGTTTAGAGCGGTTGTTCGTGAGCGGCCGTTTTAAAGGTCGGTATCCAGATATGAATACAATATACTAGAAAAGTGTGCTTAGTATTTCCCGAGGGGGGTGCGAAAAAGAATGACAAATTTAAAAAAACAGACTGTTCTCGACCGTTTCCCCACCGAACAGCTTGTAAAAACAGCGGTCACACTTGAAAAAGATTAAACATTTTTTCCGCGGCGAAGCGTATTACTGTCTGGATACTATGCTTTAATACGAAACATAAATTAATGTTGGAGTAGTGAATTGCTAGTATAAAATAATATTTTGGTATCTTGTAAGTTTTTCAATAATGGTCACACCGAATTTATTTTACTCGTAAATGGTATTTTCTTATAAAATACATTTGTGGTACGTGTAAGTAGAGGTTCCAATTTTTTTTAAGCACTGAGGTAAAAACTAAGGTTAGATGAATAGATATCTTAATGGCGTTTTAATATCTAACAAGAAAATTTATTTTAAATTCTGGAAATCTTGTAAACATATGTGCATAGTATGCATAGTATGTTGCACCTTACTTAATGAACATTAATTTTATTAATATTATTTATGTTTGATTAGAACATATTTGTAAATGTATAAAGAACATGGTTTTCTAAGTAGCCCTTATAAGTCTATAAGTGCGAGGTAACACATCAAATATTTATATTCTGAATGCGTGTGTGTTGCATGTGTAGATTTCGTTTGTATTGTATGGTATTATTTAAGGTTATGTTGGTTATTTTTCAATATTTAGTGCTCTAAGTGCTAAGTGTTTATTGCCCAACTTAATGTGTATGTAACAAATAATTTTGTGCCTTTGTGTAACTAAACTGAATATTCTGTATTATTGGGTCTGTTTTTCAGACATAAATAGATGTAACTGAGGTACATACGTACATACCAAGTATGTAGGTACATCCATATATGCAATTGTATTAAGATGCAGGTATAATTTAGGGCAAACTTAAAAATGTTTTGCACTTTTACATTTTTGATGTTAATATTTAATTTAATGTTTAAATACACCACCGAAACAAATACATATATAAAACTTTACTAACATTAATTTCTTTATTTATTCCCATCGAATTTAGCGTCAGCCTACGAAAAATATTGAAGCAGCAAGAAATCGAAGTCAGAACATGACAGATTCAATGAAATTTGGCCCAGAATGGTTGCGCAATATGTCAGCTGAGCCTTCCGGCGGCTCCACTAGCACAACATACAGTGTAAATGCTGTTGGCGGTGTCAATGCGGCGACATCTGCCTCAGCTTCCCGTAATTTCTTGTTTCCTGAATACCGCTATGGCCGCGAGGAGATGTTGTCCCTTTTCGATCGCAACTGTTTATTGCCACAAATTTTGCCTTCATTTAAAAAGCTGTTTGTGGAAAAAGTACAATATCCGTTAGCATTAACGCCCAGCTCTGAGGAAGATAACAATCAAAGCCCTATTGGAAATAGCGTAAGTTATTGCATTCGACTTTATGTCTTTTGTTTGAATGATATAAATTAATGATGTAATTTCGATCACAGTCGAGGCCTGCTTGGTTACAGCGCTCTTCTGGCGGCTTCGGCTCTTCTTCGCGTGGAACTGGTCGCGGTGGAGCAGTTGATCGTGGCCGAATGAGGGGTAAATCGGTATATCATCCTATATATCAACGTCCCAGTGGTATTTTTGATGAAAATTCGACAGTAACTTCTGCAATGAATATCAAGGTAAATCCGGGAAAAACGAATTCGAAAACGAATTGGTTACAAAAGATGTTGTTTTAAATATTGCAGCCGGCCGAGCGTAATTGGATTGATCGCAATGGAACCGGCGATTCAGCCATCGCTAATAACACGTCGACAATAACAAGTGGTGGTGGAGGAGGAGGAGGAGGCGGTGGTGGCATTCTAGACTGGAATGGTACGCCAAGCTCGAGTCCGCGAAAAGAGTATGCCAGTCATCATCATCGCATAAGCAACATGGAAAATTGGCGACGAACGCGAAATGAAGATGGTTCAGGCGACGGTCCAGTAGTTGCTGGTAGTGGTTCAGAAATGGCCGCCGGGTGGCGTAGCGGAAGCGGTGGAAATACTAATAGTTTTGGTACAAACAGCCATCGATGGGGTAGGTTTCTGACTATGTTTTTTTGCATATTGCTAAAAGTTTAAAGAATGTATTCTTAAATAGCAAATTTAAAACAAAAATATATATTGCCTGACTAAATTAAATTTGTGGATTTCCTTTTTCTTTATTTTCAGGAAGATCAACAAGTTGGCGTGACGATGACTCCAATGGTGATAGTCAACAAGCTAATATTATAATACATCGTTCCATTTCCTCTGTTGGTACTGCAAGCATCGATCGTGAAAGGAAACCATCGGGAATAGGAACTGTTCACTCTTCTGTACGCGTTTCAACATCTGGTGTGAAGAACTCTCAAATGTGGACTGGTGTGGAGGCCGCTGTAAATGATGATAATTTACCGGAATGGGCAATGGAAAATCCATCGGAAGTCGGTGGGAGCTTTGATGCCAGCGGCGCATTTCATGGCACTGATCATAATGATTTGTCGATAAAAAAAAATGCGCCAGGAGCGGTTGATGCTGAAATAGAAACGAAAATTGCAAAGGATTCAGGCAGTGAGAAGGAATGTGAAAAAATGGAGGAAAATTACTCTAATAATGCACAATTAAATAAGATGGACAATGAAGACAACTGTGATGTAACTGCTAAAGACACAAGAATTATGCACGGTACTGACATTTCCGATAGAATTAAGGAAGTGGCTGTTGAAGTTGAGAAATTGATAATGGACGATGATCATAATCTAAGCTCTGGTAATAGTCCGAGATTTTCAGCCGCTGAACTTATAATGGAATCAAATGTAATTAATGAAAGCCCAACATCAGGAGAGGAATTGGCTACCAAATCTTTACTTCAAAGTTCTTCGTTTTCCGAACCGATTCATCAGCCTCAACATATACATCAGCAGCAACAGCAGCCGACGTCGCAACATTTCTCCCTTCTTCCGCCTGGTCCATCGTTACATCAACATCATCATTCACATTTGATTAATTCTTTGAATTCAAACCTTAACGATTTGTGGTTCTATCGCGATCCGCAAACGAACGTCCAGGGACCGTTTAGCGCTTTAGAAATGACAGAGTGGTATCGTGCAGGTTATTTCAATGAAAATTTATTTGTTCGCCGATTTTCGGATAATCGTTTTCGTCCCTTAGGCGAACTTATAAAATTTTGTCATGGGAATATGCCATTTACGCATAGCCACTTATTGCCATCACCGTTAGAATTGGAAATGGAAATGGAAGGTTGTCAAAAAACGTTAATGGAAGGAGGAGGAGGCCAGCGCGCTGGAAATCAGCAGCAGACATTAGACGGAACTAGTCTTCCTGTTGGTAATCAACAACAGCCGTTACTGGAAGGAGGAGTTCAGCAACAGTTACTTCCAGCAGCCGCCACGCTTCCAACTGTTGCACTGTCAAACGCGGACCTGCCCATAATTCCATTGCTTCCACGTAAACATCAAAATGATGAATCCCTTAAAGCCAATGTAACGGCCGCAGCTGAAGCTCTTACTTTGGCCATTAAAGGAAATCTAATGGGTAATACATCGCAATTGCTATCGATGCGTTTCCAAATGCTGCAGGAACAATTCGTTCAGCATCAAGAATACCAAATACTTGCGGAATTAATGAAAAACGATTGTTTCCAGCGACTTTCGGCGATAGAACGTGAAGCTATTGTACGTCGAAAAGTACAATTAATCGTTTTGCCCGATTATTTAACTAGTTTGAATGGCTTAAGCAACACTTTGTCCATCATAAATCCATTGGCAGGCAGAGAACTATTTAATTTAGTGGCAGAACAGGTTAAAAAGGATCAACAAAACGTTCAACAAAGGACAATAGTTGGCAATAATCTATTGGATGCTAATAACTTCATACTGAATGCACAACTAATGCAACAACAACAGCAGCAACAGTTACTAACCCCAAAACCAGAAGATTTGCCCCCAAGAAATGATTTGGATTTGCTAAATGAATATAATTTGAGAATGTTGTTACGTGGCAACGGTCAGGAGCCAACAATTGCAGCAGAATCTTCTCAACTACATTCTGTTGAAGAAACACAAATGTTAACTGCTCAAAATTTAATGATACCCATGTGGTTGCCTCCTCAGTCAGTAAAGCCTTTAAACTCTACTCCTCAATGGCCAAAAGGAACTCTATGGGATGTGGCTTCTTTGGAAGAGGAACAGAATCATCAGCAGCAGCAACTTATGATGCAAAAAGAGCAGCGGCAACAGCCGACTATCAGTTTTATGGAGAAAAAACTGGATGAGGAGAACCTGAAGAATGAGCAAAGATCCTTAGAAGAACCTCATGAACTCAGCGCTGTACCAGTTGTACATCTCGAAGATGTACCTAAGTCATTGAATGAGCCATATAAAACAAAGGAACATAAGCCCTCAACTAATACCAAGCTAAATTCAAATATCAGACAACTACAAAAACAAGACAATGATGAGGATCAACGACGACGAGAACAGACAGAAGAAAAGCGACGCCAAAAAGAGGAGCGTAAGCGTCAACAACTAGAAGATGAAAAGCGTCGAGCCCTTCAAGAAGCCGAAGAAAGAGCTCGACAAGTGCAAGAGGAAAAGGAAAGACAACACCAGATACAAGCCCAACGTCGTAAGGCTTTGCTAGGTAGCAATAACAATGCTCACCCTCAAACTACGAAGGATGCAGTCTTTAAAACCGCAGGAGACCAGTCACTAGAGGCACAGAGATCCTCAGTTCGTTTACCAGCCACTTCCATAGCGCCTTGGTCACTTGCCCGATCATCAAATGCCAACAGCACCGTTGCCCCCGGTCTGGCTGAGATACAAAAGGCAGAGCGTCGCGAGCGTCGGGCCGATCAACAGCGTCATCAGGAGCAACTTGACAAGCGGTCGCGGGCCAATGCCGCAGCCCAAGGTGAAGCCAATGACGTTCTTCTAAAATGGCAGTCGGTGACTCCCACTCCGATACCTGTAATGAGTCTGGCAGATATTCAAGCGGAAGAAGCTAAGCGTTTAACGAATGAGCTACGAAGGGATATAGAGCAGCAGCATCAGCATCTTGGGACTGGATCATTACCGGGAGGAGCATCTACAGCAGCGGCCGGAGGAGCAGGCGCCACGATGTCAAACATTTGGGGTAATGTCAACAAGGCATGGAGTGGTGCCTCTCCATTGGCTCTTTCTGGCTCTTCTAGTTTATGGGAAGAGACATTAAGTAACCAGCATCAGACTTCATACTATGCGGGAGGTGGAGGATCTTCCACTGCAGCGTCCACTGCCACCAGGTCCTCGTCGATTCTGCAGGCACAGAATAAGTCCAACACTAACCCACAAACATCGCCAAGAAATCTACGGAAAAGTCAAACTTTGCCTGTTATTAAACCACAAAATCAACCTGAAAGAGTGAAACCTAAACAAAAAGCAGTCACAGCTTCGATTGAGGAAAAGGATAAGGATCGAAAGCCACAATTCAAGGCGCAAGCAGATTCCTCAATAAGCAAGGTTAATGAGTATGAAAATGAGTTTACCAACTGGTGTATGAAGAGCTTGGACAATATGTCTGCTAAAGTTGATGGTAAATATTATTATTATTATCCGTTTTTCTTAGTATGGCCAAAATGAGCCAATTTTAAATGATATAATTGCAACTGGTAGGAGAAATAAGAACTGTTCCGTAGTTAGCTTTCTTTCTTGTTTATTGAATTTATTACAACAACACTTTGCTTTTAATAGATAGCAATAAAGATAGTTGGTAGAAAAAGTTCAAGCATATCCTCCCAATTTTAGTTACCCAATTTCTTTCATTTAGTATGTATGTATGTACATATATATACATTACATTTACAGTACATTTTCACTTTATTTTAAAATTATTTTTCAAAAATTTATTTTTTTCAGTACCAACATTTGTGGCCTTCCTGCAGGACTTGGAGGCGCCATATGAGGTTAAGGACTATGTCCGTATATATCTTGGTATGTACTATTGTAGATTTTAAATAAATGTACATACATGATTAGAGTACCACCGATTTTGAGATCCGATTGTACGATTTCGTTTTTAAGTGCTCAGGTTTTCACAAAGTTTTACCAGTCGTTTTGTTGTCAAAATTTTGAATATGTCCTAATGCAAAACAACTGACGTTGGGTTGATGTGTGTTAAAATGTTGTATAAATTAAAAATTATAATTGCTTTATTGTTTGTTTTAGAACTAAAGTAAACGAAGAAATTTATTATTTACTTTTGTATTGAATTTTTATCGTTTAGGTATTTAAAATAATTACATTTATATCTAAGGAATCATGTCGTGTTGATGTCGTTTTTATACCCTTGCATAATTTAAGTCAGAAGATTTCAACGCAGTGAAGGGATCTTTTTCGATTCTATAAAGTATAAATATTCTTGATCACCATCAACAGGCGAGTCGATCTAACCTTGTTCGCCTCTCCGTCTATCTGTTCGATTATACGCAAAGTTAGGTTAGGTTAGTCCGGGCGGATCCCGTGAGGGGCACGCATAGGCCAGTATGGCCCTTAGTTGCTCGAAGGGACTTTTCCGTCAATCCGTCACTGCCTTCCTTTGCAGGTGCATCTGCGGTCTCGTTGCCATCGATGACTTGGTGGCTGGGAACCAAATATATCAGCAATAGCATTGTCGTGCTCTAGTGCTTCCCTGCTTCCCAGTACATTTTTGGAGCACACCTCCCACGATTGTATGGATTTCATCGCCGCTTGACCGTCTATCTATTGACTGTGGGCGATCTATTCTGTGCGCAAGCTCTGCCGCCTTCCAAATGGCGAAGACTTCCGCCTGGAATATGCTGCATTGGCTTGGTAGCTTACGACGGTGTATATGTTAAGGTGTCGAAAAGGTCCTGAGCCGTTTTCTAGTCTTCCGGTCCCATGAGTGTTGTTTTATACGCTAGTTTTGAAGTTCTCTGAATGAAACTGCAGAAACTCTGCCTTTGGAACTATAGGAAAATTTGTATAGTTTTCAACATCTATTAATTTAATTTGAGACATAGCCATTTTGTATTATTTTAGAATTCCGATTTTAATTTTATAAAAATTGAAACACTAAATCTTATAGCTATCATAGGAATGATCGGGAAATTCAGTTTCAACACATTTTCATTTCAATTCAGATATGGCAATTTTTTAATTTTTCAGTATTTCGGTTTTACTTTTATGAAAATCGGACGACCATACCATATAGCTGTCATAGGAACGACCATTATATTATATGAAAAGGAAAATGGAAAACTGTAAAGAGATGTTTTGTCTTGGCTAAATTGAAAAAATTATTAAAAAAGACTGCAACACGGCATGATCCCTTTCATGATCCGAAGTTATCTTTTCTGATTAGGTTTTCACCTATAACCATTTTTTCTTTAGGTTTCACATCTACACATACCTTAAAAATTGAGGTAATATCGTCTTGAGTCCAAGATATTACTATCTAAAAAAAACATCAAAACCGAAACTCTTTCGTCTCGATTCGAAGTGTCTTTGTGTATATATTAATTGTTGTTAAACCAAATATAATTTGTAGAGTGGCTTTCGGTATTATTAGGGGGTAGTGCATTAGAAACAGTTGTACTCTTATCCTGTGAGGTTTCTTCTGTATTTTAGCTGTTATATAAAAAGCGTATTAATAGCTGCAATCAGCAAACACAGAGTATACCTTTGTGTCTGGATTTTATTATACCCTGTATCAAAGGTACACAGGTATTATAGTTTTGTGTGAATGCGATTTTCTGTAACAGGCAGAAGGAGGCGTGGCAGACCCCAAAAAATTACCTAATTATTGGTCAGGACCACTAAAGATTGGATATAGTCATGTCCGTCCGTCCGTCTGTCTGTATGAACGTCTAGATCTCAGAGACTATAAGAGCTAGAGACACTAAACTTGGATTTAGACTTCTTATACAGCTGTGAAAAAAATAATAGCACCACCTACTCGAGCAATGTTTGGGTAGTTACCCTACCTATATTTTTCGCTCTATCAAAACATGCAATACCGTTTTTAAATTGAATCGCAACAAAGAAACAGAAAGCGAAAAAAAATTTTGATTTTTGTTTTAGTTTTTAAACTATTTAAGAAAATTTATTAAAACTCATAAAACATAACGAAAAAAATAATAGCACCACTTTTCAAATATGGGTTTAAAACTATAGGAACTTCCAATATTCATGAAATAACAGTATTGAGCTTATAAAAATATGTTGTATTCTTCATTTAATACTTTGTGGTGTATCCTTTATTGGAAATAACTGCTGCGCAGCGTCTTGGCATGGAGTCAACTAGGTCCTGGCATCGCTTTATGGGATTTTGAGTCCAGGACTCCTTAATTACTTCCAAAAGGGATCCGATTGATGTTGGTTTTGATGCAGCGACTGCCTTCTTGAAGTCCGACCACAGATTTTCTATTGGATTAGGGTCTGGAGACTGCGGAGGCCACTCCATAACGTTCACTGAGTTGTCCCCAAACCATTTCTTTGCCTTCTTGCTCGTATGTTTTGGGTCATTATCTTGTTGGAAGACCCAAACGAGCGGCATTTCATATTCTGCGAAGGGTAGCATAATCGTCTCCATGATATCCACGTATATGTGCTGATCCATGATGGTCTTAATCTAATGTATCGGACCTACTCCGTAATAGGAGAAGCAGGCCCATACCATCACACTACACCCTCCATGCTTTATGGTCTTTGTGGTGTACTGGGGCTTATATTTTGCATTCCTTGGACGTCTGACATACGATCTGGATCCTTTCCCAGCAAACATAACCACCTTGCTCTCATCTGACCATAAAATATTCCTCCACTGTTCGGGTGCCCAATTTGCATGATCCTTGGCAAATTTCATTCGTTTAGATACATTAGTGGCATTTAATAGTGGTACCTTTCTTGGACTGCAGGCTTTTAAGTTATGTTGCCTGAGATATGTACGCACAGTTTGATCCGTTACATTTATTTTAAGCTCCTTTTTAAGCTCAGTAGCTGATTTGAAAGGATCCTTCTTGCTCTGGCGAATCAATCGATGGACATGAAGGGGGGTCATAGATCGCTTTCGCCCTCGTGTTTCCGGTTTTTTTTTTAAATTTAGAGCGTTTTTAATCATTTTATTTAAACATCCGACCAATCGACCAACTTCCCTGTACGATTTTCCGTCCTTTATCAGCTTTTGGATGATACCACGCTTTTCCTCAGTGCAGTGCTTTCCATGTCCCATTTCAATAGTATTGCCAATCTTTTTATGATCTCAATGTTGTAATTATAGACAAATCTTATAGACACGTGCTTTGTATTAAGGCTTTTCGGCGAAATATGCTGTTTTTGCTAAACAATGTGGTAGCGGTGCTATTATTTTTTTCGCCATTTTTTGGGCTTTTTTTATAAAATATTGAAAAATAAATATATAGGCAGGATTTAAAAACATGGTTTCACTTTTTTCTGTTGGAAATAATACTAGAGATTAGAAAAAAATTTTGTGTTGAAAAAAACAAACACTGAAAAAAATTTTATTTTACCCAGAAGAAAATGTATTGAAATGGTGCTATTATTCTTTTCGCCACTGTATCTGCACGCAGATCAAGTTTGTTTTAAATTTTTGTAGCCCCCCTTTTTGGAGGAGCTATTTAAAAACAAGTAAGAAAGCTGCAGTCGAGTGAGCTCGACGGTAATGTACCCGCTACCCATAGTAAATAGTTAATACATTTTTGAACATAACGGACAAATGCAAGTGTAATATAATCACATGCATACAAAAATACATACACATGTATCTATGTGTGTAAAAACGCATTATAATTGCATAAAAGCGACTAATAATTATTACCATTTATTAAAATTGCTTCTCGAAAAGATTCTTTTCCGATCACAATCAAGAACTGGTATGTATTAATGTACATACCAAAATTGCGGTGGCGGAAGTGGGCGTGGTAAAAATTTTAAATAAACTTGATCTGCGTACAAGCATAACAAATACTGTCGAAAAATTAGAGATCTATCTCTTATAGTCTTTGAGATCCAGTGTTTCATACGGACAGACACACAGACAGACAGACGGACATGGCTAGATCGTCTCGGCTGTTGACGCTGATCAAGAATATATATACTGTATAGGGTCTACTTGTTACATCCATTTCCAGCCGGCACAAAGTTATAATACCCTTCTACCCTATGGTAGAATTACTGATTTCGAATTGGTATATGGTGCAGCTGACTAAACTGAAGTCTACTCGAAGTGTTTTTTTTTTAAATAAAATTAGTTATCACAGGTTCGATTCCCTTCGGCGACGAGTCAAATTTTAAAGTTTTTTTTTGTAATTATTACTTGTAAATCAAAACTATTATAGTATTTTATACTAAGATATAAAATAAATTCAATCAAAATACTATACTTTTTTATTTAAAATACAAACAAATTATGATTTGGCGGCAGGAATCGAACCTATGACAATTGATTACAAAAATTCATGCGCAGTTTTATCCACGAACGAAATCGAGCGGCAACTTGTAATGGTACAGGGTATTCTACTATCGGGACACCCGACTGTATGTCCATCTTGTTTTTTAATGCCTAAGAAAAAATGTAAACTTCTATTATTGCATTTTTTTTTCTTTTATATGTACTTTAGGCGAAGGAAAAGATTCTTTGGACTTTGCCAAACAGTTTTTAGAACGTCGCAGCAAGTACAAGAGCTTGCAGCGGGCACAAAATGCACACAACGATGACATGTGCAAGCCAGCGCCGGCAATAACTCCATCTTTGAATGATAATACTGATAATAAGGTGGGTTGAAACTATTCTTTTTTAGATGATATGTTTATTTTCTTATTTCCAAAGAACAAACAGAAGAAAATTAAGAAGAACAAGATGACGAGAATGGATGCACGGAGCATTCTTGGATTTTCGGTAACAGCTGCCGAGGGTCGCATTAATGTCGGCGTTCGAGATTATGTTGATGGACCATAACCTACAATTTTATATATAAAGTTACAATCACAAAAGTCGTATCATAAAAAACCTTTAAATTTGAAACAATAAAAACGTTAAATATCATAAAAATTTAGACTTATACTTTTACTTTAACTGGAATAAAAATAATTGTTTTTTTTCTAATACACATTCGACCAGTAAAAATGGTTTATAGTACTTTACATATTTTTAGGCCAGTGCATCTAACTTCTTCCTTTCGTTAAATTGATGCGAAAGTATTATCGATTTTATTTTTGTTTTTTTTTTCGAGATTCGATTTTGAAGTCGCGAAGAAATATTATTAGTTCCAAGCTTATACAAGGACCAGGGGCAGAGGTAGACAAAGTGAGATAAAACAAGAAAGGAAACTTGAAATCCAAAAAGTTATAAACAAAATTCTAAAACAATAGAAAAATGAAAAATCTCAAATTAGATGATAAAACAGCGAAGTTATTATTCTTTCCCGATTGTTTTTATGGCAGCTACTTTTTTTCTTGATGTGCTTAAAGCTGACTCCATTTGTGAATATGTCTGAAATGTATTTTTCACAACTAACGGATCCATTACTACTAAATTTAATGGGTAATATCTTCACAATATAGCTTAAGTTAAGCAATCTCAAGTAGTATAATTTTTTAAGTGACTTTCAAGAAGTGACTATTAAAATCGTCATCCAATTATTTGAATTTAATTGATATCTTTATTTGTTTTTAACTACATAGTGTATGTAGCCTAGTAGCTTAAACATTAACAAAATATGAGCGCGTTGCATTACCAGGAGAAATAAAAAGTGCTAGATCTAAAGGTTTTTAATATAATATAAATGAATCCAGGCATCTAAAACGTGATTCGATTCAAACTGACAGAAAGACCTGCAAGTTTCTAATTAAAGTATGCGGATCACACCTTGTTTGTTGATGTTTTGATCGGACAATAATTAACTGATATTCAATTTCGAGTGTGTTTTGCACACACTCTGTGATAATTGATCAACTATCAACTAATATTAATTAAAAATGGATAGGTAGTTTTTATTTAAATTACCATAGAATAAAAGTAAAAATATAAAAAATACATTTTTGTATTTGAAATCTTCTCGTGTGTGTTTGAGACTTTCCACCAGCAAATTCACCTAGTATGTACATACATACACACATACAAAACATATTTATTTTTGTATTTGTTCGTGCACACACATACCCAGTTTGTGTGTGTTTAAAATTAAATTTTTGTGTGAAAATGTTATATGTGATAATTGATCAACTATCAACTAATATTAATTAAAAATGGATAGGTAGTTTTTATTTAAATTACCATAGAATAAAAGTAAAAATATAAAAAATACATTTTTGTATTTGAAATCTTCTCGTGTGTGTTTGAGACTTTCCACCAGCAAATTCACCTAGTATGTATATACATACACACATACAAAACATATTTATTTTTGTATTTGTTCGTGCACACACATACCCAGTTTGTGTGTGTTTAAAATTAAATTTTTGTGTGAAAATGTTATATGTGGGAAATGAGTTGATATAGTAAATAGCGAAAAAATGTGGACAGTGTGGATCGTATCTTTGATGTGCACTCAAATTCTACGAAATTCAACGGCGTATGTATATTCTTCTGTTCATTCTTGCGAGAATTTTGATTTTATTATTATCTATCTTACAAATACAGTTCGATTTCACATTATTGGCAAGTTCAAATTATTTCACGTCGGTAACAAAACTAGTGAGAAATATTCTGGTAAAAAATCTATACGAAATATCTATATTTTACTCCGTTTGTTATTTACTAGTAATCTTAAATACTTAAATGAATAGATTAAAATATATTACATAATGTGTACTCATGAATGAACTTTCTTTCTGATGTTCGTGTGATGTTCCTGATGTTGTGTACACATATCTACATATTAACTGTGCATATATTTTTTGGCACCTGTTGCTCATACTTTTCTTTTCTTATAGACTTTGAATACTTATTATAGTTTATATTCTTTATATATTTAGTTTATTACACGGATATACCAAGTTGTGATTAGTGAAATGGATCCTACACCCGTGGTAAGTACAATCTGAATGTGCTTATATGAAATTTTTTATGCGTACAAGTATATTAACAACAAATATATAACATTATAAACTTTAAAATTAAATTTTAGGTAAATATATGTATATACCTGAAACGAAACCAATAAAAAAAAATGGTTACTCAAATGTTTTCGAATCCCATTAAAAAGATGCCAAAAAGAATTCATTTTTAATAACCCTTTTTAAGGGATTTCTAAACAGTGATTTCTAAACCGAAAATTAAATATAGCTGCCATTATGCCTGTTTTTATTTTAAATTCTTAAGGTAAACGTTGTCGAAAATGGAAATTCAACAAAGAAGGAGCTTAAAACCGACGAGGTTACCATTACAGTGCCTCTTTCTCCTAACAAAGAAAGTGGTAGCGAAACCGAAAGTCTAGCCATCGAGTCTGAACAAAACGAAGGTTTAGATCAAATTAATAGTACCGAAAAACACGTTGAGGAAAAATCGTCGATTACTGATGTCTTAACCGATACTGTTGAGAAAGAAGCTGCATCTACAGAGGCAATCATGGATAGTGAGGCTAAAGCAACAGATCCAACTATTGAAGATAATACCAAATTGAAGGTTGAGGGCGAGTTGAAAATTGAAGATGATAAGCCAAAAATTCCAATTGATGTCGAAGTACAAGATGGTATTATCGAAGATACGCCATCAGGAGACGATGGCGAAGAATCTTTTTCCGAGGATGAAGTATTCATTCAGTTTTACATTTAAATAATTAAACGCCTTAAAAACTATTTTTAAAAGCTGCTGGCTTTTCTAACTTTTTCTAATTAAATAATCGTTCTTTAATCTTAAAGTCTTTATAGAAAAAGGAATGAACGAGGCACTCTACATATTAATATACAGGGGGGAATATGATTGTCAATTTATAAACCTTTAAATATTTCTTCAAAGGGTGCTTTAACGTTCGTTTTGCAAGATTTTATAATTAGTAAACCTAAACTACGTTTTAACGATAGCGTGCGCTTTACGGCTTTTAAACAATTTCACTTCAACGGTTTTTTAAATATTAAATATATAATATTTCAGGATCCTAACGAACCAGCATCAGAGTCAACGTCAGAGTTGACTGCAGAAAATAACAATCAAAATGAAATTACAACAACGAACGAATCGCCAAATGAAAAGGTATGATAATATATCGTAAGTAGAAGATTACTGATGTTAGTGTCACTAATCTAATGGCAATCTGCTAGCTAGCTTCGTTTCTTGTTATACCCTTGCAGGGTATTATTCTTTCAGTCAGAAGTTTGCAACGCAAATATACTATAAAGTATGTATATTCTTTATCAGGATCAACAACCGAGTCGATCATGTCCGTCTGTCCGATTATAACTAGTCCCTCAGTTTTAAAACTATTCGAATGAAACTTTGTAGTTAGTCTTCTATATCCTCTCACTCGTGCATATGTCGAATCGGGCTGGTTTGGATGATTATATCATATAGCTGTCAAAGGAACGTTTGGAAAAATTTTCGAAAAAGAAATTTAACTATGTCAATTTTGAACATATTTTCACCAAATTTTATATTCGGTCACTTAATAGTATTTCAGAAAAAATCATAACTTAGCTGTTTCTCAACATATTTTTATCAATTTTGAGATTTGGCAACTTATTATTATTCCAGGATTTCGGTTTTAATTTTTTGTTTAAATTCTGCAAGGGTATATAAACTTCGCTGAGTCGAAGTTAGCTTCCTTTCTTCTTTGATTTAAATCCGCACGGGTATACAAACTTCGATGAGCCGAAGTTAGCTTTCTTACTTTTTATACCCTTGCAGGGTATTATAATTTCAGTCATAAGCCTGCAACGCAGTGAAGGAGACATCTCCGACCCTATAAAGTATATTCTTGATCAGGATCAACAGCCGAGTCGATCTAGCCATGTCCGTCTGTCCGTTTCTACGCAAACTAGTCCCTCAGTTTTAAAGTTTTCAACATATTTTCATCAAAGTTGAGATTTAGTCGTTCTATATTATTCCTGAACTTTGGTTTTCATTTCATAAAAATCGGTCGACTATATCCTATAGCTTTCATAGGAACAATCAGGAAAATAAAAAAAAACAAGAAAGGAAGCTAACTTCGGCTCACCGAAGTTTATATATTATATATATTATATTATCTTATTTTATCTTTAGGAAAAGAAGGACTCCAAAGAAGGGGAAGAAGGCTCGTCTATTGATGTATGTTTTATCCTATCTACTGTGTTATTTGTTTTATTAGTTATTGTCTATTTATAACTAGGAGTTGGAAAATGACTCTATTCCATCGGAACCTTCGATAACAAAAACGACTGAAACTGAGGTAGAGCAAGGTTTATTTATTGCTTTTATGTTGTAGTGTTTGGGTTTAATGATACATTTAATGCTCATTATATTAATTTATGAACTTACTTTTAAAATTATTAAAGGTCACAAAGCCGGTTGAACACATTCCTGTTCAATCTGAATTTTCCGACACACAAACGAGTGAAAATGTGAAGTTATCAGATCAGGTAAGTTTTTTGTAACATATCGTCTTTAAGTGACCTATCTCCTATGGCAACTATATGATACAGAGATCTCTATTGAATTTCTACCATTCAAAAATCATAAAAAATTACCATAATCAGGATATGTACAAATATGGTGAAAATATATAAATATTTTTAATTTCCTGGTCAACCATATGACAACTATATAATGAGAATAGAAACAAGACTATCTGCAGTAGTTTTCTTCAGATGGATGCAAATCTGAAAGACTAGTTTGGTTAGAAACGGAGAGACGGACGAAATGGTAGACGGTTATTGATTGATAAAATCAGATTTTGATGCTAAATAACAATGAAAATTTATAGTTATAGGATCTGAAATGATCAAAAGCGGCTGCTTCTGAAAGATCTTGGCGTGTACATTGGTAACTTGAAAACGAAAAGTTTTCATCTAGTACCAATACCAAAATCGCACTTTAACGACTTGTTTTGGCAAATGCTAATAAAAAGAAAACTGGGCATATACCAAAACTAAAATAAGGCTTGTATGAATCCTTAATCTTTTCACTCTAAAATTCAAAATTAATCTCGAATGTGAAATTATCAGTTATATCGCTTTTTTTCGAATTCCCATTACTTTTCCTATGTTATATCCCTAGAATTTAGAAAAAAATTGTGGGTAACTCGGACGTAAAATGGTTCCGTTACCGGGTTTTTCAACATAACAACATATAACCGCGACTTTTTGAAATTTTAATATCCAGACACTCACAATTTTTTCTAAATTCCAGGCTAAAACATAGCAACCAATGGGGCATGGGGCAAAACAAGGCAGTGCAGAAAAACTGACCATATAACTTATGATTCGGACGTCCAACATTCGGGACGATTTTTAAATTTTAGAGTGAAATGATTAAGGTTTATGTAAGCCTAATTTATTTTTGCCACGTTGATACTTTAAACGCGATTTTCTCAAAATTTGTAGGTGTTGGAAACTCTTCGTTTTCGAATTAGCAATGTACAGACCAAGATCTTTCGGACTCAGCAACATTCAATCTCCGTATAAAAAAGTTAAAATTTTGTAGGCATGTGTAATTTATTTTTACCTTTAATTTACTTAATTATTAAATTAATTAATTTTTTATTTTCAGAAAGATTTTAACAGTCAAATTAAAGAAATAATATCTGACATAGATATTAATATAAAAGCCCAGGAAAAAATTACACAGCTCAAAGAGCAGGAGCTGAAATTAATTCAGAAGCAAAACGAATTGGCAAGTCAAATACATCAGCAACAGCTCTTGGCTCAGCAGTTAAGTGACGAAAATAAATTTAAACAACAACAAAATCACTGGAAAGCAGAAAGAAAGTCCGACTTCGAGTCAATTACCACACAATCCCAGGTAAAGTAATTATTATTCGGTTGTCAACTTTTACAGATATATGTTTCTGATTTTATTAGCATACGTGGTATCTATATATATATATGTTATGGTGTTCTGATTGTTTTTTCTTTTTAAAGCGAAATGTAATTGACCGTCTAAGTTCATACATTCGGGAAAAAAGTGCGCAGAAAAGGTTTCATGCATTACCGAACTCCACCAACTGTTCAATGCCCGAACGATAATGTCAGAAAATCAATGCTTCAAGTTTTGTTAATGAGTTAGAATTGACCAGAACTAGGGCTGCTACTTAGGATATTATTTGCTAGATACGCAACTTTAATAATTTTTTTGTATACCCATGCAGGATATTATAACTTAAGTCAGATGGGTGCATCGCAGTAAAGGAATTCTTTCCAACCCTGTAAAGATTACGGATTGGGATCAGGAAGTTCCCGGAATTCGTAAATGAAATGAACATATTTATTTTATATAATATATTTTTTTTATATATTTTTTATATTTTGCTAAATCCAATGGTATATCCCCATTACCATTATTGACCGAGTTTCCTGTCGGAAAGTAGTTCACAACAATAGTTATTAAAATTTTTATTTTAACAGCCGAGTCGATCTAGCCATGTCCGTCGTTCGTTTTCACGCTAACTAGCCCCTTACTTTTAAAGCTATCTGAATGAAACTTTGTAGTTAGTCTTCTGTATACTCTCACTTGTACATATGTTGGAACGGGCCGGATCGACGACTCTACTATATAAAGCTGACATAGGAACAATCTGAAAATGGCCAAATTAACAGCTGTAAACTAACTTCGGTGAGCCGAAGTTAGCTGCCTTTCTTGTTTTAAATGATTTTAATATATAATATATTTTATTTAATATTATATATACATATATAAGAATTAAAGATTATTAAGGTATACAATTTTAGGAGTACATTTTTGTGAAAAATGTATATGTAAAAGCACATAATTGTCATATTTCTAGTCTTCAATCTAAATTGGCCAAATTGACAGCTGTAAACAAACTTCGGTGAGCCGAAGTTAGCTGCCTTTCTTGTTTTAAATGATTTTAATATATAATATATTTTATTTAATATAATATATATATATAAGAATTAAAGATTATCAAGTTATACATTTTTAGGAGTACATTTTTGTGAAACATTAATATATAAAAGCACAGAATTGTCATATTTCTAGTCTTCAATCTAAATTGGCCAAATTAACAGCTGTAAACTAACTTTGGTGAGCCGAAGTTAGCTGCCTTTCTTGTTTTAAATGATTTTAATATATAATATATTTTATTTAATATTATATATACATATATAAGAATTAAAGATTATTAAGTTATACAATTTTAGGAGTACATTTTTGTGAAAAATTAATATGTAAAAGCACATAATTGTCATATTTCTAGTCTTCAATCTAAATTGGCCAAATTGACAGCTGTAAACAAACTTCGGTGAGCCGAAGTTAGCTGCCTTTCTTGTTTTAAATGATTTTAATATATAATATATTTTATTTAATATAATATATATATATATAAGAATTAAAGATTATCAAGTTATACATTTTTAGGAGTACATTTTTGTGAAACATTAATATGTAAAAGCACAGAATTGTCATATTTTTAGTCTTCAATCTAAATTGGCCAAATTGACAGCTGTAACTAAGAAATGACATATACTTTTGCTAAGGTTTTCAATGCCATGAATCCGGCCCTAAAAATTACCTATTTTTCAGTGTATATTTTTGTATATGTATATTTTTTTGGTTCGGAGATACTGGCAGCAGAGATCAGAACTGCAATGAATTCATACCAAAACCACACACGTATATTTACTTAAGTATATACCATATCTAAAGACAGACAGAAAGAAATATATAAATGAGTGTGTTGGTCTCTATACACATTTGTATGTGCCTTATATATATTTTTTTTCAAAATACAAAATTCTATAATTAGCCTTTTAGAGAGAATAGTGTGAGACGTACAAAGACTATGTTAGACGATAAGCAGATTCTATTAAACGTGTTTTTATTTAGAGTTCCGTACTGAATTTTGTGAATATTTTTTTAACATTTATTGAATATTACTTAATAATTACAACTTTCAAAATGAACTGCATAGTAGAGAAGAGGCGAGGCTATCGACCAAGTGATCTTCATAATAGGCAAAAACGAGACATTCTAGTAGAGATTAGTAAACGATTGTGGCAAAAAAATGTAATGACTTCATAATATTTATAATTAAAGAAAAAAGCCACTCTAGTCGCACTTTTTAAATGCAGTTAGATTTCTTTTACTTAGGAACCCACAAATATATCGAAGACAAATGTTGATTTGCGCAAAATTTTTACGCCAGCGACTGATACTCCTGAAATATTACCGAAGAACCGTAAGTAAATATGTCTTGAATCGGTTTATATAGAAAAAAGGTGCTATGTAAGACCTATTATTTATAACGCTATGACTCAACTAACATAAGAGCTTTTTTAGCAAAAATAACTTGTTACCTATCACCTTTTTTAGTGCCTATGCAATATTGCAATAAACCCTATTTCATCAATATTTTGAACCTTGTTTCGAATAGGAAAGCTATATGCCTCGTCCGCATTTTATTCTCCAACACTACACCCTACTGTGGAAGACCAGGTTGAGCTAGCCCGGAGAATATCACATTCGTTAAGCGATATCTCAAACCAAACATCTAAGGGTCAATCAATGTATGTCAATCGAAAGAAACGGTCTGTTAAATGGGTACATGAAGGTGGTCAAGGTAATAGTCTCTTTTTGAAAGCATGTTTTCCTATTCATTATAGTCCTTTCTGATACATTTTTATACCTGGTTCTCCTAATCAATTAGTTTTTTTACTATTAAAATAAAGCCTTCAAGGCATTGGATGCGTTCAGCAAAACAACATAATCAGGGTTCATTGACGGATTTCTAACGATAGTTCTGCTGAACGTGTATGATGTCTAATAGTGATCTTGCATCATGATCAGCAAAAGAGGAGCATATATTGTCCTTAGTTATTCTTTAATAATTCTTTATTATATTATATAATAAGTAATTAATATTATATTAAGAATGAAGTACTACTCCTTCACTGATCGGTGATCATGTCGTTCTGCTGGGTTGACGAATTTATGATCCAATAATGTTAAAAATAACATTCACCAAATAACTATGTACATGGGTTCGTGTATAAAATCTTAAAGTTATATTCGTCAATAAGAAGTTCAAAAAACTATTCCGATAGTCTTGACCATGTTGTCCTGCTGAACGCAACCATTTTGGTTGATCACGATAAAAGAAATCTAGCATCATGATCAGTAGTGATCATAAGCGATCAGCAAAAATATCGAAGATCAGTGATCATATTGTCCTGTTGAACGCAATCAATTTTCCTTCGATCTCGATTTTCGAAAGATGTATATTTCAATTATTTTACTTACAAAATCATAGCAGTCTAGTTTTTTGACCGAGAAATGCTTAAAATTTTCGTTTGCAACATTTAGTTTATCTTAGAGCCCGTGTCTTATATGGAGTTTGCCACTACATACATTTTGTTAAATACCTTAAAAAATATCATTTTGTCGACAGAAAATTTCGGCAGCTGAAAACAGCTATTCTATATTGGACATTTTCAGTCATTTTCAGACATTTTTAATAGCTAAAAAGGCAGTGTGGGTAAAAATTTGTTAAAAAGGGGTTCTTGTTCAGAAGAGTTGATGTGACATAGAAAAAGGTTTTTTAGGGGAAATTTGTTGTATTTGTATAATTTTTTATCAGGGAATAATTTCATGAATAATTGTACTATTTCTTTATATAAAGCCAATTGCGAAACAAATTCCCCATCGTTATTTGAAGCAACAACAAAGTTGGAGAAAATGCCGCTTAAGCTTGTAATGAATCCAAAGGGCCAAGTTCGGGATTATAATTCGCTGAAAGAGTTAATTAATGTTGAAACTGGCCTTTTATCGCCTGACAACTGCGCTGAGCTAATAACTGCATTGCAACTTCACCAAGGACGAGGTAAAATATTCATAACACAAAATTCCATTACCAATTTCTTTTTTATACCCCTGCAGGGTATTATAATTTTAGTCAGAAGTTTGCAACGCAGTGAAAGAGACATTTCCCATCCTATAATGCATATATATTCTTGATCAGGATCAACAGCCGAGTCGATCTAGCCATGTCCGTTTATCCGATTATACGCAAACTAGTCTTTCAGTTTTACAGCTATCTAAAAATCTGAATTTTTTCAGTTAGTCTATTATATACTCTCACTCGTGCATATGTCGGAACAACCGGAAAAATTATCGAAAAAAGTTTGCAACGCAGTGAAAGAGACATTTCCCATCCTATAATGTATATATATTTTTGATCAGGATCAAAAGCCGAATCGATCTAGCCATGTCCGTCTATCCGATTATACGCAAACTAGTCCCTCAGTTTTAGAGCTATCTGGAAATCTGAAATTTTGCAGTTAGTCTATTATATATTCTCACTCGTCGGAACAACAATTATAAAAAAAAACTCTATAACTATGTCAGTTTCTAACACATTTTCACCAAATTTGCGATTTGAAAATTGGAAACAATTATTAAAAAAAAAAACTATAACTATGTCAGTTTCTAACACATTTTCACCAAATTTGCTATTTGAAAATTGGAAAACTATATTCTATAGCTGCCATAGGAACAATCAGGGAATCATATTTTTACCAATTTGGAGATTTGGCAAGTTAATATTATTTCAGAATTTCGGTTTTAATATTTTGATTTAATTCTGCAAGGGTAGCTTCCTTTCTTGTCTTTTCACTAACGTGTTAATGGAATTTTGTTTAGTTTTTTAAAATTATCTTCTGCAAAACTTATTAATTATAATAGTAAGACGATTTTTTTCTTAACAAATTCATTTGCTGTGCATATTGCCATCGCACCGCCGCATCCATCATTTTGCTGACTCTACCGTAGGCGCCGAACTATTTGCAAAGCGACGCAAAAAAGCAGATAATTGGATTGTGGATGAAACAAACGCTGGAACTCAAAGTTTACCATCTGGTATTCCAGATTATCAGCAATACCAACCACGACCAAAGGCAGTATCTCCAAACATTTTGCCAGCATATTCCGATGCTGGCAAACACCGCGTTCAATTGAATTTGCATCAAAATCAGTTAATCGAAAAGTATTCAAAGGGCGGTGTACAGGTAGTCCAGTCGCCATGGGAGGCTGCTCTACAAACTGGCTCCGCCAGTTCCGCATTTTTGGAGGAGTCTCCAGACCAAGGTCTAAGTCTCGCAGTGCCTGCGCCAACGATGTACCATCGACCAAGCGTGTCCAGGGACTTTGCGGATGCAGCAGTCCAGCCTTCTTATGATCTCGGATTAAAAAACAACCAACAACAACAAAGAGAGGAACCCTACACAAATGTAATAAAAAACATAGTTATTAAATTTGACATAACTTATTTTTATCTTTCCGAAGAGCACTGCACCCTCGAATCCACAAAGGATTTTGGCTTATACGCCAAGTGTTGCCCAGGGCTGGGGAGGCCGTAATGTTGAATTGCCAAAAGGTTAGTACTTAATTTCTAATTAAAAAAAATTATGTTGCATTAGAAAAACCTGCATTAAAAATGTGATATGATGCAATAGAATGTGCCTATTAATTAGGAAAGGATATCATTTAATTGTGTGGTATTAGTTGCTACATAGTATGTTAAAATTAACAGCTGAAAAATTTTCAGAATATTGTGAATCAAATGAAGTTAAAGAGCTTCCTTGCCAAATTTGTGACTTCTGCTGCCCTAGGTATGACCGGAAAAATATGGATTTTGTATACGAAAAGGGCCAAGGATTGTCTATTAATTTTACAAATGATATTGAAAAACGATTGAATCGACTTGAACAATTACAAATGCTCTTTTTGAAACAACAAAAGCACAAAGTGTCTGGTGAGCTAAGTAAAAAAGACGTCGAAATAGATGACAAACTAAATGTACGCGAGTTGATACAATCTTTTGAGCAACAGTCCGTTATGGAAACCTCCATAAATAGTTCGAACGATGAAGATGCAATTGAAAAAATTGAAGGCAAGAGTTAAATGTAGATAAATGTTAAAAAACAATTTTTAAATAAGATCATATTTGTTTATTAACGTTAATGAGTATTTAGTATATATCATATATATATATTATGTGTGCTTATATGTTTTGTTATTGTAGTTGTGAGCGGGCAGTAGACCGCAATGGTATATAGATTTACATACATGTTAGTTTACATATATGTATATTTACATTTACTTGAGATAATACTAATATACATATATTATAATTGATTAATCTACAGGTTTATATGTACCCAAGGAAATGTTACTTTGCATATATGTATATTTACATTTACTTGAGATAATACTAATATATTTTATAATTGATTAATCTACAGGTTTATATGTACCCAAGGAAATCTCCCTATCAAGCTATGTTCCACCACCGCAAAAGCAACCGTCATTTGCTTCATCTCAAAAATACGAACCCACATTTCAACCTGTGCCAAAATCAAATCTAGGAACTTCAGCTGATACACAGTACTCAAATATAGGTTTTCCACTGTCTAGCTCTAATCCTATGGGTTATACAGTGTCAGTGCCGAAGCAACAGCATTCATTTTCTCCGCAGCCCATAAATAATATTGCACCACAGGTCAACTTTAATCCTTCGCCGTTATCCTTTGATAAACTGTCGCGGTACGAAAATCACCCTGATAACCAGAATCAGCAACATCACTTAAATATTCGCCAAAGGACGAAAGTGCAGAATGCATCTCCCATACCCTTTGGAACTTCAAAATGCACCTCTTTCAATGAAAACTTATCTAGATCACCCACTAGTTGGATTAGCCATATAGGAGGAACTTCACCGCAACCTCATCATCCAAACAGTGTTCCCAGCCATCGACAATCGATCCAAGGTCAATCATTTAATAAATTGGCCAGAGGTTGGGGCGAAGTCCAAAGCAAGCAGCATCAACAGTCTTATTCTAGTCAATACATCCCGCCGGTAACTGTGTCTAGAAATTTACCGTATACTGAAGTGCCATATTCTGATTTTTAAGAAGAGATTGACGTGAAGGCGAGGCGTCGAGCATGGACCTAACGATTTGCGACATATTACCATAAACATGTTCTAAATGTACTTATATTTATTGTGTTTGTTTGTTTTGGGATCTGTAAAAAAATATAAATGATACTGCATCGACATACAAACTGATTTTGAGTTCTGGTAATTTAAAATTCAAATTTAAGAGGATTGTAATACAAGTAAGAAAGTTTTAGTCGGCTTGTGCTCGTACTCTGCATACACACTTCGGAGTGCTGAAGTTTGCACCCTTTCTTGTTTATTAACTATAATAATAAGAAAACATATTTATACTGTCCGAATACTACATTGTATTATGTCCCAAACTTATTTGGAACTGGGTAAATAAACAAGCTAACTAAATACAAGTTTAATCGATTTTCGATTTTTTGAGCATGCGCAGACATATTTCTCAGGGCTGCAGTGCCAACTTTAAGTTTACCATAAAAAGCTCTTTTTTATTCAAGAATTCACGGGGGTTGAAGTAAGCTTAATTTTAAGAAAAAAGTACCTTTTCGATACTAACTAAGCTGATATAGCTTATATCAAAAAAAAATATATATATATCTTATGTGAAGTGAATCTTTTGAAATGAAGAACGTCTGTTAATCCCTTCACCATGCCGGATTACGATATTTTAAAAATTGTATTTAAGATATTCAGTGGGCTTATAAAAAACTTTGTTACCAACATTCGTGTTTGTGATAACTAAAATTAATAATTAATTAATGGATAATTATACGGAATAAACCGCTACATTTTGGATAATAAACAATGATTGTTGTACTAAATTCAATATGACAACACTTTGCAAAAATAATACATATTCGACTTATAACTCTATTAATAAAATCAAGCCATTAATTTTTTTGATATTAAATTTCAACGTATGCCTTCATCATATCAGTGCTTCTACATATTTAAGCCTGAACGGTAAGCTAAATTGCCGATTATATGTGTATGTAAAAAATAATTATTTTAATTATTAAAAATCAAAATACATTAATATTTAGATTTGGCCAATTCTGATCGTCCTTTTTTTGATGATATAAGCCCCAGAAATGTCTCAGCTGTCGTTGATGAAATTGCTATTTTAAGATGTCGTGTTAAAAACAAGGGCAACCGCACGGTAAGAATATTGTATCCTTGCTGTGGTTTTATAATTTAAGTTACATATACATATGTGTGTATGAATTTTCTAAAACATTGATGTTTAAACATCAAAAAACATAGATGTGTGCAAACATCGATGGGGGTCCACCTCTGGTAGTGTCGGTTATCAACAAAGTTAATCGCATAATTGCCATTTAAAATTGCCAAAGACCTCCACATATGTCAAAATTCACAACTGGACTGTATGGGAAGGGGGTACCATCACAATGGTTACTACCATTGTCACGTCTTAATAATTTAAATTTTTTTTTATGTATTTAAAAAAGATCCACATGACTATCTAATAATCAAATTTCATTAATTAGGTATCATGGATGCGTAAGCGAGATCTTCATATTCTGACAACCAATATATATACATATACAGGAGATCAAAGATTTTCAGTAATACATCCACCAAGCAGTGAAGATTGGGACTTGAAAATTGATTATGCCCAGCCCCGCGATAGCGGTGTTTATGAGTGTCAAGTAAATACTGAGCCAAAAATTAATTTAGCTGTTTTTTTGGAAATATCAGGTAAGAATTTACTCTATACTAGTTTTTGTTTTCATAGAATATCCCATTTACAATAACAAGGGAAACGCTTTAACAGGTCATACTTATAGTATAGCATAACGCAGACAAATAAACTCATTTCTCATTAGTAAATTTAACAGAATAATTGTAATTGTCTATGCACATTAATTTTTTCAGATAATGAATTTCAAAACATTAAAACGGATAGACGGTATTACGATTCGAAAGGTAAATTTTCCATTTAACAAGTGAAAAAATTTTAGTGCATTAATTAATATTTAATATATTATCTACGTATCTAAAGCTGCTCGAGCAAAAATTCTGGGCTCGACAGAAATTCACGTAAAGCGTGATAGCACTATTGCTTTGGCGTGTTCGGTGAACACACATGCATCCTCAGTATTATGGTATGATTAGAGAACAAGTATAAAAGCGAACGTCGTATGTTACCGAACACCCAATACCCAGGGTTACAATTTAAAATTCTTTAAAAACGTATTCTGACCTTGGCATTGCAACATATTGCGAAAGTAGGTAATTCCAAAATGGTTATTACCTTCAATGGGTATTGGGTACACAAAACATTGCATTTTTTAATAAAGATAAAGATAAATACAAAAATATACTTATACTTATAAAGGTACCATGGATCATCGATTGTCGATTTTGATTCCCTGCGCGGTGGCATTAGCTTGGAGACCGAGAAAACAGATATTGGAACAACAAGTCGATTGATGTTGACGCGAGCTTCCTTAAAGGACTCGGGGAATTATACTTGCGTTCCAAATGGGGCTATACCCGCTTCTGTTAGGGTTCACGTATTGACAGGTTAATAATTAAAAGTAAAAACAAATCTAAATATTTTTACAATTGTTTTTTTTTATTTTTCAGGTGAACAGCCAGCGGCAATGCAAACCAGTACTGCGAATGACATAAAAACTAAGAATACCGCAATGATTATAAAATTCATATCAGTCAAAATGTTGTTATATATTTCAAGTTTTAAGGAGAGATGACTAAACTAAACAAACTAAAAAATGAAATTTAAAATTATCTAAATAAAATAGTTTTAAGGGTAAGTTAATTGCAATTTACAATTGGTCCATTTTGGTCAAATAAAAAGAGTATTTCTTTTTTTAAGAAAGGGAGCTAACTTCGGCTCGCCGAATTTTGGTATTGAATCATACAACTAAAATTTATTTCTCGAATAATAGAAAATTGCCAAATCGAACTGTCATAGGAGCCGACGATTAACGTATACAGGGGTCGAAATTAAATGTTATTGGGTTTTTTAATTTGACAAGAAATAGGATAAAATTCAAATAATAAGCTTCCTAAAATGTTTTAGGTTTATTTTCCGGATATGTAGATATTTGTTAAAAACTAATTTATGTGAATTACAATATGAGTAATATCCATTTGAGACAAATAAAATAAATTAAACGTTGTCCGAAAAAATCGGGTTTTCTGTGTGTATGGGTTAAAGATGAAAGCATATCGATTATTCACAATATATTTACAATATATATATATGTTTTTATTTATTTCCTCCAATTAATTCGGGTTTTATTTATAACTTTACATTTTTACAATCCGAATAATATATTTTTTTAATTTCAGAGAACAACATATTCCAATGGAACGAACGCGTTTGTATGAATATTCAATACAGATACAAACAATTAATTGTAATTCCTATAGTCATACATACGAAATAATTATATATATATATATATATATATAAAATAAATATTATTACCTAATATGAATAAGAAACAAATGTTTTTTTTTTATAAAAAAAGTATTTACTCTGAATATATGCAGAAGGGACACAAGATATTTTCTATTCATTTCTTTTATTTTGACCGCTGGTGTACGCATGTATCTTTAGTAAGGATTAGTAAGTATGTATCTAAGAGTCTGCTTTTACAAACAACATTAAAATTATTGTGATAGTAATTTCACTGCATCGCAATTCTCCAAGTAGGTATTCATAAATATATAGCTAAAATTAATAATTGTGAAATACAGAAGATATGTTTATATCATATATATAATAATATATAAGAATCATTGAACAGAAATGTCTTCCATGTGTGTTGCTCGGAAAATGAGAATTCTTTTGTGTATATAAGAAGCAAACTGTTTGCATATTTTCGGATACATATCTGCACATACATACATATATTCTGAAATTTTTTTTCCTGAACATTTTTCGAAATATCTTATATTTTCTTAAAGCAGTTTTGCTTACAATATGTATATGCTTTTTGCCGTTTATTCTTTGCGTTAATATTCTCATGCTAAGAAGTCTCCGTAACAGTTTTAAAGTGTTTAAAGTTTTAATTAAGATTAAATAATAAATAAATATTTTGAATTAATTCATTAAATGGCAAGAAATATATAAAAATGTGTGTTTTTTAATTCGCATAATATATATAACCCCATTTAGATACATATAAAAATATATATATGCGATCGAAGAGCAAAAAATACCTCAAGAAGCGAGTGTGAAGCATTTATTTATAAATAACACGTCTGTGTGTTTACTACATATGACTCTTAAAATATTTTACTCAAAAATATAATCTTTATACTGTCCTAACGAAAATAATTTGATTGAGTTTAAGTTTTTAAAATTAATAATAAAAACAATATAAATAAAGTTGTGTTTTGGCCACATATACAACATATCTTAAGTGGTAAATTTAAATATAAAAATATATAAATGCAAATAAATACATTTATAAATATATATAATCGAGTGGAAAAAATATATAAAATATTAATAAATATTTAAAAATAAGTAAAAATGTTCACAATGTAACAATGGTTCAATAAATCCGGTCATCAAAATAAATAACAAAATCAAAAATAATTCATAAAAGTTACACAAAATATAAATATATATTGGAAAACTTTATTAAAATATTTCTAGCAAAAAGTACAAAGATGCTGCGATTGAAATATTTTCATAAATAATTAAAAATACATTCATAGAATATAAACAAATAATATGGAAAATAAAGAGAAAAAACAGCATTCGAAAGTTATATCGAATCTCCGAAGCCCTGTGGCAGCTATAAAAAAAAGATCGGGACCCTTGGACGAGGCGCTGGAAAAACTATTTAAGGAAGATGCGTTGCAAGTATCCTCCCATCCGTCCATTGCGCACCACTCATCATATATTGGAAACAAACTACGCCAATGTAGCATTAAAGAGAAGAAAAGAGAACGCTGGCTCCTTACGCGAAAAACATGGCGTTATATGGCAGACGCCGGTCGTAAGCTCATACCAGAACGTAATCCCGATAGCATAGCCGAAATCGAGGCACATTTTCAACGTGTATGTGCTTCTGAACCAAGATTTCTACTCTGGCGGCGAAAAACCTCATATCCGGGTGCTACGGTCAGCTGCAAGAGGAGATCAAGGCTATTATCGCGTCATTCAAGTCATCAAAAATATATCAATAATGAAGATCGTATTATTGAACTGTTGCAAACTTATCTGAAGCTACGAGATGTATATAATAAAACAACAACGTTACTCGGTACTAAAACGATACGACCTGATCAAACATCGTCTCCTTCTTCGCAGAGGCCAAAAAACTCAACTTCCAAAAATAATACCCTCCATGAACCAGCATGTTTGGACTTACACACGGAGCTCCTCAACCGCCTAAAAATACTATCGGAAAGGCTTTTATTGGGACAAGAAGAATGTATAGAATTGGAGTTAGGCAATATATCACCTGAAATTCTGGAAGATAAAACACTTTTAAAAAAAGTCTACAGTACATTAAAAAAGAATCAGCTACATCGGGTCTTACATTCCATTGAACCATCTAAGTCAATCAATTATAAAAAATATAATAATAGAAGTTATAGCACTTCATCACTTTTTAGAAATCCAAATATCACCGGCATAGATAAAACTATGAAATCTTATAATCAAAACGCTCTCTCTCACGATTTAGAAGTATATGATAATAGAAAAAAAATACAAATATCCCAGAAACATCCCAATTCCATATATGAAGGACAATGTGATATTAGTAAGAATGTACCCAATGTACCTAAGACCGATTCTCTTCTTATGGATCTGAATAATAGTCTGAGACTTTCCCAAAAAATAGAAAGAGTAACAACAGCATCTTTGGGAACCCAAACTAATTTTATTCAGTTAAGTGAACTAAAACGCTTGGCGGAAGTGTATAAGTCTATGTTAATTCTGTTCTCCCCAGAGGAGAAGGACACACAGAATTGCCGCAAAAGTTCAATTGACAACGAAGATGTATCACAATCCGTAAGCGAAACAATTAAACGTTATTTAAAAATGGCCAGAAAAAAAAGTGTTCATGATACAGATTCAGCAAATAAATTTCGATCAATTAATTATGATACAACTTTGAGAAATATAAAAGCGAAAGGTGAAATAAATCCACCGGGAATGAATGATGGCTTAAATAAAGCCACTCAAACGTTAGATGCTTGGCCCGTAATTGCATTGGATTTTATAAGAGGCAACGATAGTTCCATAAATCTACAAAATGCTCATATCCAATGGACGAAGTCTGAGGATGAGAGACGAATGAAGGCGTTGGAATGGAGGAGTCAAACTTTAAATGGATCGGCGATAAAAACCACGTCTGCCCCCACGTCCCCATCCAGCCCACCAAAACAATTTCAAGATAAATCGTTGAGATCTTCTTCAAACGGGTTGCTGTCTTCCAGCTCTCACTTTCTTTCAAATATTTGGCACGGACATGGTCACTATAATAATACTGCAGGAGCTTCAATGAATAGAGTAAAAGAAAAAATTCCAAATATATGTAAGTGTAATAGTTAATATTAATTTATACATTTAAATTATCGTTGATTCTTCGAAGTTTACAATTAAACATTCTTTCAAAACGTTTTAAATATCAGTTTACTCGAACACAATTTTATATTCGTACATTTTACAAATTAGATAAGGGAAAATCATTTTGAGAATGTTTTTCTTCAGAATCGTTTGGAGCATCGATAAAATAAACACAAATATTAGGTATTTTTATTCACGTTCCTTTCGTTACAGTCTCCAAAAATATTTTCTAATTTTTCTTTTAATTTTATATTCTTTTAGATCAACGCAATGTAACAACATCAAATATGCAAAAATCGAAGTCATTGTCAAACGTAGGACAATTTGTAACTACGAAAATATTGCGTAGCCGTTCAAAAAGCCAAAATACACACAACGCTCAGGAAGACTTTATACCCATTCCGTTCTTAAAATGGCGTCCTGCGGTGAGAAAATAAATTATTATATTATACAACATATTTTGAAAATATTAAAACCAACATTTTTAGGATAATTTTCTATGGGTTGCTGAAAATGGCGAAAGGTTTCAAGTTGAAGATGTGCTATTAATAAAGTTATCAAAATTCGAAACGGATTTCCTCAATGAAATTATTCTAGAAAAGATTAAGGAATTAAATATTGGAAATATTGGCGGTAAGTCTTTAAAATTCATATACAGTAGTGCTCTGGTTATAATCAATTTTGAGCAATGCGAACTAATTTGTTATCGAAATATCGGTAATATGCAACAAAGTGGATGAGTCATTTACTATAAAGTTGATTTATTCTTAATCAGCATCAACAGACGAGTCAATCTATCCATGTCCGTATGTCTGTATATCTCACCTGTTAGGTTATTTTCTACTGAGCAACATGAATGATCCAAATTTTCGGCATTCCAATGTTAGGTTTATTTATTGTTGCTTTGGTACGGAACTTAAATTAAGAATTAGAAAGAAAACATATGTATATATACCTAAAAAAATTTAATTAATTTTTAGAATTAAAAAGAATGTCGGAAAAAAGACGAATCGCACCAAAGAAAAAATCACTTACTACCAGCTTTTTTGATATTGGCAAAAAAGATGTTCAACGTAAGTTTATAATTGTTAAAAGGAATAATTCTTCCTATGAAATACAAATAATAAGTTATTAAAATAAAATTTTGTATATATTTAGACGGTCGTGAGTTGGAACTGTTTGGAGTACCACTGGAAATGTGCTTGGCGAGAGACGCTACTCGTAATGTTTATTCGGAAAATGAGAATCGTTCAAAGTATTCCTTAATGTCGATGTTTCGCGGAAGTCGTAGTAATCCCGGAAGTGTTATCAAGCTAAGCGATAATGTAAGTTTTTGAATTTGTTTATTTCTTCACGAATATGATCTTTTTTTGGAAGTCAAAGTTTTTATATGCTTGCTTGCTTACAGGTTGACCATACTGTTTTCAAAGAATACAAATTTGTCGGAGCTTTTTTAAGTTTGAATTCTTCAATTAATGTCAAAATTATGCATCACTCTAAGAAATTCGTTTGCTTAGAACTATTTTTGAAGATCCCCTTTAGAGATTTAGATTTCAAGCCAAACAAACAATGTTGTTGATATGAATCACACCCTTATTTGTATGATTTGTATTAATGTTTTTATAATTCCTGTTACTTTTTGTTTTCATTTGACCCAATTGAAACTGCAAGGGTATACAAACTTCGGCTTGCTAAATTTAGGTTCCATGCATGTATTTGATAATATATTTTTAAGGTGCGATCTTGTGAGAGTTTACCAACGAAGTCTTTGGAAAATGGGCCTATCGAAAACTGCGATCGTTTCTGTGACCCTCTTAAAGCAGAACAATCAGAACATAGCTATAATAGGCCCTATCAAGATCTTATGGTGCCCATTTTTGTTTATAGCTGTATCGAACATTTAGAGGAAAATGGATTGCAAAAAGTGGGACTTTTTCGTGTAAGCTCATCCAAAAAGCGTATAAAACAGGTATGTCTTTTTATGTATAAAATGCTTTCAATATTTATCCAATATTACTGTAGTTGAGAGAGGAATTCGATAACGGTATTGGACATATGAGAATTCCTGTCAATACATGTCCACACGATGTTGCCACCCTGCTTAAAGAATTTCTACGAGACCTTCCCGAACCCCTTCTGTGTATGGCTCTATATTCCACCTTTCTAGAAACTCAACGTGCGTAAATACAAATTTAATGTTTTATATTTTTTAAACAAAGATTAGATTGTTTCGATCGAGATGTATAGAATATTTATATATAAAAACCACAAATTACAATTTTCTTGATTCATGGTAAAATTTTACCTAAATAGGAGGTAACATACACTGTTTTTTAAGCTAAAGAAACACAAACATAATTTAGCAATATTTCTGTAAGTAACCAAAAATTTCTTTGTGCCCACTACATAACTCAGAACTTCTGAGTCAAAAGTAGAAAAAAATCGGTTTTTCGTGTATAACCATAAATAGCTCATGATCCTGATATGATGGCCTAGTTCTGACTCAGTCATGTGTCCGATATTTGCAGATCTTTGTTGCTTCGCCTTGTATTGCGAAAATAAAAGTATTGCAACAGAAGGGTTACAATATAAAGAATTTATACACCTCCATTAAGCTATTTTGATTTCCAATTGTGTCCAATCGCGTTCAAGCTCAGGCTACCCTAAGTTAGTTTCCAATCCCGTTAACTAATAATAATAAAATTAATCTTGCAGGTATACGAAATCGGCGACTGCAACTCGAGGCTATATCACATTTAATAAGACTACTTCCGATTCCTCATAGAGACACGCTGTATATCCTACTTGTATTCCTTGCCAAAGTGGCAGCACACAGCGACGATGTATGCGATGCTGATGGAAATTGTTTAATAAATGGTAACAAAATGGATAGCAGTAACCTGGCAACAGTCTTTGCTCCGAATATTCTGCGCAATGCAAATTTGTCATTGGATAAAAGAAGAGAACAGCAGCAGATGAGCGATGCAATTAACGTAGTCAGGTACGTATAAAATAAATAAAATTCAAAAGATTCAAAAATCCTGCAATTTGCTGTTTAATTAGATATTGTTAGCTCTATTTTTAGTTTAAAAAATAGTTTTCGTAATACTTGCACGAGGTTGTAAACTTCAAAACAAACAAGAAAGGACGCTAACTTCGGCTCACCGAAGTTTTTTATACCCTTGCAGAATATTGACAAAAAATTAAAACCGAAAGTCTGGAATAATAATTAGTTTCCAATGAAAAACGGCTAAGTTATGGTTTTATTTTATTTTCCTGATTGTTCCTATGGAAGCTATAGGATATAGTTGACCGATTTTCATGAAATTTAAACCCATATTCTGAAATAATATTAGATGGCCAAAAATCAAGTTTGGTGAAAATATCTTTAAAACTGACATAGTTATAATTTTTTCGAAAATTTTTCCGATCGGTTCTATGGCAGCTATATGATATAGTCGTCTGATCCGGCCCGTTCCGACATATGTAGGAGTGAGAGTATATAGAAGACTAACTGCTAAGTTTCATTTAGATAGTTTCAAAACTGAGGGACTAGTTCGCGTATAACACAGTGCAACACGGTTTCTAATAGACAAATGATATGCAATTGAAAAACGCGCGCGCGCACCCCTTGTCCAGGGTGTTACGGCAGCAATATGGGGCGCACGCGCACCTTATTCAATTGCATATCATTCACCAATTAAAAATGTATTCGACGAATGACCACTTGGTCATCATTATAGAAGTATTTAGCTATATTTTGCGAAAAGAACGAAGTTTCTAGCACATCTTGAAACCGAGCTATATTACTGTAAAGTAGGGCAAAAACAGCGTTTTTGGCAACTTTGAACGCGTTTTTTGCAAAAATGTTACGTGATGGACAAATTCTGATTACAGATTCGGATTCAGCGTCCAAAAATCTATAAGAAAAGGTTTGTCTCATTCCAGATACAGACAAAAAGTTGAATTTTGTCGCACTGTGTAATCGGACAGACGGACAGACGGACAGGCGGACAGACGGACAGACGGACAGACGGACATGGCTAGATCGTCTCGGCTGTTGATCCTGACCAAGAATATATATACTTTATAAGGTCGGAGATGCCTGCTTCACTGCGTTGCAAACTTCTGACTGAAATTATAATACCCTGCAAGGGTATAAAAATAGATGTAGGAACGATATCAGACAGTACATGGCTGATGTTGCAATATGAAATCAATAAATATGAGTTAAGAAAAAATTAAAGGAAACGTGTCAAACATATTCTTACTATTTATAATAACTTAATATTCTTTTTTTAGAACCATGATTGATCACTATGAGGAAATGTTTAAAATACCAGCAGAACTTTTAGACGGCCTTTATGCCCAGATGTTTGATGTTTGTCCCGATAAGTTGAATGAACTGATTTCCAAAAAAGCACAGTTTTTGCAATGGTAAGGTTATTTATTATAATAGTTAATAAATATTTTTAATTATTACTAGAATTAAGTTTGGCTTTAAATTATCAATCATTGCAATATATTATTATTTTATTTATAGGAATCTGCATCACCATTTGGACGATTTCCAAAATTGCAGTGAAGCAGCGAGTTTATCGGACGATGTCTTTGAAAATACTCACAAGGAAATTGATCGGTTTGTATTATTATTAATGATTACTATCTAAAATCTAATAAAAAATAATGTAGGTCAAACCATAGCGATCAAGTCCATGACAACAATATACATAAAAGTAAAAGTACCAATTATCAAGAAGAACTATGTGCTAATAGACATTGGCAAGGAGATAATGATGAAATTTTTACAGCAAGTTTAAAAATATCATTGCCGGAAAAATCACAATCCTTTGCAAATAGGGGTAAATATACAGATTTCTGTACTAAATATTAAAGTAATCCTTCCTATATCTGTGTGTGATTTCCAATAATACAGTAACGCCCTTAAAAGATGTCGACAGTTCTGAGCCACATATTTCCAATAATTTTGTAGTTGAAAAACGAAAAAGAAAGCTACACAAGCGTCAACATTTAATACCTAGCTCCATTCGGTCGAATAATTAGGATTATTTTATTATATATAAATATGATGATTAAACTATAATTTTAGAATAATAATAATAATAATAATAATAATAATAATAATAATAATAATAATAATAATAATAATAATAATAATAATAATAATAATAATAATATTTATAATATATAAATATGAGGATGAAACTATAATTTTAATAAATATATTTTATTTGAATAATCGTTTACAATAATATCCAATAAAACTACTAGGGGAGGTTATATACTGGTTTAAATATATCGAGGCCGTGTTAGTGGTTGGAAACCGAAGGTTTATTTCCGAATAATTACTTTATGGGTCGAAAATAACGCCTTTACCGCGTTAAAAACGCCTGGTAAAAAGTATAAAGGGTAAAAAATACATAACTGAAACGTCCGGTTTATTGAATCTACACACATAAATATACAATTGAAATTAGTGAAACTTCGTATACTCTTTGAGTTATTTCGGAACTAAATACGAATATAATAATACAAATATAATATATTTATGTATATGTACGTTTTTTAAATTGTTTAGCAATTATTTATATAAGCAACATTGCTATCTAAACATTAACTAATATAATCTCCGCAAAAACCTTTCAAGTTAACTGATGTAGAGAACTGGCGTTTGTGATATGTAAAGATTACAATACATGTATTTTCTAAAATGGGTCACATAATTGACAAGCGTTGGGGGACACCTACATCCGTATCTAAGTACAGTAAACGCTAAGTTATATGAACGTTCCCTGCCAACACACAAGGCTTGGTCCATTAATATCTAGCGAGAGCTGTGCCCGCATAAGTAATCATGCAAATGCTTTAATAGGGGCTCGGACCCTCTTTTTAAATCATTATTAAATTAAATTGTTTGCGCAGAATGTCAACACAACTGGGAAGGTCTTCTATAAAATTAAGCAGTGTTTTATATATACTCAGCTTATATCACACAGGGGAATTACCTCAGCTGAAAGATACAATAGGCATATTCAGTTGGATTCTTGCTATTGACCTGATAGGGCTACGACTCTTGTGCTTTTTTATTTCTCGTCCATTTTAAAACTAGAACAGGGACGAGGACGATAAGGATTTGTGTTTAAAAGAGAGTCCTGGGACTCGGCGTTCCTATAATATAATAAGTAAACAATACCAAACGAAAAAATGTACAGTACCAGCGATGCGGATGGAGAAGGAGGAGAAGTTCATAAAAACGAAATTGAAATGTGCCAACACCTGGATCATCCTACAATTTCCCCGTCTAATCCACAAAAAACTACGGACAAGTCAAAACAGGTTTGCAATTCCTTATATTGATATATTGTTATATCGACCTTTTTGACATTAATAGATAGTAAAATATAAAAAAAAAATATAAATTAATTTTGTGGGCCTAACAAATTTTTCAATAGCGTAATATTTAAATAATGCTGATAGTGTTTATACATATTTTGTGGGCCTAACAAATTTTTCAATAGCGTAATATTTAAATAATGTTGATAGTGTTTATACATATCTCCATTATTTTGTCTATTTCTGATACGATAGCTGTTAATAAATAAATAAATATAAATTATGGTAATTTAAAAAGGTAAAAAATAAAAGGTTTTTACAATTTTATATGTATATCTTTGGGTTTCATTACATTACCTATTTACTTTATATTTACAGTTTAACATTTATATTTATTTTGTTGGTTTTATTATTTTGATATTTGCAATACTACAGAAAGAACATTCTTTTATTTTATGAAAAAAATCCTCTTATGTGTAATATTTTCAGTTGGTTCAAATTGATCTACCGGATCGTGGATCTTGGTCTTCAAAAATGGATTTTATACTTTCTGTAGTTGGACTAGCCATTGGCTTGGGCAATGTGTGGAGATTTCCGTATTTGTGTTATAAAAATGGTGGCGGCGCCTTTATATTGCCATATATATTGACTTTGTTTTTGGCCGGAATACCGATGTTTTTTATGGAGTTGGCTCTAGGTCAGATGTTGACAATTGGTGGATTGGGTGTATTTAAAATTGCGCCAATATTTAAAGGTAAGTGTTAGAACATTTTAAACAGCGAAATAATAATTTTTTGTTTATGTATTAGTTGTATTATATTTCAATACCATACACCCTTATAAGGAATATGATGATTATAGATTAAATTTTAGGTTTTTTAAGAGCTATCTATATCAATATATGGCAATTTTTTAATAATTTCCTAATTATGAAATGTTCCCACAAGGTCCTTAAGGGAATCTGAGCCAAAAGGATGCTGATGTTTTTCAGCATTTAACGCAATAATCTAACCACATATAACAACAAAAATATGACCATTTTATCATGTGATAATTTTGTATTTTTTCTATTTAGGGATTGGATATGCTGCTGCCGTCATGTCCTGTTGGATGAATGTGTATTACATTGTCATTCTTGCCTGGGCAGTTTTTTATTTCTTCATGTCAATGAAAGCCGGTATGTTTTTTCTGGAAACAAGAAATAAGTGAAAGAAATATTTGTTAAGTCTTATATTAAAAAGGTTCATTCCTCGGTCAGTCGGGCTTATGAGTTATGAGTTTATGAGTTTGCAAACAACTGTCTGGATGGATAATATATTATTTATATATTTATTATATAGATGTTCCCTGGCGGTCTTGTAGCAATTGGTGGAATACCGTCAACTGCGTCAGTCAATACGAACGAAAAAACCTAAATTGTTGGGATAAAATAATAAATGGAACATCAAAAAAAGTCTGCACTGTAGCGGCTGCCAATATTACATCTTCCGAACTTACGGATCCAGTTAAAGAGTTTTGGGAGTAAGTAGTACTAATATCGAATTTTTAGAGCTGTCAAATATTGAAACTTTTTAAAATTGTAATATTGTATATTTACATTGTGACCAGAAAGTAATCGTGTCGGGAGTAAAGTTGAATGTTACAAGTCTATTATATAAGCGCGAAAGAATATTTCATAAAATAAATAAATCGATAAATTGGTTATTATTTTGGATCGCTTAAGATTGACAGTTAAAGGATTTACTTAAAAATGTACCTTCTTTTCAGACGACGCGCTCTGCAAATATCGCATGGTATTGAAGAAATTGGTAATATTCGTTGGGAATTGGCTGGAACTTTGTTGCTTGTGTGGATTCTATGTTATTTTTGCATTTGGAAGGGTGTAAAGTGGACAGGGAAAGTTGTATATTTCACAGCCCTATTTCCTTACGTTTTGCTGACTGTCTTACTGATTCGGGGCATAACCTTGCCTGGTGCTTTCGAGGGTATCAAGTTTTATGTGATACCTAATTTTACCAAGTTGGGACACTCAGAGGTTAATATAAAAAATTCCAAAATAAATACTGAGCATTAAAAACTGTAAAAATGTATTTAAGGTGTGGATTGATGCTGTTACTCAAATATTTTTTTCCTATGGATTGGGACTTGGTACTCTGGTTGCCTTGGGAAGTTACAACAAATTTACAAATAATGTTTACAAGTATGTGAATTTTATTGGAATATACAAATATATATAATACATAAATATTTGTTTCAGAGATGCTTTAATAGTCTGCACAGTTAATTCAAGCACGAGCATGTTTGCTGGCTTTGTAATATTTTCTGTCATTGGATTTATGGCCCACGAACAGCAGCGACCAGTGGCCGAAGTTGCAGCATCAGGTGCGCATAAAAACCTAACAAATAATTTTAAACTTTTTTAATTTCATTAACAAATTTATTAGGTCCAGGGCTTGCGTTTTTGGTCTACCCATCAGCGGTATTACAGTTACCGGGATCGCCCATGTGGTCTTGTTTGTTCTTTTTTATGCTTTTACTTATCGGCTTGGACTCCCAATTTTGTACAATGGAGGGTTTTATAACAGCAATTATTGATGAATGGCCACAATTATTGAGAAAGCGAAAAGAAATATTTATTGCCATTGTCTGTGCTCTAAGTTACTTGGTTGGATTAACCTGTATTACTCAGGTAAGATCCGTAAGGTTCAATAATATATATTGCTCTAAATATTATATCGAAACAAGAAAAGATGAAAACATAATTCTCGGCAAGGGTATAAATATGTTGTGTTTATAATCTGATTTGCGATATATTTTTTATGTAAACATTTACTTCTCAACATTAGTTTACAGTTTATTTAATTTGGTTTGTGTATTTTCTCTAGGGCGGCATGTACATATTCCAAATATTGGATTCATATGCTGTTAGCGGCTTTTGCTTGCTTTGGCTCATATTTTTTGAATGCGTTTCTATATCATGGTGTTACGGCGTCGATCGTTTCTATGATGGTATAAAGGATATGATTGGTTACTATCCAACAGTTTGGTGGAAGTTTTGTTGGTGCGTTACCACACCAGCTATATGTGTGGTAGGTATTGTTGGTAACCTTTTAAGTAAATTTATAATTTTTTACATTTATATATTTTTTATAGGGCGTATTTTTCTTTAACATTGTGCAATGGACGCCTATAAAGTACTTGGATTATAGTTATCCGTGGTGGGCGCATGCTTTTGGTTGGTTTACAGCGTTATCATCAATGCTCTATATACCAGTTTATATGTTTTGGTTATGGAAACGTACACCAGGTGACCTAAGTGAGGTAATATATCCATAGAAATATATTTTTGCCATTATTTATTTCTTTTTATTCCTTTATGGTAGAAAATCCGTGCTATTGTGCGGATAGATGAAGATGTGTCCCGTTTACGAGAGAAAATGCAAAGGGAAGCGTATGCTAAGGAGATTGATTTCTCTTTATAAGTATTTATTTATCCTAAGTTAACTTATAGAAAATATTAAGATTACTAATTCGTTTAGCATTTTATATTTATATCATAAATTGGTGAATTTATGTCTACTTGTGTTGTCTCCTTGATATTTTTGAAATCAATTTTTTCTGTTTTTGATCTTAATAGTTTCTTTAAAAAAAACTTTTAACTAGTCAAAAAAATCAAGGGTTTTAAGTTTTTTTTTTGTGGAGTACTTACTCAAAAAGTAGAACAACGTTAACATCATATCTAAAGTGATAAGAATATTCTGTTTGTAAACAAATTAATATCTGCATATAATTATTTCGTCTGCATGTCTCCATTACACGTTCTTAACCAACCAAAGTCCTGTTTTCATCCATTAGTTTAGGCAAAAAAAAAAAAATTAAATAAAAACTTGTAGTAGCGAATCGAAAAAATTTTTAAATATAAGTCATTCTTGGACTTGTTTAGTTAATTTATAAACTTTTGTAATAACTTAAAATAATTATTTAGAGATTATTTGAACTATAGAATAATGAGAAATCACAATTCAAATGTAATATAAAAATATGTCTTAATACTTACCTATATAATACATTATATGCTTATAGAGTTTCAGAGCAGAGAGAGCTTCTCTAATCTTAACATAAGAATGTCCCATTGTTGCTTTGTTGTGTCAAATAAAATAAGAATATTAAATTGCATTTCGATTTTTTTCTGCGATATTTCCCCTGTTTGGGATGTCTTAACCACCGCGCCTTAATTTATTTAATAAATAAATAAATTTAATAATTTAAAATATGGCGAACTGGGACTAGTATTGACCTAACACCGCCCTTAAACAGAAAATATATAAAACAAGAAAGGATGCTAACTTCGGCTCACCGAAGTTTATATACCCTTGCAGAAATTAAACAAAAAATTAAATCGGAAATTCTGGAATAATAATTAGTTGCCAAGTCTCAAATTTGATGAAAATGGTTTGAAAATCGGCTAAGTTATGGGTTTTTTTTATTTTCCTAATTGTTCCTATGGAAGCTATAGGATATAGTCAGACGATTTTCACGAAATTGAAATTCAGGAATAATATAAAACGGCTAAATCTCAACTTTTATGAAAATATCTTAAAAACTGACAAAGTTAAATTTTTTTTCTAAAAATTTTCCGATTGTTCCTATGGCAGCTATATGATATAGTCGTCCGATCCGGCTCGTTCCGACATATGTACGAGTGAGAGTATATAGAAGACTAACTACGAAGTTTTATTCAGCTTTAAAACTGAGGGACTAGTTTGCGTAGAAACGGACAGACGGACAGACAGACATGGCTAGATCGACTCGGCTGTTGATCCTGATCAAGAATATATATACTTTATAGGGTCGGAGAGGTCGCCTTCACTGCGTTGCAAACTTCTGACTGAAATTATAATACCCTGCAAGGGTATAAAAATTACATAAAAAAAATGTTGACCCGTTGCCGACAGGAATCGAACCCGCGAGAACTACACTTCGCGTAGACTTCAGTTTAGTCAGCTGCACCATCAACCAATTCGAAATCAGTAATCTTAATTTCATAAAAATGTGAAATGAACATTTTGATTTGGATATTTGGAGCCCTTTGCCTGCTATTTCCACGTGCATTACAAAAGGTGCTATAAATGAGCCTTTTGTTAGGGCTTTAATTCTCATTAATAAACTTCATTATAGCATACCTCTGCACTGTGGTTGCGCCCATAGGCCAAAAATAAAAATAAAATTTCCAAACACTTGCGAAAAGTAGCCAATTATTTCTAAAATGTTAAAATTTATGTATGGTAAAATCGTTTTGTCTTGAAATCTAATAAGAACTTCAAAAAAATAATGCAAAGAGAGACCAACTGTTAATTTTTTGCAGCGCAGCCGATTTTTGTTTGCTTTTTGTCACAACAAAATTGCATTTCAAAGTGGTAAAACGTTTGATAGAGAGCTCCAATTTTAATAATTTAAAATGGATTTTAAAGTTATAGGTATTTACTTCAATAAACTGTGTTTGTGAAAATAATTTGACTGATTTCCTATTTTTTGTGTGTTTTTGAGTGATTATACTTTTTTGTGTACTATATGAACTTAATTTTTCAGGTTTAAATAGACTTTTATATATTTTACACCCCGATTCCTCCTTTATGAGTGATATCAGTGTATTCGTTAATGTTTCAAGGTAATAAAAATATATAATGTAGCTGCTGGTATTTGCTGATTTGTCTATATTCATTATTTGTTTTTGTTTTTTCTGTTGATAGACAATTTTGTTTTTTTTTATTTCCCATTGGCATTTTATCATTTTATACAGGCGCTTTTTGCAACTGCGTTTTTTCGCGCATGAACTTTTTTGACCATTGGTGCACCGAAGAGGGTACAAATACAGAGAGAACTCGAAATGTAATAAGTTCGATATAGAACAAAAAAATAAGGGTAAAAAATACATAGTTGATGCGAATATACTTGCTGAGTGTATCAGATACATTTGCCAAAAAAAATAAATACTTATTGGGCTAAATACAACCGTAACAAGAGCTCTATCGTTAAATTTCAATCTAATTGGCTGAAAACTATGGAATCAATTACCCTTGAGCCATTTTAACCAACGGTTTCAAGTGCTGAACGTGGACGACCAAAAATTGATTTAGCTAAGTCCTCAAAGAGGACGAAACGTCGTCGGATAGCCCTGGTTGAAAAACTTGATGAGTCCGCAGCTTCTGTTTTGCGCATATCCGATTCTCCACCAATCCTGAATTCATCCGAAGCAGATATTGAAAAGGTTTTATCGCTTTTAATGGATACTGCTGATTCGTGAATTCATTAATAGTGAATGTTTAAGCAATATTCTGCTAAGCTATGAGAAAATTCTCAAATTTAAGAAATCAAGATATCCTAATGACATTTTAGTAGGTGAAACATAGGCAGAAGTGGAGCTGCAGAGTCTACTAGACAACACAGCAACAAGTATCTTGCAGCTACAAAAAACAGTAATTCAAAATTGTCTCGATGGCACGGAAAACTCATTAACATTATTTGGAAAATGGGGTTTTGATGGCAGTACTGGGCACAGTGAATACAAGCAGAAGTTTTCAAATTGTAAAGACGATGATAGATCTCTATTTACAACATCGTGTGTCTCACTTCAGCTTATTAATGAAAGTAACTCGGAAATAATATGGAAAAATCCTAGACCATCATTTACTCGTTTTTGTAGGCAGGTACGATTTCAAATTAAAAGAGAGACGGCTACACTATCCGTTGAAGAAGAAATTTTGAAAATAAAATACAGAACTTAAAGCCAACTGAATTTCAAATGTCCAATAAAAAGTTGTTTATCAATCATAGCCTCCAACTTACTATGGCAGATGGTAAAGTGTGCAATGCATTAAGCAATACGTCGTCAATGAAATGTTTTATATGCGGTGCAAAACCCACTGAAATTAATAATTTAGAAAAATGTCTCACAAAACAAGTTGACGTAAAATATTTTTAATTCGGCCTATTCATACATTCGATTTTTTGAGTACTTTTTGCACATTTCGTATAAGTTGGAAACAATAATGTGGCAAGCAAGATCGGCAGAACAAAAGCTTAATGTACTGCAAAGAAAAGAACGAGTCCAAGCCGAATTCCGTGATAAAATGGGTATTATTGTAGATAAGCCAAGGGACGGAGGCAGAGGAACTTCCAACGATGGAACTACAGCCAGAACATATTTTGGTAACCTAAGCTTGGCATCCGAGATAACTGGCATTGAATAAGATGTAATAACCAGATGCGCATCGATATTGCAGGCTTTAGCATCAGGATATTCCATTAACGTTAAAAGTTTCGAAAGCTATGCTATGGATACTGCTAAGCTGATAATAAAGAAGTATCATGGTACTATCTTCCAGCAACAGCGCATAAGAAGAATAATCCAAACTTTTGCCATCTACATCTAAATTATTAGAAGATGTTCAATAAATTTTTGCATTTAAATCGAAATCCTTAAATTTTCTACTTTTATTGATATACATAAATTATCTCTTATATATGACTAAAAAACTCGAGAATTTCATTGGTTTATAATATAATATATATATATATATAATATGTCAAAAAGCTTGTGGGGGTGGGCGGATGGGGGATGGGGTCGAAGAATTGCACTTTCAAAAGTGTATACATAAGATAATTAAAATATAGTAAGCATCTTTGATGCCGATAATAACATTTTAGCGCTTTAACTCTACTGAAGGTATTTTTGCGCGCCTTGTGCCTTATTACGGTAATATGGGAGCTATTGGATATAGTCGTCCGTTTGCTTTTAAATTTTTGGGGAAAATTTCACATCGATATCTCAACGGGAAGTATTTATGGCCGCGGCTCCGTACAAGCGCAACCACTGAGCTCTGAACACAACCTCTCGAGGAACCATGTTAAGAAATTATTAAATTCATATTTTGCCGGTTTAAATAGTAATTAAGTTTTAATTTTAAGTCTATAAGTAGCCAGTTAAAGAATGCTGATGGCAAATAAATAAAAAAATAAGTTAAAAAAGCATGACTTTGTTGTTTTTTAACATATGTTCATTAAATTTGGAGTTTGGCCACTTTTTAATATTTTTTAATTTTGTTTTTAATTTTATGAAAGTTGGACGACTATATCCTATAGCTTACATAGACACAATCAGGAAAATAAAAGAAAAATCAAAACTTTGCAGTTTTTTAACATATTTTCATCAAATTTGATATTATTAATTTTTTATTACTCCAGAATTTTGATTATTTTCTTCCTTCCTTACATGTTTTATATTTTTTTTGGCCAAGTTAAATATTTGATTTTATATCCCTGCGAAATCTATATAGGATATTAAAACATTTTTTTAATATTCTTCTTTTTGCCGCTGCTAATGCAGCTCGCTAACTTCAAAGGGCTTTCCTTATTAGCTCGACGACTGATGACATTTTTTTCGGGCATGCAAAGGCGCATTTTTTAAGAGCTGCTTCCCAATGGGGTCATCGTTAGCATATTTATTATGTTTTACAACTTTTAGGTTTAGTCTTTCTTTTTGTTATGTTTTCATGCTTCTTTGGGCCTTACATATTTCTCATGCATACTTAAAATTGTAAAAATTAACATATTACTATAATCGTCAATGCTACCACTCTTTTAACTTATTCTGATAACCTTGGGCCCGATCAAAGCTAGTCGCTGCCATCCTAGAGACATGGCATTCAAGGCCACTGAATACCCATATGTCGATCCAGTTTGGCTTAATATATCTATCTGCTTCAAACTAAACGAGGTTCTCGCAACTCGACTTAATGTGCCTGGTCATTGACAGTCAGTAGTCTAGCTGTCGACGCTTGCCTCTGGCCAAATTAAATAAATAAGAAAGCTACAGTCGAGTGAGCTCGACTGTGAGATACCCGCTACCCATAGTAAATAGTTAATACATTTTTGAACATAACGGACAAATGCAAAGGCAAGTGTAATATAATCACATACATACAAAAATACATACACATGTATCTATGTGTGTAAAAACGCGTTATTATTGCATTAAAGCGGCTAATAACTATTACCATTTACTAAAATTGCTTCTCGAATATCTTATAAGATTCTTTTCCGATCACAATTAAAAACTTGTAAGAATATTTAGTTGGTCTAGTTGGTCAACCAAATGAGGCATGCTGCAGCAGCCGTTTGTGGCCATACAAAAATTTTTCTTTAATAACTTCGACAATTTTTATCTGATCGCAACCAAATCCAAAGGAATCTTAATGTACATACCAAAATTCGACTCTAGCTTTAAAATTACGTTTTTTGATCATTTGCGGGGGCGGAAGTGGGCGTGGTAAAAATTTGAAACAAACTTGATCTGCGTGCAAGCATAGCAAATACTGTTCAAAAAATTAGAGCTCTATCTCTTATAGTCTCTGAGATCCAGTGTTTCATACGGACAGACACACAGATAGACAGACGGACATGTCTAGATCGTCTCGGCTGTTGACGCTGATCAAGAATATATGTACTTCATTCAGTCGGAGATGCCTCCTTCTACCTGTTACATACATTTCCACAAAGTTATAATACCCTTCTACCCTATGGGTAGCCGGTATAATTATTAGGCTGTCGCGCACACTGGTTCGTAAAATAAATAAACCAAGAAAGGAAGCTAACTTCGGTCCGCCGAATTTTATACATATACCCATGCAATTGCAATTGAACTTTAAAATTAAAAACGAAATTCTAAAATAATAAAATATTTGATAAAAATATGTTGAAAACGGCAAAGTTAATATTTGTCCTATTATTTTCCGGATAGTTCCTATGACAGCTATAGGATATAGTCTTCTTACTTTTATAAAATTAAAACCGAAATTCTGATATAAAAATAAGTGGCCAAATCTCAAAATTGATTAAAATATGTTGAGAAACTAAGTGATAATTTTTTCTTTTATTTCCCTGAGTGTTCCTATGGTAGCTATAAGATATAGTCGCCCGGCTTTCAGGAAAATAAAATCGAAATTCTAAAATAATAAAAAGTGGCTAAATCTCATATTTGATGAAAATATGTTGAAAAATAGCGGAGTTATTATTTTATCTATTACTTTCCAGATGTCTCCTTCACTGCAAGGGTATAAAAATAATTGTCAGAAAATATTGAAAGGAATATGCAAAAAATGCTTATATAAGCATATTACATTTTATAAGCTATGAATATTAGTTTATTGATTTTAATATAAATAGGACACGAAATATTTATATATAGAGTCATAATTTGGTTTTTTGCGATCCATAACTTGTATTTATCCGATTCTTAATGTTTAAAGTAAGCTCTCGGAAACACGGTATAAATAAGTAGTAGTAGTATGAATTGCCAAAGTAGACAAAACCATTAGCTGAGCTGTGGACAAATAGAAAACACAATCAATGGAGTATTCTATGGACAAGATGATATCATTTTTTTGTGTACAAAACCTGAGGTAATAAATTAAAAAACAAGAAAGGAAGCTAACTTCGGCTCACCGAAGTTTATATACCCTTGCTGAATTTAAACAAAAAAATTAAAACCGAAAATCTAGAATAATAATTAGTTACAAAATCTCAAGTTTGATGAAAATGGTTTGAAAAACGGCTAAGTTACGGTTTTTGTTTTTATTTTCTGATTGTTCCTATGGAAGCTATAGGATATAGTTGACCAATTTTAATAAAATTAAAACCGAAATTCTGAAATAATATAAGATGGCCAAATATTAAATTCAATTTAAAATATCTTGAAAACTGACATAGTTTTAATTTTTTTCAAAAAAATTTCCGATCGTTCCTATGGCAGCTATATGATATAGTCATCCGATCCGGATGCAAAGTTTTATTCAGATAGCTTTAAAACTGAGGAACTAGTTCGCGTATAATCGGACAGACGGACATGGCTAGATCGCCTGGGCTGTTGATCCTGATCAAGAATATATATACTTTATGAGTTCGGAGATGTCTCCTTCACTGCGTTGCAAACTTCTGACTGAAATTATTATACGCTACAAGGGTATACCAAAACATAATTGTTTTGGTGACACACCTAAAACCACGGTGCCGTTTTTTCGACCAGATCTTTTCGGCTAAATTTGCGCAGTGTTCCAAAACGAGACTTAAGCATGTGATTCTGATGTCGATGCTTGATAAAACGCTGCTAATGTTGATGTTGATGGTGATTACAATGCTTACGATGCGAATGAAGTAAACCATAAAATACCCTATAGGATGTAATCATTTCCAATAATTTGTGCACGTCAAAACGATTTTAAGATTAAACTGCGTAACTCTGAAATCTTTTAATAAATACTTTATACCAGTTCTAGACATTTGCATCCCTTGTATCTTGCATCTAATTTGGTTAATAAAGACTCATGGAGTAGGAGCTAACAGAATCGCATTTGCCAAGTACCCTATTGAGCGCGTATGGAAATACAAGCGGAATTAATGAGGTAAGAGACAGGGCAAGGCGAACAAAAAATCCGATAAACAAGTTCGCTGCAAGCCAGAGTCGCCGTTCCACGATGATGATGTGTTGTAATCTTAAAACTACCAGTGCTGTGCAGCCGCGAAATCAGTCTCAACTCGGACTATATGACAATGACAACGTGGATCTTTTTCTGCCTTGTGGCGCTGCTCGGTGGACACCACAGTGAGGGTCGGAACTCGCAGAGCCTGCACGTGCGTCTATCGCACGGAGGCTGGCTGATCGGACGGCATCTCACCACTCACAACGGGCGGCCCATGCGGGCCTTTATGGGCGTGCCATATGCGGAGCCACCGTTGGCAGAGCTTCGCTTCCGTGCCCCGGTGACGGCGTCCACTTGGCAGGGCGAGCGTTTTGCCGTGAAAGATGCGCCGATCTGCCTGCAGCGCGATCCCTTCCGTCGCGACACCATCATCGAGGGCAGTGAGGATTGTCTGTATCTAAATGTCTACACGCCGGGCACGCGCGTCAATGGCTCTCTGCCGGTGATGGTTTGGTTTCATGGTGGCGGATGGCAATGTGGCGCCGGCATAAGCAGCTTCTATGGCCCTGACTTCCTCCTGGACCACGACGTTGTCCTCGTTTCGGCTAACTTTCGCCTGGGGCCGCTGGGTTTTCTCAGCACCGAGACCCTGGACTGTCCCGGAAATAATGGACTCAAGGATCAGGTGGAGGTGCTGCGCTGGGTACGTTCCAACATCGAATCTTTTGGGGGCGATTCCGGCAGTGTCACCGTTTTTGGGGAGAGTGCTGGCGGTGCGAGTGTCACCTATCACATGCTGTCTCCCAAATCGCGCGGCCTCCTGCATCGCGGAATTGCCCAATCGGGCACATACTTCAATCCCTGGGCTCAGCCCGCCCACAAAGGTGTGGCAGCGGGACGGGCCGAGAAGCTGTCCAAGCTGGTGGGCTGCGGTGGTGGCTCCTCGTGGGAGCAGAAGTTGAAATGCCTACGCCAAAAGCCAGCCATTGACATTGTGGCCTCCTTGTACGACATGTTTGTAAGTATTCCTCTTAAATTGTTAATGGTTTTTTCCCTGAAAAATTAATGTTTTATGGTATTATCGAAACTATTATTTAATCTAGGGAAGTTATTAATGGTTGGTGATATTAGAAGCCTTTAGCAAACCTTTTAAAACTTATTTTTACATAAAGTCTTAAAAAAATACACAAAAACTTATCTATCATTGAAAATATTAGTTTTCAGATATAAACAAGCTTTTAGATTTCAGTTTTCAACAAAATCCGAATTCAAAGCCCAGACGTAGTTTTATTTGAAATGTTTTTCTTATGAAATTCGTTAAGAACTTATAGAAAGGCCCGCTAAGACCTGAACCCAAACCAAAAGTAGGTCGAATCAGCCAAAGATTTTTGTTAAACATTAAAAAAAAACACCATAAATCGAACCATTTTGGGCAACAATAAATAGAGTACATTGTACACTGAAATCTAAAGTGAATAACTTAAGTCTAAGCTCTAACTTGTTTGCCTCTTAGGTATGGGACTTTGACCCTATGATACCCTTCCCGCCAGTCATTGAGCCGGAGCATGAAGACGCTTTTTTAACGGTGCCACCGCGCCAGGCTCCGCAGCCACATGGCCTGAAGCTGCCTCTAATAATAGGCGCCACCGCGGAGGAGGGACTCCTTAAGACTGCCGCCTTGCTCAATCTCCCTCAGTTGATGGCTGAGTTTAAGTCGAAATTTGGTCAGGTGCTGCCTGTGGTCCTCAATTACGATCATCATAAGGAAGGGGTGCAACGAAAAATAACGCAACGAATCGAGAGCTTCTACTTTAAGCAGGGTCACGACTATAGCAAGGCCAATCACCAGAATCTGACCGATGTGAGTTTTGTTAACCCTTAAAAAAAGGGAAAAAGTATAAATATATACATAGTATACTTGATCAGCATTAACATCCGAGTCCATCAAGCCATGTCCGTTTGTCCGTCTCTCCCTTTTTACGCATTCTATTCCGTCAGTTTTAAAGATATCTGAATAAGACTTATACTCTATATACTCTTACTCGAATAAAACAACTATTTTAAATTAAAAAAATTATATTCTATAGCTACCATTAGAAAAATTTGTAAGAAAAAGGTATAACTTCAGTTTTCATATTTATACTCTTGCAGAGTATTATAGTTTCAGTCAGAAGTTTGTTATGCAGTGAAGGAGACATTTCCGACCCTTTAAATTATATATGTATATTCTTGATAGGATCAACAGCCAAGTCGATCTCGCCATTTCCGTCCTTCCGATTATACGCAAACTAGTTTTAAAGCTATCTAAATGAAACTTTGCGGTAAGTATTTTATAAACTCTCACTCGTACATAAGTCGGAACGGGGTGGATCGGACGAATATATCTTATAGCTCCCATAAAAACTGTCAAACAATTTTTAGAAAATAAGCTATAACTTTGTTAGTTTCATTCACATTACGTAAATTCGGACAGACGGACATGGCTAGATCGACTCGGCTGGTAAGGCTTAACAAGAACATATATACTGTATAGGGGCGGAGATTTTACCTTCAATGCGCTGCAATCTTCAGTCTCAAATTACCCTCCAAGGGTATAAATATAACAATATTTAAATACTTATTTTCTGCAAGGGTATTTAAACATCGGCTTTGCCGAAGTTAGCTTTCTTTCTAGTTTTCATCATATTTTTCGATATTAGGAGGCTTTTGTGACTTTAAGATATAATATGTTATCTAATTAATTTAAAAAACCAAGAATTACGCTGCAATCAAGAACTGCCAATATGCAATGACTTTTGTAAACAGAAATTTACATCAGCAACTGACTAATGAATCAGCTATTAAAAAATCAAGAAGTTTTGCCTGAATCAAATGAAGGGTGCCATAAAAATTAGCCCTAATTTATGAGGCATTATTATGCCTTAAGGCATACATAGTTGAGAGACTTAAAGCTAAATATAATCTTAAATCGTAAACAAGAAAGGAAGCTAACTTCGGCTCACCGAAGTTTATATACCCTTGCAGGATTTTAACAAAAAATTAAAACCGAAAATCTGGAATAATAATTAGTTGGTTTTTTGGTTTTTTCTTTTATTTTCCTGATTGTTTCTATGGAAGCCATAGGATATAGTCGACGGATTCTCACGAAATTAAAACCAAAATTCTGAAATAATATAAGATGGACTTAAAGCTAAATATAATCTTAAATCGTAAACAAGAAAGGAAGCTAACTTCGGCTCACCGAAGTTTATATACCCTTGCAGGATTTTAACAAAAAATTAAAACCGAAAATCTGGAATAATAATTAGTTGGTTTTTTGGTTTTTTCTTTTATTTTCCTGATTGTTTCTATGGAAGCCATAGGATATAGTCGACGGATTCTCACGAAATTAAAACCAAAATTCTGAAATAATATAAGATGGCCGAATATTAAGTTTGGTAAAAATATCTTGAAAACTGACAATGTTATAGTTTTTTCTTTTATTTTCCTAATTGTTCCTATGGAAGCTATAGGACATAGTTGGCTAATATTCATGAAATTAAAACCAAAATTCAGGAATAATAAAAAACGGCTATATAATCTTAACTTTGATGAAAATATGTTGAAAACTAACAAAGATACAATTTTTTTTCTAAAAATTTTCCGATTGTTCCTATTAGAGCTATATGATATAGTCGTCCGATCGGTTCGTTCCGACGTATGTACGAGTGAGAGTATATATAGAAGACTAATTGCAAAATTTCATTCAGATAGCTTTAAAACTTAGGGACTAGTTTGCGTAGAAACGGACATACGGCCAGACGGACATGGCTAGATCAACTCGGCTGTTGATCCTGATCAGGAATATATATACTTTATAGGGTCGGAGATGTCTCCTTCACTGCGTTGTAAACTTCTGACTGAAATTATAATACCCTGCAAGGGTATAACAATAATATGTTTGTCCTTAGCTCATCTCAGATGGCTGGTTTGTGGCCGGCATCGACGAGTATTTGAGGCTTCGCCTGAACCAGAAGGACGCTGCTGTGGCTCCTACATATGTGTACCTTTTCGATCACAAGGGTGCCGCCAGCTTTTCAGAGCTCTTTAAGGGCGAGCGCAACGAATTCTACGGCGCCTGTCATGCCGAGGAGCTTCAATATCTGTTCCCTATCGGCCGAGAGCTGTTTGTGAGCGTAGTGCCAACGCGGCAAGACCTGCAACTGCGCCAACTGATGCTCCAGCTCTGGGTCAACTTTGCACGCACGAGGTGAGTAGTCGTCCTGGTCCCCTTTATTTGATTGGCATCAAACTCACCAAAATCTCAATTGCAGCAATCCAAATCCTACAAATACCAGCTTCAGTATGCCCACTTGGCGCCCGGCGTCCAGTTATCCCGTGGAGTACGCTCGGCTTGGCACCAAAATTGACGCGAACAACGAAGACGAGGTGGCGTCGCTTCTCCGCGTCGAAAGTGAATTAATGAAGCAGCGCGTTGACTTTTGGAGAGAACTGCAAGCACATCTGCCCGCCGCTAGTCACGCCCACAACGAGCTGTAGTCCAATGAATCTATTTGAATGTATTTCTTGAGTATATTTGGCGTCTTATATATGGACGTTGATGCACTACGGTCAGTACACTCAAGTGGCCCTTATGAAACCAGGCACGTGCCTGTTAGGGTGAGGTATTAGTAGACGCGATGAAAAATAAAGAAAAGAATGCGAGGAAATAAACTACCGGCGAGCAGCCTGAGTGTTTGCATGCATGCGATCTAAGTGGGTAAGGATTAAAGTTTTTAGTTTAGGAAGACTATCAACATGCGAGATCACCAAATACAAATCATTATAACTTGCACACAGTATTCTAAAGGGATCATGCAGTTCATAGGAGGTTCTACAATGGCGCAAAGCTAAGGGTATGTACGATCTAGTATTTCTACTGGGAACATGGAAATTTAGCTGACCTAACAAGTCAGTACTTTCCACATCGCCGTGAATAAGGTTTTAAATAATATTACCTTTATTTAATACTAGTAGCCCCGGCAAACGTTGTTTTGCCCCATATTAATTCCGCCTTAATGGCAATAAATAAGATTGTGCAGATTTTTTTTATTGGAAAAAATAGTTTGCTCTTCACTTAAGTGCCTTGTGATACACGACATTTTTTGTTTTATTATCAGGCGCAAAAACAAATAACGCAGATGGTCTTCCGACCCGTAAACATGCCACGTATAACTGACTATGGGGAAAACATGAATGTTCTGGACTTAAACCATAAACTTTTAAGGATTGGCCTTGTGATTTGTTGATTGTCATGGCAAATGCAAGACGTATCGGAAATTGAATTCTTTTAAATTCAAATGGCATATCTGTTGGGATCATCGGGATCCTCGGAATAAGAACTTCCTCACCTATTGAAGCGTAAATTACATTGTTCACAGTTTTGGTTGATTTATGTTTCGAAGCATGATTACAACAGAGCCAACCTTTAGGCGTAAATTGTGCGGTGGCACACCCAAAGAGTTTAAGAATTATACTGGATAGTTTGTGGCTTCATCTTCATTTGTAACGCATTTAAATGAATGTATTATTTCAATGATCTTATTTTAAATTATCTAGTTCAGGTCATCTATCTAAATGTGCTCGTTCACTCATTATTTTTGTAGTTAGAAAAAATGTTTGAAAATACATTGTCAATAAAAGAAAGAAAAGTTGTCGGCAGGGCCCTATTCCTGGGGCACATGGCAAACACATATGTGTACGATACGTCAAGCTCAAAGCCTACTTACTTATACTGAAAACTACATTATTAGTGGTGAAGCTATTTCGGAGGAGTACAATATAACGCGAACGCTATCGAACGGGATAAAAAGTATCCTATGTCCGTCTCCTGGTTCTAAGCTACCTCCCTACCAATTTTCAGCCAAATCTGTTCTGCCGTTCTTGAGTTATAAGTGGTGTAACTAACACGACTTTCTTTTATATATATAGATAATACTTGTTCCAAGCATAGTTCTACGATTACCCAAGGAGGGTAAATTAATTAGGAGAAGTCTACTTTAATATGAGGATAATCTCTGTTCAGTATCCCAGTTAAAGCCGCGTAAAGCGAAAAGCAAAAAGTTCTTTTGAACCGATTCGATGCGTTTACTGTGGACCCCATACTGGGGGCTCCAAACGCAAGATCCATATTCTAAGATAGGACGAACTAGTGAAATATATAAAGTTTTTGTTACATAGGGGTCATCAAATTCTTTCGACCATCGTTTAATAAATCCCAGCATACCTCTGGCTTTATTCACCATGCACGAAATATGATCGATAAAGTCAAGTTTGGGATCCAGGCGGACACCCAAGTCATCAACTGAGTTAATTCTTTCCAAAGAGCAGCAGTTAAGCGTGTAAATTGCAAGCTTGGGAACGACACGAGAGAATGTCATTAGCTTACATTTAGAGCCATTTAAGTTTAGTAGGTTTATGCAGCACCAGGTTTGGAAGCTATCAAGATCTGTTTGTAAATCAGACTGGTAAGCAATGTCTTTGTATTGCACGCAAAGCTTGACATCATCAGCGTACATTAGTACTCTAGAATTTGTCAAAACTTCGGGCAGATCATTAATAAATAATGCAAACAACAAAGGACCCAGGTGACTCCCTTGCAGGACACCTGAGGTGACTTGGAGAACATTAGATAAATTATTTTTAAAGAGGACTTTTTGCGTCCTGCCAGTCAGATAACTAGAGATCCACCTAAGAAGATCAATTGGATAACCCATTAAGTCGAGTTTCCTGAGGAGAAGGGAATGATTAACGGAATCAAATGCTTTACTGAAGTCAGTATAAATTACATCCGTTTGAAGGTTATTCTGGAAACCCCTTATAATGAAGGAAGTGAGCTCCAGAAGATTTGTGGTTGTTGATCTTCGCTTAACAAATCCATGCTGACATGGAGAAATTACTGATCTACAAAGGTGCTGCAAATGAGGAGTAATAATGTTCTCAAAAAGTTTAGGGATGGCCGAAAGCTTAGAGATTCCTCTATATTTATTGGCCTCCGATTTGTTACCTTTTTTGTGGAGAGGATTAATGAATGATTCCTTCCAAATAAGGAAAAAGTGCGAGGTTTCTAAGGATAAGGTAAACAATTTCAGAAGGAGCGAGCACAGGGCATCGGCAATACCTAAGCACACAGCCCGGTATTCCGTCGGGACCTGGCAGATAAACAGGCTTTGCTGCATAAATGAAACGAATAACGGGGTTTTGGGGTAGGCAGAGAAGGAGAACTAGGGGGCGACCAGATCGCTGGAAAATAGTTTTTGTTTTCGGTTATTTCTAAGCCTCGCTATTTTGGGATATTTTGATGGTCTTTCATGGCCAAAACTAAGGGTCGAATGTGAGATAAAATACTATAGAGATAAAATACAAATAAAAACAAGAAAGGAAGCTAACTTCGGTTCACCGACGTTTGTATACCCTTGCAGAATTAAATCAAATTATTAAAACCGAAATTCTGGAATAAGAATAAGTTGCTCAATCTCAAAATTGATGAAAATATGTTGTGGTTTCTCAACAGTGTAAGGATGCTTTACGGCCGAGATATAAACTCAGCGGCCCATAGTCCCTTCCAGAGTAATTTATATTTTGGAAACGCCAGAACATGAGAGAGGCCGAGATTTTGCAAGAATTTTTTAGGGGTGGGTTTTAGCTTAGAAATTGCGATTTCCAATTGCCCACGCTGGGCGGGACAAATTTCTACCGGCCAGAACCCCCCGCTAGAGACTGGAACCGGATCGCCCAGCAGCCTGCTCCCGCGCCCACACCCCAAGCCTTACCCCGCGGCCTGGTTCGAATCCAATGGCCGCGGCGCGGCGGCTCCGCCTGGAATTATATCCCAGCGGGCCGTCGCCCATTTCCCTAAAAATCCGCCGTGACTCGCGATAGCCTGAGGGCGCCTGGGCTAATCCCTACGGCGCACTCGAAAATTGGACAGGCGGCTTGGGGAAACCCAACAGCCGCCGCCCGCGCCCGTGCCCGGAATTAATCTCAGCAGCGGGGCGCTCCTGTTGCCGTCCTGCCCAATTCGGCGCCTGGAATTACCCAACGGCCGCCGACATGGGGAAGAGGGGAGCAGAGGGTGATGCAATTGGCTACGAATGGGTTAAGAAAATAGTCGAGAGCAAGTGTCTTCATTTTGGGTTTATTCTCATCTTTATAATATCTTTAATTTATCAAACTTTCCTTAGCTCTACCTTTCCCACTCTTTTCCTTTCCTTTATTAAAATTTACACACCCCGAAATCTCTATGTTCTTTTGTATAAAATATTGGGCGGCTCGCCTCGCTTACCCAATACAAAACCTCAGCCGATTATATATGTTGCTGCTGCCGGTCTTCTGTATCTTTCCGTGTTGCCGGTGTGTGTGGCCGGCCAACGCCAACGTCCCTACTCCCTACTCGCTATTCCCTACTATTTACAAAACTAACTTATTCTTACCCTACCATTAGCCTACTCTTACCCTATTATATCTCTGTGTGTGGACCCTGGCCTGAGCAAGTTTTATTGCACGGAATGCTGCGACTCCCCGCCTGAAGGGCGGTGAGCGCAGATCATATCCGATCTAAATGCCATATTTCTATTACAATATGATAATAAAAGACAAAAAATAACAATATATATCACATACTTATAGGCTATTACATGATTTACATGGAACAAAATTAGAAATACAACGACAAATAGATCTGCGCTCCACGCGCAGACCAGATCCGATCGCATAGTGTGTATGTGCGTGTGGCTGCTGAAGACGCAGATTGTTTTCGCCCATGGCGGTGGACAAGTGCGCGTCCGCGCCACCATGGCTCAGCCAGATCTGGTGACCGCGCATAGGCAGGACCTGCCGCAAGGCAGGCGGTCTGTGGACATGAGGCTGGTCAAATGTAGTGGCTATCTAGTACGTGCATATTCGGTGCTAAAGCATCGGCTGTGTTCGCATGTTTGTGTGTTTTTTTTTTTGTATTCAATATTTATTGCCCTACTTATGCGTTACAGCTAGGTTTTACAATATGTATAATTGTTTTTTTGGCTAAGACGGGGCAAGGGCCCGTACTGCGCGGTACGGCCGCAAAGCATTGCTTCGCGCAGTGGAAGGTCGCTCAGCCCGTCCACTCCTTTCTGGCCCTCTCCTGGGATCTCAACGCCTTCATCAGCTGCGCCGAGAACTTCGCCGCTGCGTCCCAGACTTTCGGCTCTGCCAGCTGAAGCTGCACCTGCGTATCCGGTCTGATGTCCGTCCCAGCCGCTTCCAGCTCTTCTCTCCCTTCATCGAATCGGCGACACTCAAAGAAGACGTGTTCTGCGTCCTCTATTACGCCGGATCCGCACTCCGGGAACCGTCCTCCTCTTCATGGCCAAACCTCTTTAGGTAGCTGCGGAAACAGCCATGCCCGCTCAGCACCTGAGACAGATAAAAGCTCACCTGCCCATGCCTCCTCTCCAGCCTGGGCTCTATGTCGGGGATCAGCCGGAGGGTCCATCGTCCCTTGGATGAGCCGTCCCATTTGGCCTGCCAGCTTTCATAGCTCCTCCTTCTGGCGGCCCTTTTTAGCTCGGCCTTGAGGGCACCACCGGGATCTTGGTGGCCGCGGAGCGCATTACGCAGGTCGGTCTTCTCCCGCACCAACTCCTTCACCGGCACCATGCCCGCCAGGACCAGCACGGCGTCGTCCGAGACCGTTCTGAATGCGGTGGCCACTCTTATTGCGCACAGCCTGTACACCGACTCGATCCCCCGCACGTAGGATGCCGTTTCGGTCGCCTCTGCCCACACAGGTGCTGCGTACAGCAGCTGTGTGGTTACCACGCTAGCCAGCAGCTTCCTAGTTGCTTGCTTGGGGCCTCTAATAATCGGCAGCATCCGAGAAAGCGCTTCAATGGTCCCGCTGGCCTTCTTTCTGGCATACTCCAGGTGCTCCTTGAAGGAGAGCCGAGTGTCGAGAAAGAGGCCGAGGTATTTTATGCACCTCTGCGACTTTATCCCAACTCCACCGACTCTGACCTCCGCCGTCTCCACCCGTTTCCTGCTTGAGATGAGACCCGCCTCTGTTTTGTGCGCCGCTAGTTCCAGGCCGACGCGCGAGAGCCACGTTTCTATCTCCATGATAGCTGCGTTGGCCTTCTCCTCGGTTTCCTGGCGCTCCTTCGCAACCTTCGACCACCACAACCCAAGCCTAACCCCGCGGCCTGCTTCGAATCCAATGGCCCCGGCGCAACGGCTCCGCCTGGAATTATATCCCAGCGGGCCGTCGCCCATTTCCCTAAAAATCACCCGTGACTCGCGATCGCCTGAGGGCGCCTGGGCTAATCCCTACGGCGCACTCGAAAATTGGACAGGCGGCATGGGGAAACCCAACAGCCGCCGCCCGCGTCCGCGCCCGGAATTAATCTCAGCAGCGGGGCGCTCCTGTTGCCGTCCTGCCCAATTCGGCGCCTGGAACTACCCAACGGCCGCCGACATGGGGAAGAGGGGAGCAGAGGGTGATGCAATTGGCTTCATTTTGGGTTTATTCTCATCTTTATAATACCTTAAATTTATCAAACTTTCCTTAGCTCTACCTTTCCCACTCTTTTCCTTTCCTTTATTTAAATTTACACACCCCGAAATCTCTATGTTCTTTTGTATAAAATATTGGGCGGCTCGCCTCGCTTACCCAATACAAAACCTCAGCCGATTATATATGTTGCTGCTGCCGGTCTTCTGTCTCTTTCCTCTTACTTCACTGTTTACTTCCACACACACTTGTAAAGACACTTTGCTGCTGATCTCTCCTGGGGCCAAATCGCGAGTGTTTGTAAATTAAAATGCAAAACTTGCCTTGACCTACTTTTTGGCTCTCCCGTGGCGGCAGCGCTGCCCCGATCGTTGGCACGCGCCGTTCCGGGTTCCAGCCGTTCATCGGTCGTCACTATTTGCCTCTCGCTCTCTCCTGAGCGAGCAGGTGGCGGATCTGAATTCCACTGCTCTGCCGGCGCCCGCGTCGTAGGCTCTGCCCCCCCGAACGCTCTCTTCGCCGTTCGCTGGCCCGCGGCTCCCGTTTCGATCCTCTGGGATACGAACCGTTTCGTCCCGCTCCCCGGGCCGATGTTCCTGGGCAATGTTACCGACCTTTGCTGGACAATGATGCCGGTGTGTGTGGCCGGTGTTTTTTTTTTTTTTTTTTTTTTTTTTTATTATTTAAAAGATGTCGGAAAGATTTAAAGGAAAATGTACAATTGGATAGAATAGGTGGGGGTAGGAAAAGTAAGTCCACTCCCGCGGGACTGCCGCAAAGCTATACTTCGCGGGGGCGGTTGGCGGTCATGCCGCTCCTCGTTAGCCGACCGAGCGTCGGATCTGCTCCCGTCGCCTCAGCTCTCTGAGCACGGTTGCTGCCATGTCGGCAACCGCATCCCAGTTCTCTGGAGTCTCCAGCATGCACCCTACAATATTCTCGGGAGTGAGGTGGCATCCCGTTGATTCTTCCGCGGCTGCTCGTTGGGATCTAAATAGCGGGCAGGCAAAAAATGTGAGCTCCGCGTCTTCTGTTGCTCTACTGCCGCAAACGTCGCAGTGTGGATCCGCCTCATGTCCGAACCTATGCAGGTATGCCTTGAAGCAGCCATGGCCCGTTAAGAACTGCGTCGTGTAGTAGTCAACCTGCCCGTGCCTTCTGTTTATCCAGGGATCCAGTTCGGGGATGATTCGATGAGTCCAGCGTCCTGTGGTTGCCCCATTCCATCTCGCTTGCCACTGCGTGAGCGTGCTGCTCCTCTGAGTTGCGCTACCAGAGTTGCCGGTCCTGCGCTCCGCTGCCAGTAGGTCGATGGGGATTGTTCCGGCTACAACCAATGCGGCTTCTTCTGATACTGTGCAGAAGCCGCTGGCGATCCGCAGTGCGCAGCGTCTGTAGACCGTCTGTAGACATCATCCTCGAGATTGCCGCCGTGGCCTTGGATGCCTTGGCCGCAGCGTACTCCAGATGGCTCTTGAAGTTCAGCCTGTGGTCGATCATCACTCCAAGGTACTTTAGCGCAGGGCTGGACTCAATGGTGGTCGAGCCGACCCGGATGCTCGCCTTCTCTACTGCCTTCCTGCTGCTTATGAGCACTGCTTCCGTTTTGTGCTCGGCGAGCGAAAGCCCGTTATCTGCTAGCCAAGCCATCAGCATGTCGATCGCGTGGCTGCATTTCGTCGAGACGTCGGTCAAGTGCTTCTCCACCGTGACCAACGCAATGTCGTCTGCGAAGCCCACCACAGAGCAGCATTCAGGAAGTTCCAGCCTCAGAATGCCGTCATACATGACGTTCCATAGGATTGGCCCAAGGACTGATCCTTGTGGAACGCCTCCCGTCACCTGGTATGCCTGGTTGCCGGCGTCCGAGCTGTACATCAGGACGCGGTCCGTGAAATAATCGGCTATGAGCTGTACAAGGTAGCCCGATATGCCGCTGCGCTGGAGTGCTTGCAGGACCAGACTCCAGTTTGCTGAGTTGAAGGCATTTTTGACGTCTAGGGTGCACACCAGACAATACTTCTTAGTGCCTCCCTTTCGCCTTCGATGGCGTTTGCTGCCAGCTGCGTTACCTCGCGTATCGCGTCGATTGTGCTCCTCTTCTTCCGGAACCCGTGCTGGTGGGTAGATAGGGCTCCGCGCTCCTCTATTTCCTTTTCCAGCCTGTTGCATACAATGCGCTCGAATATTTTCCCCACCGTGTTCAACATGCAGAGGGGCCGGTAGGAGGACGGGTCATCGTTAAGCTTGCCAGGTTTCGGGATGTGGGCGAGCCTTTGCTGTTTCCAGGCTCTCGGGAAAGTCCGCTCGCTGATGCAAGTATTAAATACCTGCGCAAAAGGTGTCGGGAACGCCTTGACTAGAGCATGCAGGGCTGCGTTGGGGATGCCGTCGGGTCCTGGGGCCTTGGATACTTTGCAGCTGGACAAGGCGCTCAGGACTTCCTCTTCGCAGGTCGGTACCGATCTGCCTGCGATCACGCTGGGCAGTCTTAGTGGCGGCTGGGCCGGGAACAATGTAGAGAAGATAGCTCCCAACTGTTCCTGCGATGTTGGCGTGGGCTGTCTGTCGCCACTCGCTGTGATAGGTGGCCAGCGGGCTGCCCGCAGCTCCAGATGGCTGCCCCACCGTCGGCACTCTGCTGCCATACTCCCTCGTGTTTCGCTCTGTATGGCTCACTCAGTATGGCGATGTCCGTCTTCGTCTCAGAGACAGTTTGGGACAGGAGGTCTTGGGCTGCTCTGCAGTGGTTAAGGTTCAGCTGGAGGAGCTTAACCATTTTGCATGTGCTTGGTGGCCTTCTGGTACTCGGGACAGGACCTCCTCAGGGTCGCATGCTCCGATTCCTTCGCGCTCTTGCCTCCTCGTGCGCACAGAATGCACTTTGGCTTGCCGTGGCACGTCTTGTGTTGGTGGCCTAGGCCCCCACATCTAAAGCAGGACTCCTGCGTGACCTTTGCTGCTGCGTCTGAGGCCCTGCACCTCACCGAGGTGTGCCCGAAGCCCATGCACTTGAAGCACCGCCTCGGCTCCGTTTTCTGCCTGATTCGGCAGACTACCCATCCGATCCGGATTTTGCCCTTGTCCAGCAACCTCCTTGCGTGCTCGGGTCTAAGGTTGACCGTTGCTACTTGGGTCCCGCCGAATGCTTTACGCATCCTTGGCGCCACATTGCTTGGGATATCGCAGTCCTCTCCCGCGAAAATGGCCATGGTTACCTCCTCCCCGCTGGTCATGTCGTCCAGGTCGCGGATCTCCACCTGCACCGTCTCCTGCATGACAGACACCTCCGCTTTGTCGGAGATGGCCGTCTTTAAGGCCGCCTGGAGCTGCTGTGTGGCTGGGTCCAGCGGCTTTTGCATCCGAAGTAAAAGGCCTCCGTTGGTTGTCCTTCGCAGGCCTTGGACGTTGCCTTTGAGTCCCTGTAGGGAGGGCTCCGTCTTAACGATCCTGAGCATATCTGCGTAGGATCCTTCGCTGCATTTAATGAGAATCGCATCGGGGCGTTGTTTCCTCGGTAGGGCGCGGGATTCTCCCTCCTCACTGCGCGCGCTGGTCGTGCTATTGGCCTGGGAGTCCTTCGGCTTGGATTTTGCCTTGACCTGCTGCCATGCCGGCTTTGCTGGCCTGCCTGCGGGAGCTTCTGCTTGGGCTGCGTCTGCCAGCGTAGGGGATGTCTGCTGACTCGCACAAGTGGTAGGCCGCTTGTGGTGGGTGTTGGCCAGCGCCGAGCTGAGGTCCAGCTGCACCTTTTTCATAGCCAGCATCACTTCAATCGAGCCCTGCGTGACGTGGCGGACTACTTTTTTTTTGTTGCTCTTCGTGTCCGTAAACTTGGCGATCATTTCGTCGAGCATCACTCCCAGCTTATCGGCCAACTCTACTGCTTTAGCCTCGACCTCCTGCTTTTTCGATGCGGCGTCCGGCTTGCCTTCAGGGCTTGCAGCGTCCCTACTCCTTTTCGGGGTGGTCAACTCCTCTGGATTGTCGCCAAAGGCGAAAATCTGGCCGTGGACCTTTGGCGGTGCCGACATCGGGTGTGTGGCCGGTGTGTGTGGCCGGTGTACGTAGCCGGTGGGTGGCCGGTGTATGTAGCCGGTGGGTGGCCGGTGGGTGGCCGGTGTGTGGCCGGTGGGTGGCCGGTGTGTGGCCGGTGTGTGTGGCCGGTGGGTGGCCGGCCAACGCCTACGTCCCTACTCCCTACTCGCTATTCCCTACTATTTACAAAACTAACATATTCTTACCCTACCATTAGCCTACTCTTACCCTATTATATCTCTGTGTGTGGACCCTGGCCTGAGCAAGTTTTATTGCACGGAATGCTGGGACTCCCCGCCTGAAGGGCGGTGAGCGCAGATCATTTCCGATCTAAATGCTATATTTCTATTACAATATGATAATAACAGACAAAAAATAACAATATATATCACATACTTATAGGCTATTACATGATTTACATGGAACAAAATTAGAAATACAACGACAAATAGATCTGCGCTCCACGCGCAGACCAGATCCGATCGCATAGAGTGTATGTGTGTGTGGCTGCTGAAGACGCAGATTGTTTTCGCCCATGGCGGTGGACAAGTGCGCGTCCGCGCCACCATGGCTCAGCCAGATCTGGTGACCGCGCATGGTCAGAGCCGCCACGCAGAATGGCCAAATTCCCGGGTACGTTTGTCCCAATCAAAAAACTCCTCCAGCGACGAGAGCGGGTCAGGGATGCCCGCAAAGTCCATCCGTCCGTGCTTGTCGTCCGCTGGAACGCCTGGCCAAGCGTTATCCCAGGAGAGGGAGAGAGGAGCTGTCCTAATAGAAGGCAGCATCTCGCATTGAGTCCTCGTCGCATTGTTTAAATTTACATCAGGCAGTTTCCGTTTCCTCGTCGTGCGTTGCCATTGGCCGAGCCACAGCATACTTTGCGGCTGGCTGAGACCATCATGCATCTTTATTTTTTTGGGTCTGCTTTCCACTCTCCAGTTATCCATTGAGAGCCGTCACGATGCGGCCACATCCAACTTACAACTCGATATCCCGCAACTAGGCAGGACCTGCTGCAAGGCAGGCGGTCTGTGGACATGAGGCTGGTCAAATGTAGTGGCTATCTAGTACGTGCATATTCGGTGCTACAGCATCGGCTGTGTTCGCATGTTTGTGTGTTTTTTTTTTTGTATTCAATATTTATTGCCCTACTTATGCGTTACAGCTAGGTTTTACAATATGTATAATTGTTTTTTTGGCTAAGACGGGGCAAGGGCCCGCACTGCGCGGTACGGCCGCAAAGCATTGCTTCGCGCAGTGGAAGGTCGCTCAGCCCGTCCACTCCTTTCTGGCCCTCTCCTGGGATCTCAACGCCTTCATCAGCTGCGCCGAGAACTTCGCCGCTGCGTCCCAGACTTTCGGCTCTGCCAGCTGAAGCTGCACCTGCGTATCCGGTCTGATGTCCGTCCCAGCCGCTTCCAGCTCTTCTCTCCCTTCATCGAATCGGCGACACTCAAAGAAGACGTGTTCTGCGTCCTCTATTACGTCGGATCCGCACTCCGGGCAACCGTCCTCCTCTTCATGGCCAAACCTCTTTAGGTAGCTGCGGAAACAGCCATGCCCGCTCAGCACCTGAGACAGATAAAAGCTCACCTGCCCATGCCTCCTCTCCAGCCTGGGCTCTATGTCGGGGATCATCGGAGGGTCCATCGTCCCTTGGATGAGCCGTCCCATTTGGCCTGCCAGCTTTCATAGCTCCTCCTTCTGGCGGCCCTTTTTAGCTCGGCCTTGAGGGCACCACCGGGATCTTGGTGGCCGCGGAGCGCATTACGCAGGTCGGTCTTCTCCCGCACCAACTCCTTCACCGGTACCATGCCCGCCAGGACCAGCACGGCGTCGTCCGAGACCGTTCTGAATGCGGTGGCCACTCTTATTGCGCACAGCCTGTACACCGACTCGATCCCCCGCACGTAGGATGCCATTTCGGTCGCCTCTGCCCACACCGGTGCTGCGTACAGCAGCTGTGTGGTTACCACGCTAGCCAGCAGCTTCCTAGTTGCTTGCTTGGGGCCTCTAATAATCGGCAGCATCCGAGAAAGCGCTTCCAGAGTGTGACGCGTGCCGCGCACAAATGAAAATGTAAATAATGTAAATAAAAATGAAGCGAGATTAAATGAAATGAAGTTGCACAGTAGAATTGAATTTAAAGCAAATGCGCGCGCGCCCGCCGATAAAGGGCCGGACTAGCGGCTACGGGCACACAAGAAAAGAAGAGGAAGCAGCCGATCGCGGCGGGCACACTGGAATCCGCGGCCCGCTATATAAGGCGAGCTGCTGGCCTAGGAAAATCACTTAGCGGCCGACAGCGATCGGGAGCGGTAAGCCTCTTGCAGCACACTCCTTGTAGTCAGCAGCCAAAGTCACTTTTTGGAGGCGACCCGAATCCGAGGATTTGGGTTACCTATAAATTGTCGAAAGACTTGCGAGTCGCGACAAGCGAATTCGGCCCGCCGGATTCTTTTCCCCCCTCTCTCTCTGAAGACTTACGAGTCCGCCCGCTCTCTCTCTCTGAAGACTTACGAGTCCGCCCGCCCCTCTCTCTCTCTCGCAAACCGAAGACTTACGAGTCCGCCGCGCATTCTCTCTCTGAAGACTTACGAGTCCGCCCCTCTCTCGCTCGCAAACCGAAGACTTACGAGTCCGCCGCGCATTCTCTCTTTGAAGACTTACGAGTCCGCCCGCTATCTCTCTCCTGCGACTGAAGACTTCCGAGTCCGCCGCACCTACTCTCTGAAGATTTCCGAATCCGCCCCCTGGGAAGACTTCCGAGTCCCCGCCGCTCTTTCTGTTCTTTTCCCTCTCCACAGGCTCCCGGGCACATCCCCATCCGAGCTGACCTGTCGGGCGTGCCGAAGCGCCGACGAATTCTGGGCCGAACTGACCGGCGGTCGCAGCCCGGAGCATCGAAGACACGCTGCAGCAGAACCACGAGCCAGATAAGAAACTCTGTACTTTAAGCCTTGAATAAACAGAAACCTACTTAAGTCACCGAATTCTCTCCACCTGTTCTTACTGGGAATCGGGGGAATATCTCTTGCAGCTACCACTTGGACTACTAGGCGGACTCTGGCCGTCCCTGAGCTATCTGGCAAATTGGGCGGCAGACCGTCACATTGGCGCCCGAGCAGGGACAGTGGTAGCAGGAGAAACCCGAAACCAGGAGAACATGTCCAGCTGGGTGTACATGGCATCAAAAGCCGAGCTGGCCGAGTACGCGGAGGAATTCGGTTTGGACCAGACAGGGAAGTTGGAAGACTTAAGGAAGGAGCTATCGGCATTCTGTAAGAAGACGGATCATACGGAAAGCTTAAGTCAGAGACTGGCAGCCTTGGCGGAGAGGTACAGGAGGGAGAAAAGCCCCGCAAGAGCACCAACGATCCTGGTGGAGGGCGAGAGGAGCAGCCCGAGGATGGAGAAACCGATAAGGAAGGTGGAAGTAGAAGTTATCGACCGAGTGCGAGGATGGGGGATAAGGTACCAGGGAACATCAAACCCACTAGAGTTCTTGGAGAAGATAGAACAGTGGGCCGGAGGGTACGGAATGGCAATGGATCAGTTAATCCAAACCATGCCATTCATCCTGGAGGGACTCGCGGCGGATTGGTGGAACACCACGCCAACGGAGATCAGGACATGGAAACAGCTAAAGGAGGAGCTACTGGAATACTTTCTGCCACCGAGGTACGAGGAACAGTTGGAACAACAGATCGCCCAGATGAGACAACGGGAGAACGAGCCAGTGAGAGAATACTCAACCGAATTACGAAAGCTGATGCGATTCACAAAGCTGTCCGAAGGCGAAAAATTGGACAGGGTGCACAAAAATTGCAGGAGCAAAATAAAGTTGTACACGCGGAGGAACGGATTTAGTACCTTAACGGAGTTCCTGAAATTAACCGAGGAAGTAGAGGAAATAGAAGCAACGGAGGGCACAATACGACCAACGCAGCAACAGATAAGGCAAGAGGTATGCTTTAGATGCGGCGGCTCAGGACATGCAGCACGCAGTTGTGGTAACCCACCGAAGCTGTTCTGTTGGGTATGCGGAAAGAACGGGGTGAGAACGACACAATGTTGCAGGGCGCCGACGGGAAACGCATAAGGTCTGAGCAATTAAAACTGGCAGCTCAGACCACGCATCAAAGGCCAAACCCGAGGGACGACCTGACATGCGACGAATTCCAAATTGTGGCAAGGATCCGAGTCGGGGAGAGAACCGTGAAGGGAGTCATAGACACCGGAGCAACACGGAGCGCGATCAGCAGGAACTCGTACCAAGATCTTCGAGAACACGGGAGATGGAGCGGAGTTCGGGCGGAAATAACGCTGGCGAACGGGATGAAACAGCAGGCGATTGGAGAATATCACGCCGAGATCAGATTCTGAGGAGCACGGGTCGAGACAGCGTTCATGATCATGACAGAGGTGGCAGGAGGCATCTTGTTGGGAATGGATTTCTTGGCAAAGGTGCGGAGCACTCTTCGTTGCGGGAATCTGGAGCTGGAGATAAAGGAGGCAGGGAGCAGCAACGACGAAGCAAGGGAAGTAGAGGACGCACAGGACCCGGAAAATACGCTGGACGAAAGGATAAAGGACTTCCTGCAGGAGCAGAGGCAAGTATTCGAGAGGATGCAGGGGGTCAGTAACGCAGCAACGCACACGAAAGGTCGAGGAATAATCGAGGAAAGGCCGGAATAAAAAGAAGCAAGGAAAAGGCGAGGAAAGACCGAGGAAAATAAAGGAAAAGGAAGACCGAGGAAAGATCGAGGAAAGACCAAGGAAAAATCGAGGAAAAGGAGAGGAAAGATCGAGGAAGGAAGGGAATAATAAATTTTAATAAACAAAAAAAAAAGCAGGCTAGGACAATAGTTAAGCAAGCGAACGAACGGATTGAGCGAAATCGAATAAATAAATCAAGGAAAAGGAAGGACCAAGGAAAAATCAAGGAAAGGTCGAGGAATAATCGAGGAAAGGCCGGAAAAAAAAGAAGCAAGGAAAAGGCGAGGAAAGACCGAGGAAAATCAAGGAAAAGGAAGACCGAGGAAAGATCGAGGAAAGACCAAGGAAAAATCGAGGAAAAGGAGAGGAAAGATCGAGGAAGGAAGGGAATAATAAATTTTAATAAACAAAAAAAAAAGCAGGCTAGGACAATAGTTAAGCAAGCGAACGAACGGATTGAGCGAAATCGAATAAATAAATCAAGGAAAAGGAAGGACCAAGGAAAAATCAAGGAAAGGTCGAGGAATAATCGAGGAAAGGCCGGAAAAAAAAGAAGCAAGGAAAAGGCGAGGAAAGACCGAGGAAAATCAAGGAAAAGGAAGACCGAGGAAAGATCGAGGAAAGACCAAGGAAAAATCGAGGAAAAGGAGAGGAAAGATCGAGGAAGGAAGGGAATAATAAATTTTAATAAACAAAAAAAAAAGCAGGCTAGGACAATAGTTAAGCAAGCGAACGAACGGATTGAGCGAAATCGAATAAATAAATCAAGGAAAAGGAAGGACCAAGGAAAAATCAAGGAAAGGTCGAGGAATAATCGAGGAAAGGCCGGAAAAAAAAGAAGCAAGGAAAAGGCGAGGAAAGACCGAGGAAAATCAAGGAAAAGGAAGACCGAGGAAAGATCGAGGAAAGACCAAGGAAAAATCGAGGAAAAGGAGAGGAAAGATCGAGGAAGGAAGGGAATAATAAATTTTAATAAACAAAAAAAAAAGCAGGCTAGGACAATAGTTAAGCAAGCGAACGAACGGATTGAGCGAAATCGAATAAATAAATCAAGGAAAAGGAAGGACCAAGGAAAAATCAAGGAAAGGTCGAGGAATAATCGAGGAAAGGCCGGAAAAAAAAGAAGCAAGGAAAAGGCGAGGAAAGACCGAGGAAAATCAAGGAAAAGGAAGACCGAGGAAAGATCGAGGAAAGACCAAGGAAAAATCGAGGAAAAGGAGAGGAAAGATCGAGGAAGGAAGGGAATAATAAATTTTAATAAACAAAAAAAAAGCAGGCTAGGACAATAGTTAAGCAAGCGAACGAACGGATTGAGCGAAATCGAATAAATAAATCAAGGAAAAGGAAGGACCAAGGAAAAATCAAGGAAAGGTCGAGGAATAATCGAGGAAAGGCCGGAAAAAAAAGAAGCAAGGAAAAGGCGAGGAAAGACCGAGGAAAATCAAGGAAAAGGAAGACCGAGGAAAGATCGAGGAAAGACCAAGGAAAAATCGAGGAAAAGGAGAGGAAAGATCGAGGAAGGAAGGGAATAATAAATTTTAATAAACAAAAAAAAAAGCAGGCTAGGACAATAGTTAAGCAAGCGAACGAACGGATTGAGCGAAATCGAATAAATAAATCAAGGAAAAGGAAGGACCAAGGAAAAATCAAGGAAAGGTCGAGGAATAATCGAGGAAAGGCCGGAAAAAAAAGAAGCAAGGAAAAGGCGAGGAAAGACCGAGGAAAATCAAGGAAAAGGAAGACCGAGGAAAGATCGAGGAAAGACCAAGGAAAAATCGAGGAAAAGGAGAGGAAAGATCGAGGAAGGAAGGGAATAATAAATTTTAATAAACAAAAAAAAAAGCAGGCTAGGACAATAGTTAAGCAAGCGAACGAACGGATTGAGCGAAATCGAATAAATAAATCAAGGAAAAGGAAGGACCAAGGAAAAATCAAGGAAAGGTCGAGGAATAATCGAGGAAAGGCCGGAAAAAAAAGAAGCAAGGAAAAGGCGAGGAAAGACCGAGGAAAATCAAGGAAAAGGAAGACCGAGGAAAGATCGAGGAAAGACCAAGGAAAAATCGAGGAAAAGGAGAGGAAAGATCGAGGAAGGAAGGGAATAATAAATTTTAATAAACAAAAAAAAAGCAGGCTAGGACAATAGTTAAGCAAGCGAACGAACGGATTGAGCGAAATCGAATAAATAAATCAAGGAAAAGGAAGGACCAAGGAAAAATCAAGGAAAGGTCGAGGAATAATCGAGGAAAGGCCGGAAAAAAAAGAAGCAAGGAAAAGGCGAGGAAAGACCGAGGAAAATCAAGGAAAAGGAAGACCGAGGAAAGATCGAGGAAAGACCAAGGAAAAATCGAGGAAAAGGAGAGGAAAGATCGAGGAAGGAAGGGAATAATAAATTTTAATAAACAAAAAAAAAAGCAGGCTAGGACAATAGTTAAGCAAGCGAACGAACGGATTGAGCGAAATCGAATAAATAAATCAAGGAAAAGGAAGGACCAAGGAAAAATCAAGGAAAGGTCGAGGAATAATCGAGGAAAGGCCGGAAAAAAAAGAAGCAAGGAAAAGGCGAGGAAAGACCGAGGAAAATCAAGGAAAAGGAAGACCGAGGAAAGATCGAGGAAAGACCAAGGAAAAATCGAGGAAAAGGAGAGGAAAGATCGAGGAAGGAAGGGAATAATAAATTTTAATAAACAAAAAAAAAAGCAGGCTAGGACAATAGTTAAGCAAGCGAACGAACGGATTGAGCGAAATCGAATAAATAAATCAAGGAAAAGGAAGGACCAAGGAAAAATCAAGGAAAGGTCGAGGAATAATCGAGGAAAGGCCGGAAAAAAAAGAAGCAAGGAAAAGGCGAGGAAAGACCGAGGAAAATCAAGGAAAAGGAAGACCGAGGAAAGATCGAGGAAAGACCAAGGAAAAATCGAGGAAAAGGAGAGGAAAGATCGAGGAAGGAAGGGAATAATAAATTTTAATAAACAAAAAAAAAAGCAGGCTAGGACAATAGTTAAGCAAGCGAACGAACGGATTGAGCGAAATCGAATAAATAAATCAAGGAAAAGGAAGGACCAAGGAAAAATCAAGGAAAGGTCGAGGAATAATCGAGGAAAGGCCGGAAAAAAAAGAAGCAAGGAAAAGGCGAGGAAAGACCGAGGAAAATCAAGGAAAAGGAAGACCGAGGAAAGATCGAGGAAAGACCAAGGAAAAATCGAGGAAAAGGAGAGGAAAGATCGAGGAAGGAAGGGAATAATAAATTTTAATAAACAAAAAAAAAAGCAGGCTAGGACAATAGTTAAGCAAGCGAACGAACGGATTGAGCGAAATCGAATAAATAAATCAAGGAAAAGGAAGGACCAAGGAAAAATCAAGGAAAGGTCGAGGAATAATCGAGGAAAGGCCGGAAAAAAAAGAAGCAAGGAAAAGGCGAGGAAAGACCGAGGAAAATCAAGGAAAAGGAAGACCGAGGAAAGATCGAGGAAAGACCAAGGAAAAATCGAGGAAAAGGAGAGGAAAGATCGAGGAAGGAAGGGAATAATAAATTTTAATAAACAAAAAAAAAAGCAGGCTAGGACAATAGTTAAGCAAGCGAACGAACGGATTGAGCGAAATCGAATAAATAAATCAAGGAAAAGGAAGGACCAAGGAAAAATCAAGGAAAGGTCGAGGAATAATCGAGGAAAGGCCGGAAAAAAAAGAAGCAAGGAAAAGGCGAGGAAAGACCGAGGAAAATCAAGGAAAAGGAAGACCGAGGAAAGATCGAGGAAAGACCAAGGAAAAATCGAGGAAAAGGAGAGGAAAGATCGAGGAAGGAAGGGAATAATAAATTTTAATAAACAAAAAAAAAAGCAGGCTAGGACAATAGTTAAGCAAGCGAACGAACGGATTGAGCGAAATCGAATAAATAAATCAAGGAAAAGGAAGGACCAAGGAAAAATCAAGGAAAGGTCGAGGAATAATCGAGGAAAGGCCGGAAAAAAAAGAAGCAAGGAAAAGGCGAGGAAAGACCGAGGAAAATCAAGGAAAAGGAAGACCGAGGAAAGATCGAGGAAAGACCAAGGAAAAATCGAGGAAAAGGAGAGGAAAGATCGAGGAAGGAAGGGAATAATAAATTTTAATAAACAAAAAAAAAAGCAGGCTAGGACAATAGTTAAGCAAGCGAACGAACGGATTGAGCGAAATCGAATAAATAAATCAAGGAAAAGGAAGGACCAAGGAAAAATCAAGGAAAGGTCGAGGAATAATCGAGGAAAGGCCGGAAAAAAAAGAAGCAAGGAAAAGGCGAGGAAAGACCGAGGAAAATCAAGGAAAAGGAAGACCGAGGAAAGATCGAGGAAAGACCAAGGAAAAATCGAGGAAAAGGAGAGGAAAGATCGAGGAAGGAAGGGAATAATAAATTTTAATAAACAAAAAAAAAAGCAGGCTAGGACAATAGTTAAGCAAGCGAACGAACGGATTGAGCGAAATCGAATAAATAAATCAAGGAAAAGGAAGGACCAAGGAAAAATCAAGGAAAGGTCGAGGAATAATCGAGGAAAGGCCGGAAAAAAAAGAAGCAAGGAAAAGGCGAGGAAAGACCGAGGAAAATCAAGGAAAAGGAAGACCGAGGAAAGATCGAGGAAAGACCAAGGAAAAATCGAGGAAAAGGAGAGGAAAGATCGAGGAAGGAAGGGAATAATAAATTTTAATAAACAAAAAAAAAAGCAGGCTAGGACAATAGTTAAGCAAGCGAACGAACGGATTGAGCGAAATCGAATAAATAAATCAAGGAAAAGGAAGGACCAAGGAAAAATCAAGGAAAGGTCGAGGAATAATCGAGGAAAGGCCGGAAAAAAAAGAAGCAAGGAAAAGGCGAGGAAAGACCGAGGAAAATCAAGGAAAAGGAAGACCGAGGAAAGATCGAGGAAAGACCAAGGAAAAATCGAGGAAAAGGAGAGGAAAGATCGAGGAAGGAAGGGAATAATAAATTTTAATAAACAAAAAAAAAAGCAGGCTAGGACAATAGTTAAGCAAGCGAACGAACGGATTGAGCGAAATCGAATAAATAAATCAAGGAAAAGGAAGGACCAAGGAAAAATCAAGGAAAGGTCGAGGAATAATCGAGGAAAGGCCGGAAAAAAAAGAAGCAAGGAAAAGGCGAGGAAAGACCGAGGAAAATCAAGGAAAAGGAAGACCGAGGAAAGATCGAGGAAAGACCAAGGAAAAATCGAGGAAAAGGAGAGGAAAGATCGAGGAAGGAAGGGAATAATAAATTTTAATAAACAAAAAAAAAAGCAGGCTAGGACAATAGTTAAGCAAGCGAACGAACGGATTGAGCGAAATCGAATAAATAAATCAAGGAAAAGGAAGGACCAAGGAAAAATCAAGGAAAGGTCGAGGAATAATCGAGGAAAGGCCGGAAAAAAAAGAAGCAAGGAAAAGGCGAGGAAAGACCGAGGAAAATCAAGGAAAAGGAAGACCGAGGAAAGATCGAGGAAAGACCAAGGAAAAATCGAGGAAAAGGAGAGGAAAGATCGAGGAAGGAAGGGAATAATAAATTTTAATAAACAAAAAAAAAAGCAGGCTAGGACAATAGTTAAGCAAGCGAACGAACGGATTGAGCGAAATCGAATAAATAAATCAAGGAAAAGGAAGGACCAAGGAAAAATCAAGGAAAGGTCGAGGAATAATCGAGGAAAGGCCGGAAAAAAAAGAAGCAAGGAAAAGGCGAGGAAAGACCGAGGAAAATCAAGGAAAAGGAAGACCGAGGAAAGATCGAGGAAAGACCAAGGAAAAATCGAGGAAAAGGAGAGGAAAGATCGAGGAAGGAAGGGAATAATAAATTTTAATAAACAAAAAAAAAAGCAGGCTAGGACAATAGTTAAGCAAGCGAACGAACGGATTGAGCGAAATCGAATAAATAAATCAAGGAAAAGGAAGGACCAAGGAAAAATCAAGGAAAGGTCGAGGAATAATCGAGGAAAGGCCGGAAAAAAAAGAAGCAAGGAAAAGGCGAGGAAAGACCGAGGAAAATCAAGGAAAAGGAAGACCGAGGAAAGATCGAGGAAAGACCAAGGAAAAATCGAGGAAAAGGAGAGGAAAGATCGAGGAAGGAAGGGAATAATAAATTTTAATAAACAAAAAAAAAAGCAGGCTAGGACAATAGTTAAGCAAGCGAACGAACGGATTGAGCGAAATCGAATAAATAAATCAAGGAAAAGGAAGGACCAAGGAAAAATCAAGGAAAGGTCGAGGAATAATCGAGGAAAGGCCGGAAAAAAAAGAAGCAAGGAAAAGGCGAGGAAAGACCGAGGAAAATCAAGGAAAAGGAAGACCGAGGAAAGATCGAGGAAAGACCAAGGAAAAATCGAGGAAAAGGAGAGGAAAGATCGAGGAAGGAAGGGAATAATAAATTTTAATAAACAAAAAAAAAAGCAGGCTAGGACAATAGTTAAGCAAGCGAACGAACGGATTGAGCGAAATCGAATAAATAAATCAAGGAAAAGGAAGGACCAAGGAAAAATCAAGGAAAGGTCGAGGAATAATCGAGGAAAGGCCGGAAAAAAAAGAAGCAAGGAAAAGGCGAGGAAAGACCGAGGAAAATCAAGGAAAAGGAAGACCGAGGAAAGATCGAGGAAAGACCAAGGAAAAATCGAGGAAAAGGAGAGGAAAGATCGAGGAAGGAAGGGAATAATAAATTTTAATAAACAAAAAAAAAAGCAGGCTAGGACAATAGTTAAGCAAGCGAACGAACGGATTGAGCGAAATCGAATAAATAAATCAAGGAAAAGGAAGGACCAAGGAAAAATCAAGGAAAGGTCGAGGAATAATCGAGGAAAGGCCGGAAAAAAAAGAAGCAAGGAAAAGGCGAGGAAAGACCGAGGAAAATCAAGGAAAAGGAAGACCGAGGAAAGATCGAGGAAAGACCAAGGAAAAATCGAGGAAAAGGAGAGGAAAGATCGAGGAAGGAAGGGAATAATAAATTTTAATAAACAAAAAAAAAAGCAGGCTAGGACAATAGTTAAGCAAGCGAACGAACGGATTGAGCGAAATCGAATAAATAAATCAAGGAAAAGGAAGGACCAAGGAAAAATCAAGGAAAGGTCGAGGAATAATCGAGGAAAGGCCGGAAAAAAAAGAAGCAAA